>OX465579.1:76436092-78836092 GCA_950022655.1 Alentia gelatinosa | reverse complement strand
TCAATCTATTCGACTGAGAGTGAGGAGCTCAGCACAGACAGGGGTTGATGGCCAATCTATCAGGAACAAGTGCAGTCAATGTCAAGGTCGCTGCATAAAGTAGCGACTGCTTAAGTAGGCCTACACCGGCCATCAGAGCAGCATTTGATACAACCAGATTCAAACACTAATATCGTTAGATCCAAGCGGCTGATTATCTTCATATTTTAGGTGATCGTAGGTTATATGTGTCCCTAACTGGTGTTAAAGTTTCATGGCTGAATTCTAACGGGAAGTGAATTTCCGCATTTGGTACGTCATGTCCTTAGACGCTTAGGGCTATGATAATATTTGGGCACCTGCAACGATGGTCTTGACTAAAATACAGGGCCCACTATAATTACTGCATACAGGTGCAGTAACCAATCTATACTGAATGTACCAGAACGTAAAGTAACTGGTATTCGTATGTGTAAGGGTAAACAAATAAATAGTTCTGGATGGAAGATTCCCCTATTTATGTAGGTATGTCTGTGTAAGATTCAAAAATGGAAATAGAAATAATTCAGAAAGAGAAAAATTGGTTCCTAAAAGAATCTTTATGACTCTCATAAAAAAATATAAAAAAGTCTGGATGGAAGGGGATTTGAACTCTCAACCTTCAAGTTTCCTATAAGAATCTTTATGACTCTTGAAAAAAAAAACTCTGCATAGAAGGGGATTGAACTCTCAACCATAGGTTTCCCTTGCAGACACTCTACCTCTAGACCACTGAGTGTGACAGAAAGAGAGAAGGTTTAAGGCGTTATCAATGTAGTGAGGAACCTTGTTCCTTATAATACACCAGGTGGCAGGACCTGTCAATGAAAACGTTAGTTCTTATCATGGCCACCCAATGTCAGAACACTGGCCACCAGAGCAGCATTTGATACAACCAGATTCAAACGCGAATATCGTTAGATCCAAGCTGCTGATTTTCTTCATATTTTAGGTGATCATAGGTTATATGTGTCCCTAACTGGTGTTAAAGTTTCATGGCTGAATTCCAACGGAAAGTGAGTTTCCACGTTTGGTAGGTATCCTCCTTAGATGTCTTGGGCTATGATAATTTTGGCGACAGTCAGTTAAATTCTGTGTACGGTCAGCCCGTCAATCTATTCGACTGAGAGTGAGGAGCTCAGCACAGACAGGGGTTGATGGCCAATCTATCAGGAACAAGTGCAGTCAATGTCTAGGTCGCTGCATAAAGTAGCGACTGCTTAAGTAGGCCTACACTGGCCACCAGAGCAGCATTTGATACAACCAGATTCAAACACTAATATCGTTAGATCCAAGCGGCTGATTATCTTCATATTTTAGGTGATCGTAGGTTATATGTGTCCCTAACTAGTGTTAAAGTTTCATGGCTGAATTCTAACGGGAAGTGAATTTCCGCATTTGGTACGTCATGTCCTTAGATGTCTTAGGGCTATGATAATATTTGGGCACCCACAACGATGGTCTTGACTAACATACAAGGCCCACTATAATTACTGCATACAGGTGCAGTAACCAATCTATACTGAATGTACCAGAACGTAAAGTAACTGGTATTCGTATGTGTAAGGGTGAATAATAAATAGTTCTGGATGGAAGATTCCCCTATTTATGTAGGTATGTCTGTGTAAGATTCAAAAATGGAAATAGAAATAATTCAGAAAGAGAAAAATTGGTTCCTAAAAGAATCTTTATGACTCTCATAAAAAAATATAAAAATGTCTGGATGGAAGGGGATTTGAACACTCAACCTTCAAGTTTCCTATAAAAATCTTTATGACTCTTGAAAAAAAACCGCTCTGCATGGAAGGGGATTGAACTCTCAACCATAGGTTTCCCTTGCAGACACTCTACCTCTAGACCACTGAGTCTGACAGAAAGAGAGAAGGTTTAAGGCGTTATCAATGTAGTGAGGAACCTGGTTCCTTATAATACACCAGGTGGCAGGACCTGTCAATGAAAACGTTAGTTCTTATCATGGCCACCCAATGTCAGAACACTGGCCACCAGAGCAGCATTTGATACAACCAGATTCAAACGCGAATATCGTTAGATCCAAGCTGCTGATTTTCTTCATATTTTAGGTGATCATAGGTTATATGTGTCCCTAACTGGTGTTAAAGTTCCATGGCTGAATTCCAACGGAAAGTGAGTTTCCACGTTTGGTAGGTATCCTCCTTAGATGTCTTGGGCTATGATAATTTTGGCGACAGTCAGTTAAATTCTGTGTACGGTCAGCCCGTCAATCTATTCGACTGAGAGTGAGGAGCTCAGCACAGACAGGGGTTGATGGCCAATCTATCAGGAACAAGTGCAGTCAATGTCAAGGTCGCTGCATAAAGTAGCGACTGCTTAAGTAGGCCTACACCGGCCACCAGAGCAGCATTTGATACAACCAGATTCAAACACTAATATCGTTAGATCCAAGCGGCTGATTATCTTCATATTTTAGGTGATCGTAGGTTATATGTGTCCCTAACTAGTGTTAAAGTTTCATGGCTGAATTCTAACGGGAAGTGAATTTCCGCATTTGGTATGTCATGTCCTTAGATGTCTTAGGGCTATGATAATATTTGGGCACCCGCAACGATGGTCTTGACTAAAATACAGGGCCCACTATAACTACTGCATAAAGGTGCAGTAACCAATCTATACTGAATGTACCAGAACGTAAAGTAACTGGTATTCGTATGTGTAAGGGTAAGTAAATAAATAGTTCTGGATGGAAGATTCCCCTATTTATGTAGGTATGTCTGTGTAAGATTCAAAAATGGAAATAGAAATAATTCAGAAAGAGAAAAATTAGTTCCTAAAAGAATCTTTATGATTCTCATAAAAAAATATAAAAAAGTCTGGATGGAGGGGGATTTGAACTCTCAACCTTCAAGTTTCCTATAAGAATCTTTATGACTCTTGAAAAAAAAACGCTCTGCATGGAAGGGGATTGAACTCTCAACCATAGGTTTCCCTTGCAGACACTCTACCTCTAGACCACTGAGACTGACAGAAAGAGAGAAGGTTTAAGGCGTTATCAATGTAGTTAGGAACCTGGTTCCTTATAATACACCAGGTGGCAGGACCTGTCAATGAAAACGTTAGTTCTTATCATGGCCACCCAATGTCAGAACACTGGCCACCAGAGCAGCATTTGATACAACCAGATTCAAACGCGAATATCGTTAGATCCAAGCTGCTGATTTTCTTCATATTTTAGGTGATCATAGGTTATATGTGTCCCTAACTGGTGTTAAAGTTTCATGGCTGAATTCCAACGGAAAGTCAGTTTCCACGTTTGGTAGGTATCCTCCTTAGATGTCTTGGGCTATGATAATTTTGGCGACAGTGAGTTAAATTCTGTGTACGGTCAGCCCGTCAATCTATTCGACTGAGAGTGAGGAGCTCAGCACAGACAGGGGTTGATGGCCAATCTATCAGGAACAAGTGCAGTCAATGTCAAGGTCGCTGCATAAAGTAGCGACTGCTTAAGTAGGCCTACACCGGCCACCAGAGCAGCATTTGATACAACCAGATTCAAACACTAATATCGTTAGATCCAAGCGGCTGATTATCTTCATATTTTAGGTGATCGTAGGTTATATGTGTCCCTAACTAGTGTTAAAGTTTCATGGCTGAATTCTAACGGGAAGTGAATTTCCGCATTTGGTATGTCATGTCCTTAGATGTCTTAGGGCTATGATAATATTTGGGCACCCGCAACGATGGTCTTGACTAAAATACAGGGCCCACTATAACTACTGCATAAAGGTGCAGTAACCAATCTATACTGAATGTACCAGAACGTAAAGTAACTGGTATTCGTATGTGTAAGGGTGAATAATAAATAGTTCTGGATGGAAGATTCCCCTATTTATGTAGGTATGTCTGTGTAAGATTCAAAAATGGAAATAGAAATAATTCAGAAAGAGAAAAATTGGTTCCTAAAAGAATCTTTATGACTCTCATAAAAAAATATAAAAAAGTCTGGATGGAAGGGGATTTGAACTCTCAACCTTCAAGTTTCCTATAAGAATCTTTATGACTCTTGAAAAAAAACGCTCTGCATGGAAGGGGATTGAACTCTCAACCATAGGTTTCCCTTGCAGACACTCTACCTCTAGACCACTGAGTGTGACAGAAAGAGAGAAGGTTTAAGGCGTTATCAATGTAGTGAGGAACCTGGTTCCTTATAATACACCAGGTGGCAGGACCTGTCAATGAAAACGTTAGTTCTTATCATGGCCACCCAATGTCAGAACACTGGCCACCAGAGCAGCATTTGATACAACCAGATTCAAACGCGAATATCGTTAGATCCAAGCTGCTGATTTTCTTCATATTTTAGGTGATCGTAGGTTATATGTGTCCCTAACTGGTGTTAAAGTTTCATGGCTGAATTCCAACGGGAAGTGAATTTCAACGTTTGGTACGTATCCTCCTTAGATGTCTTGGGCTATGATAATTTGGGCGACAGTGAGGTAAATTCTGCGTACGGTCAGCCCGTCAATCTATTCGACTGAGAGTGAGGAGCTCAGCACAGACAGGGGTTGATGGCCAATCTATCAGGAACAAGTGCAGTCAATGTCAAGGTCGCTGCATAAAGTAGCGACCGCTTAAGTAGGCCTACACTGGCCACCAGAGCAGCATTTGATACAACCAGATTTAAACACTAAT
Source organism: Alentia gelatinosa (assembly GCA_950022655.1). Lineage (NCBI taxonomy): Eukaryota > Metazoa > Annelida > Polychaeta > Phyllodocida > Polynoidae > Alentia > Alentia gelatinosa. Next base: position 78,831,406 of record OX465579.1, on the reverse strand, counting down.
ATCGTTAGATCCAAGCGGCTGATTATCTTCATATTTTAGGTGATCGTAGGTTATATGTGTCCCTAACTGGTGTTAAAGTTTCATGGCTGAATTCTAACGGGAAGTGAATTTCCGCATTTGGTATGTCATGTCCTTAGATGTCTTAGGGCTATGATAATATTTGGGCACCCGCAAAGATGGTCTTGACTAACATACAAGGCCCACTATAATTACTGCATACAGGTGCAGTAACCAATCTATACTGAATGTACCAGAACGTAAAGTAACTGGTATTCGTATGTGTAAGGGTGAATAATAAATAGTTCTGGATGGAAGATTCCCCTATTTATGTAGGTATGTCTGTGTAAGATTCAAAAATGGAAATAGAAATAATTCAGAAAGAGAAAAATTGGTTCCTAAAAGAATCTTTATGACTCTCATAAAAAAATATAAAAAAGTCTGGATGGAAGGGGATTTGAACTCTCAACCTTCAAGTTTCCTATAAGAATCTTTATGACTCTTGAAAAAAAACGCTCTGCATGGAAGGGGATTGAACTCTCAACCATAGGTTTCCCTTGCAGACACTCTACCTCTAGACCACTGAGTGTGACAGAAAGAGAGAAGGTTTAAGGCGTTATCAATGTAGTGAGGAACCTGGTTCCTTATAATACACCAGGTGGCAGGACCTGTCAATGAAAACGTTAGTTCTTATCATGGCCACCCAATGTCAGAACACTGGCCACCAGAGCAGCATTTGATACAACCAGATTCAAACGCGAATATCGTTAGATCCAAGCTGCTGATTTTCTTCATATTTTAGGTGATCGTAGGTTATATGTGTCCCTAACTGGTGTTAAAGTTTCATGGCTGAATTCCAACGGGAAGTGAATTTCAACGTTTGGTACGTATCCTCCTTAGATGTCTTGGGCTATGATAATTTGGGCGACAGTGAGGTAAATTCTGCGTACGGTCAGCCCGTCAATCTATTCGACTGAGAGTGAGGAGCTCAGCACAGACAGGGGTTGATGGCCAATCTATCAGGAACAAGTGCAGTCAATGTCAAGGTCGCTGCATAAAGTAGCGACCGCTTAAGTAGGCCTACACTGGCCACCAGAGCAGCATTTGATACAACCAGATTTAAACACTAATATCGTTAGATCCAAGCAGCTGATTATCTTCATATTTTAGGTGATCGTAGGTTATATGTGTCCCTAACTGGTGTTAAAGTTTCATGGCTGAATTCTAACGGGAAGTGAATTTCCGCATTTGGTATGTCATGTCCTTAGATGTCTTAGGGCTATGATAATATTTGGGCACCCGCAAAGATGGTCTTGACTAACATACAAGGCCCACTATAATTACTGCATACAGGTGCAGTAACCAATCTATACTGAATGTACCAGAACGTAAAGTAACTGGTATTCGTATGTGTAAGGGTAAACAAATAAATAGTTCTGGATGGAAGATTCCCCTATTTATGTAGGTATGTCTGTGTAAGATTCAAAAATGGAAATAGAAATAATTCAGAAAGAGAAAAATTGGTTCCTAAAAGAATCTTTATGACTCTCATAAAAAAATATAAAAAAGTCTGGATGGAAGGGGATTTGAACACTCAACCTTCAAGTTCCTATAAGAATCTTTATGACTCTTGAAAAAAAAACGCTCTGCATGGAAGGGGATTGAACTCTCAACCATAGGTTTCCCTTGCAGACACTCTACCTCTAGACCACTGAGTGTGACAGAAAGAGAGAAGGTTTAAGGCGTTATCAATGTAGTGAGGAACCTGGTTCCTTATAATACACCAGGTGGCAGGACCTGTCAATGAAAACGTTAGTTCTTATCATGGCCACCCAATGTCAGAACACTGGCCACCAGAGCAGCATTTGATACAACCAGATTCAAACGCGAATATCGTTAGATCCAAGCTGCTGATTTTCTTCATATTTTAGGTGATTATAGGTTATATGTGTCCCTAACTGGTGTTAAAGTTTCATGGCTGAATTCCAACGGAAAGTGAGTTTCCACGTTTGGTAGGTATCCTCCTTAGATGTCTTGGGCTATGATAATTTTGGCGACAGTGAGTTAAATTCTGTGTACGGTCAGCCCGTCAATCTATTCGACTGAGAGTGAGGAGCTCAGCACAGACAGGGGTTGATGGCCAATCTATCAGGAACAAGTGCAGTCAATGTCAAGGTCGCTGCATAAAGTAGCGACTGCTTAAGTAGGCCTACACCGGCCACCAGAGCAGCATTTGATACAACCAGATTCAAACACTAATATCGTTAGATCCAAGTGGCTGATTATCTTCATATTTTAGGTGATCGTAGGTTATATGTGTCCCTAACTAGTGTTAAAGTTTCATGGCTGAATTCTAACGGGAAGTGAATTTCCGCATTTGGTATGTCATGTCCTTAGATGTCTTAGGGCTATGATAATATTTGGGCACCCGCAACGATGGTCTTGACTAAAATACAGGGCCCACTATAACTACTGCATAAAGGTGCAGTAACCAATCTATACTGAATGTACCAGAACGTAAAGTAACTGGTATTCGTATGTGTAAGGGTGAATAATAAATAGTTCTGGATGGAAGATTCCCCTATTTATGTAGGTATGTCTGTGTAAGATTCAAAAATGGAAATAGAAATAATTCAGAAAGAGAAAAATTGGTTCCTAAAAGAATCTTTATGACTCTCATAAAAAAATATAAAAAAGTCTGGATGGAAGGGGATTTGAACTCTCAACCTTCAAGTTTCCTATAAGAATCTTTATGACTCTTGAAAAAAAACGCTCTGCATGGAAGGGGATTGAACTCTCAACCATAGGTTTCCCTTGCAGACACTCTACCTCTAGACCACTGAGTGTGACAGAAAGAGAGAAGGTTTAAGGCGTTATCAATGTAGTGAGGAACCTGGTTCCTTATAATACACCAGGTGGCAGGACCTGTCAATGAAAACGTTAGTTCTTATCATGGCCACCCAATGTCAGAACACTGGCCACCAGAGCAGCATTTGATACAACCAGATTCAAACGCGAATATCGTTAGATCCAAGCTGCTGATTTTCTTCATATTTTAGGTGATCGTAGGTTATATGTGTCCCTAACTGGTGTTAAAGTTTCATGGCTGAATTCCAACGGGAAGTGAATTTCAACGTTTGGTACGTATCCTCCTTAGATGTCTTGGGCTATGATAATTTGGGCGACAGTGAGGTAAATTCTGCATACGGTCAGCCCGTCAATCTATTCGACTGAGAGTGAGGAGCTCAGCACAGACAGGGGTTGATGGCCAATCTATCAGGAACAAGTGCAGTCAATGTCAAGGTCGCTGCATAAAGTAGCGACCGCTTAAGTAGGCCTACACTGGCCACCAGAGCAGCATTTGATACAACCAGATTTAAACACTAATATCGTTAGATCCAAGCAGCTGATTATCTTCATATTTTAGGTGATCGTAGGTTATATGTGTCCCTAACTGGTGTTAAAGTTTCATGGCTGAATTCTAACGGGAAGTGAATTTCCGCATTTGGTATGTCATGTCCTTAGATGTCTTAGGGCTATGATAATATTTGGGCACCCGCAAAGATGGTCTTGACTAACATACAAGGCCCACTATAATTACTGCATACAGATGCAGTAACCAATCTATACTGAATGTACCAGAACGTAAAGTAACTGGTATTCGTATGTGTAAGGGTAAACAAATAAATAGTTCTGGATGGAAGATTCCCCTATTTATGTAGGTATGTCTGTGTAAGATTCAAAAATGGAAATAGAAATAATTCAGAAAGAGAAAAATTGGTTCCTAAAAGAATCTTTATGACTCTCATAAAAAAATATAAAAAAGTCTGGATGGAAGGGGATTTGAACACTCAACCTTCAAGTTCCTATAAGAATCTTTATGACTCTTGAAAAAAAAACGCTCTGCATGGAAGGGGATTGAACTCTCAAACATAGGTTTCCCTTGCAGACACTCTACCTCTAGACCACTGAGTGTGACAGAAAGAGAGAAGGTTTAAGGCGTTATCAATGTAGTGAGGAACCTGGTTCCTTATAATACACCAGGTGGCAGGACCTGTCAATGAAAACGTTAGTTCTTATCATGGCCACCCAATGTCAGAACACTGGCCACCAGAGCAGCATTTGATACAACCAGATTCAAACGCGAATATCGTTAGATCCAAGCTGCTGATTTTCTTCATATTTTAGCTGATCATAGGTTATATGTGTCCCTAACTGGTGTTAAAGTTTCATGGCTGAATTCCAACGGAAAGTGAGTTTCCACGTTTGGTACGTATCCTCCTTAGATGTCTTGGGCTATGATAATTTTGGCGACAGTGAGTTAAATTCTTCGTACGGTCAGCCCGTCAATCTATTCGACTGAGAGTGAGGAGCTCAGCACAGACAGGGGTTGATGGCCAATCTATCAGGAACAAGTGCAGTCAATGTCAAGGTCGCTGCATAAAGTAGCGACTGCTTAAGTAGGCCTACACCGGCCACCAGAGCAGCATTTGATACAACCAGATCCAAACACTAATATCGTTAGATCCAAGCGGCTCATTATCTTCATATTTTAGGTGATCGTAGGTTATATGTGTCCCTAACTGGTGTTAAAGTTTCATGGCTGAATTCTAACGGGAAGTGAATTTCCGCATTTGGTACGTCATGTCCTTAGATGTCTTAGGGCTATGATAATATTTGGGCACCCGCAACGATGGTCTTGACTAAAATACAGGGCCCACTATAATTACTGCATACAGGTGCAGTAACCAATCTATACTGAATGTACCAGAACGTAAAGTAACTGGTATTCGTATGTGTAAGGGTAAACAAATAAATAGTTCTGGATGGAAGATTCCCCTATTTATGTAGGTATGTCTGTGTAAGATTCAAAAATGGAAATAGAAATAATTCAGAAAGAGAAAAATTGGTTCCTAAAAGAATCTTTATGACTCTCATAAAAAAATATAAAAAAGTCTGGATGGAAGGGGATTTGAACTCTCAACCTTCAAGTTTCCTATAAGAATCTTTATGACTCTTGAAAAAAAACCGCTCTGCATGGAAGGGGATTGAACTCTCAACCATAGGTTTCCCTTGCAGACACTCTACCTCTAGACCACTGAGTGTGACAAAAAGAGAGAAGGTTTAAGGCGTTATCAATGTAGTGAGGAACCTGGTTCCTTATAATACACCAGGTGGCAGGACCTGTCAATGAAAACGTTAGTTCTTATCATGGCCACCCAATGTCAGAACACTGGCCACCAGACCAGCATTTGATACAACCAGATTCAAACGCGAATAACGTTAGAATCAAGCTGCTGATTTTCTTCATATTTTAGGTGATCATAGGTTATATGTGTCCCTAACTGGTGTTAAAGTTTCATGGCTGAATTCCAACGGAAAGTGAGTTTCCACGTTTGGTACGTATCCTCCTTAGATGTCTTGGGCTATGATAATTTTGGCGACAGTCAGTTAAATTCTGCGTACGGTCAGCCCGTCAATCTATTCGACTGAGAGTGAGGAGCTCAGCACAGACAGGGGTTGATGGCCAATCTATCAGGAACAAGTGCAGTCAATGTCAAGGTCGCTGCATAAAGTAGCGACTGCTTAAGTAGGCCTACACCGGCCATCAGAGCAGCATTTGATACAACCAGATTCAAACACTAATATCGTTAGATCCAAGCGGCTGATTATCTTCATATTTTAGGTGATCGTAGGTTATATGTGTCCCTAACTGGTGTTAAAGTTTCATGGCTGAATTCTAACGGGAAGTGAATTTCCGCATTTGGTACGTCATGTCCTTAGATGTCTTAGGGCTATGATAATATTTGGGCACCTGCAACGATGGTCTTGACTAAAATACAGGGCCCACTATAATTACTGCATACAGGTGCAGTAACCAATCTATACTGAATGTACCAGAACGTAAAGTAACTGGTATTCGTATGTGTAAGGGTGAATAATAAATAGTTCTGGATGGAAGATTCCCCTATTTATGTAGGTATGTCTGTGTAAGATTCAAAAATGGAAATAGAAATAATTCAGAAAGAGAAAAATTGGTTCCTAAAAGAATCTTTATGACTCTCATAAAAAAATATAAAAAAGTCTGGATGGAAGGGGATTTGAACTCTCAACCTTCAAGTTTCCTATAAGAATCTTTATGACTCTTGAAAAAAAACGCTCTGCATGGAAGGGGATTGAACTCTCAACCATAGGTTTCCCTTGCAGACACTCTACCTCTAGACCACTGAGTGTGACAGAAAGAGAGAAGGTTTAAGGCGTTATCAATGTAGTGAGGAACCTGGTTCCTTATAATACACCAGGTGGCAGGACCTGTCAATGAAAACGTTAGTTCTTATCATGGCCACCCAATGTCAGAACACTGGCCACCAGAGCAGCATTTGATACAACCAGATTCAAACGCGAATATCGTTAGATCCAAGCTGCTGATTTTCTTCATATTTTAGGTGATCGTAGGTTATATGTGTCCCTAACTGGTGTTAAAGTTTCATGGCTGAATTCCAACGGGAAGTGAATTTCAACGTTTGGTACGTATCCTCCTTAGATGTCTTGGGCTATGATAATTTGGGCGACAGTGAGGTAAATTCTGCATACGGTCAGCCCGTCAATCTATTCGACTGAGAGTGAGGAGCTCAGCACAGACAGGGGTTGATGGCCAATCTATCAGGAACAAGTGCAGTCAATGTCAAGGTCGCTGCATAAAGTAGCGACCGCTTAAGTAGGCCTACACTGGCCACCAGAGCAGCATTTGATACAACCAGATTTAAACACTAATATCGTTAGATCCAAGCAGCTGATTATCTTCATATTTTAGGTGATCGTAGGTTATATGTGTCCCTAACTGGTGTTAAAGTTTCATGGCTGAATTCTAACGGGAAGTGAATTTCCGCATTTGGTACGTCATGTCCTTAGATGTCTTAGGGCTATGATAATATTTGGGCACCCGCAACGATGGTCTTGACTAAAATACAGGGCCCACTATAATTACTGCATACAGGTGCAGTAACCAATCTATACTGAATGTACCAGAACGTAAAGTAACTGGTATTCGTATGTGTAAGGGTAAACAAATAAATAGTTCTGGATGGAAGATTCCCCTATTTATGTAGGTATGTCTGTGTAAGATTCAAAAATGGAAATAGAAATAATTCAGAAAGAGAAAAATTGGTTCCTAAAAGAATCTTTATGACTCTCATAAAAAAATATAAAAAAGTCTGGATGGAAGGGGATTTGAACTCTCAACCTTCAAGTTTCCTATAAGAATCTTTATGACTCTTGAAAAAAAACCGCTCTGCATGGAAGGGGATTGAACTCTCAACCATAGGTTTCCCTTGCAGACACTCTACCTCTAGACCACTGAGTGTGACAAAAAGAGAGAAGGTTTAAGGCGTTATCAATGTAGTGAGGAACCTGGTTCCTTATAATACACCAGGTGGCAGGACCTGTCAATGAAAACGTTAGTTCTTATCATGGCCACCCAATGTCAGAACACTGGCCACCAGACCAGCATTTGATACAACCAGATTCAAACGCGAATAACGTTAGAATCAAGCTGCTGATTTTCTTCATATTTTAGGTGATCATAGGTTATATGTGTCCCTAACTGGTGTTAAAGTTTCATGGCTGAATTCCAACGGAAAGTGAGTTTCCACGTTTGGTACGTATCCTCCTTAGATGTCTTGGGCTATGATAATTTTGGCGACAGTCAGTTAAATTCTGCGTACGGTCAGCCCGTCAATCTATTCGACTGAGAGTGAGGAGCTCAGCACAGACAGGGGTTGATGGCCAATCTATCAGGAACAAGTGCAGTCAATGTCAAGGTCGCTGCATAAAGTAGCGACTGCTTAAGTAGGCCTACACCGGCCATCAGAGCAGCATTTGATACAACCAGATTCAAACACTAATATCGTTAGATCCAAGCGGCTGATTATCTTCATATTTTAGGTGATCGTAGGTTATATGTGTCCCTAACTGGTGTTAAAGTTTCATGGCTGAATTCTAACGGGAAGTGAATTTCCGCATTTGGTACGTCATGTCCTTAGATGTCTTAGGGCTATGATAATATTTGGGCACCTGCAACGATGGTCTTGACTAAAATACAGGGCCCACTATAATTACTGCATACAGGTGCAGTAACCAATCTATACTGAATGTACCAGAACGTAAAGTAACTGGTATTCGTATGTGTAAGGGTGAATAATAAATAGTTCTGGATGGAAGATTCCCCTATTTATGTAGGTATGTCTGTGTAAGATTCAAAAATGGAAATAGAAATAATTCAGAAAGAGAAAAATTGGTTCCTAAAAGAATCTTTATGACTCTCATAAAAAAATATAAAAAAGTCTGGATGGAAGGGGATTTGAACTCTCAACCTTCAAGTTTCCTATAAGAATCTTTATGACTCTTGAAAAAAACCGCTCTGCATGGAAGGGGATTGAACTCTCAACCATAGGTTTCCCTTGCAGACACTCTACCTCTAGACCACTGAGTGTGACAGAAAGAGAGAAGGTTTAAGGCGTTATCAATGTAGTGAGGAACCTGGTTCCTTATAATACACCAGGTGGCAGGACCTGTCAATGAAAACGTTAGTTCTTATCATGGCCACCCAATGTCAGAACACTGGCCACCAGAGCAGCATTTGATACAACCAGATTCAAACGCGAATATCGTTAGATCCAAGCTGCTGATTTTCTTCACATTTTAGGTGATCGTAGGTTATATGTGTCCCTAACTGGTGTTAAAGTTTCATGGCTGAATTCCAATGGGAAGTGAGTTTCCACGTTTGGTACGTATCCTCCTTAGATGTCTTGGGCTATGATAATTTGGGCGACAGTGAGGTAAATTCTGCGTACGGTCAGCCCGTCAATCTATTCGACTGAGAGTGAGGAGCTCAGCACAGACAGGGGTTGATGGCCAATCTATCAGGAACAAGTGCAGTCAATGTCAAGGTCGCTGCATGAAGCAGCGACCGCTTAAGTAGGCCTACACCGGCCACCAGAGCAGCATTTGATACAACCAGATTCAAACACTAATATCGTTAGATCCAAGCGGCTGATTATCTTCATATTTTAGGTGATCGTAGGTTATATGTGTCCCTAACTGGTGTTAAAGTTTCATGGCTGAATTCTAACGGGAAGTGAATTTCCGCATTTGGTATGTCATGTCCTTAGATGTCTTAGGGCTATGATAATATTTGGGCACCCGCAACGATGGTCTTGACTAACATACAAGGCCCACTATAATTACTGCATACAGGTGCAGTAACCAATCTATACTGAATGTACCAGAATGTAAAGTAACTGGTATTCGTATGTGTAAGGGTGAATAATAAATAGTTCTGGATGGAAGATTCCCCTATTTATGTAGGTATGTCTGTGTAAGATTCAAAAATGGAAATAGAAATAATTCAGAAAGAGAAAAATTGGTTCCTAAAAGAATCTTTATGACTCTCATAAAAAAATATAAAAAAGTCTGGATGGAAGGGGATTTGAACTCTCAACCTTCAAGTTTCCTATAAGAATCTTTATGACTCTTTAAAAAAAAACGCTCTGCATGGAAGGGGATTGAACTCTCAACCATAGGTTTCCCTTGCAGACACTCTACCTCTAGACCACTGAGTGTGACAGAAAGAGAGAAGGTTTAAGGCGTTATCAATGTAGTGAGGAACCTGGTTCCTTATAATACACCAGGTGGCAGGACCTGTCAATGAAAACGTTAGTTCTTATCATGGCCACCCAATGTCAGAACACTGGCCACCAGAGCAGCATTTGATACAACCAGATTCAAACGCGAATATCGTTAGATCCAATCTGCTGATTTTCTTCATATTTTAGGTGATCATAGGTTATATGTGTCCCTAACTGGTGTTAAAGTTTCATGGCTGAATTCCAACGGAAAGTGAGTTTCCACGTTTGGTACGTATCCTCCTTAGATGTCTTGGGCTATGATAATTTTGGCGACAGTCAGTTAAATTCTGCGTACGGTCAGCCCGTTAATCTATTCGACTGAGAGTGAGGAGCTCAGCACAGACAGGGGTTGATGGCCAATCTATCAGGAACAAGTGCAGTCAATGTCAAGGTCGCTGCATAAAGTAGCGACTGCTTAAGTAGGCCTACACCGGCCATCAGAGCAGCATTTGATACAACCAGATTCAAACACTAATATCGTTAGATCCAAGCGGCTGATTATCTTCATATTTTAGGTGATCGTAGGTTATATGTGTCCCTAACTGGTGTTAAAGTTTCATGGCTGAATTCTAACGGGAAGTGAATTTCCGCATTTGGTACGTCATGTCCTTAGATGTCTTAGGGCTATGATAATATTTTGGCACCTGCAACGATGGTCTTGACTAAAATACAGGGCCCACTATAATTACTGCATACAGGTGCAGTAACCAATCTATACTGAATGTACCAGAACGTAAAGTAACTGGTATTCGTATGTGTAAGGGTGAATAATAAATAGTTCTGGATGGAAGATTCCCCTATTTATGTAGGTATGTCTGTGTAAGATTCAAAAATGGAAATAGAAATAATTCAGAAAGAGAAAAATTGGTTCCTAAAAGAATCTTTATGACTCTCATAAAAAAATATAAAAAAGTCTGGATGGAAGGGGATTTGAACTCTCAACCTTCAAGTTTCCTATAAGAATCTTTATGACTCTTGAAAAAAACCGCTCTGCATGGAAGGGGATTGAACTCTCAACCATAGGTTTCCCTTGCAGACACTCTACCTCTAGACCACTGAGTGTGACAGAAAGAGAGAAGGTTTAAGGCGTTATCAATGTAGTGAGGAACCTGGTTCCTTATAATACACCAGGTGGCAGGACCTGTCAATGAAAACGTTAGTTCTTATCATGGCCACCCAATGTCAGAACACTGGCCACCAGAGCAGCATTTGATACAACCAGATTCAAACGCGAATATCGTTAGATCCAAGCTGCTGATTTTCTTCACATTTTAGGTGATCGTAGGTTATATGTGTCCCTAACTGGTGTCAAAGTTTCATGGCTGAATTCCAATGGGAAGTGAGTTTCCACGTTTGGTACGTATCCTCCTTAGATGTCTTGGGCTATGATAATTTGGGCGACAGTGAGGTAAATTCTGCGTACGGTCAGCCCGTCAATCTATTCGACTGAGAGTGAGGAGCTCAGCACAGACAGGGGTTGATGGCCAATCTATCAGGAACAAGTGCAGTCAATGTCAAGGTCGCTGCATGAAGCAGCGACCGCTTAAGTAGGCCTACACCGGCCACCAGAGCAGCATTTGATACAACCAGATTCAAACACTAATATCGTTAGATCCAAGCGGCTGATTATCTTCATATTTTAGGTGATCGTAGGTTATATGTGTCCCTAACTGGTGTTAAAGTTTCATGGCTGAATTCTAACGGGAAGTGAATTTCCGCATTTGGTATGTCATGTCCTTAGATGTCTTAGGGCTATGATAATATTTGGGCACCCGCAACGATGGTCTTGACTAACATACAAGGCCCACTATAATTACTGCATACAGGTGCAGTAACCAATCTATACTGAATGTACCAGAATGTAAAGTAACTGGTATTCGTATGTGTAAGGGTGAATAATAAATAGTTCTGGATGGAAGATTCCCCTATTTATGTAGGTATGTCTGTGTAAGATTCAAAAATGGAAATAGAAATAATTCAGAAAGAGAAAAATTGGTTCCTAAAAGAATCTTTATGACTCTCATAAAAAAATATAAAAAAGTCTGGATGGAAGGGGATTTGAACACTCAACCTTCAAGTTTCCTATAAGAATCTTTATGACTCTTGAAAAAAAAACGCTCTGCATGGAAGGGGATTGAACTCTCAACCATAGGTTTCCCTTGCAGACACTCTACCTCTAGACCACTGAGTGTGACAGAAAGAGAGAAGGTTTAAGGCGTTATCAATGTAGTGAGGAACCTGGTTCCTTATAATACACCAGGTGGCAGGACCTGTCAATGAAAACGTTAGTTCTTATCATGGCCACCCAATGTCAGAACACTGGCCACCAGAGCAGCATTTGATACAACCAGATTCAAACGCGAATATCGTTAGATCCAATCTGCTGATTTTCTTCATATTTTAGGTGATCATAGGTTATATGTGTCCCTAACTGGTGTTAAAGTTTCATGGCTGAATTCCAACGGAAAGGGAGTTTCCACGTTTGGTACGTATCCTCCTTAGATGTCTTGGGCTATGATAATTTGGGCGACAGTGAGGTAAATTCTGCGTACGGTCAGCCCGTCAATCTATTCGACTGAGAGTGAGGAGCTCAGCACAGACAGGGGTTGATGGCCAATCTATCAGGAACAAGTGCAGTCAATGTCAAGGTCGCTGCATAAAGTAGCGACTGCTTAAGTAGGCCTACACCGGCCATCAGAGCAGCATTTGATACAACCAGATTCAAACACTAATATCGTTAGATCCAAGCGGCTGATTATCTTCATATTTTAGGTGATCGTAGGTTATATGTGTCCCTAACTGGTGTTAAAGTTTCATGGCTGAATTCTAACGGGAAGTGAATTTCCGCATTTGGTACGTCATGTCCTTAGATGTCTTAGGGCTATGATAATATTTGGGCACCTGCAACGATGGTCTTGACTAAAATACAGGGCCCACTATAATTACTGCATACAGGTGCAGTAACCAATCTATACTGAATGTACCAGAACGTAAAGTAACTGGTATTCGTATGTGTAAGGGTGAATAATAAATAGTTCTGGATGGAAGATTCCCCTATTTATGTAGGTATGTCTGTGTAAGATTCAAAAATGGAAATAGAAATAATTCAGAAAGAGAAAAATTGGTTCCTAAAAGAATCTTTATGACTCTCATAAAAAAATATAAAAAAGTCTGGATGGAAGGGGATTTGAACTCTCAACCTTCAAGTTTCCTATAAGAATCTTTATGACTCTTGAAAAAAAACGCTCTGCATGGAAGGGGATTGAACTCTCAACCATAGGTTTCCCTTGCAGACACTCTACCTCTAGACCACTGAGTGTGACAGAAAGAGAGAAGGTTTAAGGCGTTATCAATGTAGTGAGGAACCTGGTTCCTTATAATACACCAGGTGGCAGGACCTGTCAATGAAAACGTTAGTTCTTATCATGGCCACCCAATGTCAGAACACTGGCCACCAGAGCAGCATTTGATACAACCAGATTCAAACGCGAATATCGTTAGATCCAAGCTGCTGATTTTCTTCATATTTTAGGTGATCGTAGGTTATATGTGTCCCTAACTGGTGTTAAAGTTTCATGGCTGAATTCCAACGGGAAGTGAATTTCAACGTTTGGTACGTATCCTCCTTAGATGTCTTGGGCTATGATAATTTGGGCGACAGTGAGGTAAATTCTGCGTACGGTCAGCCCGTCAATCTATTCGACTGAGAGTGAGGAGCTCAGCACAGACAGGGGTTGATGGCCAATCTATCAGGAACAAGTGCAGTCAATGTCAAGGTCGCTGCATAAAGTAGCGACCGCTTAAGTAGGCCTACACTGGCCACCAGAGCAGCATTTGATACAACCAGACTTAAACACTAATATCGTTAGATCCAAGCAGCTGATTATCTTCATATTTTAGGTGATCGTAGGTTATATGTGTCCCTAACTGGTGTTAAAGTTTCATGGCTGAATTCTAACGGGAAGTGAATTTCCGCATTTGGTATGTCATGTCCTTAGATGTCTTAGGGCTATGATAATATTTGGGCACCCGCAAAGATGGTCTTGACTAACATACAAGGCCCACTATAATTACTGCATACAGGTGCAGTAACCAATCTATACTGAATGTACCAGAACGTAAAGTAACTGGTATTCGTATGTGTAAGGGTAAACAAATAAATAGTTCTGGATGGAAGATTCCCCTATTTATGTAGGTATGTCTGTGTAAGATTCAAAAATGGAAATAGAAATAATTCAGAAAGAGAAAAATTGGTTCCTAAAAGAATCTTTATGACTCTCATAAAAAAATATAAAAAAGTCTGGATGGAAGGGGATTTGAACACTCAACCTTCAAGTTCCTATAAGAATCTTTATGACTCTTGAAAAAAAAACGCTCTGCATGGAAGGGGATTGAACTCTCAACCATAGGTTTCCCTTGCAGACACTCTACCTCTAGACCACTGAGTGTGACAGAAAGAGAGAAGGTTTAAGGCGTTATCAATGTAGTGAGGAACCTGGTTCCTTATAATACACCAGGTGGCAGGACCTGTCAATGAAAACGTTAGTTCTTATCATGGCCACCCAATGTCAGAACACTGGCCACCAGAGCAGCATTTGATACAACCAGATTCAAACGCGAATATCGTTAGATCCAAGCTGCTGATTTTCTTCATATTTTAGGTGATTATAGGTTATATGTGTCCCTAACGGGTGCTAAAGTTTCATGGCTGAATTCCAACGGAAAGTGAGTTTCCACGTTTGGTAGGTATCCTCCTTAGATGTCTTGGGCTATGATAATTTTGGCGACAGTGAGTTAAATTCTGCGTACGGTCAGCCCGTCAATCTATTCGACTGAGAGTGAGGAGCTCAGCACAGACAGGGGTTGATGGCCAATCTATCAGGAACAAGTGCAGTCAATGTCAAGGTCGCTGCATAAAGTAGCGACTGCTTAAGTAGGCCTACACCGGCCATCAGAGCAGCATTTGATACAACCAGATTCAAACACTAATATCGTTAGATCCAAGCGGCTGATTATCTTCATATTTTAGGTGATCGTAGGTTATATGTGTCCCTAACTGGTGTTAAAGTTTCATGGCTGAATTCTAACGGGAAGTGAATTTCCGCATTTGGTACGTCATGTCCTTAGATGTCTTAGGGCTATGATAATATTTGGGCACCCGCAACGATGGTCTTGACTAAAATACAGGGCCCACTATAACTACTGCATAAAGGTGCAGTAACCAATCTATACTGAATGTACCAGAACGTAAAGTAACTGGTATTAGTATGTGTAAGGGTAAACAAATAAATAGTTCTGGATGAAAGATTCCCCTATTTATGTAGGTATGTCTGTGTAAGATTCAAAAATGGAAATAGAAATAATTCAGAAAGAGAAAAATTGGTTCCTAAAAGAATCTTTATGACTCTCATAAAAAAATATAAAAAAGTCTGGATGTAAGGGGATTTGAACTCTCAACCTTCAAGTTTCCTATAAGAATCTTTATGACTCTTGAAAAAAAACCGCTCTGCATGGAAGGGGATTGAACTCTCAACCATAGGTTTCCCTTGCAGACACTCTACCTCTAGACCACTGAGTGTGACAGAAAGAGAGAAGGTTTAAGGCGTTATCAATGTAGTGAGGAACCTGGTTCCTTATAATACACCAGGTGGCAGGACCTGTCAATGAAAACGTTAGTTCTTATCATGGCCACCCAATGTCAGAACACTGGCCACCAGAGCAGCATTTGATACAACCAGATTCAAACGCGAATATCGTTAGATCCAATCTGCTGATTTTCTTCATATTTTAGGTGATCATAGGTTATATGTGTCCCTAACTGGTGTTAAAGTTTCATGGCTGAATTCCAACGGAAAGGGAGTTTCCACGTTTGGTACGTATCCTCCTTAGATGTCTTGGGCTATGATAATTTGGGCGACAGTGAGGTAAATTCTGCGTACGGTCAGCCCGTCAATCTATTCGACTGAGAGTGAGGAGCTCAGCACAGACAGGGGTTGATGGCCAATCTATCAGGAACAAGTGCAGTCAATGTCAAGGTCGCTGCATAAAGTAGCGACTGCTTAAGTAGGCCTACACCGGCCATCAGAGCAGCATTTGATACAACCAGATTCAAACACTAATATCGTTAGATCCAAGCGGCTGATTATCTTCATATTTTAGGTGATCGTAGGTTATATGTGTCCCTAACTGGTGTTAAAGTTTCATGGCTGAATTCTAACGGGAAGTGAATTTCCGCATTTGGTACGTCATGTCCTTAGATGTCTTAGGGCTATGATAATATTTGGGCACCTGCAACGATGGTCTTGACTAAAATACAGGGCCCACTATAATTACTGCATACAGGTGCAGTAACCAATCTATACTGAATGTACCAGAACGTAAAGTAACTGGTATTCGTATGTGTAAGGGTGAATAATAAATAGTTCTGGATGGAAGATTCCCCTATTTATGTAGGTATGTCTGTGTAAGATTCAAAAATGGAAATAGAAATAATTCAGAAAGAGAAAAATTGGTTCCTAAAAGAATCTTTATGACTCTCATAAAAAAATATAAAAAAGTCTGGATGGAAGGGGATTTGAACTCTCAACCTTCAAGTTTCCTATAAGAATCTTTATGACTCTTGAAAAAAAACGCTCTGCATGGAAGGGGATTGAACTCTCAACCATAGGTTTCCCTTGCAGACACTCTACCTCTAGACCACTGAGTGTGACAGAAAGAGAGAAGGTTTAAGGCGTTATCAATGTAGTGAGGAACCTGGTTCCTTATAATACACCAGGTGGCAGGATCTGTCAATGAAAACGTTAGTTCTTATCATGGCCACCCAATGTCAGAACACTGGCCACCAGAGCAGCATTTGATACAACCAGATTCAAACGCGAATATCGTTAGATCCAAGCTGCTGATTTTCTTCATATTTTAGGTGATCGTAGGTTATATGTGTCCCTAACTGGTGTTAAAGTTTCATGGCTGAATTCCAACGGGAAGTGAATTTCAACGTTTGGTACGTATCCTCCTTAGATGTCTTGGGCTATGATAATTTGGGCGACAGTGAGGTAAATTCTGCGTACGGTCAGCCCGTCAATCTATTCGACTGAGAGTGAGGAGCTCAGCACAGACAGGGGTTGATGGCCAATCTATCAGGAACAAGTGCAGTCAATGTCAAGGTCGCTGCATAAAGTAGCGACCGCTTAAGTAGGCCTACACTGGCCACCAGAGCAGCATTTGATACAACCAGATTTAAACACTAATATCGTTAGATCCAAGCGGCTGATTATCTTCATATTTTAGGTGATCGTAGGTTATATGTGTCCCTAACTGGTGTTAAAGTTTCATGGCTGAATTCTAACGGGAATTGAATTTCCGCATTTGGTATGTCATGTCCTTAGATGTCTTAGGGCTATGATAATATTTGGGCACCCGCAAAGATGGTCTTGACTAACATACAAGGCCCACTATAATTACTGCATACAGGTGCAGTAACCAATCTATACTGAATGTACCAGAACGTAAAGTAACTGGTATTCGTATTTGTAAGGGTAAACAAATAAATAGTTCTGGATGGAAGATTCCCCTATTTATGTAGGTATGTCTGTGTAAGATTCAAAAATGGAAATAGGAATAATTCAGAAAGAGAAAAATTGGTTCCTAAAAGAATCTTTATGACTCTCATAAAAAAATATAAAAAAGTCTGGATGGAAGGGGATTTGAACACTCAACCTTCAAGTTCCTATAAGAATCTTTATGACTCTTGAAAAAAAAACGCTCTGCATGGAAGGGGATTGAACTCTCAACCATAGGTTTCCCTTGCAGACACTCTACCTCTAGACCACTGAGTGTGACAGAAAGAGAGAAGGTTTAAGGCGTTATCAATGTAGTGAGGAACCTGGTTCCTTATAATACACCAGGTGGCAGGACCTGTCAATGAAAACGTTAGTTCTTATCATGGCCACCCAATGTCAGAACACTGGCCACCAGAGCAGCATTTGATACAACCAGATTCAAACGCGAATATCGTTAGATCCAAGCTGCTGATTTTCTTCATATTTTAGCTGATCATAGGTTATATGTGTCCCTAACTGGTGTTAAAGTTTCATGGCTGAATTCCAACGGAAAGTGAGTTTCCACGTTTGGTACGTATCCTCCTTAGATGTCTTGGGCTATGATAATTTTGGCGACAGTGAGTTAAATTCTGTGTACGGTCAGCCCGTCAATCTATTCGACTGAGAGTGAGGAGCTCAGCACAGACAGGGGTTGATGGCCAATCTATCAGGAACAAGTGCAGTCAATGTCAAGGTCGCTGCATAAAGTAGCGACTGCTTAAGTAGGCCTACACCGGCCACCAGAGCAGCATTTGATACAACCAGATCCAAACACTAATATCGTTAGATCCAAGCGGCTGATTATCTTCATATTTTAGGTGATCGTAGGTTATATGTGTCCCTAACTGGTGTTAAAGTTTCATGGCTGAATTCTAACGGGAAGTGAATTTCCGCATTTGGTACGTCATGTCCTTAGATATCTTAGGGCTATGATAATATTTGGGCACCCGCAACGATGGTCTTGACTAAAATACAGGGCCCACTATAATTACTGCATAAAGGTGCAGTAACCAATCTATACTGAATGTACCAGAACGTAAAGTAACTGGTATTCGTATGTGTAAGGGTGAATAATAAATAGTTCTGGATGGAAGATTCCCCTATTTATGTAGGTATGTCTGTGTAAGATTCAAAAATGGAAATAGAAATAATTCAGAAAGAGAAAAATTGGTTCCTAAAAGAATCTTTATGACTCTCATAAAAAAATATAAAAAAGTCTGGATGGAAGGGGATTTGAACTCTCAACCTTCAAGTTTCCTATAAGAATCTTTATGACTCTTGAAAAAAAACGCTCTGCATGGAAGGGGATTGAACTCTCAACCATAGGTTTCCCTTGCAGACACTCTACCTCTAGACCACTGAGTGTGACAGAAAGAGAGAAGGTTTAAGGCGTTATCAATGTAGTGAGGAACCTGGTTCCTTATAATACACCAGGTGGCAGGACCTGTCAATGAAAACGTTAGTTCTTATCATGGCCACCCAATGTCAGAACACTGGCCACCAGAACAGCATTTGATACAACCAGATTCAAACGCGAATATCGTTAGATCCAAGCTGCTGATTTTCTTCATATTTTAGATGATCGTAGGTTATATGTGTCCCTAACTGGTGTTAAAGTTTCATGGCTGAATTCCAACGGGAAGTGAATTTCAACGTTTGGTACGTATCCTCCTTAGATGTCTTGGGCTATGATAATTTGGGCGACAGTGAGGTAAATTCTGCGTACGGTCAGCCCGTCAATCTATTCGACTGAGAGTGAGGAGCTCAGCACAGACAGGGGTTGATGGCCAATCTATCAGGAACAAGTGCAGTCAATGTCAAGGTCGCTGCATAAAGTAGCGACCGCTTAAGTAGGCCTACACTGGCCACCAGAGCAGCATTTGATACAACCAGATTTAAACACTAATATCGTTAGATCCAAGCGGCTGATTATCTTCATATTTTAGGTGATCGTAGGTTATATGTGTCCCTAACTGGTGTTAAAGTTTCATGGCTGAATTCTAACGGGAAGTGAATTTCCGCATTTGGTATGTCATGTCCTTAGATGTCTTAGGGCTATGATAATATTTGGGCACCCGCAAAGATGGTCTTGACTAACATACAAGGCCCACTATAATTACTGCATACAGGTGCAGTAACCAATCTATACTGAATGTACCAGAACGTAAAGTAACTGGTATTCGTATGTGTAAGGGTGAATAATAAATAGTTCTGGATGGAAGATTCCCCTATTTATGTAGGTATGTCTGTGTAAGATTCAAAAATGGAAATAGAAATAATTCAGAAAGAGAAAAATTGGTTCCTAAAAGAATCTTTATGACTCTCATAAAAAAATATAAAAAAGTCTGGATGGAAGGGGATTTGAACTCTCAACCTTCAAGTTTCCTATAAGAATCTTTATGACTCTTGAAAAAAAACGCTCTGCATGGAAGGGGATTGAACTCTCAACCATAGGTTTCCCTTGCAGACACTCTACCTCTAGACCACTGAGTGTGACAGAAAGAGAGAAGGTTTAAGGCGTTATCAATGTAGTGAGGAACCTGGTTCCTTATAATACACCAGGTGGCAGGACCTGTCAATGAAAACGTTAGTTCTTATCATGGCCACCCAATGTCAGAACACTGGCCACCAGAGCAGCATTTGATACAACCAGATTCAAACGCGAATATCGTTAGATCCAAGCTGCTGATTTTCTTCATATTTTAGGTGATCGTAGGTTATATGTGTCCCTAACTGGTGTTTAAGTTTCATGGCTGAATTCCAATGGGAAGTGAGTTTCCACGTTTGGTACGTATCCTCCTTAGATGTCTTGGGCTATGATAATTTTGGCGACAGTGAGTTAAATTCTGCGTACGGTCAGCCCGTCAATCTATTCGACTGAGAGTGAGGAGCTCAGCACAGACAGGGGTTGATGGCCAATCTATCAGGAACAAGTGCAGTCAATGTCAAGGTCGCTGCATAAAGTAGCGACTGCTTAAGTAGGCCTACACCGGCCACCAGAGCAGCATTTGATACAACCAGATTCAAACACTAATATCGTTAGATCCAAGCGGCTGATTATCTTCATATTTTAGGTGATCGTAGGTTATATGTGTCCCTAACTGGTGTTAAAGTTTCATGGCTGAATTCTAACGGGAAGTGAATTTCCGCATTTGGTACGTCATGTCCTTAGATGTCTTAGGGCTATGATAATATTTGGGCACCTGCAACGATGGTCTTGACTAAAATACAGGGCCCACTATAATTACTGCATACAGGTGCAGTAACCAATCTATACTGAATGTACCAGAACGTAAAGTAACTGGTATTCGTATGTGTAAGGGTGAATAATAAATAGTTCTGGATGGAAGATTCCCCTATTTATGTAGGTATGTCTGTGTAAGATTCAAAAATGGAAATAGAAATAATTCAGAAAGAGAAAAATTGGTTCCTAAAAGAATCTTTATGACTCTCATAAAAAAATATAAAAAAGTCTGGATGGAAGGGGATTTGAACTCTCAACCTTCAAGTTTCCTATAAGAATCTTTATGACTCTTGAAAAAAAAACGCTCTGCATGGAAGGGGATTGAACTCTCAACCATAGGTTTCCCTTGCAGACACTCTACCTCTAGACCACTGAGTGTGACAGAAAGAGAGAAGGTTTAAGGCGTTATCAATGTAGTTAGGAACCTGGTTCCTTTTAATACACCAGGTGGCAGGACCTGTCAATGAAAACGTTAGTTCTTATCATGGCCACCCAATGTCAGTACACTGGCCACCAAAGCAGCATTTGATACAACCAGATTCAAACGCGAATATCGTTAGATCCAAGCTGCTGATTTTCTTCATATTTTAGGTGATCGTAGGTTATATGTGTCCCTAACTGGTGTTAAAGTTTCATGGCTGAATTCCAATGGGAAGTGAGTTTCCACGTTTGGTACGTATCATCCTTAGATGTCTTGGGCTATGATAATTTGGGCGACAGTGAGGTAAATTCTGCTTACGGTCAGCCCGTCAATCTATTCGACTGAGAGTGAGGAGCTCAGCACAGACAGGGGTTGATGGCCAATCTATCAGGAACAAGTGCAGTCAATGTCAAGGTCGCTGCATGAAGCAGCGACCGCTTAAGTAGGCCTACACCGGCCACCAGAGCAGCATTTGATACAACCAGATTCAAACACTAATATCGTTAGATCCAAGCGGCTGATTATCTTCATATTTTAGGTGATCGTAGGTTATATGTGTCCCTAACTGGTGTTAAAGTTTCATGGCTGAATTCTAACGGGAAGTGAATTTCCGCATTTGGTACGTCATGTCCTTAGATGTCTTAGGGCTATGATAATATTTGGGCACCCGCAACGATGGTCTTGACTAAAATACAGGGCCCACTATAATTACTGCATACAGGTGCAGTAACCAATCTATACTGAATGTACCAGAACGTAAAGTAACTGGTATTCGTATGTGTAAGGGTGAATAATAAATAGTTCTGGATGGAAGATTCCCCTATTTATGTAGGTATGTCTGTGTAAGATTCAAAAATGGAAATAGAAATAATTCAGAAAGAGAAAAATTGGTTCCTAAAAGAATCTTTATGACTCTCATAAAAAAATATAAAAAAGTCTGGATGGAAGGGGATTTGAACTCTCAACCTTCAAGTTTCCTATAAGAATCTTTATGACTTTTGAAAAAAAACGCTCTGCATGGAAGGGGATTGAACTCTCAACCATAGGTTTCCCTTGCAGACACTCTACCTCTAGACCACTGAGTGTGACAGAAAGAGAGAAGGTTTAAGGCGTTATCAATGTAGTGAGGAACCTGGTTCCTTATAATACACCAGGTGGCAGGACCTGTCAATGAAAACGTTAGTTCTTATCATGGCCACCCAATGTCAGAACACTGGCCACCGGAGCAGCATTTGATACAACCAGATTCAAACGCGAATATCGTTAGATCCAAGCTGCTGATTTTCTTCATATTTTAGGTGATCATAGGTTATATGTGTCCCTAACTGGTGTAAAAGTTTCATGGCTGAATTCCAACGGAAAGTGAGTTTCTACGTTTGGTAGGTATCCTCCTTAGATGTTTTGGGCTATGATAATTTTGGCGACAGTGAGTTAAATTCTGCGTACGGTCAGCCCGTCAATCTATTCGACTGAGAGTGAGGAGCTCAGCACAGACAGGGGTTGATGGCCAATCTATCAGGAACAAGTGCAGTCAATGTCAAGGTCGCTGCATAAAGTAGCGACTGCTTAAGTAGGCCTACACCGGCCATCAGAGCAGCATTTGATACAACCAGATTCAAACACTAATATCGTTAGATCCAAGCGGCTGATTATCTTCATATTTTAGGTGATCGTAGGTTATATGTGTCCCTAACTGGTGTTAAAGTTTCATGGCTGAATTCTAACGGGAAGTGAATTTCCGCATTTGGTACGTCATGTCCTTAGATATCTTAGGGCTATGATAATATTTGGGCACCCGCAACGATGGTCTTGACTAAGATACAGGGCCCACTATAACTACTGCATAAAGGTGCAGTAACCAATCTATACTGAATGTACCAGAACGTAAAGTAACTGGTATTCGTATGTGTAAGGGTGAATAATAAATAGTTCTGGATGGAAGATTCCCCTATTTATGTAGGTATGTCTGTGTAAGATTCAAAAGTGGAAATAGAAATCATTCAGAAAGAGAAAAATTAGTTCCTAAAAGAATCTTTATGACTCTCATAAAAAAATATAAAAAAGGCTGGATGTAAGGGGATTTGAACTCTCAACCTTCAAGTTTCCTATAAGAATCTTTATGACTCTTGAAAAAAAAACGCTCTGCATGGAAGGGGATTGAACTCTCAACCATAGGTTTCCCTTGCAGACACTCTACCTCTAGACCACTGAGTCTGACAGAAAGAGAGAAGGTTTAAGGCATTATCAATGTAGTGAGGAACCTGGTTCCTTATAATACACCAGGTGGCAGGACCTGTCAATGAAAACGTTAGTTCTTATCATGGCCACCCAATGTCAGAACACTGGCCACCGGAGCAGCATTTGATACAACCAGATTCAAACGCGAATATCGTTAGATCCAAGCTGCTGATTTTCTTCATATTTTAGGTGATCATAGGTTATATGTGTCCCTAACTGGTGTTAAAGTTTCATGGCTGAATTCCAACGGAAAGTGAGTTTCCACGTTTGGTAGGTATCCTCCTTAGATGTCTTGGGCTATGATAATTTTGGCGACAGTGAGTTAAATTCTGCGTACGGTCAGCCCGTCAATCTATTCGACTGAGAGTGAGGAGCTCAGCACAGACAGGGGTTGATGGCCAATCTATCAGGAACAAGTGCAGTCAATGTCAAGGTCGCTGCATAAAGTAGCGACTGCTTAAGTAGGCCTACACCGGCCATCAGAGCAGCATTTGATACAACCAGATTCAAACACTAATATCGTTAGATCCAAGCGGCTGATTATCTTCATATTTTAGGTGATCGTAGGTTATATGTGTCCCTAACTGGTGTTAAAGTTTCATGGCTGAATTCTAACGGGAAGTGAATTTCCGCATTTGGTACGTCATGTCCTTAGATGTCTTAGGGCTATGATAATATTTGGGCACCCGCAACGATGGTCTTGACTAAGATACAGGGCCCACTATAACTACTGCATACAGGTGCAGTAACCAATCTATACTGAATGTACCAGAACGTAAAGTAACTGGTATTCGTATGTGTAAGGGTAAATAAATAAATAGTTCTGGATGGAAGATTCCCCTATTTATGTAGGTATGTCTGTGTAAGATTCAAAAATGGAAATAGAAATAATTCAGAAAGAGAAAAATTACTTCCTAAAAGAATCTTTATGATTCTCATAAAAAAATATAAAAAAGTCTGGATGGAGGGGGATTTGAACTCTCAACCTTCAAGTTTCCTATAAGAATCTTTATGACTCTTGAAAAAAAAACACTCTGCATGGAAGGGGATTGAACTCTCAACCATAGGTTTCCCTTGCAGACACTCTACCTCTAGACCACTGAGTGTGACAGAAAGAGAGAAGGTTTAAGGCGTTATCAATGTAGTGAGGAACCTGGTTCCTTATAATACACCAGGTGGCAGGACCTGTCAATGAAAACGTTAGTTCTTATCATGGCCACCCAATGTCAGTACACTGGCCACCGGAGCAGCATTTGATACAACCAGATTCAAACGCGAATATCGTTAGATCCAAGCTGCTGATTTTCTTCATATTTTAGGTGATCGTAGGTTATATGTGTCCCTAACTGGTGTTAAAGTTTCATGGCTGAATTCCAACGGAAAGTGAGTTTCCACGTTTGGTACGTATCCTCCTTAGATGTCTTGGGCTATGATAATTTTGGCGACAGGGAGTTAAATTCTGCGTACGGTCAGCCCGTCAATCTATTCGACTGAGAGTGAGGAGCTCAGCACAGACAGGGGTTGATGGCCAATCTATCAGGAACAAGTGCAGTCAATGTCAAGGTCGCTGCATGAAGCAGCGACCGCTTAAGTAGGCCTACACCGGCCACCAGAGCAGCATTTGATACAACCAGATTCAAACACTAATATCGTTAGATCCAAGCGGCTGATTATCTTCATATTTTAGGTGATCGTAGGTTATATGTGTCCCTAACTGGTGTTAAAGTTTCATGGCTGAATTCTAACGGGAAGTGAATTTCCGCATTTGGTACGTCATGTCCTTAGATGTCTTAGGGCTATGATAATATTTGGGCACCCGCAACAATGGTCTTGACTAAAATACAGGGCCCACTATAATTACTGCATACAGGTGCAGTAACCAATCTATACTGAATGTACCAGAACGTAAAGTAACTGGTATTCGTATGTGTAAGGGTGAATAATAAATAGTTCTGGATGGAAGATTCCCCTATTTATGTAGGTATGTCTGTGTAAGATTCAAAAATGGAAATAGAAATAATTCAGAAAGAGAAAAATTGGTTCCTAAAAGAATCTTTATGACTCTCATAAAAAAATATAAAAAAGTCTGGATGGAAGGGGATTTGAACTCTCAACCTTCAAGTTTCCTATAAGAATCTTTATGACTTTTGAAAAAAAACGCTCTGCATGGAAGGGGATTGAACTCTCAACCATAGGTTTCCCTTGCAGACACTCTGAAGAAAAGCTGCTGATTTTCTTCATATTTTAGGTGATCGTAGGTTATATGTGTCCCTAACTGGTGTTAAAGTTTCATGGCTGAATTCCAACGGAAAGTGAGTTTCCACGTTTGGTACGTATCCTCCTTAGATGTCTTGGGCTATGATAATTTTGGCGACAGGGAGTTAAATTCTGCGTACGGTCAGCCCGTCAATCTATTCGACTGAGAGTGAGGAGCTCAGCACAGACAGGGGTTGATGGCCAATCTATCAGGAACAAGTGCAGTCAATGTCAAGGTCGCTGCATAAAGTAGCGACTGCTTAAGTAGGCCTACACTGGCCACCAGAGCAGCATTTGATACAACCAGATTCAAACACTAATATCGTTAGATCCAAGCGGCTGATTATCTTCATATTTTAGGTGATAGTAGGTTATATGTGTCCCTAACTGGTGTTAAAGTTTCATGGCTGAATTCTAACGGGAAGTGAATTTCCGCATTTGGTACGTCATGTCCTTAGATGTCTTAGGGCTATGATAATATTTGGGCACCCGCAACGATGGTCTTGACTAAAATACAGGGCCCACTATAACTACTGCATAAAGGTGCAGTAACCAATCTATACTGAATGTACCAGAACGTAAAGTAACTGGTATTCGTATGTGTAAGGGTAAATAAATAAATAGTTCTGGATGGAAGATTCCCCTATTTATGTAGGTATGTCTGTGCAAGATTCAAAAATGGAAATAGAAATAATTCAGAAAGAGAAAAATTTGTTCCTAAAAGAATCTTTATGATTCTCATAAAAAAATATAAAAAAGTCTGGATGGAGGGGGATTTGAACTCTCGACCTTCAAGTTTCCTATAAGAATCTTTATGACTCTTGAAAAAAAACGCTCTGCATGGAAGGGGATTGAACTCTCAACCATAGGTTTCCCTTGCAGACACTCTACCTCTAGACCACTGAGTGTGACAGAAAGAGACAAGGTTTAAGGCGTTATCAATGTAGTGAGGAACCTGGTTCCTTTTAATACACCAGGTGGCAGGACCTGTCAATGAAAACGTTAGTTCTTATCATGGCCACCCAATGTCAGAACACTGGCCACCAGAGCAGCATTTGATACAACCAGATTCAAACGCGAATATCGTTAGATCCAAGCTGCTGATTTTCTTCATATTTTAGGTGATCATAGGTTATATGTGTCCCTAACTGGTGTTAAAGTTTCATGGCTGAATTCCAACGGAAAGTGAGTTTCCACGTTTGGTACGTATCCTCCTGAGATGTCTTGGGCTATGATAATTTTGGCGACAGTGAGTTAAATTCTGCGTACGGTCAGCCCGTCAATCTATTCGACTGAGAGTGAGGAGCTCAGCACAGACAGGGGTTGATGGCCAATCTATCAGGAACAAGTGCAGTCAATGTCAAGGTCGCTGCATAAAGTAGCGACTGCTTAAGTAGGCCTACACCGGCCATCAGAGCAGCATTTGATACAACCAGATTCAAACACTAATATCGTTAGATCCAAGCGGCTGATTATCTTCATATTTTAGGTGATCGTAGGTTATATGTGTCCCTAACTGGTGTTAAAGTTTCATGGCTGAATTCTAACGGGAAGTGAATTTCCGCATTTGGTACGTCATGTCCTTAGACGCTTAGGGCTATGATAATATTTGGGCACCTGCAACGATGGTCTTGACTAAAATACAGGGCCCACTATAATTACTGCATACAGGTGCAGTAACCAATCTATACTGAATGTACCAGAACGTAAAGTAACTGGTATTCGTATGTGTAAGGGTAAACAAATAAATAGTTCTGGATGGAAGATTCCCCTATTTATGTAGGTATGTCTGTGTAAGATTCAAAAATGGAAATAGAAATAATTCAGAAAGAGAAAAATTGGTTCCTAAAAGAATCTTTATGATTCTCATAAAAAAATATAAAAAAGTCTGGATGGAGGGGGATTTGAACTCTCAACCTTCAAGTTTCCTATAAGAATCTTTATGACTCTTGAAAAAAAACGCTCTGCATGGAAGGGGATTGAACTCTCAACCATAGGTTTCCCTTGCAGACACTCTACCTCTAGACCACTGAGTGTGACAGAAAGAGACAAGGTTTAAGGCGTTATCAATGTAGTGAGGAACCTGGTTCCTTATAATACACCAGGTGGCAGGACCTGTCAATGAAAACGTTAGTTCTTATCATGGCCACCCAATGTCAGAACATTGGCCACCAGAGCAGCATTTGATACAACCAGATTCAAACGCGAATATCGCTAGATCCAAGCTGCTGATTTTCTTCATATTTTAGCTGATCATAGGTTATATGTGTCCCTAACTGGTGTTAAAGTTTCATGGCTGAATTCCAACGGAAAGTGAGTTTCCACGTTTGGTACGTATCCTCCTTAGATGTCTTGGGCTATGATAATTTTGGCGACAGTGAGTTAAATTCTGCGTACGGTCAGCCCGTCAATCTATTCGACTGAGAGTGAGGAGCTCAGCACAGACAGGGGTTGATGGCCAATCTATCAGGAACAAGTGCAGTCAATGTCAAGGTCGCTGCATAAAGTAGCGACTGCTTAAGTAGGCCTACACCGGCCACCAGAGCAGCATTTGATACAACCAGATTCAAACACTAATATCGTTAGATCCAAGCGGCTGATTATCTTCATATTTTAGGTGATCGTAGGTTATATGTGTCCCTAACTGGTGTTAAAGTTTCATGGCTGAATTCTAACGGGAAGTGAATTTCCGCATTTGGTACGTCATGTCCTTAGATGTCTTAGGGCTATGATAATATTTGGGCACCCGCAACGATGGTCTTGACTAAAATACAGGGCCCACTATAATTACTGCATAAAGGTGCAGTAACCAATCTATACTGAATGTACCAGAACGTAAAGTAACTGGTATTCGTATGTGTAAGGGTAAACAAATAAATAGTTCTGGATGGAAGATTCCCCTATTTATGTAGGTATGTCTGTGTAAGATTCAAAAATGGAAATAGAAATAATTCAGAAAGAGAAAAATTGGTTCCTAAAAGAATCTTTATGACTCTCATAAAAAAATATAAAAAAGTCTGGATGGAAGGGGATTTGAACTCTCAACCTTCAAGTTTCCTATAAGAATCTTTGTGACTCTTGAAAAAAAAACGCTCTGCATGGAAGGGGATTGAACTCTCAACAATAGGTTTCCCTTGCAGACACTCTACCTCTAGACCACTGAGTGTGACAAAAAGAGAGAAGGTTTAAGGCGTTATCAATGTAGTGAGGAACCTGGTTCCTTATAATACACCAGGTGGCAGGACCTGTCAATGAAAACGTTAGTTCTTATCATGGCCACCCAATGTCAGAACACTGGCCACCAGAGCAGCATTTGATACAACCAGATTCAAACGCGAATATCGTTAGATCCAAGCTGCTGATTTTCTTCATATTTTAGGTGATCATAGGTTATATGTGTCCCTAACTGGTGTTAAAGTTTCATGGCTGAATTCCAACGGAAAGTGAGTTTCCACGTTTGGTAGGTATCCTCCTTAGATGTCTTGGGCTATGATAATTTTGGCGACAGTGAGTTAAATTCTGCGTACGGTCAGCCCGTCAATCTATTCGACTGAGAGTGAGGAGCTCAGCACAGACAGGGGTTGATGGCCAATCTATCAGGAACAAGTGCAGTCAATGTCAAGGTCGCTGCATAAAGTAGCGACTGCTTAAGTAGGCCTACACCGGCCACCAGAGCAGCATTTGATACAACCAGATTCAAACACTAATATCGTTAGATCCAAGCGGCTGATTATCTTCATATTTTAGGTGATCGTAGGTTATATGTGTCCCTAACTGGTGTTAAAGTTTCATGGCTGAATTCTAACGAAAAGTGAATTTCCGCATTTGGTACGTCATGTCCTTAGATGTCTTAGGGCTATGATAATATTTGGGCACCTGCAACGATGGTCTTGACTAAAATACAGGGCCCACTATAATTACTGCATACAGGTGCAGTAACCAATCTATACTGAATGTACCAGAACGTAAAGTAACTGGTATTCGTATGTGTAAGGGTGAATAATAAATAGTTCTGGATGGAAGATTCCCCTATTTATGTAGGTATGTCTGTGTAAGATTCAAAAATGGAAATAGAAATAATTCAGAAAGAGAAAAATTGGTTCCTAAAAGAATCTTTATGACTCTCATAAAAAAATATAAAAAAGTCTGGATGGAAGGGGATTTGAACTCTCAACCTTCAAGTTTCCTATAAGAATCTTTATGACTCTTGAAAAAAAAACGCTCTGCATGGAAGGGGATTGAACTCTCAACCATAGGTTTCCCTTGCAGACACTCTACCTCTAGACCACTGAGTCTGACAGAAAGAGAGAAGGTTTAAGGCGTTATCAATGTAGTTAGGAACCTGGTTCCTTTTAATACACCAGGTGGCAGGACCTGTCAATGAAAACGTTAGTTCTTATCATGGCCACCCAATGTCAGTACACTGGCCACCAAAGCAGCATTTGATACAACCAGATTCAAACGCGAATATCGTTAGATCCAAGCTGCTGATTTTCTTCATATTTTAGGTGATCGTAGGTTATATGTGTCCCTAACTGGTGTTAAAGTTTCATGGCTGAATTCCAATGGGAAGTGAGTTTCCACGTTTGGTACGTATCATCCTTAGATGTCTTGGGCTATGATAATTTGGGCGACAGTGAGGTAAATTCTGCTTACGGTCAGCCCGTCAATCTATTCGACTGAGAGTGAGGAGCTCAGCACAGACAGGGGTTGATGGCCAATCTATCAGGAACAAGTGCAGTCAATGTCAAGGTCGCTGCATGAAGCAGCGACCGCTTAAGTAGGCCTACACCGGCCACCAGAGCAGCATTTGATACAACCAGATTCAAACACTAATATCGTTAGATCCAAGCGGCTGATTATCTTCATATTTTAGGTGATCGTAGGTTATATGTGTCCCTAACTGGTGTTAAAGTTTCATGGCTGAATTCTAACGGGAAGTGAATTTCCGCATTTGGTACGTCATGTCCTTAGATGTCTTAGGGCTATGATAATATTTGGGCACCCGCAACGATGGTCTTGACTAAAATACAGGGCCCACTATAATTACTGCATACAGGTGCAGTAACCAATCTATACTGAATGTACCAGAACGTAAAGTAACTGGTATTCGTATGTGTAAGGGTGAATAATAAATAGTTCTGGATGGAAGATTCCCCTATTTATGTAGGTATGTCTGTGTAAGATTCAAAAATGGAAATAGAAATAATTCAGAAAGAGAAAAATTGGTTCCTAAAAGAATCTTTATGACTCTCATAAAAAAATATAAAAAAGTCTGGATGGAAGGGGATTTGAACTCTCAACCTTCAAGTTTCCTATAAGAATCTTTATGACTTTTGAAAAAAAACGCTCTGCATGGAAGGGGATTGAACTCTCAACCATAGGTTTCCCTTGCAGACACTCTACCTCTAGACCACTGAGTGTGACAGAAAGAGAGAAGGTTTAAGGTGTTATCAATGTAGTGAGGAACCTGGTTCCTTATAATACACCAGGTGGCAGGACCTGTCAATGAAAACGTTAGTTCTTATCATGGCCACCCAATGTCAGTACACTGGCCACCAGAGCAGCATTTGATACAACCAGATTCAAACGCGAATATCGTTAGATCCAAGCTGCTGATTTTCTTCATATTTTAGGTGATCATAGGTTATATGTGTCCGTAACTGGTGTTAAAGTTTCATGGCTGAATTCCAACGGGAAGTGAGTTTCCACGTTTGGTACGTATTATCCTTAGATGTCTTGGGCTATGATAATTTGGGCGACAGTGAGTTAAATTCTGCGTACGGTCAGCCCGTCAATCTATTCGACTGAGAGTGAGGAGCTCAGCACAGACAGGGGTTGATGGCCAATCTATCAGGAACAAGTGCAGTCAATGTCAAGGTCGCTGCATGAAGCAGTGACCGCTTAAGTAGGCCTACACCGGCCACCAGAGCAGCATTTGATACAACCAGATTCAAACGCTAATATTGTTAGATCCAAGAGGCTGATTATCTTCATATTTTAGGTGATCGTAAGTTATATGTGTCCCTAACTGGTGTTAAAGTTTCATGGCTGAATTCTAACGGGAAGTGAATTTCCGCATTTGGTACGTCATGTCCTTAGATGTCTTAGGGCTATGATAATATTTGGGCACCTGCAACGATGGTCTTGACTAAAATACAGGGCCCACTATAATTACTGCATACAGGTGCAGTAACCAATCTATACTGAATGTACCAGAACGTAAAGTAACTGGTATTCGTATGTGTAAGGGTGAATAATAAATAGTTCTGGATGGAAGATTCCCCTATTTATGTAGGTATGTCTGTGTAAGATTCAAAAATGGAAATAGAAATAATTCAGAAAGAGAAAAATTGGTTCCTAAAAGAATCTTTATGACTCTCATAAAAAAATATAAAAAAGTCTGGATGGAAGGGGATTTGAACTCTCAACCTTCAAGTTTCCTATAAGAATCTTTATGACTCTTTAAAAAAAAACGCTCTGCATGGAAGGGGATTGAACTCTCAACCATAGGTTTCCCTTGCAGACACTCTACCTCTAGACCACTGAGTCTGACAGAAAGAGAGAAGGTTTAAGGCGTTATCAATGTAGTTAGGAACCTGGTTCCTTTTAATACACCAGGTGGCAGGACCTGTCAATGAAAACGTTAGTTCTTATCATGGCCACCCAATGTCAGTACACTGGCCACCAAAGCAGCATTTGATACAACCAGATTCAAACGCGAATATCGTTAGATCCAAGCTGCTGATTTTCTTCATATTTTAGGTGATCGTAGGTTATATGTGTCCCTAACTGGTGTTAAAGTTTCATGGCTGAATTCCAATGGGAAGTGAGTTTCCACGTTTGGTACGTATCATCCTTAGATGTCTTGGGCTATGATAATTTTGGCGACAGGGAGTTAAATTCTGCGTACGGTCAGCCCGTCAATCTATTCGACTGAGAGTGAGGAGCTCAGCACAGACAGGGGTTGATGGCCAATCTATCAGGAACAAGTGCAGTCAATGTCAAGGTCGCTGCATGAAGCAGCGACCGCTTAAGTAGGCCTACACCGGCCACCAGAGCAGCATTTGATACAACCAGATTCAAACACTAATATCGTTAGATCCAAGCGGCTGATTATCTTCATATTTTAGGTGATCGTAGGTTATATGTGTCCCTAACTGGTGTTAAAGTTTCATGGCTGAATTCTAACGGGAAGTGAATTTCCGCATTTGGTACGTCATGTCCTTAGATGTCTTAGGGCTATGATAATATTTGGGCACCCGCAACAATGGTCTTGACTAAAATACAGGGCCCACTATAATTACTGCATACAGGTGCAGTAACCAATCTATACTGAATGTACCAGAACGTAAAGTAACTGGTATTCGTATGTGTAAGGGTGAATAATAAATAGTTCTGGATGGAAGATTCCCCTATTTATGTAGGTATGTCTGTGTAAGATTCAAAAATGGAAATAGAAATAATTCAGAAAGAGAAAAATTGGTTCCTAAAAGAATCTTTATGACTCTCATAAAAAAATATAAAAAAGTCTGGATGGAAGGGGATTTGAACTCTCAACCTTCAAGTTTCCTATAAGAATCTTTATGACTTTTGAAAAAAAACGCTCTGCATGGAAGGGGATTGAACTCTCAACCATAGGTTTCCCTTGCAGACACTCTGAAGAAAAGCTGCTGATTTTCTTCATATTTTAGGTGATCGTAGGTTATATGTGTCCCTAACTGGTGTTAAAGTTTCATGGCTGAATTCCAACGGAAAGTGAGTTTCCACGTTTGGTACGTATCCTCCTTAGATGTCTTGGGCTATGATAATTTTGGCGACAGGGAGTTAAATTCTGCGTACGGTCAGCCCGTCAATCTATTCGACTGAGAGTGAGGAGCTCAGCACAGACAGGGGTTGATGGCCAATCTATCAGGAACAAGTGCAGTCAATGTCAAGGTCGCTGCATAAAGTAGCGACTGCTTAAGTAGGCCTACACTGGCCACCAGAGCAGCATTTGATACAACCAGATTCAAACACTAATATCGTTAGATCCAAGCGGCTGATTATCTTCATATTTTAGGTGATAGTAGGTTATATGTGTCCCTAACTGGTGTTAAAGTTTCATGGCTGAATTCTAACGGGAAGTGAATTTCCGCATTTGGTACGTCATGTCCTTAGATGTCTTAGGGCTATGATAATATTTGGGCACCCGCAACGATGGTCTTGACTAAAAT
This sequence comes from Alentia gelatinosa, assembly GCA_950022655.1. Classification (NCBI taxonomy): domain Eukaryota; kingdom Metazoa; phylum Annelida; class Polychaeta; order Phyllodocida; family Polynoidae; genus Alentia; species Alentia gelatinosa. The sequence continues at coordinate 78,797,750 of OX465579.1, read as the reverse complement.
ACAGGGCCCACTATAACTACTGCATAAAGGTGCAGTAACCAATCTATACTGAATGTACCAGAACGTAAAGTAACTGGTATTCGTATGTGTAAGGGTAAATAAATAAATAGTTCTGGATGGAAGATTCCCCTATTTATGTAGGTATGTCTGTGCAAGATTCAAAAATGGAAATAGAAATAATTCAGAAAGAGAAAAATTTGTTCCTAAAAGAATCTTTATGATTCTCATAAAAAAATATAAAAAAGTCTGGATGGAGGGGGATTTGAACTCTCGACCTTCAAGTTTCCTATAAGAATCTTTATGACTCTTGAAAAAAAACGCTCTGCATGGAAGGGGATTGAACTCTCAACCATAGGTTTCCCTTGCAGACACTCTACCTCTAGACCACTGAGTGTGACAGAAAGAGACAAGGTTTAAGGCGTTATCAATGTAGTGAGGAACCTGGTTCCTTTTAATACACCAGGTGGCAGGACCTGTCAATGAAAACGTTAGTTCTTATCATGGCCACCCAATGTCAGAACACTGGCCACCAGAGCAGCATTTGATACAACCAGATTCAAACGCGAATATCGTTAGATCCAAGCTGCTGATTTTCTTCATATTTTAGGTGATCATAGGTTATATGTGTCCCTAACTGGTGTTAAAGTTTCATGGCTGAATTCCAACGGAAAGTGAGTTTCCACGTTTGGTACGTATCCTCCTGAGATGTCTTGGGCTATGATAATTTTGGCGACAGTGAGTTAAATTCTGCGTACGGTCAGCCCGTCAATCTATTCGACTGAGAGTGAGGAGCTCAGCACAGACAGGGGTTGATGGCCAATCTATCAGGAACAAGTGCAGTCAATGTCAAGGTCGCTGCATAAAGTAGCGACTGCTTAAGTAGGCCTACACCGGCCATCAGAGCAGCATTTGATACAACCAGATTCAAACACTAATATCGTTAGATCCAAGCGGCTGATTATCTTCATATTTTAGGTGATCGTAGGTTATATGTGTCCCTAACTGGTGTTAAAGTTTCATGGCTGAATTCTAACGGGAAGTGAATTTCCGCATTTGGTACGTCATGTCCTTAGACGCTTAGGGCTATGATAATATTTGGGCACCTGCAACGATGGTCTTGACTAAAATACAGGGCCCACTATAATTACTGCATACAGGTGCAGTAACCAATCTATACTGAATGTACCAGAACGTAAAGTAACTGGTATTCGTATGTGTAAGGGTAAACAAATAAATAGTTCTGGATGGAAGATTCCCCTATTTATGTAGGTATGTCTGTGTAAGATTCAAAAATGGAAATAGAAATAATTCAGAAAGAGAAAAATTGGTTCCTAAAAGAATCTTTATGATTCTCATAAAAAAATATAAAAAAGTCTGGATGGAGGGGGATTTGAACTCTCAACCTTCAAGTTTCCTATAAGAATCTTTATGACTCTTGAAAAAAAACGCTCTGCATGGAAGGGGATTGAACTCTCAACCATAGGTTTCCCTTGCAGACACTCTACCTCTAGACCACTGAGTGTGACAGAAAGAGACAAGGTTTAAGGCGTTATCAATGTAGTGAGGAACCTGGTTCCTTATAATACACCAGGTGGCAGGACCTGTCAATGAAAACGTTAGTTCTTATCATGGCCACCCAATGTCAGAACATTGGCCACCAGAGCAGCATTTGATACAACCAGATTCAAACGCGAATATCGCTAGATCCAAGCTGCTGATTTTCTTCATATTTTAGCTGATCATAGGTTATATGTGTCCCTAACTGGTGTTAAAGTTTCATGGCTGAATTCCAACGGAAAGTGAGTTTCCACGTTTGGTACGTATCCTCCTTAGATGTCTTGGGCTATGATAATTTTGGCGACAGTGAGTTAAATTCTGCGTACGGTCAGCCCGTCAATCTATTCGACTGAGAGTGAGGAGCTCAGCACAGACAGGGGTTGATGGCCAATCTATCAGGAACAAGTGCAGTCAATGTCAAGGTCGCTGCATAAAGTAGCGACTGCTTAAGTAGGCCTACACCGGCCACCAGAGCAGCATTTGATACAACCAGATTCAAACACTAATATCGTTAGATCCAAGCGGCTGATTATCTTCATATTTTAGGTGATCGTAGGTTATATGTGTCCCTAACTGGTGTTAAAGTTTCATGGCTGAATTCTAACGAAAAGTGAATTTCCGCATTTGGTACGTCATGTCCTTAGATGTCTTAGGGCTATGATAATATTTGGGCACCTGCAACGATGGTCTTGACTAAAATACAGGGCCCACTATAATTACTGCATACAGGTGCAGTAACCAATCTATACTGAATGTACCAGAACGTAAAGTAACTGGTATTCGTATGTGTAAGGGTGAATAATAAATAGTTCTGGATGGAAGATTCCCCTATTTATGTAGGTATGTCTGTGTAAGATTCAAAAATGGAAATAGAAATAATTCAGAAAGAGAAAAATTGGTTCCTAAAAGAATCTTTATGACTCTCATAAAAAAATATAAAAAAGTCTGGATGGAAGGGGATTTGAACTCTCAACCTTCAAGTTTCCTATAAGAATCTTTATGACTCTTGAAAAAAAAACGCTCTGCATGGAAGGGGATTGAACTCTCAACCATAGGTTTCCCTTGCAGACACTCTACCTCTAGACCACTGAGTCTGACAGAAAGAGAGAAGGTTTAAGGCGTTATCAATGTAGTTAGGAACCTGGTTCCTTTTAATACACCAGGTGGCAGGACCTGTCAATGAAAACGTTAGTTCTTATCATGGCCACCCAATGTCAGTACACTGGCCACCAAAGCAGCATTTGATACAACCAGATTCAAACGCGAATATCGTTAGATCCAAGCTGCTGATTTTCTTCATATTTTAGGTGATCGTAGGTTATATGTGTCCCTAACTGGTGTTAGAGTTTCATGGCTGAATTCCAATGGGAAGTGAGTTTCCACGTTTGGTACGTATCATCCTTAGATGTCTTGGGCTATGATAATTTGGGCGACAGTGAGGTAAATTCTGCTTACGGTCAGCCCGTCAATCTATTCGACTGAGAGTGAGGAGCTCAGCACAGACAGGGGTTGATGGCCAATCTATCAGGAACAAGTGCAGTCAATGTCAAGGTCGCTGCATGAAGCAGCGACCGCTTAAGTAGGCCTACACCGGCCACCAGAGCAGCATTTGATACAACCAGATTCAAACACTAATATCGTTAGATCCAAGCGGCTGATTATCTTCATATTTTAGGTGATCGTAGGTTATATGTGTCCCTAACTGGTGTTAAAGTTTCATGGCTGAATTCTAACGGGAAGTGAATTTCCGCATTTGGTACGTCATGTCCTTAGATGTCTTAGGGCTATGATAATATTTGGGCACCCGCAACGATGGTCTTGACTAAAATACAGGGCCCACTATAATTACTGCATACAGGTGCAGTAACCAATCTATACTGAATGTACCAGAACGTAAAGTAACTGGTATTCGTATGTGTAAGGGTGAATAATAAATAGTTCTGGATGGAAGATTCCCCTATTTATGTAGGTATGTCTGTGTAAGATTCAAAAATGGAAATAGAAATAATTCAGAAAGAGAAAAATTGGTTCCTAAAAGAATCTTTATGACTCTCATAAAAAAATATAAAAAAGTCTGGATGGAAGGGGATTTGAACTCTCAACCTTCAAGTTTCCTATAAGAATCTTTATGACTTTTGAAAAAAAACGCTCTGCATGGAAGGGGATTGAACTCTCAACCATAGGTTTCCCTTGCAGACACTCTACCTCTAGACCACTGAGTGTGACAGAAAGAGAGAAGGTTTAAGGTGTTATCAATGTAGTGAGGAACCTGGTTCCTTATAATACACCAGGTGGCAGGACCTGTCAATGAAAACGTTAGTTCTTATCATGGCCACCCAATGTCAGTACACTGGCCACCAGAGCAGCATTTGATACAACCAGATTCAAACGCGAATATCGTTAGATCCAAGCTGCTGATTTTCTTCATATTTTAGGTGATCATAGGTTATATGTGTCCGTAACTGGTGTTAAAGTTTCATGGCTGAATTCCAACGGGAAGTGAGTTTCCACGTTTGGTACGTATTATCCTTAGATGTCTTGGGCTATGATAATTTGGGCGACAGTGAGTTAAATTCTGCGTACGGTCAGCCCGTCAATCTATTCGACTGAGAGTGAGGAGCTCAGCACAGACAGGGGTTGATGGCCAATCTATCAGGAACAAGTGCAGTCAATGTCAAGGTCGCTGCATGAAGCAGTGACCGCTTAAGTAGGCCTACACCGGCCACCAGAGCAGCATTTGATACAACCAGATTCAAACGCTAATATTGTTAGATCCAAGAGGCTGATTATCTTCATATTTTAGGTGATCGTAAGTTATATGTGTCCCTAACTGGTGTTAAAGTTTCATGGCTGAATTCTAACGGGAAGTGAATTTCCGCATTTGGTACGTCATGTCCTTAGATGTCTTAGGGCTATGATAATATTTGGGCACCTGCAACGATGGTCTTGACTAAAATACAGGGCCCACTATAATTACTGCATACAGGTGCAGTAACCAATCTATACTGAATGTACCAGAACGTAAAGTAACTGGTATTCGTATGTGTAAGGGTGAATAATAAATAGTTCTGGATGGAAGATTCCCCTATTTATGTAGGTATGTCTGTGTAAGATTCAAAAATGGAAATAGAAATAATTCAGAAAGAGAAAAATTGGTTCCTAAAAGAATCTTTATGACTCTCATAAAAAAATATAAAAAAGTCTGGATGGAAGGGGATTTGAACTCTCAACCTTCAAGTTTCCTATAAGAATCTTTATGACTCTTGAAAAAAAAACGCTCTGCATGGAAGGGGATTGAACTCTCAACCATAGGTTTCCCTTGCAGACACTCTACCTCTAGACCACTGAGTCTGACAGAAAGAGAGAAGGTTTAAGGCGTTATCAATGTAGTTAGGAACCTGGTTCCTTTTAATACACCAGGTGGCAGGACCTGTCAATGAAAACGTTAGTTCTTATCATGGCCACCCAATGTCAGTACACTGGCCACCAAAGCAGCATTTGATACAACCAGATTCAAACGCGAATATCGTTAGATCCAAGCTGCTGATTTTCTTCATATTTTAGGTGATCGTAGGTTATATGTGTCCCTAACTGGTGTTAAAGTTTCATGGCTGAATTCCAATGGGAAGTGAGTTTCCACGTTTGGTACGTATCATCCTTAGATGTCTTGGGCTATGATAATTTGGGCGACAGTGAGGTAAATTCTGCTTACGGTCAGCCCGTCAATCTATTCGACTGAGAGTGAGGAGCTCAGCACAGACAGGGGTTGATGGCCAATCTATCAGGAACAAGTGCAGTCAATGTCAAGGTCGCTGCATGAAGCAGCGACCGCTTAAGTAGGCCTACACCGGCCACCAGAGCAGCATTTGATACAACCAGATTCAAACACTAATATCGTTAGATCCAAGCGGCTGATTATCTTCATATTTTAGGTGATCGTAGGTTATATGTGTCCCTAACTGGTGTTAAAGTTTCATGGCTGAATTCTAACGGGAAGTGAATTTCCGCATTTGGTACGTCATGTCCTTAGATGTCTTAGGGCTATGATAATATTTGGGCACCCGCAACGATGGTCTTGACTAAAATACAGGGCCCACTATAATTACTGCATACAGGTGCAGTAACCAATCTATACTGAATGTACCAGAACGTAAAGTAACTGGTATTCGTATGTGTAAGGGTGAATAATAAATAGTTCTGGATGGAAGATTCCCCTATTTATGTAGGTATGTCTGTGTAAGATTCAAAAATGGAAATAGAAATAATTCAGAAAGAGAAAAATTGGTTCCTAAAAGAATCTTTATGACTCTCATAAAAAAATATAAAAAAGTCTGGATGGAAGGGGATTTGAACTCTCAACCTTCAAGTTTCCTATAAGAATCTTTATGACTTTTGAAAAAAAAACCTCTGCATGGAAGGGGATTGAACTCTCAACCATAGGTTTCCCTTGCAGACACTCTACCTCTAGACCACTGAGTGTGACAGAAAGAGAGAAGGTTTAAGGCGTTATCAATGTAGTGAGGAACCTGGTTCCTTATAATACACCAGGTGGCAGGACCTGTCAATGAAAACGTTAGTTCTTATCATGGCCACCCAATGTCAGAAAACTGGCCACCAGAGCAGCATTTGATACAACCAGATTCAAACGCGAATATCGTTAGATCCAAGCTGCTGATTTTCTTCATATTTTAGGTGATCATAGGTTATATGTGTCCGTAACTGGTGTTAAAGTTTCATGGCTGAATTCCAACGGGAAGTGAGTTTCCACGTTTGGTACGTATTATCCTTAGATGTCTTGGGCTATGATAATTTGGGCGACAGTGAGTTAAATTCTGCGTACGGTCAGCCCGTCAATCTATTCGACTGAGAGTGAGGAGCTCAGCACAGACAGGGGTTGATGGCCAATCTATCAGGAACAAGTGCAGTCAATGTCAAGGTCGCTGCATGAAGCAGTGACCGCTTAAGTAGGCCTACACCGGCCACCAGAGCAGCATTTGATACAACCAGATTCAAACGCTAATATTGTTAGATCCAAGAGGCTGATTATCTTCATATTTTAGGTGATCGTAGGTTATATGTGTCCCTAACTGGTGTTAAAGTTTCATGGCTGAATTCTAACGGGAAGTGAATTTCCGCATTTGGTACGTCATGTCCTTAGATGTCTTAGGGCTATGATAATATTTGGGCACCTGCAACGATGGTCTTGACTAAAATACAGGGCCCACTATAATTACTGCATACAGGTGCAGTAACCAATCTATACTGAATGTACCAGAACGTAAAGTAACTGGTCTTGTATGTGTAAGGGTGAATAATAAATAGTTCTGGATGGAAGATTCCCCTATTTATGTAGGTATGTCTGTGTAAGATTCAAAAATGGAAATAGAAATAATTCAGAAAGAGAAAAATTGGTTCCTAAAAGAATCTTTATGACTCTCATAAAAAAATATAAAAAAGTCTGGATGGAAGGGGATTTGAACTCTCAACCTTCAAGTTTCCTATAAGAATCTTTATGACTCTTTAAAAAAAAACGCTCTGCATGGAAGGGGATTGAACTCTCAACCATAGGTTTCCCTTGCAGACACTCTACCTCTAGACCACTGAGTCTGACAGAAAGAGAGAAGGTTTAAGGCGTTATCAATGTAGTTAGGAACCTGGTTCCTTTTAATACACCAGGTGGCAGGACCTGTCAATGAAAACGTTAGTTCTTATCATGGCCACCCAATGTCAGTACACTGGCCACCAAAGCAGCATTTGATACAACCAGATTCAAACGCGAATATCGTTAGATCCAAGCTGCTGATTTTCTTCATATTTTAGGTGATCGTAGGTTATATGTGTCCCTAACTGGTGTTAAAGTTTCATGGCTGAATTCCAATGGGAAGTGAGTTTCCACGTTTGGTACGTATCATCCTTAGATGTCTTGGGCTATGATAATTTGGGCGACAGTGAGGTAAATTCTGCTTACGGTCAGCCCGTCAATCTATTCGACTGAGAGTGAGGAGCTCAGCACAGACAGGGGTTGATGGCCAATCTATCAGGAACAAGTGCAGTCAATGTCAAGGTCGCTGCATGAAGCAGCGACCGCTTAAGTAGGCCTACACCGGCCACCAGAGCAGCATTTGATACAACCAGATTCAAACACTAATATCGTTAGATCCAAGCGGCTGATTATCTTCATATTTTAGGTGATCGTAGGTTATATGTGTCCCTAACTGGTGTTAAAGTTTCATGGCTGAATTCTAACGGGAAGTGAATTTCCGCATTTGGTACGTCATGTCCTTAGATGTCTTAGGGCTATGATAATATTTGGGCACCCGCAACGATGGTCTTGACTAAAATACAGGGCCCACTATAATTACTGCATACAGGTGCAGTAACCAATCTATACTGAATGTACCAGAACGTAAAGTAACTGGTATTCGTATGTGTAAGGGTGAATAATAAATAGTTCTGGATGGAAGATTCCCCTATTTATGTAGGTATGTCTGTGTAAGATTCAAAAATGGAAATAGAAATAATTCAGAAAGAGAAAAATTGGTTCCTAAAAGAATCTTTATGACTCTCATAAAAAAATATAAAAAAGTCTGGATGGAAGGGGATTTGAACTCTCAACCTTCAAGTTTCCTATAAGAATCTTTATGACTTTTGAAAAAAAACGCTCTGCATGGAAGGGGATTGAACTCTCAACCATAGGTTTCCCTTGCAGACACTCTACCTCTAGACCACTGAGTGTGACAGAAAGAGAGAAGGTTTAAGGCGTTATCAATGTAGTGAGGAACCTGGTTCCTTATAATACACCAGGTGGCAGGACCTGTCAATGAAAACGTTAGTTCTTATCATGGCCACCCAATGTCAGAACACTGGCCACCAGAGCAGCATTTGATACAACCAGATTCAAACGCGAATATCGTTAGATCCAAGCTGCTGATTTTCTTCATATTTTAGGTGATCATAGGTTATATGTGTCCGTAACTGGTGTTAAAGTTTCATGGCTGAATTCCAACGGGAAGTGAGTTTCCACGTTTGGTACGTATTATCCTTAGATGTCTTGGGCTATGATAATTTGGGCGACAGTGAGTTAAATTCTGCGTACGGTCAGCCCGTCAATCTATTCGACTGAGAGTGAGGAGCTCAGCACAGACAGGGGTTGATGGCCAATCTATCAGGAACAAGTGCAGTCAATGTCAAGGTCGCTGCATGAAGCAGTGACCGCTTAAGTAGGCCTACACCGGCCACCAGAGCAGCATTTGATACAAGCAGATTCAAACGCTAATATTGTTAGATCCAAGAGGCTGATTATCTTCATATTTTAGGTGATCGTAGGTTATATGTGTCCCTAACTGGTGTTAAAGTTTCATGGCTGAATTCCAACGCGAAGTGAGTTTCCACGTTTGGTACGTATTATCCTTAGATGTCTTGGGCTATGATAATTTGGGCGACAGTGAGTTAAATTCTGCGTACGGTCAGCCCGTCAATCTATTCGACTGAGAGTGAGGAGCTCAGCACAGACAGGGGTTGATGGCCAATCTATCAGGAACAAGTGCAGTCAATGTCAAGGTCGCTGCATGAAGCAGTGACCGCTTAAGTAGGCCTACACCGGCCACCAGAGCAGCATTTGATACAACCAGATTCAAACGCTAATATTGTTAGATCCAAGAGGCTGATTATCTTCATATTTTAGGTGATCGTAGGTTATATGTGTCCCTAACTGGTGTTAAAGTTTCATGGCTGAATTCTAACGGGAAGTGAATTTCCGCATTTGGTACGTCATGTCCTTAGATGTCTTAGGGCTATGATAATATTTGGGCACCTGCAACGATGGTCTTGACTAAAATACAGGGCCCACTATAATTACTGCATACAGGTGCAGTAACCAATCTATACTGAATGTACCAGAACGTAAAGTAACTGGTATTCGTATGTGTAAGGGTGAATAATAAATAGTTCTGGATGGAAGATTCCCCTATTTATGTAGGTATGTCTGTGTAAGATTCAAAAATGGAAATAGAAATAATTCAGAAAGAGAAAAATTGGTTCCTAAAAGAATCTTTATGACTCTCATAAAAAAATATTAAAAAGTCTGGATGGAAGGGGATTTGAACACTCAACCTTCAAGTTTCCTATAAGAATCTTTATGACTCTTGAAAAAAAAACGCTCTGCATGGAAGGGGATTGAACTCTCAACCATAGGTTTCCCTTGCAGACACTCTACCTCTAGACCACTGAGTCTGACAGAAAGAGAGAAGGTTTAAGGCGTTATCAATGTAGTTAGGAACCTGGTTCCTTATAATACACCAGGTGGCAGGACCTGTCAATGAAAACGTTAGTTCTTATCATGGCCACCCAATGTCAGTACACTGGCCACAAGAGCAGCATTTGATACAACCAGATTCAAACGCGAATATCGTTAGATCCAAGCTGCTGATTTTCTTCATATTTTAGGTGATCGTAGGTTATATGTGTCCCTAACTGGTGTTAAAGTTTCATGGCTGAATTCTAACGGGAAGTGAATTTCCGCATTTGGTACGTCATGTCCTTAGATGTCTTAGGGCTATGATAATATTTGGGCACCCGCAACGATGGTCTTGACTAAAATACAGGGCCCACTATAACTACTGCATAAAGGTGCAGTAACCAATCTATACTGAATGTACCAGAACGTAAAGTAACTGGTATTCGTATGTGTAAGGGTAAATAAATAAATAGTTCTGGATGGAAGATTCCCCTATTTATGTAGGTATGTCTGTGTAAGATTCAAAAATGGAAATAGAAATAATTCAGAAAGAGAAAAATTAGTTCCTAAAAGAATCTTTATGACTCTCATAAAAAAATATAAAAAAGTCTGGATGTAAGGGGATTTGAACTCTCAACCTTCAAGTTTCCTATAAGAATCTTTATGACTCTTGAAAAAAAACGCTCTGCATGGAAGGGGATTGAACTCTCAACCATAGGTTTCCCTTGCAGACACTCTACCTCTAGACCACTGAGTGTGACAGAAAGAGAGAAGGTTTAAGGCGTTATCAATGTTGTGAGGAACCTGGTTCCTTATAATACACCAGGTGGCAGGACCTGTCAATGAAAACGTTAGTTCTTATCATGGCCACCCAATGTCAGAACACTGGCCACCAGAGCAGCATTTGATACAACCAGATTCAAACGCGAATATCGTTAGATCCAAGCTGCTGATTTTCTTCATATTTTAGGTGATCATAGGTTATATGTGTCCCTAACGGGTGCTAAAGTTTCATGGCTGAATTCCAACGGAAAGTGAGTTTCCACGTTTGGTAGGTATCCTCCTTAGATGTCTTGGGCTATGATAATTTTGGCGACAGTGAGTTAAATTCTGCGTACGGTCAGCCCGTCAATCTATTCGACTGAGAGTGAGGAGCTCAGCACAGACAGGGGTTGATGGCCAATCTATCAGGAACAAGTGCAGTCAATGTCAAGGTCGCTGCATAAAGTAGCGACTGCTTAACCCTTTAAAGACGGGGGTCTGTGGCAGAGCCCTGTTGGTTGGGGCGGGTACTTTGGATTGGCATAACTCCAGGGGACGGGCCAAATTTTGTGTAAACCCATATTCCATTGTTTGATCACGTGATATGACACATCATTCTTATCTATATTATTTAGTTTACCAAATAATATCAAATACGATATCATAGGTATATTCTCTGAAAGTTTCAGACATATTGATCAATTATTTCTTCATAAAACAATGAAATGGTAAATATTACTAAATTATATAAATAATGCCTCAAGGCATTATCCGGTTTCCGCGGGGGAATGCCTCAAGGCATTATCCGGTCTATGCTGGGGAATGCCTCAAGGCATTATCCGCCCTGAAAGGGTTAAGTAGGCCTACACCGGCCACCAGAGCAGCATTTGATACAACCAGATTCAAACACTAATATCGTTAGATCCAAGCGGCTGATTATCTTCATATTTTAGGTGATCGTAGGTTATATGTGTCCCTAACTGGTGTTAAAGTTTCATGGCTGAATTCTAACGGGAAGTGAATTTCCGCATTTGGTACGTCATGTCCTTAGATGTCTTAGGGCTATGATAATATTTGGGCACCCGCAACGATGGTCTTGACTAAAATACAGGGCCCACTATAACTACTGCATAAAGGTGCAGTAACCAATCTATACTGAATGTACCAGAACGTAAAGTAACTGGTATTCGTATGTGTAAGGGTAAATAAATAAATAGTTCTGGATGGAAGATTCCCCTATTTATGTAGGTATGTCTGTGTAAGATTCAAAAATGGAAATAGAAATAATTCAGAAAGAGAAAAATTAGTTCCTAAAAGAATCTTTATGACTCTCATAAAAAAATATAAAAAAGTCTGGATGTAAGGGGATTTGAACTCTCAACCTTCAAGTTTCCTATAAGAATCTTTATGACTCTTGAAAAAAAACGCTCTGCATGGAAGGGGATTGAACTCTCAACCATAGGTTTCCCTTGCAGACACTCTACCTCTAGACCACTGAGTGTGACAGAAAGAGAGAAGGTTTAAGGCGTTATCAATGTAGTGAGGAACCTGGTTCCTTATAATACACCAGGTGGCAGGACCTGTCAATGAAAACTTTAGTTCTTATCATGGCCACCCAATGTCAGAACACTGGCCACCAGAGCAGCATTTGATACAACCAGATTCAAACGCGAATATCGTTAGATCCAAGCTGCTGATTTTCTTCATATTTTAGGTGATTATAGGTTATATGTGTCCCTAACGGGTGCTAAAGTTTCATGGCTGAATTCCAACGGAAAGTGAGTTTCCACGTTTGGTAGGTATCCTCCTTAGATGTCTTGGGCTATGATAATTTTGGCGACAGTGAGTTAAATTCTGCGTACGGTCAGCCCGTCAATCTATTCGACTGAGAGTGAGGAGCTCAGCACAGACAGGGGTTGATGGCCAATCTATCAGGAACAAGTGCAGTCAATGTCAAGGTCGCTGCATAAAGTAGCGACTGCTTAAGTAGGCCTACACCGGCCATCAGAGCAGCATTTGATACAACCAGATTCAAACACTAATATCGTTAGATCCAAGCGGCTGATTATCTTCATATTTTAGGTGATCGTAGGTTATATGTGTCCCTAACTGGTGTTAAAGTTTCATGGCTGAATTCTAACGGGAAGTGAATTTCCGCATTTGGTACGTCATGTCCTTAGATGTCTTAGGGCTATGATAATATTTGGGCACCCGCAACGATGGTCTTGACTAAAATACAGGGCTCACTATAACTACTGCATAAAGGTGCAGTAACCAATCTATACTGAATGTACCAGAACGTAAAGTAACTGGTATTAGTATGTGTAAGGGTAAATAAATAAATAGTTCTGGATGGAAGATTCCCCTATTTATGTAGGTATGTCTGTGTAAGATTCAAAAATGGAAATAGAAATAATTCAGAAAGAGAAAAATTGGTTCCTAAAAGAATCTTTATGACTCTCATAAAAAAATATAAAAAAGTCTGGATGGAAGGGGATTTGAACACTCAACCTTCAAGTTTCCTATAAGAATCTTTATGACTCTTGAAAAAAAAACGCTCTGCATGGAAGGGGATTGAACTCTCAACCATAGGTTTCCCTTGCAGACACTCTACCTCTAGACCACTGAGTCTGACAGAAAGAGAGAAGGTTTAAGGCATTATCAATGTAGTGAGGAACCTGGTTCCTTATAATACACCAGGTGGCAGGACCTGTCAATGAAAACGTTAGTTCTTATCATGGCCACCCAATGTCAGAACACTGGCCACCGGAGCAGCATTTGATACAACCAGATTCAAACGCGAATATCGTTAGATCCAAGCTGCTGATTTTCTTCATATTTTAGGTGATCATAGGTTATATGTGTCCCTAACTGGTGTAAAAGTTTCATGGCTGAATTCCAACGGAAAGTGAGTTTCTACGTTTGGTAGGTATCCTCCTTAGATGTTTTGGGCTATGATAATTTTGGCGACAGTGAGTTAAATTCTGCGTACGGTCAGCCCGTCAATCTATTCGACTGAGAGTGAGGAGCTCAGCACAGACAGGGGTTGATGGCCAATCTATCAGGAACAAGTGCAGTCAATGTCAAGGTCGCTGCATAAAGTAGCGACTGCTTAAGTAGGCCTACACCGGCCATCAGAGCAGCATTTGATACAACCAGATTCAAACACTAATATCGTTAGATCCAAGCGGCTGATTATCTTCATATTTTAGGTGATCGTAGGTTATATGTGTCCCTAACTGGTGTTAAAGTTTCATGGCTGAATTCTAACGGGAAGTGAATTTCCGCATTTGGTACGTCATGTCCTTAGATATCTTAGGGCTATGATAATATTTGGGCACCCGCAACGATGGTCTTGACTAAGATACAGGGCCCACTATAACTACTGCATAAAGGTGCAGTAACCAATCTATACTGAATGTACCAGAACGTAAAGTAACTGGTATTCGTATGTGTAAGGGTGAATAATAAATAGTTCTGGATGGAAGATTCCCCTATTTATGTAGGTATGTCTGTGTAAGATTCAAAAGTGGAAATAGAAATCATTCAGAAAGAGAAAAATTAGTTCCTAAAAGAATCTTTATGACTCTCATAAAAAAATATAAAAAAGTCTGGATGGAGGGGGATTTGAACTCTCAACCTTCAAGTTTCCTATAAGAATCTTTATGACTCTTGAAAAAAAAACGCTCTGCATGGAAGGGGATTGAACTCTCAACCATAGGTTTCCCTTGCAGACACTCTACCTCTAGACCACTGAGTCTGACAGAAAGAGAGAAGGTTTAAGGCATTATCAATGTAGTGAGGAACCTGGTTCCTTATAATACACCAGGTGGCAGGACCTGTCAATGAAAACGTTAGTTCTTATCATGGCCACCCAATGTCAGAACACTGGCCACCGGAGCAGCATTTGATACAACCAGATTCAAACGCGAATATCGTTAGATCCAAGCTGCTGATTTTCTTCATATTTTAGGTGATCATAGGTTATATGTGTCCCTAACTGGTGTTAAAGTTTCATGGCTGAATTCCAACGGAAAGTGAGTTTCCACGTTTGGTAGGTATCCTCCTTAGATGTCTTGGGCTATGATAATTTTGGCGACAGTGAGTTAAATTCTGCGTACGGTCAGCCCGTCAATCTATTCGACTGAGAGTGAGGAGCTCAGCACAGACAGGGGTTGATGGCCAATCTATCAGGAACAAGTGCAGTCAATGTCAAGGTCGCTGCATAAAGTAGCGACTGCTTAAGTAGGCCTACACCGGCCATCAGAGCAGCATTTGATACAACCAGATTCAAACACTAATATCGTTAGATCCAAGCGGCTGATTATCTTCATATTTTAGGTGATCGTAGGTTATATGTGTCCCTAACTGGTGTTAAAGTTTCATGGCTGAATTCTAACGGGAAGTGAATTTCCGCATTTGGTACGTCATGTCCTTAGATGTCTTAGGGCTATGATAATATTTGGGCACCCGCAACGATGGTCTTGACTAAAATACAGGGCCCACTATAATTACTGCATACAGGTGCAGTAACCAATCTATACTGAATGTACCAGAACGTAAAGTAACTGGTATTCGTATGTGTAAGGGTGAATAATAAATAGTTCTGGATGGAAGATTCCCCTATTTATGTAGGTATGTCTGTGTAAGATTCAAAAATGGAAATAGAAATAATTCAGAAAGAGAAAAATTGGTTCCTAAAAGAATCTTTATGACTCTCATAAAAAAATATAAAAAAGTCTGGATGGAAGGGGATTTGAACTCTCAACCTTCAAGTTTCCTATAAGAATCTTTATGACTTTTGAAAAAAAAACCTCTGCATGGAAGGGGATTGAACTCTCAACCATAGGTTTCCCTTGCAGACACTCTACCTCTAGACCACTGAGTGTGACAGAAAGAGAGAAGGTTTAAGGCGTTATCAATGTAGTGAGGAACCTGGTTCCTTATAATACACCAGGTGGCAGGACCTGTCAATGAAAACGTTAGTTCTTATCATGGCCACCCAATGTCAGAAAACTGGCCACCAGAGCAGCATTTGATACAACCAGATTCAAACGCGAATATCGTTAGATCCAAGCTGCTGATTTTCTTCATATTTTAGGTGATCATAGGTTATATGTGTCCGTAACTGGTGTTAAAGTTTCATGGCTGAATTCCAACGGAAAGTGAGTTTCCACGTTTGGTACGTATTATCCTTAGATGTCTTGGGCTATGATAATTTGGGCGACAGTGAGTTAAATTCTGCGTACGGTCAGCCCGTCAATCTATTCGACTGAGAGTGAGGAGCTCAGCACAGACAGGGGTTGATGGCCAATCTATCAGGAACAAGTGCAGTCAATGTCAAGGTCGCTGCATGAAGCAGTGACCGCTTAAGTAGGCCTACACCGGCCACCAGAGCAGCATTTGATACAACCAGATTCAAACGCTAATATTGTTAGATCCAAGAGGCTGATTATCTTCATATTTTAGGTGATCGTAGGTTATATGTGTCCCTAACTGGTGTTAAAGTTTCATGGCTGAATTCTAACGGGAAGTGAATTTCCGCATTTGGTACGTCATGTCCTTAGATGTCTTAGGGCTATGATAATATTTGGGCACCTGCAACGATGGTCTTGACTAAAATACAGGGCCCACTATAATTACTGCATACAGGTGCAGTAACCAATCTATACTGAATGTACCAGAACGTAAAGTAACTGGTATTCGTATGTGTAAGGGTGAATAATAAATAGTTCTGGATGGAAGATTCCCCTATTTATGTAGGTATGTCTGTGTAAGATTCAAAAATGGAAATAGAAATAATTCAGAAAGAGAAAAATTGGTTCCTAAAAGAATCTTTATGACTCTCATAAAAAAATATAAAAAAGTCTGGATGGAAGGGGATTTGAACTCTCAACCTTCAAGTTTCCTATAAGAATCTTTATGACTCTTTAAAAAAAAACGCTCTGCATGGAAGGGGATTGAACTCTCAACCATAGGTTTCCCTTGCAGACACTCTACCTCTAGACCACTGAGTCTGACAGAAAGAGAGAAGGTTTAAGGCGTTATCAATGTAGTTAGGAACCTGGTTCCTTTTAATACACCAGGTGGCAGGACCTGTCAATGAAAACGTTAGTTCTTATCATGGCCACCCAATGTCAGTACACTGGCCACCAAAGCAGCATTTGATACAACCAGATTCAAACGCGAATATCGTTAGATCCAAGCTGCTGATTTTCTTCATATTTTAGGTGATCGTAGGTTATATGTGTCCCTAACTGGTGTTAAAGTTTCATGGCTGAATTCCAATGGGAAGTGAGTTTCCACGTTTGGTACGTATCATCCTTAGATGTCTTGGGCTATGATAATTTGGGCGACAGTGAGGTAAATTCTGCTTACGGTCAGCCCGTCAATCTATTCGACTGAGAGTGAGGAGCTCAGCACAGACAGGGGTTGATGGCCAATCTATCAGGAACAAGTGCAGTCAATGTCAAGGTCGCTGCATGAAGCAGCGACCGCTTAAGTAGGCCTACACCGGCCACCAGAGCAGCATTTGATACAACCAGATTCAAACACTAATATCGTTAGATCCAAGCGGCTGATTATCTTCATATTTTAGGTGATCGTAGGTTATATGTGTCCCTAACTGGTGTTAAAGTTTCATGGCTGAATTCTAACGGGAAGTGAATTTCCGCATTTGGTACGTCATGTCCTTAGATGTCTTAGGGCTATGATAATATTTGGGCACCCGCAACGATGGTCTTGACTAAAATACAGGGCCCACTATAATTACTGCATACAGGTGCAGTAACCAATCTATACTGAATGTACCAGAACGTAAAGTAACTGGTATTCGTATGTGTAAGGGTGAATAATAAATAGTTCTGGATGGAAGATTCCCCTATTTATGTAGGTATGTCTGTGTAAGATTCAAAAATGGAAATAGAAATAATTCAGAAAGAGAAAAATTGGTTCCTAAAAGAATCTTTATGACTCTCATAAAAAAATATAAAAAAGTCTGGATGGAAGGGGATTTGAACTCTCAACCTTCAAGTTTCCTATAAGAATCTTTATGACTTTTGAAAAAAAACGCTCTGCATGGAAGGGGATTGAACTCTCAACCATAGGTTTCCCTTGCAGACACTCTACCTCTAGACCACTGAGTGTGACAGAAAGAGAGAAGGTTTAAGGCGTTATCAATGTAGTGAGGAACCTGGTTCCTTATAATACACCAGGTGGCAGGACCTGTCAATGAAAACGTTAGTTCTTATCATGGCCACCCAATGTCAGAACACTGGCCACCAGAGCAGCATTTGATACAACCAGATTCAAACGCGAATATCGTTAGATCCAAGCTGCTGATTTTCTTCATATTTTAGGTGATCATAGGTTATATGTGTCCGTAACTGGTGTTAAAGTTTCATGGCTGAATTCCAACGGGAAGTGAGTTTCCACGTTTGGTACGTATTATCCTTAGATGTCTTGGGCTATGATAATTTGGGCGACAGTGAGTTAAATTCTGCGTACGGTCAGCCCGTCAATCTATTCGACTGAGAGTGAGGAGCTCAGCACAGACAGGGGTTGATGGCCAATCTATCAGGAACAAGTGCAGTCAATGTCAAGGTCGCTGCATGAAGCAGTGACCGCTTAAGTAGGCCTACACCGGCCACCAGAGCAGCATTTGATACAACCAGATTCAAACGCTAATATTGTTAGATCCAAGAGGCTGATTATCTTCATATTTTAGGTGATCGTAGGTTATATGTGTCCCTAACTGGTGTTAAAGTTTCATGGCTGAATTCTAACGGGAAGTGAATTTCCGCATTTGGTACGTCATGTCCTTAGATGTCTTAGGGCTATGATAATATTTGGGCACCTGCAACGATGGTCTTGACTAAAATACAGGGCCCACTATAATTACTGCATACAGGTGCAGTAACCAATCTATACTGAATGTACCAGAACGTAAAGTAACTGGTATTCGTATGTGTAAGGGTGAATAATAAATAGTTCTGGATGGAAGATTCCCCTATTTATGTAGGTATGTCTGTGTAAGATTCAAAAATGGAAATAGAAATAATTCAGAAAGAGAAAAATTGGTTCCTAAAAGAATCTTTATGACTCTCATAAAAAAATATAAAAAAGTCTGGATGGAAGGGGATTTGAACTCTCAACCTTCAAGTTTCCTATAAGAATCTTTATGACTCTTTAAAAAAAAACGCTCTGCATGGAAGGGGATTGAACTCTCAACCATAGGTTTCCCTTGCAGACACTCTACCTCTAGACCACTGAGTCTGACAGAAAGAGAGAAGGTTTAAGGCGTTATCAATGTAGTTAGGAACCTGGTTCCTTTTAATACACCAGGTGGCAGGACCTGTCAATGAAAACGTTAGTTCTTATCATGGCCACCCAATGTCAGTACACTGGCCACCAAAGCAGCATTTGATACAACCAGATTCAAACGCGAATATCGTTAGATCCAAGCTGCTGATTTTCTTCATATTTTAGGTGATCGTAGGTTATATGTGTCCCTAACTGGTGTTAAAGTTTCATGGCTGAATTCCAATGGGAAGTGAGTTTCCACGTTTGGTACGTATCATCCTTAGATGTCTTGGGCTATGATAATTTGGGCGACAGTGAGGTAAATTCTGCTTACGGTCAGCCCGTCAATCTATTCGACTGAGAGTGAGGAGCTCAGCACAGACAGGGGTTGATGGCCAATCTATCAGGAACAAGTGCAGTCAATGTCAAGGTCGCTGCATGAAGCAGCGACCGCTTAAGTAGGCCTACACCGGCCACCAGAGCAGCATTTGATACAACCAGATTCAAACACTAATATCGTTAGATCCAAGCGGCTGATTATCTTCATATTTTAGGTGATCGTAGGTTATATGTGTCCCTAACTGGTGTTAAAGTTTCATGGCTGAATTCTAACGGGAAGTGAATTTCCGCATTTGGTACGTCATGTCCTTAGATGTCTTAGGGCTATGATAATATTTGGGCACCCGCAACGATGGTCTTGACTAAAATACAGGGCCCACTATAATTACTGCATACAGGTGCAGTAACCAATCTATACTGAATGTACCAGAACGTAAAGTAACTGGTATTCGTATGTGTAAGGGTGAATAATAAATAGTTCTGGATGGAAGATTCCCCTATTTATGTAGGTATGTCTGTGTAAGATTCAAAAATGGAAATAGAAATAATTCAGAAAGAGAAAAATTGGTTCCTAAAAGAATCTTTATGACTCTCATAAAAAAATATAAAAAAGTCTGGATGGAAGGGGATTTGAACTCTCAACCTTCAAGTTTCCTATAAGAATCTTTATGACTTTTGAAAAAAAACGCTCTGCATGGAAGGGGATTGAACTCTCAACCATAGGTTTCCCTTGCAGACACTCTACCTCTAGACCACTGAGTGTGACAGAAAGAGAGAAGGTTTAAGGCGTTATCAATGTAGTGAGGAACCTGGTTCCTTATAATACACCAGGTGGCAGGACCTGTCAATGAAAACGTTAGTTCTTATCATGGCCACCCAATGTCAGAACACTGGCCACCAGAGCAGCATTTGATACAACGAGATTCAAACGCGAATATCGTTAGATCCAAGCTGCTGATTTTCTTCATATTTTAGGTGATCATAGGTTATATGTGTCCGTAACTGGTGTTAAAGTTTCATGGCTGAATTCCAACGGGAAGTGAGTTTCCACGTTTGGTACGTATTATCCTTAGATGTCTTGGGCTATGATAATTTGGGCGACAGTGAGTTAAATTCTGCGTACGGTCAGCCCGTCAATCTATTCGACTGAGAGTGAGGAGCTCAGCACAGACAGGGGTTGATGGCCAATCTATCAGGAACAAGTGCAGTCAATGTCAAGGTCGCTGCATGAAGCAGTGACCGCTTAAGTAGGCCTACACCGGCCACCAGAGCAGCATTTGATACAAGCAGATTCAAACGCTAATATTGTTAGATCCAAGAGGCTGATTATCTTCATATTTTAGGTGATCGTAGGTTATATGTGTCCCTAACTGGTGTTAAAGTTTCATGGCTGAATTCCAACGCGAAGTGAGTTTCCACGTTTGGTACGTATTATCCTTAGATGTCTTGGGCTATGATAATTTGGGCGACAGTGAGTTAAATTCTGCGTACGGTCAGCCCGTCAATCTATTCGACTGAGAGTGAGGAGCTCAGCACAGACAGGGGTTGATGGCCAATCTATCAGGAACAAGTGCAGTCAATGTCAAGGTCGCTGCATGAAGCAGTGACCGCTTAAGTAGGCCTACACCGGCCACCAGAGCAGCATTTGATACAACCAGATTCAAACGCTAATATTGTTAGATCCAAGAGGCTGATTATCTTCATATTTTAGGTGATCGTAGGTTATATGTGTCCCTAACTGGTGTTAAAGTTTCATGGCTGAATTCTAACGGGAAGTGAATTTCCGCATTTGGTACGTCATGTCCTTAGATGTCTTAGGGCTATGATAATATTTGGGCACCTGCAACGATGGTCTTGACTAAAATACAGGGCCCACTATAATTACTGCATACAGGTGCAGTAACCAATCTATACTGAATGTACCAGAACGTAAAGTAACTGGTATTCGTATGTGTAAGGGTGAATAATAAATAGTTCTGGATGGAAGATTCCCCTATTTATGTAGGTATGTCTGTGTAAGATTCAAAAATGGAAATAGAAATAATTCAGAAAGAGAAAAATTGGTTCCTAAAAGAATCTTTATGACTCTCATAAAAAAATATAAAAAAGTCTGGATGGAAGGGGATTTGAACTCTCAACCTTCAAGTTTCCTATAAGAATCTTTATGACTCTTGAAAAAAAAACGCTCTGCATGGAAGGGGATTGAACTCTCAACCATAGGTTTCCCTTGCAGACACTCTACCTCTAGACCACTGAGTGTGACAGAAAGAGAGAAGGTTTAAGGCGTTATCAATGTAGTGAGGAACCTGGTTCCTTATAATACACCAGGTGGCAGGACCTGTCAATGAAAACGTTAGTTCTTATCATGGCCACCCAATGTCAGAACACTGGCCACCAGAGCAGCATTTGATACAACCAGATTCAAACGCGAATATCGTTAGATCCAAGCTGCTGATTTTCTTCATATTTTAGGTGATCATAGGTTATATGTGTCCGTAACTGGTGTTAAAGTTTCATGGCTGAATTCCAACGGGAAGTGAGTTTCCACGTTTGGTACGTATTATCCTTAGATGTCTTGGGCTATGATAATTTTGGCGACAGTGAGTTAAATTCTGCGTACGGTCAGCCCGTCAATCTATTCGACTGAGAGTGAGGAGCTCAGCACAGACAGGGGTTGATGGCCAATCTATCAGGAACAAGTGCAGTCAATGTCAAGGTCGCTGCATGAAGCAGTGACCGCTTAAGTAGGCCTACACCGGCCACCAGAGCAGCATTTGATACAACCAGATTCAAACGCTAATATTGTTAGATCCAAGCGGCTGATTATCTTCATATTTTAGGTGATCGTAGGTTATATGTGTCCCTAACTGGTGTTAAAGTTTCATGGCTGAATTCTAACGGGAAGTGAATTTCCGCATTTGGTACGTCATGTCCTTAGATGTCTTAGGGCTATGATAATATTTGGGCACCTGCAACGATGGTCTTGACTAAAATACAGGGCCCACTATAATTACTGCATACAGGTGCAGTAACCAATCTATACTGAATGTACCAGAACGTAAAGTAACTGGTATTCGTATGTGTAAGGGTGAATAATAAATAGTTCTGGATGGAAGATTCCCCTATTTATGTAGGTATGTCTGTGTAAGATTCAAAAATGGAAATAGAAATAATTCAGAAAGAGAAAAATTGGTTCCTAAAAGAATCTTTATGACTCTCATAAAAAAATATTAAAAAGTCTGGATGGAAGGGGATTTGAACACTCAACCTTCAAGTTTCCTATAAGAATCTTTATGACTCTTGAAAAAAAAACGCTCTGCATGGAAGGGGATTGAACTCTCAACCATAGGTTTCCCTTGCAGACACTCTACCTCTAGACCACTGAGTCTGACAGAAAGAGAGAAGGTTTAAGGCGTTATCAATGTAGTTAGGAACCTGGTTCCTTATAATACACCAGGTGGCAGGACCTGTCAATGAAAACGTTAGTTCTTATCATGGCCACCCAATGTCAGTACACTGGCCACAAGAGCAGCATTTGATACAACCAGATTCAAACGCGAATATCGTTAGATCCAAGCTGCTGATTTTCTTCATATTTTAGGTGATCGTAGGTTATATGTGTCCCTAACTGGTGTTAAAGTTTCATGGCTGAATTCTAACGGGAAGTGAATTTCCGCATTTGGTACGTCATGTCCTTAGATGTCTTAGGGCTATGATAATATTTGGGCACCCGCAACGATGGTCTTGACTAAAATACAGGGCCCACTATAACTACTGCATAAAGGTGCAGTAACCAATCTATACTGAATGTACCAGAACGTAAAGTAACTGGTATTCGTATGTGTAAGGGTAAATAAATAAATAGTTCTGGATGGAAGATTCCCCTATTTATGTAGGTATGTCTGTGTAAGATTCAAAAATGGAAATAGAAATAATTCAGAAAGAGAAAAATTAGTTCCTAAAAGAATCTTTATGACTCTCATAAAAAAATATAAAAAAGTCTGGATGTAAGGGGATTTGAACTCTCAACCTTCAAGTTTCCTATAAGAATCTTTATGACTCTTGAAAAAAAACGCTCTGCATGGAAGGGGATTGAACTCTCAACCATAGGTTTCCCTTGCAGACACTCTACCTCTAGACCACTGAGTGTGACAGAAAGAGAGAAGGTTTAAGGCGTTATCAATGTTGTGAGGAACCTGGTTCCTTATAATACACCAGGTGGCAGGACCTGTCAATGAAAACGTTAGTTCTTATCATGGCCACCCAATGTCAGAACACTGGCCACCAGAGCAGCATTTGATACAACCAGATTCAAACGCGAATATCGTTAGATCCAAGCTGCTGATTTTCTTCATATTTTAGGTGATCATAGGTTATATGTGTCCCTAACGGGTGCTAAAGTTTCATGGCTGAATTCCAACGGAAAGTGAGTTTCCACGTTTGGTAGGTATCCTCCTTAGATGTCTTGGGCTATGATAATTTTGGCGACAGTGAGTTAAATTCTGCGTACGGTCAGCCCGTCAATCTATTCGACTGAGAGTGAGGAGCTCAGCACAGACAGGGGTTGATGGCCAATCTATCAGGAACAAGTGCAGTCAATGTCAAGGTCGCTGCATAAAGTAGCGACTGCTTAACCCTTTAAAGACGGGGGTCTGTGGCAGAGCCCTGTTGGTTGGGGCGGGTACTTTGGATTGGCATAACTCCAGGGGACGGGCCAAATTTTGTGTAAACCCATATTCCATTGTTTGATCACGTGATATGACACATCATTCTTATCTATATTATTTAGTTTACCAAATAATATCAAATACGATATCATAGGTATATTCTCTGAAAGTTTCAGACATATTGATCAATTATTTCTTCATAAAACAATGAAATGGTAAATATTACTAAATTATATAAATAATGCCTCAAGGCATTATCCGGTTTCCGCGGGGGAATGCCTCAAGGCATTATCCGGTCTATGCTGGGGAATGCCTCAAGGCATTATCCGCCCTGAAAGGGTTAAGTAGGCCTACACCGGCCACCAGAGCAGCATTTGATACAACCAGATTCAAACACTAATATCGTTAGATCCAAGCGGCTGATTATCTTCATATTTTAGGTGATCGTAGGTTATATGTGTCCCTAACTGGTGTTAAAGTTTCATGGCTGAATTCTAACGGGAAGTAAATTTCCGCATTTGGTACGTCATGTCCTTAGATGTCTTAGGGCTATGATAATATTTGGGCACCCGCAACGATGGTCTTGACTAAAATACAGGGCCCACTATAACTACTGCATAAAGGTGCAGTAACCAATCTATACTGAATGTACCAGAACGTAAAGTAACTGGTATTCGTATGTGTAAGGGTGAATAATAAATAGTTCTGGATGGAAGATTCCCCTATTTATGTAGGTATGTCTGTGTAAGATTCAAAAATGGAAATAGAAATAATTCAGAAAGAGAAAAATTGGTTCCTAAAAGAATCTTTATGACTCTCATAAAAAAATATAAAAAAGTCTGGATGGAAGGGGATTTGAACTCTCAACCTTCAAGTTTCCTATAAGAATCTTTATGACTTTTGAAAAAAAACGCTCTGCATGGAAGGGGATTGAACTCTCAACCATAGGTTTCCCTTGCAGACACTCTACCTCTAGACCACTGAGTGTGACAGAAAGAGACAAGGTTTAAGGCGTTATCAATGTAGTGAGGAACCTGGTTCCTTTTAATACACCAGGTGGCAGGACCTGTCAATGAAAACGTTAGTTCTTATCATGGCCACCCAATGTCAGAACACTGGCCACCAGAGCAGCATTTGATACAACCAGATTCAAACGCGAATATCGTTAGATCCAAGCTGCTGATTTTCTTCATATTTTAGGTGATCATAGGTTATATGTGTCCCAAACTGCTGTTAAAGTTTCATGGCTGAATTCCAACGGAAAGTGAGTTTCCACGTTTGGTACGTATCCTCCTTAGATGTCTTGGGCTATGATAATTTGGGCGACAGTGAGTTAAATTCTGCGTACGGTCAGCCCGTCAATCTATTCGACTGAGAGTGAGGAGCTCAGCACAGACAGGGGTTGATGGCCAATCTATCAGGAACAAGTGCAGTCAATGTCAAGGTCGCTGCATAAAGTAGCGACTGCTTAAGTAGGCCTACACTGGCCACCAGAGCAGCATTTGATACAACCAGATTCAAACACTAATATCGTTAGATCCAAGCGGCTGATTATCTTCATATTTTAGGTGATAGTAGGTTATATGTGTCCCTAACTGGTGTTAAAGTTTCATGGCTGAATTCTAACGGGAAGTGAATTTCCGCATTTGGTACGTCATGTCCTTAGATGTCTTAGGGCTATGATAATATTTGGGCACCCGCAACGATGGTCTTGACTAAAATACAGGGCCCACTATAACTACTGCATAAAGGTGCAGTAACCAATCTATACTGAATGTACCAGAACGTAAAGTAACTGGTATTCGTATGTGTAAGGGTAAATAAATAAATAGTTCTGGATGGAAGATTCCCCTATTTATGTAGGTATGTCTGTGTAAGATTCAAAAATGGAAATAGAAATAATTCAGAAAGAGAAAAATTTGTTCCTAAAAGAATCTTTATGATTCTCATAAAAAAATATAAAAAAGTCTGGATGGAGGGGGATTTGAACTCTCAACCTTCAAGTTTCCTATAAGAATCTTTATGACTCTTGAAAAAAAACGCTCTGCATGGAAGGGGATTGAACTCTCAACCATAGGTTTCCCTTGCAGACACTCTACCTCTAGACCACTGAGTCTGACAGAAAGAGAGAAGGTTTAAGGCGTTATCAATGTAGTGAGGAACCTGGTTTCTTATAATACACCAGGTGGCAGGACCTGTCAATGAAAACGTTAGTTCTTATCATGGCCACCCAATGTCAGAACACTGGCCACCAGAGCAGCATTTGATACAACCAGATTCAAACGCGAATATCGTTAGATCCAAGCTGCTGATTTTCTTCATATTTTAGGTGATCATAGGTTATATGTGTCCCTAACTGGTGTTAAAGTTTCATGGCTAAATTCCAACGGGAAGTGAGTTTCCACGTTTGGTACGTATCATCCTTAGATGTCTTGGGCTATGATAATTTGGGCGACAGTGAGTTAAATTCTGCGTACGGTCAGCCCGTCAATCTATTCGACTGAGAGTGAGGAGCTCAGCACAGACAGGGGTTGATGGCCAATCTATCAGGAACAAGTGCAGTCAATGTCAAGGTCGCTGCATAAAGTAGCGACTGCTTAAGTAGGCCTACACCGGCCACCAGAGCAGCATTTGATACAACCAGATTCAAACACTAATATCGTTAGATCCAAGCGGCTGATTATCTTCATATTTTAGGTGATCGTAGGTTATATGTGTCCCTAACTGGTGTTAAAGTTTCATGGCTGAATTCTAACGGGAAGTGAATTTCCGCATTTGGTACGTCATGTCCTTAGACGCTTAGGGCTATGATAATATTTGGGCACCTGCAACGATGGTCTTGACTAAAATACAGGGCCCACTATAATTACTGCATACAGGTGCAGTAACCAATCTATACTGAATGTACCAGAACGTAAAGTAACTGGTATTCGTATGTGTAAGAGTGAATAATAAATAGTTCTGGATGGAAGATTCCCCTATTTATGTAGGTATGTCTGTGTAAGATTCAAAAATGGAAATAGAAATAATTCAGAAAGAGAAAAATTGGTTCCTAAAAGAATCTTTATGACTCTCATAAAAAAATATAAAAAAGTCTGGATGGAAGGGGATTTGAACTCTGAACCTTCAAGTTTCCTATAAGAATCTTTATGACTCTTGAAAAAAAAACGCTCTGCATGGAAGGGGATTGAACTCTCAACCATAGGTTTCCCTTGCAGACACTCTACCTCTAGACCACTGAGTGTGACAGAAAGAGAGAAGATTTAAGGCGTTATCAATGTAGTGAGGAACCTGGTTCCTTATAATACACCAGGTGGTAGGACCTGTCAGTGAAAACATTAGTTCTTATCATGGCCACCCAATGTCAGAACACTGGCCACCAGAGCAGCATTTGATACAACCAGATTCAAACGCGAATATCGTTAGATCAAAGCTGCTGATTTTCTTCATATTTTAGGTGATCATAGGTTATATGTGTCCCTAACTGGTGTTAAAGTTTCATGGCTGAATTCCAACGGGAAGTGAGTTTCCACGTTTGGTACGTATCATCCTTAGATGTCTTGGACTATGATAATTTGGGCGACAGTGAGTTAAATTCTGCGTACGGTCAGCCCGTCAATCTATTCGACTGAGAGTGAGGAGCTCAGCACAGACAGGGGTTGATGGCCAATCTATCAGGAACAAGTGCAGTCAATGTCAAGGTCGCTGCATGAAGCAGCGACCGCTTAAGTAGGCCTACACCGGCCACTAGAGCAGCATTTGATACAACCAGATTCAAACACTAATATCGTTAGATCCAAGCGGCTGATTATCTTCATATTTTAGGTGATCGTAGGTTATATGTGTCCCTAACTAGTGTTAAAGTTTCATGGCTGAATTCTAACGGGAAGTGAATTTCCGCATTTGGTACGTCATGTCCTTAGATGTCTTAGGGCTATGATAATATTTGGGCACCCGCAACGATGGTCTTGACTAAAATACAGGGCCCACTATAATTACTGCATACAGGTGCAGTAACCAATCTATACTGAATGTACCAGAACGTAAAGTAACTGGTATTCGTATGTGTAAGGGTGAATAATAAATAGTTCTGGATGGAAGATTCCCCTTTTTATGTAGGTATGTCTGTGTAAGATTCAAAAATGGAAATAGAAATAATTCAGAAAGAGAAAAATTGGTTCCTAAAAGAATCTTTATGACTCTCATAAAAAAATATAAAAAAGTCTGGATGTAAGGCGATTTGAACTCTCAACCTTCAAGTTTCCTATAAGAATCTTTATGACTCTTGAAAAAAAAACGCTCTGCATGGAAGGGGATTGAACTCTCAACCATAGGTTTCCCTTGCAGACACTCTACCTCTAGACCACTGAGTGTGACAGAAAGAGAGAAGATTTAAGGCGTTATCAATGTAGTGAGGAACCTGGTTCCTTATAATACACCAGGTGGTAGGACCTGTCAGTGAAAACATTAGTTCTTATCATGGCCACCCAATGTCAGAACACTGGCCACCAGAGCAGCATTTGATACAACCAGATTCAAACGCGAATATCGTTAGATCAAAGCTGCTGATTTTCTTCATATTTTAGGTGATCATAGGTTATATGTGTCCCTAACTGGTGTTAAAGTTTCATGGCTGAATTCCAACGGGAAGTGAGTTTCCACGTTTGGTACGTATCATCCTTAGATGTCTTGGACTATGATAATTTGGGCGACAGTGAGTTAAATTCTGCGTACGGTCAGCCCGTCAATCTATTCGACTGAGAGTGAGGAGCTCAGCACAGACAGGGGTTGATGGCCAATCTATCAGGAACAAGTGCAGTCAATGTCAAGGTCGCTGCATGAAGCAGCGACCGCTTAAGTAGGCCTACACCGGCCACCAGAGCAGCATTTGATACAACCAGATTCAAACACTAATATCGTTAGATCCAAGCGGCTGATTATCTTCATATTTTAGGTGATCGTAGGTTATATGTGTCCCTAACTGGTGTTAAAGTTTCATGGCTGAATTCTAACGGGAAGTGAATTTCCGCATTTGGTACGTCATGTCCTTAGATGTCTTAGGGCTATGATAATATTTGGGCACCCGCAACGATGGTCTTGACTAAAATACAGGGCCCACTATAATTACTGCATACAGGTGCAGTAACCAATCTATACTGAATGTACCAGAACGTAAAGTAACTGGTATTCGTATGTGGAAGGGTGAATAATAAATAGTTCTGGATGGAAGATTCCCCTTTTTATGTAGGTATGTCTGTGTAAGATTCAAAAATGGAAATAGAAATAATTCAGAAAGAGAAAAATTGGTTCCTAAAAGAATCTTTATGACTCTCATAAAAAAATATAAAAAAGTCTGGATGTAAGGCGATTTGAACTCTCAACCTTCAAGTTTCCTATAAGAATCTTTATGACTCTTGAAAAAAAAACGCTCTGCATGGAAGGGGATTGAACTCTCAACCATAGGTTTCCCTTGCAGACACTCTACCTCTAGACCACTGAGTGTGACAGAAAGAGACAAGGTTTAAGGCGTTATCAATGTAGTGAGGAACCTGGTTCCTTATAATACACCAGGTGGCAGGACCTGTCAGTGAAAACGTTAGTTCTTATCATGGCCACCCAATGTCAGAAGACTGGCCACCAGAGCAGCATTTGATACAACCAGATTCAAACGCGAATATCGTTAGATCCAAGCTGCTGATTTTCTTCATATTTTAGGTGATCATAGGTTATATGTGTCCCTAACTGGTGTTAAAGTTTCATCAGCACCGACAGGGGTTGATGGCCAATCTATCAGGAACAAGTGCAGTCAATGTCAAGGTCGCTGCATGAAGCAGCGACCGCTTAAGTAGGCCTACACCGGCCACCAGAGCAGCATTTGATACAACCAGATTCAAACACTAATATCGTTAGATCCAAGCGGCTGATTATCTTCATATTTTAGGTGATCGTAGGTTATATGTGTCCCTAACTGGTGTTAAAGTTTCATGGCCGAATTCTAACGGGAAGTGAATTTCCGCATTTGGTACGTCATGTCCTTAGATGTCTTAGGGCTATGATAATATTTGGGCACCCGCAACGATGGTCTTGACTAAAATACAGGGCCCACTATAATTACTGCATACAGGTGCAGTAACCAATCTATACTGAATGTACCAGAACGTAAAGTAACTGGTATTAGTATGTGTAAGGGTGAATAATAAATAGTTCTGGATGGAAGATTCCCCTATTTATGTAGGTATGTCTGTGTAAGATTCAAAAATGGAAATAGAAATAATTCAGAAAGAGAAAAATTAGTTCCTAAAAGAATCTTTTTGACTCTCATAAAAAAATATAAAAAAGTCTGGATGTAAGGCGATTTGAACTCTCAACCTTCAAGTTTCCTATAAGAATCTTTATGACTCTTGAAAAAAAACCGATCTGCATGGAAGGGGATTGAACTCTCAACCATAGGTTTCCCTTGCAGACACTCTACCTCTAGACCACTGAGTCTGACAGAAAGAGAGAAGGTTTAAGGCGTTATCAATGTAGTGAGGAACCTGGTTCCTTATAATACACCAGGTGGCAGGACCTGTCAATGAAAACGTTAGTTCTTATCATGGCCACCCAATGTCAGAACACTGGCCACCAGAGCAGCATTTGATACAACCAGATTCAAACGCGAATATCGTTAGATCCAAGCTGCTGATTTTCTTCATATTTTAGGTGATCATAGGTTATATGTGTCCCTAACTGGTGTTAAAGTTTCATGGCTGAATTCCAACGGAAAGTGAGTTTCCACGTTTGGTACGTATCCTCCTTAGATGTCTTGGGCTATGATAATTTTGGCGACAGTGAGTTAAATTCTTCGACGGTCAGCCCGTCAATCTATTCGACTGAGAGTGAGGAGCTCAGCACAGACAGGGTTTGATGGCCAATCTTTCAGGAACAAGTGCAGTCAATGTCAAGGTCGCTGCATGAAGTAGCGACTGCTTAAGTAGGCCTACACCGGCCACCAGAGCAGCATTTGATACAACCAGATTCAAACACTAATATCGTTAGATCCAAGCGGCTGATTATCTTCATATTTTAGGTGATCGTAGGTTATATGTGTCCCTAACTGGTGTTGAAGTTTCATGGCTGAATTCTAACTGGAAGTGAATTTCCGCATTTGGTACGTCATGTCCTTAGATGTCTTAGGGCTATGATAATATTTGGGCACCCGCAACGATGGTCTTGACTAAAATACAGGGCCCACTATAATTACTGCATACAGGTGCAGTAACCAATCTATACTGAATGTACCAGAACGTAAAGTAACTGGTATTCGTATGTGTAAGGGTGAATAATAAATAGTTCTGGATGGAAGATTCCCCTATTTATGTAGGTATGTCTGTGTAAGATTCAAAAATGGAAATAGAAATAATTCAGAAAGAGAAAAATTGGTTCCTATAAGAATCTTTATGACTCTTGAAAAAAAACGCTCTGCATGGAAGGGGATTGAACTCTCAACCATAGGTTTCCCTTGCAGACACTCTACCTCTAGACCACTGAGTCTGACAGAAAGAGAGAAGGTTTAAGGCGTTATCAATGTAGTGAGGAACCTGGTTTCTTATAATACACCAGGTGGCAGGACCTGTCAATGAAAACGTTAGTTCTTATCATGGCCACCCAATGTCAGAACACTGGCCACCAGAGCAGCATTTGATACAACCAGATTCAAACGCGAATATCGTTAGATCCAAGCTGCTGATTTTCTTCATATTTTAGGTGATCATAGGTTATATGTGTCCCTAACTGGTGTTAAAGTTTCATGGCTAAATTCCAACGGGAAGTGAGTTTCCACGTTTGGTACGTATCATCCTTAGATGTCTTGGGCTATGATAATTTGGGCGACAGTGAGTTAAATTCTGCGTACGGTCAGCCCGTCAATCTATTCGACTGAGAGTGAGGAGCTCAGCACAGACAGGGGTTGATGGCCAATCTATCAGGAACAAGTGCAGTCAATGTCAAGGTCGCTGCATAAAGTAGCGACTGCTTAAGTAGGCCTACACCGGCCACCAGAGCAGCATTTGATACAACCAGATTCAAACACTAATATCGTTAGATCCAAGCGGCTGATTATCTTCATATTTTAGGTGATCGTAGGTTATATGTGTCCCTAACTGGTGTTAAAGTTTCATGGCTGAATTCTAACGGGAAGTGAATTTCCGCATTTGGTACGTCATGTCCTTAGATGTCTTAGGGCTATGATAATATTTGGGCACCCGCAACGATGGTCTTGACTAAAATACAGGGCCCACTATAACTACTGCATAAAGGTGCAGTAACCAATCTATACTGAATGTACCAGAACGTAAAGTAACTGGTATTAGTATGTGTAAGGGTAAATAAATAAATAGTTCTGGATGGAAGATTCCCCTATTTATGTAGGTATGTCTGTGTAAGATTCAAAAATGGAAATTGAAATAATTCAGAAAGAGAAAAATTAGTTCCTAAAAGAATCTTTTTGACTCTCATAAAAAAATATAAAAAAGTCTGGATGTAAGGGGATTTGAACTCTCAACCTTCAAGTTTCCTATAAGAATCTTTATGACTCTTGAAAAAGAACCGCTCTGCATGGAAGGGGATTGAACTCTCAACCATAGGTTTCCCTTGCAGACACTCTACCTCTAGACCACTGAGTCTGACAGAAAGAGAGAAGGTTTAAGGCGTTATCAATGTAGCTAGGAACCTGGTTCCTTATAATACACCAGGTGGCAGGACCTGTCAATGAAAACGTTAGTTCTTATCATGGCCACCCAATGTCAGTACACTGGCCACCAGAGCAGCATTTGATACAACCAGATTCAAACGCGAATATCGTTAGATCCAAGCTGCTGATTTTCTTCATATTTTAGGTGATCGTAGGTTATATGTGTCCCTAACTGGTGTTAGAGTTTCATGGCTGAATTCCAACGGGAAGTGAGTTTCCACGTTTGGTACGTATCATCCTTAGATGTCTTGGGCTATGATAATTTGGGTGACAGTGAGTTAAATTCTGCGTACGGTCAGCCCGTCAATCTATTCGACTGAGAGTGAGGAGCTCAGCACAGACAGGGGTTGATGGCCAATCTATCAGGAACAAGTGCAGTCAATGTCAAGGTCGCTGCATGAAGTAGCGATCGCTTAAGTAGGGCTACACCGGCCACCAGAGCAGCATTTGATACAACCAGATTCAAACACTAATATCGTTAGATCCAAGCGGCTGATTATCTTCATATTTTAGGTGATCGTAGGTTATATGTGTCCCTAACTGGTGTTAAAGTTTCATGGCCGAATTCTAACGGGAAGTGAATTTCCGCATTTGGTACGTCATGTCCTTAGATGTCTTAGGGCTATGATAATATTTGGGCACCCGCAACGATGGTCTTGACTAAAATACAGGGCCCACTATAATTACTGCATACAGGTGCAGTAACCAATCTATACTGAATGTACCAGAACGTAAAGTAACTGGTATTCGTATGTGTAAGGGTGAATAATAAATAGTTCTGGATGGAAGATTCCCCTATTTATGTAGGTATGTCTGTGTAAGATTCAAAAATGGAAATAGAAATAATTCAGAAAGAGAAAAATTGGTTCCTAAAAGAATCTTTATGACTCTCATAAAAAAATATAAAAAAGTCTGGATGGAAGGGGATTTGAACTCTCAACCTTCAAGTTTCCTATAAGAATCTTTATGACTCTTGAAAAAAAAACGCTCTGCATGGTAGGGGATTGAACTCTCAACCATAGGTTTCCCTTGCAGACACTCTACCTCTAGACCACTGAGTCTGACAGAAAGAGAGAAGGTTTAAGGCGTTATCAATGTAGCTAGGAACCTGGTTCCTTATAATACACCAGGTGGCAGGACCTGTCAATGAAAACGTTAGTTCTTATCATGGCCACCCAATGTCAGTACACTGGCCACCAGAGCAGCATTTGATACAACCAGATTCAAACGCGAATATCGTTAGATCCAAGCTGCTGATTTTCTTCATATTTTAGGTGATCGTAGGTTATATGTGTCCCTAACTGGTGTTAGAGTTTCATGGCTGAATTCCAACGGGAAGTGAGTTTCCACGTTTGGTACGTATCATCCTTAGATGTCTTGGGCTATGATAATTTGGGTGACAGTGAGTTAAATTCTGCGTACGGTCAGCCCGTCAATCTATTCGACTGAGAGTGAGGAGCTCAGCACAGACAGGGGTTGATGGCCAATCTATCAGGAACAAGTGCAGTCAATGTCAAGGTCGCTGCATGAAGTAGCGATCGCTTAAGTAGGGCTACACCGGCCACCAGAGCAGCATTTGATACAACCAGATTCAAACACTAATATCGTTAGATCCAAGCGGCTGATTATCTTCATATTTTAGGTGATCGTAGGTTATATGTGTCCCTAACTGGTGTTAAAGTTTCATGGCCGAATTCTAACGGGAAGTGAATTTCCGCATTTGGTACGTCATGTCCTTAGATGTCTTAGGGCTATGATAATATTTGGGCACCCGCAACGATGGTCTTGACTAAAATACAGGGCCCACTATAATTACTGCATACAGGTGCAGTAACCAATCTATACTGAATGTACCAGAACGTAAAGTAACTGGTATTCGTATGTGTAAGGGTGAATAATAAATAGTTCTGGATGGAAGATTCCCCTATTTATGTAGGTATGTCTGTGTAAGATTCAAAAATGGAAATAGAAATAATTCAGAAAGAGAAAAATTGGTTCCTAAAAGAATCTTTATGACTCTCATAAAAAAATATAAAAAAGTCTGGATGGAAGGGGATTTGAACTCTCAACCTTCAAGTTTCCTATAAGAATCTTTATGACTCTTGAAAAAAAAACGCTCTGCATGGTAGGGGATTGAACTCTCAACCATAGGTTTCCCTTGCAGACACTCTACCTCTAGACCACTGAGTCTGACAGAAAGAGAGAAGGTTTAAGGCGTTATCAATGTAGTTAGGAACCTGGTTCCTTATAATACACCAGGTGGCAGAACCTGTCAATGAAAACGTTAGTTCTTATCATGGCCACCCAATGTTAGTACACTGGCCACCAGAGCAGCATTTGATACAACCAGATTCAAACGCGAATATCGTTAGATCCAAGCTGCTGATTTTCTTCATATTTTAGGTGATCATAGGTTATATGTGTCCCTAACTGGTGTTAAAGTTTCATGGCTAAATTCCAACGGGAAGTGAGTTTCCACGTTTGGTACGTATCATCCTTAGATGTCTTGGGCTATGATAATTTTGGCGACAGTGAGTTAAATTCTGCGTACGGTCAGCCCGTCAATCTATTCGACTGAGAGTGAGGAGCTCAGCACAGACAGGGGTTGATGGCCAATCTATCAGGAACAAGTGCAGTCAATGTCAAGGTCGCTGCATAAAGTAGCGACTGCTTAAGTAGGCCTACACCGGCCACCAGAGCAGCATTTGATACAACCAGATTCAAACACTAATATCGTTAGATCCAAGCGGCTGATTATCTTCATATTTTAGGTGATCGTAGGTTATATGTGTCCCTAACTGGTGTTAAAGTTTCATGGCTGAATTCTAACGGGAAGTGAATTTCCGCATTTGGTACGTCATGTCCTTAGATGTCTTAGGGCTATGATAATATTTGGGCACCCGCAACGATGGTCTTGACTAAAATACAGGGCCCACTATAACTACTGCATAAAGGTGCAGTAACCAATCTATACTGAATGTACCAGAACGTAAAGTAACTGGTATTAGTATGTGTAAGGGTAAATAAATAAATAGTTCTGGATGGAAGATTCCCCTATTTATGTAGGTATGTCTGTGTAAGATTCAAAAATGGAAATTGAAATAATTCAGAAAGAGAAAAATTAGTTCCTAAAAGAATCTTTTTGACTCTCATAAAAAAATATAAAAAAGTCTGGATGTAAGGGGATTTGAACTCTCAACCTTCAAGTTTCCTATAAGAATCTTTATGACTCTTGAAAAAGAACCGCTCTGCATGGAAGGGGATTGAACTCTCAACCATAGGTTTCCCTTGCAGACACTCTACCTCTAGACCACTGAGTCTGACAGAAAGAGAGAAGGTTTAAGGCGTTATCAATGTAGCTAGGAACCTGGTTCCTTATAATACACCAGGTGGCAGGACCTGTCAATGAAAACGTTAGTTCTTATCATGGCCACCCAATGTCAGTACACTGGCCACCAGAGCAGCATTTGATACAACCAGATTCAAACGCGAATATCGTTAGATCCAAGCTGCTGATTTTCTTCATATTTTAGGTGATCGTAGGTTATATGTGTCCCTAACTGGTGTTAGAGTTTCATGGCTGAATTCCAACGGGAAGTGAGTTTCCACGTTTGGTACGTATCATCCTTAGATGTCTTGGGCTATGATAATTTGGGTGACAGTGAGTTAAATTCTGCGTACGGTCAGCCCGTCAATCTATTCGACTGAGAGTGAGGAGCTCAGCACAGACAGGGGTTGATGGCCAATCTATCAGGAACAAGTGCAGTCAATGTCAAGGTCGCTGCATGAAGTAGCGATCGCTTAAGTAGGGCTACACCGGCCACCAGAGCAGCATTTGATACAACCAGATTCAAACACTAATATCGTTAGATCCAAGCGGCTGATTATCTTCATATTTTAGGTGATCGTAGGTTATATGTGTCCCTAACTGGTGTTAAAGTTTCATGGCCGAATTCTAACGGGAAGTGAATTTCCGCATTTGGTACGTCATGTCCTTAGATGTCTTAGGGCTATGATAATATTTGGGCACCCGCAACGATGGTCTTGACTAAAATACAGGGCCCACTATAATTACTGCATACAGGTGCAGTAACCAATCTATACTGAATGTACCAGAACGTAAAGTAACTGGTATTCGTATGTGTAAGGGTGAATAATAAATAGTTCTGGATGGAAGATTCCCCTATTTATGTAGGTATGTCTGTGTAAGATTCAAAAATGGAAATAGAAATAATTCAGAAAGAGAAAAATTGGTTCCTAAAAGAATCTTTATGACTCTCATAAAAAAATATAAAAAAGTCTGGATGGAAGGGGATTTGAACTCTCAACCTTCAAGTTTCCTATAAGAATCTTTATGACTCTTGAAAAAAAAACGCTCTGCATGGTAGGGGATTGAACTCTCAACCATAGGTTTCCCTTGCAGACACTCTACCTCTAGACCACTGAGTCTGACAGAAAGAGAGAAGGTTTAAGGCGTTATCAATGTAGCTAGGAACCTGGTTCCTTATAATACACCAGGTGGCAGGACCTGTCAATGAAAACGTTAGTTCTTATCATGGCCACCCAATGTCAGTACACTGGCCACCAGAGCAGCATTTGATACAACCAGATTCAAACGCGAATATCGTTAGATCCAAGCTGCTGATTTTCTTCATATTTTAGGTGATCGTAGGTTATATGTGTCCCTAACTGGTGTTAGAGTTTCATGGCTGAATTCCAACGGGAAGTGAGTTTCCACGTTTGGTACGTATCATCCTTAGATGTCTTGGGCTATGATAATTTGGGTGACAGTGAGTTAAATTCTGCGTACGGTCAGCCCGTCAATCTATTCGACTGAGAGTGAGGAGCTCAGCACAGACAGGGGTTGATGGCCAATCTATCAGGAACAAGTGCAGTCAATGTCAAGGTCGCTGCATGAAGTAGCGATCGCTTAAGTAGGGCTACACCGGCCACCAGAGCAGCATTTGATACAACCAGATTCAAACACTAATATCGTTAGATCCAAGCGGCTGATTATCTTCATATTTTAGGTGATCGTAGGTTATATGTGTCCCTAACTGGTGTTAAAGTTTCATGGCCGAATTCTAACGGGAAGTGAATTTCCGCATTTGGTACGTCATGTCCTTAGATGTCTTAGGGCTATGATAATATTTGGGCACCCGCAACGATGGTCTTGACTAAAATACAGGGCCCACTATAATTACTGCATACAGGTGCAGTAACCAATCTATACTGAATGTACCAGAACGTAAAGTAACTGGTATTCGTATGTGTAAGGGTGAATAATAAATAGTTCTGGATGGAAGATTCCCCTATTTATGTAGGTATGTCTGTGTAAGATTCAAAAATGGAAATAGAAATAATTCAGAAAGAGAAAAATTGGTTCCTAAAAGAATCTTTATGACTCTCATAAAAAAATATAAAAAAGTCTGGATGGAAGGGGATTTGAACTCTCAACCTTCAAGTTTCCTATAAGAATCTTTATGACTCTTGAAAAAAAAACGCTCTGCATGGTAGGGGATTGAACTCTCAACCATAGGTTTCCCTTGCAGACACTCTACCTCTAGACCACTGAGTCTGACAGAAAGAGAGAAGGTTTAAGGCGTTATCAATGTAGTTAGGAACCTGGTTCCTTATAATACACCAGGTGGCAGAACCTGTCAATGAAAACGTTAGTTCTTATCATGGCCACCCAATGTTAGTACACTGGCCACCAGAGCAGCATTTGATACAACCAGATTCAAACGCGAATATCGTTAGATCCAAGCTGCTGATTTTCTTCATATTTTAGGTGATCATAGGTTATATGTGTCCCTAACTGGTGTTAAAGTTTCATGGCTAAATTCCAACGGGAAGTGAGTTTCCACGTTTGGTACGTATCATCCTTAGATGTCTTGGGCTATGATAATTTTGGCGACAGTGAGTTAAATTCTGCGTACGGTCAGCCCGTCAATCTATTCGACTGAGAGTGAGGAGCTCAGCACAGACAGGGGTTGATGGCCAATCTATCAGGAACAAGTGCAGTCAATGTCAAGGTCGCTGCATAAAGTAGCGACTGCTTAAGTAGGCCTACACCGGCCACCAGAGCAGCATTTGATACAACCAGATTCAAACACTAATATCGTTAGATCCAAGCGGCTGATTATCTTCATATTTTAGGTGATCGTAGGTTATATGTGTCCCTAACTGGTGTTGAAGTTTCATGGCCGAATTCTAACGGGAAGTGAATTTCCGCATTTGGTACGTCATCCTTAGATGTCTTAGGGCTATGATAATATTTGGGCACCCGCAACGATGGTCTTGACTAAAATACAGGGCCCACTATAATTACTGCATACAGGTGCAGTAACCAATCTATACTGAATGTACCAGAACGTAAAGTAACTGGTATTAGTATGTGTAAGGGTGAATAATAAATAGTTCTGGATGGAAGATTCCCCTATTTATGTAGGTATGTCTGTGTAAGATTCAAAAATGGAAATAGAAATAATTCAGAAAGAGAAAAATTGGTTCCTAAAAGAATCTTTATGACTCTCATAAAAAAATATAAAAAAGTCTGGATGGAAGGGGATTTGAACTCTCAACCTTCAAGTTTCCTATAAGAATCTTTATGACTCTTGAAAAAAAAACGCTCTGCATGGAAGGGGATTGAACTCTCAACCATAGGTTTCCCTTGCAGACACTCTACCTCTAGACCACTGAGTGTGACAGAAAGAGAGAAGATTTAAGGCGTTATCAATGTAGTGAGGAACCTGGTTCCTTATAATACACCAGGTGGTAGGACCTGTCAGTGAAAACATTAGTTCTTATCATGGCCACCCAATGTCAGAACACTGGCCACCAGAGCAGCATTTGATACAACCAGATTCAAACGCGAATATCGTTAGATCAAAGCTGCTGATTTTCTTCATATTTTAGGTGATCATAGGTTATATGTGTCCCTAACTGGTGTTAAAGTTTCATGGCTGAATTCCAACGGGAAGTGAGTTTCCACGTTTGGTACGTATCATCCTTAGATGTCTTGGACTATGATAATTTGGGCGACAGTGAGTTAAATTCTGCGTACGGTCAGCCCGTCAATCTATTCGACTGAGAGTGAGGAGCTCAGCACAGACAGGGGTTGATGGCCAATCTATCAGGAACAAGTGCAGTCAATGTCAAGGTCGCTGCATGAAGCAGCGACCGCTTAAGTAGGCCTACACCGGCCACCAGAGCAGCATTTGATACAACCAGATTCAAACACTAATATCGTTAGATCCAAGCGGCTGATTATCTTCATATTTTAGGTGATCGTAGGTTATATGTGTCCCTAACTGGTGTTAAAGTTTCATGGCTGAATTCTAACGGGAAGTGAATTTCCGCATTTGGTACGTCATGTCCTTAGATGTCTTAGGGCTATGATAATATTTGGGCACCCGCAACGATGGTCTTGACTAAAATACAGGGCCCACTATAATTACTGCATACAGGTGCAGTAACCAATCTATACTGAATGTACCAGAACGTAAAGTAACTGGTATTCGTATGTGGAAGGGTGAATAATAAATAGTTCTGGATGGAAGATTCCCCTTTTTATGTAGGTATGTCTGTGTAAGATTCAAAAATGGAAATAGAAATAATTCAGAAAGAGAAAAATTGGTTCCTAAAAGAATCTTTATGACTCTCATAAAAAAATATAAAAAAGTCTGGATGTAAGGCGATTTGAACTCTCAACCTTCAAGTTTCCTATAAGAATCTTTATGACTCTTGAAAAAAAAACGCTCTGCATGGAAGGGGATTGAACTCTCAACCATAGGTTTCCCTTGCAGACACTCTACCTCTAGACCACTGAGTGTGACAGAAAGAGACAAGGTTTAAGGCGTTATCAATGTAGTGAGGAACCTGGTTCCTTATAATACACCAGGTGGCAGGACCTGTCAGTGAAAACGTTAGTTCTTATCATGGCCACCCAATGTCAGAAGACTGGCCACCAGAGCAGCATTTGATACAACCAGATTCAAACGCGAATATCGTTAGATCCAAGCTGCTGATTTTCTTCATATTTTAGGTGATCATAGGTTATATGTGTCCCTAACTGGTGTTAAAGTTTCATCAGCACCGACAGGGGTTGATGGCCAATCTATCAGGAACAAGTGCAGTCAATGTCAAGGTCGCTGCATGAAGCAGCGACCGCTTAAGTAGGCCTACACCGGCCACCAGAGCAGCATTTGATACAACCAGATTCAAACACTAATATCGTTAGATCCAAGCGGCTGATTATCTTCATATTTTAGGTGATCGTAGGTTATATGTGTCCCTAACTGGTGTTAAAGTTTCATGGCCGAATTCTAACGGGAAGTGAATTTCCGCATTTGGTACGTCATGTCCTTAGATGTCTTAGGGCTATGATAATATTTGGGCACCCGCAACGATGGTCTTGACTAAAATACAGGGCCCACTATAATTACTGCATACAGGTGCAGTAACCAATCTATACTGAATGTACCAGAACGTAAAGTAACTGGTATTAGTATGTGTAAGGGTGAATAATAAATAGTTCTGGATGGAAGATTCCCCTATTTATGTAGGTATGTCTGTGTAAGATTCAAAAATGGAAATAGAAATAATTCAGAAAGAGAAAAATTAGTTCCTAAAAGAATCTTTTTGACTCTCATAAAAAAATATAAAAAAGTCTGGATGTAAGGCGATTTGAACTCTCAACCTTCAAGTTTCCTATAAGAATCTTTATGACTCTTGAAAAAAAACCGATCTGCATGGAAGGGGATTGAACTCTCAACCATAGGTTTCCCTTGCAGACACTCTACCTCTAGACCACTGAGTCTGACAGAAAGAGAGAAGGTTTAAGGCGTTATCAATGTAGTGAGGAACCTGGTTCCTTATAATACACCAGGTGGCAGGACCTGTCAATGAAAACGTTAGTTCTTATCATGGCCACCCAATGTCAGAACACTGGCCACCAGAGCAGCATTTGATACAACCAGATTCAAACGCGAATATCGTTAGATCCAAGCTGCTGATTTTCTTCATATTTTAGGTGATCATAGGTTATATGTGTCCCTAACTGGTGTTAAAGTTTCATGGCTGAATTCCAACGGAAAGTGAGTTTCCACGTTTGGTACGTATCCTCCTTAGATGTCTTGGGCTATGATAATTTTGGCGACAGTGAGTTAAATTCTTCGACGGTCAGCCCGTCAATCTATTCGACTGAGAGTGAGGAGCTCAGCACAGACAGGGTTTGATGGCCAATCTTTCAGGAACAAGTGCAGTCAATGTCAAGGTCGCTGCATGAAGTAGCGACTGCTTAAGTAGGCCTACACCGGCCACCAGAGCAGCATTTGATACAACCAGATTCAA
Organism: Alentia gelatinosa; assembly: GCA_950022655.1. Taxonomy (NCBI): domain Eukaryota; kingdom Metazoa; phylum Annelida; class Polychaeta; order Phyllodocida; family Polynoidae; genus Alentia; species Alentia gelatinosa. Next base: position 78,755,803 of record OX465579.1, on the reverse strand, counting down.
ACACTAATATCGTTAGATCCAAGCGGCTGATTATCTTCATATTTTAGGTGATCGTAGGTTATATGTGTCCCTAACTGGTGTTGAAGTTTCATGGCTGAATTCTAACTGGAAGTGAATTTCCGCATTTGGTACGTCATGTCCTTAGATGTCTTAGGGCTATGATAATATTTGGGCACCCGCAACGATGGTCTTGACTAAAATACAGGGCCCACTATAATTACTGCATACAGGTGCAGTAACCAATCTATACTGAATGTACCAGAACGTAAAGTAACTGGTATTCGTATGTGTAAGGGTGAATAATAAATAGTTCTGGATGGAAGATTCCCCTATTTATGTAGGTATGTCTGTGTAAGATTCAAAAATGGAAATAGAAATAATTCAGAAAGAGAAAAATTGGTTCCTATAAGAATCTTTATGACTCTTGAAAAAAAACGCTCTGCATGGAAGGGGATTGAACTCTCAACCATAGGTTTCCCTTGCAGACACTCTACCTCTAGACCACTGAGTCTGACAGAAAGAGAGAAGGTTTAAGGCGTTATCAATGTAGTGAGGAACCTGGTTTCTTATAATACACCAGGTGGCAGGACCTGTCAATGAAAACGTTAGTTCTTATCATGGCCACCCAATGTCAGAACACTGGCCACCAGAGCAGCATTTGATACAACCAGATTCAAACGCGAATATCGTTAGATCCAAGCTGCTGATTTTCTTCATATTTTAGGTGATCATAGGTTATATGTGTCCCTAACTGGTGTTAAAGTTTCATGGCTAAATTCCAACGGGAAGTGAGTTTCCACGTTTGGTACGTATCATCCTTAGATGTCTTGGGCTATGATAATTTGGGCGACAGTGAGTTAAATTCTGCGTACGGTCAGCCCGTCAATCTATTCGACTGAGAGTGAGGAGCTCAGCACAGACAGGGGTTGATGGCCAATCTATCAGGAACAAGTGCAGTCAATGTCAAGGTCGCTGCATAAAGTAGCGACTGCTTAAGTAGGCCTACACCGGCCACCAGAGCAGCATTTGATACAACCAGATTCAAACACTAATATCGTTAGATCCAAGCGGCTGATTATCTTCATATTTTAGGTGATCGTAGGTTATATGTGTCCCTAACTGGTGTTAAAGTTTCATGGCTGAATTCTAACGGGAAGTGAATTTCCGCATTTGGTACGTCATGTCCTTAGATGTCTTAGGGCTATGATAATATTTGGGCACCCGCAACGATGGTCTTGACTAAAATACAGGGCCCACTATAACTACTGCATAAAGGTGCAGTAACCAATCTATACTGAATGTACCAGAACGTAAAGTAACTGGTATTAGTATGTGTAAGGGTAAATAAATAAATAGTTCTGGATGGAAGATTCCCCTATTTATGTAGGTATGTCTGTGTAAGATTCAAAAATGGAAATTGAAATAATTCAGAAAGAGAAAAATTAGTTCCTAAAAGAATCTTTTTGACTCTCATAAAAAAATATAAAAAAGTCTGGATGTAAGGGGATTTGAACTCTCAACCTTCAAGTTTCCTATAAGAATCTTTATGACTCTTGAAAAAGAACCGCTCTGCATGGAAGGGGATTGAACTCTCAACCATAGGTTTCCCTTGCAGACACTCTACCTCTAGACCACTGAGTCTGACAGAAAGAGAGAAGGTTTAAGGCGTTATCAATGTAGCTAGGAACCTGGTTCCTTATAATACACCAGGTGGCAGGACCTGTCAATGAAAACGTTAGTTCTTATCATGGCCACCCAATGTCAGTACACTGGCCACCAGAGCAGCATTTGATACAACCAGATTCAAACGCGAATATCGTTAGATCCAAGCTGCTGATTTTCTTCATATTTTAGGTGATCGTAGGTTATATGTGTCCCTAACTGGTGTTAGAGTTTCATGGCTGAATTCCAACGGGAAGTGAGTTTCCACGTTTGGTACGTATCATCCTTAGATGTCTTGGGCTATGATAATTTGGGTGACAGTGAGTTAAATTCTGCGTACGGTCAGCCCGTCAATCTATTCGACTGAGAGTGAGGAGCTCAGCACAGACAGGGGTTGATGGCCAATCTATCAGGAACAAGTGCAGTCAATGTCAAGGTCGCTGCATGAAGTAGCGATCGCTTAAGTAGGGCTACACCGGCCACCAGAGCAGCATTTGATACAACCAGATTCAAACACTAATATCGTTAGATCCAAGCGGCTGATTATCTTCATATTTTAGGTGATCGTAGGTTATATGTGTCCCTAACTGGTGTTAAAGTTTCATGGCCGAATTCTAACGGGAAGTGAATTTCCGCATTTGGTACGTCATGTCCTTAGATGTCTTAGGGCTATGATAATATTTGGGCACCCGCAACGATGGTCTTGACTAAAATACAGGGCCCACTATAATTACTGCATACAGGTGCAGTAACCAATCTATACTGAATGTACCAGAACGTAAAGTAACTGGTATTCGTATGTGTAAGGGTGAATAATAAATAGTTCTGGATGGAAGATTCCCCTATTTATGTAGGTATGTCTGTGTAAGATTCAAAAATGGAAATAGAAATAATTCAGAAAGAGAAAAATTGGTTCCTAAAAGAATCTTTATGACTCTCATAAAAAAATATAAAAAAGTCTGGATGGAAGGGGATTTGAACTCTCAACCTTCAAGTTTCCTATAAGAATCTTTATGACTCTTGAAAAAAAAACGCTCTGCATGGTAGGGGATTGAACTCTCAACCATAGGTTTCCCTTGCAGACACTCTACCTCTAGACCACTGAGTCTGACAGAAAGAGAGAAGGTTTAAGGCGTTATCAATGTAGCTAGGAACCTGGTTCCTTATAATACACCAGGTGGCAGGACCTGTCAATGAAAACGTTAGTTCTTATCATGGCCACCCAATGTCAGTACACTGGCCACCAGAGCAGCATTTGATACAACCAGATTCAAACGCGAATATCGTTAGATCCAAGCTGCTGATTTTCTTCATATTTTAGGTGATCGTAGGTTATATGTGTCCCTAACTGGTGTTAGAGTTTCATGGCTGAATTCCAACGGGAAGTGAGTTTCCACGTTTGGTACGTATCATCCTTAGATGTCTTGGGCTATGATAATTTGGGTGACAGTGAGTTAAATTCTGCGTACGGTCAGCCCGTCAATCTATTCGACTGAGAGTGAGGAGCTCAGCACAGACAGGGGTTGATGGCCAATCTATCAGGAACAAGTGCAGTCAATGTCAAGGTCGCTGCATGAAGTAGCGATCGCTTAAGTAGGGCTACACCGGCCACCAGAGCAGCATTTGATACAACCAGATTCAAACACTAATATCGTTAGATCCAAGCGGCTGATTATCTTCATATTTTAGGTGATCGTAGGTTATATGTGTCCCTAACTGGTGTTAAAGTTTCATGGCCGAATTCTAACGGGAAGTGAATTTCCGCATTTGGTACGTCATGTCCTTAGATGTCTTAGGGCTATGATAATATTTGGGCACCCGCAACGATGGTCTTGACTAAAATACAGGGCCCACTATAATTACTGCATACAGGTGCAGTAACCAATCTATACTGAATGTACCAGAACGTAAAGTAACTGGTATTCGTATGTGTAAGGGTGAATAATAAATAGTTCTGGATGGAAGATTCCCCTATTTATGTAGGTATGTCTGTGTAAGATTCAAAAATGGAAATAGAAATAATTCAGAAAGAGAAAAATTGGTTCCTAAAAGAATCTTTATGACTCTCATAAAAAAATATAAAAAAGTCTGGATGGAAGGGGATTTGAACTCTCAACCTTCAAGTTTCCTATAAGAATCTTTATGACTCTTGAAAAAAAAACGCTCTGCATGGTAGGGGATTGAACTCTCAACCATAGGTTTCCCTTGCAGACACTCTACCTCTAGACCACTGAGTCTGACAGAAAGAGAGAAGGTTTAAGGCGTTATCAATGTAGTTAGGAACCTGGTTCCTTATAATACACCAGGTGGCAGAACCTGTCAATGAAAACGTTAGTTCTTATCATGGCCACCCAATGTTAGTACACTGGCCACCAGAGCAGCATTTGATACAACCAGATTCAAACGCGAATATCGTTAGATCCAAGCTGCTGATTTTCTTCATATTTTAGGTGATCATAGGTTATATGTGTCCCTAACTGGTGTTAAAGTTTCATGGCTAAATTCCAACGGGAAGTGAGTTTCCACGTTTGGTACGTATCATCCTTAGATGTCTTGGGCTATGATAATTTTGGCGACAGTGAGTTAAATTCTGCGTACGGTCAGCCCGTCAATCTATTCGACTGAGAGTGAGGAGCTCAGCACAGACAGGGGTTGATGGCCAATCTATCAGGAACAAGTGCAGTCAATGTCAAGGTCGCTGCATAAAGTAGCGACTGCTTAAGTAGGCCTACACCGGCCACCAGAGCAGCATTTGATACAACCAGATTCAAACACTAATATCGTTAGATCCAAGCGGCTGATTATCTTCATATTTTAGGTGATCGTAGGTTATATGTGTCCCTAACTGGTGTTGAAGTTTCATGGCCGAATTCTAACGGGAAGTGAATTTCCGCATTTGGTACGTCATCCTTAGATGTCTTAGGGCTATGATAATATTTGGGCACCCGCAACGATGGTCTTGACTAAAATACAGGGCCCACTATAATTACTGCATACAGGTGCAGTAACCAATCTATACTGAATGTACCAGAACGTAAAGTAACTGGTATTAGTATGTGTAAGGGTGAATAATAAATAGTTCTGGATGGAAGATTCCCCTATTTATGTAGGTATGTCTGTGTAAGATTCAAAAATGGAAATAGAAATAATTCAGAAAGAGAAAAATTGGTTCCTAAAAGAATCTTTATGACTCTCATAAAAAAATATAAAAAAGTCTGGATGGAAGGGGATTTGAACTCTCAACCTTCAAGTTTCCTATAAGAATCTTTATGACTCTTGAAAAAAAACCGATCTACATGGAAGGGTATTGAACTCTCAACCATAGGTTTCCCTTGCAGACACTCTACCTCTAGACCACTGAGTCTGACAGAAAGAGAGAAGGTTTAAGGCGTTATCAATGTAGTGAGGAACCTGGTTCCTTATAATACACCAGGTGGCAGGACCTGTCAATGAAAACGTTAGTTCTTATCATGGCCACCCAATGTCAGAACACTGGCCACCAGAGCAGCATTTGATACAACCAGATTCAAACGCGAATATCGTTAGATCCAAGCTGCTGATTTTCTTCATATTTTAGGTGATCATAGGTTATATGTGTCCCTAACTGGTGTTAAAGTTTCATGGCTGAATTCCAACGGAAAGTGAGTTTCCACGTTTGGTACGTATCCTCCTTAGATGTCTTGGGCTATGATAATTTTGGCGACAGTGAGTTAAATTCTGCGTACGGTCAGCCCGTCAATCTATTCGACTGAGAGTGAGGAGCTCAGCACAGACAGGGTTTGATGGCCAATCTTTCAGGAACAAGTGCAGTCAATGTCAAGGTCGCTGCATGAAGTAGCGACTGCTTAAGTAGGCCTACACCGGCCACCAGAGCAGCATTTGATACAACCAGATTCAAACACTAATATCGTTAGATCCAAGCGGCTGATTATCTTCATATTTTAGGTGATCGTAGGTTATATGTGTCCCTAACTGGTGTTGAAGTTTCATGGCTGAATTCTAACTGGAAGTGAATTTCCGCATTTGGTACGTCATGTCCTTAGATGTCTTAGGGCTATGATAATATTTGGGCACCCGCAACGATGGTCTTGACTAAAATACAGGGCCCACTATAATTACTGCATACAGGTGCAGTAACCAATCTATACTGAATGTACCAGAACGTAAAGTAACTGGTATTCGTATGTGTAAGGGTGAATAATAAATAGTTCTGGATGGAAGATTCCCCTATTTATGTAGGTATGTCTGTGTAAGATTCAAAAATGGAAATAGAAATAATTCAGAAAGAGAAAAATTGGTTCCTATAAGAATCTTTATGACTCTTGAAAAAAAACGCTCTGCATGGAAGGGGATTGAACTCTCAACCATAGGTTTCCCTTGCAGACACTCTACCTCTAGACCACTGAGTCTGACAGAAAGAGAGAAGGTTTAAGGCGTTATCAATGTAGTGAGGAACCTGGTTTCTTATAATACACCAGGTGGCAGGACCTGTCAATGAAAACGTTAGTTCTTATCATGGCCACCCAATGTCAGAACACTGGCCACCAGAGCAGCATTTGATACAACCAGATTCAAACGCGAATATCGTTAGATCCAAGCTGCTGATTTTCTTCATATTTTAGGTGATCATAGGTTATATGTGTCCCTAACTGGTGTTAAAGTTTCATGGCTAAATTCCAACGGGAAGTGAGTTTCCACGTTTGGTACGTATCATCCTTAGATGTCTTGGGCTATGATAATTTGGGCGACAGTGAGTTAAATTCTGCGTACGGTCAGCCCGTCAATCTATTCGACTGAGAGTGAGGAGCTCAGCACAGACAGGGGTTGATGGCCAATCTATCAGGAACAAGTGCAGTCAATGTCAAGGTCGCTGCATAAAGTAGCGACTGCTTAAGTAGGCCTACACCGGCCACCAGAGCAGCATTTGATACAACCAGATTCAAACACTAATATCGTTAGATCCAAGCGGCTGATTATCTTCATATTTTAGGTGATCGTAGGTTATATGTGTCCCTAACTGGTGTTAAAGTTTCATGGCTGAATTCTAACGGGAAGTGAATTTCCGCATTTGGTACGTCATGTCCTTAGATGTCTTAGGGCTATGATAATATTTGGGCACCCGCAACGATGGTCTTGACTAAAATACAGGGCCCACTATAACTACTGCATAAAGGTGCAGTAACCAATCTATACTGAATGTACCAGAACGTAAAGTAACTGGTATTAGTATGTGTAAGGGTAAATAAATAAATAGTTCTGGATGGAAGATTCCCCTATTTATGTAGGTATGTCTGTGTAAGATTCAAAAATGGAAATAGAAATAATTCAGAAAGAGAAAAATTAGTTCCTAAAAGAATCTTTTTGACTCTCATAAAAAAATATAAAAAAGTCTGGATGTAAGGGGATTTGAACTCTAAACCTTCAAGTTTCCTATAAGAATCTTTATGACTCTTGAAAAAGAACCGCTCTGCATGGAAGGGGATTGAACTCTCAACCATAGGTTTCCCTTGCAGACACTCTACCTCTAGACCACTGAGTCTGACAGAAAGAGAGAAGGTTTAAGGCGTTATCAATGTAGTTAGGAACCTGGTTCCTTATAATACACCAGGTGGCAGGACCTGTCAATGAAAACGTTAGTTCTTATCATGGCCACCCAATGTCAGTACACTGGCCACCAGAGCAGCATTTGATACAACCAGATTCAAACGCGAATATCGTTAGATCCAAGCTGCTGATTTTCTTCATATTTTAGGTGATCGTAGGTTATATGTGTCCCTAACTGGTGTTAAAGTTTCATGGCTGAATTCCAACGGGAAGTGAGTTTCCACGTTTGGTACGTATCATCCTTAGATGTCTTGGGCTATGATAATTTGGGTGACAGTGAGTTAAATTCTGCGTACGGTCAGCCCGTCAATCTATTCGACTGAGAGTGAGGAGCTCAGCACAGACAGGGGTTGATGGCCAATCTATCAGGAACAGGTGCAGTCAATGTCAAGGTCGCTGCATGAAGTAGCGATCGCTTAAGTAGGCCTACACCGGCCACCAGAGCAGCATTTGATACAACCAGATTCAAACACTAATATCGTTAGATCCAAGCGGCTGATTATCTTCATATTTTAGGTGATCGTAGGTTATATGTGTCCCTAACTGGTGTTAAAGTTTCATGGCCGAATTCTAACGGGAAGTGAATTTCCGCATTTGGTACGTCATGTCCTTAGATGTCTTAGGGCTATGATAATATTTGGGCACCCGCAACGATGGTCTTGACTAAAATACAGGGCCCACTATAATTACTGCATACAGGTGCAGTAACCAATCTATACTGAATGTACCAGAACGTAAAGTAACTGGTATTCGTATGTGTAAGGGTGAATAATAAATAGTTCTGGATGGAAGATTCCCCTATTTATGTAGGTATGTCTGTGTAAGATTCAAAAATGGAAATAGAAATAATTCAGAAAGAGAAAAATTGGTTCCTAAAAGAATCTTTATGACTCTCATAAAAAAATATAAAAAAGTCTGGATGGAAGGGGATTTGAACTCTCAACCTTCAAGTTTCCTATAAGAATCTTTATGACTTTTGAAAAAAAAACGCTCTGCATGGTAGGGGATTGAACTCTCAACCATAGGTTTCCCTTGCAGACACTCTACCTCTAGACCACTGAGTCTGACAGAAAGAGAGAAGGTTTAAGGCGTTATCAATGTAGTTAGGAACCTGGTTCCTTATAATACACCAGGTGGCAGGACCTGTCAATGAAAACGTTAGTTCTTATCATGGCCACCCAATGTTAGTACACTGGCCACCAGAGCAGCATTTGATACAACCAGATTCAAACGCGAATATCGTTAGATCCAAGCTGCTGATTTTCTTCATATTTTAGGTGATCATAGGTTATATGTGTCCCTAACTGGTGTTAAAGTTTCATGGCTAAATTCCAACGGGAAGTGAGTTTCCACGTTTGGTACGTATCATCCTTAGATGTCTTGGGCTATGATAATTTTGGCGACAGTGAGTTAAATTCTGCGTACGGTCAGCCCGTCAATCTATTCGACTGAGAGTGAGGAGCTCAGCACAGACAGGGGTTGATGGCCAATCTATCAGGAACAAGTGCAGTCAATGTCAAGGTCGCTGCATAAAGTAGCGACTGCTTAAGTAGGCCTACACCGGCCACCAGAGCAGCATTTGATACAACCAGATTCAAACACTAATATCGTTAGATCCAAGCGGCTGATTATCTTCATATTTTAGGTGATCGTAGGTTATATGTGTCCCTAACTGGTGTTAAAGTTTCATGGCTGAATTCTAACGGGAAGTGAATTTCCGCATTTGGTACGTCATGTCCTTAGATGTCTTAGGGCTATGATAATATTTGGGCACCCGCAACGATGGTCTTGACTAAAATACAGGGCCCACTATAACTACTGCATAAAGGTGCAGTAACCAATCTATACTGAATGTACCAGAACGTAAAGTAACTGGTATTCGTATGTGTAAGGGTAAATAAATAAATAGTTCTGGATGGAAGATTCCCCTATTTATGTAGGTATGTCTGTGTAAGATTCAAAAATGGAAATAGAAATAATTCAGAAAGAGAAAAATTGGTTCCTAAAAGAATCTTTATGACTCTCATAAAAAAATATAAAAAAGTCTGGATGGAAGGGGATTTGAACTCTCAACCTTCAAGTTTCCTATAAGAATCTTTATGACTCTTGAAAAAAAAACGCTGTGCATGGAAGGGGATTGAACTCTCAACCATAGGTTTCCCTTGCAGACACTCTACCTCTAGACCACTGAGTGTGACAGAAAGAGAGAAGATTTAAGGCGTTATCAATGTAGTGAGGAACCTGGTTCCTTATAATACACCAGGTGGTAGGACCTGTCAGTGAAAACGTTAGTTCTTATCATGGCCACCCAATGTCAGAACACTGGCCACCAGAGCAGCATTTGATACAACCAGATTCAAACGCGAATATCGTTAGATCAAAGCTGCTGATTTTCTTCATATTTTAGGTGATCATAGGTTATATGTGTCCCTAACTGGTGTTAAAGTTTCATGGCTGAATTCTAACGGGAAGTGAATTTCCGCATTTGGTACGTCATGTCCTTAGATGTCTTAGGGCTATGATAATATTTGGGCACCCGCAACGATGGTCTTGACTAAAATACAGGGCCCACTATAACTACTGCATACAGGTGCAGTAACCAATCTATACTGAATGTACCAGAACGTAAAGTAACTGGTATTAGTATGTGTAAGGGTGAATAATAAATAGTTCTGGATGGAAGATTCCCCTATTTATGTAGGTATGTCTGTATAAGACTCAAAAATGGAAATAGAAATAATTCAGAAAGAGAAAAATTGGTTCCTAAAAGAATCTTTATGACTCTCATAAAAAAATATAAAAAAGTCTGGATGGAAGGGGATTTGAACTCTCAACCTTCAAGTTGCCTATAAGAATCTTTATGACTCTTGAAAAAAAACGTTCTGCATGGAAGGGGATTGAACTCTCAACCATAGGTTTCCCTTGCAGACACTCTACCTCTAGACCACTGAGTCTGACAGAAAGAGAGAAGGTTTAAGGCGTTATTAATGTAGTGAGGAACCTGGTTTCTTATAATACACCAGGTGGCAGGACCTGTCAATGAAAACGTTAGTTCTTATCATGGCCACCCAATGTCAGAAGACTGGCCACCAGAGCAGCATTTGATACAACCAGATTCAAACGCGAATATCGTTAGATCCAAGCTGCTGATTTTCTTCATATTTTAGGTGATCGTAGGTTATATGTGTCCCTAACTGGTGTTAAAGTTTCATGGCTGAATTCCAACGGAAAGTGAGTTTCCACGTTTGGTACGTATCCTCCTTAGATGTCTTGGGCTATGATAATTTGGGCGACAGTGAGTTAAATTCTGCGTACGGTCAGCCCGTCAATCTATTCGACTGAGAGTGAGGAGCTCAGCACAGACAGGGGTTGATGGCCAAGCTATCAGGAACAAGTGCAGTCAATGTCAAGGTCGCTGCATGAAGCAGCGACCGCTTAAGTAGGCCTACACCGGCCACCAGAGCAGCATTTGATACAACCAGATTCAAACACTAATATCGTTAGATCCAAGCGGCTGATTATCTTCATATTTTAGGTGATCGTAGGTTATATGTGTCCCTAACTGGTGTTAAAGTTTCATGGCCGAATTCTAACGGGAAGTGAATTTCCGCATATGGTACGTCATGTCCTTAGATGTCTTAGGGCTATGATAATATTTGGGCACCCGCAACGATGGTCTTGACTAAAATACAGGGCCCACTATAATTACTGCATACAGGTGCAGTAACCAATCTATACTGAATGTACCAGAACGTAAAGTAACTGGTATTCGTATGTGTAAGGGTGAATAATAAATAGTTCTGGATGGAAGATTCCCCTATTTATGTAGGTATGTCTGTGTAAGATTCAAAAATGGAAATAGAAATAATTCAGAAAGAGAAAAATTGGTTCCTATAAGAATCTTTATGACTCTTGAAAAAAAACGCTCTGCATGGAAGGGGATTGAACTCTCAACCATAGGTTTCCCTTGCAGACACTCTACCTCTAGACCACTGAGTCTGACAGAAAGAGAGAAGGTTTAAGGCGTTATCAATGTAGTGAGGAACCTGGTTTCTTATAATACACCAGGTGGCAGGACCTGTCAATGAAAACGTTAGTTCTTATCATGGCCACCCAATGTCAGAACACTGGCCACCAGAGCAGCATTTGATACAACCAGATTCAAACGCGAATATCGTTAGATCCAAGCTGCTGATTTTCTTCATATTTTAGGTGATCATAGGTTATATGTGTCCCTAACTGGTGTTAAAGTTTCATGGCTAAATTCCAACGGGAAGTGAGTTTCCACGTTTGGTACGTATCATCCTTAGATGTCTTGGGCTATGATAATTTGGGCGACAGTGAGTTAAATTCTGCGTACAGTCAGCCCGTCAATCTATTCGACTGAGAGTGAGGAGCTCAGCACAGACAGGGGTTGATGGCCAATCTATCAGGAACAAGTGCAGTCAATGTCAAGGTCGCTGCATAAAGTAGCGACTGCTTAAGTAGGCCTACACCGGCCACCAGAGCAGCATTTGATACAACCAGATTCAAACACTAATATCGTTAGATCCAAGCGGCTGATTATCTTCATATTTTAGGTGATCGTAGGTTATATGTGTCCCTAACTGGTGTTAAAGTTTCATGGCTGAATTCTAACGGGAAGTGAATTTCCGCATTTGGTACGTCATGTCCTTAGATGTCTTAGGGCTATGATAATATTTGGGCACCCGCAACGATGGTCTTGACTAAAATACAGGGCCCACTATAACTACTGCATAAAGGTGCAGTAACCAATCTATACTGAATGTACCAGAACGTAAAGTAACTGGTATTCGTATGTGTAAGGGTAAATAAATAAATAGTTCTGGATGGAAGATTCCCCTATTTATGTAGGTATGTCTGTGTAAGATTCAAAAATGGAAATAGAAATAATTCAGAAAGAGAAAAATTGGTTCCTAAAAGAATCTTTATGACTCTCATAAAAAAATATAAAAAAGTCTGGATGGAAGGGGATTTGAACTCTCAACCTTCAAGTTTCCTATAAGAATCTTTATGACTCTTGAAAAAAAACGTTCTGCATGGAAGGGGATTGAACTCTCAACCATAGGTTTCCCTTGCAGACACTCTACCTCTAGACCACTGAGTCTGACAGAAAGAGAGAAGGTTTAAGGCGTTATCAATGTAGTGAGGAACCTGGTTTCTTATAATACACCAGGTGGCAGGACCTGTCAATGAAAACGTTAGTTCTTATCATGGCCACCCAATGTCAGAACACTGGCCACCAGAGCAGCATTTGATACAACCAGATTCAAACGCGAATATCGTTAGATCCAAGCTGCTGATTTTCCTCATATTTTAGGTGATTATAGGTTATATGTGTCCCTAACTGGTGTTAAAGTTTCATGGCTGAATTCCAACGGAAAGTGAGTTTCCACGTTTGGTACGTATCATCCTTAGATGTCTTGGGCTATGATAATTTGGGCGACAGTGAGGTAAATTCTGCGTACGGTCAGCCCATCAATCTATTCGACTGAGAGTGAGGAGCTCAGCACAGACAGGGGTTGATGGCCAATCTATCAGGAACAAGTGCAGTCAATGTCAAGGTCGCTGCATGAAGCAGCAACCGCTTAAGTAGGCCTACACCGGCCACCAGAGCAGCATTTGATACAACCAGATTCAAACACTAATATCGTTAGATCCAAGCGGCTGATTATCTTCATATTTTAGGTGATCGTAGGTTATATGTGTCCCTAACTGGTGTTAAAGTTTCATGGCCGAATTCTAACGGGAAGTGAATTTCCGCATGTGGTACGTCATGTCCTTAGATGTCTTAGGGCTATGATAATATTTGGGCACCCGCAGCGATGGTCTTGACTAAAATACAGGGCCCACTATAATTACTGCATACAGGTGCAGTAACCAATCTATACTGAATGTACCAGAACGTAAAGTAACTGGTATTCGTATGTGTAAGGGTGAATAATAAATAGTTCTGGATGGAAGATTCCCCTATTTATGTAGGTATGTCTGTGTAAGATTCAAAAATGGAAATAGAAATAATTCAGAAAGAGAAAAATTGGTTCCTAAAAGAATCTTTATGACTCTCATAAAAAAATATAAAAAAGTCTGGATGGAAGGGGATTTGAACTCTCAACCTTCAAGTTTCCTATAAGAATCTTTATGACTCTTGAAAAAAAAACGCTCTGCATGGTAGGGGATTGAACTCTCAACCATAGGTTGACACTCTACCTCTAGACCACTGAGTCTGACAGAAAGAGAGAAGGTTTAAGGCGTTATCAATGTAGTGAGGAACCTGGTTCCTTATAATACACCAGGTGGCAGGACCTGTCAATGAAAACGTTAGTTCTTATCATGGCCACCCAATGTCAGAACACTGGCCACCAGAGCAGCATTTGATACAACCAGATTCAAACGCGAATATCGTTAGATCCAAGCTGCTGATTTTCTTCATATTTTAGGTGATCATAGGTTATATGTGTCCCTAACTGGTGTTAAAGTTTCATGGCTGAATTCCAACGGGAAGTGAGTTTCCACGTTTGGTACGTATCATCCTTAGATGTCTTGGACTATGATAATTTGGGCGACAGTGAGTTAAATTCTGCGTACGGTCAGCCCGTCAATCTATTCAACTGAGAGTGAGGAGCTCAGCACAGACAGGGGTTGATTGCCAATCTATCAGGAAAAAGTGCAGTCAATGTCAAGGTCGCTGCATGAAGCAGCGACCGCTTAAGTAGGCCTACACCGGCCACCAGAGCAGCATTTGATACAACCAGATTCAAACACTAATATCGTTAGATCCAAGCGGCTGATTATCTTCATATTTTAGGTGATCGTAGGTTATATGTGTCCCTAACTGGTGTTAAAGTTTCATGGCTGAATTCTTACGGGAAGTGAATTTCCGCATTTGGTAGGTCATGTCCTTAGATGCCTTAGGGCTATGATAATATTTGGGCACCCGCAACGATGGTCTTGACTAAAATACAGGGCCCACTATAATTACTGCATACAGGTGCAGTAACCAATCTATACTGAATGTACCAGAACGTAAAGTAACTGGTATTCGTATGTGTAAGGGTGAATAATAAATAGTTCTGGATGGAAGATTCCCCTATTTATGTAGGTATGTCTGTGTAAGATTCAAAAATGGAAATAGAAATAATTCAGAAAGAGAAAAATTGGTTCCTAAAAGAATCTTTATGACTCTCATAAAAAAATATAAAAAAGTCTGGATGGAAGGGGATTTGAACTCTCAACCTTCAACTTTCCTATAAGAATCTTTATGACTCTTGAAAAAAAAACGCTCTGCATGGAAGGGGATTGAACTCTCAACCATAGGTTTCCCTTGCAGACAATCTACCTCTAGACCACTGAGTCTGACAGAAAGAGAGAAGGTTTAAGGCGTTATCAATGTAGTGAGGAACCTGGTTTCTTATAATACACCAGGTGGCAGGACCTGTCAATGAAAACGTTAGTTCTTATCATGGCCACCCAATGTCAGAACACTGGCCACCAGAGCAGCATTTGATACAACCAGATTCAAACGCGAATATCATTAGATCCAAGCTGCTGATTTTCTTCATATTTTAGGTGATCATAGGTTATATGTGTCCCTAACTGGTGTTAAAGTTTCATGGCTGAATTCCAACGGAAAGTGAGTTTCCACGTTTGGTACGTATCCTCCTTAGATGTCTTGGGCTATGATAATTTTGGCGACAGTGAGTTAAATTCTGCGTACGGTCAGCCCGTCAATCTATTCGACTGAGAGTGAGGAGCTCAGCACAGACAGGGGTTGATGGCCAATCTATCAGGAACAAGTGCAGTCAATGTCAAGGTCGCTGCATAAAGTAGCGACTGCTTAAGTAGGCCTACACCGGCCACCAGAGCAGCATTTGATACAACCAGATTCAAACACTAATATCGTTAGATCCAAGTGGCTGATTATCTTCATATTTTAGGTGATCGTAGGTTATATGTGTCCTTAACTGGTGTTAAAGTTTCATGGCTGAATTCTAACGGGAAGTGAATTTCCGCATTTGGTACGTCATGTCCTTAGATGTCTTAGGGCTATGATAATATTTGGGCACCCGCAACGATGGTCTTGACTAAAATACAGGGCCCACTATAACTACTGCATACAGGTGCAGTAACCAATCTATACTGAATGAAACAAAACATAAAGTAACTGGTATTCGTATGTGTAAGGGTAAATAAATAAATAGTTCTGGATGGAAGATTCCCCTATTTATGTAGGTATGTCTGTGTAAGATTCAAAAATGGAAATAGAAATAATTCAGAAAGAGAAAAATTAGTTCCTAAAAGAATCTTTATGATTCTCATAAAAAAATATAAAAAAGTCTGGATGGAGGGGGATTTGAACTCTCAACCTTCAAGTTTCCTATAAGAATCTTTATGACTCTTGAAAAAGAACCGCTCTGCATGGAAGGGGATTGAACTCTCAACCATAGGTTTCCCTTGCAGACACTCTACCTCTAGACCACTGAGTCTGACAGAAAGAGAGAAGGTTTAAGGCGTTATCAATGTAGTGAGGAACCTGGTTTCTTATAATACACCAGGTGGCAGGACCTGTCAATGAAAACGTTAGTTCTTATCATGGCCACCCAATGTCAGAACACTGGCCACCAGAGCAGCATTTGATACAACCAGATTCAAACGCGAATATCGTTAGATCCAAGCTGCTGATTTTCCTCATATTTTAGGTGATTATAGGTTATATGTGTCCCTAACTGGTGTTAAAGTTTCATGGCTGAATTCCAACGGAAAGTGAGTTTCCACGTTTGGTACGTATCATCCTTAGATGTCTTGGGCTATGATAATTTGGGCGACAGTGAGGTAAATTCTGCGTACGGTCAGCCCATCAATCTATTCGACTGAGAGTGAGGAGCTCAGCACAGACAGGGGTTGATGGCCAATCTATCAGGAACAAGTGCAGTCAATGTCAAGGTCGCTGCATGAAGCAGCAACCGCTTAAGTAGGCCTACACCGGCCACCAGAGCAGCATTTGATACAACCAGATTCAAACACTAATATCGTTAGATCCAAGCGGCTGATTATCTTCATATTTTAGGTGATCGTAGGTTATATGTGTCCCTAACTGGTGTTAAAGTTTCATGGCCGAATTCTAACGGGAAGTGAATTTCCGCATTTGGTACGTCATGTCCTTAGATGTCTTAGGGCTATGATAATATTTGGGCACCCGCAACGATGGTCTTGACTAAAATACAGGGCCCACTATAATTACTGCATACAGGTGCAGTAACCAATCTATACTGAATGTACCAGAACGTAAAGTAACTGGTATTCGTATGTGTAAGGGTGAATAATAAATAGTTCTGGATGGAAGATTCCCCTATTTATGTAGGTATGTCTGTGTAAGATTCAAAAATGGAAATAGAAATAATTCAGAAAGAGAAAAATTGGTTCCTAAAAGAATCTTTATGACTCTCATAAAAAAATATAAAAAAGTCTGGATGGAAGGGGATTTGAACTCTCAACCTTCAAGTTTCCTATAAGAATCTTTATGACTCTTGAAAAAAAAACGCTCTGCATGGTAGGGGATTGAACTCTCAACCATAGGTTTCCCTTGCAGACACTCTACCTCTAGACCACTGAGGCTGACAGAAAGAGAGAAGGTTTAAGGCGTTATCAATGTAGTGAGGAATCTGGTTCCTTATAATACACCAGGTGGCAGGACCTGTCAATGAAAACGTTAGTTCTTATCATGGCCACCCAATGTCAGAACACTGGCCACCAGAGCAGCATTTGATACAACCAGATTCAAACGCGAATATCGTTAGATCCAAGCTGCTGATTTTCTTCATATTTTAGGTGATCATAGGTTATATGTGTCCCTAACTGGTGTTAAAGTTTCATGGCTGAATTCCAACGGGAAGTGAGTTTCCACGTTTGGTACGTATCATCCTTAGATGTCTTGGACTATGATAATTTGGGCGACAGTGAGTTAAATTCTGCGTACGGTCAGCCCGTCAATCTATTCGACTGAGAGTGAGGAGCTCAGCACAGACAGGGGTTGATTGCCAATCTATCAGGAAAAAGTGCAGTCAATGTCAAGGTCGCTGCATGAAGCAGCGACCGCTTAAGTAGGCCTACACCGGCCACCAGAGCAGCATTTGATACAACCAGATTCAAACACTAATATCGTTAGATCCAAGCGGCTGATTATCTTCATATTTTAGGTGATCGTAGGTTATATGTGTCCCTAACTGGTGTTAAAGTTTCATGGCTGAATTCTTACGGGAAGTGAATTTCCGCATTTGGTAGGTCATGTCCTTAGATGCCTTAGGGCTATGATAATATTTGGGCACCCGCAACGATGGTCTTGACTAAAATACAGGGCCCACTATAATTACTGCATACAGGTGCAGTAACCAATCTATACTGAATGTACCAGAACGTAAAGTAACTGGTATTCGTATGTGTAAGGGTGAATAATAAATAGTTCTGGATGGAAGATTCCCCTATTTATGTAGGTATGTCTGTGTAAGATTCAAAAATGGAAATAGAAATAATTCAGAAAGAGAAAAATTGGTTCCTAAAAGAATCTTTATGACTCTCATAAAAAAATATAAAAAAGTCTGGATGGAAGGGGATTTGAACTCTCAACCTTCAAGTTTCCTATAAGAATCTTTATGACTCTTGAAAAAAAAACGCTCTGCATGGAAGGGGATTGAACTCTCAACCATAGGTTTCCCTTGCAGACACTCTACCTCTAGACCACTGAGTCTGACAGAAAGAGAGAAGGTTTAAGGCGTTATCAATGTAGTGAGGAACCTGGTTTCTTATAATACACCAGGTGGCAGGACCTGTCAATGAAAACGTTAGTTCTTATCATGGCCACCCAATGTCAGAACACTGGCCACCAGAGCAGCATTTGATACAACCAGATTCAAACGCGAATATCGTTAGATCCAAGCTGCTGATTTTCTTCATATTTTAGGTGATCATAGGTTATATGTGTCCCTAACTGGTGTTAAAGTTTCATGGCTGAATTCTTACGGGAAGTGAATTTCCGCATTTGGTAGGTCATGTCCTTAGATGCCTTAGGGCTATGATAATATTTGGGCACCCGCAACGATGGTCTTGACTAAAATACAGGGCCCACTATAATTACTGCATACAGGTGCAGTAACCAATCTATACTGAATGTACCAGAACGTAAAGTAACTGGTATTCGTATGTGTAAGGGTGAATAATAAATAGTTCTGGATGGAAGATTCCCCTATTTATGTAGGTATGTCTGTGTAAGATTCAAAAATGGAAATAGAAATAATTCAGAAAGAGAAAAATTGGTTCCTAAAAGAATCTTTATGACTCTCATAAAAAAATATAAAAAAGTCTGGATGGAAGGGGATTTGAACTCTCAACCTTCAAGTTTCCTATAAGAATCTTTATGACTCTTGAAAAAAAAACGCTCTGCATGGAAGGGGATTGAACTCTCAACCATAGGTTTCCCTTGCAGACACTCTACCTCTAGACCACTGAGTCTGACAGAAAGAGAGAAGGTTTAAGGCGTTATCAATGTAGTGAGGAACCTGGTTTCTTATAATACACCAGGTGGCAGGACCTGTCAATGAAAACGTTAGTTCTTATCATGGCCACCCAATGTCAGAACACTGGCCACCAGAGCAGCATTTGATACAACCAGATTCAAACGCGAATATCATTAGATCCAAGCTGCTGATTTTCTTCATATTTTAGGTGATCATAGGTTATATGTGTCCCTAACTGGTGTTAAAGTTTCATGGCTGAATTCCAACGGAAAGTGAGTTTCCACGTTTGGTACGTATCCTCCTTAGATGTCTTGGGCTATGATAATTTTGGCGACAGTGAGTTAAATTCTGCGTACGGTCAGCCCGTCAATCTATTCGACTGAGAGTGAGGAGCTCAGCACAGACAGGGGTTGATGGCCAATCTATCAGGAACAAGTGCAGTCAATGTCAAGGTCGCTGCATAAAGTAGCGACTGCTTAAGTAGGCCTACACCGGCCACCAGAGCAGCATTTGATACAACCAGATTCAAACGCGAATATCGTTAGATCCAAGCTGCTGATTTTCCTCATATTTTAGGTGATTATAGGTTATATGTGTCCCTAACTGGTGTTAAAGTTTCATGGCTGAATTCCAACGGAAAGTGAGTTTCCACGTTTGGTACGTATCATCCTTAGATGTCTTGGGCTATGATAATTTGGGCGACAGTGAGGTAAATTCTGCGTACGGTCAGCCCATCAATCTATTCGACTGAGAGTGAGGAGCTCAGCACAGACAGGGGTTGATGGCCAATCTATCAGGAACAAGTGCAGTCAATGTCAAGGTCGCTGCATGAAGCAGCAACCGCTTAAGTAGGCCTACACCGGCCACCAGAGCAGCATTTGATACAACCAGATTCAAACACTAATATCGTTAGATCCAAGCGGCTGATTATCTTCATATTTTAGGTGATCGTAGGTTATATGTGTCCCTAACTGGTGTTAAAGTTTCATGGCCGAATTCTAACGGGAAGTGAATTTCCGCATTTGGTACGTCATGTCCTTAGATGTCTTAGGGCTATGATAATATTTGGGCACCCGCAACGATGGTCTTGACTAAAATACAGGGCCCACTATAATTACTGCATACAGGTGCAGTAACCAATCTATACTGAATGTACCAGAACGTAAAGTAACTGGTATTCGTATGTGTAAGGGTGAATAATAAATAGTTCTGGATGGAAGATTCCCCTATTTATGTAGGTATGTCTGTGTAAGATTCAAAAATGGAAATAGAAATAATTCAGAAAGAGAAAAATTGGTTCCTAAAAGAATCTTTATGACTCTCATAAAAAAATATAAAAAAGTCTGGATGGAAGGGGATTTGAACTCTCAACCTTCAAGTTTCCTATAAGAATCTTTATGACTCTTGAAAAAAAAACGCTCTGCATGGTAGGGGATTGAACTCTCAACCATAGGTTTCCCTTGCAGACACTCTACCTCTAGACCACTGAGGCTGACAGAAAGAGAGAAGGTTTAAGGCGTTATCAATGTAGTGAGGAACCTGGTTCCTTATAATACACCAGGTGGCAGGACCTGTCAATGAAAACGTTAGTTCTTATCATGGCCACCCAATGTCAGAACACTGGCCACCAGAGCAGCATTTGATACAACCAGATTCAAACGCGAATATCGTTAGATCCAAGCTGCTGATTTTCTTCATATTTTAGGTGATCATAGGTTATATGTGTCCCTAACTGGTGTTAAAGTTTCATGGCTGAATTCTTACGGGAAGTGAGTTTCCACGTTTGGTACGTATCATCCTTAGATGTCTTGGACTATGATAATTTGGGCGACAGTGAGTTAAATTCTGCGTACGGTCAGCCCATCAATCTATTCGACTGAGAGTGAGGAGCTCAGCACAGACAGGGGTTGATGGCCAATCTATCAGGAACAAGTGCAGTCAATGTCAAGGTCGCTGCATGAAGCAGCAACCGCTTAAGTAGGCCTACACCGGCCACCAGAGCAGCATTTGATACAACCAGATTCAAACACTAATATCGTTAGATCCAAGCGGCTGATTATCTTCATATTTTAGGTGATCGTAGGTTATATGTGTCCCTAACTGGTGTTAAAGTTTCATGGCCGAATTCTAACGGGAAGTGAATTTCCGCATTTGGTACGTCATGTCCTTAGATGTCTTAGGGCTATGATAATATTTGGGCACCCGCAACGATGGTCTTGACTAAAATACAGGGCCCACTATAATTACTGCATACAGGTGCAGTAACCAATCTATACTGAATGTACCAGAACGTAAAGTAACTGGTATTCGTATGTGTAAGGGTGAATAATAAATAGTTCTGGATGGAAGATTCCCCTATTTATGTAGGTATGTCTGTGTAAGATTCAAAAATGGAAATAGAAATAATTCAGAAAGAGAAAAATTGGTTCCTAAAAGAATCTTTATGACTCTCATAAAAAAATATAAAAAAGTCTGGATGGAAGGGGATTTGAACTCTCAACCTTCAAGTTTCCTATAAGAATCTTTATGACTCTTGAAAAAAAAACGCTCTGCATGGTAGGGGATTGAACTCTCAACCATAGGTTTCCCTTGCAGACACTCTACCTCTAGACCACTGAGGCTGACAGAAAGAGAGAAGGTTTAAGGCGTTATCAATGTAGTGAGGAACCTGGTTCCTTATAATACACCAGGTGGCAGGACCTGTCAATGAAAACGTTAGTTCTTATCATGGCCACCCAATGTCAGAACACTGGCCACCAGAGCAGCATTTGATACAACCAGATTCAAACGCGAATATCGTTAGATCCAAGCTGCTGATTTTCTTCATATTTTAGGTGATCATAGGTTATATGTGTCCCTAACTGGTGTTAAAGTTTCATGGCTGAATTCTTACGGGAAGTGAGTTTCCACGTTTGGTACGTATCATCCTTAGATGTCTTGGACTATGATAATTTGGGCGACAGTGAGTTAAATTCTGCGTACGGTCAGCCCGTCAATCTATTCAACTGAGAGTGAGGAGCTCAGCACAGACAGGGGTTGATTGCCAATCTATCAGGAAAAAGTGCAGTCAATGTCAAGGTCGCTGCATGAAGCAGCGACCGCTTAAGTAGGCCTACACCGGCCACCAGAGCAGCATTTGATACAACCAGATTCAAACACTAATATCGTTAGATCCAAGCGGCTGATTATCTTCATATTTTAGGTGATCGTAGGTTATATGTGTCCCTAACTGGTGTTAAAGTTTCATGGCTGAATTCTTACGGGAAGTGAATTTCCGCATTTGGTAGGTCATGTCCTTAGATGCCTTAGGGCTATGATAATATTTGGGCACCCGCAACGATGGTCTTGACTAAAATACAGGGCCCACTATAATTACTGCATACAGGTGCAGTAACCAATCTATACTGAATGTACCAGAACGTAAAGTAACTGGTATTCGTATGTGTAAGGGTGAATAATAAATAGTTCTGGATGGAAGATTCCCCTATTTATGTAGGTATGTCTGTGTAAGATTCAAAAATGGAAATAGAAATAATTCAGAAAGAGAAAAATTGGTTCCTAAAAGAATCTTTATGACTCTCATAAAAAAATATAAAAAAGTCTGGATGGAAGGGGATTTGAACTCTCAACCTTCAAGTTTCCTATAAGAATCTTTATGACTCTTGAAAAAAAAACGCTCTGCATGGAAGGGGATTGAACTCTCAACCATAGGTTTCCCTTGCAGACACTCTACCTCTAGACCACTGAGTCTGACAGAAAGAGAGAAGGTTTAAGGCGTTATCAATGTAGTGAGGAACCTGGTTTCTTATAATACACCAGGTGGCAGGACCTGTCAATGAAAACGTTAGTTCTTATCATGGCCACCCAATGTCAGAACACTGGCCACCAGAGCAGCATTTGATACAACCAGATTCAAACGCGAATATCGTTAGATCCAAGCTGCTGATTTTCTTCATATTTTAGGTGATCATAGGTTATATGTGTCCCTAACTGGTGTTAAAGTTTCATGGCTGAATTCTTACGGGAAGTGAATTTCCGCATTTGGTAGGTCATGTCCTTAGATGCCTTAGGGCTATGATAATATTTGGGCACCCGCAACGATGGTCTTGACTAAAATACAGGGCCCACTATAATTACTGCATACAGGTGCAGTAACCAATCTATACTGAATGTACCAGAACGTAAAGTAACTGGTATTCGTATGTGTAAGGGTGAATAATAAATAGTTCTGGATGGAAGATTCCCCTATTTATGTAGGTATGTCTGTGTAAGATTCAAAAATGGAAATAGAAATAATTCAGAAAGAGAAAAATTGGTTCCTAAAAGAATCTTTATGACTCTCATAAAAAAATATAAAAAAGTCTGGATGGAAGGGGATTTGAACTCTCAACCTTCAAGTTTCCTATAAGAATCTTTATGACTCTTGAAAAAAAAACGCTCTGCATGGAAGGGGATTGAACTCTCAACCATAGGTTTCCCTTGCAGACACTCTACCTCTAGACCACTGAGTCTGACAGAAAGAGAGAAGGTTTAAGGCGTTATCAATGTAGTGAGGAACCTGGTTTCTTATAATACACCAGGTGGCAGGACCTGTCAATGAAAACGTTAGTTCTTATCATGGCCACCCAATGTCAGAACACTGGCCACCAGAGCAGCATTTGATACAACCAGATTCAAACGCGAATATCATTAGATCCAAGCTGCTGATTTTCTTCATATTTTAGGTGATCATAGGTTATATGTGTCCCTAACTGGTGTTAAAGTTTCATGGCTGAATTCCAACGGAAAGTGAGTTTCCACGTTTGGTACGTATCCTCCTTAGATGTCTTGGGCTATGATAATTTTGGCGACAGTGAGTTAAATTCTGCGTACGGTCAGCCCGTCAATCTATTCGACTGAGAGTGAGGAGCTCAGCACAGACAGGGGTTGATGGCCAATCTATCAGGAACAAGTGCAGTCAATGTCAAGGTCGCTGCATAAAGTAGCGACTGCTTAAGTAGGCCTACACCGGCCACCAGAGCAGCATTTGATACAACCAGATTCAAACACTAATATCGTTAGATCCAAGTGGCTGATTATCTTCATATTTTAGGTGATCGTAGGTTAT
Organism: Alentia gelatinosa; assembly: GCA_950022655.1. Lineage (NCBI taxonomy): Eukaryota > Metazoa > Annelida > Polychaeta > Phyllodocida > Polynoidae > Alentia > Alentia gelatinosa. The sequence continues at coordinate 78,731,899 of OX465579.1, read as the reverse complement.
ATGTGTCCTTAACTGGTGTCAAAGTTTCATGGCTGAATTCTAACGGGAAGTGAATTTCCGCATTTGGTACGTCATGTCCTTAGATGGCTTAGGGCTATGATAATATTTGGGCACCCGCAACGATGGTCTTGACTAAAATACAGGGCCCACTATAACTTCTGCATACAGGTGCAGTAACCAATCTATACTGAATGAAACAAAACGTAAAGTAACTGGTATTCGTATGTGTAAGGGTAAATAAATAAATAGTTCTGGATGGAAGATTCCCCTATTTATGTAGGTATGTCTGTGTAAGATTCAAAAATGGAAATAGAAATAATTCAGAAAGAGAAAAATTAGTTCCTAAAAGAATCTTTATGATTCTCATAAAAAAATATAAAAAAGTCTGGGTGGAGGGGGATTTGAACTCTCAACCTTCAAGTTTCCTATAAGAATCTTTATGACTCTTGAAAAAGAACCGCTCTGCATGGAAGGGGATTGAACTCTCAACCATAGGTTTCCCTTGCAGACACTCTACCTCTAGACCACTGAGTCTGACAGAAAGAGAGAAGGTTTAAGGCGTTATCAATGTAGTGAGGAACCTGGTTCCTTATAATACACCAGGTGGCAGGACCTGTCAATGAAAACGTTAGTTCTTATCATGGCCACCCAATGTCAGAACACTGGCCACCAGAGCAGCATTTGATACAACCAGATTCAAACGCGAATATCATTAGATCCAAGCTGCTGATTTTCTTCATATTTTAGGTGATCATAGGTTATATATGTCCGTAACTGGTGTTAAAGTTTCATGGCTGAATTCCAACGGGAAGTGAGTTTCCACGTTTGGTACGTATTATCCTTAGATGTCTTGGGCTATGATAATTTGGGCGACAGTGAGTTAAATTCTGCGTACGGTCAGCCCGTCAATCTATTCGACTGAGAGTGAGGAGCTCAGCACAGACAGGGGTTGATGGCCAATCTATCAGGAACAAGTGCAGTCAATGTCAAGGTCGCTGCATGAAGCAGTGACCGCTTAAGTAGGCCTACACCGGCCACCAGAGCAGCATTTGATACAACCAGATTCAAACGCTAATATTGTTAGATCCAAGCGGCTGATTATCTTCATATTTTAGGTGATCGTAGGTTATATGTGTCCCTAACTGGCACCCGCAATCGTTTTGAAGTTTTACATCACCAAAACAACACTGCCTAGCCTTGTCTCTCCCTCGCCACCCGAAGGCCTTTGTAAAATAGAATAGAAGCGTTTCTTGTAAAACTCTTGGTGAGGTCGTTCCCAGTAGTCCCATCTCCCAGAACTTGCTTTCGTTTTCCTCGCTTATTGGTTGGGCGGCGTTAGGCTTATTTCCCAAACCCTCTTGTTTGAGTTCGTTACGTTTACTCGCTAAAACATTCCGTGAGGCTAGGAAGTCTTCCGATCGTATAATACTGTGGGAATAGCCATTGTCTCGAAGATGTCTGGAAAAAAAACCCAATAGTAAATGCGCTGTCAGACGTACCTGTCAAACTACGGTTCATAACGAGTTCGACAGATGGCGCCACCGCTAAAGGCGTCTGCCGATAAATTTACAGAATTTAACCACTATTTATGTTCATGAATGCAGTTAGATTTACATTTGGACATTGTATTTATAATATTAGTCGAAATTACCGTTCAAACGTGCACTGGAACGACGTAAGGGTGTCAGGTTTGTATTGGTCACCATTTGTTTTGCGGGCCGAGAGGAAGATATTTGCGATATAGTTAGCCAGCTTCGCAGGTTAAACAAGGTACATTTCCCTTTCGTCACCGTAGTTGTCCTCCATGTACTTCTGGAATCGCTTGATAATCTGATAAAAAACATTAGATAAATATGTTATTTTATTCTATTCTAACTTTTTATCAAATATCAGCGAAAATTCTAAATCTATCGAAATTGACATCTAACTCGATCTCCTCTAAGGCTCCCCCCACCCCCCCCCCCCCCCCCCACTTTCTGAAGCATTTCTTTTATTTTTATATATATAGTAACTTACCAGGTCCGTCTTTTTAGTCGTGTTGGGGTTTCGTTTGCTCTTAACGAATTCCAGCAATTCTTTGTCGCTTAGATTTCTGTTTATCGTTTCAGGTTCGCCAGTAACATCACCAACTTGATCTGCAGAAGTGGACGACTTTGACAAGCTTTCCGGAGCCATGACCGGAATGTCATCTTTGAAAGGATCTTCGGAGAATATAACGTCTAGTTCGTTATCAACGAGTTCGAAGGTAATCGTTTCATGTTTTTCTTCTTTAATAACCTCTTCCGCCAATTCCCGTATGATTTCTTGTAATGTGTAGGCCATTACGCCGTTAAAATGACGGTCCTCGAAACTCGCCATCACGCTTGCGAGTTCTGGGAGCGGCGACGGAACTATTTACGCGGTTGCTACTGTCTTGGTCGCTCATTGGTCGCTTTTCAAGTGACGTCATTTGACAACTGTATCCCCCTAGAGCAATATTTTTCGATTTTCTGCACCGTAGCCCAGATACAGTGACCCAATGTTAAGCCTATGGAGTTTTTTATTAGGGGTAGGATAATATGAGTCAAACTAAGTCTATGACGTAGGCCTACCGTATGAGCTCAGCGTTTGCATCCTAGACGCTGCAGGCTGTGTCATTAGATGTAACACAGCCTTTGTGGGGCTTTTTATTTGGGGGAGGAAGGGGGGGGGTCGCACATATACTTCCAATTTCAGTTTGTTAATCTCTCCTAAAATAAAACCCGACCATTAGTGCCATCTGTGATTTTGTGGTGATACTATAGTCTCTTTCAGGACCGCTTGAGGCGCTCCTTGAGCCGTGTACACGCCGTCTGGTGAATGGTGGCCGCACTACAGGCTAGTGATACTACTGTATGCACTGTAGGTGGCGCTGCAATCAAGACGTGACGTTTCGCCACTGGTGTCTGTAAAATACGTATGTGACGTGAAGAACCAGCGGAGAAATTCGATCTTGACGGGATAGCTAACTGGATGAGAAAACACCCAAAAGTTCAGTCATATGGTGTTCATCATCTCAACACGTGTAGTCCCACAATGGAAGCACAATCATTTCAGAGTAGCAAAGCTACATTGGAATGTAACTGTTAAACGCGTACGGTGCAGCAGGGTGAAATCTTCAAATTCAAGCCTACGTCTGATTTGCACCCACAGCTTGTTCTTCAAGAACCATTACAAGTCACGGCTCCTCTCCTTAGGCGAAGGTATGTCAATTTCATCGATGAAAATACACAATATTTCCATGATTTTGATCTGCGTGACCGTATTCTTCGCATAGTTGATGCGTAGTAAAGCCCACAGCAATTGCGAGGAGTATTGCGTAGTGTCAACTACAAGAACGAAGAAGTATACGGACACACAGATCGGATTCTAAATCATGGTAAGGCCATAGGAAGTCCTATTCCAGATTACTGTCCACCGCCCGCATGCTTTTGAAGGGGGCCGCATAAAACTTTTCATTATTTCCAAAATTCTCATTATTTCGATCTTTTAAACATTTCTTTCTTTTTCCTATTTCGAAAGTCTTTGTATTTTTATATAACTGGCTCGGGACTATGATTGTACCCCCCAGTGCCTGACAAAGCACTAATGTCATGACTAATGTGACGTACCGGTATATGGTTGAGTATGAAAAAATAATGAACACTGAAAAAAAAGCCTCATCATATTTCAAAAAGGCTCGGACGGTAATCTGTAATAGGACTTCCCATGGCCTAATGTTGCATCTATTGGCTTACCTTTTGCCTAATTATTATGAAAAGAATCTTGTAAATAATTAGAAATTCTATGCAAGCGCCGTGCGTTGTATATATTATATGGAATAGTTACCGGTGTAGTGCCAAAAACGGTTACCCTGCCATAAATGGTAATTATCTCCCACTAGTATCTTGTGCACAGGCACAAACATGCCCAGTGATGAAGTCCACGATTGGAGAGTGAGAAATTCATCGGCGCTCAAGCACTAATTTGTACATGCGCATTTAGTAAATCACAAGTTGAATCACAAAGTTGAATAACAAGAGGATGAAGTAGCCTACAACTACAGTTACTTTGAGCGGGAAAGAATTTTAAGCGCGACAATTGTTCGTAATCATGACATAATAACGTCATTTAACGACATGACCCCCAATAGTCCGTGAAATATGACCGGAAGAGGGTGTACACAGACATGCGTGTATAGAGTGGGCGATAATTACCACTTTTGCAGGGTAGCCGTGTTTGGCACTACACCGGTACTATATATAATGCCTGTCAGGTGGTCAGAAAAGCTGTATCCTCCTAGGAGAATATAGCTATAACCTAGGTAAAATATATATTCAAGTAATTACTCATCACTCATCATGATCGTTACCATACTTTTTTCAGTCCCATTTTTAGAGGGATGTACAATTTTTGCACCAAGCTTATCTCAAATCGTCCTAAACTATGTCAAGGTATTACCACCTCTCACTTGTAACCAATAAATTAACTCATAACTGGGAACTTTACCTGAACTCCACTGAATTTTGAGTTTTTATGTTTCCTGTTTGTTGTCTTTATCTGTCAACACTTTGATCTACTACATGGCCCAGACAGTGCATATGACCCAGGAATTCAATGTCAGTCCCTGTAATATGGAATTACTATGTTAGCGCTCGTGTATGGTAGTCGTACGGCGAGGTTAGGCTCACGGCCGTACTCACCAAGGCCATAGGCCTTGGTGAGTACGGCCGTGAGCCTAACCGACTATAATTCTATTATTATATTCCTTATGATGTGTCATAATATCAAGAGACGTCACAAGTTTGAGTCTGAGTTTATTTATGCCACGCATTTTGTTGGCTCCATAATTTCACGAGTCGAGGACGAGTGACATTACGGAGCCAACAAAACTATGTCATAGTCCTTTTGGAGACAAAGGATTCACTATATCAATCCTGTAATGAAAAGATAATTACTTAGTTATGAATACTGTAATCTGCTACTAGAAAAGCAAACTTAGATGATGATAATACTAAATTTGTGGAAAAAATGATTCCCTGGCCTTCAGATCTGTGCTCGCTTCCTCTTGGAGGTGTGGAGCTGTTCACTGGAGGTGGAAAAAATTATGCGCATCACCAAGATGGCGGCTGAAGCCCTACGCGCGCAGCAGCACCTGGAAAGGGCACGCCGCGAGCAAGTAAGCGGGATGATTTATAGCATGGTGCGAAGCTCAGGCATTGACCGAGAGCCCGCCAGGGGCATGATCACCGACACTCGCGCACATACCGACATAACGGCGAAGCGCGATTGGAAGAAGGAGAAGGCCATCTTCTCTGACCGAATTGCCAGGCGGGCCACGAGGGACCCACCCAACTCCCAACTCGTCGACCCATTCACCGCCAGGGGAACTTTCAATAACCCTAAAGCGTCCTCTACCGTGGTAAAACCGGACAACGAGGAAAGTGGGACCGATGGGAAGACGGATTTTCCCAAACCCCCACCCCCGGGCCCACCTGGGGGAAAGAAGCGGGGGAGGGGCCGAGGAGGCAGGGGCCAAGGCCGCACCGACAAACGTCAGAGCCGAGACCCGAGAGTACAGCGACCAACCTGCGTCACCAGCCTGTAGACTTTGAGCAACCTATTACAACACGATCTACATCTTGTAACAAAGCTTGTAATAAAGAGAAAGTCTGTTACTCACCGTGTTCTGTTGATTCTTCATGTAGAATTACAAACCGATCTAATGGTAAATTTTCAAGTAAAACTACCATAGAAACCTCTGAAAGTGAATCTAAAGGGAAAAACACTAGAACAGATGAAATATTGAACCAACCCGGGACGGTAATTAATCTATCTAGTAAAAACCTCAATGAACATGAAATGTCACTCCTAAATAAAGGCCTAAACTTCTGCCCAACTAGCATTCGTGTGGAAGAAGGGGAAGTGAAATCGGAATTGGACAGATTCCATAGAAATCTCAGACTCAGACAGTTTTTCGATAAACCTGGCATGAGTCAGGCCTCCGGGAAAAATTTTCCGAAGGCTCTGTGAGCTCCTTACGACAACCCCGCCCTCATAAAAAACCTGAGGGACAAATCAGGATGGTCTGCACCACAAGGTTCAACCAACTTGGAAGGATTCATAGCAGTAAATGAGGTAGAGCTGTCAAAGGGAAACCTCAATAAAACTAGGATAAAACACAACATCTCTAAAAAAGAGCGCGAGGTCCTAAAGAATCTGTCACGAAATAACGAAATCACCATCAAACCAGCCGACAAGGGAGGTGCCTTAGTGGTACAAGACACGAGGGATTACGTGAGAGAGGCCATGAAACAGTTAGGCGATGAGAAAACCTGCCGAAAAATGCCCAAAGACCTCACAAATCCCCACAATCAGGAGATAGATACCTTCATTGAGGAAATGATTAACAACGAAGAAATAACCGAAAAAATGGGGAAAGCCTTACTGACCAGGAACCCCAGAACACCACAGGTATAGTTCCTCCCCAAAATTCACAAGGGAATCATTCCCCCACCAGGACGCCCCGTAGTATCAGCCAACGGATGTCCAACGGAAAAAATCTCCACATTTGTGGATACCTTTCTGAAACAAGAAGTCCCAAAGATCAAATCATACATCAAGGACACGAACAATTTCCTACAGCTCATCGATGAGATAGGAAAGGTAGAAAAATCGGACATCATAGGGTCTCTAGATGTAAGTGCCCTATTTACGAACATACCCAACAAAGAGGGGTCAAATGTAATCTGAGAAAAACTAAAACAGACACGACCAGACGGTCAGATGCCGAAGAATGAAAGCATAGTAAAACTCCTAGATATGGTCCTAACCAAGAACAACATACAGTTCAATGGAGAGGACTATCTACAGATAGGAGGTACAGCGATGGGAACCAGATTGGCCCCATCATATGCCAACCTCTTCATGGAAAACCTAGAAGAGAAACTCCTACAGGACTACCATCTCAAACCCAAGATCTGGCTGAGATACATTGACGACATTTTCTTCATTTGGAGCCATGGAGAAAATCAATTGAAGAAATGGTTGAGCTCAACAGCTACCACGAGACCATAAAATTCACAATGGAACACTCGAAAGAAAGCATAGCCTTCCTGGACACTAAAATCTGAATAACGAGAACCGGCACACTCGAAAGCGACCTGTATGTGAAACCCACAGACCACAATACATACATACGGTATGACTCAGCTCACCCACCGGCACAAAAGAAGAGCATACCGTACTCTCAACTACTCAGAGTGAAGAGAATATGTAAAAACCAGGCCGACTATCAGGCCCACGCGCTGAAAAAATGAATCAATTCAGAGAAAGGGGATACCCTGAGAAAATCCTGAACGACTGCAACAAGAAGCTCGGAAATATAACCCGGAGCAACCTCTTACACAAAGAGAAAAAAGGAAAGGAAGAAAATGACAACCAGAAACAAACGTTTCTGATCAGTACCTACACAACCAATGGAAACTCACTACCAAAAATAGTGGAGAAAGATTGGGAAATCCTGGGGAAATCGACCACCACCAAAGACATCTTCGAGTGGTGAGGGATACAAACGACCAAAAAATCTGAAGGATTTTCTGGTAAGAGCCCGCACTTGCTTCAAGGAAGGGGGGCAAGATCCACAAGCAAAAACCAATACCAATCGCAATGCATGCAACAAGAAAAATTGCATATATTGTGGAATCATCAAGACCAACGACACCACAAGCAAAGTGACACGCAAGAAAGTGACCACGAAACACAATGTCACATGCAACAGTTCCAATCTGGTTTACTGTATAACATGCAAGACCTGTAAAGCCCAATATGTGGGCCAAACGAAGCGAAACATAAAACACCGCATAAGGGAACACCTGAGGACGATCAAAAATCACAGCAACATAAGTGACGTCCCCAAACATTTCAACCGCCCGGACCACCATGGGACAGACGATGTGGAGTTCAGAATATTGGACTTCATACACCGACACCCTGACAGCAAAAAGGCCAAAGACCTGAGACTGAAGGTGGAGTACAACAAAATCCACCAACTCAAATCCCAGGCACCATTGGGTCTCAACACAATGGATAGTAGGTCAAATGAAAGGTAACAAAACGCCACGTCAAAAAATTATTCCACCTCCAGTGAACAGCTCCACACCTCCAAGAGGAAGCGAGCACAGATCTGAAGGCCAGGGAATCATTTTTTCCACAGTCTAACACACACCCACCGATCATCCTCCAGTGACAAATGATGTGACTAGACTACATGTCAAAGAAACACACCATAGGTATGGTGTGGTCCCAACCACCGCCTCTGTAACCGAACAAAACGGCCAACAAAGACGACATTGATCAGCCAATCATAGCCTGAATGAGATTAACGATAATCGAAACTGCTGGTATGATAAAGTCAGTAGAATTACACACTTTATAGGACAAAACTTCCACCTGCTATATAAAAGTGACAGAAAATCACTGTCATGCCATCTAGTGGAAAACAACAGAACCACCAGAATGGCCACCAGGTGACTGGATTCAGTGCTAACACACCAAGAACCAGCTACCTCAAGCCTAAGACAGAAAAGAGGCACCTTCTGATTGGATCAGAACCTTTCCCGCCTCTCTTTGTCTCGGTCTTGACCAATAAGAATGCAGGATTGGACCCATGTGACTCCACACAACCAATAAGGAAAGGGTTGACAACAGACATTAACATTTTTTCCTCAGTCTGAACCTGACAGGGAAGAGAGTCTAGTCACATACCAGCAGTCGCTGAAGTGATCACGTCGATATTTATATAATACTAAATTTGGTATGAAAATTTTCAAATCCGCTGATAACTGGACTGTATTTAGACTGTCAGATCTGATGGGACAGACTTGGTATTCAAACCCACTTGACCCAGACCTGAAAAAACAGTTTTACTGCCATCCACCCATTCATAACACTCTGGGCCTGAAGCCACTCTATATTAAGTCATACCATAATAGACCCACCCCCTCTCCTCCCACAACCACTCCCTATCTAACTCTACTGAGCAGCTAGGTGCACTCAAAAGCCTATTTGTTCTGGTTCAGTTCTCTGTTACCACTATAACTTCACAATAACAATGAACATTTCAGACTATCAGATATAATAGGACAGACCTGGCTGTGTAGCACTTCCATAACTGATAGGACAGACCATTCTCTAGATTAATTCCATATTAGCAACACCTCACACAGGGTTGTCGGACTTTGGCCCACTCACTGGATTCCTGGAAGATGAACTACAGAAATTAGTCCAGGGACCCGTTTTACTAGTTTTGGGTTCATAGCGAAGGAAAGAACCGCCATCAGTCGCAGCAAAAGCAGCACCTACAGTGGATACAGTTAAGTTGTGTTTCATAAGTTGTGTCGCTGTTGAGGTTGCCCTTCCCTTCGATATGACAGCAGGGGTCATACAGGAGCCTTTAAAACTTTAATTGGGGAATTGTGCCTTTAAAACCTTTATTTCGGATTTTGAGCCTTTAAATGCCTTTATTTTCAGGTCTGAACCTCTATATCTTTTTTAATGGAGCTATTCTATTACGAAACCATTATTTTTTTGCTCTCATCCTTTATTAAATGAAAACTGAAAGGAAAGAGAAGCCAATTCTGCTTTGGGACAAGGTTATTCATCTATTCATATCTTATAACAGGGTCCCCACCACCTGGAAAATGTGATGAACCTAGAAAAATAGTGAAATATGGATTTTAGAATTCCATAAAAATGGCCTGAAATTTAACTTTTAAATGTGAGAAATTTGCAATTTCTCAACCTGCAGCTTTACATTACAAACTCATTTCCATTAAGAACTAGTGATAGATCTGATCAAGATAACAAGCTTCCAGAATATTCAGCCACAAACAAGCCTGATGAGAAATTCGAAACTGCTGGTAAAGTAATCCAAAAATGACTGGCCTAAAGAGAAGCACACCATTCTGACACAAGGGGGAGCACTAAAATATTAGTTTGCAAAAACAACAGCAGATGGCAACACTGGCCAAACTGGTCCCCCACCTCACCTAACCCAAAACCTACTGAAAGCAAGAAAACGATTGGCTGAGGAAACATTCCCGCTCAAAATAGAGCACAGGGATGAACAGAATGGAGAGATTGAGTCACATGATCAAACGAACTAATCGGTGCGAAGCTTACTTCACTCTGAAAGTGTCCCCAACAAGGCACGCATCGAGTCTAGTCACATACCAGCAGTCGCTTGCACTGTAAACACATCATAACAAATCATTTCCATTAAGACATTTAACTAGGTTTCTTCACTCTTCTTTTTGCAACAGTAGGAACTTAATTTGTCTCTTTTTCTGTGAACCATTATCATGCCTTGGAATTTAAAACATTAAAGGGGGGTGTCCACCGCAGCCCCAACACACTCTGATGAGCCTCATGACAAGCCTTCTGACACAAATTCAAACGTTTTGAGTTTTTGTCGTAGCAGTGGACACCCGGTTCCGACACAGCCTTTCGACACACTCCGACATGGCAACGACACATGCAGTGCCCTTGTCTTGGCCGTGTCATAGCCCTTTTGACACAATATAACATGTTTGAAAAAACAGAGGCCAGTTTGTGTCAGAATATGTTAGGAGCATCCTGTAATATGTGTAAGTTATGCACACACACACCCATATACACAAGCACCTTCAGAAATCTTTTATAATATCATATATACAATATTTTCTCCTCTATTTCAGGGAGATATGTATTACCAATGGTCTTTAAAACATATTCAGGAACAGATATGATAAATAATTATTCTTCAGTTCTGATAACTTCTGACGAAATTGAACAAAACAATGTAGTAAGACACAAAAATGGGTAGGAATTGTTCTCCCTTAGTTTATTAGATGTGAAAGAAAAAGTTTTTTTCTGTTTTGCACTTCTGGTTGGTACGGTGAATGGACGACAAGTGAGGCCCGATACTCCAGCCACGCTGGTACCTGTGTGTATCCCCGGTAGCGACACCTACCTGAGATTTATTGAAACATGTGAAAGTATACGATACATGCGGCAACACCTGCCGGCTAATTATACTTACTTCTCTCCAGTTGGACAGAAGTTCCCAAATATTTTAATAATCATATACTTTTACGACTATAATCAGGGTTTGAGATACATGATTATTGATATTTGTTTAGATTGCTAATACTATTGATAAAAGACAAAAATTCACTAAGTTGTTTTTTTATAGAAAATTTAAGAAAATCATATTTCTCAGTATATACCCTATATACATAATGTCCTCCACATGAGCTGGTTGTGTCAGAGTGTGGCGGTACCATGGCAACCTTTTCCCAGCCAAATCCCTTGCAAATCCAACAAGGCTTTACAACACACTCTGACACACATTGACAGAGACCTTATGACACAGATTTTCTATGTTGGAGTGTGTCGTAAGCCTTGTCAGAGTGTATCGAAAGCAGTTGGCACCCGCCTTGAGGTGTCTAGATATCTGTGTGGTAACTAGAAAAAGTGATCAGAGGAGTCAGTATTTTTATACTAAATCTGAAACACTCCCTGAAACATCAGAAAGAAAAACAGAAATAAGGCTGATTAATTTAGCTTGATTTTTTGTGGCGGCTTTGTCAAAAGATTTTTTTGCCACATCTTAAGTTCTGTTAATATAGCATAACTACCAGACATCTTCAGGCATGGGACTTTCCTGAATATTTTGGAAATTTTGAATTTTTGTACAAGCCAATGGTCATTCATGAGATTGATGTAATTTTTAGGGGAATTTTTGTGGTGGTGGTTCAAAATGAAAACTTGAAATCGCTTTTTTTTTTAGGTAAGTGTAGATCAGGTGAGAACATTTTTGGAGGTCTGTAGACTCAACCCAGATGGCTACAATTTTGGCATGTACACATTTCCATCATTGAAATTAATCAAAAGTGTACCCTTTGAAATGACTTCAAAATCACTAGAAATAGCTCAATTCTAGGAGCTTGTGGGGCTTTACCCCCTGGGCCCCAACAAGGGGACTGCCCTAGGGTGAACTGCAAAACTTTATGCCAGCCACCAGAATGCTGTCCATTCATCTAATTTTTCAAAAGCAAAATGCCATTATCATACTTGATGAAGACAATTATATACAAAAGCTCATGAGAGATGATGTGAGGCAATATTTTTTAAAATTTCCATCATAGGTATGGATACCTGGAAATCTGGGAAAAGACCTTGACAAATAATGAAAAACTCAAAGAATTTTTTAATTCGGAATACTGTGGGAACCCTGTATAATATGTGTCTACCAAAGTACCAAATTAGGTGAACTATGGAGGTCTTCAAGCCCAGTCTAGAAACGGACTGATGTTCAGAGGGTGTATGGGGACGTTTATAGTGAACTATCTGGACACCCTCTGCCATAACTCCCGGGACCAGGGCACCACTTGGTGGGCTCATGGAATGTTGCAAATGCAACCCTCTGGAGCCCTCCTTGGATCCACTGGATGTCCAGAGGTGCCTTCGGGGCATCAGAGGCACACCCTCTGGACAGCTCACCACAATATTATCGCATACAAATAGTCTTTTCATTATTTTTTCTGCCGAGAGTTTTTTTTTTTTAAAGGGGGCCTTTTTCTTTTTTTTATGAAATGGCGGTATGACCCCTGAGACAGCATAACGAACGGAATATTTAATAGAATAAATGTAGGGAAGCAATACAGCCACAAGACAGCCAAGTAGATTGTTGTAGGCATTTTTTATTTCAACCAAACGTTTCGAGCGCATTTGCCCTTTATCAAGGTTAACAATACATGAATCTTGAGAAGCTAAGTACACAGTGAGTCGTTTGAGCTCCAAAATTTAATATCAGTACATAGGTCCTGCTTTTATAACTGGTAGGTGATTAATAACACTCATGAAAAATTATTCCCCTTGTTTTCCCCCACATTTGATTTTTTATTTGACGTTTCTACGTGCATTTTTGGCTGAGCTACAGAGCCCATACTGTAGGTCTCGCTTGTGAGACATGCAAGAGACTGAGTAGCGCAGTTACTGCAATTCTTGGTTCAAATAATATAATTGTTCTCACAACATGGAAGACTACTAGAGAATTATGAAAATCGATATATGGTCAATACATACATACGGCATTGTTCGGAGCATGTTCTTCTTTACTTTAATATGTTATAATATCGGATAAAATCTGATTTGAAATTGTTGTTATGATCAGTACCAGAGGGTAGACCCTTTCGCAAGCAGTGGCACCACAGTGGTAGCAACAGCGAGACCTCACTATCTATTGAAACGGGTACTACCACTGTTGCGTCACTGTTGCGTCGACCAAGTATTGAAACGGGAACTGCCGCTGTGTTGCCGCTGAGAGCAACAGTGAATGGATTTTCAACTAGTGAAACGGGTCCCTGGACCACCAATAGAACATGGGTCCCGAGGGGATAATCATCAATAGCGACCGTTTTGAGGCCCTAGTCTAATTATCATACATTTGGAGATGATCATCAAACCCTTTGGGTCAATGGTTGTTGTATCTATCTTGAAAACCGTCTTGAATGTTTGATAATCGGTATTAGCGATTATGTCGTCTAAAAAAAAGGGTCACAGGGCCAGTTCTTTAGATGCAATAATCGTTAATAGCGTTAAAATCGTTAAAGATAGCTTGAGTTTGAGATCATCACGACTGAGAAACACTCCCCCCCCCCCCAGGACTTAACGTTTCCAAGGAGTCATCTGGGAGTGATCGCAATGATTGATAAAGTCATGTGGTAACAAATCATGTCTGTCTGCATTAGTAAGAATAATGATGAATATATCGATGAAAGGAAAATCCTTTTGGCGAATTCAAACTCTGACTTCACTATCTACTGGAATAGAGGGAAACTATGTTCCGGTGGGAATAAGTCAAAGTTACGAGGTAAAGGTTTGAAAAATTACTGCCCAAGGCGTAGCCGCGGGCAGTAATTTTTCCAAGCCTTACCGAGTAACTTTGACTTATTTCCACTGGTACGTGGTTTCCCTATTCCTATATACCTTCAATTGTCGGCTAATATCAATAAAACCGAATGTATCTGGACGTCAACCTGGGCAGTAAACGTCAACCTGGGCAGTAAACGTCAACCTGGGCAGTAACTTCAACCTGGGCAGTAAACAAAAGTTAAGTAATCATAGGTTGTTCGCTCATAGGTATATAGGAATTCTATTTACCACATATTTGATAAGTTATTTAATACACTCTCTTACTGTTCAAGAGCTTTCATGGCGTTGAAACGTCTGTCCCGGGCCTTCAGAAGAACCTCTGACGCTTCTACATCACCACTAGTAATAGAACAGCCTGATTACTTTGAGGGAATCAACCAAACAGATGGTAAGTGGCTATTGGGTTATTTTATGCTACTATCAACCCCCTGTAATATCATTATGAATACTGCATAGATTAACAGCCTCGTTTACCCTCTTAAAAAAACATTTGCCTATTTATGTTGGGAAAAACTATCACAAACCATGAGTGAGTCTTGAGTCTTGTTGACAATTTTTAATTTTGAACCTATTTGCCTATTTAATTTTAGGTGTTCCAGTTAATGACATCCCACAGAAACTGAAGAAAACGGCTCAGCGATTGGCATTGGTTCGAGAACACTCAACGTTGGCAGAATCTATCAAGTGGTGGAAAAACCAGCTCTCAGTATACAGAGGAATTTTACAAGAGTTGAGTGATGGGCATCGTCAGTTAAACACGAAATGTCCATGTTTCCATCACAAGGAATACAATGTTAGTATTTTTGTTTATTCCACCACTGGTATATTTCTCCAAAAGCAGGAAACTCATATCAAAGGCTCTTCCGAGTATGTGTAATCTATTGAACTGGTATTGGGTACAATAGTGTTATCACTGCGCGAAACTAACCACTTTACATACACTGCGCAAAAACACCAGTTTATTCCTATATACGCCATCGCGGAAGTGTATGTATCGGCGGTATATTGACTTATTTTCATATGTATACGTCCATATTTCACACCAGCGTATGAAGCGTATACAAGACTGTTTCCTTTTAAATATGGACGTGTCTTGGCTGTATTTCACACTTGGCATATAAATGGACAATAATCGATGGTTTTGTGGACAGGCAGCCGTAAACCACGAGTGGTTGACGCGTAGTAATATGTGAAACCATAGTTATGGTGACAGAACGGGGTAGATTTATTCGTTGTTTCAGAGAAATTCGTTCTGAACTCGCCATGCCGGCTCGTTCAGAACGAATTTCTCCGAAACAATGAGTAAATCTACCCCGTACTGGCACCATCACTATGGTTTCATATTATTATATACCTTAATTCGGTCTTAATTTGCTAAAACTGACCGTAATTCGACGTCGAAATCACTTGGCACAACTCTCAAACACGATGTGTACGCTAGCAGACATGCCGGATGTTGATAACCGGAAGTGATCACCGCGCAGGCGCGAATACATTAAACCGCCGCATAAATTAACGCAGGGTCACCCTGCTACGCTCGATTGTCCCGTCGGACAGCCACACTCGAGCGGTGCAGTGTCTCCGCTATTTGTTGACATCGATGAGTCGCCCGCTCGGCCCGTGAACGTATCGAAATTGATATTTCTCGCATATATAAGCTATCTAAAGTGTATCACGTGATTTGTTATCGTATTCCACCTCGAAGTTTGATGTGTTTTCGCACAAACTTGCTCCGTGGTTACTGTACGACGCCACAGAACTCGCTGCTGAAGGGATCCGCCATTTTTGAATCTGGCACCTAGAATTCTGTTGTCGGCCTCTCGACCAATCAAAATGCGTTATGTACAGTTCATTCTGTGTACGATAACTGTACCCCTAGGAGCAGTACGTATTTACACTGATTTAGTGCATAGGTATATAATAATATATAATAATATATAATAATGTTTCGACGTCAACCTCGAGTGGTTTACCGAGCCGCCTGTCCACATAACCATCGTTTGTTGTATTTATTATCCATCTTTTTTAATATATTAAACATACTAATTGCCATATTAAAGTGTATAACAATAGAGACTATTTCTTTGCTCTACAGCACAAAGGGGCCATTTTCCCCGTATACCATGATTTTGAGGCCGTATACCATAGATATGAATACGTATACCACAGTTATGGTATCTGACAGGTTTTACATAATGGGCTGTGGTTTACTGAGTCCCCATACATTCTCAATGGTGTCATTGTATACGATGGATAATAAAAGAAGAAATATCCTCTGCCCGGGCGTATATATGTGTACGATAAAAAATGAGAAAGGAAATCCTCCTCCCCCACCTCTCTCTGCTACCGCGAATTATCAGTGTGTTGGTTTAGCACTTTAGGAGGACCTGAGCAAGTATCTCAGTGAGAAACCCTTCCCCCTACGGCCAACTGTAGAGCTGCGGGTGATATTTGTCGGGTGATACTTGTCTATACTCACAAGTGGGCCTAAGCCCTGCCTATCCCTCGCCTAATCCTACTGTTTACAGACGCCCGCCGTCCTTTGGTGAGAAACCCTCTGCCCCGCCTCCCAGCCACAGTCCCAGCCACTCGCTGCCCATACAGTGGTGGTGTTAGTGGGAAACTATGACTCCACAGGCGGCAGTGCTGTGGGCCTCAATGTCTATGGTCTCAACTTTTGAAAGGCTTATAAAGGCTTACATCCAGAAGCCTATGGAAGAGTGGTGTTTGAAAGTAAAATCTATCTAAAAAAACGTTTAAAAGAAAACAAAAAATGCTGGGTTTATTATATATGTATTTAATGAAGAGATAATAAATAGGGTTTTATAACAACTTTATAATCAAATTTGATAATATAACATTGGATTTTCCAAATAACAAGGACTTAATGACTAATGGTAAATGAAATATGATACAGTGGTGTCCCCAAGTGGCAGAGATCGGAGCTATTCGATAGTGGCGTAAATACGGCTTCCTGATTTATTGAAACAAATAATTAAGCATATCAACTATGTGGTATGGATCTAAATTAAATTTGTCTGAAATAGCCTTTGACAAATATCATAAATTTATGTAGTATTTTATGAAATCTGTATATATATAGGGAGAGTTTTAAATGTTCTATAATATATTCAAACAATAGCAGGAATTCAACACATCCCAATTTTCGTGTTATCAGGACCTAGTTGCAAACACAATAATGAAGTTTGCAAGTGCTCGCCTTGCTGCACAGGACTATGAGAAACCAGAGAGCCCAATCATCAGCCTGCTGGCAAATGCTCGTCGCTTCAGCAAAATGGAACATGAACTTTCTGGACAAGAAATAATGTACAGAGGTATTAGATTTTGCAGTGACATTTTGTTGATCCCCCAGTGATTTCTACGTTTTTATTTGTGCTTTGATTCTATAATTATAGTTTAGTCCTTAAGATTAATTATTCAATAAGTTGGGATTCTTTACTTTTTAAATCTATACTGGAATTTCCAGATTTGGAACAAGTCCCTGTTTTCAGGAGACTCCTGTGTCCAATGGTGCATACGATATTCCAAACATTGTAGAGGTTTTACAGGTATAAAATGAAAGTGTCAGATCAGGCATATTGATCGTATGGAATTCTAGTATAACATATGGTAATATACAGGCCTATATGGTAAAAAGGTCTGGATATACACCTTACTATGTTTATCTGTATGTCATATCAACGTAATTGATCATTGTGTTTCTTTTGTATGTGGGATTCAATATATGGGCTTCCCTCCTTTCTTTGAGTAGTTCCCTTTTTCCCATCTTTTCTGAACATTGAGGAAACTAATATAATGTGGCAATTAAAGGGAAAATGTGGTTACGGAGCCTGTAGGTTCAAGGTCTTTTGTAACACTAAATACATCCCGATGCCAGGGGTGGAGAATGCCATCCCTAAGTGCACAATCACTAAGTTTTTATATTATCATATACCTAAAACTGATGAGAAAACTGCACTTAATTTACTTAGTTAGTCATCAATTCATAGCCATTCACTACATCACAGTGAGCCCAAACACAATTCACACTGCACCCCTAGCAGCAAATAAGTGTCTGATGGATAATACATACATTGTTCTTCACAGAAATGAGCCTTGACTCACTGAGAAATGAGGTGACGGCATACAAGAAGGAGGGGAAGCGGCTCCGCAACGAGGCCGACTTTGAGGTTCTCAAATTGGAGCGGCTTAGTGTGGGCATTGACCGACTCAACCAGTTCTGCTTTCTGCGGCGATACCCCTTGCTCAAGTACTTAGTAGAGGAGGCCACAGTGGACTGTCTAGTAGATGCGTGATGGGTCACCATTATCACTACAGAGCTCTGCGCTATGCATAGGGAAAACACTAGTGATCATTGGTAATCATTAGTCAAAGGGAACCCAGGTTCCAATTCTCCCTCAGAGATGTACCCCTTAATATAGATTTAAGTATCAAATCCCCACAAAGACCATACCGTGCTATTTTAAAGTCCCTTTCTTTAGACCTGCGGAAACAAAGGCATTGGAATGATGAAGTGGACTTACTTTATTGACTTGGACATGGGTACATATCAACATCTTATGTATCACATGTGGTTGCAGTGGAATTCCTAACATATTATCTGCAAGGATAGAGTTTATTATTGTGCATTGAGGATATGGATTTATTGGCCTACAGGCTGGTACATTTCAATAGCTGATGTTTAGGCGTGGCCTTGACTTCTAACCACAAATGTCGTTTGCACCAGGTGTTTTCAATAAAAGTTGGTTCATCAGTTTGCTCTCACATTCACTCATTCATTGTTCAGCCACTTCAGTGCTGGGTCACTACCCAACTCACATCCCATCTCATGAATCCATGCCCCACTGACTCTGCTACATACTCCTATTATTGCTCTTTCTCCCAATCACTCACCAACTCATCCAATCACAGGGCTCATACCTACCACTAACTGAAATGAATCTTGATATCTTATTCGTCTGTTCAAAACCATAAGCTTAATCTTTGCTCTCATCGGTGGTGGAAAATTAGCTCAGTGGGGCATTGCACTTGTAGCCCCAAGGTTGTAGGACTTTGTGGGTTTGAGTCTCAAAGGCCAATCCTTCTCATACCATGTCTATGTGGTGTGGGAAGTAAAACAACTCTCACCTCGGTAAACGTGTGATTTCTACCTAAATTCATTACATAGATTCGATCACCACCCTTGTGGTATAAAAGAAACTTGAGAAAGTTTGCTGAGAACCTGCAAATGTTAACTGGACGTTAATTCAAACCAACCAACCAACAAAAACGGCTCCTTCACCATCAGCAGTGGTAGATTTACTGCATGAATGAAGTTAATAGACAATGATCGGATATTGTGGTGGTAGAAAGGTAAAAGAACCACATGTGCTCCCTATAAGGAGAGTGGTTGGTCACGTGATGTTCTGATGATTTAAACGAAGGTTGTTGGTTTGAGTATACCTCAGTGCTTCCTGCACTGAGCAGCAGTACGAAGATAACATCTGGACGAGGTACAGGTGAGCACTACTAGCTGCTCGAAGCAACTAGTCTGCTCAGTGGGTGCTGGGGGCCTCAGTCTATCTGCAGTAAGGTCGCCTTGAGAGATAGTGATTGTGTGAATATAGTTCTACTCTGTGAGTGCCTAGAAAACATTTGTGAAACAAGCTCTCATAGGTAGAGCACATACAAGAACTCAGAACACTGTGAGAACAAGGAAAGGAATTAGATTGGACCAAACTGTTAGTGAGGAGGAAATGTGAAATGTAACCTGGGGGCCGTTTCACTAGAAGCCCTAAGTCTCACTGTTGGCAACAGTGCCACCACAGCAACAGTGTGTGTTTCATGAGAAGGTGCAGTCAAGCGTGAACGCGAGTCAGGTCAGGAGTGAGGCCAACAGTGAGAGAGTATGTTTCACTAGAAAATTAGGTCTCACTGTACCTATCACTGTTGAGGCACTATTAGTGACAGGGTAGACCATGGGGCCGTTTCACTAGTAGGGGGGTTAAAGCGAGAGGTAGGACTGCAACAGTGCCAGCAACAGCGATACCAACATTGTCAAGCCCAAATTCGCGTTTCATCAGTGCTCTCGCTGTTGAGGTGGGACTAGCTCTCACTGTTGGCACAGCTCTCGCTATGCAAACGCTTTTGACGTTCGAATTTATTCGTCAACGGGCCAGGATGACGTGGAATTTCACACCTTCCCATAGGAATTAAGCGATTCCGGCTTACACCAGTAAGGTATATGTATAAACTATAATCGTACCAAATATGAAGAAAATCGGCCAAGCCGTTCCGAAGATATCAACGTTTGAATTTGGTCATAGCAAATACTGCACTTCCCGCCGGCCTTCGGGGGGAGACAAAAAGAACCGCCGAAACCCCCGCCGCACTACGGAGGGAGTGAAAAGAACAGCAACCAATGCAAACGAACAGAGGGAGTAAGAAATTCAAACGCCGATAACTTCCGATCCGCTTGGCCGATTTTCTTCATATTTGGTACGATTATAGGTTATATGTATACCTTACTTGTGTAAAAAATTTCATTGTCCTCCTCTGACATAAACAAAACTCTAAACCCAACAGCGACAGGGTCTACCCTGTCACTAATAATGTCTCAACAGTGATAGTTACAGTGAGACTAATTTTCTAGTAAAACGTACTCTCTCACTGTTGGTCTCACTCCTTACCTGACTCATGTTCACGCTTGACTGCACATTCTCATGAAACGCAAAGTATCACTGTGGTCTCACTATTACAGCTTACCCTCCTAGTGAAACGGCCCCCATGTCGCTGTTGGGTTTAGAGCTTTGTTTATGTCAGAGGGGGACATGTTTTTACCCACTTCCCGTTGGAGTTAGGCAATGAAACTTTCACATGAGTAAAGGGTACATATAACCTATGATAAAGAAGAATGACCGTACCGTTCCGAAGATATAGGCGTTTGAATTTTGTCATAGCAAATGCTGCTCTGGTGACCTGTGTCGAGCACTTCCCACCGGCCTCCGGGGGGAGACAAAAGGAACTGCTGAAACCCCGCCATACTACGGAGGGAGTGAAAAAGAACAGCAACCAACGCAAACGCACGGAGGGAGTGAAAAATCCAAACGCCGGTATCTTTGGAACGGTTCGGCCGTTCTTCTTCATGCTTGGTACGATTATGGGTTATATGTACCCCTTACTCATGTAAAAATTTCAACACTTAATTCCTATTGGAAGCACGGGAAATCCTCTATATACACACAGTGAGGTTTGACAGCACAGCGAGACCCTGTGCTCACTAAGTGCACTATGCTGTAAAATATGCCAACAGTGAAAGTTGGTGCCACCTCAACAGTGAGAGCACTGATGAAACGGGATCTTGTCATTGTCACTGTTGGTATCGCTGTTGCTGGCACTGTTGCAGTCCTAGCTCTCACTTTTACCACCCCACTAGTGAAACAGCCCCCTGAATGATAGACTCACACATTGGATTCGATCACCCCCCTTGTGGTGTAAAAGAACCTTGAGAAAGTCTGGTGAGAACCTTCAATGGTTAACTGGACGTTAAATCAAACCCACAAACAAACAAGTTAGAATGATGGGACAATGAAACAACAGTGCAATGAAAGTGTTATTGAGCGCGCTCATATCTAGATAGAGGTTAGAATGCTCACACAGGGTTTCAGCTTGCTGTAAAGAATCTATCCCCTCACTATCAATGTCCCAACTATAAAGGCCTGGTTAAATGAGCAGAGGTCCAGTATCCCAGTATCCCGTATCCCTGCCCCACTACTGACTTGGTTCCTTTTAATAGAACTTTCATGGCTGAGTGACCATGTGAATGTGTGTGCGGTGTGGTGAAGCAAATCAACAGAAATCACATATCAATACATGTACAGAAATCACATATCAATCGACTATGATAATAGTGCCAAATATATGGATGTTCCAGATGATACCCCATCTGAAGATGTCAAAATAACTCTTAGAAGTAGAAGGAAAACAGATGACAAATATGTTAGTAAGAGGACTACCAAGGGCACTAGTACTCCAAATTCAGTACCTTCCAGCAAAACAAACTTGAGTGCATCAAGCGCTAAGGGGCTATCAAAGAGCAAAATGAGTGGCAGAGCTGACCTATTAGCCAGAGAAGTAGGGCAGTTGACCAAGACCCTAAATGAAAAATTCAGTCACAACCATGACAAGTTGAATGTGATCTGTGGTATGCTAGACCAGGCACAAGTCAAAATCAAAAACGTTAGCCAGAAAATGACAAACATCTCAAAAGAAATATACCAAAGTATTGATATTCTCTTACTCTTATTTTATGAGATTTTGGTATACCGCGCTCTTCCATTATGAATGGAAATAACATATGCTCCTAGTTATTATATACCAGTGCACAAATGTCTCACTTGGAGAAAAAATTCTGTTCGGCTGCACCGTGGGGTAAAATATTTTTTCTACCCACTGTACCACGTGATTTGATAACAAAATGGCAGACATTTTATATTATATTTGCATAGTCAGAAAGCCCAGCATTACACACGCATCCGTAATCAACGTAAAATAAACAAACAAGTAGTAACCATCCCGGATTACTTCTCTTTCTTTAACCCTATCGCGCCGGGTACCCGCGGCAGGGGTACAGTCACAGAGCCGGGTACTAGTGCCAGTGACTACCGCTAGAGGCCGGGCATATAGACCTATTGTGAACATTTTGATCTATGTATCACGTGACATGACACGTGATATTTAATACTATTTTCTATTTCGCCCGGAATATCAAATATGATATTATATCTACATTCTCTGAAAGTTTCATGTTTATTGAACCATTATTTCCAATTTTATCTTAAAAAACGAATATTTTATAAATGATGCCTCAAGGCATCACCCGGCCCGCCCCGGTTGATGCCTTGAGGCATCACCCGGCCAGCCCTGGTTGATACCTGAAGGCATCACCCGGCATGAATGGGTTAACAGGATGTTCCCGTTCACCTAATACAACTATTCAGAAAGATTTACAAAAATGCACTTTCATGCTAATCACTACGCGAAGCACATTTGCATCTCTAAAAATGGTAACTTGCCTTTCCTCTCTGAAACGACTATGATTTACCCGGAAGTGAAGGTTACACTGATTGAGCGTGACCTTCTATCGACCTAGATCACTCTCCCGGGTACCTACATATAGGGTGTGGTGGGTGGGAGGAGGGCAGGGGGGGGGTGGTGAGGTGAAGATGACCACTGACTGCACCACTGCAGTCTACTGGGGTGGACAGCAATTATCAATCTGTTCACCCTCTTGGTCACCTCGCCTCCTTGTGGTGCAGACCGGATATGCTTGCATGCAAGCATAACAAAAGCGACCGGATTGGGGAGTTACCTCAGTGGTAAAGAGCACTGGACTTTGTTGATTCGGGTCCCACTGCAGCCACTTTTCTCCTTCACCCCCAGCAGTGGTAGATTTACTGCTATATCAAAGGCCAATCCTTCTCATACCATGTCTATGTGGTATGGGAAGTAAAAGAACTCTCACCTCGGTAAATGTCTAGGGGTGAGGTTTCCACCTAAATTCATTTCATAGATTCGATCACCACCTTTTTGGTGTAAAAGAACCTTGAGAAAGTCTGGTAAGAACCTGGGCCCTGTTTTTCAGTCACAACAATCGTTATTACCGATACCCTAAGATCGTACAGCGAATGTATGACATTTTGGAAGACAAAAGATGGCGGGTGTTCTATAGTCATGATCATAGTGCGCCACTGGAGATCGCCGCAAAAATTGTCGGTTGTTACGGCATATAAACTAGCGGAGGCATGCTAGCACACTAGCCACCAGAGCAGACGTTTGCTATGACGAAATTCAATCACAAATATCGGCAAATCGGTGCTTTTGATCTTCTTCATATTTGGTACGATTATGAGATATATGTATCCCTTACTCATATTAAAATTGGCCGACAAATGGCCGATCCTCTAAGATCTCGCGTCTATAGGACACTGACAGCTGAAACACGTCATTATGAACGGTTGTCATGACTAAAAAACAGGGCCCTGCAATGGTTAACTGGACGTTGAATCAAACCAACAAACCAAACCGCACCACTGCATTGACCACTGGAGAAATCATGGCAGATAGACAACCAGGGGGGTCAAAGCGAGTAGTGGGGTCAAAGCGAGAGGTAGGACTGCAACGGTGGCACAAACAGTGGCAGCAACAGTGTCAAGCCCAAATTTGCGTTTCATCAGGGGTCTGTCTCGCTGTTGAGGTGATAACAACTCTCACTTTGCACATGCATTTGACTTTCGAATTTATTTGTTGACGGGCTGGGATGACATGGAATTTCACCCCTTCCCATAGGAATTAAGCACTGAAATTTGTACACGAGTAAGGTATACATATAACCTATAATCGTACCAAATATGAAGAATACCGGCCACACCGTTCTAAAGATATCGGCATTTGAATGTTGTCATAGCAAATACTGCACTTCCCGCCGGCTTCTGGGGGGTAACAAAAATAACAGCCGAAACCCCGCCGCACTACGGAGGGAGTGAAAGAGAACAGCGAGCAACGCAAACGCACGGAGGAAGTAAAAAATTCAAACGGCGATATCTTCGGAATGGCGTGATATATATACCTTACTCGTGTAAACATTTTGTTGCTTAATTCCTATGGGAAGTGGGTGAAAACCTTCTATACACGTAACCAACGAGAGGGTAGACCCTCTCGCTTGCAGCAGCTCCACAGTGGCACTAACAGCGAGAGCCACTGCACTGATGAAACAGGTTCTGCCACTGTTGGTGCTTGTGTCCCAACTAGCTTGAGTTGCTAATGAAACGCACACTGCCGCTTTGCTGCCACTGTTACAAACAGCGAGACTTATAGCTCCTAGTGAAACAGCCCCCTGGTGAGTTTAATTGAATTAATTAGTGCATAACCATCTTATTATACAAGAGATTGGGGAGTGAAATCTTAAGAAGTTCAGCAATACAGCACTGACTACAGGTGATATATAAAGACTGGCCATATCACATTTAAATACGAACTTAGGTTTGGGTACCACTCATCACCGATGCGGCCTGCACCAGTTATTTGCATGTTTATTGTGCCTTATCTGCAAGTTCTACTTAGTTGTTCCTTAATTAAATGGACCCTGATTAACTCCTAATGCGCTCGCACGCATCTCTAAGTGGAACCAACTAGTACAAGACCCTCCAAGGCCAGGTGGTGCTCGAGGGAGTCAATGTTTCTATAAATAGCTGAGTGGGGTAGTATATGGGTGTAGACGATCCACAAGGGAGGCGCAACAGGTCAACTTATTTGCGCACATGTCCCACCAACTCCCAGGTGGTTAAGATTACACTGTTGCTAATTAAATACTGCGCAATCGTAAAACAATGTTAGTAGCTGTTGATTCTACACTTTCCATACTATGTAGCATAAAGCCACGGAAATTAATGTGTGTGGACAGTTTGCCAGATAACAATGAATACTAATTAAAAATGCAACATCCTGGTCCTGTTACTAACTCTTACGTTACTTCCGGGAAAAAAAATTGGCGTCGCAATCAGTCACTGGCACCAGCGCTTCACGAGAGAGAAAAGGTAGATAAAGTTCAGTCTTACTCTATTTCATTTAGAGTATGCAGGGAGGGTATATAAGTGTGTGACTGGCGGTACACATTAGCATTAGTACCCGCCGTTTACCACATGGCATTGCCACAGGTACCCGCCCTTAAAGGGTTAATTACACCCCCACTACAGTGCACATCATTTGAATGGATTTGACATTCAATATCGATTACGACTCAAATGATGGCAGTCGAGGCGTGAGGTGGTGTTCCGGCGTGGCGAGGCATACACTGTGATCTAAATGCTCTAAGGACCTAAAGTGGATATCTCAAAGGGATTATGAGGACAAGCTAAGCCTATGGATCGTATGTGTAATAGTTGTGTACTGTACATGTGACCAGCGACCTTTAATCTCAAAGGAAACATAGCGCGACAACGGTGAAACCTACATCTTGTATTATCGCCCGTCGGCATGGCGGACATTGATCGCGTCTCTGCCCTAAATCCAGAAGTAGCTGATGAACGAACGCCTCAAAAGAAAAGGATACTGTCGTCTACCCCTAGTCCTGCTAATGTAGGAACGCCCACAGTGAAACCTATACCCAAAAAGTCAAAGGTTAGTGATATTAGGACTCACTTCGAGAAAATGCCTACGCGGACCCATTCGAACGGCGAGCATGCTAACCCGGATACTGTTGACAGTAGTAGTGAGTGTGAATCAGAAAGATCCATACCGTTTGACGGGGGTAACGTTGATTATTACAGCAGTAGTGACGAAAGTCAGGCTGTACCGGACATGAGGGTGATAACACAAATGTTCAGGGACCTAAAAAGGGACTCATTAACTAAGCGTGACATCGCTGACTTGCCAAAGAATAGTGATCTAGACAAGAAGCTTGGTACTCTCAAAGAAGAGTGCCTCTTTGAGGTGCGTGATCTAAGAGTTGAATTTAACTCACTGAGAACTGATGTTGATAGATCAATCGCTGGGGGAATCGAAGATCGAGAAAAACTAGAATGTAGGCTGAGCTCACTAGAGCAGAAGGTCCACCGTATTGATGCCAAAATCGACTCTAGCCATACAATTCGCCCAAATGGACCAGCAACCCCCACCTATGCCGGTGTGGTAGGAGGTGACACGGATGATCGAACTCAATTTCTATATACCTCAAGTGAACGTAATGTGATTATACTTGGAATGTTATATGAACAGAATGAGGACTTGTGTGTTGTGGTTCAAAGTATATGGAACACCATCGGTGTCTCTGTTAGAAACATGGACATACTGAGCGCGAGTAGATTGATGGGTCAGAACTACCAGCCGCGCAATAACAGGCCGCCCCCAATCATGGTCTGCTTCTCTAACAAAGCTGCAAAAAACAAGGTGTTACATCTAGCTCCCAAACTAAAACGAACCCAACTACATTATGTTGCTTTAGCACCGGACGACCCGCCAGTTATCAGACGCAGAAAGGGTCTATTTCGTATGGTGCGTGGATATGCTAATAGGATCGGTATGGATGCATGGATCGAGGGTGATGGTTGTACTCTTGTTGTTGAAGGCGAGAGCTTTGACCTAGATCAAGCTGACTCCCTACCCCACAGACTAATACCGCCGGACTATAAGCAGAACCCGACAACCCGCCCTACTGAGAGAATTCGTGGTGCCTCGCATGGTGACCTCAATCGACCTGGTTCAAGGGACCGCTATACTAGTATTATGCTGCCCGCAGCAAGGCTGCCTGCCCAAGCAGTAGAGCGTGACCGAAGACCTCCCCCCCCTCCTCTTGACATGAGGGCTAGAACTGACCAGGCCATGACTGTTGACCCAAACCCAGACGTGCGCGCGAAAATGACTGCTAAATTAGACACAAGTGGTGCGACCGCGGAAACGCAGGCTAGAGAGTATCCAGAGGACACACCTAAACGGCCGCCTAGAAATAAGCAAAAGACACCTGTGGAACAGGTTCGTGAAACCCCCCTCGGTATATTTTTTGCTGGTACTACAGCTTATCTGAGTAATCTGTATCGCTGCCCAGTCAGGTACCCGTTGTATTCTGACAAAGACCCTCCTGAGCTGCACACATACACTAGTTCTGAAAAGGCGTATCAACATTTCAAAGCTCTGTATTGTGGTGATACTGACATGGCCACCAAAATCGAAAACACGGATGACCCTTATCAGCTGCATAAACTGGGTAAGAGAGTACGAGTGTTGAATGGGGTAAACTGGGACCTCGTGAAAGAGGAAAGGCTGAAAGATGTCATGTCGTGCAAGTTTCTGCAGAATGACAAACTTAGGTCCCGACTTCTGAGAACCCGACCACATACGTTGCTAGAAGCCACGGCGAACGAGTACTGGGGCACTGGTCTGGTGTACGAGGTAGCTCACAAGGCGTCTATCTATTCTGGTCTAAACAGGTGTGGAGTCTTACTAATGCGGATACGAGACGAGTTAAACGATTGACTGAATCTATACGGTATTAGTGACAGCGGATGATATGGCACTGGTCATCAGCGACTCCCGATTAGGTGTGGCCGCATCTCACTTGAAGAGGGATCAAATGATTTACGACGTGATAGTATGCCCGGGAGCTGGAATCCGACGACTCGGTAACGTAGCACGTCGTCACTGTTCCTCCTCGCGGCCGTTTACTTCGGTTTACATATGCGGAGGTATTTGCGATCTAGACTTCGTTACTAATCGAGAAGGAAAACTGGTACTAGCTCACGCGGATACCAAAGAATACGTCGAACAGCAGATGGAGTTACGGAATGTGTTAATTACTGAGCTGGAGAACTTAAGGCCTGGTATGTCGGTCTGCTTTGGCACATACTTCGGCATAGACTATGCTAGATACTATCGAGTACCCAAAGACTATGATCTGCAGCAAGAGATTGACGTACGGGTGCAAGTTATTAACTCCCTGATAGTGGAGTCTAACCAGCGAAAAGGCCTGGCTACCCCACACCTTGATACCCTAGTCTATGTCGATCACTCGGCGCAGTCGCGTTTCTCAGTATTGTATTACAAGCTGTGGGACGGTTGCCATGCTAACAGTACCTATGCTCCTAATCTGGCGAACTACTTGCTCCGTGCTATCCGTAGGAACCTGCTGACTGGGGTATAACCTTGTCATTGTATCGTCTTATGGTGATGACTAGAGTAGTACTCGGCCGAGAGGTGATGCTACTGTTGTCGTCATAAGTGATGGAAGTTTTCCGTGATGGATTCTAGGTATAGTGACGTGGAGATGCTGATGGCCTAGTGGTATCAGACCTCTACCGCTATGTCCTAGTGGATTACAGGCGGACCAATGAAGTGGAACCAAACATCTACTAAGACTGGCGAAGCTGAAGATGAAACTAAGTTAAGTGAATTATGTCAGTGGTGAATGACAGTGGTACGATGCTACTAGCATACTTAACTAAGCCTAGACATAAATAAATAATCTTTAATATTTCCTCAAGGTGTAATCAATAACGAATGGCTTCTGTACAAGTATATACATATATATATATATATATATATATATATATATATATATATATATTTAGTATTTTTTAGATCTTTACCTTAACTAATATATTTCAATCTTCTACCCCAGAGAACCTGACGCCCGACGTAGTATGAAATGGCATTTATATCCATATTGCTCTTACATCATGGCGGAATGATGACGGCGCAAAACCGACAGCCGGACATATAAAACTCTCCAACCCTCGCTGATGAACAGAGTGATGAGTACCCACTTATCTATTTTATGGGTTGTCTGGACTGTCGTACCAAAACTTATGATATGAACTGACTCACTATGAACTGACTCACTACCGTCTTGCGCGTCACTGGGGCTGATTATACCCATACCGTCTATTAGTCATTAAGTCTAAAGAGAGCATGATAACTGTGTATTCCGTGTGTATTCTGTGTGGTTGCAACCTATTCCCTGTGTGTAAGATGATGATAATTGTCTTTATGTGTTGTCTTTTGTGTAAATATATTGATTCTGTATACTTAATTGAATCCAGCACCAACTGAGTTGGACTTATAGACATATGACCATTACCTGCTCTACTCAACACTTATGTTCTAATCAATGTGAACACGGTACAGTGTTTGCCCCTGCCACTTGCCACCTTGCCATGGCTCTTTACCTGTCTCGTATGGACAATGGCTTGACACACGCAGAAACACAAGCAGATAAAAACGGCACACGAACACAACTTGACCACCAAAAATAACACGACACTTACACCTAGCAGGGTGAGTGCAGACACGACACTCCCCCTACTAGCACTGAGCTGCCTGGGATTCCAACAAAGGTTCAATGGATGAGTTCTTGAACGTACTGGAGGCCCTGTTGAATGATGATAGCCTAAACAATTTTGAGTTCTGGCTAATTGGGGATTTCAATGCTAACTTGTATTCCCGGAATGATGTATCTGTAACTAAACTCATGGACTTCGCAAAGGACCAAGGACTGAAACAACTTGTGGACGGGGTGACAAGACCTGATAATAGCGGATGTGGTGGCAGCCTCATAGACCACCTTTACACGAACTCGCACTTTGTAAATAAGGCTGGTGTCAGCAATATACTCCTGAGTGACCACCTGTTAGTCTACGCTGAAAGAAAGAAGCTGAGAGAGCCTAAGAAAAAAGTACATTTTTCTGGACGTAGTTATAAACATTACAACTATGATACCTTTGCTACTCACTTAACTGATTCCGATTGGAGTGTACTCTGGTCGAGCACGGACCCTAGTGAGCAGTGGGATATTATTGTTAGAGCTATAACCAATTATCTAGATATTGTATGACCCATAAAAGAGATGACCTTCAAGAGGGAGCGTGACCCTTGGATCACCGATGACATACTTTCTAAAATCCATGAAAGAGCTTGCCTTGTGGAAAGTGCAAGAGAGAGTGAGAATACAACGGATGCTAAAGCGGCCAGGAGATTAGGTCTTGATATTAAAAGATCACTCCTGGACGCAAAGGACAACTACTGTAGGGAGGCTATGGACCAAGCTAGGTGTGCGCCACGAGACTTCTGGCGCCTTATTCAGGACTTAACAGAAGGTAAAAAAACGGTAGCGAGTTGCAAGTTAGTTGATGGGGATAGTGGTGAACAGGTGCCTGACGAGAGCACTGCCCATTTTGTTAATAATTACTTCGGAAAAATAGGGTCTGAAATATTCGAAAGCTGTGATCTTGATGCCCACATGGACCTATTAGGTGATCTGGGTGACCTAGAGAAAAACGATACTACTGTTGACCTAGACTTTGATAAGGGAGATGTACTAAAATTGATTAAAGAGATGAAACTGACTAAGTCGTCTGGAGTAAGTGACGTATCAGCGCGGATCCTCAGAGATGCTCTTATTATTCTGTTAGACGAATTTACCTACCTGTTGAGATGTTCATTCAAATATAGTCTAGTTCCTAACTCATGGAAAGAAGGTATCATAATCCCCATACCCAAAGGTGGTGACAATACCGATGTATCTAATTGGAGGCCTATCACAATACTCCCGGCACCTGCTAAATTATTGGAAAAAATCATGCACCGATCTCT
The DNA here is from genome assembly GCA_950022655.1 of Alentia gelatinosa. Lineage (NCBI taxonomy): Eukaryota > Metazoa > Annelida > Polychaeta > Phyllodocida > Polynoidae > Alentia > Alentia gelatinosa. The sequence goes on along the minus strand of OX465579.1, from coordinate 78,700,786 downwards.
TTATGGATGGCTCGAAGAGCATGAATTTCTAACAGACTATCAATATGGCTTCAGGCCCGGCTACGGGACAGAGGACGCTATATTCGAGTTTGTTAATGGTCTGTATATTGGACGAGATTGTTCCGAAGTAACTGCCGCGTGCTTTGTTGATATACGCAAGGCGTTTGACTCTGTGCCGCATAGTTTGTTACTTTCAAAATTGGAACGTCTTGCTTTTATACCAGAAAACTGGAACCACTGGCTAATAGATTACCTAGCACACCGGAAACAGCGGTGCTTTGTAAATGGTACTCTCTCGGAAGTGTTGGATGTAACCACTGGGGTCCCGCAGGGGTCCGTGCTCGGCCCGTTGTTGTTTAATGTATTTATAAATGATATGTGTAGTGGTTTGGAGGGCGTCAAATGGTTACAATATGCTGACGATCTGGTTGTATACACTAGTGACCTAAGACCGGAATCAGCTCGACAGAGGCTTGAAACGGCAGTCAATAGTGTCTACAACTGGAGTAAAATAAATGGTTTAATGTTGAATGCCAAAAAAACTAGTACATGTTGGTACGCGTCTAAGGCACGAAAGCGATTTCTACCCGATCTTGACTTGCGTTGTGGTGATGATAAACTGGTCACAAAGGAGGCTTATAAATATCTAGGGGTAATAATAGATCAGGACCTTAATTTCTTATCTCAAATCAAACAGATATTAAAGACTGCTAGTAACCGGATTTATAGATTAAACAAAATTAGGAGATCGATATCGCAAAAGGTTGCCAAAGAAATATATTGTACCTGTATTCGGCCTATTCTGGTATACAGTAGTTTTGTTATCGACGGAGCGAGATCCAGTGATATACTAGCTTTGCAAAGAGCACAGAACAGAGGCCTAAGGGTGGTACAGGGTAGTAGATACAGAAGGCAGAGCATTGCCGACTTGCACACCAAAGTGGGGGTAGAATGGTTGAAGGACAGACGTGAGCTTAAACTGGAAAGGTGTATGTACAAGTTATCAACCAACTATAACTTACTAGATACTAGAGAGAGTAGAACACGTTGGGGCAACAGGAAGCGTTTTAAAGTAATAAACCACAAGACATCAAAATACACCAAGTCACCAATGTACAGGGGCATTGGGCTGTGGGACTGTCTGAGCAGTGACACGCATAATTCTGTGGACATGGCTGCCTTTAGACGCGCTACCAAACATGAGAAATTTCAGGTATAAGGGTTTGTTGGTCAGGTGGGATGGGATTGTATATAGGGGTATTATTATATATATATATATGTTTGTTTTTTTTTTGGTTTTTTTTTTTCAGTTTATGCTAATGTTAAGATGCTCGTAATGTACAGGTTGCACCGCACTCTTCAAATGGAAGAACTGGACTGTAGTTCAGAATTTGAATAAACACTTCAAATAAAAAAAAAAAAAAAAAATTCATCAGCCTAGGAGCATTTAGAACAACACCTGCCCAAAGCCTGTATGTAGAAGCAGGAATCCCCCCACTCCATCTGCGACGGGAGGGACTGTCTCTACAATACTCTATGAGAGTTAGGGCCAACCCAAGAAACCCAGCCTACAACTTGATTTTCAAAGAAAATCAACAAATGTACAAAGACAACCCAAATGCCATAAAACCATTCCCGGTCAGAGCACGAGCTCAATACCGAGAAGCAGGCATCCCAATGAAAAGAATAAGAGGTGAGCGGCCACCTGAAACCCCTCCATGGGACCAGGAAACTCCCTCCATCCTCTTTGACCTGGCAAAAAACAAGAAAGGTGACACCCCTGAAAGTGTCTTTCTGAAGGACTATGAGACCATAAGGAAATGTTTCAAAGACCATGTACCCGTGTATACCGATGGCTCAAAAGACGGTAACCGTGTTGGTTATGGAGTCCATACACCATACGGCGACCTGAAGAAAGCCCTCCATGGCAAGAGCAGCATTTTCACTGCTGAGGCCAATGCTATATTGCATGCCTTGACTTGGATGAAAATGTCACAACACAAGAAATTTATAGTCTTCTCAGACTCTAAATCTTGTCTACAATCCATTGGACAGCATGATGCAAAGAATGCTGTCATCAGAGACATCAAACTGTCATACACAGACCTAAAGAGAGAACATGGCAAAGAGGTGGCCATGTGTTGGCTGCCGAGTCATATCGGAATCGAAGGAAATGAAGCTGCAGATCAAGCAGCCAAAAGTGGACTAAGCAGACAAGTTGGAGCCCACACGGTTCCACATACAGACCTGAAACCAATGGCCAAGGAGCACATTCACAAAACTTGGCAGAAACTCTGGAACTGCACCAGAGACAACAAACTACGAGAAATTGTAGTGGCTACTAGCCAAAACTTTAGGAAAGACAACCTGACACGAACTGAACAGGTGAAACTGACCCGTCTGCGGACCGGGCACACCAAACTGACACATGGGCATCTCCTAAGAGGTGAAGTAGCACCTGTGTGCCAGACATGCAACACTCCGCTGAGTGTAAAACATCTCATGCTATGCTGTCAGGCCTTCAAAGAGAACAGGAAGAAATTCCTTAAGAATGCGCCAACAATGCGCAGTGTTTTCCATAACACTGGGAAGAAAGAAATTCTTGACTTCCTCAGGGAATGTAAGATTTTCGATAAGATATGATTGAGAAAAGTAAGATGCCTGGATTAACCAGTCAGCATAACTTTTTCTCCCAAAAGGATATGCAAATTTGAGTAAAGTAAACCAAAGTAAGTCTAATTGAACAAATTGGACATTAAACTACCCAAACAAACAAACAAACAAACATCAGCTATTGACAGATGCTGGTTTAGAGCACCTTGGATGGGAGGTATGGAATCTGATTTCCTTGCTGTCACTATGAAGAGGACTATCCTCATGTCATTACAAAGGAAGCAAAATAGTTTTATTTTATCATATTCAACTAGTAAGAAGTCTAACCAGTTTGCAGGAGGAAGATGATTAACCTTTTCTTTTGATTGTATAAACTGTTTCTTTTGACCCATTACGCTGTAATTGGTGTCAATATCTCAAACAGCATCAAGCCTGTCAACATATTTAGGTTGCAGTTGAACATGGCACAAAGATATTGCCGAAATAACTTTGAAAAATAACTGCTGGACCACTCAGCAATACATAAATTTATAAGGGATGCACCACCAATAAATAGTCCTCCTCTGAGGAGCTGGATTGCAACTTCTCAGCGCGGGCCACTTTGTCTGCCATGGCTTTCGTCTCAGCAGCTTCCCTGGTTGTGTGAGTTTTGTGTTTTCTCCGACGGGACACATGGCTATCAGTCTCAGACCGGGATGTCTGAGCCTGATCTGAGGAGGTAGGTCTAGCCGGCTGTGAGGCGGGTTTATCGCCCTTCTCCTTTCCCTTTGGCTCCGCCCTTTTTTCCGAGGAAGCAGGGGCAACTACCAGCTTGTTGGTAGAGGGATCAGAGTCTACATTCATGCAGTTTCTACCCCTGCAGGTGTGCCACCGCCACCGTCTGCTGACCCCATACGGCCTGGGTTTCATCCGGGGAAGGTGTTACCACAGGACCGGTAGAAGCAGGCATCTGGCTCATGACCCAACCATCTACCAAACTCTTCAGCTCTGGGTTGGCAATCCCCGCCAACTCCCATTCCCATTGTGCCCACAGAAAAAGCCTGCTCTGAAGAAGACTCAGAGGAGGACTCGTGGTCTGGTCGGTCAGACAGGAGCCGGACACCAAGTAGTGTAACTTTGGGGGATGTTTTACATTCCTTGAAGACAGGAACAGCGAAGGTGAATCCTGACCACAAGAGCTCTGACACTTCCAAGGGGGAGAAATCCTCTAAGGAACCTGAAAAGGCAGCAGTCTCCTCTGAAGCTTCGGCAAAGACAAGCACTGCTGGTGCCAGACCGAAAGAGAAAGGCACAGATGCCAAAGGGACTGGTGGGGCTGCGATGGAGGAGGATTTCCCTTCTCTTCCCTCTCCAGCTGGGCTTGTCCCCAAGGCGGCAGCGAAGCAGAAGGAACCGCAGCCTGCACCGTAGGCTTCCACTGCTACAGTTGCATCTGCATCAAGGTATGTGTATTCCAAGACACTACCGAGACCTACACTAGCACCGATAAGGTAGGAAACTGGGAACCGCAGCACATCTCAACTTACCTGGAGCATTTAGTCAACCAGGTTGTCACTAACATGAACAAGTTTAGGGGCAGCGTACAACAACTCATGGAGTACGAGTGCGTGATTACACCCTAAAGGTTGCTCAGGACACTGAGGCGAAAGCCTCAGAGACCCAAGCAAGCCAGGCCCAGATTCAGCCGATGGTGATACCCCTGGTATCTATCCCGTTGAATCTGCGGCAGCCACCAGAGGCCACCCAGACTGTGAGATTCCTAATGAAATATGGAGTTCATATATGAAAAATCCTTTCTTTCGGTCAAAAACTTGAGAAACAGGCAATACATGTATCAAAGGCCCTTTTCGTGATAAATTCACCTAAAGACATTGGTGCATTACTTTCAGGTGACTGGTCAGGTGCGTCTATGATAGTGCCTTCGTACCCGATTTTGAGGGTCACTACGGCAACCAAAGAAAATAAAACCATTCCAGATTGTTAACTCTATTTACTGAAAAATATATTGATGGATTTTCCCCTCAAAGATTGATGACTAACCACTGCAAATTCATGTTATTCAAGAAATTTCTGCAAAAAATGCAATTTTCCCTGAAAAAAAAGAAGGGACGGTTGCCATGGCAACCAAAATTGGATTAACTACAACAGTTACAGAATCCTAATGGAATATGGAGTTCATATATGAAAAATCTTTTCAACCAGTCAAAAACTTGAGAAACGGGCATAAGATGTATCAAAGGCCCTTTTTGTAATAAATTCACCTAAAAACATTGGTGCATTACCTTTACGTGACTGGTCAGGTGCCTCTATGATAGTGCCTTCTGCCTGATTTTGAGGTTCACTATGGCAACCAAAGAAAGTAAAAACCTTCCAGATTGTTAACTCTATTTACTGAAAGATATATTGATGGATTTTCCCCTCAAAGATTGATGACTAACCCCTGCAAATTCATGTTATTCAAGAAATTTCTGCAAAAAATGCAATTTTCCCTGAAAAAAAGAAGGAACGGTTGCCATGGCAACCAAAATTGGAATAAACTACAACAGTTACAGAATCCTAATGGAATATGGAGTTCATATATGAAAAATCTTTTCAACCAGTCAAAAACTTGAGAAACGGGCAAAAGATGTATCAAAGGCCCTTTTTGTAATAAATTCACCTAAAAACGTTGGTGCATTACCTTTACGTGACTGGTCAGGTGCCTCTTTGATAGTGCCTTCATACCCGATTTTGAGGTTCACTATGCCAACCAAAGAAAGTAAAAACCTTCCAGATTGTTAACCCTATTTACCGAAAGATATATTGATGAATTTTTCCCCTCAGAGTTTGATGACTGACCACTGTAAAGTCATGTTATTCAAGAACTTTCTGCAAAAAATGCAATTTCCCCTGAAAAAAAGAAGGAACGGTTGCCATGGTAACCAAAATTGGAATAAACTACAGCAGTTACAGAATCCTAATGGAATATGGAGTTCATATATGAAAAATCTTTTCAATCACTTGAAAAGTCTTCAAATGACCACAACATATATAAAACGTATTTTTTTATTTTGAAGGGTTAAGATGTAACACGGTTAGAACATGCGTTACGACACAGAATCGAACGTTTTGGGTTTTTGTCGTAGTGGTGGTGGACACACTGTTCCAACACGGCTTTCGACACACTGCATCACACTCCAACATGGCTCATGACTCTTGAGTCTCTTATTCTTTTAACCACTCTAAGGCTTCGGTTTACACATACCTGTAACTTATGTTGCATTCCTTTAGTCATATTCAAGTGTACAATGTCCACATATTCAATAATCGGGAAAAGAAACTGTTTAACAATCTTTAGATAGCTTTTACATAGTACGGAATACTCCCAACACAGTATGACACAAGCCGACCTCTACGATTTTTCAAACATGTTTGAATTTGTCGGAAGGGCTACGCCAAAAAAAAACCAAAACGTTTGATTCTGTATCGTAAGAGGGTGCGTCCACCAACCACGACAGGGCTGCGACAACGGCTTTCCGGCAAGGTCCACGACAGCTCTACGATTGGAAGGCATGTCGTAGCCTTGTCATGGTTGGTGGACCATAGTTCCCGACAAGAGGCTACGACAAGGCCCCGACAGGCTGCGACACAAAGCTTGTTGGGAGGTTGTCGGGGGCCTTCCGACAAGGCTACGACAAAATCGAACATGTTCGATTTTAGAGCCTTGTCGTGTCATGTCGGGAGGTTGTCGCAGAGGTCTGCGATAGAAAATTTAGGTGGAGCTTGCTCTTCCCGACATGCCCCGACAATGCTGTCGTAGAGCTCCTCTCCTCAGGAGAGGGCTGCGATAAGGCACCGATTGGAAATTTCTTGTCGGCGCGTGTCGCAGCACTGTCGTAGTTGGTGGACGCACCCTCTAACGCTTGTCGTAGTGTGTCGGGAGCGCAGTGGACACCCCCCTTAACTATGTCTATTACACGTAAATAGACTATAATATTAGGAAACGTCATTACGCTAGGCGAAACGTTTATTGTTCTCGGTCAATAACGGAAAATATACGGTCTGGTGCCATAGGTAGGAGGCCGTATATTTTCCGTTATTGACCGAGAACAATAAACGTTTCACCTACAGTTAGGATATTTGCTTATTATTATATGCCTTGAATAAATTAAATTACTTAAAAAGTCGTTGAATAACAGTCTATCAAACGTCCGCGCCAGCACTCTAACCTTACGGGCCGCTGTCATTTAAAGTGGAAAACACACTGTACGATTTCGTTCCCACCGATTAACTCCCTCTTTTTCTTTTACGACACACTCCGACAAGGCTTTATGACACACTGCGAGGTCTGCTGGGGTGGACAGAAATTACCAATCTGTTCACCCTCTTGGTCGCCTCGCCTCCTCGTGGTGCAGACTGGATATGCTTGCACGCAAGCATAACTAAAGCGACCGGCGTGGGTAGGGAGATAGCTCAGTGGTAAGGAGCATGGGACTTTGTTGATTCAGATCCCACTGCAGCCACTTTTCTCCTTCACCCCCCAGCAGTGGTAGATTTACTGCTATATCAAAGGCCAATCCTTCTCATACCATGTCTATGTGGTGTGGGAAGTAAAAGAACTCTCACCTCGGTAAATGTGTAGGGGTGGGATTTCTCCTACATTCATCTCATAGATTCGATCAAACCCAAAGTAAGTCTAATTGAACAAATTGGACGTTAAACTACCAAAACAAACAAAAAACAAACAAACACACTGCGACACACTCCGACAGAGCCCTTCCGACAGGGATTTTCTTTGTCGTAATGTGTTGTAAGCCTTGTCGGAGTGTGTCGGAAGCAGTGGGTACCCCCCTTTATGGACATGACGAACGTCCGTAAGTCTCAAACCTAGTCATTTTTGATAGTTATGGACATTTTTGATAGTTATGGACCGCACAACTGTACGGTGTAATGGTAACGCGGTAACGGTAACGCGGCAACTGGGTTAGCTTCCAATCCAGACATAAATATAACTCAATTTTAGGTAGCGTGACAAGTCTTGTATCAGTCTTACAACAGTCTTGAATCAGCCTGTGGTCACTAAAAGCACAAGGGTTAATAACTGGTCAAACAGGTTTGCTGGCTCCGTGCTATGTAAGGAATCTGGCCCATCAGTGTCTCATTGTTAGTAGAAGTCAGAGAGTAGTGTGGGGGTGGGGGTGGGAGTGGGCACGGGGAGGCGGTTGGTCTGTAGTCACTAAAACCTCTCTTGGCTCTACATAGACTTACTCAAGTCTTTTTTTCTTCTTTTATTTTATTAGGTCATAGAGCCAGACATTAAATTTGTTTTTGAATCCAGGCTAGATCTCAACATAAATATATCAATTTAAAAGTGTTACAATCAGCAATCCTGCTGTACTGACTGTAAGGAAGATAATACAAGTCCAGATGAAATAAATGGAATAAAAAGAAAAGGATACAGGGTCTGAGGCCAGTTTAGGCTCTAAAGTCTCTGTGTGTCACTTTCCTAGCAGATCTTTTGCGGAAGTAGAGTACAGGATCTCTGCTCGGAGAGTGCAAGTGATGGAGGCGTTACCCATAGTGCACCATAAAAATGGAACCCATTACCTGGCCTATAATGTGACTAGGCCAGGCTTCCAGGCTAGTCGAAATTGTCGAGCGTGAAGAATAGTAGGGAGTAATCATGGCTCGGGGGGGGGGGGGGGGGCACGGATTGCATGAAGTGATCCGGGCAAAACTAGTTATTACCCTCTCTCACATAGAAATAGGGACCCCTCAAGGGTATACTGAGATATACGTTTGCCTCCCAACAAGAATCAAGAATAGTAGGAAATGTTTAGCCCACCACAGAAGACGGTGCGGTGATATATAGCCAGAGTAACCAGCCCTGTCCACAACAGAAGATGGCAACAGTCTTAAAACAGTCTTGTAAAAAAGATTTTTTTAGGGTAAAGATATACAACACAAGGTGATCTCTACCCCAGAAAAATTGGAATTATTATGTGAGAGTTTATTGTACTTTAGAGGTACCGCGCAGATCCATTGTAAATGGAAATATCATTAGCTTAATATCATTAGTTTCATTTGGGCAGGGAACCAGTCTAACTGTCGACCTACTTTTAAGTGGTCACGTCCGGGTCAGAGTCAGGATCAGAGTGCGATTATCAGTAACAGTTTGGGTTTGCGGGTGGGCCACAAGTGAACAGTGGCTGGAAGTGAAAATGGCAGAGAACTGTGGATATACAGTGCGCCCAGGCAAACGAGAGGACATGCCTGCTGTACAGAAGCTAATGCTAGACGAAGGCTGGTCAGTTAGCTTGGAACATCTCCTCTTCCAGTTTGATAATTTCCCTGAAGGTGTGGTTGTGGCAGAAACATCCAATGGTGAAGTAATCAGTAAGTAGGCCTACACACTATCAAATGATCAAGTCACAAACAGTGGGATCAAAACCAAAAAAGTAAAATGGAACTGGTCGTTCTCGTATATGAAGTATCCATATATAATTATCATTTCCTGAGGTGGATTTTTCTAATCACTACATATTTTCACAGCATGAAAAGTGAAGTTCATCAATCTTTATTATATACCCGTGACGCATATATACTGTGAATATGGACCGTTTTGCGATATATGTTATAAGGTATTAATACCATACGGAAAACTGGGAGGTGTTTTTCTGTCGTGACAAGGTTACGACTGTCAAAAGCGGGTGTTCCACCTGTTAATAATGATAGAGACAAGAGACAAGCGCATGGTTGACGTTACTCGTAATAGCTTATAGCACCTGCTTTTTTCCTATTGGCATCAGATTATTTAAGAAGCAAATATGTGGAAAACTGCAGATATGTTGTACCGTTGTGGGGGGCCTTAAAGGTTGTTTCTTATGCCCCAGTCACACTGGCGTAATAAACGGCGTTTTTTCTTGTATGCACGTCTACGTTCTTCTATGCATTTTGAAATCTCAAAGTACGCCGAAAAACGCGGAGATACGTAAAGGAAAGCCGGAATGCGCTGAAAAACGCCACAATGCGTACAGAAGCGTAAATAAGCGTTGATGAACGTTGAGAAGCGTACTAAAACGTTAAAGCAAAGCAATCAAATACGTTCCAAATCCGTAGCTAATACATGGTCCCACCAATTCAAATACGTAGAAGAAACGACATAATTTTACGCCAAATCTTTGGGGCATTAAGTCCTGGGAACTACTATCAGTCACATAATCAGGTAAATCGTACAACGGTCTTTGACTCTCTGTGAAATACTTTAACTCTTGTAATATTTTCGTAGAACTGCTAGATGTGAATCAGCCATCGATGCACGATAACCACACACCTACACCCAGAGGCACATAAGATAAACAATGAGACCTTTTAACTTGTTTTAATGAACTGAGTCAATCCAAACAAAGCGATGATTAATTAGTTGCGTAATTCTGCAGTATTACAAGTACCGTACAAATCGTCTTCAGTAATAAACCTCCATGGTAGATTTTTTTTAAATCTTTTATTTCAACCAGTTCTGTCAAATCAGGCAGATCTACCACTGAAGATTCGTTCAGGTTACATCGAGAGTAGACAATCCATAATGAACATAGTATAAACAGAGTATACTGTGATGACTTATTATGGGGTTGTAGGTTAAATTGCACTCGTTCCAACACAACACTCGGAATATTTTTGAAATGTTGTTGTTACAACCACTCATACACTGATGATTTCCTTTTTAAAACTACCTTAAATTCCCTTTTAGAGGCAACATGTTGAGTATTGGAGCATATTTCTGCGACAGTCTAGTTAATCAGCATGGTATTTCTCATGCAGGGCATCAACCCTCTGTCTCTGCTGGTAGTATCCCTGAACAATGCGCAGCGCTCTATTTTTTAACAATTGGAAGCTGTCTATATCAATCTGTGTGGCTCCATCAATCAGAAAAGCACAATACTCTAACATTGGCCGAATGATTGTTATATAAATTGTCTTAGCTACTTCTACACTAACACCTCTCATCAATTTACACAGTTTGAACAGACGTGAATTAATACTCCTAACAGTTTCCTTCAGGTGAGGCCTAAAGGTAATAGAGCTGAATCAATCAGAACCCCTAGGATTGGATGTATGTACAAACAACAATACCTTCCCACATGTCATTAACGAACATAATAGATAAAAGTGGCCCCAGGACGGAGCCTTGAGGCACTCCATAAAAAAGGTTTCTGCCAATGATGACCTGATACCATTAATAGATACTAGCTGGTGCCTGTCTCGCGCCTTTTCTACCTCCTAATATATTATGGTATACATCAACTTCTCAAGTACTTTCCTCAGTACAGGAAGTAGTGAAATAGGTCTCCATTTAGCTATACTTCGCCTCTTACTGCCTTCCGGAATTGGCATTACCCTTGCAACCTTCCATTTCCTGTGAATGCGACCCCTGTCTAGAGACTGATTGAACAGGTATGTAAACTCAGTTAGTGATATCAACATGGTGTCTCTTATCACTCTACCAGATACCCCGTCAATGCCGGAACTCTTATGAATGCAAATATCCTTCACTAAGCCTTCTACATCACTTTTTGTAAAAAGTCTTAAAGCCTTTGGTCGTGGAACACTTTGTTCATTGAGCTCATGAAGTCGCCTAGTAAAACTAGATTTATCCCTATTTTATAACAGTTTCCCCCTCAGTGAAATATTTGTTAATATAATCTGAGGTTTCCCCTAAATCCACTTCATTACCCATCTCCTCTTCTACCAATGAGCAGTCTGTATTTTGTCCTTCAGGTGATAGGATACCATTTACTAAGCGCCAAAATCCATTAGGATTTGTCATAGAACCATCAATACTCAATTTGCAAAACTCATTGCGAACATTGGCCGTAGATACCTTAATGACCTTTCCTAAACGTTTGGCCTCACGTAAGTACACTGGATTACCTTTAATTTTGTACAATAGTACAATCATATAGTGAAAATCATATTGATCAGTGTACCCCTGGTCTTGTGATCTCCTATATGAGCTGAACCAGTCCATGGTCCTTTGTACAATTTAGAAGCTCGTCCTTCTTGGCATTTGATTTATCTAGTAAATTAATGTTCAGATCACCCATAACCCAAATCTCAGTATCAACTGGTCTGCTGGGGTGGACAGCAATTACCAATCTGTTCACCCTCTTGGTCGCCTCACCTCCTGTGGTGCAGACGGGATATGTTTGCACACAAGCATAACTAAAGCGACCGGGGTGGGGAGTTGGCTCAGTGGTAAAGAGCACTGGACTTGTAATCCGAAGGTTGTCAGACTTTGTTGATTTGAGTCCCACTGCAGCCACTTTTCTCCCTCACCCCCAGCAGTGGTAGATTTACCAAGATCATCACAGCCTTACAGTCTATTTATTACCAATACCCATATATCAAAGTAGGCTTGCGGCAAACATAGGCATATCATCTACATTAAGGTAGATTTATTGCAAGTTACATCAAGCAACAGCCTTACAGTCTGTGTTGGTAACAACATATTACATAGCATTACCGATTGTGAAATATTAGCATTAGGCATATGGGCACCGCACAGTAGAATAATTTATCAGTCATCTTCTCCATTCTGCCAACTAGCCTCACGGTCTACGTATCATCATGAGCAACAGCCTAAAGGCGGGCGTCCACCAACCACGACAAGGCTACGACAAGCAGCGACAAGAAAGTTCCTATCGGCGCCTTGTCGCAGCCTTGTCGTGAGAAGAGCAGTGTCGGGACAGCGGTATCAGGGCATGCCGTAGACGTTGCTGGATGCCGTAAAAAAGGCGCCCATGGTTCCGACACAATACGACAGTGATATAGAGGAAACCACAACACTCCACGACAAAGGTCCAGTCGTAGCAAAAATCACTATCTGTAAGACGAGAAAACACCACCTCGCTCCACCTTCATACCTGAGCAAATTCATTTTGCACAAGTGGTTCATAAGTGGTCTACGACAGGTCGGTGGGGTGTTTGGATCGTCAAACATGCGCAACAGTCCCCACAAATACTGTTGAACATTTACTACACCGAGTCCTGCTCATTCCCTTTTTGATCCCCGGAAAACATAATGAGCTGGGTGTGTTGGCTTACCTGACTGGTTGTCCTCATGGTAGGCCACGCCTACCGCGGACTGATCGTGCGGGATCCAGGGATGCCCTAAATGTGCAGTTGAAAGTCCGGCTGGGTCCAGGCCCTGTGTGGTGCCAAAATTGGTTACCCTGCCAAAAGTGGTAATTATCGCTCACTCTATCCCAGCATGTCTCTTCCCGTCCTGTACCGCTTAGATTTCACAGACCATTCTATTCGGGAAAACTCCAAAAAGATATTAGGCTAAATTTGCTTAGTGCGCATGTACAAACTAGCACTCTCCCAGCAGATCTTTTGTGGCGCTATCACTTGCTATCGGCCGCAGTAATTAGAGCGCTGGATTTCTGCTTGGAGAGTAACAAACTAGTGGTTCGAGGGCCGATGAATTTGTGACTCTCCAATCGGGGACTGCAAGAGTGCGCATGTTTGCGCATGCGCCAAAGACAATAGTGAACGATAATTACCACTTATGGCAGGGTAACCAATTTTGGCACCACACCGGCACTAGATTGGCTGCCCTGGACGTTTGCACGACCGTTTTGGCGATATCAGTACTTGTAGAGCCTCCTGGCATAAATTGTGTACCTGTCACAGGTGTCTTGGTCATTCTATCATCCAATCTGGCCATTGTTTTGTGCTGGCGAGGATGCATAATATCGGAACGTGCCTCTCTTGGCTCGGTCTCGCTCCCACGGACCGACCCGGTTGCACCGACAAAATGGCCTCCTTCAAATTCTCCAGTTGAGCCTGAAGGAGATCCATTCACTTTTCTCCACGAGCTGCTCTCCCCTCGCCTGCTGATGAATTTTTAGTTGTCTTCGTTGACACAGCACATGCAGATTTCTAAGGCAGCATTTTCTTGATGATTTGATGTCTTGCAAAGATAACCAAGTTCGCCAATAATGGTAGGTATTTTGTATGTACTTTGCCTATATTGTGCTTCTCCACAATTTATTATATGTGTTTTTTCACATTTGTAGTAAAAAGTGAAAAAGGACCCTACATTTTGTAGACTAGAAACTACTAGAGAGTTATAGGTATTTATAACTTTTTTTGTGTTTTTCGTTATTTAGTATACATAAATTTAGGTTAGAAAATAAATGTTTCTCCACACTAATAAACATGTATATTTATATTATGATACAGGCTTCAGACGGACTGTGTATTCCACAGTGTATCACCTGATTGTTTTTCCGGTTGACTGTATCATCACTTTGTATCAATTCAGATATAGATATTTTAGTCAGTCATGTTGCATAGTCCAACAGTCGGCGTTCATGATATTCCTTGGTTTGGAGATTTATCAGGGTTTTCTGTTTATCACCTCAGTTGGAATCGTTCAGTGAATATTATTGTAGAAAGTATAAACCAGATTTCTGGCGAACTTGGCTTTCGTTGCCCCAGTATAATGAATACCATCAGTTGTAGTTGTATACATGATATCTGTGAGATAAATGCTTTTTCAGTCTCGTTTTATAGACGTGCAGTAGGAAATGCAGCGTGCTTGCCGATCTCATTGAGTTTAGGCAATTTATCGCTGCCGCGGCATCAAAATCGCATCGTTGTTTTTGTTGAGGTAAAAACTGAGTTTGTGCGATATTATACATCTGAAAGTTCATTCCGATAACCTCACAGCGAACCACAAATTTTCCATGGGTTTCTAGCTTTTCACGTGCTGCAGCAAGTTCCCTAGTTAGGTGCGATATTATGCAATCGCTCATATCAAAAGCTGGTGATACGTTTCCATACCAGGCCAAATGTGACAGATCTTCGCCAAATGGACAGGGGCAGGGGTGAAAAATAATGATAGGAGTATGGTCAAAATCTTTTATGTGTAAGTAGTACAAGGGCTGGGGCATATGTCAGATGTAAGGTTAGGTTAAATATCCATAATAAATGTACACTACAAGGCCAAAGTTGGGTTGTTCATATACTATGTGGAAACAATTGACTCCCTTTTTCATTCACACTGTCACAAAGCCACCTCCCCCTTCCAGATACGTATGTAGAATTATGATACAAAATAGTCTTTTGCTCTACCATAAGAGATATACTCTACACAAACCAAGTGAAAAGGCTCCCAATGCTATCATAATATAGTTCGGTTTTTTTCTCATATACACATAGGCACATGTTAAGGCTTACAAGGACATATTTCATTCCAGTCTGTGCTATATGTAGTTATTGCCAAGGTTACCATCTTTGGGAGTCAATCGTTTCCACACTAAAACTACACATGTACATAATGCCATGTAAAGATTATACTAGCCTGACCAGATATGTGTAAATGGTTTTCAAAAATCCTTAATCTATGGCGACTCAGTTAAGGACAATAATTGTAAACATTATTATCTTTTACTAATAATGCTGACAGCTGCAAGTATGGTGGTTTCTTTTAAAGCTTTATTCATTCTGTATACAGTTCTTCCATGAATAGTTTGACATTATAACCAGGGCTGGCAACTTTATATTTATGAGTAACGTAAACATAGGATAAATAGGTGAATGGATGATGATGGTAGGAAAACCAGAAATTACTGGTGTACATCATAATCAACAAAACCAAGTATATCATCCGTGGAACAAGTACATTTGCTGAAAGGTCAGAGGTTCAGGTTGCACGATGCAGAGAAGATTTTGTAAACTGGTGAGCAAGGACTTATGCACCAGGTAACTTACTGAAACCCAAGGTAGAAAATAACGGATATATAGAAACTCTCTCTCCCACTACTGGACTTGAAACTATAGCAATCAAGTTGTAATTGATCATTGATTATATGACGTTGACAAAGTATTTTTGAGTACTAAAGGTATCCCTAGAGTGACTATAATTGTTGTAGTAATAAATGTGACCATTATCATCTGATCTCATCATTACCTATTCACTCAACCTGATTTGGAAGTACCGATTATCTGAAACCTACCTGGAGGTTGTTCAAATACACTCAGCCAATGTACTACTACTAAGTCCCATCTGCTACAGGGCCCGAATGGAAGAACGGCACTGTTGCCGAATCCGGTATTGTTTGTAACAATTAACCCTAATAAAAATTGTTTAAAAAAAAATATATATACTGTTAATAATTGCCTTATTATATATAAATTATATGATAAAATATCTAAACATTTTTATATAATACGTCCCTGGCATATCAAGCCCATATCTGTTAGACTTCAGGCTCTGACTGAGCCTCACCAGCATAGATAATAAAATCTCTTATATTTTGCGTTTTATATATATATATTCTCTTTCCACGTACATGACTCATGCAGTTGAAAAAATCTCAAGGGAAAATGGTTTTAAAATATGCCATACAAATATTCGCTGTCTCTTCAGAAAGAGAGACCTATTAGCACATACTTTGAACGATTTTGATATAATTGGTGTCTCTGAGACACTTCTGAAGGGAATCATCACATCAAACTTTGTCCAGATAGATGGATACCATCTAATACGAAACGATCGACCGTGGGGTAAAGGAGGAGGAGTCGCAATTAATGTGAAAGATAAATGGGTGCCCTATATATACATATACATGAACGCCTATGGGTAATGGACAAGTCGCTAGAAACAATAGTCATAACTCTAGAGATGCCCAACCATAAACAGGGATGCAAGTTCTCCGACAATTGACGGAAATCAGAAATTTCTTCATCTTGAAATATGATCATTAACAAAGTATGAAAATTGACGCACACCCCGGGGAAATCGGCACTGTCAGTACTTTGGCGGCAGTTAAACGCGCCAAGGGCCGTTGACACTGCCGTCAGAGTTCCGTCAAGTGCCGAAATTTTGTTTGACGGCACGGGGGGGGGGGGCGTCCCCCCCCCCCCCCCCCGAATACGCCCAATTTTTTTTTTTTTTTTTCTGTTTCCGACTTTTTCATCAGTCCCGACTTTCATCCCTGCATAAAGCAATGGCCATAATAAATTTATTTAGACCTTCAGGTTATGACATTAGCAAAATGTTAGAATACATAAATGAAATCGGGGGGACCAAATCTGCAGGGTGTACCGTTGTGAAGGTATTAGCAAGGTTGTGAAGGTATTAGCAAGACTATTCTTGGTACCCCAGACACTGTGGGAACGTTTCTAATAGCAGACAAAATATTATAAACATTGAAAATCCTTTTATCAACATGTACTGCATGTTATGAGTGCCTCTGGCGAATTCTAAAACAATGAGAGGTGATATCACATTCCCCTGCTGCAGTCTTATCTGATGATATGTAAACATTAACTGCTCATGCGCATTGGCCCATTTTCTATGTGGAGACTTGAATATATACTGGAATAAAGAGGAGGCTTTTGGGTCTTCGGATGTGACTGGGACTAGATGTGTTTTGTCTTCTTAAACTCGGGTTTTATGTCACTCTTACCGGCTACCATAATGACAGCGGGACAAGGGGGAAAGAAAAATGGTTTCTAGGTGATATCAACCTGGACGCTCATAACAGGCGCGACAAACGAAATAGCGACCTGATGGACACTATCCGCAAATTCCACCTAAAAAGACTGATAACAAGTATCACCAGACCAACAGTTCGAGTATCGATATGATACTTACTGATGCGCCTCATGTTTTGGTTAGCGGAACACTCAATGTTAGTCTGAGCGACCAGTTCGTAGTATTCGCGATTAAGAAAAAACCTCATAACACACATACTATAAAGAAAAGCTCAACAAGAAACTATAAAAAATTCTATCAACCAGAAATACAGGCGCGGATCATAAAAAAAACTGATGAGAGACTACATGATTAACGAAGGTCAGGAAAAGAGTTGTGGTACAAATGGATCAATACCATGTCAAATTATCTCGATGAAATAGTCCCACTCAGGGAAAGAATTATTTGGTTCATTGCTAGGTAGGAAATTAATTAAAGAAAAAGATAAGAATGATAGCATAGTAAAAGAGACAATGCTTGAACTGGTACGACTAAGAAAGGATATATACAGAAAAGCTTAGTTACTGACAAAAGAAGTTATATGGTAGAGCAGGTTAACCGGAACAAAGGAAATCCCTGAAAGTATTGGATAAAAGTTAAAGTTTCGAAGTTAAAGGAACGAGTTTCAAAAATGGGGACGGAGAAATAATACCAAGATATAAATGTGTAGAATATGCAAATGATTTCTTCTGTTCAATAGGGAAAAAACTTCATACAAAACTGGACAAAATCATAGTAGGGATGCGAGCCGGGATTAGCGTGACGCCGTTCCAAGCCGAGGCAAACTCCCGAAACCAGCGGAGGTCGGCCCTGATGTCGGCATTGATACTGATGTACTTTTTCTTGGACCCATGGAGAGATTCCAAAAGGCGTGAAATAAACAAACGGGCAGGTTTGATACACTTTGATATGTGGACAAGTCGTCCGACCAGCGATTCCATTTCTTTGCGCTTCATGGACCTACGGTTAGCGTAGGAACTCACCATCTTCTTGATGCCCTCGAAGCTTTTCTGTTGGGATGCTGAGGGTGCTCTGCATCAATGTTGATTCCTAGCCACCTAACATTCCTCGCCGGCCCCTGCCGTTTGCCCTTGGCCTCGGGGAGACCCAGTTCCGTGAGGAGTCCTATGGCCACGTCCTCGTCCACGCGACCTCGTTCCATAGAGGGAGAAAGAATTAGCAGATCGTCTAAGTACATCCACGCTTTTATGCCCTTATTTCGGAGTATCATGACGATGGCATCGGCGACCCGCTGCATGTGTGAACTAGAGCACCGGGCCCCGAAAACCATACTAGCTTCCAAGTAAAACCGCACCCCCACTCCATACATTGTAGTAGCCAGTCAAGGGGGTCGGCTTTAAAGTTTTTATATGCCCTACTGACGTCCGTAGAGAAAATATATACCTTGGGTCCCATTTCGACTAGGTCCTCTATGATCGAGTCAATGCTGGGAAGGGCGTGGTCCCTAACAGCCCCGAACAGTGAGTTTTTCATTATGTAGGCATTCACTGATTGTACTGCTGGGTATGTGAGATCTGAGATAACTCTCCTATCCTTACTATCCCTTTTGGGTCTCGACATGAGGGGTGCCACATGGCACCAGGGCGAGAACGGGGGCGACTCGTAAGGACCAACAAGACCCCCGAGGCCCAGCTCCTTCTCCAGGTATCTGTCGATGGCCTCCGGGTGGTCAGTTGCACTGGAGTGGTTGCTGAATGTATCGTATATGTATCGTATAACCGGACAGGCCCCACACCAGAGCTGCACATGTCTGGCCAATTTCACTGTCTATGTGATTTGAAAACATCGGGAGAAAGCCTTAGCCCGTGATCAAGGTTATCTGAATAGCAAATATCGCAAATACAGGAGAAATTGATGTCATTACCTTCTGCGTTGCTGGCGAGCTCATGACGTGCCACGCCCCCTTGTCCATGAAGGGCGGCCGTGCAAGCGGGGCTGTTTTTGGTGTATGTGCGTCCGTAGCGCCAGTTGTAGTCGGTTCTGGGGTTCCTACCGATGTATCCTGTTCCTAAGCCGTGTAACTCTGGCCGGCCGGCGGGCACCACGTACCTCGTGTTTGATGAATAAGTGCCCCTAAACTTGCCTTCCGAAGCCGCACCGGAAGTGCCGCCATCTTGGTTTTGCTGGAGCTTGTTGTTGGCCTCCGTGCCGCAACGCGCTTCACTGGTTGCCCCGATGTCCCACTGGGCGTGGCCATCTTGGCCACACTCTCCCGGCAGATCCTTTGTGAAGCATAGCTTGTTCCTGGCATCACTGCAGTTTCCTATCGGTGCTGGTGGTGCTCTTTGCCCGTATGCTTTGTCCTTTTTGCGCTGCTCCTCTGGCCTCCCAGGCAACACACTGCCCGAGACACCTACAGCACGTTTTTTTAACCTGACCGAGTTGATCCGTCTCCCTGCCGTCAGTCCCGGTCCAGACGTTCGCAGATGGACATATTGTGGTTTGAAAATATGCTGCCAGTGCGCCCGTAGCAATACGAGCAGCCGTGTACAAACACCATGCCGCCCTCCTCGTGGTCTGTGCTATGGGTACACCCTCTCCTACTGTTGAACTCCCTACAGGTCACCTCACGGCCTCTTGACCCCGTGCCGCCTGGCTTGTTAGCACGTTGGGCGCTTGGCCCTACGGCCCTCTGCCCGGGTAGAACACAGGTGCGATCCATCAAGCATAACCTGACACGTTCATGTTGTATAACATGCCAGTCGGTCCAATTCAACCAACCCTTTTCAACTTCATCGAATACATGTTGTGAGAACCATCTCACAGATGCCCACGGCCGTACCATTGCATCGTCTATCACACCTTGCAAGTGCTCGAGTAGGTGGGGGTTGTTGTGCGTGTCATTGCGCCTTTCGTCCCATATAAGACACACCATGGCTCTAATGTATTCTAGCATCCCGAGATTTTTTCTGGCCTCTAGTTTTTGCTTTATATTCTCAGCGCCCTTCCGGTTGATGTACATGTATGGTTTGGGGGTATATTGATCTATAAAAATGTCCGAGGACAGAGCCACCCTACCTTCACTGTGCAATGGGCGCATGTATTCGCGTGCAAACTCGTCCTCGAGATATCTGTTGAAATCATAATCCCTCCTGAGCTGACTTGGTGGGGACATGCGGGCGCTGGAGTGAAGATCCACGTCCCGGTCCAATGGCCTCCGGGGCCTTCCCACGCCTCGGTCGGTGCGGGTGTCATGGCGGCGTTTTTCTGGCGTCTCCTCACATCCTCGTCCCACACTCGCATGGAGGAGTAGGTCGAGCTTCTTGTCAAGTCCTCGAACGTCCGCCTCAAGTTTCTCCACTCTAGCCTCAGACAGGGAGCTACAATTGCTAACCTTGTCCACCGTCTCATATTCGCTGTACCTCGCCCGGCGGGACATTGTAACCTTGTGATCGCTCTCAGTGTCTCCCTCCTTACCTGTGTCTTTGCAATTTTCATCAGAGGAGTCAGACCTGTTTCTCACCACTTCCCTTCTTTTCGAACCTCTTGTCGTCGGGGCCATGATAATGGCCTTTGCCGATCTTTACAGACTTTGGGTAGTCGCGGTGTATAGTGTAGAGCATGAGGTGCGCCAAAACTGATGAAATAAAATATGTGTGGTAGGGTTGAGTGATTGAAGAGAAGTGGGGACGGTGTGTGTGGGGTGAGAGTGGAAGGTGAGAATGGAGAGTGTAGAGGTGTTGGTTCTGTCCACCAGACGTCAGCAGTGATCGGTCCCGCCAAAACGGCAGGACCACACCTTTGTCGGTACAGACTATGATCGCGTAATCTGGTGGAAGTTGGCCGCACTACAAGCTTTATTGTGTGCAAAAATGTTTTCCATTTCATCGTTCTTTGTTTTTACAAAGAGTCTATATTACTAAGGAAAGAAATTACAAGCTTTAGTCTTGTCTCCACATTGACCACCAGAACCGTTCCCAGCTTTGCAGACAGCAGCCACTCGGGATGGTACTACAGTCTAACGCTAGGGAGCTCGGGAAATCATGATTATACATGATGGCGGTGGTCAAAACTCCATAAATGAAACAGTGTTGAATTGCTATTTATTCAAGGACAGGCAAACCTAACGCCATTGTACAATGGCAGAGGCAGTCAGTGGCTTATACCGTGGTAAGATAATCAAATATAGCTTTTTCATATAGATAGATGAATGAAAGGTAACTGGACCGATGGCACCACGGACCGATGGCACCTGGACTGATGGCACCTCTTTTCAGTGTTACCTGGACCGATGGCACCCGTGCCTGGACTGATGGCACCACTTGCCTAGACTGATGGCACCACCTCATTTGTTTTACCTGTACATGGGAACCACTTGATAGATATAGTAATAATGTGCAGTAATCCTGTTATAACAGTGTTTCCAGTTTAATTTTCAGGTTTTTTTCTGGTTTCTGAAAAAAGATCATTGATTTCAGGAGACCACCGCTGCTACCGCGACTGGTACCGAGGCGGCTGCCGGCCGGGACCACGGGTTGCCGGCCGGGACCACCGGCTGCCGATGCCGAGGGGCCCGGAGCCGGTGTTTTTTAATTTTTTTTTAAATCATCACGTAAATTCTTCTTTATGTGAATTTAATATACTCGGTAGTTGAAAAGTAGTATACACAATATGATATGGCAATAACCATTAGTCTGAGTGAGAGTGGTGCCATCAGTCTAGGTAGTGGTGCCATCGGTCTAGGAAAAATGTTGCCATCGGTCCGAAGAGGTGCCATCAGTCCAGGTGCCATCGGTCCGTGGTGCCATCGGTCCAGTAATCGAATGAAACTTCAAAACCTACCGCTGATATCTCTCATCTTTATAATCTATAATAAAAGGATTGTTCTTCCTATCTTAAAATGGATTTAGTAGTCAAAATATTTGTATTACATTTTATCAAAATCTTTCCCCCACTTAGTTTGTTAGTGTACATTCATGGTTTCTGTAATTACATGTAATTATTCTATTCACATGAATAAATTTTTACCTGTACTCGTTCATATTGTTAGTTGAAATGAGGGTGCCTAATGTTAGCAGAGAAATGTTTATCAAATAATGCGTTAAGACAATATTTGGATCTCAACTGACGTGCTCTCAAGCAACAGGAAGACTGTATGCCATCTAATGTAAAGGGCATCAGTTTAGTTCCTGTCAAAAAAATGGCAGGATGTTTCAATGGGTTCAAATAAATATAAAACTCCCCAGGGAGTCAGATAATTTTACATCTTCATGACTTCATGGCTTAGTTTCTTTAGAAGAAATATGTCTCTTGATATTTTCAGGTAATTGTGCATCAATACCTTTGGACGATGACACTGGAACTATGTACCATTACGTTACCAAAACGTCCTTCCGTGGAAGAGGCATTGGCAAACAAGTCTTCAACCTCAGCTCCAAAGTCTTAGGACAGAGAAATGTTGGTTTGACTTCAGTATGGGAGCGCCAGGAGATGTATGCTTCTATAGGCTTCAAAATATCGACTTTCACTTTGCTGGGGTTCACTACTCATGTTCAGGATATGCTTCTATGTAAAAAAGAACCATCCCTGGAGGGATTGCCCAAACTCATGTCAATTAAGGACATCAACATTGAGAACATCCTAGTTTATGACAAAAAGATCCACTTTATTGAGCGTGTAAAGATCCTGAAGTGGCTTTTAGGAACATCCCATGCAAGTTGTGTTGCTGTTGATAGGAGTGAGGTGAAAGGCTGGGGTGTACTTTATCCTACAAGTCAAGGATATCGTATGGTGCTCTATAGTGATACCATAGATGTTGCCAGGGCATTGATCAGCTTTTTGGTTTTACAAGTTGTAAATGAGCCTGACACGAAGGTTCATATTCTTTTTCCTGATGACAACACGGATGCAAGGAAACTGTATGATGACCTTGGTATCATTGGGCAAATAAGGTCAAAGGGTAGAAGAATGTTCACAAAAAAAGATATCCCTATCCCCACACATCTAGTGTACGCTGCATTAAGTGAGGATGAGGTTTTAGCTTAGATCTAGGCTAAGCTGGAATAAAATAGATATGGTTCTTTTGTTAAGCTTATCAGAAATAGATCCTGTGTTATGATATATAGATTGAATAACCGCTGAGAGACTAGTACACGTCAAGAATGGAAATCAGATTGAATAAATACCGAACATTAGGTATGATAGAGAAAATCTAGAAGTTCTATGACATGGAACGTCAATCAGCAGTGGACGGCATAACTACCAGATATCTAAAAATAGCATTATCTACTGTGTCAAATCAGGTAATCCATCTTATCAATTTATCTTTCCAGAGTGAAATTGTACCATTGCAATGGAAATAAGCACGAGTGGTGCCATTGATAAAGCAGAGAGGTTTGTCTCACATTTGAGGCCATGCATAGATTCAGGTCCTGGAGGGATTTATTGTGGAGTGCCCCAGGTCTCAATACTTGACCTACCTTCTTTTTGGAGTACATAGATGACCTTGTTAATGCTGTAGGTGGTATTATTATATACCTGTGCAAAAACAATCTACACATACTGCCCTCTCCTACCCATGTCGTATTTATATCCGTACGGCACAGTGTGCCGTACGGGGTATGTGATCACGTGACTAGATAAAATATCGCCATTTTTAGGTATATAATAATACGAAAACGGGCTGACTATCTTCGTACGTCAAAATACTTGGTAAAATTATTGTTAACATACATCCCGATGCCGTAGACAGAGGGATGTATGTGATCAATAATTTCACCGCGTATTTTTGACGTACGAAGATAGTAAGCCAGTTTCCGTATAATACTATCAATTTGTTGCTGATGGTACAGTTTTGTGTGTGTAATACTATCAATTAGTTGCTGATGGTACAGTTTTGTATGTGCAAGGGAATGGTGAAGATAATCTAGTTGATCAAATGGATGCAAAACTATCTATAGTTAATATATGGTGCAAGCAAAACACACTTATTAATAAATACCAAGAAATCTAAATTTGTGATGTATGAGACAAACAAGAATCTAGCGGGTATACATCCTGGAGAGGTCCCTATAGGTGCTAATGTATGGACTGTATTAAATGCTGAATCGAGATATATTGAGACTTATAATGACTTGATGTAAACCTTGACTTTCTGTTTTGAGTCTATGATTTATTTCTTTAATATATCGGATGATGGATTGTGTGGATCTCTGACTGATGATGACTAAGATACTGCAAAAATCCATTATAACAAGCGGGAGAACAGGTGTAACAGGTGCCTCACCTACCATTTCTTTTATAGTTATCTTTGTGATTGAGGGGAACTCGAGGAGATTTAGGTATAAAGGTCAAGCATACAGGAGGTCACCAATATATCGCGGTATAACTCTGTGGAAAGAACTTGGAGAGCCAGCGAAATGCGATCACCAAAGAAGCCTTTATAGAGTATTTGAAAATACCTATACCATCCACCAGTGTATTAACAACGTCTGATGTTTTGTTACTAGGTGTCTCAAATTCAAACATCACTTATATAAACCTCACCGATGTATACTACTTGATATTGTCAACTACAATTCCCATGGAACTGTTTGTATTTAAACAGAATGGAGAAATAAACTTTTTTTTAAAATATTGTACTTATAATGTAAAATTTCAGTAACATAAACGGAGTTGAGCCCTTTATTCTTTAGTTATACTTTGGATGATTTTAGGTGAACTATTAGTTGTAAGGGTAGATCATACTGGCCGTCAGGCTGAATAATCTTGCAGGATAAATAAAGAAAATAAAAGAAATAATCAAAATGTCATGTATCTTTTAACCCTTTCTGGCAGGGCAATGCCATATGGCATTCCCCTGGCCGTGGCAGGACAATGCCATATGGCATTCCCGTATGGAATGGGTGAACCATTCTGTATTTGTGACTTCGTAACTTTTTGGAAAATTTTTGCAGTATCATGAAAATTATATGACATATTAGACTAAGTGTTGCCAGTAAGTCTTTATGATATTGGAAAGTTCTGATAAGTAATACAGATTTACTGGAATTTTTAAATATTTAATTCTTTTGATGACATTGACTACAAAAGCCGGCCATACAAAGGCCACAATTGATTCTGGTGCCTGCTATAGCATGGGTACATGGTGAATGATGTGTGACTCTTGAAGCGTTAACAAGCGAATAGAGCCTATTGGGTCCCACTCGTCTCTATATCATTTACCACACTACCCCGATACATAAAGAAAAATAACCCACTTGCTGATTATGGGTTCTTCTGATATCCTTAAGACCCTAAGATGGGACTTTTGTTTTACTAGCTTATGTTTTCCATAACGAAACGTATGTCAATCGATATATACTCCTCTTCGAATTACCTTCGACGACACCTTAAATCCCCACCATCAAATTGAAACTGCATCTATATCTGACCAATGCAGCTTAAAGCGGCTGATCCACTAAGCCGGAGCTAGTCCCAGCCGATGGCATTGTGGTGTCCAGAATTGTGGTCATCACTGACAGTTACCAGCCCAAATGGCGCGTCAGTGATGACGATCTGCTCAGTGGATCAGGAAATAAGGCACCCACGGACCCACCTGGGGGCCGTTTCACTAGTAGGTAGGAGTGGAACAGTGGCATCAACAGTGGCATCAACAGTGGCAAGCCCAAATTCGCGTTTCATCAGTGCTCTCGCTGTTGAGGTGGGACTAGCTCTCACTGTTGGCACAGCTCTCGCTATGCACAGGCATTTGACATTCAAATTTACTTGTCAACGGGCTGTTATGACGTGGAATTTCACCCCTTCCCATAGGAATTAAGCAATAAAATTTTAGCACGAGTAAGGGGTACATATAACCTATATGGAGAAGAACGGCCATGCCGTTCCGAAGATATCGGCGTTTGAATTTTTCACTCCCTCCGTGCGTTTGCGTTGGTCGCTGTTCTTTTTCACTCCCTCCGTAGTGCGGCGGGGTTTCGGCTGTTCTTTCTGTCTCCCCCCGGATACACTGGCCACCAGAGCAGTATTTGCTATGACAAAATTCAAACGCCGATATCTTCGAAACGGTGCGGTGTCTTCGTATTTAGTACGATTATGGGTTATATGTATACCTTACTCATGTAAAAATTTCATTGCTTAATTCTCACGGGAAGTGGGTGAAAATATTCTATATATGTAACCAACGAGAGGGTCAACCCTCTCACTTACAGCAGTTCCACAGTGGCACTAACAGCGAGAGCCACTTTACTGATGAAACGGGTTCTGCCACTGTTGGTGCCGCTCATGTCCCATGCGCCGTTCACGCTTGACTGCACCTTCTAATGAAACGCAAACTGCCGCTTTGCTGCCACTGTTGCCAACAGCAAGACTTATAGCTCCTAGTGAAACAGCCCCCAGGACTGTTGGTCGTTGCCGACTGCCGGCCAGTGGCCGGTCCTAAATGCCGATGTTTTGCTGATCCACCAAACAGGCCGGCCGTTTCTTGAGATCCGGCCCAACCTAATTTGCAAAACATAGGCCTATATACAAATGGTGTTACTCTATTGCGATTATGGTAACATTATCTTCCAAGCTGGAACTGATTATTTACTGAAGAAACTACAAATCGCACTGTCACTGTGCAAGAGTATCCTATTCAGTACGACCAAACCCCAACATCGAAGAGTAACCCATTGGCGCCAGGTCATGCCTTAAGGCATAATTTTTCAAGACTTACAAAATCATAGTTTGTATATGATTATTTATGAAATAATTAATTGAAACTTTCACAGATTGGAGGTTTGATATTGCATGTGTTTTATTCAAAGCTGATAATCCCAAGTGTACTACCCACATAAAAAGCGTCATTTTCAAATCAAGATAGGTTTTGAACAAACTGCCAAACAATATAGGCCTACGTAAGATTCAAACCTCTGAGGTACTTAAACGCTATACCTAAAAAAAGAAAGCATTGCTTAAATCATGGGTATCTGTGTAGAATCGAAATTAATACGAAAATATGCACTCAAATCAAGCATGTAGAGCGAAAATGTATAAAAACCAGAGAATATTTACTGAATTAACAATAAACATTGTCAATACGTAACATATAAATTATATAGCAGGCATTACTTCACTAGACTGGGTCCCGGTCGAAATCAATATTAGGACTGGTAGAGGGTCCTGATGAGTGACCTTGAAATTTGCAAACCAATAAACTAATGTAAGCTTTTCAGAATATGAAAGATAATCTATTCAAATAGAGTTAAACAGTAGTCACACTTGTGCGGTCCATAACTATCAAAAATGTCCAAAACTATCAAAAATGACTAGGTTTGAGACTTATGGACAATCCTCAGGTCCATAACTATCAACATGTCCATAAGTATAAAAAAAAATGTCCATAACTATAAAAACGTGGTTAAATAATTGTGTTACCGCATTTGCGTTACTTGGCGTTACTTACCGTTATTTTTAACCACTTTACGCTACAAAGGACGACGTTACCCATCAATACGTGTTACATTCTAATTGCGTTAAGTTACATCAGAACGTATTAACTAGATTACATCCTAATCGCGTTACCGTTACCGCGTTTTCTCTATTACTCATTGATCACAGCTACCACATTACCATTCTAACCTTGTTACCATGTTACCGTTCTAACCTTGTTGATATTTTTTCTTTCTTATTGGGTCAAGATTCGTTGATTACAATACCTCGCGATCGCTCTTCCATCATTCCAGGAATATTATACTATCACTAAATGCAATAGACAGTGAGTAATTACAGATTTGATAGTAATGAATACTACAAGTTGACTGTGGTGTGGGAACTAAAAGAACTCTCACCTCGGTAAATGTGTAGGAGTGAGATTTCTACCTGAATTCATTACATAGATTCAATCACCACCCATGGGGTGTAAAAGAACCTTGAGAAGTCTGGTGAGAACCCCTAATGGTTAACTGGACGTTAAATCAAACCAACCAACTACAAGTTGACAAGTTGACACATGAGGCGAGACCAATCTCTCTCGGCATTTCGTCGCACAGAAAAAAGCTCTCCAGTTAATGTTTAAATCTTCTAAATACATCCTCAATTTAATAAAAATGGAACTATGAGGATAAGAAAATCTCTAGTCTACTTCTCCCTGATGGTTCTATTACTATAATCCTGAAAAGATACTTTCAGAACAAAAGGCCTTCTAACAAAATTTGTGCTCAAGTAATTCCTCTTTATCTCTCAAGGAAAATATTGACAACCTGGTGCCCAGGAATAAAAGCCCTTCCATATCCACCTTGGATGAAGCTCTTCTGGAATCTGCCCTTTTCCAAACAAGAAATTTTTAATTCCTTGAAGCTGCTTAAAACTCTGACGGTCTTACTACTGAGTTTTACAGATATTTTTGGGATGACATTTCTGCACCCCTTTTTAACTCCTTTGTCTATGCATCCCAGATAGGACATCTTAGTACAGAACAAAAGCGAGAAATTATAACCTTGATTCCCAAGAAAAATCAGAACGGCACCTTCTTGAAAAATTGGTGTCCTATAAGCTTGCTTAATACTGATTACAAAATTTTAACAAAAGCCCTCGCCTTACATCTACAAAACTGTCTAGGTTCCATTGTCTTTGAAGACCAAACAGGCTTTATGAAAAAACAGATATACAGGTTGTAATATCCACACTTTAGAGGACATTATAGCCTATCTCAACTCAAATAAGATTTCAGGCCTGCTTTTATCAATAGATTTTGAAAAGGCTTTTGATTCGGTTGAATGGTCAGCAATTTTTGATTCCCTTGAACTGTTTGGCTTCGGCCCTAATTACATAAATTGGATTAAATTTATGCATCTAAAACCTTACAGAATCCTCATTCCGCACAAACCGTAAACTACCATCTCGTTCTGTGACTTGTACAGCATGGTCAGGACATTCTATATAAATAATCTTGACATTTTAAGTAGATTCCATAGATATGCTGGTCTTAAAATAAACAAGGAAAAATCCTCCATTCTCTTATCAAAGTAATTTCAGAGTTTAGACTCATCACTAATCAGTTGTGACATTCCGATTTACGACTCTTTAATTATTTTGGGGATCTTCATGGCTAATGGTATGTCTAAAAAATACACCTATACAAGTAATTTTAGACCATGCTTGGATAAATGTAAATCAATATGTGAAGACTGGAGCAATAAATGTTTATCTCTGGAGAATCACTGTTATTAACAACCTCATTATACCAATTATTCTCATACCCTCTCTCTGTTACCTTCACTCCATCAAAAGTTTTTTAAGAATTCTGTGCTATTGTATCTAATTTCTATGCAATAGTGTAGTCAGTAAAATCAGTTATAATACTATTTGCCAACCTATTGTCAGATGTGGTTTAAAACCTCTGAACCTTGAATTAATGCATACTGTGTCATGCTTGAAATGGATAAAACAGTAAATACTGAATGACTTTTCATCCTTCACCTTAGGGTTTTGCACCCTTTGTGAAATTAGTGGTAACTTGTATGACTTCTTTCTTGACAAAAAAGTGCATTAATCCTCTGAAAAACCGTCTTTTTCTGTACAACCTTGTATACCTATGAAAAGAACTGTATCACACTGTGCCTACTACAGAACTTGGCAGGGTGGGATTTTTCAAACCTGCTAAATTACCGAAAACAGGGTTATTTAAGGCTAATGTTGTATAAACGTATCTCATGGATTTAAAAGTGGCATTTTTTGGTGCATCTTTAGATGATCTTTCCTTCCAACATAGGGTTTTGTATAGCTCTGAGGAATTTTTCCTTCCGAAAATCAACAAAAACTGTGATTTTCTAGTGTTTTCACTTTTTTTTCAAAATCTTGGAGGCACAATGTTGAGCCAATTGTTTCTAGTAACTTGTTTAAAGCATATGTCATGAGAAGTATACACAATGTAGTTTTGAAAATTGGTTAAAGTTTGAAAAAATATCAAAATGGTCAAATCTATCCAGGACCTTTAAATTTTCCAACTGAGAGCCCCATAGAGCATGTTGTCTGACACCCCAATTATGAGAGGATTGTACTAATGAGATATACAATGAGAAATGAATTTTTCTTTATTGTAAAATGTTGACCAATATCCTGACTGTGAGACCTGAAAGTTTCAACACAATCAGATTATCCATTCTGATATTAAAACATTGTGATTCCATGATGATATTTTTTCCAAAAAATGGGCTGTTGGATAACACACCTGTTAAAAGATGTATAGAAGAAATAATAATCATAATAGAATAACAAATACCCCTGTATATGTTAAGTATCCCTACCACTTATGAATAATCAGTTAACTTTTTTCCTAAATAAAGAAATGTACTTCTTGTGGTTAAAAAACTGAAGATGTGTTGTCCGACACCCCGGGGTGTCGGACAACACACTCAGATAAAAGTCATGAATTTGGGGTTGTTTCTTATCAGTAATTGAGTGGTTTGCTTTGAAAAACGAAGATTTCTATCATTTGATTAAGAATATAAAGGATGATAGCCACAAATATTATTTTGTCCATTGTTCTGAGTGATTTAAAAAATGTGTTGTCCGACACCCCTTGTGTTGTCCGACACCCCTGTGTGGCCCAACCCCTAAATATGTTCATAGCTTTTGTTTCATATCTGATATGTGATAGAGATGTTTTGGGTCAAATATAACATATGTCACCATATAATATCAGTTTTTCTCAAATTATAACCTTTTATAAAGTTCCTTGAAATTTCAAATATTTTATGGGGGTGGACAACATGCAGTATTTTACACAATTTCAAAAGGCTCTAAAATCTGAACCATTTGTCTGATTTTGTTGGAATAATGTTTTTCTGAAAGGTACTTAGTAGGAGACTAATATAAAATATAAAAATAAGTATTATTCTAAAATTATTTTTTGAGTGTAAAATCCCAGGAAGAAAGCATAATTTAGCAGGTTTCAAAAATCTGACACAGCAAGCAATACGAAAGTTTATGGAACAACAAATACATAACACACAAAGGTAAAGTAGTTTCATGGAACTCTTGGATAGAAGCAAGTATTGTATATGTGAAAGATCTTATTGAGAATAATTGCTTGTTGCTCTCTCATTATTCATAACTCAGATAATGATAGTTTAGATATTCTTAACTCCTCTAACCAAAAATTGTACGATCTCTTACTATTTGACTTATATCGCCCACCAACTTTTAAACAAAAGTGGTTGAACCCTTGCCTGAAAAGTTCTCACTTTTTATGTTATTATCATACAAGATGTGCATTAGATGTGCATAATAAACTGCTGTACTATAAACACCACACAAGGATTAGCAACTGTGGCACTCTTAAAAGGCTCTCTGAGCCCCTGAAAAGCCAAGCAGCAGTATATCAGCAATGTTAAGCTCTTACAACACTGTTCTGTAAAACTTTCTATATACCACACAAGGATTATGCCTACAATGAAATCTGTATTAACATGGATGAAATAAACGCTGCTATATCTAAAAGAGAAAATTAGGTACAGGCATTGGTAAGTTGGTATAATTCACTGAGGACACATTTGGCAATGAATATGTATATATTAAGCTGCCATGAATATGTTGAACAGTATTATGGTGACAGAGAACTTTTAACTGGATACAGATACGGAGGGTAGTATACTTTTACTCTTCTAACCTGTTACCACGTTACCGTTACCGCGTTACTGCATAACCCCGTATACGCAACATCGTTCTAGCTCTGTTACCATACTAACCCTAATATGTGTTACCGTTCTAAACACGTAACATACTTAGGAGAAACCGAACGAGAGTTAGCCTGGGGTTGTTTGATTATCCAGCCTGACGATACTTGAAGGTCCGAGGAGAGGTCGTAGGAGGGTTTGGGTTTAATAATTCGATATATCTTGGGGAAGGACAGATGTGGCCGACGATCCACGAGGTATGGTTGAATTTGATAATTTAGCGTGGAGGAATGATATCTCGTGAAAAAGATCCTGGAACTCTCCTGACAGGTGACACCTCCTTGGGTATCTTGGGAGAATCAGAATAAGGATAACAGCATAATGTCTCCATTTAAACCTATACATATATATGTTTTTTATGAACTAAAAACAACCTGGCAGAGATATATTGAGAAAATCTGAAATATTTAGCTAGATTCATTGATAATTATAAATCACGAAATTAGTTATTAAAAATACCACTATAGGGCGCCACCTGCAGTGTTTGCAAACTCTCCCCCAGACTGTCTTGGGGGGTGTATTTTGTCCTGAGTCGCGATTGGGATCACTCCAACGAGACTTTGACCCAGGGCCCTGTTTTATTTTCAACTCTCCTGGGGGAGGAGAGTCCCCACGAGGGATAGCTCCACTGAGGATATATTTGAGATCTCCTCAATCTTGTTCGATTTACCCTGTCCTAGGGAGGGAGAGAAATCCTCGGCCGTAGTCTCCTTTGAGAGAGCCCCAGGACAAAATAAACCTGTAGGACACTTTTGAGGAGACTTGAAAGAGAGGCTGTGTATACTGCAGGTGGTGGCACATAGTGGTATTTTTGGGAACTAATTTCATCATTTATGAATGTATGTAAATCTAAGTAAATAGCACAGTAATTCTCCATCTGAGACCTCCAGTTTTTATTAAAATCATAATAGATATATTTCCGATAGTTCAAATGCATCAAATAGCTTTTATTTGTTATTTTCAATCACCCACGATACCCCTAGATGTGTCGCCCGGCAGGAGAGCTGCAGGACACTTTTCAGGAGCTCGAGATGTCCAGGCCCGAGGATTGAAAATAAAAAGAAATTTGAGGGGATCTCCTAGATCATCGCCCATAACTCTCCTTCCCTGCGATAAATTGAAACATCGAACCCAAACTCTCCTAGGACCTCTCCCCGGGCATTTCAAGCCTCCTCGGGCGAAAAATAAAACAGGGCCCAGGATTTCACTCTCCATGGACGACAGTGATAATTAAACGTATTTGACGACCCCTTGCGGAAATTGTCGTCGGTGGAGGTGTCCGTCGTCAGCACTGTCCTCCTCCAAGACACCTCAAAATTAAACGACCCCCTGGGCCCTGTTTTATTTTTTCGCCCAAGGAGGCTTAAATGCCCGGGGAGAGGTCCTAGGATAGTTTGGGTTAGATATTTCAATTTATCGTGGGGAAGGAGAGGTGTGGGCGATGATCTAGGAGATCTCCTCAAATTTCGTTTTATTTTCAATCCTCGGGCTGGGAGAGCTCCTGAAAAGTGTCCTGCAGCTCTCCTGGCAGGCGACACGTCTAGGGGTATCGTCGGTGATTCAAAATAACAAATAAAAGCTATTTAATTCATTTGAACTATCTGAAATATATTTATTATGATTTTAATAAAAACTGGAGGTCTCAGATGGAGAATTACTGTGCTATTTACTTAGATTTACATACATACATTTTGTCCTGGGGTTCTCTCAAAGGAGACTACAGACGGGGATTTCTCTCCCTATGGAGGACAGGGTAAATTACCACCCTAACCCTGTTACCCACTGCTAACCCAGTTACCATGTTAGTTGTACCACATTAACAATCTAATCCTAATCGTTCTAGTTATACTAACGTCCTAACACTTTTACAGTGTTACCATTAACCTTATTACTATATCACCGTTACCACTTTACCATTCTAACCACGTTACCATGTTACAATTACTGCATTACCCTCCTAACCCTGTCACTACGTTACACCCTCCTAAGCCGGTTACTGTGTTACTGTTACCACATTGCATCTCCCATTGACATAACAGATTTGGTAACGAATAAAAAGATAGAATTGTACTAGGCCAAAGCCTAAGGTCAGAGAATTGTATTTCTGTACTGCATTGAGAAGATAATTGTTTACTGTTTCTTGAAAAATGGTGTTGATTTCAGTATCATTCATCCAATTTCATCCTATATCACCATTATACTTGTTATAGTTGTGCCAATTGTATTTAACTAAAACTGTTATTGTACCAAAGCCCTATGCTGTGTACTCAGCCGATTGAAAGAGGAAATTGTATTGTAAACGCTGAGGGACCAGGCGGAAGAACAGCTTTTCTGAGCCCGGACAGTCTAACTATGTAAGAGATGATTACTGTAGTAAAGGTGATCAAATAAATAACCATTCTAACCTCGTTACCATTACCATGTTACCATTCAGCATCGTTACCATTACCATGCTACCATTCTAACCTCGTTACTGCTTAACCATTCTAACTGTGCTAACATCCTGATGCTTTTACCATGTTACCATTTTAACCTCATTGCTGTGTTACTGTTACCACTTTACCAAATTGCCATGTTACCGTTGCCACATTACCAATATAATCTTATTGCCGCATTACCTTTCTAACCCTGTTATTGCGTTACCTTTCTAACCATTTTACTGCATCACAATGTTACTGCGTTACTATGTCACCATCCTAACCCTATTACAATGTTACATTTACCGCTTAACCATTATTACTGCCTTATCATTCCTGCACAACCATTTAAGATAGCCTAGTCACCGCATTACCGCTACTGTGTTACCATTCTAAACTTGCCACCGTGTTACCATTCTGACTGCATTACCATCCTAACCTTGTTACTGCATTCCAACGTAACCTTTACCATGTTACCATTCTACCCATTCTACCTCACCAGTCCTCAATCACCAGCACTCACTTACCAGTACATAGGCAATATTCGATGGTTTTGTGGACAGGCGGCCGTAAACCATGAGAGGTTGATGCACATTAATACACGAGCGCTAGCGAGTGTATTACGAGGTCAACCGCGAGTGGTTTACAGAGCCACCTGTCCAAAAAATCATTGTTTGTTGCATTTATTATCCATCTTTTCGAATAAATTAAACCCACAAATGTCAAAAAAGTACTGCACATATGGTAACCAGAATACGACAAGAGAAATTATAGGAACTATACTCGTTAACAATATTGTATGATGATTACGCTGTTGATGTAGAACATGATTTACTATGCTCATCTCATCTCATCTCATTAACACGTGTAAAAACCCAAAAGTGGGCCTTGTATAACTAAGAAAGTGCCAAGTCTAAGCTCACCAGCAATGGAAGTAATGAAGCGGAGATTGTCAATACAGAGGGACCAGGCGGCAGAACGGCTGTGGCCGAGCCTGGAGGTTGTCTTTCAAGATATATTACCCTAATAACATCTTTTAAATTTATTTTTTTTTAAATTGCCATATTAAAGGGTATAACAATAGGAACTATTTCTTTGCTCTACAGCAAAAGGGACGATTTTTCCCGTAAACCATGGTTTTGAGGCCGTATACCACAAGTTTGAATCCGTATACCACAGTTATGGTATCTGACAGGTTTTATACAGTGGGTGGTGGTTTACTGAGTCCCCATACATTTTCAATGGGGTCTTTGTATACCATGGATAATAATTACCAGTACTCACCAGTACCAGTACTAACTTACCAGTGCCTAGTCACTCATTATGTGCCACTCAGAAAGGGCCACTCAGTATGTATCACTCAGAGTTGGTCACTCATAAAAGGGTTACTGAATATGTTGTGGTCTTGGGCAATAAATGGTAAAATGATATGACATACATGATGTCCAGTATCTGGTACAAATATTTTGGTCAGGAGGCAAATATTTCATTATGAGGTTACTAGTTACCTGTCCAAATTCTGTATTCACCATCACAGTGCCCTTCAGGCATAGGAAAAATATAGAATAAAAGGAGGAGAATTTGCCGTACCTGTTTTGTCTCTTTGTTTGAAATTTCTTAATCATCTCTGTCGATAATTTAAGTCAGCAGAGATTTCAAAATGAGTTCTATTAGTGTGAGGCAAATACATTATGATGATATAAACAGTTTTCTCTAAGTGTGCATAAAGTTATAAACAAATTCGATTCAGGAGAAATTTATGCCTTCTTATAGTAATATAAAGTCAGGTGATGAACATTGATGTGGCTTGAAATCAAATTGAAGCATTAAAAAGTTCATGTATAGTGACTTAGTCTGGTCAGTATTACAGTCACTATTCATGTATTCACCATCATATTAATGTTTTCAATGTTTAAAGTATGGAGAAATGCAAATACCCCATGCTACATCGTACAGCTACCTGGGGGTGCTTCTGGATAGTAGTTTAACTTTCGAAGAACATCTAAAGGGAGTAAGCAAAAATGTATCTGCAAAGGTTTTAAAGTTAGGTAAAATTAGACCGTTTATATCAAAGGACGTAGCCAAATTGATTTACACATCCAGCATTAGACCCATTTTCAAATATTGTCCTTTTTTAACAGGTGGAGGAGCTGAACGAGACTAAGAGGCCTATTCCACCAACGCATCGCAGGGCCCGGCCGGGTGCCTTGTGGTCGCCTATTGGTGTCCGGCGGCAATAGCCGGCCCAAAGCTCCCGCCGGTGACAATAATCTGCTTGGTGGAACACCTCATGACAGCTCTAGGCCCCTCACGGCCGGCCCCTGCCGGCCGCCGGCCTCTCCCCGTGCCTCCAAAACCCCGACACCGGACAGGATCGGCTGACCTGTTGGTGGTCCCCGGCCGCCGGCCGTGGCCGATACCAGGGCCATAGCCCATTTTGGAGGTGTTCCACCAAAATATAGTGATAACGACAGAGGAGGCCGGCCGGGTGGCCGGGCTTTATGAGCGCAACCTCCCCCGCAAAGCCCTGGCAGGGGAAAACCGATTCATTTGATTTTAAGCCCCCGGCAGGCCGGCCGGCGTGTCAAGAGCTACGCCGAAAGAAGCACGCCCGCGGGCTCTGCCGGGACCCGCGGCGAGGGAAAGCCGACAACACTGCGCGGCCGACACCGGCGTTACCCGAAGCCGTGAACGGACATCGAAAATTCCGACACTTTCGGCAGAATTCTAGCACCATAGCGTGCCATACACATTCATAACATCAATCCTTATCTTTATTTACCTTCATTGTTCGATTTAACCTGTAATTCCGCTGTTATTTGACGTTTTCTGACCGTTCCCGTACAAATCCCGACACGCCGACACACTGCTGCGCTCGATATGCGACTTTCGCGGGTTCAGAGTGTCGTAGTGTATAGCCGCACGCCGCGCCGCCTATCGGATCGATAGAGAACCGCGGGATTGCGCGTTAGTGCCGCCAACGTCCACCAGACGGCAATAGCGTACCCGCTGGGAGTGTATCGCCGCGCCGGGTCCGGCCGGCTCTATGGGCGCTCGCCGGGCGCCTTGTGTACGCCTGTTGGTCGCCTTGTGGGGTTTTGGTGGAATAGCTCCTAGAATTTAGGGGTTTAGGGGCGGCCGGCCGGCCGGCCCCGGCGGCAAATGCCGGCTGGAAGGCAAAAACCCGCCTGCTGAGGGCCTCTTTGGTGGAATAGGCCTCTTAGATTGAGAACCGAGTGCTCAGAATTATTTTAAGAACACAGAATTACAGAACACTGGTAAAAGTTCTTGATGATCAGAGTGGGTTACCCAAACAGTCAGATTGGCGAGATGCTCAAATACTATCTCTTATGTATCGCCTATCCCATATAGACAAGTATCTTGATCGTAGAGTAAGAGAACAAACTACGAGAGCTGACGATAAGGTAAGAATGACTGAATTCAGATTTCGAAATGAATCATATATAAAATCCCAACTCTACCGAGGCATACAGTTGTGGAATGGCATTGACAGTAATATGCAAAGGGCCACCTCGAAAGAAGAGTCTAAACAATTCCTCCAAAGGCGTTTGGCACCCATATAACTGCTTATATCTATACCTATGCTGACAATAATGTTGTATGAAATTTTATGGAAAAAAACTGGCAGCTTTGGAATAATCAATTTGAAAATCACTAACCCTTACCTTTTAGAGTAAGAGGCAAGTGAAAAATGCAAAGCATAAATTGAAAAAGGAACCAGGACATCTCCTAATATGTATTATGTGATGTATGGGACACTTCCTCTTTTTTTATTATACCTCGGCCAAAAAGGGACCTACAATGTAATCGGTAGGCTAGGTCATGAAAATCTCTCGTGACTGAGATCTCAGCCCCTTTATTCATCCCCATGCAATGTACAATGGATGTGAAACGATTCAACATGTATTTACTCTTGATGAATAAAGAAAGATAAAAAAAATTGAATTTTTGAATTTTTCTACCACCATCATAAGCAATTTAATAACCTTACAGATGTTTCGGACGTTTCTCCACAGACAATTTTGGCCGTTCCAGCACCCTTATATCCACTATACACTTACAAAGCAAGAGAGAAAATGCAAAAACCACACTGCAAAAGTACAAGATATTATGTACCAGCTAAAAAAAGAATTTGAATGTGAGTTCTTTGTGCTGCTGACAGTTCAAAATGGGCTCTCACTCCTTTCCCAGTGTAGACCGGCTTGGGGACTGTGCACAAGATGTCAGAAAGGGGGACATCAAGAATGTCTGATGTTGCAGGCCATTTGAAGTTGTTCTGACATCTATTGTAACAACCAGCCTGAAGGAAAGAGACCTCAGCGCTGTTGGCATCACTGTTGGCTGGCAAGTTCTCTGTTGGTGAAGCGGGCTCATCAAGTTTAGAGAGGATGTGATGCGCCTTCACAGCCACTCAGGAATGCAGTAGAAGAGTAACAACACTGAAAATAGCAAAGAACAATGAAGTGACCAGGAACACAGCACATCACGGAATGGGCCTTCAGTAGTGGTGAGGAGAGCTAGTTCCTCTCGGGCTCTACGAATGTCCTCCACAGGAACATGAACATAAAGGACAAGACTAGGAACACGGTTACCAGCACAGGCAAAGTCAGCAGCATTGTGGATGAAGATGCAGCCCTTGACGGTCAAATTGGCCATGAGTTTCGCTGCAGCACCAATCCCATAACAGGCTCCCTTCCCACTGTGGAAAACTGTCAAAGTCTGACTTTTTAAGCATACAATGTTGGCTAAGCCCTGATTTTTCACCATGGAAAACTGTCAAAGTCTGACCTTTTAGCATGCAATTATGGCTAAGCCCTGACTTTTCACCTTGGAAAACCTCCAAAGTCCGACTTTAGCATGCAATGATAGCTAAGCCCTGACTTTTCACCGTGGAAAACTGTCAATGTCTGACCTTTCAGCATGCAATGATGGCTAGGCCTTGACTTTTCACTGTTTTCAAAGATTCACAGTAAATCCAGTTATATAGAGGCCAATGTCAAAGTTTGACTACATACCATGTAAGAAAAAATCAGCAATCTTTCAGTTCGCCCCCCCCCCCCCTCCACTTTTTAAATGTTCTGATACCCCTGCATTACGAATGTCCGTAAGTCTCAAACCAAGTCGTTTTTGATAGTTATGGATATGACCAGTGGCATCAGAATAGGGGACCAGGGGGGGGGGGTGGACTAAACCCCCCCCCCTTTTTTTTGCTGGCCAAAAAAGGTCAGCAGCTTCAAAATATACTCAATCGAATGTAAAAACTGTCTTCACTTTTCAGCATTAAAAAATGTCTAAGCCTGGCCTTTTAGAATGCAGTGATGGCAAAGCCTTGATTTTTCACTGTGGAAAAATGTCAAAGTCTGACTTTTTCGCGTGCAATAATGGCTAAGCCTTGAC
Organism: Alentia gelatinosa; assembly: GCA_950022655.1. Lineage (NCBI taxonomy): Eukaryota > Metazoa > Annelida > Polychaeta > Phyllodocida > Polynoidae > Alentia > Alentia gelatinosa. The sequence goes on along the minus strand of OX465579.1, from coordinate 78,661,133 downwards.
TTTTCAGACTTTTCAAAGATTCACGATAAATCCAGTTATATAGAGGCGAATTTCAAAGTTTGACTTCATACCCTGTAAGAAAAAGTCAGCAATTTTTCAGTTCACTCAGCTCACTCTCATGACGAATGTGCGTAAGTCTCAAACCAAGTCATTTTTGATAGAACTTTCTGGGCATTTTTGATAGTTATGGACTGCACACCACTACTTCATATCAGGGGTTCTCCAGGCAGTCTTTGTGCCCCGTTTCGGTCATTTATGGGTTATTTTCTAACCGTCTCATACAATTGTCCCTTTTGACACAAGAAAATAAATTGATTTTGCATTGCCATTCATTTTAAATCAGTGTAACTGCGTTATTTGGGGGATGTCGTGGGGATAGTCTTGATTTGCAAAGATCAAGGTCACCCTGCAAAATCCCAGGGCAACCTGTTCAAATATTCATTTGGAGAGGTATCCAGTCTATAACTCTACAAGCAATATCGACCTATATAAGATGGCCTGGATGTGATTGTGGACTCCCCAAATATACTGTATATGCAGAAGGCAGACGCGAAAATGGCCGAGAGCTGTGGATATACAGTGAGGCCAGGCAAACGGGAGGATCTGACTGGTGTTCTGACGTTAATCAGAGATGAAGGCTGGTCAGATACCTTGGAACAACTCCTCTTCCAGTTTGACCAATTCCCTGAAGGTGTTTTTGTGGCAGAAACCTCCGACGGTGAAATAATCAGTAAGTACGTGTTTATGAAAATCTACAAATAGTGTGATCAAAACCCTAAACTAAAGGTTATTCTGATATGTATAAAATATTCAAGTAGTTGCCCTACCCTAACGTAAATTGTCCTTAGTAGTCACTTTTTAAAAAGATTTTTTTACTTACGCTGGCAGATGCTCAGCAATAGGCTTGCTGACCAGTTTTGATATAATGTTACCAGTGTTACCACGGTACAGTCAACCATGTCTGTATTTAGACTCTGTTATGTTTTGCCTGCTTGGCCGTTGCCAAGATCACAAGATTTACCTATTTTAGTTCCGTTGCTAAGTGAATTCCGTCCGTCATAACAAAAGGTCTTCCATTACGAAAGGAAAAGGGTAAATAATAAAAACTACAAAAGATATCCTGGAATTCTGAAGACCACATTTAAAAGTGCACTGACACATGGTCCTAGGTTAGTCCGTAATTATTTAGCCAAAATCATTCTTAGATTAAAAAAACACCATCTCAGTGATATCCTACACAAATTGCCGCCACGGAGTTCTACCTAATCTAGATCAATATCATTTCCTCATCAGTAAATGTATGAATATGTATATTTTCCCCATTAGTTGAGTAGATACTAGCACAACTACAGAGTAGATCCATTTTATATGTAGTCTCTCGGCCAAACCCCGAAATTTTTATTTCCGCTTCCCACCCCATGCAAACATTTGCTTTTATTGTTTTATCTTGTAGGTCCATCCTTTTAGTTAAAATTTCCACTTGTTACCACTCTGGCAAGTTGTCAGATTAGCATGACAACAGCTATGCTATTGAAGAGACCTACCATCAAAATGCCTGAACGCCTATAATTCTGAGTGCTGAAAAGATCATTTATAACTTGGTTCTGTGTTCTTTTAAGTATAACAATGACTCCTTAGATTAAACTACCGGTATGTATATTTTTAGACCCAGAACAGCAAAAAGAATCAAATATATCTTCTCTGTGGCCTACAGCAACCTTTTTTCATGCACACGTGTACTATCAATGTCCCCTTTATGCATCTCCAATTTTCCGCATATTTGTTTAAAGACTATGAAATCTTTTCATATGCAGAATTTTTACTATGTGACCATATTGTGCTATCTCTTAGGAACATATTTAGATATTTTTAGTGTTTTGTGATATCAGATTCCAGGTATATTATCGATTTTGCTACCCCTACCGCTCATGTGATTTGACATACCTGACAGCGAGTACTTAAGACATATAGTGTCTAGAGACTATAGAACATTTTTATATGCAGTTTCTGGCATCCCTTAGGTCACATTTTAAGCTATTGTTTAGTGTTCTGTAATCTTAGGATCCAGGTATATGACCAATTTTGCTATCACTGCCATTTTATATTTTTGACAGCCAGTTCCAATGACATAGTACCTGAATGCTATTGAATGGTTTTTATATGCAGGCTTTTGCTATGTGGCCATATCATGGCATTTGTTAGAATTGTTCTGAACTACGTTTTAGTGTTCTGTGATCCCATGATCCAGGTATATAATTAGGATCCCATGATCCAGGTATATATCTTAGGATCCAGGTATATGACCAATTTTGCTATCACTGCCATTTTATATTTTTGACAGCCAGTTCCAATGACATAGTACCTGAATGCTATTGAATGGTTTTTATATGCAGGCTTTTGCTATGTGGCCATATCATGGCATTTATTAGAATTGTTCTGTGATTCCATGATCCAGGTATATAATTTTGCTACCCCTGCTGCAAATATTGTCTAACAATTTTGACAACTAGTTCTAAAGATATGATACCTAAGGTATCTAACGAGTTTAAAAGCTTTTTATATGCAGTTTTTTTGCTACCTTGTCATGTTGTGGCATCTGTTAGAAACATTTCAAGCTAAGTGGCCATGTTGTAGCATCCCTGAGGAACATTCTCAGCTACTTCTCAGTATTCTGTAGTCTCAAGATCCATGTATATAGTCATTTTTGTTTACCCCTGCCCCCACTGTTTTGACATTTTCTATGGCCCGTTCTGAGGATAAAATAAAGATGCCCTTAAAAACAAATATGCCATAGATTGTAACCACCCAATTCACCTATGATATTTTTCTATTATAACATAGATCTGTACAAAGACATTATCTGGAGTGTCACCTACAATGAGAGGTCTATAATCAGTGAATATCTTAGGGAGAGGAAATACCATTCATCTTCGGCATCATATGATGCTGGCACATGCATGAATCTAGGAAATTTTCCAATTAAGCTCAATAACTTGAGATAAAATTTGGTGGTATATAAATATAGTGATATGTAAGAAAGTGCAAAGTTATCATGATATGTGGTGCTAAGTCATCATAAAGCGTTTGATTGTAATCCATGATAATCTGAGCTGTATTTCACCATATTATATCTAACCTGTAACTTGCACAAATAGTGTCTAAGGACATCACACAACAGTGACTTTGAACAATTGGTGTTTCATGAGGAGGCTATTCATAGTGTGTTTAAGTGGGGTGTATTTATAGATATAATTGTCTTGTGGGTGGACAAGTTTTAGTGAAACAAAAAAGGAAAGAGAACCTCACTCCTCCTATCAGAATCAGTGGGTTCCGATCTGAACTGAATGCATCTCTCACCATACTGTACACTGTGTATAGGCCTACCTTGTGAAGAAGTCTTCTGAAAATGAGAAAAGAACGGTTGAGCCAGCCTGTGAACATTATTGTGCCAGATTTAAATCTCATGTTCCTATCAGTAATTGGGAAGAGATGTGGACCTGTTGGCCTCGATGATATGATGGGTTGAGTAGGCACCATGACTATTCAATATCTGACTGAGGAAACATTGCTGCATTTTGGAACTATGATATAAATACTTTCAAGGCTATCATATGACACATGTAAGTGAAGGCAACTGAGCTCTACACTTAGCACCTGTATTTGCTGAATGTTATTCTGGGCTTTTGGATTTGGCAGCACAAATTATGGCTGGTATAAAATGTCTAAATTACCAAACACCAAGTTAGATGGGCATGCTGAGTAGGGAATTATGTGTTCAGAGGAATGGGCAAATTACCAAACTATTGGGCAGACACTGAACAGGGACAAAAGGAAAGGGTGGTGTCATTAGCTTGTGCACAAATAAAAGTGTTGTACTAAACAGGGATATATACATTCTTCATCAAGAATCAATTCTGCAACACTGCAGAACTATGGGTGGTATTCAAGATTAGGACAGTGGGGTCAAGGAAATACCGAAAATATGATTTGAATGGATGATATCGAGGGAATAAGTATATTAAATGCCATACTATCAAGAGACGTCACGAGTTTGATATATATATATAGATATATATATATATATATATATATATATATATATATATATATATATATATATATATATATACATACATATATATATACATACATACATACAGGTCAATATACATTTTATACGCACGTCTATGCGGTGGCGTATATATGAAATATCTGCTTTTTTTCATGCAGAGATATCGTTGGAACTGGCTGTCAAAACTGTCAAATAAAGTTTATGGTAGTGATAGAAAATAGGCTATATAACTGGATACTGAGATCACAGAACACTAAACAATAGCTTAAAGTGTCTAAGGGATGTCAGAACATGGCAACATGGCAAAAGCCTGCATATAAAAAGGTTCTATCGCTTTAGACACTATATTGCTTTAGTACTGGCTGTTAGATATGTCAAAGGACATGAGCAGCAAAAGTAGCAAACTCGGTAATATACCTGGAACTTTTTTTAATCATAGAATATTTGAACAAGTACTACTCCACAACAGTCTGTAGTCGGTTTTGAGTGATGGCTTTATTCAGAACAGTAGTTTCACATGTTTCGGCTTTTGTAGCAGTCTTTATCAAGTCATACGTCTTTTCAAAGTCTTTTTTTTCTTTTATTTATCATAATCCTGACACATACATCAGCCATCAGACTAGAGGCTGGTATCCTTGTACAACCAGCAACAATGTACCCTTGATATCATAAATTGCTATAAACAACTTAACATAAATAAATCAATACAAAGTAGTGTGCAGCAGTTTAGACTAAGTTACACCACGAATCACATAGCATAAACTAATATGGAAGCTACTGGGAGAAGGAAATATAAGTATAACAACTCCGCCTAAAATAACAGAATACAGATTAAGTATTGCCTTGTGATGGTTTTGAAGGAGTCCAGTGAGTTAAGGTTTCTCAGATGTACATGCAAATTGTTCCAAAGCACAACACCAAAATACCTCAAGTTTCGTTTATAACATTCAGTTCTTGGAATACTTGTTTTGAGGACCGGTGCCTGCTGTAGTCTTGTGGCTCGGCCAGTTTGTTGAAGCAATCAGTTTTCTGAAGCAGTCGGTGCATAACGGTCTCTTCTAGCAAGGGCATTTGTACACTCATGTGTATTATGTTTGTACTTGTCTGCGGGTGCACTTTCGGTGCAATTTTTAGACCTTGATTTTGTTAAGTATGTAGCTTTGCTAGACCAGATCGATACGATTGTGCGAAAAGAACATCCCCATAGTCCATATCTGGAAGCACCATAGTTTTATACATCTGAATTATCGCTTTTTTTGTAACATATCTTCTTACTTTACTCATTACAAATATTTTATGCAAGACCGTTTTTATCATATGGTTAGCATGCATTATAAAATTCAAATTAGGATCCAAAATGACACCTTGATATTTTTACGATGGTACAATATGCAACGTTTTGTTAGTTAAGTGTACCTGATAATGAGTATTATGGTCATTCGTAACTTTTTTTGCTGAGCCGAAAATCATAACATTTGTTTTTTAAATGTTGACAGTTGAAGCATCCTTTTTTTGTTTTATTTCTATCTCGTCCAAATCTGTGTTCGATGATACCTACATCGTTCTTCCGCACAAATCCGTCAAATAAGTAACATCAACAGTTACAAGCTAGCGTCCTAATATAACAATGTACCAGCCTGCGATGAAATATACAGATGCGATTGGGATTTCGAATGACATTACTGGGTATATGATAAGATCTACCATCATTTACCCTATTCAAACTAGGTATTTATGTATTCGACTACACTGTAATGAAAATGCATCAAGATCTCTTTGCAAGTTCACTACAGCAACGAGGAATCACTGGTAACATCTAAAATAGTATCATCCACATATAGCAGACCCTTGGTATTATTCAGTTTATACAACATGCCATTTATGTAAATTAGAAAAAGGGTCGGTCCAAGTACCGACCATTGGGGTACACCACAAAATATATTACCAGGACTTGATAATACATTGTTTGCTAAAGTACATTGAGTTCTGCCTGATATGTAGTTTGTGATCCAGGATAAAGCTAAATTTGTTAACCCTAAAAAATTTAATTTCATCAATAATATGTTTGATCATGTCAAACGCTTTTTTATAGTCAATAAAAAATACTTACTGTAACCTTGTTATCGTTAATTGCTGTAAAAATATCATTCATTGAAGTGGAAACTGTCTCGATCATAGATTTTACTTTCCTAAAACTATTGTGTAAATCTGAGATAATGTTATTTTCGTTTAAGAAATTTACCAACTGATCGTTTAAAATTTTCTCAAGAATTTTCCCTGACAAAGGGAGAAGAGAGACAAGTCTCAGATTAGTGACATCAGTACTCTCACCCCCTTTTTTCAAGGGTATGATGGTGGCTTTTTCCCAACCGGTTGAAACAATCCCTGAGTGCACTGAGCACGATAAAATATAAGTAAATCGAGTTAGCAAGATCAAGAGTGCATCTTTCTAGAGAGGATCAAAATATTGAGTCCAATACCAAATAGGCACGTATGTTCTTTTGAAAGAACCCACTTGTAAACATTCACATTGTGTGTTTCCCCCTTCAAACAAAGTGAGCAGATATATTCAGTTTATTTTAAAATGTCTATAAATAAGATTAATACAGATCTTTAGTCAGCACTGAAGAGTCACATGGGTATGTTCACATGTTTCAGCAATGAATTGAGGTACATGTAAATGTAATTGTGCTATACTATGGTTAGGAATAATAAATAGAGCTTTGGTTGAGTTGATAAAAGATCCTACCAAACATTAGATTTGTACTATAGCCATGGCAGGTTACATAAGATTTCAAGGGGTCTGGGGAAGAAGTGCATCTTTAGGGGTCAAGGGGCAAAGCCCAATTGCAGAGCTCTATCGTTTTCGGGGACATAGCTGCTTTGTTGAATGACATGCATATGATAAAAAAAGTCATTTAGAGTGATCTCTCTTTTTATAGGGGGTGAAGAACATCTGAAAATTCCAGTATATTATTGTAACTTTTTAACTATAAAAGATAGAAGAATTTTTTTTAAAGTGTAGGGGTCTGGTTAGTGGAGCAGTGGTTAGTTCAGTTTATGCTAGGGGTTACGAGTGCCGATCCCTGCTGTGCCGTAAGCCTCGTGGACCAATGCGTGCAAATGCTATGGGTTCGCCCGGATTATGTAACTCAGTCAGTATATATAGACAGGTTGACAGGTTACTTGTGTGTTCCTCCACATTGAGCGAACACCTTGGAGCCTCACACATTGGTAAGGTTTCTCCAGCGCTTTTCAGCAGTTAAGTGAACAGATCTACTCACCTGACGCTAACTAGCACATTCTGTGCTAGGCGACTGTACACTTTATCAGAATAAAGGTATGATAAAGATCATATACCTCAGAGTCTGGTTTTATGTTAGTAGGCTTGATAAGTTGTAGATCCCACATCTCCTTACATATCGAATACATACCGAACCAACTTATGTGGTAAACCCATAGGGTAGCAACTGTCTTACTCCACCAGAACAGACGAATCTAGTTTTCGGGAAGTGTCAAGCTTGGTCTATGAACCAGTGGACTACTACAAAAGTAATCACAGAATTTTCAGTCAGAACAGACGGTCCTTGAGAAAAATTTTGTGTGATGGGTGTCATACAATTTTAGAAAATTCCCACATCTGCTCCCAGACTCCGTAATGAAGTGCCACACATTCAGGAATCTGCAGCAATAACATCTGACCTTCCTGGGATTGTATGGCTTTACCTTTTGAGAGTTAATGTTTCCCTTGATATTTTCAGGTCATTGTGCATCAGCACCTTTGGATGACACTAATGGAACTATGTACAGTTATGTCACCAAAAGGGCCTTCCGTGGAAGAGGTATTGGCAAGCAGATCTTCAGCCTCAGCTACAAAGCCTTAGGACAAAGAAATGTTGGTTTGACTTCAGTATGGGAGCGTCAGAAAATGTATGCTTCTATAGGCTTCAAAATATCAACATTCACTTTACTGGGGTTCACTACTCATGTTCGCAACATGCCTCTATGTAAAAGAGAATTATCCCTGGATTGTTCTCTTAAAGCAACGTTCATCAAGGATATGCATATTGAACATATCCTAGTTTATGACAAGAAAATACATCTTATTGAACGAGAGAAGATCCTGAAATGGCTTTTGGGAATATCCCATGCTAGTTCTATTGTAATTGACAAGGGGAATGTGAAAGGTTGGGGTGTTCTCTATGATGTACATAAAGGATATTGTATGGTGCTCTATAGTGATACCATAGATGTTGCCAGGGCATTGATCAGCCTTTTGTTTCTACAAGTTTTAAATGAGCCTGACACAAAGGTTCAGATCATGTTTCCTGATGACAACACTGCTGCAAGGAAATTGTATGATGACCTTGGTATCATTGGCCGAATAGGGTCAATGGGTAGAAGAATGTTCACAAAAAAGGATGTCCCTATTCCCACACATCTAGTTTACTCTGTACTTAGTGATGACGATGTTTTAGCCTAGATCTAGGCTGAGCTGGATCAGATATGGCCTTTTTGTTGAGTTGCTTAGGAAGGGACACTGAATTATTATATTGATTCACTAATAATTGAGAAAACATTATGCAGCAAAATGGATGAATGTTGCTATCAATGTGGTGGTTGTTCAGTCGGTATTACAATAGTTTATAGTTTGTGACGTGTTCACTGCATTAGTATAGATTTTGAAACTGTCAAGCGAGCGAACAGGGTAATAAGTTTGGATTGAACTGATAAGTTACAGGAAGTGTTTCGAGAAGTAGTAGACTCACCCTCATCTGAAATGTTTTGGAGCTATGCAGTTAGACAGTGGGAACAGAAATGTTCTAAATTTCTCTCATGGTAGTGTCACTCAACACTTTGATTTTTTTTCTAAAAGAAACAAATAGATCATCCTATCAGGAGAAAGATTACAATTAGATTTGAAAAGAATGTTGGAAAATAAACTTTAAAGTTTTCAAGTGTATACTGCCATTGGCACCTCAGGTCGGACATGTAAAAGCCAAACTAGTGTCTGATAATTGCAAACTGCAGAAATGTGGGCTAACGCACATTGCTAGAGAGGTCAGCGTCGAATCTACATTGAGTTTTTAGTCTTCGCCCTCATGTGCTTACAGAATACCTTATTACTTTGATATTAGTAGTACTATTAATACTACTTGCTACTAAGTATTATTTTCTTTATTATTATTGATAGTCATATTCATAATCAAGTTCTTTGTTCATCAAGATATCATTATCAAAATGCAGTCCTAGTAGAGAGTGTTTCAATAAAAAGTATTTCCTTCGACCATGGAGTTTCTCGTTTAAAGCTGAACCCAAATAGTACGCCACCCCGGCATGTTAGACAAAGTGTTCCAACTTGTTGATACTCTGAATGGATATAGATCAGTACAATTTAAGTGCAAACTAAATATATATTTGAAAACATAAATTCTTATGGTCGCTATCATATCAACTATAAAAGTCGGCTGGGACATATTAATGCCACATTTCGGATTTTACCACTTCATGTGCCTTCTATAAGATAAAGAAACGTATATGTCAAATTGCAGAACAATTTGGGGGATACACAGGTCCAAAGTGAGGAAAAGTGTGAGGAGGAGACTGAGTCTCATGTCTAGCCCTCTGTGTATCCTGTGAGACTGAGGTGCAGTACCTGTACCGGCGCACCTGTCTCATACCAAACCCCAGCTGGTGAGGTGTGGGGGTATTAAGTTGAGGTTGATCGAGGCGACCAGAGGTTCAACTATGCATTAATCTGTTAAATGATAGCACAGGAAGATGACATTTGGTGGCTGGTATCGAACCAGATGTTTTATTCAGATAATAAAAATATACATCATAATAGTATTGCTATCATGCTGCTGTCTTCACACTTCCTGCCACTCATCAGCATTAACTCCATCATCCCTTTTAGGTGAGTGCTTATAGAATGTTTATTTAGATTATATATATATATATATATATATATATACATATATATATATATATATATATATATATTACTATATAACCATGATTATATAAATATAAATTATCAACCAATATCCTTCACAGGTTTATTCACTGCGGTATATCATTTGTTGTTTTGCGTCACGCATACTTTCCAGGTTACCCGGTTACCTGATGCGGTAACCGGAGGTTTCTTGGTGATGCTAATTTGGTTTAAACAACATTCCGCTCTTAACTGCTCACCTGAGCAGTCGATTTTTAATCTTACTTCGATATATAATTAGTTATTTTAATCTTAGGCTTGTATACCTTGATGTGTAGGAGTGGGGTTTGTCCCAATGTATTATTGAATAAGCCCTGTTTATTAATTATTCCGCCATCCACGTCTTCGTGTCAATTATTGTTCATATTATTCCATACATTATTCTACCACTAATTGGTTCCATGATATTATATATATATATATATATATGTATATAGTAGTATAAACAACCCACTTGATACTTCAGGCACGGTCGTTACCACTGTCTGACAACCATATATTCCCTTATACATGTTACAGGGGTTAGCCTATTTGACTATAAATAAATACAGTAAGTAACAAAAATGGTTGAGAAAATCTGTTTTTTACAACACCTTCTTTTTCCTTTGTACATTCGATGCCACCAGATACACCAGAGCTTTTAGTTGCCTTATCACATATGAATCATTCTGGGTTATATAGATATAGTTGTCTATCATATATTAGAGTCTACATCTAGATAAATGCAAAACATTTCCAATAACATCTGGGTGACTGACATAGGCCGCTTCTGAATCATCCTCTTTGGTCAATTTTACCTATATTGTTTGGACCAGAGTCAAGTTATCGCTAGAGGTTTTCACAGTCGATTGGTGGCTGGAATAGGGAAAATGTAAAGAATCAGAACTGCTGAAAAAATAACAAATATTTATATCAGTGTGATAAAAGATTAGTTGCATCCAAAAGGTATTTGCTTCTCCAAGACAGGCAAGTTGAATGATCCACTTTTAAAGATTTTCTTTGTTCGGTTTAGCCTTTTTTTATTGATTTGCATTATGAAATTGCATGGTGATGCCTGCCGCCATTGGTACCCCTTATCTAGATTTAGCATTCAATGTGTCCTATGTCATTTTGCATTGTCTAACGACTAACATGTTAGATTTTCTCCCATTCGTAATATTGATGGAGCTAGTAGTAGTAAAGGAATGGTAATTTTTCACTGGCAAGGGCATCAGTAAAAGGATTTACAGTGCTAAATTGGTTACTTATTTCAACTACATGAAGCAGAGGGTATATAATTCATGACATTTTACTTGATGCTGTCTAATACTTTGTGGTGATTTGATATATCATTAGTGGTGAGCTGGTTAACCGTATGTACAATTCACACCGACTAGCAATCCAAGTCAATTCAGTGTAATTAGAGACTTTAAATACTGGGACATGCTCACCTGACTGTGAAGGTTTTGTGGGCGTTTTGCAGTCTTCCGAGACAAGACTGACGTCTGGTGTTCCCGGGGGAAGAGTAGTCATCTGCGTACCCGTCGAAGTCGACTGGTTCGATACTGTTTGACTTCGATTTCCCCTCCCTGTAGAAAGAATAAAAGTGATTTATAAACCAAATGGCCTTAATACCACCGTAACTCATCACACAAATCTAAGAAATGATAAACTTGAAACGTCACAGATTAACGGAATAGAAAGGCTAGATCTAAGGGAGAAGGGTATCGAGGGCCGATGAGATGTTAGAACGATCGTTAATTAAGAATCTTTAAATCGGGAAAATATTTAAACAGTCTGGGAGTAGGGGTTATGTTCGGATAATGGGGAAATATATGTTAAGTGAAATTACGTTTTAGAGTCCTAGTGATATATAGACATTGCAAAGAGTTATTACGCCATCTTAGAGATAATTGAATGAATTAACTATTCAGTACATGTACTAGACATACACGACATCTACAGTACTTACAGGGAATTCATATCGGCAGCTTTAAAAGAATGGAACAACCTATAATTCTTCTACAAAAGGAAAGCTCAAACTACAATATATGTCTAATTCAAGAGCACCATCCACCTCCTTTCCTCAACATGTGAGAAGACCAATTATTCCATCGATAGGGCGTCCAGGTTTATGCAATGTAATTGCAATATATTTGCTGTGTTTTTATAACTACTATATAAATATATATCCAGGTAAATATATATATGTACGGTACACAAGTTTTTTTATACATATTTGTGTATTTGTGTACATCGAAATGTCTTGAGGTAATCATAGAATACGTTTCGCACAGAGGACTACATATGAATACAGATCCTGCACATTTTGAAATACATGTAAAGTTTTTTTTATCAAACCCAGGGTCTTTCTATCATTTGAAATGACCGTGAGCAATTCCAAGAAGATCCTTCATGGCCTTGGGTATTTTCTATGTAGATGCCTAACCCTGGACTTGCTATGATTAGAAGGAATCGTCTTACTTTCCCTAATTCACCTTTGCCCTTGTAGCGGTCTAAGTTGCCCCAATGTGCAATTTAACAGTATAACCTAGTGCTTACCACCAAAATAGTAAAAATAAACCTCAGGAACGGAGCCATGAAGCACACGTTACTGACCTATAGAACCCGGTCTCATGTGCGGAAAATTAATGCCTATGTACAGCCAGGGAGAAAAAAGAGTCACATGTAGACAGCGAAGAAATATGAGAACAATCTATACAACTTAGTACTTACGAGCGACCCGAATACGACAAGGTATCTAGTTCAGATAAAATGGTTGTTATAAACAGTTTTAATCTAAAACGTCATTAATTCTACAGGATTTCTCTACAATCACTATGGTTTTTAAACTGAAGTTCCACGTGGTAAAACCATTTCCCCCTTTGTATTCCCACCTACCTTTATCGGGATTTAGGAGAAGTTACCAATTTAGTAACACACCAGTAGTAGCTCAAGGCGTAAGCATCGTCATACATATATTTAAGTTCTACTTTACAGTCCCCTTAAGATTACTATCTATAAGTCCTTGAACCCCCGCGAATTTTATTGAATAAAGCAATAAGCTGTATTTATAAGTGTTGGCTTAAGAAGTGCAGAAAGTATATGAATAAACTAATAAGCTTCCATTATGTCGTCGTATGGCGTATTTAAACCTTACCTCGGCTTGTCGAGGGAGAGTTGCTGGAAGTCTCACAGCCCATGCAATTTAACCAGGCGACCTGTGCATCCTTCTTCATCAAACAGTAGAACACAAAAATAAACAAGCCCTGCAGGCTGTTACATATGGCAAATAAGTAGTGGAACACAATGCTTGCTCCTCCAATGGCGAAAAATGCGAAGATCCAGGTTAGTCCGAGGAGAACCATAATGCTGATGGCACCGCGCAGGCGCACCACGATGTTGGAGTGTTTGGATTTCTCTAACTTCCGGGTGTCCATCAGTCTGAGCTGGTGAATGACGAGCCCAAAGGCCACGCAGTTGAGGATGAGAGAAAGCGAGACAGGCGCTAAGACTGCGGCGAAGAAAGGGATCCGGGCCAGCCAGCAACTTGCAGAAGAGATGGAGACAAAAGTTATAAATTTAGTAATCATAGTCCCTAGAACGTTGTACGCAAAGTCATCAAGATGCTATACCTGAGGCTGTGACCTAGATGACTCAGTAATCAGATTAAGCTGGGTTTTGTGGTCCAGGTAAGATGTGATTTTGCTAGAAAGGAGAGCAATTTATCCTGCGTTTAACAACCTTTACTCTAGCTTGGGGATTACTGGGTTTCTATGGATTTATTTTGTACCAGAAATATGAGCACGAGATGATCACATCTAAGGAAACTAAAGGTAAATAAATCTGTAAATTTTCTTACATTTCTCCTTGGCGTCCATAATTGTCTCTGTTGATTCCCACAGTTATGGCAATAGCAACCAGCGGTATACCTATGATAATATTAATGTATCAGTTAGATAAGTAAGGATATAATCAGGCAAGGTGCTGCCGCTGCCACCAACACCTATGCTGCTTTCACAACCACCGCTTTCACACCCGTCTGCACACAGCCTCTGGTAATGTGTGTAGGCAGATGGCTTGGAGTTATTCATCCATACACACTAGGGGGACGCTGTGGGGAGCCTGGGAGTAGTTAGGCAGGGGAGGGCAGGGCAGGGGGGAGTTGAGGAGGGCGGGTACTCTACCAACACTTCAGCACAGACAAGTGGTCAGAAATTGAAGTGGGGGGAGACAGGGTGGCAAACCTTTTTTTAATTTTTTATCAATATACATACATGTATATATGGTAAACATGTTATTTGCATACAACCAGCATATACATGCTGCGCAAAGGATATTTCTTCTCATATACGCTTGGCGGAAGATACAGTCATTATGCATCCATATACAAAGAAAAACACATTTGTATATGCCGCATACATTGGCGTGATATGTGGTCGTATATATATAAAAACATGCTAATGTACATCAGATACATGCATTTAGGCGGTGGCGTATATATGAAATAACTGGGGGTTTTCTCACAATGACAGTAATGCAAGTTTAAGAGGGTGCGTCCACCAACCACGACAAGGCTACGACAAGTGCCGACATGAAAGTTCCAACCGCAGCCTTGTCGCAGCCTTGTCGTGAGAAGAACAGTGTCGGGACAGCGGTGTCGGGGCGTGTCGTAGACGTTGCCGGTTTCCGTAAAAAAGGCGCCCATGGTTCCGACACACTACGACAGTGATATCGAGGAAACCACAACACTCCACGACAAAGGTCCAGTCGTAGCAAAAATCGAACATGTTCGATATTGTCGTGGCCTTGTCGGAGGGCCTCCGACAGGCCCCCGACAAGCTTCGTGTCGCAGCCTGTCGGGGCCTTGTCGTAGCCTCTTGTCGGGAACTATGTTCCACCAACCACGACAAGGCTACGACAGGCCTTCCAATCGTAGAGCTGTCGTGGACCTTGTCGGAAAGCCGTTGTCGCAGCCTTGTCGTGGTTGGTGGACGCACCCTCTAATAGAACCCCATCTATGTAACATCAGAAGTGACAGGGCAGTGCGCATGATATTGCAGTGGCTCCATACCAACCTCTTCCAAAAATGTCCACTCCAGCAAGGCATAAAGTTATTGGACTCAATTCCCACTCTGATACAGCACATGGACTAAAATGAACAGTTCCTGCTGTAGGTTACCGTTTGATAATGAAGTCACATCTTTCACATATTCCGCCACCCATAACAACACAACCCTTTTCCGCCTTTCTGATTCAGTTTCGCGTTTCCAAATTGATCTATATGAGGCATAAGACCCTGCACCCACCAGCGCCGATTCAGGGGCTCGTTGAATAATATTTTCTCGCACGTAAGGCTGGACGATAAGATAAATCGGAAAATAAACGATATCCTGAACAACCTTTTTTATTCAGGGTAGCATAAATCTTGTTGTAGGAGTCAGCACTATCGTCCGCACAAATTGTCGTAACAAGGCATTCCCACAGCCTACGATAGACACCCATGCCTACGATTAAAATTTTCGGGGACTTCCCGATAGACAACGATTTTGCCATTTCCAGTCATAGTATATCGGGAGGTATCGTGGTGCATCGGCGTTGGCGAGTGCAGGGCCTTAATGGGTGGGATTTTTAAAACCTGCTAAATTGCCAAAATAAGCTTATTCAAGGTTCATGCTGTATAAACGTATCTCATCAATGTAAAAATGAAATTATTTGGTGCAGCTTTCTTTCCAACAAAGGGTTTTGCAGGGCTCTGAGGAATTTTTCCCTCCGAAAATCAACAAAAACTGTGATTTTCTAGTGATTTTCACTTTGTTCAAAATCTGGGAGACATAATTTTGAGCCAATTGTATTTATTAACATGTTTAAAGCATATGTCATGAGAAGTGTAGACAATACAGTTTTGAAAATTGGTAAAAGATTGAAAAAATATTAAAAAATGGTAAAAACTATCCAGGACCTTCAAATTTTCCAACATAGAGAGCCATAGAGCATGTTCTTCAACACCCCGACTTTCAGTGGACAATACTAATGAAATATATAGAGAGAAAATAATTCTCCTTTATTGTACAATATTGACCAGAATTCTGGCTGTGATACCTGAAAGTTTCAACACAATCGGACTATCCACTTTGATATCAGAACATTATGATTCCATGATGATATTTTTCCAAAGAATGGTGTGTTGGACCACACACCTCTAAAGGATGTATAAAAGGAATTAGTAATCATTATAGAATAACAACTATCCCTGTTCATGTTAAGTACCCCTACCACTCATGAATACCCAGGTTAGTTTTTTTCTAAATAAAACAATATACTTTTTATGGTTCAAAAACTGAAAACGTGTTGTCCGACACCCTGGGGTGTCGGACAACATGCTGTGATATAAGTTATGATTTTGGGGTTGTTTTTTATCAGTAATTGAGTGGTTTGCTTTGTGATATATAGCTTATTATCATTTCATTAAAAATATAAAGGATTATAACCTCTAATACTATTTTTCTCATTGTTCTGAGTAATTCTATTAACGTGTTGTCCGACACCCCTCGTGTTGTCCGACACCCCTGTGTTGCCCAACACCCCAAATATGGCCTAGGGCTTTTCTTTTAAATCTAATATATGATAAAGGTATTCTGGGTCAAATACAAGGTGTGTCAGCATATAATATTAGTCTTTCTTAAGTTATAAACATTTATAACATTTCTTGAAATTTCAAATATTTAGGGGGTTGGACAACATGCAGTATTATACACAACTTCAAAAGGCTCTCAAATCTAAACCATTGATCTGATTTTGTTGGAATAATGTTTTTCTGGAACGTACATAGTAGGTGACTAACATAAAATATAAAAAGAAGTATTTTTCGGAAATATTTTTTTGCGTGTTTTATCCCAGGATCAAAGCGGGATTTAGCAGGTTTCAAAAATCCGACCCTAATATTCCATTTATTTCCTTCAATTCACCCAGAAGAACTTGTGTAACTTGAAGGTAGAGTACACATATGTAACTAAAGTAAACCTGTAGTGATAATGCATCATACATGTCAGAAATGTCATCGAAAAGGAATTACTTGATACTATCAAGAAACGTTACGAAATTTCATTCGAGTTGTCATGGCGGAATGATATCTGTAGCGAAAGACAAAGAACGCTATGTAAACAACTCTATGAAATTGAGTGACGTTTAGATTTTATATTGGACTATTCCGTCAGACGTTTTAAACTTCATATGTCATGCATGGCACATAAATATTTCAGGGCATTCCCGTGGCATACAGTCACACAATGGCGATTTATACGAGGGGTAGGATAAAACCATAACTGAGCAATTAGTCTATCGATATGGACATATGATAAATTAGCTTGGCGTCTTACCCCATCCAATGAGACAGCACTTGAGCATAAACTTGGAATAGTATGTGTGGAAAACACGGACGATTGCAACATACATGTAGAACGCTTCCACGGACATCCAGGCCATAGAGGCCAATACGAAGTAATGTGTCAGCGCTGCGAAGAACTGCAAAGAGAGTACGTGTGGTTACTGTCTGGTCTGAGTAAATATACGTCACTAGACGAAGTTTCTCCAACTATATCTCATTACAGCAACAACATCGTAGTTGTTTTGATTTCTCTTGAAAAGTAAGTATTTCAAAATATGTAACTAGGGGTCTTTTTCCAAGTGAAAAAGAACCCCCACCTCATGCCCGAGTCACACTGGCGTATATTTTAGCGTTTCTTCTACGTTTTTGAATTGTATTAGCTATGGATTTGGAACGTATCTGGTTGTTTTGCTTTAACGCGTTAGTACGCTTCTCAACGTTTACCAACGCTTATTTACGTTTCTGTACGTATTGTGGTGTTTTTCGGACATTCTGACTTTCCTTTACGTATCTCCGCGTTTTCCCGCGCATCGCCGCGCATTTGTTTATTTCAAAATGCGTAGAAGAGCGTAGTCGTGCGTACACGGGAAAACACCGTTTTTTACGCCAGTGTGACTGGGGCATTAGAAACGTAAAAGAACGTTAAAGCTATGATATAGAAACGTTCACCATCCGTAGCCAATACGTGGTACCCAACGTCTAAAATACGCAGTAGATACGCCAGAATTTACGCGAGTGTGACTGGATTCTGCAGTGAGCTGTAAAAGCGTTGGATTTCCGTAATAAATACGCCAAACTGGCATCATTTCAAATACGTAAAAGAAACGCCAAAATTTACGCCAGTGTGACTGTGCCATTAGAAATCTTTAAATAGAATAGTATATGATTGCCTGTTAGAATTGAACAGGCTCTTAGAAATTATAAGTAGACGGATCACAAATATATAGAGATAGGGATAGAAATACATTATGTCTGCTCTTTCGTTATATCTATGTTGAAATTAGGGTACATATCTTTAAGAAATTTCTTTCGTTCGCTTTCTCTATACGATAACAGCGTTGGAAAAAAATTTAGGGTACATATCTTTTACCTTGCAGGCAATTGTGTTATCCCTGACGAACCACTGGGTGGTGAAGATAAATGCTACAATAATTCCAAGGAGAGCAACACAGAGATTGACAAGAATCTTGGATGGGTTGTCTCTGAGCATCTTTCTGTTAAAAGTAAGACTGGACGTTTTACGATAAACCATACCAAAGTGTACCATACATTGAAGAATTTAAACTGTAAGTTTATATGATAATAAAGCCGCTATGATCTTAAAGAACAGTAAGACAACTGAACCATCAACTAGAGCCCAAGTGGTCGACCATATCCTCTACCACCTCAAATATAATTTTAGGATATATTGATACCCTTGCTCGAAAATGTAGAAATATCTTTGAACAATATCTGTTATATACCTAGAAGTTGGCAGTATTCTATTCTGTATTCACGGTGTTCAGAAACCGGCTAACAAATCCTCCAATGATATGCTCATATATCTTTATGGAAATACACATGATTATAACTGGAGACACTGTGAGTGGATCCTTGCCTAGTCTCACCTGAAGCCGAAGTAGGTGAGGAGTGTGAGGATTAAGCCGCCAGCCGAGATGGCGCAGCCAATGTAGGAGATGAAGGAGAGGATCGTCTTGTGAATCTCAGGCAATTTGCCCGCAGTTCCGTAGATATCCTGTACCCATGCGGGGTTTTCATATGATAAAAGAAACAGGATGTCATATGTTCTACAGCACTGTAAGAAAGTCACTGTCTATCAGAGCTTTGATGTTATAGAGGAAACCTATGAATGTTTATGGTCAGAGCTTGTATCCCATTGAGTTTCAATAGCATAGTAATTCACTAGGCGAAGCCACGTGAATTAGATAGAGATTCAAACCAGATGGGATCGAACTCTGACTATAAACTTGAATAGGTTTCTGAAAGTATCTCACCCTTCACATTGACTAAATCGCTTTTGTAACAGTTGTTACATAATTCCCCCATTGAGATTTTTTAAATACCCCATGGGTATTGAGTAGGACCTCTTATACAATATTATAAATTCTTACAAGCAACATCAATCTTAAACAAATAATCAAAAGAATTATATTAGGTCAAAGCCTCTACTGACAATAGGCTGCAAACATCTGAAACTTACCAGCAGCAGTGCAAAATTGGTGAGATGGTCACATTGGCATGTGGTACTTTCATCTGTAGCGCTGGTGGTTTTACACCCTAAATCTGACCAGCCTGATATTGAGAAGTCCCAATATACGCAGCGATGTTTTGAGGAATTCTTTAAAAAAACATATCATCATATAGCAATAAAACATATTTACCTATATCCACAGATGGAACAAACATTTTGAAGAAAACCCAGGATTCTGGTGATACAATACAATCCTGATCTATCACAATTTATAAGCAATGTATGTCATTAAACGACAAGAAAACACGAGTAGCAGATTAATTAGGTATGATATAAGCGCAGTTCTTGATAAGATAGTCACCTTAGCTAAGTGGCGTAGGGTGACTGTCACAGGATCAGTCAGGTCTCTCAGTTCTGTCAGTCCTACTTTGGCAGATACAACTCGGCTGTTCAGTTCAAACTGCCTCTTGGGATCCTGGGTGATATTTTCTGGTGTGCTGATATTCGCTATTTCAGTCGCCTTTGAAAACAGAAATGATTTCAGTTCAATATTTACAATACAGATATTTTAGGTCGAGGTGTAGCTTTACTTAGAATTCTGACAAAAAAATATATTTCACAAGAGCAAAAATATATTTCACAAACGGAGGAAGTGAATCCTTGTTTATATATAGGTGTAAATGTCATCGGAGGACTTCAAAGTCAGGTCAGGATCAGGTCAGTAGTTTGATTGTAACACAAGAGGCCAGGCAACACACGCCCTGTATAAAAAGGAAATTTAAGCGATGGATGTCCTGTAATCTTTGTTTTTTATCCATTTTATTTATTCGCTGTGGTATCTGCCATGTATTGTTCTGTGTCTAATATTCCTCTGTTGTCCTGTTGTTACATGCTTATTCTCATGGCTAATATTCAAGGGGGTTGATAGTGAAAATAGTCCAAGTTACAGATGAGCACGTGCTGCATAATGCATATCATAGTGATGGATTATCCCTAGTATTTCTTCGTTCAAATATCATTGTTAATGGTAAAGGTAAAAGAATAACAAAACGTAGTAAAATTGCACACACATGAATCTCATTGAATCTTAACTAGGAGTACACAACAAAAGATGCTGATTGTGTAATTGACCTAAAGATTGAAGAATGCCAAAACATAATTTAAAGAATGCGATAAACTCGTATTAAAGCCAATAGGAGAGGATGCTGCATATCAAATAATAATTGTGATTGGAATAAGATACTTGTAACGGTTCAATCTTCTGGAAGACGTATGACAAAAAGAATGTAATAAATAGACAATAATCGATGGTTTTGTGGATAGGCGGCCGTAAACCACGAGAGGTTGACGCGTAGTAATACACGAGCGCTAGCGTATTACGACGTCAACTTCGAGTGGTTTACAGAGCCGCCTGTCTACAAAATCATCGTTTTTTTGCATTTATTAACCATCTTTTCAACTAAATTAAACCCAGTAATTGACATATTAAAGGGTATAACAATGGGGACTATTTCTTTGGACTATAGCAAACCCGTATACCATGGTTTTGAGGCCTATACCACAGGTTTGAATCTGTATACCACAGTTATGGTATCTGACAGGTTTTATACAATGGGTCGTGGTTTATACTGCACGAAAAGTACCGCTTTACATATGTATCCGAAACGCGCCTAACAGTAGGATTTTGCGTCTAGAAGTTGGACCTGTTATCCGTCTCGTAGACGCCTTACCTAGTGGCGTATATACATGTCCATGGTGTGGTCTTATATACGTCATATATACGCCTGGTTCCGTTGTATATGCACCAACATCCAAAGGTTCCGATCTTTGCAACTTGGGGACACTACTGGTAGCATATTTCATTTGCCATTAACCATCCAAGTCTGTTTTATATGAAAAATGCAGTCTTATATTACCAATTTATTTTATAAAACCTTTATAAAACCTGATTGAGTATAAATTGATTAATTACACATTAAAAAAACCTGCATTAAGTTGTTTTTTTACCGTTTTTCTGATATTTTATTTAACTTTAAAACACCATTTCAATGTGTGGACAGTCAGCCTTACTATATAATCGGCTCCCCCCAGTCCTCCTCCCGACTTGTTAGAAGTAGTGTGAATGCGGCCGCCACCCTCACAGCCACCCGCCCAGCCACCCGCCCTCAGGACTGAAATCATCTTACACAAGGCGAGCGGCCGCTAATCCGACACCATAACACCTCGCGGCGGGCAGCGAGTCAACCTGTACAAACGTGGCCGGCGGCGGGCGGTGAGCGGTGGGCGGCGGGCAGCGGGGGACTTCTCACTGAGGCTGGCTGGGGGTGGCGTGGGGTGGTGGGGGGCGGTAGGGGGTGGGGTTGGGAGGTCGCGGGTGGCGGGTCAGTGTTGGTGTATCCTCCACCAACACCCACAGGCCCGGGTGGGCCGCGGGTCGCAATTTTTATTTTTTTGGTATCATATATACGCCTGGCGTATATATATGTTGCGCAGAGTATATTTTATCTTAAATACGCCAGGCGTGAAAGACAGCCAAGTCGCGCGCGTCTACATATGGAAACTGTCTTGTAGACGCCCGAAACGTAGACGCGTATAAGAGGTGTATACAAGTATAAACAAGCCACGATACAGCCGATACGTGCGTTATCGCAATGGCGTATATATATGTAAAATAGTGGTTTTCGTGCAGTGTTACTGAGTCCCTATACATTTTCAATGGGGGCTTTGTATACGGCATATAGCCTATGATTCATGGGCGCCGCCATGACGCCCCCTGAGTAGGTGTTCTTCACTAATGGAGGTGAAAAAGTAGGTGTTCTTCACTAAAGGAGGTGGAAAAGAAGTGAGTGATAATTAGGAAATGTCACAACTTTAGCTTTGCTCAAATATTTATATAAAGTATTCCATATGGAAAATATCATGTCTTGGGCTTAATCATTATGTCTTCCTGCTTTGGGATGGGTGTAGAGAGTCAAGGGAATCATGGTAAAATGTTGAAAAGCAGTTGAATTTTGTAAGAACAAAGAGCCAGAATACAGGTTTGTCCCCCGACCACCTAGTGACTGCTTCATGAACTAACAATGGCTCTGTCCCCTATACGATGGATAATAAAGAATAGGGGCACTCCTAAAGCTAATATGATCAGAGAACCTGAATCTGTAGGCGTAACGAACAAATTTGCCTGTCAAAAAGATTTATAATGATGAAACGTAACTTGTAACTATGCACAATTTGAATTTAAAGACGAGCAATGCTCCATGAAAAGAATACCCGCAAATACCTTGAAAAAGCTGGCGGCGTTGTATACTGCGAAATGTACGTTGGTGTTAATTCTACCGCGGTCTAGAGCTGATGAAGGTAGATTTACTGCTGCAACATTTCCCGATAGATCCGGCAGGCTCTGTCCATTTGGCCGAACGCGGAACTGAAGGAAAGACAGTTCTTCCTGATGATTATGTTTATCATACAAAAATATCTTTCTGATATAGGGGAAAGGGCAGTCGTTGAAAGGATAAGTTTTGTTCCTCGATATATACATAATGACGATGACTAACTTTGCCACTGGAGCCCACTGAATACTGGGTACGAGGTAGCCCCAGTTTAAATATAAGTTTTAAAAAGTTAAACTGCATCGACCCATGCAGCTGAAAAGGTACCTTGTGGGATGTTGTGAAATCACATTGGATAATATTCTGGATGAAAATACTCATTCGAAATGAAGATCGTGTACCTGATGAACAAATCAGTATTTCTGGGAATTTTGTCAATAGGAGGTGAAAAACTAAAGAAGAAACCAACAAATTTTGGTCAAAGTCATCGTTCTCCATGAGTTTAATGCAGAGTGATATGAACAAGGCAAGAGCCAAGTGAATATCACATAGCAACAAACAAGTTGGAGAACAATGACTTCGATCAAAACCAGTTGCTTTCTGTATATATCTCACCCCTGTACACACTAAAAGAATGGTTATTGCACAGGATACATCATAGACCATGGAGAACAGACTGCAATACTATTAGGGGCATGGAGAACGAATCCCAATGTTAAGCCTAGGGAACTAAAATACCAGGGGTGAGATAATATTTGATGTGATGTGTGGATTACCCGTCTGTCGGTGAGATCGTCCATAACATTGCCCGTCGCTTCAAACAGGAGTCCTTTGCCCTGTGTGCGCTGTGTTACCACTAAAGCCAGCTGAGACTGCGCTATTGTCACGGTGTCTGTCAGCAGTTCCACCCTGCCTCCGATCCGCTCCACTGCCTGCACGAGCCTGAGTGAGAGTAGCTCCGTCTTAGTAACCCCAACACACCGGGGATAGAGAAGAACTGACTCCGAGTGAAAGAATTCCGAAGCTAAAGCCTCGGTAGGTAACTTTAAGCATCCTCATCGAGTAATTTTGGGATTCGTGTACCTGTAACTTGTTTCTCTATTCCTATATACATGTACCTTGAATTATTCATAAAAGTGGTCATTTGTTGACCTATGATCGGTGGGGTAACAATATCCACAGTTATTGATTTACTTTAACTTGTATGTTTTCTTCACGCATGCATTAGGTTTCGACCTGATTGGTCTAGAAGCCATGAAGTGGTCAACCTTGGTATGAACACGTCAGCCTCGGTATGGAAACTAGTTACTACTCCCTCCAGCAGCAGTATGTAATTATTGAGTGTTCGTCTAAAGGTATAAAGGAATATGGATCATCTAGTACAGTTTCAGTTATATGGGTGGATGGATCGTAATGGATTTTATATATATGTCTGAAGGAAAACATCCATTCCATTATTAAGATGGAAACTCTGCAGAATAGTACTCTGCTATGTTTTCTTATTACTATATACCTCCTAATCGTTTGAAAACGCAATTTTATTATTTTTCCTGCTCTGTGACACGCACTCCGTTTGCTGTACAAGTCTACTGTCATTCACTACGGCCCGCTGAGTTAGCGGGCGCGAACATTATCTATACTACACCCCTAGCAAAGTATGTCATAGACATTCACACACCGTTATATATCCGTTGTGGAAGAGGAACCACTCACCGGGTTGTGGCGTTTGTGGACAGTTCGGCTTTCACCAACATGTCTGAATCTACAGATAGCATTTTATTGATGCTGGAGATCAGGTTATCAGCGGCCTCCGTCTCCAGAGGGATAGTTGGTGCTGAAATGTAATAATATCATGAAACATCACAAAATTTCAAATGATTGTTTGTATGGCATGAGTTGTCCTTGCGGAATGATATCACGAAGCAGAGCTGAGTATTATCTGTAGCGGAAGACAATGAATGCCATATAAACAATTATATGAAATTGAGTGATGTTTAGATTTTATCCTAACCTGTCACATGTTTTTAACTTCATGTGTCACCAGTGGCATATAAATATTTTATGGCATAACCGTGGCATACAGTCACACCATGTTAAGTCTATGGAGATTTATATGCGGGGTAGGATAAACATTAATATCGGTGGTAGGTAAGGTCAGAAGGATGTCCTGCTTCATTTGTAACAAGATCCACTTTGATATCAGTAGTTGCTTGTTAATCGCTTGTCATCGTGTGACAACCTTATTGTAAAAGGTTGCAAAGACAATTAAGGGAACGTGCATAAATCAGAACTCTAAAACTATATGTGATTTGGCATGAATACTTCAAAGGCGGCAGAAATGTTTAGATGACGATCACAGTTGTACGATGGCAATTTTCACGTATAAATGATATTGAAATAATAGTTGAAATTTAAAACAGCTTTCAGATTGATAATAATAGTGGTTATGTTTATGATTAAGCAGCAAAGCTAACAATAGGAAACCGTCAAGATTACCAGTTAGCATCAACTGCGCTATCTATATACATATCCAAATACTAGTTACCTGTTAAACAGTTTTGTATGGTGTCAGTCACAAGCGATACCTCCCGATGTGTGAAATTGCTGTTGTCTCTTGTGTTGTTGACCAGACCTATGCTTATAGGGATGATAGTGTCTGAAATATACAGGTCGAGGTGAGATGTAAGTATTTCATCATGAGGATCATCATATAATTATATCTGTCTTCATTGACCCTCACATACAGGACTGGCATTAAGGCCTGCCCCTAAGGTCCTTATCATGATATGAAAACGAACAAATGTGTCTACTACTCAATTTACCACATTGATCTAGATGTACCATAGTGGCCCACTCATTATAACCCATTAAATCTGTTCATGACATTCTACTATATCAAAATCTGTTGTAATCTTTATATGGGACCTCATATTAGTCCAAGAAACCCCCTTTATTGGACTCAAATTAACTGAACATGTAATGGATCAATACCAGCAATTGTAACATTCAATTGGCATAATAAAGAAATTGTACACACCCACCCACACCCACCCACACCTAGTATACGCTTGACAGAAACCGACCATTTTTCACTGGCTCTCTGCTCAGGTCCTCCAAATCAGTAGTACGGTCAGTTGGCGTCTCGCATTGTGAGACATTCATGTCTCCCCAGTTTACGATCAGGCCTGCATTACTGCAAATATAAGATGAATAGATCTTAGCAATTGCCACGGTAATGGATTGTTGGACAACGACCACTCCTGTCGTATCATCTATTCCCTCTACAGGAAGCCTTCCTTTTCCAAATGAAAGGTTGTGAAGATAGCACTGAGTTTGTAGTCCGTATCACCCATAGGGATGAGCGTGTACTATTTACCACAAACTGTCATGTGTATAGAGGACACATCATGTAGACACATTGATAATGCATCATATAGGCCGAATTGTTTGATATGGCACACCTCCACGTATACTGTCAATATACCATGATAGATGTCATACAAAATGGTCATTACTGAAATATATTTACCATGGCCAATAGGCAAGTTTCTCCGGATTGTCCGGGCACGGCGCAGAAGCAATGTTGGATGGCAGCTGGGAGGGAAATGAGATCAATCCTTTTGGCGTTTCCCTCGGTATTATTGAGGAACAGAAATCTATGAATAAAAAAGCCAATGATTCGACTCATTTAGAAAAGGGTAGGAATATAATTGTGATACAGATACATTTATAAAGGAAGAGTTAGGTGATGACCATATATATTTTATATACTTGGTAGAATTACACGGGTTTGAGAGACTATGGTATATGATGGGAGACTGTTAGGTTTTGTCTGTTCGAGGACAGATATAACTATCATCTAGTGAAGAAGTTAATAATTCTATAACATTGCCAACTCCGGATAAGCAACAAAGGTCTAGATCGCTTCAACCATAGTTACCCACAATTTCATGTTAAATTCCTTATGTATTAAGGTCTGGTTCCATAGCGCCAAATCATACTCCGATATTGATCTGGGGTATCTCCGGCCCTAATCTGCTCTAAATTTGTGGCCCCGTCTCCCCCTGGTGGCCACCTCACGGGATAGAAAGGGGTGCGTCCGGTCCAGTTTTACGTTTCCTGCTATTAACTCAAGCAAGTCTGGTGGTCATCGGTGATTGAATCAAAGGAACACCAATGAAACCACTACACCCAGCGAACATCGGTTAATGTACCCAATTTAAGGCTCGGGTAGGTGACGGGACTACTTCAGCCATATGGAACTATCGTAAAACTGGATGAGGTTTAATCTTGTCCACGTATTCCACGACTGGAGTTTGGCAAAGTGACTTCATGAGGCGAAGCCGAGTGAAGTCCGCAGCCAAAACTTCAGGAGTGGAATGCGGTGGCCAAGATTAAAACGAATCAGGTTTTGATTTTATCCTACCGTATCTCCTCAATTTTGGAATATTACGTGATAACAATTCTGTATGCCGCTAGTGGCATATAAAACACCGTATGCCAGTCAGCGTGGCATACGGAAACCCAATGTTAAGCCTATGGGATTTTATATTAGGGGTAAGATAAAAGATTATTCTTAATGGTTTCGTACAGATTTTGGGCTTATATATGAGAACGTATTTGATTAGTGTACATACTATTTCCAGTCATTGTGAAAGTTTTGACATCTATTCCGAAATTGAACCCTTCTGTGGCCATCGCCCCTCTGATGAGGAAGTAGATTTCGTCTCGGTACCATGCTACTGATGTCTTTGAAGGTAAGGTACAGCTCATTTTCAATTCCATCTTGACGCCATATGGATTTGCTTCACTGTTGAAAATATGTACATAGAGTACTTTCAATTTGTGCATGGCAAGACAATATTTAAACTAACACATACGCGGATATAGCTAATATCTTTTCCGCTAACCTCTGTCAATATGCTTGAAACATTAGTTGTCCTCAACAATTGGTCTATCTAATCATTCCAGTATTTTAGTATGTTATGTATTTGTTTATTATTGGTCTGGTTGGTGTACTGATAATAAATAAAGGAAGAAAATCACGCACGTGAATGAATTCTCTTGTTCTAGTACGTAGTCTGATCGAGGCCGATCCTCCAAAACAGCATTTATCTGAAACATTAAATCCCATAGTGTTTAGGTATAAAGACGTTGAGTTAATAGCCTATTAACTCCAGAAACAAAGACAATTTTATTTGAGTAGATGGTAAGCTCGTGTCGGTTTTTATTTGTTTTTACCTGACTTATTACTCTATTAGCAAGTGCTTTGGTCGTCAAGGAGTTAGCGTTTGTGTACTCGCTGTTCCATTCCAGTAACAGATCCATTCTCAAAATGTATTCTTGTTTGATGGCAAAACCTAAAATAAAAAGAAAGATTTAATAAGGCACAACGGAAAATCGCATAAAAGAGTATTTTTAATGGAGTGTTCATTATTTATGGATGGAGCACATATTTTACAATACAAATGGTAAAATAATGTTTACTCTCTGACATGGAAATACCAGAATAATGGGTGACTCTTAGAAATACAAAAAGAATGTGCCCCCCCCCCCCCCTTAAAGTGAAAAATACGGCTTCCCCCTACAGAATAGAGATAATACTTGACCCGCCAAACTGAAATGCTACTTTATGCCAGCATCTTTCTTTATTCACTGTTTGAGTCTAAGGCTCTTTCTGGTTGGTGTATAACACAGAGAAAACTGGGTGCGCAGTTGTGGAAGGTATCTGGCTCCATCTGAAAGTCACAGCATGCACGATACACCTTATAAAGATAGTGTCTTTTTGGGTACCTTCCACCACCAAGACTGCTATAGAGGGTTTGCCAAGTGTTTGCCTCTAGTGCGGTTTCCGTCAGGCGAGGTACATCACATAGGTCACTAAACTTATCCTCTACACTAGTGAAAAATGTTTGCCCCAACCCAGAGAGAAAGATAATATCATGTAGGGATAGAAAAATTGGCGCCTATAGGAGATCGCAGCAAAGCCCAGAGGCACTCTAACTAAAACTGCTAGCAACTGCCATGGTGACTTTTCCCTGTGATAACCTTGTGATGCATTCCCATGGTCGTCTTATTAAAAGTAGCAGCGATATCACAGGGCCATTGCTGCAAAAGCTATCACAGGTCTATCATAGACCGATAACAGGCATTTATTTATGTAATATTGACATAAAACCACATAGGTTTTCCAAGTAATGATATCCCAATATGCCTAGTCATGACAATCGCCACTCTATCAGAGGTTCTCCACAGCAATTAGTGTGACAATGAATCTCCTATAAGAGTCTATCATTCGCAAAAAGAAATACAAAGCACACACAGGCACTGCAAGAGGTTATGTGACAATTGTAGGTATTGCTGTATTAGTAAAATGGTCGCTGGATATACCCAGTAATAACAGTGGCCCTGCTACACCATCTGTAATAGTTTTTGCTTTAGTAGAATGGGTCCGTTATCAATAATGCAGTAGACATGGGATAAAGTCCAGGAACTCTCAGATCTAGCATTGTTGCTAGGCTCTTGTCCTATCTATATCATCTACATTCTTTGCTAATTACATTAACTGTAATGAGAAAACTCGCTCGCTGGATCCCCGTGTGTAAATGACCACGTATTACTAAGTAGTATGCCTATGGGTGGGTGTTGTGCAAAGTGCTGCAGGTGTACCGTATGAAAATTCTAATATAAAGAAAAGTCTACCATTTTCCGCTATGCAAATTTGTATAAGATTGTGTTGTATTGAACGCGGCAATCCAAATTTACAATACAAATATTTGCATAACGCCTAGTCGGCATATGTGAATACCGAATTTGATAGTATATCAAAAGGATACCATGGATAGCTTACTATTCCTTTATAATATTCGTGAAGTGTAATCTGAGAATCATTGGTTGTAATCAAATATGCTGAAAAGATGGACAGGAGTCAAGTATGTTTAAACGTGTATACAATGGATAATATCTCTTTGTTATAGTCTGCAATGAAAGGTGGCCGAAAGCTGGATACGGTGCTTAACAATGAATAAAACGGGAGGGTATGTGATCATCTACCAAGGGTCAGTGGACGGTGAGAAGGAGAGGGTATTTCAGGCAGTATCTCTACTATCTAACTTGTGAAATGGTGCTAATGTCATCGTGCAAGTATCTATCACCATAACAGAAATCTCCCAGAAGTCTTACAAAGTATTTCTTTAGCAATAGTGCATTTACACTGCGCTACCTTCATGAACAGAATAGATGAAGCGAAGCAGAGTAAACGTCAGAACGAGCGACTGCAAATACCAGTTCCTGTTTGGTTGCATCCATAAAACCATTGACTCTATTTACAATAGGTCTGTGGACTTGTAATAAAACTATTGCATGAATCACCGACGATTGAAGCTATAAATCCGGATCAATGAACAGCCATTATATTCATTAATAAATGACAGAATTATGACCTAATTACGTGGAGCTACTCCTGTACCATGTATTGATCCATCCACTGACAACCAAATTACTTGAACTACTCCTTTCACTTATTGATATATTCCATATGAAATCAGTGTTATAAGAAAATAGGTCAGCTGAGAATTGGAACAAATAAAAAACAGCGCTGAAACGTGTAGATTGATTTCTCTAAGGTCTATGAGTGTCTACCTTTTCAGTGCATTGTAATGAAAACCCATAAAAATCCTTCAGGATCCTACAATACTACAGGATACTTACGTCTTATTGAGCATGTGATACCACTGAGTAACTTCCAACAAGAAGATGCTTTAAAGAGTACCGATACTTTACTAAAGGGGTTTGTTTTTCAAAGTTTGGTGCGAAACGTGTATCCATAACTAACAAAGAAATTGTAAGGAAGGAAACATGGGGAAGAAAGCAGTGCTGATAAAGCTTAGCTGCTTAAAGTCTAGCGTGCCTTATTAGAGGACAGAAAGCTGATATAAATGAGCTGCACAGTGCATTTACCGCGCAGGAGCTGCTCGCCCACACAGTCCTTGGTGGTGCAGCAGAGCTGGCAGGTGGAGGGGTCAATGCCAGCCTCACACTTCCCCGAGTTCTCGCCCATCCTTATCGCGCACATGCCGGGGCTCTCACAGGAGGAGGAGATACTGAGCCGTCCTGAGTCGGCACGCCTGAGTAGCTCGACTCGACAGGCCATCTGAGCAGTCAGCAGAGGCCTACTTAGTAACAGTCACCACAGGTTATGCAGCAGTATCATAATACTGCTTATCCTAACATTAGTTCTACAAACTCGCATCTATGTGGTGAATGATTACGGCTCGTTAATTATTGCAATTATCAGAATTATGATTATTTGTTGATCGCATTTTGGCAATGAAGTTAGGTATTGATTTGAGGACTTTTCCTTAATATAGCAAATAGCTACTTTTGTCATGTGTCTTCATAAACTATAGGTAATTTAACGCAGGATCCCCGTACCTTTTGAGGAGTGCAGTATTCAACCGCTGGTTGCTGTCGACAAGCTGCCATACTTGCGGCCCCACTGCAGGCTGGACACATAAACTGTTCTCCCCCTGATCATACAGCATAGAACAACGTTCACCAACACACCTGCATCCGGAATAACTCGCAACACTATGAACTGTACTTATCATTGCATAGGAACCATCTTCTCCGCCCGTTGTTTTTGATGCTAGATTTAAGAGTTATTTATCACTTTTATTTGGGTTGACCCTATGTTTAGATCAATCTCGAGCATTATTACCATTATACCTGTAATCTCGCATTATCTTTACCGTGCTCTGTACGTCTGGGGATAGTGGCATAATGAAGCTAGCCGATGTTTATTTGACTTGGTCAGCAAGCAATTCCTCGGCATGGTTCTTTAAACCAGTATTGGGTCATTGGGTTTTATGACTGTCGGTCAATTCTCATGGACGAGAATACTGTACTATATTCCCCAACTCGATTGAAACATGCTACAAACGATTAATTTTAAAAAGTCTGTATGACGCCAAATTCCTGAGGGATATTGTCAAGTATGCCTGTATATATCAGTATATGTGTCTGTCAATGAATGTCTTTTGTCTTTGGTCTCATCTATTGCCATATATGTTGGGGTCACTAGGTTTCATAAATACTGAAGAACCACTTCATATAAGATCAATGTATCGCTTTCCATGTATCTGTATAATTGTAATTGGATTTCTGGCAGTCTAAACACCTCACTTCAACATTATATCCATCTGCTCTGCATGCATGATAACATATTATTATGTTTTTATATAGTCCATAACAAGATGATTTAAACAAAGTCAAGTTGGAAACATTGGTGGGGATATCATGGAAAATATTAGTTAACATGCAAAGGTATAGCCTAAAGTAAAAGATGTCAGGTCACAGTCAATACATGCATATATCCCACTGTTCATGCAGAAGTTGAAAAACTGAGCAGACGATTAAGATGGCTCTATATCATGTTTGTGGATGTTTTTACTAAGCTCATGTCATATCAGCAAGAGTGTTATGTGAAATATACCACTAGTCGCAGGGGCGTCAGATGTTTGATCGATACCATCTGCCACATCGTCCACTAAGAACGTATACACGAAATGAGAAAAGACTAAACTAGAGTATCTAACTATCAGACAAATTCAAGAAATCAGTGTCAAATTATGTAAGTCTGTACCAGATGGAATATTGTTCCTATGCCATGTTTGTATACATGCATGTCTTCATCTGTGAATGACTTATTCTCATAGGTTCAAAGTGTTTTTAGAATGGTTCCCAAAGTGTTCTGTTAGAAAAAATATGAAGCCCACAGTATTGTGTCCTAGGTTGTCACGACCAGATTATGGGAAATGAGAGAACGGGTCCTGTCCAATTTCATAGGTATTGTACTTATATAGAACGTCCTGACCATGCTGTACAATTCACAGAACGAGATGGTAATTTACGGTTTGTACGGACCGAGGCATTTATGCCGAGTTCCGTACAAACGGTAAATTATCATCGAGTATAATTATCATCGAGTATAATTACACTTTTTATACCTATCGCTATCTCAAAGTCGACAGTTGAAGAAGGTTCTATACAGAGAATATGACAGGCACATGTAAGTAAACAATAAATAAGAAGAGTAAACCAAATGTATAGAGTAACCTATCAGACAAATTAAAGGAATCAGAGTCAAATGGCATAAGCATTAATCACTACCATATGAAATATTGCTAATTATGCCAAGTGTGTATGCATTTATCTTAGCCTGGAATAAACGTCCATAGACTAAACATTAGGAACTCGTTCTCAACAGGCTTGCAAGTATGGTAACTCATTCTCAACGGGTGATAAACAGATAGATATTTCCAGGCTTAGATAAATCCAGAAACATTTTCATGCTTGGTTTGAGTCCCCATTCGCCATCTCGTTTGGAGTGCTTCAGAATATTCACTCGGCTATCGCCTCGCTTATATTACTGCGCACTCCAAACTCGATGGCGAACGATGACAAAGACCAAACACTCATTAGTTTCTTTCTTAGTATGTCTTCATCTATGAATGCTTTTTACCATGTCACCATTCATTGTAATTTATGTTTGGGTTACCTTTTGCATGGATTTAGCATTAAAAGAAGCATACCTCTTGAGCAGGTACCGCGGAGTTGATCAGCCACTGCAGAAAGGCTCCTCCCATTGTAGTTTGAACAGAAAGCTCCCTCGATAATGCCCAGCTGAAGAGACTGGTACAGGATCACTGTACTACAGTTACAGACGAGACTATTCCCATGCAGATTCCTAGAGCAAAGACCACAGACTATTAATGTAGATATGTACCAACACAATGGTGAGGCTCCCTGAGGGGGAGAATAGCCAGCTGCTGGTAGCGTGAATTGAGCTTCCCTTAAATAGGGAGGAGATTTTGGATATCAATGACAATTAAAATACCTGGTTACATCATGAGATTTCTAGAAGCAAAGGAAATAATAATGAATATGTATGTAACATTGTGATACTTGGTATTTTACCATGAACTAAACGTAAATGGATGCCAAACGTGGTAACGGATCAGTTCGGGGACCGTAGTTTTAATAGAACAGCAGATGTACTTACACGTTGCTAATTCTGGGTAGTAGCGTGAATGCATCGGATGCAATGTGCTGCAACTGGTTGTCCCTCAGATCTCTGAAATATGGTCTTCCTTTATTATGGTATTTGGACACTACGCTACCACGTGACACTACTTAGAGAATACTGGCTTAGGCTTCGTGGACGTTGTTTTGTTCGTGGTCCTTGGCCCGATTTTACGTCCTGAGCTCGTAGAGCGAAGGACGTAAAATCGGGCCAAGGACCAAGAACAAAACAACGTCAATCGAAGCCTAGACTGTATTCTTTTTATTATATTCCCTCAAATTGTTAGAATTAGTTAGATATTTACCGAAACGCCATTGTCGAAATCGGCGGGCACAGCATCGTGTACTCGTACCTTGGTTTTCGCGACAACGTCGCTCTCATGATGACAGTGAGGCTTGAGACTGTGACGTCATCAATATCTCGATCTCCATACACATTCTTTGTTATACTTTCTTTTGGGTGGGGATAAAGCATATAATGCTGAGAGAGTGAGTCGTATTTAGCTGGTTACCGTTTGGTGTCAGTGCAGATTAATGTTGTCATCAACCTTATGCGTTGGAATCATACTGCCTTGCTCAAGTAACCTCAAGTCGGAGCAGTGCAGTGTATCTGGTTGTCAACGGTTTGTTTATACTTCACAAGCGGATCGAATCGCCTACTATCGGCCGTTTATGTCCCTGTGTATTTTATTTACATTTTAAATGTCTTATCTCGATGTTTTGTATTTATTAATGTATTTTTGTACTTCTTTCACGGGTTTTAAGTGTGGATATTTACGGTCGATACGTTAAAGGCTGCCTTACATATTTTTTCGCTGGTTCATATGTAAAATATAGTGTTGAGAACAAGCTAACTGCTTCCTGTTTCGCGCACCCGAGGCCCGTACACTGAATTTCGTGCATGTATATATAATATCTGATTATTACTTCCATACAGTATAGGCGTCAGTTTCGTGCACGGGTATATAATAAATTACCAATACGCTACTTTCCCCCTGAGAACACAGCAAACAGTACACTACGTTGAGTAAAACCCCAAATGACTTATTTTCGCAGGCCCTATATGAATGAGAATACGAAATAAACCAATACCATAATAAATACCAATTACAATTTCCTAGGCTTATCACGGATACCTTTTTAGTGTTATGTTACGAAAAAATCCCGAAAGCCTATCATTGTTTCCATAGGTTGTCACCGTGATATCATGGGAAGCTGTCCGATTTTCATTGGTATTTACTGCAGCATGGCAGCTATGTAGCGTAGTGTCTTTTATTCTTATTATTCTTCCTTTTTTAAATGTATTTTAGTAGGGTCTAAATTGTACATAAATCACCGCCCTCGGCTTAGAGCCGATCTTGTGTTCGGGTCTTCTTAATCACCAATGAGTACAGACTGTAAATCAGCCACTTCTTCATCACAAATTACTTTTGTTTCTTTCGGTATTTTTGGACATGAATACCTGTTTAAAAGGTATCAAACCATTTCGATCAAATAAGTGTTTACAAATGATTTCATAGAGATCCGCTATTTCCTTGTAGCAAAGTGTATTTCCAGGTATATAACGATGATATTGGCAGAAGAGAGCCAGAATACTTACAAAACCTGCAAGGCGACCAAATGGTGGAAGTAATGCGACTGTATATCTGTAAGACGATTTCCACTTAACAGTCTGCAAAGAAAGACTTGCCGAAATACATTGCACATAAGATTTTATATTGCTTTTTTGTCATTCATATATCAGCTTCACTGCCATAGACAACTTTTCCGGGTACGATATAATGCTTCAACTATATCAAAAATTTGAAGAAGTTGTATAGATTCTAGACTATTATTACTTCCAAATACTTTTTCATTTTTATTTCAGTGATTACGTCCACTCATGGTCACTCCTCCACATTTCAATATATAATGTATGCCGAAAAAATATAGAGTAAACCTATGAAAGTTCGTATCCCATCAGAGCTTGTATCCCATCGAGTCCGAATCGCGTAGAAATTCACAAGGTAAAGCCGCATGAACTATGTAGTGATTCAAACGAAATAGGATCGAGCTCTGACCTTAAAATTGAATAGGTTTCTGAATTCATGTCACCCCTTACATTGGCTTATGGGCTAACTTTTGTGACAAACTCCCTATTAAGTATTTCTTTCTAAATACTCAATTGGCGTTGGATACGAGTTCCTAATGTTAGGTCTATGGGGGGACAGATGCCAGGGGTGAGGTAAATGTGTGTATCCCACGTTTACAAGGGCTATTGAATATACATACAAGTATATACTTACAGTCTTTCTAGTTGGTATAGGTTTCTAAAAGCATTGACTTCAATGTCGGCTACTATGTTATTTTCGAAGTATCTGAAAGAAATATTCACTATGTTAAGTGGTTTGTTTAGATATAAATCACAGAATCAGTTCGTAGCTAGTTATGCACACAGCTAATAATAAGCAGCTAATATGATAGGAAAAGCTGTCGGTGGTAAACGTACCGCTAATCAATGTTGGCGGCAATTGAAAGTGCCGTGATATGGAATTGAATTCTGTGTCATGTAACTATATGATTATTCCCTATGAATATATCCTGTTGAGATACAGTTGTGTAGAAGCCATAGCTGATGTGAACTCTAAATTGTGCACTAATATGCATTTTCAGCTTCCCCCAGACTACTTAGAACTGTCTGGATCCACCAAAGGGGAACGGCTACAGTATCATTATGTTTATTCTTCACTG
The DNA here is from genome assembly GCA_950022655.1 of Alentia gelatinosa. Lineage (NCBI taxonomy): Eukaryota > Metazoa > Annelida > Polychaeta > Phyllodocida > Polynoidae > Alentia > Alentia gelatinosa. The sequence goes on along the minus strand of OX465579.1, from coordinate 78,624,368 downwards.
GTTCAGAAGAAAATGTCCATCAAGTGGTGTGGTTATATATAACATTAATATGTGTTTTGAAATGTTTTCCTTGTAGGGCAAAACGTCAATACACACCTACTTTAATGGGGGTACATGTACTTGCCTTTTTTATGAACCAATACTATAGCTAATATAATATTATTTATACAGATGTCCAGGTAAGTAGAACAATGTAAACGATATCTCAGATTAGTTTACAGTAGGCGTACTTACATAATTTTTAAATTCTTGCTGTTGGTGAAGACTGATGATCTGATCACAGTGATAGAGTTTGAGGACAGTTTCCTGTAAAAAACAATCAGAAAGGTATGTAACGGTCTGTAGTGTGTGATTTATGCCATCAAATGTCTATGTTGAGCCTTTAAATTCCCACTTTGCCTGCAGGAACATTTCGGAAAAGGCATGTGTTCATTCAGAGATAAACGAAACATAAACTATTCTGTGGTGGCGTTATGATGACATACATACAGCTAATTCCCGTCTCCACCTACACCCTATAGACAATGAGTGGTCCATGTTGGATCACCATGCCCCTGATTTTAAGTAGAAAACTATATTAAGTTCTGGATTCCCTCAGCATTGTTTCTTAGTGACAACAGAACATTGAAGTAACCACACTATATGTATGTAGCCGGTTGAATGGACAAATGGACGGTCAGGTAGTTGTTACAAGAATCAAGAAGTCTATATCATAGATTTTTATTTGGTTATGTTATTATCCATCAATTATGAACTCCCCATTAGAAACGTACGGGGCCACGGTAAACCACGACCCATTCTTTATATGTTGTCAAAAACCATAACCATTGACTACGGATTTGGATCCATAGATTACTGCCTCAAAGCCATTGATTACGGGGAAAAAGTCCCTTTGTGCTTGCGAGAAAGCAATAATCCCCCTTGATATACCCCCATAACATGGCAATTCCTGGGTTTAGTTTATTTGAGAAAATGGATGATGAATACAACAAACGATGGTTTTGTGGACAAGTGGCTCTGTAAACCACGGAAGGTTGACGCGTCAACTCTCTTGGTTTGCGGCCGCCGGTCCACAAATCAAACGTTTATTGTATATTTGTTCAATATACTCCAACCACAAATTCTACAAATGCATCTTTGGAACTCATTCATAAATTGATGTTTACAGTCTGTTAGTTTGACTACGATGAGCAGTTACATAACACTTTGCTTCTTTACGATGGGTAATTTCTCATTAGTATAGTATTTTCTTCTTAACATACTCTGGGAACAACTACTGAAAGTGAATCATGAAATTTAAGCACCCATGTGAACAAAAAAAATATAACAAGAGTGCTCTATAATGGACATTTTTTCTTCTTGGTGCTGTCAGATTTGTGGGAGAAAACAATAAGTTTTCTTGAGGGCGAGACAAATATACTCGAGCTGATATGCTGCCTGACTTATCAGCCACCGCTGACACTTACCTCAATTCTTATGAGGCCGCTAAGACGAAGGCTTTTCTAGAGCTGTCGTTTTGATTTGTCGGCTGCTAATAACACTTGGCTGGGGCGTACCACGCAGGTGACATTTTTTAGATGGATGGATAAGTCTATTGACGAAGCACTCATTTTGCATAAATACCTACAGGTATGGCCACCATGGAGGGCATCTCCAGGGTGGCTAGATAACATAACCATTGTATACGGATTCAAATCCATTGTATACGGCTCAAAGCTATCGTATACGGGGAAACGATCGCTTTCTTCTATCGAGCAAACAAAAAGTTTCTATTAATATACCCTTTGATATGATAATTCCTGGGTTTGATTCATTAGAGAAGATGGATGGTAAATACAACAAACGATGGTTTTATGAATGATGGCTCTGTAAACCACACTAACGCCCGTGTATTATTTCGCGTCACCCGCTCGTAGTTTACGGTCGCTTGTGCACAAAACCAGCGATTATTGTCTATGATTATAAGAGGCTTCCATGCTTGTTCAGTGACGTATATCACTGATACTATCATGATCAGTGGACTAGGAGGACTTTATTGGTCTTGGAAAATTACATTGACAACATTCAAAGCAGCGTTCAATTCTACCGTGAATAATTGGGTTGCCATCACCAGGTCATAGCTATGTAGACCTGGGTCATCAGTCTTGAAATGCTTCATGATTTAGTTATTGATTTTATATTTAAACCGTATACCATTGCGTTTTACCGTTCATCCTAATAACACATGTGGAGTTTTTCAGCATAATTCCAAAGTAAAAGGCATGCATTTGAATTCAAGATGTATGATATCAATATTTAACTCCTGTTGCAATTCACAAGTGATATTGCTCTACTTGATAATGGTTGGGACTTTTAAAATAGTTTATTTATTCGGTCAGAGTAGATCCTGTTATGTTTGATCCGGGTGTCGTCTTTTACTCGGTGGAAAACTGTTTCACTGCATATAAAAGGATCCGAAACTTTCACTAAATTGAGACGGACATTCTTTTATATATTGAAGAGCATATTTACCCAGAGCCTCTATAGGGACATTGTCATCAACTTGCATATTAATTGCGGATGATAATACAATATTTGCTATTGGATGTATGTAATATTCTATCCTGAGATTAGAATTTTAAGATGATATGAGACATAGTTTAATGATGGTAGCACCATATATATATTTATACGTCTTTGGTTTTTCTTATCCAAATCGCGTCAAATAAATCCTTGACCATCTTCTTTAACTATTGTATCCAATAATACAGCATTCAGTTGCTGGACTTTGATTAGTGTTTATATCTGGTCCATAGTGTTGAGCGCTAAGTGCTTCATCTATCAGTGTTTTCATAAATGATTTGATGATAAACGAGATCCTATAGGCCATAATCCTAAACACACAGTAAACGGGACCCGACGTGTGAGCCTCCAAGCTAGACTTGTGATAAGTCCTCTGCTTATTTATGTTTGTACTGGGAGCTCATTATGAGGAAATGCAGTCTGTAAATACTGTTAGCTAGTGTGTGCCAATTAAGTGGCTGGCTTAGGATTTATAAGCTGGTTCATTATAGAGACGCAGTTAATCATTTCTAATTGGCTAGCAGGTTTAACGTTTGACATAATGCTGGCGTGACATAATGCTATGCGTCTAGGCACCTGTTATCTTCCTTCATAAAGATCCAGTCTGACCCATGTAATATTAGTGGAATCTAAGGGTGATATCCGTAAATCTGTGTATCAAATTCGTAGCTTTCTGTAGTGAAAACCATAGGTTTTATTTGTCTCATTTTAATGTCTACATATTTAGGATAAGGGATGTTTTGGTAACTACAACGATATTTACAACAATGTACGCTACGTTGAATGATCTAGGTATAGGTTCAAATAACGTAGTACTTTCTCCGACTCAATTCATTATTATCGTAAAACTGGATGAGTTTTAATCTTGACCACCGTATGCCACGACTGAAGTTTGGCATAGTGACTTCATGAGGCAAAGCCGAGTGAAGTTCGGAGCCAAAAATCCAGAAGTGGCATGCGGTGGTCAAGATTAAAACGAATCAGGTTTTGACTTTATCCAAGCCTGTCTCCTAGATTTTGGAGTATTATGTGAAAACAAATCTGTATGCCACTAGTGGCATATAAAACTCCGTATTCCAGTTAGCGTGGCATACAGAAACTCAATGTTAAGCCTATGGGATTTTATATTAAGGGTAGGATAATACCTCATATTCACCTGTTTATACTGTAAATTAGAACTTGACGAGGTGTGCTACCATCAAAGAAAGTCACTGTTTCGTAGAATGGCCAGAATACCTGTCATGGCACAGGCCATTAATTGTACTAACCTTTGCGCGATATAAAGAAAAACAGCCTACAATCCATAGGTCGACCAGGCTAAGGGAAAAGATTAATTATAAGATTGAAAATATTAAATGCACTACAGTCTTGCAAAGCCCTATTTTAGAGAAGCGAGACTATGGAATGGACTACCACTGTCCATACAACAAAGTGACAATGCTGATGACTTAAAAAAACGGATACTGAGACATGAAAAGGATAATCCGCACTACCATAGAATGTATTGACCCATTAATACCTTATCCTCATCTTTCTTACATACTCATATCTCGATGTGTAAAGGAACGATTATGTGTGAATTAAATCCATACTATTGTGTCAAAAAACTCAAACTGTATGCCTTAGAGATGCAATACATTCAACTAAAATGCACGGCAATAACGATATCAGAATCTCATTCCTTTGATTTTGGAGTAGTGAGCGACAAGGCTTTATGCGCACTTTGCTCTTTGGCATTATTAATATACCTTTAGATTAATATCTTGCAAATCTAGATTATCTCTATCGATCTTTGAATTGCTGGCGGATTTTCCGTAGCTCCCCCTGCATATCATGTTATTTAAAGGGCTTATTAATTGGAGGAAAGCTAATACGTTTAGACCTCTCCATCTCCTGGTACTACTCTTGTAGCCATCCTTCAGTTATAAATGGGGATGGCATCAAGTCTACGTCGTGTACCTCAGGTCGTTATCGCATAATCCGTGACGTCACCGGTTTGTGTCCTCAACGCCCCATGATTCATTCAGCTTCCCCACCATTTCTGAGTCATGTACACAAAGCTCTACTAATTAATAACCATACCACTCCTAAGAGCAGAACTATGAATTACCCCTGAGTGAAAATCCAAGAGGACCCTTAATTCACTACGGCATATATCTGCACTGCCACTGGTCGGAATGAGACATGTTATCTTCAGCTTTCCAGGCTCGATATCTCTTAGTTAATGCACCTGTCAATCATTGAAACCAATCACCGTGCAGGGCTATGGTCTCCACGACAATGCTAGATCTGCGTCTGTCCAAATGCGTTGCCAAATTCTGGTAATAAGTGGAGTTATTTCAAAATAAGGTACTCAGGGGTCTGAGGATTCTAGTTTCCTTCCCATATATATTTCAACCAGTTAAAAGGATCTATTATCTGATATATAGTGTTGAGATAAATATTGTTCGTTATTCATCTCTTGTGTGAAAATTTCAACTGATAATCCTACTATGTGGTTCATGAATGCTCAAGTCCAAATAAAATTGCTTTTGCATATGTAACAGGCAGATGCGCTTGGATAAAAAACCGATATAAATAAGGTACTCGATATATGGCTACCGGGAATAGAGTTCAAGCCACCCACCCTAAGCCACCTTGTTGTTTCTATAAATACAAGCTCTCAGATAGCTTACAGATATCCCTTGTTTTAAGATTTCTTCAACTGACATATTCCCTTCTCCTTGGAATATAGCTAATCTATAATCTTCTCACCTTCATTCATCAGCTGTCTTTATCGCGTAGCATCAAAAATGCAAACAGACTGTGTATAAAACATAAAACATAATTTTGTTTAAAGGGTGACCTTTCTATGCAGGCGCATCTTTGAGGGATACATGGTCCAATAAGCAACACATCATACTCAGTCCGACGTTTCTTAAAGCCAGGACCTAAGCCTGTTTTGTTCTCACACTTGTATTTTCCATTACTTCCATGCAATGAGTATTAATATTGTAGGACATATGTACTACATGTTGTTTGTTTCTTACTTAGCCCCATTGTGTCACTTTCTCATCAAGTATTTGTGTATGTTTGTGTGTGCGTCGGGTGTACATTTATTGTTATATCAGATATATCATATTCCATGGACATATGCTACTCACTTTGCGTAAGAATTGGGGTATAGAAGTAGATCAAGTTATTATATGACGTGCATCGTCAGAAATACGCCTCATCTGATACAAATGTAAAATAATTCGCCATGGATTTTTTAACTCTGGTGCGTGACTATCTGCTGGGGGAAAAGATTCGAAAGAAATATGTATACTATTGTAAGAGCATGCCCCTGCAGACATTTAGGATTATCCGATTAATCTATAGATGACGTTGACTACCATAGAATTGTATAATTCATACATATATGAAGTAACCAATAAAGTACCGATATACCTCATATTTTTCTGTGTTAGATTTGTATTTTCTCAAGTAAATATTTTGAGTTACAATTACAAAATTTGATGGTATGCAACGTACTGAGTCGTAGATGGAAATCTTTTGTGGACGGGGGTGATTGGTTATAGATGGTTAGAGGATTATTGAATACCTACAGTACAAGTCCCAGGCTGGGCAGGGTGTCTGGCACGTCTGTGAGGCGCTGATTAGAACAGTCGATCTCCGCGGTCTGGATATTACATGAGCAGGCGTCAGGACATCCTGTCGGATTCACGACAGTCGCTATCGAACCCGATATAACAAGAAACATAACAGTTCCCTGGAGAAGTACCCCACATGCTTTATACCCATCCATGGCGGTGTCCTTGTCTGGAGAAACACACAGCACTCCGTTGCGGTAGGAGGAGCTCGTATCGGAGTTGCAGTTATCACTCATCCATATCCGGCACTGATTTACGATTTGACGCTCCTTAATCGGATTCGATGTGTGATGTCGAGTGACAGGGTGTCCTGCACAAGGGTCTCCAACACATGTGAAGTGGGATACGGTCTTGTGGTGCTTACTGTGATGATAATTCCTCCGGTTTACTCGTGGTCCCGGTCCTGTAGGTCCACGCTACTGATTGAGGCCCATTGTTCTATGTCCTAAAGGAGATTAAAAGGAAAATGGAGGCTAGTTATGGTATTACCAAGGATAAAGTGTTCCCGTGTGCTAATAGTACTGACCAATCCCTCCCGCCCTCTAGAACCTATCTTTGTGTCAACAAACACACTGCTTATCTGTATGGCCGGCAGAAAGGCATCCGTCTCTAACTTCTTGTTGGTGATTTTTGGAACACCTTCTGCTTGCATTTGGCTCTTCCAACACACCGTGTTGCTTTCAATACGTTTGACAAATCAAACTCGAAATTACTTCATAGATAATGGTATACATTTTAGATGTCTCAATTATCATTGCGCGTTAAAGATGTGGACTATATCATGGGAGTGGCATTACACAGGTATGAAGGAGGATAGCTGTAGGAAACTACATACTAATTTTTACGAAATGAAGTTCTACCACCTCTAAGGTTCGTATAATGAATACTAATTGTGCCACGTCTATTAAACCTATCGGTGATATAAGTGTCATGAATTACCAATATATTTGGGACTAATTTGTATCTTTTCATTAATGGAGCTGCATTATTCAGGCCTCATGAACTGAAGAACAGTAATAATTGGGATATCTTCAAGTCCATAATTCTGCTTCCATGGCATAAAACACTTAATTTCTTATTCAAGTGAATTTCAGGACGTTGTACATTCCCCTCCTTTTTTCATTTTTTTTATTTTGCACCAAAAAGTGTACAACATCGGGCCTCTGCAGCGCAGTTATTATGGCCGTCCAAAAGAACAGTTACATTATGTGCATGTAGGGAACAAATTTCTCCATGAGCTAATTATAGACAATTTACAATTTGATGATGACAATGGTAATGAAGATGGGTGATATTAGATTAGATTTGTACTAACAGAGTTGGATTACAACCACCTTACACAAAATATTTCAGTTTCACATATGATTTAAAGTCTCTGATAGAACCTTTCTGGACCTCCTTTGGTAGATCATTCCAGGGATTCATTGAATTCATTGAAACAAAGGACTCTTTTTATAGAAAGTGGTGTTTGGTCTTTTAAGATAACGTTTACTTATTCTTGCCCTCTGGTTTTTGGGTCAGTATTCGGAGTAAGGGTTTGAGCAAATTTACGTATGTTAAGTAGCACCTTACAGGGGCGTTCTTCCGAGTACGTGTCCTACAACAGTCAATCGACACACATATTATTCAATGGGGCTTTTTAGGCTCTACGTTCTAGTCTGTTAGTATAACCAGAATAAATGTCAGTATGATATGGTATGGTTGGTGATTTGACTCGGTCTCCTCAATTCCATTAAGTTGATCAGAGTTCATTCATCTTATGATCTTATTATCCTTTATTATATCAGCCCATCCGTTGGCTACAAAACAGGTCCAGACAAACAAATACTGCCGACGAAAAGAAAAACTTAAGCCTTGCTACCTTGATATCTAGGTACCACATTTAAAACCCCGTTACTACTAGCTTGGCTTTAAAGACGGCTAAATTGAAGTGTGTAACTAAATTTGGGGATACCCCTCTAGACGAGGAATATCTTAACCGTAGGGAATTAACTATTTGTTAATGACCCAGTGGTTAACATACTGCCCTCCAAATTCTAGTTTTGGTTAAATAATTTTAGAAGCCAATGTCCTTTTATGCATGCCTAATACTATATATATATATATATATATATATATATATATATATATATATATATATATATATATATATATAATACAACCTTTTGGGTTGGATACAGTAATGAAGCAGATCAAGGCCGCAAATCATGCATGCCATAGCATGTTTTTCCATAGCTGGATTTCTAGCATTTTAGTCATTGATCCTATATTGTTGCTAACAGAATAAAGATTATACAAAAAAGAAAACCAAAGCCCGATACAATGATAATGGTTTGTATCGATTTCGCTAGGTAATAAAACCATTGAAAAAGCAGATAAAGTTCAATGACTTCGTATCGTTTAATATCATATATAAGATGGTTCAGGATATCATCTTGTAGATAACATCTTAAGGATTATATGATTTACAGATCAAATCCTTGGCAATGATTACATTATAGGCCTGTATTGGTATGAAAAGTGTGTATCATCATAACTTGGATGCCAGGGAAAAGTAGAATGGATTTTGTTTTCTTATTTTTACTTCACAGCTTTTGGTCTATGATGATAAATTCATCGTTTAGAATATTGTCGTATTTTATAATTTATATACATTCATTACTTCATTTGATGACATTTAAATGCTTCAAGAACATGCCTATAAATTCAACATTCCTTCAATACTGTAAGATAATCCAATGATATATTCACTTAGTCTTTTGTTAAAAGAGGACATTTAAGCTATGTTTGGTATGCCACATGTTCAGTGTTACTGCTAAATGCCTCCTTCGTAATGCTCCCTGTATGTGTGTGCTCTACTGAACTCTGAGTATGGGCTACTATCGTGATAACAGAACATAGAAAGATATGTTGATGTGATTCAAAGCTCCTGCGAACCTCTAAACCACGAGCAAACAGCATACAAGGATTCAACCGAACACTGTTCCATGTTTATCTTACTACATATATTGGAGTAAGGATCTGGTGAACCAAAGATTTATTAACTAATAGAGCTAATCAATATTCATTGGAATCATTTTATCAAAACCAGGTAGATGTAAGGGTGGATTTGAAAACCAGAGTCTTTTAAATGAGTTCAATACAGTAATGATATTCACATGAATGCACACCTTTCTCACTGGGAACCGATAATATGATGTTTCCAAAGAAGTGAATTTTGAATGTTTCAATTGACTTGGCGTTAAATAGGTCCAATATCCACCTAAAACGCCTGGTGATAATACATGGAGACTAGGAAGCATGAAGCTTATTTCATTTCTCAAATAAGAGGACATTCACAAAAAAGGATGCTGATAATCACTTTGTATTCTGTAGGGTGTCCCATTGACATACAATAATAGATGATCTCATCCCCCCAGGCTCCGATTCCGTGGTTCAAAGAGAAATAGGTTATTTGCGATTGTTTTGTATTTTGGATTTGAATATAATTCATACATTACACTGCATATAGACCATTACATGTAAAGCAATGATATTCCTCTTTTTTTGTTTTTAATCCGTCTTAATTCTTGTATTGACAAAGGAAAGGTTTTGTCTCAACCTTAAGTGTGTTGATTCAAGTAATAGGATTAGTCGGATAGGTTTAAATGTTACCCTTTGTAAAGTAATCTACTTGACAGCCAAAATTAAAACCTAAGTACCTTTTCTCTATTGGCTTATCTTATTCTTACTCATTTATGTTTATCGCCCAATGGTAATTATGGCGTAGTCTCTCGCTATAGGTTATGAAAGTACAACTTATGCGTGATAATAATGTGTGGAATACCCCATAAAAGGTATAGGATACAAATATATATACATATATACATGTAATGAATATATATATATATGTGTATATATATATATATATATATATATATATATATATATATATATATATATATATATATATATATTGAATATTGGATAAATATATATATATGTATGTTCATGTATTAGATGTGTATATCATATATCAGACCGAGATATCCGTCCTGATAGTACATCCTACTGTCAGAGATACCGCAGACATAGAATGATTTCGCAGAAAGGATTCAACCCAAAATATCAGCAGACCTATTCCTAACCCTCGCGATTAGATATTGCAGAGTGTTTCAAATACAGTTAAACGGGCTATGAAATTAACAGATTTACATGGCGTTTGCCTACTTACCGTATTTCATAAATCCGTCTCATTATGTTCTGTGATCATGCTTGGCTTATCCCTGTCGTTGAAGGTGGACGTGCGGATCCAGCACGTTATGTTATCTCAGCCTGTGTTGCCGGCTGATATGCCCGGGCAGGCCCTGTCACCAACCACCCTCGTGCTCACTCTAGCCGACACGCGGCGTGTATTGTCATAATGGCGCTACGTCATGGCGACGTCACAAAGTAAATAATGCTGGGAACTCGCGACGAGTGCGTCTAGCGGCCATTGAGTTCAGCAGCGCTGTGGATGGTACAGAAGGCATGGGCAGGCCGGTAGGGGCACTGGGGATATGGTGAGGGCCAGGGGAGTGGGGATACTGGGGGTATAGTTTAAGGTAGGGGAGTGGGGATACTGAGGATATGGTGCGAGGTATGGGAGTGGGATACTGGGGATATTGTGTGAGGTAGGTGAGTAGGGATACTAGGGATATGGTGTGAGGTATGGGAGTAGAAATATTTAGGATAAGGTGTGAGTTATGGGAGTGGGGATACTGGGGATATTATATGAGGTAGGTGAGTAGGGATACTAGGGATATCGTGTGAGGTAAGGAAGTAGAAATATTTAGGATAAGGTGTGAGTTATGGGACAGGGGATATTTGGGATATGGTATGAGTGGGGATATGGAGTGGGTCAGGGGAATAGGTATACATACTTGACATATGATGTGAGACAGGCGATAGATACGCGATGCTGGGGATATGTCATGAGGTAGGGGATTGGGGCTAGGGATATGGGTGTGAATATTATGTAATGTAGGAGAGTTGGGTAAGAGGGTTGATTTTGTATGGGAGATGAGGAAATGGGGCCGTTCGGAGTAACGTGTGAGGTAGGGTAGATGAGACACTGAGGTATTGTGTAGGTTGTGGGCGTGGATCTGGTACTGTCCTATGTATGAGAAGCTGGAGTCACTCTGTCTACAAAGTAGAATCTGGAGGGGATCATTGTGTTTATTGTGGGATATAAAGATGGGTGACAACTGGGCTTTACACAACAGTGATCTCCTACCTTCCACACTAGAGGGCCGTACCGTCGATATACGAGAGAAAATTGTCTTCCGAACTGACACTGGTTCGAAGTTAAGTCCTCAAAAACTCACCGTACTATTGTGGAGTACACTCTTGGGCCAAACTCCCTGCATCCATTCAACACCTACCTGAGTTGTCTGAGTTCAAGAAACTGGTAGTTAAGACTGCTGAATTCACAGCCGACACATGATATAATTATGGTCTAACTTCATCATTCTATCCTCACTTATAGCCACTTATGGCATAGCTTAATGTTTTTGACTCCGATTGATAATACGTACGTGACTTTTCTTAATGCAAATGCCAACAAATGTATCTGGAAAAAAAACTCATGTAATTGAGATGATACTTTTTCCTTTAAAAAAAAACAAAAGAAACCACTGGCACTGAAAACCAAGCAGACGTCCTGACAGTTGTGAGGTACAAATTTTAGATAGAGATGTTCAACATCCATGTTGACGCAAATTTATGCATCCTACTGGATGGGCTGGATATATGTCAAACTGGTGGTGCACGTGTGTAGTTGTCAGATACGATCTGACTATTAGGACGCATTACAAAACCATAATCTTGTTTTATCTTAATCTACGTATACATAACAATAGCATTATAATATGTGTAGGGGCAACTTTGGGGTCGCCTGTACATATATGTATCTGTAGATACATTTCTGTAGATACGTAGAGGGGGATATCAGTAGGACAAAACCAATAAATGAAAGGGTATCTAATGGTGCATTAGTTTTTCAGTAATTTAATATTCTTACAAGACATGGATAATTTATATCAAAGTATCTAGTATGCTACAAGGTATGATAGCATGCGATTGTAATTAAGCCATATCAAATAACGCAAACGATGATGCGTTCAGGTAATCCCGCTGATAAATTGACCAGACACCACACCTGTTGACTCCCACTTTTGTGATCAAGGGAATTCATTCAATGAAGAGACTGACCACGACTGGCACTTTTTAAACTTAGATCAGTGATGAACTACCAGTTAATAATGCCCACTTTCATTTCCCTGTCACATGTCTTACATGTTTTGTCTCGTTGAGAGATATCATCATTGATAATCGCACAATCACATTGAGCAAATATCGAGTTACTACGTGTCATAAAATGAAATCAGTGAAGGCTAGGCCGTATAAACTCTTAAAACTGAAAAGTAGAATATCAGCTGAAATTGCCAGGCTAATAATATATGTAAGTGCCATGCGACCCCTCATGTATTATGCATGTTTTCTATATGATGGGGAAATGTATCATTTCTTACCAAACTGCAACGTTTGCAGAATAGAGGATTGTGGATTGTAAAAAGGGTAAATAACAGAGATGTTGGAGTCGACCATCTTCATACTACTTGCAATATGGAGAAAGTAGTATTTTTTCTAATTTTACAAAGTGCATTAAAATCAAAATAATCTATCTAGTCTAGAAGTTCAAGGACATTACAGGTTTAATACAATGGGACGCCAAGCATAGAGAGTACTCTTTTGACTTGAGCTTGCAGAAGCTTATTCATGACTAATTCTAAATGGTCAAAGCTGAACTAGTCATTACAAATATTTTGTTGCTATGGTAGCAAGGTTCATCATGTGAAATTGATAGCAACCATTAGAACTCATCAAGTCATTTTGAGGTGCCACATGCTTATAATCATAGCAATGAAACAATTTCGTGTATTTCTGTTCCATTTTTTATGGCCATTTTGAAATTTGGCTTCTAACTCAAATTCCTCACACTTTCCAGAGGTTGGACCAGGATAGAATGAAAGAGCAAAAATAACTAACCTAGAAACAATTCCAGAAAATTTGTAGGCTCAAAATGATTATGAGGATAATGAAATGAAACCTTATTATTTAAGTAACTCCATCCACCAAGACCACAGGTGATCTTGATAACTAATTCCTCGCCTTATACAGATAACATAATGCAACAGAGTCTAATCCACAGGGCTACTGCCCTGGGTTTTCCTCTATTATGGCTACAGTTGTACAACCCCCACTGGCGTCACATCTGTAGCAAACTACACTGTTCACTAAGCCTGTCCTCTACACTGGTCGAAAAAAAAGTCTGCCCTACACTAGAGAGAGGTGTATTTGTAAAATATTTCGCATCCGTTCACCCTCGGGTGCCGTCAGAAAAATTTTACCGTAAGGTGAAAGCCTCGTCTAAACACACTGGTAGTGTTTACCGTAAGGTGAAAGCCTCGTCTATCCACAGTGGTAGTGTTTACCGTAAGGTGACAGCCTCGTCTATCTACAGTGGTAGTGTTTACCGTAAGGTGTAAGCCTATCCAAACCACACTAGAGAGAGGGATAATGTCATGTGGGGATAAAAAAAAATTTGAGGTTATTTAATAGAAGGCACCAAAGCCATGGTGCCTTCTTACTAACACTGTTAGCAAATGGCCGTTCAACCATTTTTCTGTGATAACAGCACAATGTTTCCCAGTGGCTATCTTGAGGTAGCAGGTGTTGCTGCAAAGACTAGCACAGCACTATCACAGGCAGATTTCTTTATGCAATGTTGACATAAAACCACAGCAATTTTACAAGCGATATTACGAAAATACTAACTTCTTCATGATACTTACTTTCCCAGCAGAGGTGCCCTACAGCACCAAGCGTGACGAAGAATCTGCTATGAATGTGTATCATTCACAGATATAGCAATACGTTAATTACATTGACGTTGCAATTGGTAATTGGGCCAGTGATGACCCCTGTGACACCTATGATATACTCACAGGTACTATTAGTTTCTTCCACAATTGAAGATATTGCTGTGTTGGTAAAATATTTCCTAGATGGTCAGTGATATTCTTCATCTATAATGTCTAAAGATTAAGCATCAAGATCAGGGCAGGTAGTATTTCAAATTCAAAGTTCATACAATATGCGGATGATCTTGTTATCTACACCGCCCATAAAGATCCGAGGGATGCCATCAGACTAATGCAAGAAGATCTCGATCAGCTTTCTAACTGGTGTAACCTTAATTGTCTAACTATTAATGTAAAAAAAACTAAAGCAATGTGGTTCGGTAGTCCTCCCAGGGTAAAGACATGCCCCCCACTGCAACTAAACATGAATAACCAGCCATTATCCTCATGTAAGCACTACCGATATCTAGGCATAGACGTGGATTCCGGATTAACCTGGATCCCCTACTCAAAAAATGTGGTTAGAAGTGTAAGTTCAAAACTCTTTAAATTTGCAAAACTGCGGAAAAACCTAACTACACAAGCAGCTGTGTTAGTTTATAATTCTAGTATACTTCCAGTTATAGAGTATTGTAGATATTTATATGAAAGTTTTAGGAAATGTGATCTAGATGTGATAGAAAAATAGGGGGATGAGGATAGCTCTTCAACTGCCGGTTCGTGGGACAACCATAGCTAGTCTGTGTGATAAAATGGGAATAGATCCCCTGTGGAAAAGGAGACGAAAGCAGTTAGCCATGATAATGTACAAGAGTAAACGGAATATCGAATGGATAGAAACAAAAACCCGACGAACTAGACAGGCTGAAAAAATAAATTTTAAGATTCCCCAAGTAAAAAATAACCATGGGATTAAAAGCCCCTACATTAGAGGAGCGAACCTTTGGAACTCCTTGCAAATTGATTGTCAGCAAAGCGAAAACCTAGATACTTTCAAAATATTGTTCATTGTATACTTACTGACCGTACTAAACCATTCCATTATCATCATCAGTAACAATTGTCCAGGGCCAAATTTCAACTTCAATACTCGTAAATAACTTTCCACTATGAACTGTCTGTATTACGTCGATTCTGTCTTCTTAAATGTATGCCGGAAGGTTGTATCAGAATAACTCGTTGTAACGAGAGATACATGAATAAAAAAAAAAAGGGCAGGTACACAAATCCACTAGACAGGCAAGGCAATTTAGACACAACAGCACAGAATATTTCCCACATAGTACACAGTAACACTACAAAGCAGCACAGTCTCTTTATGATAGAAATATCAGCAATGAAATATTGGGTAAATCAGTACACCACACAAACATTAGGTACATGCTATGATAAAGGGCACACATTTGTATTGCACTATACAAACTAGGAACAAATAGTATGTTTATCATTAATGAACGAGCGGCCAATTATAAATGAATAATTTAATTGAAAGGTTTGGGTTTGGGTTACATTCAGTATATGGATCGTTTTCTATAACCCACTTGCACTCAGTCAACTTGCCATTTCTTCAACTGCTTGAATCTGGGGTGCAAAATTAATATATCAAGCACCAGTTGGTGAATCAGGTATTTTGGTCTTGAGTGATTGGTCATGGTCAGTTGGGCATGCTTCTAAGACCCTAAAGGGGGGCGTCCACCAACCATGACAAGGCTACGACAAGTGCCGACATGAAAGTTCCTATCGGTGCCTTGTTGCAGCCTTGTCGTGAGAAGAGCAGTGTCGGGACAGTGGTGTCGGGGCGTGTCATAGACGTTGCTGGTTGCCGCAAAAAAGGCGCCCATGGTTCCGACACACCACAACAGTGATATCGACGAAACCACAACACTCCACGACAAAGGTCCAGTCCTAGCAAAAATTGAACATGTTCGATATTGTCATAGCCATATTGGAAGGCCCCCGACAGGCCCCCGACAAGCTTCATGTCACAGCCTGACAGGCCTTCCAATCGTAGGCCTGTCGTGGACCTTGTCGGAAAGCCATTGTCGTAGCCTTGTCATGGTTGGTAGACGCTCCCCTTAAGACACTGGCACACTGCTCCTTTCCCCAGTATTGTACGCTGGAAGCCTAGATGTGACCACACTAACCTTAAGGCAATGTATATTCCAATGACAAAGCCATTCTTGGACCAAAGCTGTGAACCCCTGCCTAACCAAGCCAAGCACTCCTGTGCCCTGTTTTTCAGTCAAGATATTGTTACCTACCACATATAAAACGTTAGAATTTCGTCGGATCTGCTTGGAGTTGCTCCCGTACATGTATCATTTCAAAGTGAACCAGGGGCCCATTTCAATAGTCTGTAGGACGTCTGTTATTGGGTGTAGTGACACGATAGCGACAGGTTGCGTTGCAGTAGTTTAGTGACAACCGATTTTGTGACCCCGGTTTACAGACGGGCGCTAATAGTTGCATGTACCATTTCATAAGAACGATGTCCGGTCACTGTAGTGGTCACTATTGTGTCATAAATAGCGAGAGGGTATACCCTCTCTCTATCTGTGGTCACAGACGTGTAACTTTACTTCCTTTAGGAATTAAGCTATGAAACTTTTACCCTAGTTATAAACATGCAAAATATGAAGGAGATCGGTCCATGCAATCCAACGATATTCACATTTGAATTCTGTCATAGCAAATGCTGCTCTGATGGCCAGTGTGTAATTATTCAAGCGCTGTCACTAATTTATTCAGTGACCTTCACCTTGATGGCACTTGTTCCCTGTAGGACATGAGTATGTGAGATCGGGTACCCAACATGTTTTTCCGCTATGCTGTCCCTTACTATGGACACGTCCACAACAGTGAACTGACACACAAGCCCTACAGTGACATGCGTTCTGAAACGAGACTGAAGATTTTCTGCTATTCAAGACACTATTGGGGTGACTAAACATGTCACTAAGTGGCATAATGACCCATTCTATTGAAAAGGGCCCCTGATGTTTGCTATGCACGTACCCCCACTCTCCTCCCAGATCTTTCGTGTTGCTAGCACCGTATCTCTGCTTGGAGAGTGAGTAAATGCCAACTATGAATCAACAAAGTCTCTAGTTATGTACCACATATAAAACGTTAGAATTTCGTCGGATCCGCTTGGAGGCGCTCCCGTACATAGAGACATAGTGAACCGCCCGTTTCAATAGTCTGTAGGACGTCTCTTATTGGGTCCTGCAATACAATAGCGGCAGGTAGCGTTTCAGTAGTTTAGTGACAACCCATTCTGTGACACCGGTTTACAGACGGGTGCTAATAGTGGCATGTACCATTTCATAAGACCGATGTCCGGTCACTGTTGGTGTCACTGTTGTGTCTGAAATAGCTAGAGGGTATACCCTCTCGTTTCTGTTGTCACTGTGTGTTACAGAGGTGCTAGGCATGGTCTCAGTTGGTAACTTAAAGTGCACTAGCCTACGAGGTCTCCATAGGTGCTTGTAAGGCCTACCTCCAAGTCATTTAATTGCAGTTCTAGGGCTTATGCTCTATGGCCTCATGGATGTAGGGATGTGGGGATGTGGGGATGTATGAATTTGGGGATGTAGGGATGTGTGGTTGTGGGGATGTATGGATGTGGGGATGTAGGGATGTGGGGATGTAGGATGTAGGGATGTGGGGATGTAGGGATGTATGGATGTGGGGATGTAGGGATGTATGGATGTAGGGATGTATGGATGTGGGGATGTAGGGATGTGGGGATGTAAGGATGTGGGGATGTAGGATGTGCGGATGTGGGGGTGTAGGATGTAGGGATGTGGGGATGTAGGATGTAAGGATGTGGGGATATGGGGATACACATGTAGAGATCTGCTGCAAGCTCCATACATCCATACTTCCATACTTCCATACTTCCATACATCCATACTTCCATACATCCATACATCCATACATCCATACTTCCATACTCCCATACATCCATACTTCCATACTTCCATACATCCATACTTTCAAGAAATGACACACTCTCCAACCATAGGTGTCGGTCAGCAACCCACCAAACCACACATTAAACCTTGTTAAAAGTAGTGAGTTAGTGTATTCTGGGAGAGACAGGGGCCAGCATAGCGAGACTTCTCCTGTCTTTTTCCGCTATGCTGTCCCAAACTAGGGACACATCCACAACAGTGAATTGACACACCACCCCAACAGTGACACGCCTTATGAAACGAGACTTAAATTTTTCCGCTACTCCTGCCACTATTGATGTCACTATTCATGTCACTAACTGGCTAGTGACGTCCATCTATTGAAACGGGCCCCAGATCTAGGCATGGTGACTGAAGGGCCACGAGAGTGAGGTTCTCGTGCAGTACTTTACTGAATGCTGTTACTCTCTTTTGGGTATGTCTACACAGATGTACTTCTATCCTTAGGATTTGTTTCTAGCCATACTGAAAACATGATTTAGAACTGTAGTTTTTCAATCTCCTTTCCTTGAGATCACATTTCGCTGGTAGTCGGCAAAATCTGTGTCACATGAAATAATGAGTGGTAGTTAAATGATAGTCGCTACGTGGTGGGGAAAGGAGCTCGGACATTGCAACGCCCCGTGACAAAACAAAAACATGGTAGTTAAATGATAGTTCCAAATTTTAATAGTAGGGAGCACCACTATTATGACTCGACAAAGTCGCTAGTAGGTCTACAAAACCATAAGATCATCCAGCGAATCCACAACATTTTGGACGACAAAAGGTGGCTTCGGCCGTTACAACAAGTATAGATTTGTCTTAGGTTCTGTCATGGATTGGAGCAGCAGATCTTCTTCATATTTGGGGAGATTATAGATTATATGTTTCTCAAACTCATGTTAAAGTTTCATAGCTTCATTCCCACAGGAAGAAAATCGATAACCCTTTGCCAGATGCAGAGGCTTTATATATCTAACTCACTGTGCGTATATAGAGGATTTTTCCACTTCCAAACGGAATTAAGTGATGATATTTTAACACAAGTAAGGGATACATAGAACCTATAATCGTACCAAATATGAAGAAGAGCGCTCCGAAGTTATCGGCGTTTGAATTTGAAAGATCGGGATATCGATTGGATATCGTACATGCACTCTCCGAGCAGATCTTTCGCGGTGTCGAGCACGGAATCTCTGCTGGGAGAGTGAAACAAATTAGATCACGTGAGGGTAAAGCTACACTGGCCACCAGAGCAGCATTTGCTATGATGAAATTTAAACGCCGATATCTTCGGAACGGTGCTCCTGATTTTCTTCATATTTGGTACGATTATAGGTAATATGTATCTCTTACTCAAATAAAAATGTCATTGCTTAATTCTTAAGGGAAGTGAAGTTGCGCATCTGTACGACATGTCTAAAGATGTCTTAGGTCTAAGACACTTTGTAAGACATTTTGAACCACGTGACCCTAAAAGTGTCCTCACTCTAGCACACCTTAGACCACCCTGTCTCTTAGAGCGGTGATAATTACCCGACCCCCTAAACTATCGCGGCTATAGTACACTGACAGCAAAAACATGTCACCCATAACGATGGTCGTGACTAAAAAACAGGGCCCAGATGTTTGCTCTGACAAAATTCAAACGCCAATATCGGCGTAATCGGCGTATCGGAGTGGCCGATCTTCTTCATATTTGGTACGATTATTGGTTATATGTATCTGATGAATGCCTACAAAAACTAATTGTGTCTGGAAAATAGTATTTCAATAATCTGAGTTTAATCATCTATTCCCTCTCCCACCTTAATTCAACATTTCCAGTTTCAAACAACTAGAAAGAGAGATATCTGATTGGGGGATATCTACTAGATAGAGGTCATCCTAGCAGATTTTCTAATAAGTTGCTAGGACCTCTCTAGCGAGAGTGCCGGGCATGTGTGGCACTATGTCATACCAGAAACCAGACACCATTACAGATTTTAACAGTCTCTGAATCGTGGCAAGGAGGGGTGGGGTAGATGGAGGGGTACATGGACTGAAACCAGCCTACTTTGGCTCCTACAAATCATCACAAAAAAGGTAATTAGAATGTTCTCATAAAAAATGAATGCTTCTAATAGAAGGTGCATGTCTTACATAATTAAAATGGAAAGTTTCAATTTTGTACCTTTAACAGACCCAAAGTAGGTACCATCTGAAAATTGGAGAGAATTTTTTCAATTTCTTTTTATTCAGATCAAAAGGTAACATTAACCTGCAGTGGGTATTTTTTCATGTAGCTAGTTGTTAGATAACTGATATAATATAAAATTAGACATTGTTTGTTGAATCCTATCACAGAGTTTTAAAGCTGTACACATAATCCATATTAAGGGAGTATAGGCATTGATATTTACATGTTTAATAAGTGACACAGAACATGATACAGACATGTAACCATGACAGGACCTTAACAGGACAATACATGTATAGGACAGTAATTGAAGTGAGCTATGTACCCTTCCCTTGAACATCACATTGAATATCATAGTTTAGATCTAGATACTTTATGATAACCTGCTTGAAGTTTTTTGTTTCCACTATGGATTTTATGGGGTAACTGGTTCCATAATAACATACCTTTATATGCAGGTGATGTCTTAAATTGTTCAGTACAGGGTTTCTTTTTCATTAGAGATACTTTTGCCCACCATATTCCTACTGTTATGCATAAACAATTAATTAGAATTATTTGAATATCATTTTGTTTCTTCCCGGTTAAGGCATAATGGATAATATCACTGCATTCTAGTTTTGTTTATATGATCTGCTTTACTAGTTTTATGACAACATCCTTAGGGATCAAATATCTAAGAAATCATTGACCTGAGATTGTTATCCCCTATCACACCTATTATCTGCCCCAAAATGTCAAATAGTCAGTGGGTAGTGCTAGATACCATAATCAGCCAAAATCAGGTGAAAATGTGGTAATAGGCATCTTGAATCTCTTGCAGAAACCTGTCCTCATTGATCAGAAACAGGAAATCTTCCTAATGTAACAGCACTCTCTGCAGTTACACTTAACCACTTCTAGCACATGTACTGACTTTCCTTGATCTGGACATTCTCCTATTTGGCTGCCTTTTTCCATAGGTGTTTGACAATTTCAGTGGATTTGTGTATGCAAATCCATAACTGCTTATTATCATACTTTTTGCGACACCTTTCTAGCATGGGCAAAGTTGCCACTAAATTATTGGAAAGTTGCCTCTAAAGTCTCAGAATTAGGTGATGCGTGTTCTGTCACACAACTCTGGACACCACCCCTAAATTTTTTTGGCTGTGTCACACTTTTCAATATCCCCCGACCCCCCTTCGTGTGATATAATTTATGGACAGCCCCTAACATGATTAGAACAGTAATGCGCTAATGGGCTTAGAATGGTAACGCAGTTAGAACACAGTCGAGAGGTAACACAGTAACGGGGTAAGAATAGTAACACAGTTTATGGATTAAGATGTAACAGGGTTAGAATGGTAATGCAGTAACAGGGTTAGAATGGTAATGCAGTTAGAAATGGTAATGCAGTTAGAAATGGTAATGCAGTCACAGGGTTAGTACGGTATCTCTAGCTGGGTAATGAGGTTACCCGACTAGGAGGTAACACAGTTAGAGAAAAGTAACATGGTAATGGGGTTAGAATAATGTGGTTTTACAGGATTAAGATGTAACATGGTTAGGACAGTAACGCGGTAACGGGTTAGAATGGTAACGGGGTTAGAATGGTAATGCAGTAACGGTAATGCAGTAACCAGTTTAGAATGGTAACGGTATGCTGTTACAGGGCTAGAACAGTAACGCGTTTGAACAGTAATGCGGTAACAGTAACATGATAACGGGGTTAGAATCGTGACAGTAACGCAGTAACGATAATGGTAACAGATCAGTAATGTTTTCTTAGGTAGCGTAATACGGTTTGAATGTAACCGAAAGTAATGCAATGTAACGGAAATGCGGTAACGCGTTTGTTTAAGCAGATTTTGATAGTTATGGACGTTTATTGATACTTATGGACATTTTGATAGTTATGGACATGACAAATGTCCATAAGTCTCAAACCTAGTCATTTTTTATAGTTATGGACATTTTTGATAGTTTTCAAATGTCACATTGTAGCTACATTGTATGGCAACTACGTGTGATGATACTTCAGGTTTAGATATTGATATAGTAGAAATATGGCATTATTGGCACCCAGAATAGTGGACAACTCAAAATAGTAGACGGTTGATGACAGTCATAATTCATTTTGGTTTTTACGCTGTATTGAGTAGCGTTCACAATAGAAGGACAGGCCCCACACCCAGTGAATTTATGTTGGCCCCCTTGTGATAGCTTTCTTTTAATTCGCCTTTTCGACTTGATACATGCCCCTCTGCCCTACAATTCACGATGGCCTTTCAAATATATCATGAAATGAGTCCTGACTCCACTGCATACATGCACGTGTGACTTTGATATGTGACTTTAGCGTGTCTTTTTTTTTCTTTTCTTTTTTATAATTTTCTTTATTTAGTCTTCAGCGTTACATGCTTTGGGTTCTGGTATACAGTACGTTTACATAAATCATGACCAAATTAAGTGGGATAGCCGTCAGTGACTAGGTTATCACTGGTTTCAATCGGTGACCCAAAATTACCCTTTAGTACATTTCCAGGTGGGGGGTCTGGATGGGTTTATACCACCAGGGAGTGATATCTGCCCAAGAAAAAATTAGTTACAGTTGACTGAGCATGGTTAAGACGTCCGATATTGAGTAATATCTACATACAATGTAGGACGATCAGTAACTCGTTTAGAGTTTACAGGATAGGCATCTTACTTAACATTGTGTTTTTGTCAAACTTTTAAACTCCTTTAGGGTTTCTGTATTTCTTACCACTGGTGGTAGCAAATTCCATTTGAAAGCACACATATATTCCACACTACGTAGGTAAGCACTGGAGTTTGGAGTCATTTCCTTTAATACAGGTGCCATTCTAAGTCTAGTATATGTGTGGCGTACATCAAGATTTTCTTTGGATTGAGCCCTTTTATACGCTAGGTTAAGTACATGTGCTGAACGCCTGTCTTCTAACATTGGTAGTCGTGCCATGGCATGGATATGGTAAGTACCCGTAAGTCTTCCCATTTTTAGGGCCGTTTTCAAGCATTTGTTTTGTAATCTCTGAATTTTTGAGGTTAGGGCTATCGAGGTGTTATGATAGAGGGTATCCCCATAATCCATGTATGGCAGGACTGTCGATTTATACAGTGGGATGGCTGTGTTATTATCTATGTAAGGGCGCATTTGTCTGATCTGGTATAGTCTGTGGTTCACTTTCCTTTGTATATCGTTTATATAACTCTTGTATGACTTTCAGCTTTACAGTCCGTTTTTACGCAAGTGGCCTTTCATAGTTGCCTGCTTACACATGACCCAGGGGTAGGGATATAAACCAGTATATACCTCGTATGCTTTATCCAGGACGAGGCCACAGAAATACGAAGATCTATTTTCGTCTGTCACTGGATCAGCTACCCTCTGCTGACCTGACTAGGTAAATATGTTCTCCCTTGTGTTTCAATTTTATGAGTTTACCAATCAGGCCCTACTATGCACTTGCCTGTGAAACTGTCTCTTACATAACATTGTTTATTCACAAGATATTAGCTGCACCAAGCTGATGTGACCTGTGTCTCCATGGCGATGCAGAGGATAGGCCGATGTACATTATATATCTGAATGTCTGGCTCTGTGCTATATTTCGACGCAGTTGACCCATGAAGGGCATGGCCTGTTTTCTTTACAATCAGGTCACCTGTTGCATATATTGAAAAAGCAACAGGCATGTAAAAGGTATATCAGTATTTACATGTAAATAGTCATGAGCAGTACGGGCCGAGTCAGTAATTACAAAATAGGAAAGGACGCACTTTATTGACAACGGTTGAGAAACCAGCCTCTACCATATAGATCATTGTGAGGACATATTGTAAATATACGTCGGCCCAAGACTTTAGGGTGGGTAATGTGTTGCGTGATTCCTTTGTCGAATATAATTAGGTTGCATTGGGGGCATGCAATACATCGGTTTAATTTTGTACTCCATTCATTTATTTCCCAATTGGGTTATATTTGCAGGGAATCACCTTGGATGTTACAATCGATCAGACGTATTGCCATATCTACGCAAATCACCGTGAGTCTCAAAGTGGCTTAGATGCATTTCAGATAAAGAGGTCCTGAATGTCTCCTATTAGCTAGGGTTGTTCAGGATATTATATATAATAAGTTTACTTAACATAATATTAAAACACACAAATCTAAATGATATATCATAGTATTTTGGTATTCCCCGCAAATAACCTATAATAAAGTAGACAATTATGTCACTGTTGCAGATGTCTTCAACACGTCAGCTCCCGCTGTATACGATAGATTCCTTTACAGACACACCCTTTACAGGGAACCCTGCAGCTGTCTGCTTGGATGAAACTGAAGAGGTAAACTTATTCATTTAACATAGAATGTTGTGGAGGGACGATTTAAATTAAGAATAAACCTTTAAAGAATATAGTTGAAACATCGTGTTATCTTATAGAATGAGAGAAATGATCACATCCTTCTGACGACAGAAAACCTTAACCCTTTCAAGACAAATGCTGGTAGTTGGGTGATTCCTAAATTCTAATGATCTTTGCAAATAACTTTGAATAAAATATAAGTTCCATATGTCAGCAAATAGAAAATGACAAAAAAATTGGCATGTCACCATGCTAACTTCTATGGGAAGGGCATCTGAAAATGTAAGTGCTTAACTATTGGTGTCCATGGGAAAATGCAATATTTTGACTTTGTTGCTAAATGACACTGATGTTCTATTGCTATCTTCAAATAATTCTGGATTATGATAATTGGGAATATGTACAAATGAGAAATGATAAAAAATTACTGTGTCACCATGCTAATTTCTATGGCAAGGCCATCTGAAGAAGGTAAATGCTTATCTATTGGTATCTATGGGAAACTGCTATATTTTCATGAAACCAGATGGCAGCACCAGTCTTAAATTCATTAGACACAGGGGACAATGCGATACCTACCCGCATTTCTCTTTAACCGCAGCAGGATGCCTCTAGGCATTCCCGTGTCTACCGTAATATGATGCCTCCAGGTATCATAGATGCTTACACAGTTCAATGGATAGAAACACTTGTTTGAATTCTAAAAGGTTTTGACAAGAGTATAAGGGCATATGGAGCTTTGATTTAGTGCAACAAAATACTATCATTTACCATGATAAAGTACTCAAATCATGTGCATGGATATTTCCGAAGTAAGGTGCTTGAGGTATGAGGGGTGTTATTGTAGGCACTGCCTGCTGTGGAGTGATGTGCAGCGGAATTAAGTGTTGCAGGGAAAGAGTTAAAGAAACTTCTTCAACATCATCACCAATGGTAGACTAGCCTCTTTTGGTCACATTATTAAAGAACAGCTCCCTGTTGTGAACTTATAACGGCATTCCTTACAATGATATGTTTTTGGCCATCTTGCTTTGATTTTCAAGACATTACCCGCAGCAGGCGTAACAAAAGGCAGAATACAATAAGCCACATGCGTATAATTTCTTCAATCTTTATGTCAGACAAATAGTGAAATATAAGTTGTTATCTTTACTAATATAACCATGTGTATTTCCAACAGAAGCTGCATATTTTCTTATGATATATTAAGATCACAAAGACCAAAGATACAACAATCAAGTTAACTGATAACGAAGCATTCATGCAAGGCATTGACAAATATGCTTGTTTTTTGTATCATACAGGGTCTTGGAGAAGATCTTATGCAGAAGATTGCAGCCGAGATGAACATAAGCGAGACAGCTTTTGTCAAGAGACTTGATAAGGAGGACACATTTAATGCGGGTACTTTACATATTATGAAAGATTTTTTTAGAATCCTGTAGAAATCAATCTTAGGCATTACCAATGTGTAGACCATACAAAATATTAATTACACAGCTATATTACCTAAATCTCCTATTACCCGTAATGCCCTCTGGAGGTAAAGTCTTAAAGGCCCATTTATGTCTTCTATACCCTGCCACATTTAGTAGTATAACGTGTGTGCAATGTGTCTTAAAAAGAGGGCATACTATTCTATCAGAAATCAGACTATAAAAGTAACGTTATATCTACCCTTTCTGCCACTATTGTTTTGGGCTTGGCAACCCATCATCCCTTTATTTTGATGTATTCGCCCAAATCAGGATAAAGTTGGTCATAACTTCATGTCCTCATGCAGGCAGTCGCTTCGGCCTGCGTTGGTTCACTCCTATGAATGAGGTCCCGCTTTGTGGACACGCTACCCTCGCCTCAGCAGCAGTCCTCTTTCTGTGCCTGGAAAACAGTTCACCCAGCATCACATTTGAGAGCGCCAGTGGAAGTCTTGAAACGTTTAAAAAGGGACCTTCGTTGTTCGCTTTAGATTTCCCACTAAATTCCCCCGAGGATGTGTCGGTAAGAAAACCATTTTGTCTCCGTCCAAATGTGAGGCATAATTTGCATTCAATTGCGATCGAGATAATTATGTAACCTGTAATCAATTGCTCTTTTCATGCACTTCTGATCTCTCCATAATGACAGATATTCATCAATAGTGGGTTCCACCTAGAGACAAATATTACGGTTGTGTACCCAATCTAATCAATTAAGTTTGATATTTGTAGCAGTGGTATAGTATTTTAAAACAGTTTAATCTTCCATCTATGTGCCTTTTTATTTATATAACCTTTATTGTGAAGAAATCCATACCGGTGTATATGACAGTCAACAGAATACCACTTGCAGTTATTCTGAATTTTCTTGCAGGACGAGGCTAAATACCAGGGCCTAAGTGAGGTAAAAAGTGCCATTTCTTCCTGTATGTTGATATAAAAGCATGAATCCTGTGACCATTTCATTTTATTAAGACATTATTAGATAACTTGTATCGATGTCATCAAGAATGTGTATCAGCTACATCATTTTGATATAGACAAATTTAGGCCAAAGAAGATTAGGAAGAATGAAATAGTCTATAATCAATCATCTGCACAGTGCATGTCAAGAAGATTTGATATAATTTGTTTTTTGTGGTTCAATATGTCTCTTTTAAGGCGGTTTCTTGCGGACATGAAGTTGTGGATGTACACTTCTCCACGACAACCCGTAAACTCCTGGTACGGTTAGCCGATGAAGTTACAAGGTACGTTTTTCAACTGGTTTTACCACATTCTATGTAGCATTATTGATATAATGCAATCACACTATTAGTTTGGCAATCAAAGGGTTACGTGCTGTTAACAATGATTATTGCACAACGTTGTTTTAGTTTCTACAACTTTAAGTCTTTATCATTGTTTGTTGGAATAGCTAACAATGTATATACATCAACCATACTATCAGTTTCATCGCGAGAGGGTTTTATATTGCTAAAGGTGAGATTAAAACATAGTATCTTATATTGCTAAAGGTGAGATTAAAACATAGTATTTTATCAATACTCTTCATGCATTATATACATAACTGCTTGCCATTGAGCACTTTCATCGATTCAGCATTTATCTGATAAGATAGTTGAAAATGTTAATTTCCAATACCTGTACAAGATATTCCACATGCACTTTTTTTCAGCAAGGAAGACAAATATTTACAGAGAATTGAATTGTGGGGGAAAAAATAATTTTCTTTTATTATTCCCCTCTTCAGAAATGACCTCGAATCTTTAAAGCCAGACATAAAAAGCCTGCCGTCATTAGAACCAACTGGGACAGTAAAAGGTGTAATTGTGACTACCAGAGCAGCTAGCACAGACAAGAGGGAAGATGGAGAGGCATATGACTTCTTCTCTAGGTACTTTGCCCCTTGGGTCGGAATTCCGGAAGATCCCGCCACAGGTTGGTTCTGTTGTAAAAACCAAAGTCTCATGTCATACTCTTCGTTTTATGGAATTTCCAGTAATAGCAAACGTGACCTCAATTGTTTCACATGTAAATTATGTGTGACAGCTATTGGAAAATGCACTGTTTTTATAGAAACTGTTTTAAGTAACTTTTATATTATGCATAATATACCGTGCATTGTGTTTATTCACAAAATCGCACTCAATTACCAAAGTGTTTATCAGAAGGAAACCCACGAGATGAAAATAGTTTGGTCCGTACTCCACCGAGTTTGACCGCAGAGTAATTCACGAAGCGAAGCTGAGTGAATTACTCTGTGGTCAAACGAGGTGGAGTACAGACCAAGTTATTTTCATCGAGTGGGTTTCTGATTTTATCTCACCCCGTATAACATTAATTATTGATGAAATGAATCACCCAATTAGCCATTGAGTATTGGATACACGAACCTCACGGCCGTGGAGTACGAGTTCCTAATGTTAAGCCTATGGAGAAAAATACCGGGGTGAGATAACAGCTAAAATGTTGATTTTCCCTTCAATAATTGCAGACGTTGAGAGTGAAGAGTATTGTGGTGCACATATATGGGAAATGGAAAATATCTTACCCATTCCCACCCTCACTTTTAATGTCGGTGACTCCCGTTAAGGAGATATGTGCAATAATATCTACACTCCTATTCAATGTAATTGCATAACAAGGCATTGCTACTACGAAGAAATACAGCACGATTCCATGGACATGATATACAGAGGTGGCAGGTTTCCACGTTTTCATAGAAATCCTTGTTTTCATTTCCAGTTTATAAAATTCTAGATCTACTATGGAGTACGGCTGCGATAGTATACCTGTCCTTTTTCTATTAAGAAGGAGTTTCATAGTGACTTACTAATATTCTATAGGTCAGTACAAGACCTAAATGTATTATCCAAATCCGAGCTCAGCCAATCTTCAGCAAAGACATAATATTTACCCTAGGCCTACATGTATTTATATAATTTGTAGGGTCTGCGCACACTGTCCTGGCTGGTTATTGGGCATCTCAACTGGCAAAGAAATCGTTCTTGGGTAAATATAAAACTCTGATAATTATTTTATAGAACTCGCTAAACAATTTCCCAGAAACCATGGTGCCGTTGAATAAACTATGAACCACAAAATTGTATCTTTGAATTGTCTTTAGGGCCATAGTGTTGTATTGAATAATGTGTTGTAAGAAAAGATGTTTTGACGATAGGAGTAACGTAAGGCTCTTACAAGGTGATGTAAACAAATAATACATTCATTTAGAAAATATCTTCTGTTTTGTCATACAACACTGAAAAACATCGTCCAGGATGTTGATTATCGTTGGAGTTATCGTATCGCCCAGCACCAGCAGCAGGGGCCGTTGAATAAACTACGAACGACAAAAGAGTACATGTGTATCTTAGAATTGCCTTTGGGGCCATAGTGTTGTATAAAATAATGTGTTGTAAGCATTTAAGCTGTGTTGATGATAAAAGTAACCTAGAGCCTTTACCAGGTGTTGTATACAAATACATTTGTTTAGATGATATCTTCTGTCTTGTCACACAACACTAAATGGAAAAAATCGTCAAAGATGCGGTTCATCATTGGAGTTATCGTATCGTTCAGACCCGCACCAGAAACAATTTTGTCGTTTGTAGTTTATTCAACAGCCCCCAGGATAGAACGAACTTCATTCAACAGTCTCCAGAATTTTGATATTCTCTTCTTGTCCCAACAGCTCGCCAGTGTTCATCAAGAGGCGGGGACTTGTGGCTAGAGGTGACTGGAAACAACCGCGTTAGCATTGCTGGGAATGTCACAATTATCATCGAGGGCAAGATCTCGATTCCGAAATAGGATGATTTACAGTATATGGTACCATAATAGATAGATGCGAGCAATATATTCATACTGAAATTATTCAGAACGGACTAGTTTCCTGCTGATCATTTAATATGCACGAAGCAAGAATCTAAATATAAACAAACTAGATATGAACTAGATATGAATTTGTATGCTAAAGATCCACTCTGCATAGAGCATGTTAAAATACATAACTCATGATTATAAATTATGAAGTATAATTTAGATCAGCAAATTTCAAATCCGTAAAGCCAGACAATCAAATGCTTTGGACAATTGATGGGGAATATGTTAGAAATAAAACTTTATATTCATAAATATTTTACATCTTTCATTAAAGTATATCATTTATATACGATGTATACAAATAAAATGGGAATGCGATCATTCGTTAAACAACCCTCCGTTATTCTAGGTACTCGACCTTACAGCCTCGTGCCGTAAAAAACACCAAGCCGCATCTCGTCTTATGAAATATACACCCATAGTAAGGTGTTTCTATAAGAGTACAGTAAAACCCCGCGTAAGCGGACACCCTCCGTTCCGGGCCAAAGTGTCCGCTGAAATCCATTTTCCAATATCTTAATTGGATCTGAAGTTATTAAACCTTGAACTACAAAGTGTTTTTCTATGAAAATACTCAAACACACTCATAAAAAACCCAGATTGATCTATTTTTGGTAGGGTCTCCGTCGGAAGTGTCCGCTTACACGGGGTTTTAGGCCTTTCCGTACCGAAATAAGTGTCCGCTTACGCGGGGTGTCCGCCTACGCGGGGTTAAATTAAACATCTAATAGAGGGAAAAATTTCCGTTCCGAGTAAAAGTGTCCGCTTACACGGGGTGCCCGCTTACACGGGGTGCCCGCTTACGCGGGGTGTCCGTTAGGCGGGGTTCTACTGTACTACTTTTCTCAAACGTGTCCCATTCTGGAAGGGGGTGCTTCATGGAGGAGCCAAGAGTATGGGAAGCTTTGAAGACTGATATGGCTACAGAGTGGAATGGGTGGAAGGAATTAACAGTAAATATTCCTAAAATATGATATATGCTTAAATTAGGAGGTTGATAATGTTTACAAACGGAACGCATTGATATTAAGTCGCTAGCAACAGTAAATCTTATATTGATGGTGTTTTGAAAAGCTATAACACAGAAATTGAAACTTCTCCCTTGAGATTAATTGAAGTCTCAACTTGAGGGTTGACAGGCATACACTCTATGACTAGACCTCGGATGCTGGCACAGCTAGAAAAGGGATGTGTTAGCGAGTTATTAATTGTAGGCCGCTCCTGTGAACCGAAAGCTGGCATTTTTCGGGGTTATAATGGAAATAACGGAATGGATGTCAGAAGTGTCACATAATGTAAGTGAAAAAGCTTTTTGTCTTGTAGCCACAGCACAAATAAAAACAGTAATGCCTTTAGTCAAAACTATAATCTTCGTCTAAATGTTCTTGTCTCGATAATGACGTCTGTATAAGTTGCGGTCTACGCCCTTGGCTGGAATCAATGCCAGTGATATAATATAGAGGAAACTTATGAAAGTTTAGTCTGAGCTCATATCCCATCGAGTTTGAATCGCGTAGTTATTCACAAGGCGAAGCTACGTGAATTATTTAGCGATTCAAACAAGATGGGATCGAGCTCTGACCCTAAACTTGAATGGGTTTCTGAATTTATCTCACCCTTCACATTGACTAATGGGCAAATATTAGTGACGTAATCCCCCATTGGATATTTTTCCTAAATATCTCATGGGCGTTAGATACGAGTTCCCAATGTTAAGTCTATGGAGAAGAAATACCAGGGGTGAGATAAACCATATTTCAAGACACGGTGCTGGGTGGGTACAACGAACTACGACTGTTAATTTCTGAGTGTTACGTGGTTCTATTCTAATACAGCAGCTGGCGCTTCCAGATATGTTTTCCATTGATTAATGACTGGGTCCTGGATAAGTCTATTGAATATATAGGTTTGGTAACAGTCATTATGATAGTCTAGATGAGAGTTCTGGAGTGATCTGTGTTTCGTATACCTTTATAGTACCCATTTGGAGATGGAATAAAATACCTTGAGGGATGTCAATTGGAGTCATGAAAAAAAGGAAATATTTTTTCATGTGGAATTTGCTGCCTCAGAGAGACTGAGGAAACAAGGAAACGCATAGTTACTGACCACGGAATGGGGCTTGGGTGTGTGGGGAAGTTTAAACCACTTTCTTTTGTGTGAACGAAGCCCAGTTCATTTTCTCTTTGTTTTAAACAAGAAAATAATTTTTTTTATACAGTTCTATAAGATAAAAATAAAAAACGATTTCCTTGGGAAATAGGATAACTGACATCACTGTACCACTCAAATGAGAAGATGATCTATAAAACATTGTTGATTGTGAAATTTATTTTTTCATATGTCAATAGGTACATATTGATTATACTGTGACCGTGATCAACACTTCTAGAAAATTACATCATATTATCCATAAGGAATGTGGCAAGGGGCCCCTGAGTATGAATACACTAGGAATGTTACTTTAATCTCCAATGCACGTCAAATGTTCGTGTATCAACTTGGTTCTATTGTCAGATGATCATCATGTATATTGACAAATACCTCATTCAATTATCAGATGATCATGCATATGAACAATCACGTTGGTTCAATCGGTAGATGATCATATATATGAAAAGTCACCTTGGATAAATTGTCAGATGATCATATACATTAATAATCACCTACGATAAATTATCAAATGGTCATATATATATGAAGTTACCTTGGTGAAAATGCCAGATGATCATATACATTAATAAACACCTTCTATAAATTTTCAGATGATCAGGGTAAATGGACAATCACCTTGGTTCAACTGTCTGATAATCCTGTATTGTGAAACCCTCATAACCAGGACACTTTCTGTACCGTGTAAAAGTGTCTCGAATTACAGAGTGTTCTGCATAGCGTATTCAAACAAACATGAAAAATAGATTCCATTCTGGGACAAAATCTGTATCACCAACTGGAGTTCTATTGTTTATGAACAATTAGCTCGGTATATATCTCAACCAAGTGGGAGATGGCAAATTGTGTCGAGCACAAAGACAAGTTTTTTATGGCATTACGGAAGTATCTTACCAATACCAGAGTTTAATTTTTTTTTTTTTTTTTTTTTTTTTTTTTACCAGAGTTTAAAGTAAGGGTAGGACAAAAACGCTGAAAACTCACCGAGCCATCTAGATAACCAGCCTTGACCTTAAGCTGGTTCCCTACTTATCTGCTAGTCAGAGGTAGGGTACCAACCAACCTAGATTTTCCCCATTCTGGCCAATCGTATGATTGTAATCATTCAGTGCTATTATTGAACTTGCCGAGATATGCAAATTCTCAACTTGTTAGCTGAAACTTTGGATTGAAGAGAGCAGGTCTCTACTGAGGCTCAACAACCCTTATTCTATGTAAATGTATGGATATTTAAGGCGATCTGAACGTTTCTGGTATATGTGAATAAGAATTGTTACTTCATTGATAAGATCCGGCTTAAGTTAATTTTGTTGAAAAAAGCTTAGGACATTGCTTTATTATGGGTAAAAAGGTTGAAAATCCACTGGAAGTCTATAAGCCGTGCAATACTGGTTGGCTACAGCTTATATTCGACAAGTCACCGTGGGAGTGTGGTTTTGGCCTAATCGATTAATATGATAGACCTATATCAACTCTATTTAAAGCAGCAAAAACTGTAATAGTGCCGACCTCTAGTTCCAACCATATTACAGGAATCCTGGGTTTATTTTGTAACTTTGCATTTGACTAACGGCAAGACTGGGCTGTGCCGATTTACATCTGGCCCCCTGCAATAGCCTGGTAATCATTTGTGTATATTTATTTCTTTAGAGCTTAATCAAAAGACATGAATGCATCAGATAAATCTTTTACCAAAATCAGTACTAGTATAATACATAACAGATAGGATAAACGATTATCTATCTTCCTAGTACATAAGAAAACAAAGTCTACAATAATGCACTCAACGGGACGTAATCTTTGACTGGGATGGCATTATGAAATATTCTAGTAAGATTGGTTTAGATGAGATTCGTTTCTTTTTCAGCTGCAGCGTGCAATTATTTACGAACATGACAATATGACTATTGGTGTTACTAATGTAAATCTAAAGTATGTATGTATCCGTCTTTAGCTCACCAATACCATAGAATATATGTATCATAAACCCAGTGACCTCAATTGCGAATCACTATTATCACTAGAAAGCCCCTCATTTAAGATTGTTTGTGGTTTAACGTCCCAGGGTCCCAGGGGACCCTGGGGGTATATAGGGACTACCTCATTGAAGAAGCCAGCTTCCAGAGTTAACCGTATTACCAAGGTCTATGTCGGAGATCACTTGGGAACGAGGCTCAATGTCGTATCTAGTGAGTACATAATACTCAGCATATCACCAAACTGGATAAAGGAGAGCTACCGGTACCTATATTATTTGTACTTTTTATTAAGGAGAACATCCACTGAAAAGCGGACATGGGGCCCCTTAGCAAAGCATTTTATATACATCAGTATGGTATCTATATTGGCTCCATGAATCTGTAGACATTATCATTATACTGAAAAGTATATTTACCTGACATATTTTCTGAAGTTTATGGTTTTCACAAGTCATTCTGGAAAGTGATGACTGAGCTCTGAGCCCTGAGTCTATATCCTGAATGATACGACAGTAGACCTCGGTTTAAGCGACCTCATCGTTTTTTATCAAGTTTCATTTCATCCCAATACAATTAACCTCGATTAGCGACACTCAAACAGCTTATACATTAACTCCTAATGTTTTAATTCCCTCTTATCGTGATCTACCTGTTAACTATATGGCACAATATTAAATGTTATTCTTCAAAAAGCAAACATGATTTGTCCTTCTGTGAATGAAACACGCAAGTTTTCTTTCCATTGCATTCTTTAAAAAAAAACAACCTTACACGTCATAACTGCGCTGCTGATCCCTGACAGCACTAGTTGATAATCACTGAGGACGCCGGGCGCAGTCGCGTCCACCTCAGCGTCGTGTCAGGCCGTGTCGCAGTCACGTGATCCAGCTGGAACACCCAACCCCACTGACAAGAAAGTTGTCCGGCCTTTACGTTCCCGACGTTTATATCCAGTCCACCAGAGGGCCTGGAGACGTAGCTGAGCGTCCCCTGGTAACCAAGGAGAGACACCATAGTTCCGGCAGATGGCGTCACAGCGCCCAGGGTTAGTTTACCCTGCGGCCACTTGAGGGCGATAGCGTAGACGGTTGTACCTGTGGAGGTGGTCTTAGAAGTATACCTGTAACGTAGAGAAGCATGCAAAGACATGGATTAGAGCAAACATAGTGTAGCGAACGTCAATAAAACACGAGAGTGAATTAAAAGTGCACATTCAGTAAAACAGGTACAGGTACAGAAGCAGTTAAACAGGTAACCCCTGAGCAATCGCAAGTCCTGACTACTCTAAGTTCTAAGATATGGGTAAAAGGAGGCAGAGACCGGGAAGGGTTGAGCTCAGTCAGTCCAGCGTTGAAGCCATATTGACCTGCACTGGAACAGTTGCCGTACTTATATAGGACATAATGATCATGTGACTGCTACGTATGTATGGCACGAGAGCCCCCATGAGAGACCCCAGATTCCCCTGTCCAGAGTAGCCAGTGTGCTAATTCTCCGATCTTGCCACAATAGTCAAGTGTAAAAAAAGACTACCAAAACTCTAATGAACCTTCATAGGTACCAGCCCAAGATAATGCCAGGACCGCCTTAGTCCCACGGTTTTAGTGTCTGTGGGCCGTCCAAGGTGGCGTGGTGGTCTGTTCGTATTGATTAACTTATGGGAAATCATGGGTTAAGCCTGATTTGCTGATCGATTACACCTCCCTCTCGGGTGGTTCCACCAACCATAACCAAAATTGATGTACACCAAACACATAGTGTTTTAAAGCAGATCTGTTTTGTAGCAGGTGACGACCTGGCTTGTGGAACACCTCGGCAGATGCCGCCACCATTGCCTGCCAGTCACTGGGTGCTGAAAATGAGCGCCGGCCGCTGGTTGTTGAGTGTCAGCCATGAGTTGTGAAGCATTGACCAGCATTTTTATTGCTCTTCCACTACCAAGACAGTGGCCCCAGCAAAATCAAATTTTGCATATCCTTGCCAGCCTGCCGTTGTGGCTCACAGCCCGCAAAGCCTGATTTATTAGTTTGTGCTAGCTCTGACCCATGGACAGCCAGTAGGTTTGATATGAGTATGGCTCCTGCATTGACTGTTTCCCCGACTCCACTGTAACGGACACGGTCAAGGACCCCGGGTGATGCCCAAGAACCACAAACCTGTGAGTCGAGGCTGAAAGTCCAGACATTTTTGAAAGAGTGGCCATAATTTTAGCACCGGAATGTGCTATAACCATTCATAAAATCAACAGTTATCTTTATTTACTTTCATTATTCGGTTAACGATAGTATTTATCAGAAATTGAAGGGCTCTCGATCACCATACCGTACAAGTCCCAACATGGTAGAAACTATGCTGCTTGATGCACCCCCTCTCAACTGAACAGGGAACTCAGCTAGCATGATAATGTGGCCAACTTCCACCAAAAGGTGTGATAGGCTGCTCACCTCTCCTGCATCTGGCAGGCACCTATCTGCTCGCTAGGTTGGTGTATGGGTGCATTGTAGTCATCAGCTAGCTAGAATGGGGTGTGCTGGTGCAAGAGCCCAGTATGAAAAGCCATTTTCAGCCGGCCAGAGAGCAGGTGGAGGAAGCCTAGCATCGAAATAGTGCCTTGTTATTGGAACATACCATTATGCTGTCATCATATTGGATGGGAATCTTAGACCAATTATATTAGAGAGATATCGTATGGTCAGGGAGATAAACCTAGACATAATAAACATATTCATATCGAAACTCGACATGTTCACTATACATTTTTTCAAGTTCATCTTTCCTCAAGTCTAGATTAGACCTTATAGACCTTACAACATAAAACTGCCTTACCACACGCCCTTTGTGACTGTGTCGTTCTGGTACTTCCACGGCTTGCTCCCATAGATGGCGTCACCGTTAACCTTCAACCACTGCCCCATCTGGCGGAGGCGTTCTTCAAACACGGGCACGATACGTCCATCCGCCGTCGGCCCGATGTTCATTAGCATATTTCCCCCGCAACTGAAGATAAAGTAAGGGTAGAACAATGAGGAAATTACTACATGTGGATACCTGTATAATAAACTGCATTATTTGTATAGCTGTATAGTGTATAGGACCTGCACACCGTTCCGTTCAAATCTAGATAATTGAGTTATCTGTATTGTTTGCACAGTTGTTTGCAACTGTGAGCAAATGAGAAGTACAGTAGTTTGTGGTTGCTGAGAAATGAGAGTTATCTGTATTATTTGTGGAGTACTGTGTTACTGGTGAGAAAGGATGTTATTTTCTAATTCTTAGAGAAGATTTATGATATGTGGCGAAATACACTTCTGTCTCCAACCGTTGCTACCTTGAAATGACGATTACTCGTCAGATCCACAATCAACTGGGAAAGTTTTCCACTTATTTGGAGATAATTGTCACTAATCCGGGAGTCCGGGAGTCCGGGAGTCCGGGAGTCCGGGAGTCCAGGAGGGAGTCCAGGAGGGAGTCCAGGAGGGAGTCCAGGAGGGAGTCCAGGAGGGAGTCCAGCAGGGAGTCCAGGAGGGAGTCCAGGAGGGAGTCCAGGAGGGAGGGAGGGAGGGAGTCCAGGAGGGAGGGAGGGAGGGAGGGAGGGAGGGAGGGAGGGAGGGAGGGAGGGAGGGAGGGAGGGAGGGAGGGAGGGAGGGAGGGAGGGAGGGAGGGAGGCAGGCAGGCAGGGAGGGAGGGAGGGAGGGAGGGAGGGAGGGAGGGAGGGAGGGAGGGAGGGAGGAGGGGGAGGGAGGGAGGGAGGGAGGGAGGGAGGGAGGGAGGGAGGGAGGCAGGGAGGGAGGGAGGCAGGGAGGGAGGGAGGCAGGGAGGGAGGGAGGGAGGGAGGGAGGGGGGGAGGGAGGGAGGGAGGGAGGGAGGGAGGGAGGGAGGGAGGGAGGGAGGGAGGGAGGGAGGGAGGGAGGGAGGGAGGGAGGGAGGGAGGGAGGGAGGGAGGGAGGGAGGGAGACAGGGAGGGAGGGAGGGAGGGAGGCAGGGAGGCAGGGAGGGAGGCAGGGAGGCAGGGAGGCAGGGAGGCAGGGAGGCAGAGAGGGAGGGAGGGAGGGAGGGAGGGAGGCAGGGAGGCAGGGAGGCAGGGAGGGAGGCAGGGAGGGAGGGAGGAAGGCAGGGAGGGAGGCAGGGAGGCAGGGAGGCAGGGAGGGAGGCAGGGAGGCAGGGAGGGAGGCAGGGAGGGAGGCAGGGAGGGAGGCAGGCAGGCAGGCAGGCAGGGAGGGAGGGAGGGAGGCAGGGAGGGAGGCAGGGAGGCAGGCAGGCAGGCAGGCAGGCAGGGAGGGAGGGAGGGAGGCAGGGAGGCAGGGAGGGAGGGAGGCAGGGAGGGAGGCAGGGAGGGAGGGAGGCAGGCAGGCAGGGAGGGAGGGAGGCAGGCAGGCAGGCAGGGAGGGAGGGAGGGAGGGGGGGAGGGAGGGAGGGAGGCAGGGAGGCAGGGAGGGAGGCAGGGAGGGAGGGAGGCAGGCAGGCAGGGAGGGAGGCAGGGAGGGAGGCAGGCAGGCAGGCAGGCAGGCAGGCAGGCAGGCAGGCAGGCAGGGAGGGAGGGAGGGAGGGAGGGAGGGAGGGAGGGAGGGAGGGAGGGAGGGAGGGAGGGAGGGAGGGAGGGAGGGAGGGAGGGAGGGAGGGAGGGAGGGAGGGAGGGAGGGAGGGGAGGGAGGGAGGGGAGGGAGGGAGGGAGGGAGGGAGGGAGGGAGGGAGGGAGGGAGGGAGGGAGGGAGGGAGGGAGGGAGGGAGGGAGGGAGGGAGGGAGGGAGGGAGGGAGGGAGGGAGGGAGGGAGGGAGGGAGGGAGGGAGGGAGGGAGGGAGGGAGGGAGGGAGGGAGGGAGGGAGGGAGGGGAGGGAGGGAGGGAGGGAGGGAGGGAGGGAGGGAGGGAGGGAGGGAGGGAGGGAGGGAGGGAGGGAGGGAGGGAGGGAGGGAGGGAGGGAGGGAGGGAGGGAGGGAGGGAGGCAGGGAGGCAGGGAGGCAGGGAGGCAGGGAGGGAGGGAGGGAGGGAGGGAGGGAGGGAGGGAGGGAGGGAGGGAGGGAGGGAGGCAGGGAGGGAGGGAGGCAGGGAGGCAGGGAGGGAGGCAGGGAGGGAGGCAGGGAGGGAGGCAGGGAGGGAGGGAGGCAGGGAGGCAGGGAGGCAGGGAGGGAGGCAGGGAGGGAGGCAGGGAGGGAGGCAGGGAGGGAGGCAGGCAGGCAGGCAGGCAGGCAGGCAGGCAGGCAGGCAGGCAGGCAGGCATGAATAGGGAAGGGCCTACTTTGATTGGATATTTAAAGCCCTACTCTTCTGTGAACTCCACAGTTCATAGATCAATGCACACATATATTCAGCTACCTGAGGGCGTTTTCAATTGGTAATCAACAATGCCCTACGTACATTTGAAACGTTTACAGTTGCCTCATGGTGTTACCTTCATGGATGAGTGCACACAGACCCGTCCCTCTGACCATGTACCTTAAACTGGGGGGGAAACTCTCTTCCTATGTACACCAATAAAGTAGGTCAAACCAATATCTGGTGGAAAATGATATAGCAAATAATTTCATTAACCAATATCATATGAATGGGTCTTGACAGATTCCTAGAACAAAGTAATGAACCATTTTGACTTCTATTTGTGTATGAATATGCTGAATAAATCATTCACTCATACACCTGCTGCCTCCCCCCTCCCATTATGAGATTTGTGGATTAGTGTGTAACTGATGAGTAAGGAGAAGTATTCTTTCTGTGCAAGTGAATACAAATGAGAGATTATTCAAAATCGTTGGTAGAGTAGTGTGTAGCTCATGAGAAATCAATATGGTGCAGAGTTATGGCGATGATTAAAGACATTGTATATCAATCAATGTATGATGAAATCATAGGAAATTAGCTCCGTTTATTTCATGCAATCATAGAATTCGACTACAGAATGAGAGTAATACCTGACGGTTTCCACCAGGGTCGCCACCAGTTCGTCCATACTGAGTATGTCAGACATGTGCATTGTGCGTCGGTAGCCCCAGGAGGATCGGTCCACTGTCATGGCATTCTCCCACTTGTGTTTCTGAAGGACACCTGGTAAATGAAAACCCAACCATATACTCCTTGTTATTAATCACCTGTTGCAAGGTCTTCATTGAAAACGTATGAAACCTCAGTAAACCAGTGCTTATTATTTCTGAACTAGAAGAAACCGCATCCATTGATTACAGGCCTCAATCCTATTGATTACGGGGAAATAACTCTCTATACAGATTCCCAGTCCCTTTCTTTATAAATGTAGCTCAGAACCTAAACATGGAGACTGAAAGGTTGCCAGGGCAATTGTTTCAGCATAACATTGCCCTATCCCATAGCATGGTAGTTGTTGACATTGGTTTTAACACCGATATATTGTGTTAAAATCACTGGTTTAATTCAGTTTTATTATGTGGGTAATGGGTACAGTAAACATTGGTTTTGTATGTGGAGGACTATAAAAATGGTTGGTGTTGCAAAGTAATACACTCTCTACGCTTGTATTTTATCCTACCCTTAATAAAAAACGCTATAGGCTTAACATGGGATTTGTTTATGTGACGGGTAGTGACATAAAGTGTTGTTTATGCCACTAGTATATGGAAACCTGGTAGGATAAAATCTAGACGCCACTCGTTTGAGATTGAGTTTATTTATGCCACTCATTTTGTTGGCTCCGTAATGTCACTCGTCTTCGACTCATGAAATTATGGAGCCATCAAAATGTGTGGCATAAATAAACTCAGACTCAAACTCGTGACGTCTCTTGATATTATTTCACGCAACAAATCGTTGGTTATGGCCGGCCATCCGCTAAACTATTTATTACTGTGTATTTTGACCACAGAAGTACGTTATTTGTTAGGTTCATATCATACTGACAAATGGGTGAGATTTATTTCAACTAGATAGGAGTTATTTCAACTAGAGTTAATACCGATGAAGGGATTTCTTGAAAAACTCGTACATTTTCTATGTTTACAATCTAAGCAAGCCCCATATGAATTATCTGTTTTCCCCAATTCTAAATCGTTTTACAGGGATGTCAGTTGACGTCAGACACAAAAGTAAAATATTTTCCTTGGGAATTTACTGGCTCTGAGAGAACGAGTAATCTGGAGAAACACAGCATGGTGCAATAGTCTATGGGTAGCTTCATGACAATGTTTTATTGACGTGAATGAGGTTGAATATATATCATCTGTGTTTTACACGATGAAAGGGGATTTTACATAGTGAATATCCATGGAAAAGTGGAAATCTGCACTTATTTAATTTTACCTACATTATCTTTTTTTTTTTTTTTTTACAAAGCTTAGCAGTCCGCATATCTGGCGGAATGATTGAGCTACCTGGTCGTCAAGCAGTATGGAAGTTTCCATCTGCTATGTAGAATAATGAAGCGGAGAGAAATAAACACTGACCGGGATTATACTTGTCTTGGCAGGTGTAGAAGTCTCCATGATGACACATTATACCGTGTCCCCATCGGTCATTAACGACCACCCGATCCTTGACTGGGCTGCCAATAGAAACAGGAAATAGATTTTTGGCACAGTGATAGCATTGTGTAACCCAGTCTTAATTTCGCTAGCTCCATCATAAAACAGAAAATAGAAACACTGAGATATCAATTTCCACAGTCTGTCTTAAGGGCGTGTTTTATTGGGATGACTGCACAACTATAAAAATACCTTGTGCGACTGCCATACGGCCGCCGTTTGTTAGGTGGTTATAGCAATCAGAGCAGTGAAGTAGATAACACGCTCAAGGGCGATGGCCTCACGACAGTGTCACGGGCTATGACCAATAAACTATATAAAATAGTTTTTGTCAAGTGTCTTTAAACGGAGCCCGCATGGCTGCCATGCGACATCGGACACTGAACTGGCTTATGGGTTTGTGCACCATAAAGAAAGTATTCCACGATCTAGATGCTCTTTTGGTGCAAAGTCAACCTCTCAGCTGATGCAGCTGGCAAGTGCCAGGCCAAAATGGTCGCAATTCCAGCCAGCCGGTTGGTGTTTGGTTGCTGTAAAGCTGCCTGGCATGCATTTCCACCAGGCTGATCTCAGCTGCGGCAGGCCGGCATGCCAGCTGATTTGAAGCTGGTGCCCAATACGACGCTCCTGATAGAGCAGTGGTGTATGGACAGTGATGCCATCTGGTAGACGTTGGCTGCATTATCATGGTTATCAAATTCCTGTTCATTCCTTAGGTGGCAGGTCAAACGCGCTTCCATACACTATGCGGCTCTGGATCCGAGAAAGCTGCGTATCGAGCAGAGCAGTGTGCTGCCATATTTGGATTTGTGCAGGAATGCTGAAAGCTCATCAATTCTGCACTGAATTCTGTGTTAAACCAAAGAATGATTGTAAATAAAGATAAGGGTTGATGTTATGTTTGTGTGTGGCATGCTCTGGTCTCTGTTTACAACTTCGGTTATCGTGGGTGTCAACCGTTCATGTTGACATCGTTCCCTCAACGCAAGTCCCGGCAGAGCTCATGGGTGCCGTACCCTCATCAAACCAATCAGCCGGCTGTGCAGTTTCAGCCGGTGAAAAGTAATATATCAGTTTTTGTTGGCTGGAAGAAATCCCTCCAGGCCAACAAGAATTGCTAGATTAGGTGGGACTCCCGGTTCAAAATCTAGCTGGTGGAAGAGCATTTCAGCCGGCAGATGTCCCAGTGCCCCAGCAAATGCTCAGCAACCTTGAGGCGATGTGCCAACAAACCCCAACAGATGCCAATTTTACCAGACAACCAAGAGCTGGCACCTGCTAGAATGTCTGGCGGATGATTGCACCAACCTGGCCGATGGTTCAAAGAGATCAGATCTGCTGACAGCCGCTGTATGGGTGCTATACAATGTTTTTGTCTGGTTGGTGGAATACCCACTTAAGGTTGTTTGGCAGATGCCTGACTGCATCAGATTCAATGCCAGTCCGATGGAACAACTGCTTTATATGGCAAATTGGTGACAATAGATTACATTCTGTGTTGATACATGAACAACCTTCACCATTTCAATTATATGTCTCCCAACTGTCGATGGGAATCGGCGCTTGAACAATATAGTAACAACTGCACATATACACACCTGCTGTTGTAGAGCCAGGCGAGGAACTCAGTGCTGTTCCAGTAGCTGTCTGGTCCTTCCCAGTCGCCATCAGACCAAATGACGTCCGGCTTGTAGGTGTTCACCAGGTCATACAGCTCAGGCATCGTCTTTCTCTGAAAGTAGACGCATTTATACTTTATGGAATTCTGAAAATAAATCACGTCCTACACATATTGGCCGAAATTAATCTTGCCCAGTTTGTAATGTCCTATTTGTAACGTCCTAGAATGTCCTATTAGCCAATTCAATAAAGAAATTACAAGAGGACACTGCATGAATTACTTAATTCCCTTACTCACAATTACCTAATCAAATCGATACCCATTGTCCGGACATTATTTAGGAAACAAATGTCATTTGACTATAGGGAAAGCTAGATCAGAATCAAAATGCCTAAGAAAAAATAATACCATACGAATTCAAAATGAGGTTGGCCCAACTGATTACCTCAGTCGCTGTAAAAAAGAGAGCTATACTCACATAATCTCTATCTCTTCAACAAACCGACACCTACCATCGGCTAGTTGCATATTAGAACTACAATTTCCATCTTTCATATGACTAGCTTTCTCAAGCACACCAGTCTCACCTTCACGAAAGTTTGAGTCTTGAACTTGTTGGCCTTGTCTTGCAGATAGAGCGGGTTGAACCATTCAAACAAGGAGTGGTACAACCCGAAATGAATATCCGTTCGGTTTCTTATAGCTTTAGCGAGGTCAC
Organism: Alentia gelatinosa; assembly: GCA_950022655.1. NCBI lineage: Eukaryota > Metazoa > Annelida > Polychaeta > Phyllodocida > Polynoidae > Alentia > Alentia gelatinosa. Next base: position 78,580,380 of record OX465579.1, on the reverse strand, counting down.
CTGCAAAACGTAAATGCCCCAGTGGTAGTTTTAATGATCAGAAGTCAAATGGTAATCAAGTTGCAAGATGCTTTAGACAATTTACAGGATAAGGAGTGTTCTAATTTTTCTTTTCAGAATCTTTATAGCAGGGATGTCATGAAAAAAAATGGAAATCACGGCGTTATTGGCGTTATTGACCATGGAATGGAGCTGGGGTGTGTGTGGAGGTTTGAACTGCTATTTATTGATGTGAATGAGGACAAATTTATTCTCTTCTTTTTACTGAACAAAAAAAAGAATTATGAAAAGAAATTAAAAACAAGGAATTCCTTGGAAAATAGGAAAACTGCCATCTCAGTAATGTTTTTTTCTATAATTACGTTTCTTTTTTTATGGTTTCTCTTATATTTTGTATTTTAAGCCTCACATTCTTTATTGGTTCTATTTTCAATGAGAAATAATTGTTGCGAGGCCGCCCTTTTCTGTACATATCTAAATGTCAACAGGAAATACCTAGCAAAATAAGGCGTGTAGTATGTGCTCACCTACTAAGTCCCGTCGCGGGCCAACATCCATGGAGTTCCAGTTCCAGGAAACTTTAGACGGCCAGTTAGTGTAACCCTCATGGTGTTTCGAAGTGAGCACAAAGTACCTACATTCAAATGATAATAAACCAGACTTCAGACGGCCAGTTGGTATTCTACACACACTGAGTGCATTGACTTTTCAGCCGCATAAACCGAAAGAGTTTCTGAATTATTAACAACTCTTACAAGATGTTAATCTTAGCCTGGTATTTAAATATCCATAGGCTTAACATTGTGAACTTGCATTCAACGGGCGGTCACTGATATTCAAAGGGTTATAAACAGATAAATATTTCCAGGCTAAGATATAATCAGAAACATATTCGCGTTTGGCCTAAGTCCCTGTTTGTCATCTCGTTTGAAGCGCTTTCGAATAATATTCTCTAGGCCTCGTGCATATTATTACCTACTCCACACTCGATGGCGAACAGGGTCACAAACCAAGCACTCATCAATTTCTTTCTTAGAGTCACCCCGCTCACAGATTTGATTGTTATCTGGTACACCGAATATTTGGCATGGGTCCGGTCAGTGTGGATTCCCAACGTTTGATGGATAATACCTTGAGACAATATTTACGATATCGAGGTTTTTAGCAGGAAATAATGGCTCAATAAACCTGAAACATGCAGAGAATATATATATATGTGTGTTGGCTTTGTTTTTTTGTGTCATGAAATTAAGACTACCATGCACCTCAAGCAGCGCCTACCTGCAGTAATCAATTGATGACGATAAGACTGGTCTTGTTTCATCAAATCACAGAACTGGACTACAGAATGAGAACCGTAGGGGCTGTCCATGAATAACGTCATGCTATTTTTGACAATTTTTTACCCCTTCTCCCCCATGTCATGTTTGTCCAGGAGCAAGCAAAATCGAAGTGTTTGGCTTTTACAGTTTAGATACTCTTCTTTGGTGGGATAGTGCCTTTGATAATGAAAATAACAAGCGTATTTAGCGTATCTATTCTTGGGGGGGGGGGGAGACATACTGTATGTCCCCCCCCCCCCCCAATATGTTTTTGCCAGATGAAAATGAACCATCGGTTTATATTCTCATAACTTTGTAACTTTAAAGAAAATTCAAAAGTGTGCCTATAGAATTTTTCTGCCAGAACAGGCCATCCTTGGGAAATATTGGGGGGGGGGGGGGATATCTCCCCAGGTATGCTCCTGATTCACCTGGAAGTAGGTGGTGCTACAAACCCCTGTTCTAGTCGTGGGGCCGGCCATCTTAGCAAAGCACCAACGTAATCCTAAGCTTATGGCCAATTTGAACATTTATTTCTGATACTATTTAAAATATAGGGTTGGTTGGTTGGTTTGATTTAATGTCCAGTTAACCTTGTGGGTGATTTAGCAAAAAGATCCGACAGTCATTTACCGAGTAATAATGCGACTATAGCCATTCGAACTGGTTGGTTGGTTGTGGGTTTGATTTAACGTCCAGTTAACCATTGCAGGTTCTCACCAGACTTTCTCAAGGTTCTTTTACACCACAAGGGTGGTGATCGAATCTATGAAATGAATTTAGGTGGAAACCTCACCCCTACACATTTACCAAGGTGAGAGTTCTTTTACTTCCCACACCACATAGACATGGTATGAGAAGGATTGGCCTTTGATATAGCAGTAAATCTACCACTGCTGGGGGTGAAGGAGAAAAGTGGCTGCAGTGGGATCTGAATCAACAAAGTCTGACAACCTTGATATTACAAGTTCAGTGCTCTTTACCCCGGTCGCTTTTATTATGCTTGCGTGCAAGCATATCCGGTCTGCACCACAAGGAGGCGTGGCGACCAAGAAGGCGAACAGATTGTGTTAGGTCACTCTCAAGCCTTTCCCTACATAAAACCAGACCAGCCTTGCAGTTTCAAATCAAGGGATCATAGCATTGCCTCAGTTTAAACAATAAATGCGATGTCGGATACGGATTCACATCTGTGGTATACGGCCTCAAAACCATGGTATACCGTACGGGGAAAATAGTCCCTTTGTGATATAGAGCAAAGATTATTGTCTATATTTAAACCATTTTAAGTGCACTTTTCAAAGTCTTTACACCTAGAGGCTCAAGGCCACAAAAAGGGGGTAGGCTCAAGGCGTCCACAGGGTAGACTCAAGGCGTCCACAGAAAGGTTCAAGGCGTCCAGGGCTCAAGGCGTCTATAAACCCCTTGCGTGGTCGTCAACCGGCTAAAGTAAGGTGGTGGAAGACCTCAGAGTGTTTCACACATTTCCAGCAAGTCGGTCGCCCCGAACGGGTGTGGTCTGCCCGCCTGTGCAAAAGGCCTAGTTGGTGGAACAGCCCCTTCATGCAAGTGCACTTTTGCAAGTAGTTCAGAGATATTGCACGCCTCGGACAGTTTTTCGTCCCTCTCACTCGAGATCTTGTTTTGGTTAATAGCACAGAAATATGCTACTGCATAAATGTATACGGTACAATAGATTTAGTACGGTACGGTACCGTATTCATTTATGGAATTATGCAGTAGCAATAAACTCACTTGGCACCAGATGCAGAAAGAATGTCAGCCCACTGGTTCGGATCGAAGAATTCTGCTTTGAACATTGGAGCAAAATCAGCGTAGGTGAAATCTGGAGGATAGTTCTCTTTCATGAAGTTGACAACGGCCGGCGATTTTGTGCCTTTCCAGTACCACCAGAACCATTCCGATGCAAAACTGGGCACAGAAAATACCCCCCAGTGCATAAATATGCCGAACTTGGCTTCATCGTACCACGCTGGCAGTGGTCTTTTGTCTAAAGAAGCCCAATTAGGTTCATATTTGATGTCTTCTCCTGCAGATCTTGAAATTTGCAAACATATTAAAGCCGTGACGAAAAACACGCAAAGCTTCCTCATCTTGGCGTTTTGTTGTGCGGCCTGGATGATTCTGTCACATGATCGATGTTGCGGTCACATGAGCATATGAGATTGTGCCGCCACCTAGTGTATTAGTCCGTCGGGCCACTTTAGGAGCATGAGCGCCCTGGCACCTAGCGACAAGAGGACGTACTATGAGAAAACGTGGTTACTGAGCCCACGGACTTGACAGACCTGGGCTTTGTTTTTCAGTAACGACATCGTCGGGCAACGATACCGTACGATCGTCCAGCGATTCCACGACAGTTTTCAAGACACAAAATGGCCGCTGTTCTATAGACACGATCGTAGTGCGGCACTGACGATCGCCGCGAAAAATGTCGGCCGCTACGACAAGTATAGAACTGTCTTAGGTTCTATAACACATCACTGTGCGTATATAGAGGATTTTCCCACTTCCCGACGGAATTAAGCCATGAAATTTTAACACGAGTAAGGGATACATATGACCTATAATCGTACCAAATATGAAGAAAATAGGCTGCACCGTTCCGAAGTTATCGGTGTTTGAAATTCGTCATAGGAATCGTCTGCTCTGGTGGCCAGTCACCCCCTCCCACCTCCCGATGGCAGTCAAGTCAAAGAATGTCAAGGGCGCTGCATAAATTAGCGGAGGCGTCGGGAAAATACACTGGCCACCAGAGCAGACAATTGCTATGACGAAATTGAAACGCCTATAACTTCGGAACGGTGTCGCCGATTTTCTCCATATTTGGAACATTTATCGATTATATGTATACCTTACTCGTGCTAAAATTTCATTGCTTAATTCCTAGGGGAAGTGAAGTTGCTCATTCTGTACGACATGTCCATAGCTGTCATGAACCAACGACAATTTGGGCGACATTTTCAATCACGTGACCCCACGATTGTCGTGACTGAAAAACACGTTTGGCTGCCCTACGCCTCTTAGACTCACGACATATCGCCTATTCACTAAAGTGTCGTGTCTATCGAACACTGATGGCAAAAACATGTCGCCCATAACGATTGTCGTGACTGAAAAACAGGGCCCTGGATTGGCAACATAGGGGTGCTGGCCTATCTATCTATGCCTCGGCATTGTTCTCTAGTTCCCGATTTTGCCACCAGGGCGGCTCCACCACAGCTCCAGAGTGTTTTCTGTCTTTAACCACTAAAAACTCATTTAAAGGTGCAGCAATATTTATCAACATATTTGGAATATAGTTTGAAAAAAACAGAAAAAGATTTTTCAAGTCTTGCTGGAAAGAAAACCATATTTTGACAGTTTTTTGCTGACCATTTCAAATACCATTGCTGGAGTGGTGTTTGGAGGAAAAGTCACCCAATTTGTGCCAATTGTTTAGAAACTCCCAGCACAACCAGGACCATAAATACAACTGTTCTGTGTAGGAACATAGCTGGAATCGACCAACAAATAGTTAATTAAGGCCTGCTAGATGGGTTATATTTTTAAAAGTTTGACTTTCTGTGGCTGACCATGTGAAAATGACTGATTTCTCAGGGGCGCTCAGAGCTAAAGTCACCCAATTTGTGCCAATTGTTTGGAAACCCCCAGCAGACATAGGGCCATAAGTACAACTGTTCTGTGTAGGAACATAGCTGGAATCGACCAACAAATAGTTAATTAAGGCCTGCTAGATGGGTTATATTTTTAAAAGTTTGACTTTCTGTGGCTGACCATGTGAAAATGACTGATTTCTCAAGGGCGCTCAGAGCTAAAGTCACCCAATTTGTGCCAATTGTTTGGAAACCCCCAGCAGACATAGGGCCATAAGTACAACTGTTCTGTGTAGGAACATAGCTGGAATCGACCAACAAATAGTTAATTAAGGCCTGCTAGGTGGGTAATATTTTTAAAAGTTTGACTTTCTGTGGCTGACCATGTGAAAATGATTGTTTTCTCAAGGGCGCTCAGAGCTAAAGTCACCCAATTTGTGCCAATTATTTGGAAACTCCCAGACCACCTAGAGCCATAAGTACAACTGTTCTGTATAGGAACATAGCTGGAATCGACCAACAAATAGTTAATTAAGGCCTGCTAGATGGGTAATATTTTTAAAAGTTTGACTTTCTGTGGCTGACCATGTGAAAATGACTGATTTCTCAAGGGCGCTCAGAGCTAAAGTCACCCAATTTGTGCCAATTGTTTGGAAACCCCCAGCAGACATAGGGCCATAAAAACAACTGTTCTGTGTAGGAACATAGCTGGAATCGACCAACAAATAGTTAATTAAGGCCTGCTAGATGGGTAATATTTTTTAAAGTTTGACTTTCTGTGGCTGACCATGTGAAAATGACTGATTTCTCAAGGGCGCTCAGAGCTAAAGTCACCCAATTTGTGCCAATTGTTTGGAAACTCCCAGACCACCTAAAGCCATAAAGACAACTGTTTTGTGTAGGAACATAGCTGGAATCGACCAACAAATAGTTAATTAAGGCCTGCTAGATGGGTAATATTTTTAAAAGTTTGACTTTCTGTGGCTGACCATGTGAAAATGACTGATTTCTCAGGGGCGCTCAGAGCTAAAGTCACCCAATTTGTGCCAATTGTTTGGAAACCCCCAGCAGACATAGGGCCATAAGTACAACTGTTCTGTGTAGGAACATAGCTGGAATCGACCAACAAATAGTTAATTAAGGCCTGCTAGATGGGTAATATTTTTAAAAGTTTGACTTTCTGTGGCTGACCATGTGAAAATGACTGATTTCTCAGGGGCGCTCAGAGCTAAAGTCACCCAATTTGTGCCAATTGTTTGGAAACCCCCAGCAGACATAGGGCCATAAGTACAACTGTTCTGTGTAGGAACATAGCTGGAATCGACCAACAAATAGTTAATTAAGGCCTGATAGATGGGTAATATTTTTTAAAGTTTGACTTTCTGTGGCTGACCATGTGAAAATGACTGATTTCTCAAGGGCGCTCAGAGCTAAAGTCACCCAATTTGTGCCAATTGTTTGGAAACTCCCAGACCACCTAAAGCCATAAAGACAACTGTTTTGTGTAGGAACATAGCTGGAATCGACCAACAAATAGTTAATTAAGGCCTGCTAGATGGGTAATATTTTTAAAAGTTTGACTTTCTGTGGCTGACCATGTGAAAATGACTGATTTCTCAGGGGCGCTCAGAGCTAAAGTCACCCAATTTGTGCCAATTGTTTGGAAACCCCCAGCAGACATAGGGCCATAAGTACAACTGTTCTGTGTAGGGACATAGCTGAAATCGACCAACAAAAAGTTAATTAAGGCCTGCTAGATGGGTTATATTTTTAAAAGTTTGACTTTCTGTGGCTGACCATGTGAAAATGACTGATTTCTCAAGGGCGCTCAGAGCTAAAGTCACCCAATTTGTGCCAATTGTTTGGAAACTCCCAGACCACCTAGAGCCATAAAGACAACTGTTTTGTCTAGGAACATAGCTGGAATCGACCAACAAATAGTTCATTAAGGCCTGCTAGATGGGTAATATTTTTAAAAGTTTGACTTTCTGTGGCTGGCCATGTGAAAATGACTGATTTCTCAAGGGCGCTCAGAGCTAAAGTCACCCAATTTGTGCCAATTGTTTGGAAACCCCCAGCAGACATAGGGCCATAAGTACAACTGTTCTGTGTAGGAACATAGCTGGAATCGACCAACAAATAGTTAATTAAGGCCTGCTAGATGGGTAATATTTTTTAAAGTTTGACTTTCTGTGGCTGACCATGTGAAAATGACTGATTTCTCAAGGGCGCTCAGAGCTAAAGTCACCCAATTTGTGCCAATTGTTTGGAAACCCCCAGCAGACATAGGGCCATAAGTACAACTGTTCTGTGTAGGAACATAGCTGGAATCGACCAACAAATAGTTAATTAAGGCCTGCTAGATGGGTAATATTTTTTAAAGTTTGACTTTCTGTGGCTGACCATGTGAAAATGACTGTTTTCTCAAGGGCGCTCAGAGCTAAAGTCATCCAATTTGTGCCAATTGATTGGAAACCCCCAGACCACCTAGGACCATAAAGACAACTGTTCTGTGTAGGAACATAGCTGAAATCGACCAACAAATAGTTCTTTAAGGCCTGCTAGATGGGTAATATTTTTTGAGGTGAAAGAAATATCAAAATCTGGATTTCCCATGTCAACACCCCTTCAAAATATGCCAATTGTCTAGAACCCTCAGCCCACTTACTGCCATAAAATTTACTTTTCTGCCGATTCCAGATATATACCTATATGGGACAGTTGGAATTAGGGTCCTAAGTGCACTAGAATTTTTTTAAAGCTACGGCACATTTTGTCTTAGAATAGTTGGGGCCGGCAGGCAAATTTCTCTGATTTCCAGGCAGTCAGTCTTGGGAAACAATTATTTTCAATTCATTCCCATGCCCCTAGGCCTTAATAAAGTATTTCTCAGTCGATTTCAGGTATGTACCTACATGGGACAGTTGGAATTAGGGTTCTAAGTTCACTAGATTTTTAAAAAGTTACGGGACATTTTGTGTCAGTTTGGGTTGGGTCGGCAGTCAAAATTCCCTGATTTTCAAGGGGAGAATCCAGAAAATCCAGATTCTTAAATTGTTCCCATGCCCCTAGGCCTTAATAAAGTATTTGTCAGTCGATTCCAGATATATACCTACATGGGACAGTTGGAATTAGGGTCCTAAGTGCAATAGATTTCTTTAAAGTTACGGCACATTTTGTCTTAGAATAGTTGGGGCCGGCAGGCAAATTTCCCTGATTTCCTTGCAGTCAGTCTTGGGAAACAATTATTTCCAATTCATTCCCATGCCCCTTGACCTTAATAAAGTATTTCTCAGTCGATTCCAGGTATGTACCTACATGGGACAGTTGGAATTAGGGTCCTAAGTTCACTAGATTTTTTTAAAGTTACGGCACATTTTGTGTCAGTTTGGGATGGGTCGGCAGTCAAAATTCCCTGATTTTCAAGGAAAAAATCCAGAAAATCCAGATTCTTAAATTGTTCCCATGCTCCTAGGCCTTAATAAAGTATTTGTCAGTCGATTCCAGATATATTCCTACATGGGACAGTTGGAATTAGGGTCCGAAGTGCAATAGATTTTTCAAAAGTTACGGCACATTTTGTCTTAGAATAGTTGGGGCCGGCAGGCAAATTTCCCTGATTTCCAGGCAGTCAGTCTTGGGAAACAATTATTTCCAATTCATTCCCATGCCCCTTGACCTTAATAAAGTATTTCTCAGTCGATTCCAGGTATGTACCTACATGGGACAGTTGGAATTAGGGTTCTAAGTTCACTAGATTTTTAAAAAGTTACGGGACATTTTGTGTCAGTTTGGGTTGGGTCGGCAGTCAAAATTCCCTGATTTTCAAGGGGAAAATCCAGAAAATCCAGATTCTTAAATTGTTCCCATGCCCCTAGGCCTTAATAAAGTATTTGTCAGTCGATTCCAGATATATACCTACATGGGACAGTTGGAATTAGGGTCCGAAGTGCAATAGATTTTTTTAAAGTTACGGCACATTTTGTCTTAAAATAGTTGGGGCCGGCAGGCAAATTTCCCTGATTTCCAGGCAGTCAGTCTTGGGAAACAATTATTTCCAATTCATTCCCATGCCCCTTGACCTTAATAAAGTATTTCTCAGTCGATTCCAGGTATGTACCTACATGGGACAGTTGGAATTAGGGTCCTAAGTTCACTAGATTTTTTTTAAAGTTACGGCACATTTTGTGTCAGTTTGGGTTGGGTCGGCAGTCAAAATTCCCTGATTTTCAAGGGGAAAATCCAGAAAATCCAGATTCTTAAATTGTTCCCATGCCCCTAGGCCTTAATAAAGTATTTGTCAGTCGATTCCAGATATATACCTACATGGGACAGTTGGAATTAGGGTCCTAAGTGCAATAGATTTCTTTAAAGTTACGGCACATTTTGTCTTAGAATAGTTGGGGCCGGCAGGCAAATTTCCCTGATTTTCAGGCAGTCAGTCTTGGGAAACAATTATTTTCAATTCATTCCCATGTCCCTAGGCCTTAATAAAGTATTTGTCAGTCGATTCCAGGTATGTACCTACATGGGACAGTTGGAATTAGGGTTCTAAGTTCACTAGATTTTTTTAAAGTTACGGCACATTTTGTGTCATTTTGGGTTGGATCGGCAGGCAAAATTCCCTGATGTTCAGGCAGGCTGTGACATAAAATGTGCCGTAACTTTAAAAAAACTTATTATGCTTATACACTCAGTCCTCCAATGCTGAAGTATACGTTGCCAGGGATATGTTTGGCCACATGCATTGCGTAACTAAGCAGATAAGGCGCATTGCGGACCAGTGGAAAAAGACCTATTAAAAAAACAAAAAACATCCGCAGCGCCACTTTCAACCCTGGTGGCTTAAAATGGAACTATTGCCAAATTTTTCCTAGCGGATCGTACGGAAATTAGCGCTATACCCGCGAAATGCACTCAAGCGTAGCCGAGTCCAACAGATCGTTGAACAAACACGGGAATGGCCCGCGTTTCCTATCCATAGATATAAGTCCGTGCTGAGCCCGTAGGGTGGCCATTCGAGGTCACGCGGGAGGGCCGTATTTTTTCATCAAATGACCGAGAACGGCACCCGTACGGGCTCAGTTACTACGTTTTCTTATTACTATACACCTTTCAATTGTTTAAATCCGTTTAAATCGATCATTTTATCTACCGACCTTCATCGCATGTCGGAACCCGTTCGTCTCCCTGCAACCAACACATTCACTACGTCCTTCTGTGAACTCATAACCGCACACATATACTAGAAGCTTTCTCATTGGTTCGCTAATTTTCAGCCAATCAGAACCGTCGATTCATTTACTTCTTTCTCCAAGCACATATTCCCCTTGCGTCCCCTACTAAATATACGGTGGAGAGTGACGCTAGGATTTTTGAATGTGGCGCACCGCTATGAAGCCAGTACAGCCCGAGCGGCCTTTCAAAGCACATGGATACTACGACGTTATTTCCCAGCAACTTCAAGTTAAGTATATATTGTATTTATTAACTAATATAACGACCATAACATGTCTTAAGGTCTATAGATCAACTATATATTCTTCATTACACAAGAAACAACGTATTTTTGTTCAAATTCAACATTTTTTTTAGTGGAAATTTCACGCCGAGCAAGTCGGGTCAACGGTCTAATGTAGGTCAACTGAACTCCGCATCTACAAATCTATCTTGGTCCGCAAGTCATCACATCGAGCCAATAAACAACATTTTCATATGTTTTACTCTCACATCTTACATCTTAATGTTAATATTTATGGTATTTGCCTTGAAATTTGCGCTCGATAGTAATCCCTTAACAAATTCTTGTTGTGAGACATTCATTTTTTTTTGCACGGTTACACTACGGCCTTCTGTAGATCCATCTCGATTTATCAAATCCAACGATAGGTCCTCGTCATCCAGATCATCTAGGAATTCTTGTGTCAGTACTTGCCCCTGGAAAATACAAAAGATTACATATAATTATTTTTTAATTTGAGTTTATTGTAATATTAAATACCTTTTTTCAGTCAAACTATTTAAAAAATATATGCTTACATTTTCAGAATCGCTGTCTACTGCTGTCACTGCACCGGCGGCCGCTCCAGCACTCGCCGCATTGACCGTTTCTGGGGACCGTTTCGACTGTCTGTTACCCTGAATAAATATAACAGAAAATTAACAAAAGGAAATATATTCAATGGAACGAGTTTCTGGAGGAAAAGGCAGTTTGAAAGTGTATATATATTTTCAACTTACCAAGCTATTCAAATCGTCCGATGGAGCCCTTCCCTGAGCTGCCGTCACTGGCCGTTTACGAGGCCTAGGAGCACTTGGTCTATCACTTCTACTCTGCATTGGAATTGCTGGAAGCGCTCGCACCTGCTATAAATAATAAAATCGAAAGCTTTGATTCATCTTTTAATTTTGAAGGACGAGAGAAGTCAGGGGCGGAATGATCCCTTAAAGTAAGCTGCTGATAGACCATGACATAATAAAAGAAACATATGCTGAGTGACAGCCATTGACGTACATATGAATAGACACTGTGGGCATGACCCCTGACCCCATGGGACCAGTGAATATCCACCTCCGGGGCCAGGAAAAGGCGGGAATGGTTGATATGGGCAGACAGGGCCCTGGGTCCGGCCATGGTATTTTGTTTGGCACGTGTAGTCCTAGGTAACGTGATCGTATGCCCTTCCTTCCACACCTGGTTTTTTCCTATGCTCCTATTTCCGCACCTGGTTCGGGGGGGAAATCACACTATGTAAGCCTGGTACTAGTGCTCATTTGGCCATATTTTTACACCTTGCCAGATCCATCTATGTAAACCTTCCCCCACTACTCATTTGGCCATATTTTGGCACCATGCCAGATCCATGTGTATAAGCCTTCTCCCACTACTCCTTTGGGCTCTGCCAGATATAACTCTCTAGGGTTTTCCCCACTACTCCTTTGGCACCATGCCAGATCCGTGTGTATAAGCCTTCTCCCACTACTCCTCTGGCACCATGCCAGATCCATGTGTATGAGCATTCCCCCACTACTCCTTTGGCCCCATGTCAGATATAACTCCCTAAGCCTCCCCCCACTACTCATTTGGCACTGTCCCAGATAGAACTCCCTAAGCTTTCCCCCACTACTCCTCTGGCACCATGTCAGATATAACTCCCTGAGCCTACCCCCACTACTCATTTGGCACTGTCCCATATATAACTCCCTAAGCCTTCCCCCACTACTCATCTGGCACTGTGCCAGATATAACTCCCTAAGGCTTCCCCCACTACTCATCTGTCACCGTGTCAGATATAACTCCCTAAGCCTTCCCCCACTACTCATCTGGCACTGTCCCAGATAGAACTCCCCAAGCCTTCCCCCACTACTCCTCTGGCCCCATGTCAGATATAACTCCCTGAGCCTACCCCCACTACTCCTTCGGCACCATGACAGATCTATCTCTGTAAGCCTTCCCCCACTACTTCTTTGGCACCATGTCAGATATAACTCCATAAGCCTTCCCCCACTACTTCTTTGGCACCATGTCAGATATAACTCCGTAAGCCTTCCCCCACTACTTCTTTGGCACCATGTCAGATATAACTCCCTAAGCCTTCATCTTCCCATTTATGACCATACAGGCAATGCTATAGTGCTCATATGGCATAATAATCTCATTGTAAGTTTTAGACTATATCACTGTGTAATTTTTTATTCAATTCAATGCTATGATGAAGTCATTGGAATAAAAGACATGAAAAATGTAAGTTTTAGTTTCATTTATTCCTTTGCACATGTGCCTCCTCAGTCAGTCTGTGTGGACACATCCTTAGTTTCCCTCTCATGGAGCACTTCTGTCGTGTCTGTAGATGCGTCTCTGGTATTCCGAGTCCCACTAGAAGTTACCATCTCATGAGCCTCGAATATCCTAAGGGGTCTTCTGAGTAGGTAGTTCAATCTGAGAATTTCTTTGATGATATGAAGGTCATCCATCGCAATGTCTAGTTCCACTTGTGGATCCATCTCATCTAGCGTATGTGTGAAATCCGGCCCATATTTGAACTCACTCTGGATCATGTGACCACAGGAAGAAATTTGCATATAACACCTCCCAGATCATGTGACCACAGGAAGAAATTTGCATATAACTGGTCCCATGGGGTCAGGGGTCATGCCCACAGTGTCTATTCATATGTACGTCAATGGCTGTCACTCAGCATATGTTTCTTTTATTATGTCATGGTCTATCAGCAGCTTACTTTAAGGGATCATTCCGCCCCTGACTTCTCTGGTCCTTCAAAATTAAAAGATGAATCAAAGCTATGTAGGCGACACTCAGCATATGTTTCTTTTATTATGTCATGGTCTATCAGCAGCTTACTTTAAGGGATCATTCCGCCCCTGACTTCTCTCGTCCTTCAAAATTAAAAGATGAATCAAAGCTATGTAGGAGATTTCCAGGAGATAAAAAAAGGTGTTCCCCACTTTGTTGAATTCCAGGAGGAGCTATTTGGTTTTTTTTCTTTTGGTTTTAAGATGGAGCTCTTAAAAGAGCCCTACAAAAATTAACCTCTCAGCAGACAGTCGAAAGGCAGGCGGTTAGAAAAAAAAGACAAAGCGTTCCCCGCTTTGTGTAAGAAATTATATCAACCTTGAAGATGGTAACAAGGTTTGTGTTGTATAATGTAGTGTGATACACATATATTTGAAGGGCAGATTCATGTTCTGGGAATGGTGTCACAGACCCTGATTTCCATGTGCTACCAGATGCACCTTGGCATAATGGAGTTGTATATTAATTTCAACCCCCCCTTTATAATTCCATGCTTAATTAACCTGACGGTGCTAGACAAGGTTTATTTGGATCGGTTGTGTTTCATACGAGCAAAAAATGCAGGAATGGACTGTCTGACACGACCTCTAGTGGATCAGACTTAAGATGAGTTATTTGGTTTTACTTTTGGTTTTAAGATCGAGCTCTTAGAAGAGCTCTGAAAAAATTAGGCCCTCCCTCCCCGAGTGAGCCGAAAGGTGCGTGGTAATGGAAAAATAAAAACAAAGCCTTCCCCGCTTTGTAGAAGAAATTATATCAACCTTGAAGATAGTCCCAAGGTTTGTGTTGTATAATGTACTGTGATACACATATATTTGAAGGGCAGATTCATGTTCTGGGAATGGTGTCACAGACCCTGATTTCCATGTTCTGCCAGATGCACCTTGGTATAATGGAGCTGTATATTAATTTCACCCCCCCCTTTAAAATTCCATGCTTACTTAGCCTGACTGTGCTAGACAAGGTTAATTTGGATCGGTTATATTTCATGCGAGCAAAAAACGCAGGAGTGGACTGTCTGACGCGACCTCTAGTGGATCAGACTTCCATATGAGTTATTTGGTTTTACTTTGGGTTTTATGATCGAGCTCTGAGAATAGCCGTATAAAAATCAGGCTCTGAAGCAGAGTGTGTAGATGGAAACAAGTCTTCCCTGCTTTGTCAAATAAATCATATTAAAAAATGGGAATGGTGTCACAGACCCTGATTTCCATATGATGCCAGATGCACCTTGGTATAATGGAGTTGTATATTAGTTTCAACCCCCCTTGATAATTCCATGCTCACTTAGCCTGACGGTGCTAGACAAGGTTAATCTGTATCGGTTGTGTTTCATACGAGCAAAAATCGCATGCTTTGATTCATCTTTTAATTTTGAAGGACCAGAGAAGTCAGGGGCGGAATGATCCCTTAAAGTAAGCTGCTGATAGACCATGACATAATAAAAGAAACATATGCTGAGTGACAGCCATTGACGTACATATGAATAGACACTGTGGGCATGACCCCTGACCCCATGGGACCAGTGAATATCCACCTCCGGGGCCAGGAAAAGGCGGGAATGGTTGATATGGGCAGACAGGGCCCTGGGTCCGGCCATGGTATTTTGTTTGGCACGTGTAGTCCTAGGTAACGTGATCGTATGCCCTTCCTTCCACACCTGGTTTTTTCCTATGCTCCTATTTCCGCACCTGGTTCGGGGGGGAAATCACACTATGTAAGCCTGGTACTAGTGCTCATTTGGCCATATTTTTACACCTTGCCAGATCCATCTATGTAAACCTTCCCCCACTACTCATTTGGCCATATTTTGGCACCATGCCAGATCCATGTGTATAAGCCTTCTCCCACTACTCCTTTGGGCTCTGCCAGATATAACTCTCTAGGGTTTTCCCCACTACTCCTTTGGCACCATGCCAGATCCGTGTGTATAAGCCTTCTCCCACTACTCCTCTGGCACCATGCCAGATCCATGTGTATGAGCATTCCCCCACTACTCCTTTGGCCCCATGTCAGATATAACTCCCTAAGCCTCCCCCCACTACTCATTTGGCACTGTCCCAGATAGAACTCCCTAAGCTTTCCCCCACTACTCCTCTGGCACCATGTCAGATATAACTCCCTGAGCCTACCCCCACTACTCATTTGGCACTGTCCCATATATAACTCCCTAAGCCTTCCCCCACTACTCATCTGGCACTGTGCCAGATATAACTCCCTAAGGCTTCCCCCACTACTCATCTGTCACCGTGTCAGATATAACTCCCTAAGCCTTCCCCCACTACTCATCTGGCACTGTCCCAGATAGAACTCCCCAAGCCTTCCCCCACTACTCCTCTGGCCCCATGTCAGATATAACTCCCTGAGCCTACCCCCACTACTCCTTCGGCACCATGACAGATCTATCTCTGTAAGCCTTCCCCCACTACTTCTTTGGCACCATGTCAGATATAACTCCATAAGCCTTCCCCCACTACTTCTTTGGCACCATGTCAGATATAACTCCGTAAGCCTTCCCCCACTACTTCTTTGGCACCATGTCAGATATAACTCCCTAAGCCTTCATCTTCCCATTTATGACCATACAGGCAATGCTATAGTGCTCATATGGCATAATAATCTCATTGTAAGTTTTAGACTATATCACTGTGTAATTTTTTATTCAATTCAATGCTATGATGAAGTCATTGGAATAAAAGACATGAAAAATGTAAGTTTTAGTTTCATTTATTCCTTTGCACATGTGCCTCCTCAGTCAGTCTGTGTGGACACATCCTTAGTTTCCCTCTCATGGAGCACTTCTGTCGTGTCTGTAGATGCGTCTCTGGTATTCCGAGTCCCACTAGAAGTTACCATCTCATGAGCCTCGAATATCCTAAGGGGTCTTCTGAGTAGGTAGTTCAATCTGAGAATTTCTTTGATGATATGAAGGTCATCCATCGCAATGTCTAGTTCCACTTGTGGATCCATCTCATCTAGCGTATGTGTGAAATCCGGCCCATATTTGAACTCACTCTGGATCATGTGACCACAGGAAGAAATTTGCATATAACACCTCCCAGATCATGTGACCACAGGAAGAAATTTGCATATAACTGGTCCCATGGGGTCAGGGGTCATGCCCACAGTGTCTATTCATATGTACGTCAATGGCTGTCACTCAGCATATGTTTCTTTTATTATGTCATGGTCTATCAGCAGCTTACTTTAAGGGATCATTCCGCCCCTGACTTCTCTGGTCCTTCAAAATTAAAAGATGAATCAAAGCTATGTAGGCGACACTCAGCATATGTTTCTTTTATTATGTCATGGTCTATCAGCAGCTTACTTTAAGGGATCATTCCGCCCCTGACTTCTCTCGTCCTTCAAAATTAAAAGATGAATCAAAGCTATGTAGGAGATTTCCAGGAGATAAAAAAAGGTGTTCCCCACTTTGTTGAATTCCAGGAGGAGCTATTTGGTTTTTTTTCTTTTGGTTTTAAGATGGAGCTCTTAAAAGAGCCCTACAAAAATTAACCTCTCAGCAGACAGTCGAAAGGCAGGCGGTTAGAAAAAAAAGACAAAGCGTTCCCCGCTTTGTGTAAGAAATTATATCAACCTTGAAGATGGTAACAAGGTTTGTGTTGTATAATGTAGTGTGATACACATATATTTGAAGGGCAGATTCATGTTCTGGGAATGGTGTCACAGACCCTGATTTCCATGTGCTACCAGATGCACCTTGGCATAATGGAGTTGTATATTAATTTCAACCCCCCCTTTATAATTCCATGCTTAATTAACCTGACGGTGCTAGACAAGGTTTATTTGGATCGGTTGTGTTTCATACGAGCAAAAAATGCAGGAATGGACTGTCTGACACGACCTCTAGTGGATCAGACTTAAGATGAGTTATTTGGTTTTACTTTTGGTTTTAAGATCGAGCTCTTAGAAGAGCTCTGAAAAAATTAGGCCCTCCCTCCCCGAGTGAGCCGAAAGGTGCGTGGTAATGGAAAAATAAAAACAAAGCCTTCCCCGCTTTGTAGAAGAAATTATATCAACCTTGAAGATAGTCCCAAGGTTTGTGTTGTATAATGTACTGTGATACACATATATTTGAAGGGCAGATTCATGTTCTGGGAATGGTGTCACAGACCCTGATTTCCATGTTCTGCCAGATGCACCTTGGTATAATGGAGCTGTATATTAATTTCACCCCCCCCCTTTAAAATTCCATGCTTACTTAGCCTGACTGTGCTAGACAAGGTTAATTTGGATCGGTTATATTTCATGCAAGCAAAAAACGCAGGAGTGGACTGTCTGACGCGACCTCTAGTGGATCAGACTTCCATATGAGTTATTTGGTTTTACTTTGGGTTTTATGATCGAGCTCTGAGAATAGCCGTATAAAAATCAGGCTCTGAAGCAGAGTGTGTAGATGGAAACAAGTCTTCCCTGCTTTGTCAAATAAATCATATTAAAAAATGGGAATGGTGTCACAGACCCTGATTTCCATATGATGCCAGATGCACCTTGGTATAATGGAGTTGTATATTAGTTTCAACCCCCCTTGATAATTCCATGCTCACTTAGCCTGACGGTGCTAGACAAGGTTAATCTGTATCGGTTGTGTTTCATACGAGCAAAAATCGCATGCTTTGATTCATCTTTTAATTTTGAAGGACCAGAGAAGTCAGGGGCGGAATGATCCCTTAAAGTAAGCTGCTGATAGACCATGACATAATAAAAGAAACATATGCTGAGTGACAGCCATTGACGTACATATGAATAGACACTGTGGGCATGACCCCTGACCCCATGGGACCAGTGAATATCCACCTCCGGGGCCAGGAAAAGGCGGGAATGGTTGATATGGGCAGACAGGGCCCTGGGTCCGGCCATGGTATTTTGTTTGGCACGTGTAGTCCTAGGTAACGTGATCGTATGCCCTTCCTTCCACACCTGGTTTTTTCCTATGCTCCTATTTCCGCACCTGGTTCGGGGGGGAAATCACACTATGTAAGCCTGGTACTAGTGCTCATTTGGCCATATTTTTACACCTTGCCAGATCCATCTATGTAAACCTTCCCCCACTACTCATTTGGCCATATTTTGGCACCATGCCAGATCCATGTGTATAAGCCTTCTCCCACTACTCCTTTGGGCTCTGCCAGATATAACTCTCTAGGGTTTTCCCCACTACTCCTTTGGCACCATGCCAGATCCGTGTGTATAAGCCTTCTCCCACTACTCCTCTGGCACCATGCCAGATCCATGTGTATGAGCATTCCCCCACTACTCCTTTGGCCCCATGTCAGATATAACTCCCTAAGCCTCCCCCCACTACTCATTTGGCACTGTCCCAGATAGAACTCCCTAAGCTTTCCCCCACTACTCCTCTGGCACCATGTCAGATATAACTCCCTGAGCCTACCCCCACTACTCATTTGGCACTGTCCCATATATAACTCCCTAAGCCTTCCCCCACTACTCATCTGGCACTGTGCCAGATATAACTCCCTAAGGCTTCCCCCACTACTCATCTGTCACCGTGTCAGATATAACTCCCTAAGCCTTCCCCCACTACTCATCTGGCACTGTCCCAGATAGAACTCCCCAAGCCTTCCCCCACTACTCCTCTGGCCCCATGTCAGATATAACTCCCTGAGCCTACCCCCACTACTCCTTCGGCACCATGACAGATCTATCTCTGTAAGCCTTCCCCCACTACTTCTTTGGCACCATGTCAGATATAACTCCATAAGCCTTCCCCCACTACTTCTTTGGCACCATGTCAGATATAACTCCGTAAGCCTTCCCCCACTACTTCTTTGGCACCATGTCAGATATAACTCCCTAAGCCTTCATCTTCCCATTTATGACCATACAGGCAATGCTATAGTGCTCATATGGCATAATAATCTCATTGTAAGTTTTAGACTATATCACTGTGTAATTTTTTATTCAATTCAATGCTATGATGAAGTCATTGGAATAAAAGACATGAAAAATGTAAGTTTTAGTTTCATTTATTCCTTTGCACATGTGCCTCCTCAGTCAGTCTGTGTGGACACATCCTTAGTTTCCCTCTCATGGAGCACTTCTGTCGTGTCTGTAGATGCGTCTCTGGTATTCCGAGTCCCACTAGAAGTTACCATCTCATGAGCCTCGAATATCCTAAGGGGTCTTCTGAGTAGGTAGTTCAATCTGAGAATTTCTTCGATTGTCACTCTGGGGTATGACCCCTGACCCAGTTTACACATTTCTTTGTGTGTCACATGATCTGGGAGGTGTTATATGCAAATTTTTTCATAGGGTCACATGACCAAAGAAGTGAATATGCAAATTTCTCACAAGAGTCACATGATCCAGAGTAACACTGGCCACCAGAGGATACGTTTGCTACCCCGGGTATCAGCGTAACGACCCTAGCCGTTATCGATTGATAGCCTGATGTGTCATATTAAAACGTTAATTCTGGCAGATGGAAGTGGCCGATCCTCTCAATTTTTTGTATGTTTATAGGTTATATGTATCCCTTACTTGTGTTAAAGTGTCATTGCTTAATTCCAACGGAAAGCGAGTGAAATTACACGCACAAGTGCGGCCGACGTCACTCTTCCAATAGACCTGGGACCTCTTTAATTGTTGGTGTCCCAAGACACTTTATTAAGTTCATACATTGTGTACATTTTAAAAAATGATAAAAATTAAAAAAACATTGAGGGGTTTACAGGGATTCGAACCTACGATCTTATGATAACAAGTCGAGTGCTTAACTGACTGAGCTAACTCCCCACCCAATTTTATTATTATTATTACTATTATATCCTTGATGAATTTATTTAATAAGATATATGTATTACATATATATCTAGAGATGATATAAAAACAATATACTGAGGATATCTGTGGATGCTTGATAGGCAGATGACAAATAAATTTTCCAAATTGTTTGAACAAAACGGATTTTAAAGATGAACATTCATCTCTTGGTCTATTTCATCTCATCATATCTGACAGTAGCCAAACTATCTAATTCATCTCAGGAAAAATGATTTTGAACTTGAGCCTTGAACCTGTTGGCCTATTAGTCTCACTGTGTGTGAATATACCGTAAAGATATGAAGAGAGGAGAAATTTTTTATCTTGGAAAATATCAGAATTTATTGAAATTGTAATTCTAAATTCGGATTTTGATTTTCAACATTCATTTTTTCTCACCATGAGGATGCCTGTGGATGCATGATAGGCAGATGACCAATAAATTTTCCAACTTGTTTGAACTAAACAGATTTTGAAGATGAAGATTGAACTTGTGGTCTTTTTCATCTCATCATATCTGACAGTAGCCAAACTATCTAATTCATCTCAGGAAAAAGGATTTTGAACTTGAGCATTCAACTTGTGGGCCTGATCATCTCATCATGTGTGGTAGTACAGTAGAAATATGAAGAGAGGAGAATTTCTTTTTACTTGGAAAATATTCGATTTATTGAATGTTTATTTCTAAATTCGGATTTTGCTTTTCAACATTCATTCTTTCTCATCCTGAGGATGTCTATGGATGCATGATAGGCAGATGACTAATAAACTTTCCAACTTGTTTGAACAAAACGGATTTTGAATATGAAGATTCAACTTGTGGTCTGTTTCATCTCATCATACCTGACAGTAGTCAAAGTATCCAATTCATCTCAGGAAAAATGATTTTGAACTTGAGCCTTGAACCTGTTGGCCTATTAGTCTCACTGTGTGTGAATATACCGTAAAGATATGAAGAGAGGAGAAATTTTTTATCTTGGAAAATATCAGAATTTATTGAAATTGTAATTCTAAATTCGGATTTTGATTTTCAACATTCATTTTTTCTCACCATGAGGATGCCTGTGGATGCATGATAGGCAGATGACCAATAAATTTTCCAACTTGTTTGAACTAAACAGATTTTGAAGATGAAGATTGAACTTGTGGTCTTTTTCATCTCATCATATCTGACAGTAGCCAAACTATCTAATTCATCTCAGGAAAAAGGATTTTGAACTTGGGCATTCAACTTGTGGGCCTGATCATCTCATCATGTGTGGTAGTACAGTAGAAATATGAAGAGAGGAGAATTTTTTTTTACTTGGAAAATTTTCGATTTATTGAATGTTTATTTCTAAATTCGGATTTTGCTTTTCAACATTCATTCTTTCTTATCCTGAGGATGTCTATGGATGCATGATAGGCAGATGACTAATAAACTTTCCAACTTGTTTGAACAAAACGGATTTTGAATATGAAGATTTAACTTGTGGTCTGTTTCATCTCATCATACCTGACAGTAGTCAAAGTATCCAATTCATCTCAGGAAAAATGATTTTGAACTTGAGCCTTGAACCTGTTGGGCTATTAGTCTCACTGTGTGTGAATATACCATAAAGATATGAAGAGAGGAGAAATTTTGTTTCTTGGAAAATATCAGAATTTATTGAAATTGTAATTCTAAATTCGGATTTTGATTTTCAACATTCATTTTTTCTCACCATGAGGATGCCTGTGGATGCATGATAGGCAGATGACCAATACATTTTCCAACTTGTTTGAACTAAACAGATTTTGAAGATGAAGATTGAACTTGTGGTCTTTTTCATCTCATCATATCTGACAGTAGCCAAACTATCTAATTCATCTCAGGAAAAAGGATTTTGAACTTGAGCATACAACTTGTGGGCCTGATCATCTCATCATGTGTGGTAGTACAGAGAAGATATGAAGAGAGGAGAATTTTTTTTTACTTGGAAAATATTCGATTTATTGAATGTTTATTTCTAAATTCGGATTTTGCTTTTCAACATTCATTCTTTCTCATCCTGAGGATGTCTATGGATGCATGATAGGCAGATGACTAATAAACTTTCCAACTTGTTTGAACAAAACGGATTTTGAATATGAAGATTCAACTTGTGGTCTGTTTCATCTCATCATACCTGACAGTAGTCAAAGTATCCAATTCATCTCAGGAAAAATGATTTTGAACTTGAGCCTTGAACCTGTTGGCCTATTAGTCTCACTGTGTGTGAATATACCGTAAAAATATGAAGAGAGGAGAAATTTTTTATCTTGGAAAATATCAGAATTTATTGAAATTGTAATTCTAAATTCGGATTTTGATTTTCAACATTCATTTTTTCTCACCATGAGGATGCCTGTGGATGCATGATAGGCAGATGACCAATAAATTTTCCAACTTGTTTGAACTAAACAGATTTTGAAGATGAAGATTGAACTAGTGGTCTTTTTCATCTCATCATATCTGACAGTAGCCAAACTATCTAATTCATCTCAGGAAAAAGGATTTTGAACTTGAGCATTCAACTTGTGGGCCTGATCATCTCATCATGTCTGGTAGTACAGAGAAGATATGAAGAGAGGAGAATTTCTTTTTACTTGGAAAATATTCGATTTATTGAATGTTTATTTCTAAATTCAGATTTTGCTTTTCAACATTCATTCTTTCTCATCCTGAGGATGTCTATGGATGCATGATAGGCAGATGACTAATAAACTTTCCAACTTGTTTGAACAAAACGGATTTTGAATATGAAGATTCAACTTGTGGTCTGTTTCATCTCATCATACCTGACAGTAGTCAAAGTATCCAATTCATCTCAGGAAAAATGATTTTGAACTTGAGCCTTGAACCTGTTGGCCTATTAGTCTCACTGTGTGTGAATATACCGTAAAAATATGAAGAGAGGAGAAATTTTTTATCTTGGAAAATATCAGAATTTATTGAAATTGTAATTCTAAATTCGGATTTTGATTTTCAACATTCATTTTTTCTCACCATGAGGATGCCTGTGGCTGCATGATAGGCAGATGACCAATCAATTTTCCAACTTGTTTGAACTAAACAGATTTTGAAGATGAAGATTGAACTTGTGGTCTTTTTCATCTCATCATATCTGACAGTAGCCAAACTATCTAATTCATCTCAGGAAAAAGGATTTTGAACTTGAGCATTCAACTTGTGGGCCTGATCATCTCATCATGTGTGGTAGTACAGTAGAAATATGAAGAGAGGAGAATTTTTTTTTACTTGGAAAATTTTCGATTTATTGAATGTTTATTTCTAAATTCGGATTTTGCTTTTCAACATTCATTCTTTCTCATACTGAGGATGTCTATGGATGCATGATAGGCAGATGACTAATAAACTTTCCAACTTGTTTGAACAAAACGGATTTTGAATATGAAGATTCAACTTGTGGTCTGTTTCATCTCATCATACCTGACAGTAGTCAAAGTATCCAATTCATCTCAGGAAAAATGATTTTGAACTTGAGCCTTGAACCTGTTGGCCTATTAGTCTCACTGTGTGTGAATATACCGTAAAGATATGAAGAGAGGAGAAATTTTTTATCTTGGAAAATATCAGAATTTATTGAAATTGTAATTCTAAATTCGGATTTTGATTTTCAACATTCATTTTTTCTCACCATGAGGATGCCTGTGGCTGCATGATAGGCAGATGACCAATAAATTTTCCAACTTGTTTGAACTAAACAGATTTTGAAGATGAAGATTGAACTTGTGGTCTTTTTCATCTCATCATATCTGACAGTAGCCAAACTATCTAATTCATCTCAGGAAAAAGGATTTTGAACTTGAGCATTCAACTTGTGTGCCTGATCATCTCATCATGTGTGGTAGTACAGTAGAAATATGAAGAGAGGAGAATTTTTTTTTACTTGGAAAATTTTCGATTTATTGAATGTTTATTTCTAAATTCGGATTTTGCTTTTCAACATTCATTCTTTCTCATCCTGAGGATGTCTATGGATGCATGATAGGCAGATGACTAATAAACTTTCCAACTTGTTTGAACAAAACGGATTTTGAATATGAAGATTCAACTTGTGGTCTGTTTCATCTCATCATACCTGACAGTAGTCAAAGTATCCAATTCATCTCAGGAAAAATGATTTTGAACTTGAGCCTTGAACCTGTTGGCCTATTAGTCTCACTGTGTGTGAATATACCGTAAAGATATGAAGAGAGGAGAAATTTTTTATCTTGGAAAATATCAGAATTTATTGAAATTGTAATTCTAAATTCGGATTTTGCTTTTCAACATTCATTTTTCCTTACCCTGAGGATGTCTGTAGATGCATGATAGGCAGATGACTAATAAATTTTCCAACTTGTTTGAACAAAACGGATTTTGAAGATGCACATTCAACTTGTGGTCTATTTCATCTCATCATATCTCACAGTAGCCAAAGCATCCAATTCATCTCAGGAAAAAGGATTTTGAACTTGAGCATTCAACTTGTGGGCCTTATTAGCTCATCATCTATGGTAGTACAGTAAAGATATGAACAAATGAGTACTGTGAAAACTACTACATCAACGAAGAAGGACCTTCTTTTCAATGCAGACTACCCAGAACTGGCCCAATATGCAAATTTTCTTACCCTGTCACATTGTCTCTCGCCCAATATGCAAATTTCAGCACTCTCACCGAATATGCAAATTTACTCAGCCAGTCACTCGACTTCACAAGAGTATATAAAGTTAGTCTCTCCATGTGTTGAGTCATTCTGGAAGAAAGCAAAAGTCTTTGAAGACCCATGTTCCTGGGAACGGACTCAGACTGGCCACATGCCCCTACCCCCAAATCCCCTCGCTGTATAGCACTGCTCTCAGATGTATTTTATGCCCTTTGAGACAATGTTTTCCAGCACTGGGATTGGAGGCTGACAACTTTCAGAGGTTTGTGGAGACATCCCGAAGTAGTGCCAGAGCCCACAAATCCCTGACCCCCAGATCCCACCGTATGATGCATTGGTCTCTCAAGTACCCTTTGAGACAATGCTGCATACTGTGGTGTTTGGAGGCCGACAACCTTCGGCACTTTGTGTTTTTATTTTTCATGTAATTTTTTCATCAGGTACAGAACTGCACAAGAGCCTCTCCCATATAGCGTCAGTCCAGGAAGTATTTCACACCTTCATGGACAATACTGTATACTGTGAGTGTTTGGAGGCAGACAACATGAGCAGCTTCATGGATGAAACTTTTATCTTCAGCTTAAGAACATGAACCCCACTGCAAATAGTCTAGGTTTTCTTAATGGGTTCCAAGGACAGGAGTATAATGATGATAAGCTACTGTCACTTGGATGCCATTAGAAAAAGAGACTAGTTTACTACACAACTACGCCACAGATTCTACTGTCCGCACAGCCTAGCAGGAAAGCAAAAGTCTTTGAAGACCCATGTTCCTGGGAAGTTCAGGTAAAGAACATGAACCCCAAATACCACAAATAGTCTAGATTTTTTATGGAATCCAAGGGTAGAAGTATGATAATGATAAGCTAATATCACTTGGATGCCATAAGAAAAAGAGACTAGTTAGAACTACGCCACAGATCCTACTGTCCACATAGCGTAGCCCGTGAATGATGGAAATCATATGAGTAGCAATGGAAATAGGTAATATACATTCTTATGCCTTTTAATTGTGAAGTATTGATGTCTGAATGAATAAATAAACTCAAGAACATTAGTCATCTATCATTTGTTGTCTCCACTTTTTACGACTGACAAGGCAATTGGTAGTGAATTTTATCCGCTACTTTTAGATGGTGAATTACAGCACCCTCATTACTACACAAATCCCCATGTATAGTAATTCCGGCGCTGTGACACCAATTTTTTCTCACCACGCTTGCAAAAGCTTGGACCACATGTGTATGTACTGTTAGGCCAATATTCATGGTATCACAATACTGACTTACATCTAATAAGCTAACTATGTGTGACCTAATATGGGTGTTTTAACCCTTAAATATATATGAACAGTTCATATGGGGTTTGGAACGGTAATTTCCTCAGTGCCATTCTATTTTTCAATGGTTTCACACAATGATTAACATTGATAGCCATACGGTAAGAAATATATGGTGAATTAGTATACGCATATATGTAAAGTATGACAGAATCAAATAGTGATGACCTCTAGTGGTGTCAAATACAACTGACGATGGCTGTTGGTGTATCTTTGACAATTGGTAGTGAATTTTATCAAATACTTTTGGATGGTGAATTACAGCACTGTCATTTCTGCACTAATCCCCATGTGTAGGAATAGCAGTGCTGTGCACCAGTTTTTTCTTATCATGTTTGCAAAAGTTTGGACCAGACGTGTATGTACTGTGGTACCCAATTTTAATGGTATCACAATTCGGACATACATCTAATAAGCCAACTATGCGTGACCGAATATTGGTGTTTAAACCCTTAAATATATACGAACAGTTCTATGGGTTTGGAACAGTTATTTCCTCAGTGCCATTCTATTTTTCAATAATTTCACACAATACTAAACATTGATAGCCAGACTGTAAAAACATATGGTGAATTAGTATACGTATATATGTAAACTATGACAGAATCAAATAGTGATGACCTCTAGTGGTGTCAAATCACAATGATTTGTTTATGTAGCACTGTCCTAGATGTGGATGATAGGGAAAAGTAAACGACAAATTTCTTCAGAATACTCTAAACCTCCTTCTACTTCAATGCTAGCACCACCAAGTTAAGCAAGCACGGAATTATGAAGGGTGGTTAAAACTGATATACAACTCTAAGTTTCAAAGGTGGATGCAAAGGGACACGGAAGTGACACCTTTCACAGAACGCGAATCTGTTCTTGAAATATATGCTTATTACACTACACTGTCAACCTCAGACCTTGGCACTGTCAGGTTAATATAATTTCTTAAACAAAGCGGGGAACGCTTTGTCTTTATTTTTCCATTACCACATATCTTTCGGCTCACACTGGGAGAGAGCCTAATTTTTTCAGAGCTCTTCTAAGAGCTCGATCTTTAAACCAAAAGTAAAACCAAATAACTCATCTGAAAGTCTGATCCACTAGAGGTCGCGTCAGGCAGTCCAATACTGCATTTTTTGCTCGTATGAAACATTACCGATCCAAAGAAACCTTATCTAGCACCACCAGGTTAAGTAAGCATGGAATAATAAAGGGTAGTTAAAACTATGTATGAACAACTTTATTTTTCAAAGGTGGATGTGGCAGCACATGGAAATCAGGGTTTGTGACACCTTTCAGAGAACACAAATCTGCCCTTCAAATGTCTCAGCTGACACCTGGTCATCTATGACCTCGTATAATTTCTTAAACAAAGCGGGGAATGCTTTTTTTCTTTACTACTGTCTCTTTGCGCATCTGGCTCATCTGCACGAGTCTAATTTTTGTAGGGCTCTTTTAAGAGCCCGATCTTAAAACCAAAAATAAAGTAACATCTCTCCACACTATACTACTGAAGCCATCTGTAGATGCATATCTGGCAACTTGTTTCAAAAATATATATTCAAGAGCATGGATTTTGTCCTTGGTCTAATTGTTACTGCGGTATTCATATCTAAAATGTTCAATGAAAACACTGGAAGCAATATTGGATCATTTTTCCATTTATTTTTTCACTTTTTTTTCAGCCTATGGAACTCTGCATTGTGCATGCTGGTAGCAAACAAAATAGCTTCTCTAGATGACATTCGAATTTTCAAATTCCGTACATCGTTCACTTTGGCAAATGTCACTCCAGACTCGTTCCTGTAGACCACATATCTCACTAAGTCTATAGGTGGCCCACCGGATAATGCTAGCCGGAAAAATTCCTGCGTGTTTTCCAACAGATGTTTCCAGGCCTCTAAGGGAAACTTCGTCAATGATGCTTTATCTATATCTTCATGTATCTCGATCATATGAACTTCACCCTCTGATGGTTCCTCCTTAGGTTCATGCACAATGGCTAAGATGAAAGTCGATGGCATGAAATCATCTCCATAGTGATACATGGTAACCTTTGCTCCCTTCGCCCATCCAGGTGCATCATAGTCGATTGTTTTGAAGGTGGGAATCACACTTGAAACAGGTGCGCGCCATTCCTGAGTAGCCATAGTAGTTTCACCTGAAAATATAGAGAAGGACATAGTAGAGACTATAGATGGTTTGGACTGACTCGATGCCTGAAAATAAACACGGAATCATTCAATGCATAGAGTCTAATGAAGCTTCACCTGTGAGAGAATGTAGTCAGGACTTATGATCCTCAGTGGTGATTTAGTCAGACTGACTGGATGTCTGAAAATCAATCCTTTATATACCCACACAATTGATCATGTGATCTGTCACATGATCAATAATTGAATATGCAAATTATCCTTGATCATGTGACAGGACATAGTAGAGACTATGGATAGTTTGGACTGACTGGATGCCTGAAAATGAACACGGAATCATTCAATGCATAGAGTCTAATGAAGCTTCACCTGTGAGAGAATGTAGTCGGGACTAATGATCCTCAGTGGCGATTTAGTCAGACTGACTGGATGTCTGAAAATCAATCCCTTATATACCCAGACAATTGATCATGTGATCTGTCACATGATCAATAATTGAATATGCAAATTATCCTTGATCATGTGACAGATGACATGCCAATTGACTCAAACCGGTAGGTGTCGCTTTAAAAATAAAGTAACATCATTTTACCTTAATCTCTCCACACTATACTACTGAAGCCATCTGTAGATGCATATCTGGCAACTTGTTTCCAAAATATATATTCAAGAGCATGGATTTTGTCCTTGGTCTAATTGTTACTGCGGTATTCATATCTAAAATGATCAATAAAAACACTGGAAGCAATATTAGATCATTTTTCCATTTATTTTTTCACTTTTTTTTCAGCCTATGGAACTCGGCATTGTGCATGCTGGTAGCTAACAAAATAGCTTCTCTAGATGACATTCGGATTTTCAAATTCCGTACATCGTTCACTTTGGCAAATGTCACTCCAGACTCGTTCCTGTAGACCACATATCTCACTAAGTCTATAGGTGGCCCACAGAATGCTGCTTGCTGTAGAAATTCCTGCCTGTTTTCCAACAGATGTTTCCAGGCCTCTAAGGGAAACTTCGTCAATGATGCTTTATCTGTATCTTCATGTATCTCGATCATATGAACTTCACCCTCTGATGGTTCCTCCTTAGGTTCATGCACAATGGCTAAGATGAAAGTCGATGGCATGTAATCATCTCCATAGTGGTACAGGGCAACCTTTGCTCCCTTCACCCATCCAGGTGCATCATAGTCGATTATTTTGAAGCTGGGAATCACACTTGAAACAGGTGCGCGCCATTCCTGAGTAGCCATAGTAGTTTCACCTGAAAATATAGAGAAGGACATAGTAGAGACTATAGATAGTTTGGACTGACTGGATGCCTGAAAATAAACACGGCATCATTCAATGCATAGAGTCTAATGAAGCTTCACCTGTGAGAGAATGTAGTCGGGACTAATGGTCCTCAGTGGTGATTTAGTCAGACTGACTGGATGTCTGAAAATCAATCCCTTATATACCCAGACAATTGATCATGTGATCTGTCACATGATCAATAATTGAATATGCAAATTATCCTTGATCATGTGACAGATGACATGTCAATTGACTCGAACCGGTAGGTGTCGCTTCAAATAGTCCACTGACATTTTTGTCTCACATGAAACATTACCAATCTGAAGTTACTGTGTCTAGTCCCACCAGGTTAAGTAAGCATGGAATTATGAAGGGGTAGTTAAAACTAATATACAACTCTAATTTTCCAAGGTGGATGCAAAGGGACATGGAAGTTAAGGTTTGTGACACCTTTCACAGAACGTGAATCTGTTCTTGAAATATATGCGTATTACACTACATTGTCAACAACAGGTTAATATGATTTCTTAAACAAAGCGGGGAACGCTTTGTTTCCAGCTACACGCATTACGGCTCAAACACTCTGCTCCAGAGCCTAATTTTTTAAGAGCTCTTCTCAGAGCTCGATCATAAAACCCAAAGTAAATCCAAATAACACATAAGGAAGTCTGATCCACTAGAGGTCGCGTCAGACAGCCCACTGCTGCGATTTTTGCTCGTATGAAACACAACCGATACAGATTAACCTTGTCTAGCACCATCAGGCTAAGTAAGCATGGAATTATCAAGGGGGGTTGAAACTAATATACAACTCCATTATACCAAGGTGCATCTGGCATCATATGGAAATCAGGGTCTGTGACACCATTCCCATTTTTTAATATGATTTATTAGACAAAGCAGGGAAGACTTGTTTCCATCTACACACTCTGCTTCAGAGCCTGATTTTTATATGGCTATTCTCAGAGCTCGATCATAAAACCCAAAGTAAAACCAAATAACTCATATGGAAGTCTGATCCACTAGAGGTCGCGTCAGACAGTCCACTCCTGCTTTTTTTTTTCTCGTATGAAATATAACCGATCCAAATTAACCTTGTCTAGCACAGTCAGGCTAAGTAAGCATGGAATTTTAAAGGGGGGGTGAAATTAATATACAGCTCCATTATACCAAGGTGCATCTGGCAGAACATGGAAATCAGGGTCTGTGACACCATTCCCAGAACATGAATCTGCCTTTCAAATATATGTGTATCACACTACATTATACAACACAAACCTTAGGACAATCTTCAAGGTTGATATAATTTCTTCTACAAAGCGGGGAAGGCTTTGTTTTTATTTTTCCATTACCACGCACCTTTCGGCTCACTCGGGGAGGGAGGGCCTAATTTTTTCAGAGCTCTTCTAAGAGCTCGATCTTAAAACCAAAAGTAAAACCAAATAACTCATCTTAAGTCTGATCCACTAGAGGTCGTGTCAGACAGTCCATTCCTGCATTTTTTGCTCGTATGAAACACAACCAATCCAAATTAACCTTGTCTAGCACCGTCAGGTTAATTAAGCATGGAATTATAAAGGGGGGGTTGAAATTAATATACAACTCCATTATGCCAAGGTGCATCTGGTAGCACATGGAAATCAGGGTCTGTGACACCATTCCCAGAACATGAATCTGCCCTTCAAATATATGTGTATCACACTACATTATACAACACAAACCTTGTTACCATCTTCAAGGTTGATATAATTTCTTACACAAAGCGGGGAACGCTTTGTCTTTTTTTTCTAACCGCCTGCCTTTCGACTGTCTGCTGAGAGGTTAATTTTTGTAGGGCTCTTTTAAGAGCTCGATCTTAAAACCAAAAGAAAAAAATCCAAATAGCTCCTCCTGGAATTCAACAAAGTGGGGAACACCTTTTTTTATCTCCTGGAAATCTCCTACATAGCTTTGATTCATCTTTTAATTTTGAAGGACGAGAGAAGTCAGGGGCGGAATGATCCCTTAAAGTAAGCTGCTGATAGACCATGACATAATAAAAGAAACATATGCTGAGTGTCGCCTACATAGCTTTGATTCATCTTTTAATTTTGAAGGACGAGAGAAGTCAGGGGCGGAATGATCCCTTAAAGTAAGCTGCTGATAGACCATGACATAATAAAAGAAACATATGCTGAGTGACAGCCATTGACGTACATATGAATAGACACTGTGGGCATGACCCCTGACCCCATGGGACCAGTTATATGCAAATTTCTTCCTGTGGTCACATGATCTGGGAGGTGTTATATGCAAATTTCTTCCTGTGGTCACATGATCCAGAGTGAGTTCAAATATGGGCCGGATTTCACACATACGCTAGAAAAGATGGATCCACAAGTGGAACTGGACATTGCAATGGATGACCTTCATATCATCGAAGAAATTCTCAGATTGAACTACCTACTCAGAAGACCCCTTAGGATATTCGAAGCTCATGAGATGGTAACTTCTAGTGGGACTCGGAATACCAGAGACGCATCTACAGACATGTCAGAAGTGCTCCATGAGAGGGAAACTAAGGATGTGTCCACACAGACTGACTGAGGAGGCACATGTGCAAAGGAATAAATTAAACTAAAACTTACATTTTTCATGTCTTTTATTCCAATGACTTCATCATAGCATTGAATTGAATAAAAAATTACACAGTGATATAGTCTAAAACTTACAATGAGATTATTATGCCATATGAGCACAATAGCATTGCCTGTATGGTCATAAATGGGAAGATGAAGGCTTAGGGAGTAATATCTAACATGGTGCCAAAGAAGTAGTGGGGGAAGGCTTACAGAGATAGATCTGTCATGGTGCCGAAGGAGTAGTGGGGGTAGGCTCAGGGAGTTATATCTGACATGGTGCCAGAGGAGTAGTGGGGGAAGGCTTAGGGAGTTCTATCTGGGACAGTGCCAGATGAGTAGTGGGGGAAGGCTTAGGGAGTTATATCTGGCACAGTGACAGATGAGTAGTGGGGGAAGGCTTAGGGTGTTATATCTGGCACAGTGCCAGATGAGTAGTGGGGGAA
The DNA here is from genome assembly GCA_950022655.1 of Alentia gelatinosa. Taxonomy (NCBI): domain Eukaryota; kingdom Metazoa; phylum Annelida; class Polychaeta; order Phyllodocida; family Polynoidae; genus Alentia; species Alentia gelatinosa. The sequence goes on along the minus strand of OX465579.1, from coordinate 78,547,805 downwards.
GGCTTAGGGAGTTATATATGGGACAGTGCCAAATGAGTAGTGGGGGGAGGCTTAGGGAGTTATATCTGACACAGTGCCAGATGAGTAGTGGGGGAAGGCTTAGGGAGTTATATCTGGGACAGTGCCAAATGAGTAGTGGGGGGAGGCTTAGGGAGTTATATCTGACATGGGGCCAAAGGAGTAGTGGGGGAATGCTCATACACATGGATCTGGCATGGTGCCAGAGGAGTAGTGGGAGAAGGCTTATACACACGGATCTGGCATGGTGCCAAAGGAGTAGTGGGGAAAACCCTAGAGAGTTATATCTGGCAGAGCCCAAAGGAGTAGTGGGGGAAGGCTTATACACATGGATCTGGCATGGTGCCAAAATATGGCCAAATGAGTAGTGGGGGAAGGTTTACATAGATGGATATGGCAGCGTGTAAAAATATGGCCAAATGAGCACTAGTACCAGGCTTACATTGTGTGATGTCCCCCCCGAACCAGGTGCAGAAATAGGGGCATAGGAAAAAACCAGGTGTGGAAGGAAGGGCATACGATCACGTGACCTAGGACTACACGTGCCAAACAAAATACCATGGCCGGACCCAGGGCCCTGTCTGCCCATATCAACCATTCCCGCCTTTTCCTGGCCCCGGAGGTGGATATTAACTGGTCCCATGGGGTCAGGGGTCATGCCCACAGTGTCTATTCATATGTACGTCAATGGCTGTCACTCAGCATATGTTTCTTTTATTATGTCATGGTCTATCAGCAGCTTACTTTAAGGGATCATTCCGCCCCTGACTTCTCTCGTCCTTCAAAATTAAAAGATGAATCAAAGCTGGAAGATGAACATTCATCTCCTGGTCTTATTCATCTCATCATATCTCAAAGTAGTCAAAGTATCCAATCCATCAGAGGGAAAAGGATTTTGAAGATGAACATTCATCTCTTGGTCTATTTCATCTCATCATATCTGACAGTAGTCAAAGCATCCGATTCATCTGAGGAAAAAGGATTCAGAAGATGAACATTCATCTCCTGGTCTATTTCATCATATCATATCTGAGAGTAGTCAAAGTATCCGATCCATCTGAGGGAAAAGGATTTTGAAGATCAACATTCATCTCTTGGTCTATTTCATCTCATCATATCTGACAGTAGCCAAAGCATCTAATTAATCCCAGGAAAAAGGATTTTGAACTTGAGCATTCAACTTGTGGGCCTAATCATCTCACTGTGTGTGGATGTAGAGTAAAGACATGAACATATGAGAACTTTTTTACTTGGAAAATATCAGAATTTATTGAAAGTGTAATTCTAAATTCGGATTTTGCTTTTCATCATTCATTTTTTTCTCTCCCTGAGGATGTCTGTGGATGCATGATAGACAGATGACTATTAAAATTTCCAACTTGCTTGGACAAAACGGATTTTGAATATGAACATTCATCTTCTTCTATTTCTATACTTCATATCTCAAAGTAGTCAAAGTATCCAATTCATCTCAGGAAAAAGGATTTTGAACTTGAGCATTCAACTTGTGGGCCTTATCATATCATCATCTGTGGTAGCACTAAATTCCAATTTTGCTTTTCAACATTCAATTTTTATTCCTTGTTTTTCCCATTCCTAAACACTGAGGATGTCTGTGGATGCATGATAGACAAGTGACTAATAAATTTTCCAACTTGCTTGCACAAAACAGATTTTGAAGATGAACATTCAACTTGTGGTCTTTTTCATCTCATGATATCTCAAAGTAGTCAAAGTATCCAATTCATCTGAGGGACAAGGATTTTGAAGATCAGCATTCATCTCTTGGTCTATTTCATCTCTATTTCAACAATCATTTTTTTCTCACCCTGAGGATGCCTGTGGATGCATGATAGGCAGATGACTAATAAATTGTCCAAATTGTTTGAACAAAACGGATTTTGAGGATCAACATTCATCTCTTGGTCTATTTCATCTCTATTTCAACATTCATTTTTTTCTCACCCTGAGGATGCCTGTGGATGCATGATAGGGAGATGACTAATAAATGTCCAACTTGTTTGAACAAAACGGATTTTGAAGATGAACATTCATCTCCTGGTCTTATTCATCTCATCATATCTGAGAGTAGTCAAAGTATCCGATCCATCTGAGGGAAAAGGATTTTGAAGATCAACATTCATCTCTTGGTCTATTTCATCTCATCATATCTGAGAAAAGTCAAAGTATCCGATCCATCTGAGGGAAAAGGATTTTGAAGATCGACATTCATCTCTTGGTCTATTTCATTGCATCATATCTGACAGTAGTCAACGCATCTGATTCATCTCAGGGAAAAGGATTTTGAAGATCGATATTCATCTCACATGAGAACTTTTTTACTTGGAAAATATTAGATTTTATTGAATGTTTATTTCCTAATTCGGATTTTGAATATGAACATTCATTTTCTTTTCCCATTCCTAAACACTGAGGATGTCTGTCGATGCATGATAGACAAGTGACTAATACATTTTCCAACTTGTTTGAACAAAATGGATTTTGAAGATGAACATTCAACTTCTGCTATTTCTATATGTTGATATCTCAAAGTAATCAAAGTATCCAATCCATCTGAGGGAAAAGGATTTTGAAGATCGACATTCATCTCTTGGTCTTTTTCATCATATCATATCTGACAGTAGCCAAAGCATCCAATTCATCTCAGGAAAAAGGTCTTTTAACTTGAGCATTCAACTTGTTGGTCTATTAGTCTCACTGTGTGTGGATGTAGAGTAAAGACATGAAGACATGAGAACTTTTTTACTTGGAAAATATTAGATGTTATTGAATGTTTATTTCTAAATTCTGATTTTGAATATGAACATTCATTTTTTGTTACCCTGAGGATGTCTATGAATGAATGATAGACAAATGAATAATAAATCTTCCAACTTGCTTGGACAAAACGGATTTTGAATATGAACATTCATATTCGTCTATTTCTATACTTTATATCTCAAAGTGGTCAAGGTATCTGATTCATCTGAGGAAAAAGGATTTTGAAGATTGACATTCATCTCTTGGTCTATTTCATCTCATCATATCTGACAGTAGTCAAAGTATCTTATTCATCTGAGAAAAAGGATTTTGAAGATCGACATTCATCTCTTGGTCTATTTCATCTCATCATATCTGAGAGCAGTCAAAGTATCCGATTCATCTCAGGGAAAAGGATTTTGAAGATCGACATTCATCTCTTGGTCTTTTTCATCTCATCATATGTGACAGTAGTCAAAGTATCCAATCCATCAGACTTTTTTTCCTTGGAAAATTTTAGATTTTATTGAATGTTTATTTCTAAATTCCGATTTTGCTAGGCAGATGAAAGTAGTCAAAGTATCCAATTTATCTCAGGAGCAAAGATATGAACACATGCCAACATATAGACCATCGCCATTTGTGGGGTTAAGCTTTTAGTATTTTCTTCTTGTTTTTTCTCCCCCCCCCTATCCAAAATTGTTTGTTCTGGTATTTGGTAATAAATAGACAATAATTGATGTGCCCATTATACCTGCTGTGAGACTGTTAAGACAGTTATGGCTCCTGGTATCTAGGTTCAATTCCTAGCCTGGTCTTCATATTGCTGGTGCGAAAGGGAACATTATGGCCAGTGGTTCCGCCAGGAGTTATAACTTGTAAAATATATCTCAGTCATATATAACTTTAATCCGTTTATTTTTACTCTGTGGTTAAGTGATTTTATGCTTTTGAACCTTCATATTTTCTCCATTGATTTCCACAGGTTTTACCACCGAGGATGTCTGTGGATGCATGATGGCAGATGACTAATAAATTTTCCAACTTGTTTGGACAAAACAGATTTTGAAGATGGACATTTTGAGCTATTTCTATATGTTCATCTCAAAGCAGTCAAAGTATCCAATTCATCTGGATTTTGAACTTGGGGATTCAATTGGTGGGCCTTTTCATCATGTGTGATAGTACAGTAAAGATATGAAGACATGAGAAATATCTTTTACTTCGAAAAATATAAGATTTTATTGATTGTCGATTCCTGATTATTTCCACAGGTTTTACCACTGGAGACGTTTATGGGTGCATATTTGGCTAGTGAAAATTCTTTGGACAAAACAAATTTTGAAAATGGACATGCAACTCTCTTCATACATGAATGTAATGAAAGAGTCTAAGGAAAATGCTTTATGAACTTGGGATTCAACTGTTGGACCTTTAAATCATGTGTGATGGTAGAGTAAAGATATGAACACATGATAAAAGATCAAAGTAGCAAAGAAACCTAATATCTAATATGCAACACCACAGAAATTGTTTTGATATCACATTTTCTATACGTATTGCATAATAGTTATTAAGTTACATATATTCATTTAGAATAGCTTAATTATCTGCTGAAATTATACATATTTGTAGATGGGACATCATTATATTTGGAGTTTCATCATAGCTCAATTATCAATCAGTCGAGGAAATAGCATTAGAATTAAAAGCTACTTTCCTCCGACCGACGAAAATTGAACCAAGAAAATATAGATGAGATGTGCCCATTCATCACAAAGATCTTCACAAGACTTCTTCAACCACAGCAATACTTTTCTCAGTTATTGTGAGAATTTAAGTTGAAATCATGGTTCGATTTGCAATCTAAATATGACACAGACGGAGATTCAATGAAACGTTTGAGCTCAATATTTAGATTTTTAATCGAAGCATATACATCACATCTGAACTTGGACATTAAACTTGCTAATGCAGGATGATTACTTTTGGTACTTTTTATTGAATCTGAAATCTGATCCCCCCTACTGCTCTGTGGATCCATATTTGGCAAACCATCCAATATGCAAATTTACTCAGTCACATGACATCCCCAAGTGTATATAAAGGTAGTCTCTCCATGTGACGAGTCATTCTGACCAGAGCAATGGAAGAGAGCAAGAGTCTTGGAAGAGCCATCGTTTCCTACGTGGCTGGGAGACCAAGTAGATTGGGGAAGGGACTCAGACTGGCCATAGATCATGTCAGAGAGAAGCACCAAATCACCTTCAACAACATCAAGAGGTTGGTCCCAACAGAATTGTACGACACATTCAAGGAAGTAGCCGACGCAATGTTCGAAGACCAGCTGTGCAATTGGGGACGGATCCTCACGTTGTATGTGTTCGGAGGCATCATGGCCAAACAAGCACTGGAGAACATCAACACGGACTTCTTCGGTGAGAAGATAGGACTGTACATCTACCATAGGTGGGAAGACTGGATAGAAGATGCGGGTTCCTGGACGGCGTTGTACGAGGAATTTCCCGAACCGGCAGAAGACACCATTTGGAAAGGCCTCATCACCTTCGTAGGCCTGAGTGTATCAAGCATTCTGATCATTTGTCTACTGAAAAGATGAATCAATCAAAGGCCCTTTTCAGGGCCCCCCCAATCATTCCCAAAAAAGTTTGATCCTCAGCTCATTGTATTTCAGAAGACCAACCTCCTACAGGCAGAAGCACTTGCATGAGTCGAGTAATTGTGATGTTGTATCACGGTGACCATGTTGGTAAGATATTTTTCTGGAATGTTGACAATCATTTTGTGTCCACAGGCAACCCTGCTGTCAGTTGTTTCCCTGATGATCCCTTTGATGTAATCCACTTCGTTTTCAGTTGCCCACAGAACAATAAACAGGTCTATAGATCCCACTTCATTCAGCGTGTACTCGTCAGTGACCACACCTATTTCGTTGCAGCGGAAGAGAACCATTAAAGTCTTGCAGTTTTCTCTGTCCGAATTGGAATGGCTCATGGGAATTTGCGATCTCCAGATGCGAGAAGATCTCCCAGAATACACGGTCATTCCCATGTCTAAGAGATATCTGCTTTGTGTCAAAATGGGACAAAAAATCTACTTCAAGCAGCCATAGTAAAAATATCATGGTACAAACTCTAATTATCATAGCCCTCTGATCATTGAGTACAGAATGAGCTTTTATTTAGTTTCATTTGTGTTGATACTCCCATCAGAGACCAAAATATGTTTAAAAATGTGAAAATTAAGCTGTGTAACAAAATTATGAAAAATAGGTTATAAATATCAAAGTAACTGTCTATTGAGAAGAGAGCACTTATTTTTAATATTTAAACATAAAGGAAAATAAAATTTGTAACAACTGTGATTGAGAGGTACTATTATACCAGTCTTGTAATATTTTTGAATATCCAAGTAAAATAAAGAATTCATGATAAAATTTGTATAAAAAAAGTATTGGATATCGTGTTTTATCAATTATGATAATGATAGCAGTTTTGCAAGCTATTTCACCTGTCTCAAATTACCCCAAATATGGGGTAACTTGAGACAATTTATTATCAAATATATATTTTTTTGTTGAATAATAGATCTGCATTTTAAAACTAGGTTAAAAATATTGTTGGACCATTGGCAAAAAAGAATGTTTTTTCCAGTTTGCATCAATCTAAAAAATCTGTAGTTATTTTAGAAATTTTTTAAAAAGTGTCTCAAGTTACCCCCAATGACGGTACCATCGTGCAATAAATAACACTCCACTGCACGCTCGCCCGAATACAGTGACCCAATGTTAATCCTATGGCGTTTTTTTTTTATTAGGGATTCTCGGGAGCGGCGATGACGTCACGCAACGTAGTAACGGGTAGGTCCGGCCGCAAAAACGAACACTGCGCTACTCAGGTTTATAGCTGTCCAGTTTATTTTCGGTAAAGCGGTGCAGTGCACTCTCGTACGCGCGAAGGGTTAAACAACTTTTCACTCCATAGCAACCAATGTTAAATTCACTGTTTGTCTCTGGTAATATCTCAGTAGATATCCAACATAGAGACATCAAACAAAAGATGGAATGGAGATGAAGAGTAGGGGAAGGTGTTTGGTCATTTTTATTTGTATCAATTTGTTTTGCAATGATTGTTTTATTTGGTCTTTTTTTCCAGAAATCTGCTGAAAATGCAATGACAGGCTGCTACAAATGTCAAAATAAAAACTTGCTCAAAAGTACATAAATGTGCAGATTCAGACATTCAAACTTCTATCCCACAGAGTTTATTGATATATCTTGCTAGAAACACATCAAACTACCTTTGATTATGCATATTATTCATTTACAGAAAGTTCAAACATCGATTTACGTTTTGTCGATCGAGCGATAATAACAGAAAGCTAGGGTGATCGAAACTGGCAATACCCTTTGCCCCAAGCGGCCGTGAAAGAAACTAAACGTTCCGCTCCCGAGAATGGGATAAATCATCAGGCTTTTAGACTGTCGCATATCCCGTTGTCGCCAGGGCCAGTGCATTCAGGCTCTGAAAATGGTAACCCAATCGTCCGGTGTGATGCGAAAATCGGTTACCTTGCGAAATTCCGCTTTTATCGCCCACTCTACTCGCGCATGCGTGTGGAGACCTTCTTGCGCTCACATTTCACGGACTATTCTGGAGCCTTAGAATACATAGCAGAATTATCGTGAGCGGAACCTTCAAACCCAAACGAGGCTCTAGCTGGCAAAGGGTTTTGCCATTTTCATAACCCTAGCTTTCTGTTATTATCGCTCTATCGCCGAAACGTAAATCGATGTTAGCGCTAGTGCTGCGAAAGGTCTGGGAGGAGAGTGGTACAAACTAGGATGGGAGCGCCCGATGATTTCCGCACTCTCCATTCGTGAAATTCATTACTGCGCATGCTCATGGGCGATAAAAGCGGAATTTCGCAAGGTAACCGATTTTCGCATCACACCGTCTAGAAACACACCCAGTTTGAGAGCCTGTGAACCTTTACCCTGGCGACAACGGGACGTACTACAGTCTACAAGGTAGGTTGGCCACCAACCCTTTTGATTTACGGCAAATGACTGCTCTGGTGTCCAGTGTAGCCTCAAGGATGCCCTGTTTATCCGGAAACCCACGCTGGAAGTCTGTTCATCTCTAGTCACCCCTTACAATCGATGTGAGCGATAGATGCGCGGGCTTCCAGCGTGTGTAAACCCTGTAAACCAGAAGAGTGGGCACTGGTCCAATATCCGGTGCAACTGATGCAACTTTTACCATGACCGGCGTAAGTTATTTACATATTATCGCCCAATGCAGTAGTCGCCTGCAATGACTTTTAGCTACAGTTTGAGCTGCATCGTAACTCACTGTTAGTGTTGAAATTACAGCGTTTAGGTTGTTACAAAGGTAAGTTTCTCACATCCAAACACACACTCTTTAAAATAGATCCATGAACTTGGACACGCTGTAGTAGATGAATCGGCATTTGTTTATGTGCCTGGACAAGGTCTAGGATCGTACCGGGTCAACAGTCAACATAGTCAGACTGGTCCGACCCATGTATCAACACAACCAGTGCAAACAGGGGGTGAGCACACAGTCACAGTGACAGTGACCCACGACAGTGACCCACACAGTCAGTTTGCACTCACTCCTACTCTGTTCTAATCTAACCCCAAGTGGCTAAACTTGCAGCACACATAACTTTACTGGACAGAGTATCTCTAGAGTTTTTTGTCCATGCTAAAACCTAGTCCGAGAGGCTCTGACTGTTTAGCGGTCCTGCGGACAGTCAGAGAGCACACCCATAGAGCTCTAGGCAAACTGGTCGACCAGATTGGCACTTCTCAGACCAGCAGGCGTTTAGCATATAAGATGTCGGGTGTTTCTAATTGTGTGGGAGACAGCTTTTTGAGACAAAATGCAATAAAATGACAGTATTTTCCTACCTTTGCATTAGTTCTAAATAATAGAACAGCCATGTGTTTGTAAAATCCATGTCAATGCATTCTGCAGGCGGGAGAATTTACAAGATATTTGTTTCAAATGCACATATGATCCCATACAGGGGCATGCCAGGAACCAGTTAATCAAATATGGCCGACATGAGTTAGAAGTGGTGAAATGAGTTGTACAAAAAGGCTCCAAAAAGTGTCACAAAAGAACAAATGAGGAGTTTCTTCAATCGAAAAGGATTTATTATACATTTCTTAGGGAGCGTTCATTAATTATCGCCCAGGGGGGGCACAGTTTTTCTAACACCGATCGGTCAAAAAAAAGTTCCCCATGGGAATACCCAAAAAAAAGTTGGCCCCCCCCCATGGGAATACAAAAAAAAAGTTGGCCCCCCCCCTTGGAATGCCCAAAAAAACCATCGCCCCCCCCCCCCTCCATCTGAATAGGGTAAAAGTACAGAGGAGGCCTAATTGATGTAGCATTTTTTCCATAAGGCTTTCCTTCTTTGCTTTAGAACAAACCCAGCTACAGTCAGTCATTTGTCAAAATTTTGACCAATCTCAGTAGCTAAGTGGTAGGGGTGTTCACCTTAAGCATGGTAGGTCATGGCTTCAAACCCCGGTCGGGTTATACCAATTACTTACACAGTACCTACTGCTCATTTGGCTTGACACCTGCCATTAGAATGAGGAGTAAGGGGCTACTGCCCGAGTGGGAGAATGGCTGTACCACCAATTTTGGTGATGGAACACACAATATTCACTTCATAAAAATTGCTCAAAAAAGAAAATAAATGAAACAAGTAGCAAATGAACAGCTGTTGTTGACGGAACAGCACTGATGCAAAAAAGATCGGGGAGTCTTGAGCAGGACTGGAACACACACCATGTGGAGGCCAGTTTCAATGTCAGTTATTGCCATCTGGAGTCAACTCTGTTGGAGAGGTGCTCGCAGTTGCACCACTGGCAGCCAAGAGCAGATAATGTCAGCCCTTAGGTATTCCTTGGCCAGTTTTACAGGAGAGTCCCTGGAGAGCCTATATATGAGAGGTTTCTGTGTCCTGCTTTTAACATATGAACTTGAATCATATACCTGATTTGAATTATAAGATTCTGTAAGAATCATATACATGATTGAATTTTAAGATTCTGCTAATGTTCTAACCCGAAATCAGTGAATCAACCCCTGCCAAATTGAGGCTGTAGTTGGCAGCTAGCAGTCTTGCTGGAAGCCCCCATCTCTCCTGTACCCATATAATCAATCATAAAGCTTGACTACCTAGAGCCTAATTCTCAATGAAGTCACTTATTGAGACTTGGTTGTTCACATTCATATATCCAGCAGCAACTGCTTTCTCGATTTGTGCCATCAATTCATAGTCATCAGGCTCCCTTGCAGAATCTCAAAGGACCTTTACTGTTTCTTGTAGCAGTATCATTGACATGCAAATACAGATGTTCTGGCAATTTGTTATAGTCTGGCATGGCGTGAGGGATCTTTGGAATGAGTGGATCAAACTATGGTGTGGCCCTCAGAAGGAAGTCCCATTTTCTTGCATGCAGAACCCCTTTAAGTACTCAATGCTCTTCCATATATATGGTAATCTTATTGAAATAAGCAGCAACAGGGGCATTTTGTAGTACTTGATGTTGTAGTAAATGCTCTTAATTCATCAATGTTGAAGAAAAAAACTAATGATCTTGTGAGACTGCATTGATTCTGGGACAAATGTTAGTGTTCGTCCATTGTTGTCTTCCCCCACATAAGTCTGTCAGACTGAGGGAGGGTGGACACCCATCTCTAATTGGCAAACAGGACTGTGACCATAGAAACTGAACTCCAGGGAGTGAGACAACTATAGTTACCTTGTGCATTAATCATTATTATAGTTGTACAACTAAGCTGATTTCTTGTGATATGATATGAATGCATTTCATAACATCAATTTTTGTCATTGAACACAAATATGGGAGTTTGCCTCCATGTTTTGCTGAAAACGTCGACCCCACGACAGAATTAGTGGAAAATTTTGGGCCCCCCCCCCCATGGAAATACCCCCCAAAAAGTTGGCCCCCCCCCTGGGAATGCCCCAAAAAAAGTTGGCCCCACCCCCTAAAAACTGTGCCCCCCCCTGGGCCATAATTATTGTACGCTCCCTTAAGGTAAGGGTGCATGAACATGCACTGACATTGAAAGGATTACTTAGAACCAAGGAAGTGCTTTTCTGTACTATGGGAAAAAGTGTATGTGCTCTCTGACTGTCCGCCAGGCAGTCAAAGTTTCTAGGACTAGCTAAAACTGTACTAATAGTAACACCAGTACTTCAGTAAGTAAGTTCAGCCTTTCAATATCACTCATTCTTATTTATCATGCATGTTTTTATCTGGTTTATTATTATAGATGCCTTGAGCCCAGGACGATTTGAGCCCTCGACGCCTTGAGCCTCTCTGTGGACACTTTGAAAAGTGCACTTAAAATGGTTTAGTCATATACACAACCATAACCCTGACCCAACCCTTTTCTAACCCTAACCCGCCAATCAGAACTAAAATAAGGATAGGTTCAAGGCGTCCAAGGGGTGGGCTCAAGGCGTCCACGCTTTCGCGCTGACAGGGGGCTCAAACAGTAAAAGACTCAAGGCGTCCAATTCCCTCTTTATCCTAGTCCGATTTTGAATTTACCAAAGGGAATAGTTCTAGCAGCTATCAGAATGTTCCTGACAAGTCTCGAACAGTCATGCCACAATTACTATAAAAGAAGGGCGACTGGTCTCATACATAATATTGTTGTACAATATTACTACTCATAGACCCTATTGAGGTATCCCGTAATTCAGTCTGTTGACAAGTTCCGGGTTTCGCTGGTTACCGACGTAGTATGGTGATAGACCCCTTACCCGTAGCCCAGAATTAATGCAGTTTAACGGTTTTCAGACATCCTCAAATTGAAATTCTGATGTCAGAAATGGAAATTTCAGCTATTTCTACATGGGAATCCGAAATTATATTCAGTTTCTCAAATTATAAATCAGAAAACTGTGGTTCATTTTGTCGTAGTGTGCCAAGTCTATCGGGAGCGGAACTTTGCTTTACCCGGGGCGATAATCAGGAGTTTAGTAACCTCTGGAGGCTCTGTACCGTATAGATCTACTGCACTGTAATTGCAACATGTTGCAGTAAAGCGGTAAGACATATTGTACCGGGTAAGATATAAAAAGACATACCAAGATATAACACGGCAAAATCCAGCGTGTTGGTGGAACCAACCCTTTAATATGGCGGCTATGTAGCGTAGTGTCTTATATTCGTTATATAAAGGCTAGTCTGACTTTTCTTTAGTCAGGCTAGGTGATGTACCTGCAGGTGGCTAGTGTGACTCGTACACATGTCTAGTCGTGCTAGATGCCCTGCCAACTTGGTTATGTTAAGGTATTGTAGAACCAGCACTTAAGGCTGGCTTGGTTGACGGCTTCAGACGGCTGGGCTGACTTTACTCCGGGCTGTGGGGAGGGTGGAGGCACGTTTACCGCGGTGACTGGTGTTTATTCTCCTCAGTGGCGAACTTTCTGGTATCAGAAAAGACGGGGCACAGTTTAGTTTAACGGTTAGAATTAGGGTAGGCTAAATCATCTTCAGGATAGACTAGAGGCGTCCACAGAAAGGCTCAAGGCATCTAGGGCTAAAAGCTCAAAACGTCCTAGGCTCAAGGTGTCTGTAAGTATAAGCCACCATAACAATTCCCACCAAAATCGCAAGACATGTTCATAACTTCAGTAAATGCGTAGGGGTGAGATTTTTAACTAAATTTATCTCATAGATTTGATTACCACTGTGGTGTAAAACCAGTAAAGATATTTATAATTGAACTAGAAAAATAAATAAGTTAACAAACTGATACAATGGGTTTAGTTAATTTTAAGTCAAAGAGCGAACCATGATCCCTTGATCTATAGACATGATGTTACAATTGATAGGAACACTACCATGTATTCTTCATTATTTGCTTTGCTTTTTAAAATTTCAGTGTTAAATTCAATCATCAACAATGGCTCAGTGTTGGAAGTACAAAAGCACAGTAATATTTGCCATCATCTTCAGCATCATTGACTTAGTAGTGACAACAGTGACATATGGTCATGGTGTTGACTACCATCTTCACTTCATATTTGACGTATATGAATATAACATTTACACATCGTTGATAGAGTTGTGGGTGTTCAGCCTTGTGAGGTTCACCCTGTTATTTGGTGGGGTAGCTGGCTTTGCCCGTAACCCTTCAGTAGCTGTGCCGCGAATGTTATGTATAAAACCAGCCATAACAGCCCTGCTCGTCACGATGTGGGTGTACACCAATATCAAACTCCTTCTGTACGTGGAGAAACAAAGTGACCTGAAACAGCCCTGGTTCTGGACTCTTTACGGCTGGTCAAACTTTGCTTTCATCATTGCGTATTTCACCTGGTTAGACATGGCTGAACAAAAAGTTATAGCTGTTCCGTCAGAATCACAGTTGAGGGTAGTCATTGAAGACGATGAGAACAGAGTTCTGGTTGATGCTGAGGAACAACCTGATGCCAGAGAAAAAGAGGAGAAGAAGGAAGAGGACAAAAAGAAGACGTCAAGTATGCGGACTGTTGGGAGGTTGATAAAACTGTCCTTCCCGGACTGGTACATTCTGCTCACTGCATTTATCTTCATGACGGTATCTGCTGGAGGTGAGCCTGACTAACTGCTATCATCTCATCATCTGACACTGTTAAAAATTTATGACTCTCCTTAGAGAGATCAAATCTACATGATTAGGGGCATATATCAGACAATTTGGCTTGAAAATTAAAACCCATGTCAATATCCCGGTAATTGAATATGATGATCTCCTAGTGTTATAGGAAACATATCTAACTTCGTCCGATATGCCTTTAAGCTTTAAAAACCATAGTTCACCGTCTTTGTTTTTGAATGAATTGAAGAAAACCATATTTTTTAGAGTACATTTCCTATGTAAATCAGTCAAATGTAATTTAGCCTAATTTACCTAATGGGTTTGGTCAAACTCGATGATATGTTATACTTTACTCATTCGGTATTAGAGTAAGTCAAAGAAACTGTATTTTATTGATAATTGCCATAATTTGAAAATCACCAGGTGGCGCCACTGAGTATTTTAGGATATGCCTTTAAGACTGCTCACCCATACAGACACACTTACAACATTCAGACACATGCTTGCACACAACACTTTGTAATACAGCTACTAACTATATATTTATCACAATTAATAATAGGCACATTTTTTCATTGACAGATCTGTCCTGCCTGTTTTATATCATTCGCATTTAGTGTTTATTATTTCCCCATGGAAGAACTATTGTAACCATGACAGAATGAGGAATAAACATTATCAAATAATAAAAAAAATCTCACCTGTCTCCCCCCCCTGTCTCTGACGGGGGTTTGGATTGAACTGGTGAGATGTTTGAGAAGAATACTGGATTACATGCATAGAAGCCAGCATGCTTTGGATGATACGCTCTGTAAATTGGACTGTACGGTTCTTTTTCGGGAGGCGACATTCTCACACTCGCGGCAAATCATGTAACAAACAATGGCAAATAATCATATTTTGCTTATTGGGAATCAATATATAAACTTACAAACTGTTTTCCGCACATCTTTAGCTATCTACTGATCTTTATTTGAAGTTCCTATGTCAATTATTGACAGAGTTCTGACATGAACTTGGAAAAAAGTGTATGGTCCATCAGTCATCCGCTGAAAAATGAAGCGTGCTGGCTACGAAGCATATCATCCAGATACCTTTGATAACCTCTTACCCTTATCTAACTGATAATGGGTGGAGTCAAGGGTAGCGTAGACACACAAGTAATCACTGTGGTTATCTAGAACCCCTACCTGTATTTGGAAAGAAGGTCCAACCGAAGTACAAGAAAACAACTTCTAAATAATTCAGGATCTTTTATAACATGATGTCTAAGAGATGTATAATGATTCCAAATTCAATATTGACTGAGATCACAGGTCAATAGCAATCAATAATCAAGAAAAATATTTTTCTGTTCTGAGAATTTTTTTTTTCATAAACCACCCAATCAAGAATCACCAGTTCATAAGTACATGCCTCAAATCAATTAAATAAATAAAAAATCCTTTATAACATAACTCGGTGTTTTTAACTTGACAGCGGAGCTGTTTATTCCGTACTACACCGGTCAGGTCATCCAGGGCATCGTCATCGATAAGTCGTCTGGTGCTTTTGTGACAGCGATCATCGTCATGTCTGTCCTCTCTCTGGCAAGGTAAATACTCACACAGTCACCATCTACTTCTCATCAAACCTCGGTCAAGTGCTCACTTAGGCCACTCAAAAATAGAGCCATGAAAAATATGACGATCGGTCTTTTTTTTGCTTGATCAAACTGATGTATAAACATATTTCGATGAGAAAGGACATTTTTGCTCACTAAAATATAGGTTACGGTCAAGGTCAAGGTCGCAGATGCTAAAAGATGCATACAACTTTTAAATTTTCATGGGAACTTAAATCTAGTAGTCTCCAATAAAGGCATAGACAATTTAAGATAATTAAAAGAAACAGGTTTTTAAATCAGCATGATTTTGTGCTTTAGGAACAACCCACAGACTTTTCGTACTCATTCCCGACAAAATCACCCCCTCATCTTCTGGACTAATGTAACAGAACAGGTTTAGGGGAGGGAATTTATGATGGTAGCTGCCGAAATAGGTCTAGAATAGTTTAGACAATAGTTTGGGTTCTGAGCCTGTTCTGTACAGAGGAAACAGAGGAACAAAACACATGAATATATTAATATAGATCTCTGTATTCAAGTGACAATACAAGCAGTGATAATAAGACAATTATAGCAATGATAATGGAACCAGCACACTTACCTATAGAAATCAGGGTGAGAGGTCACAAGTCTGTAGTACTGGCACAAATCAGAACGTTTCTGTTGTACCAATACCTGTGAGTTGTGACCATCCTAGTCAGAAATGATTCAGGATGCCCCTATATAGGGGTTGTAGAGGGCAGCACTGAGTGGGCATGACCATATATGGAGAGGGGATGAGGGGGAGTGACTATGGCAAGCCATTTCTGTTACACTCTCCCCTCCTTAAACTGCTTGCCCTCAAGCAAAACAATATCTCAGATTTTGTGCAAAAATAGCAATCAATAATCTTTGTTCTATATGACAAACAATTATTACACTTTTTCGTTCATAAATGTATACATAGACACAACAGTAATAACAGTGCAAGATGACCTTTTTTAAGTGGTACTGGTTCCAAACAAATATATAAGCATATGCTTTACATAAGCTCCATAAAAGTTATGAGTACATTCATATATTTAAGTTTGTAGCAATACATCATTTATAATCAACCAAACAAGTTTATAATCAGAAAACAATAAATGTGTTACACAATAGACAAAAATCCTAAGTATTGTAAGGTATACTAATTATTGCATGACGATTAAAATGCGATTATATAAACTAATGTATCTGTATAAGACACTTCCTCGATCACCCCACAACAAGGCAACAGGCAGACAACCAGCAGGTCTATGAGACCATACAGCACTCATGATGATGGTGTAAGAATGTCAATGAACTTGTCCAGCAGAACCAATTATTGCACAGGTTGACTGGAGTGCAGGATACACATGATGATGCCGCAGGACATCATATCGCTGTAGGCTGTAGTCAGGTTTGCCACAACAAACTATCTAGCATACTGCTGGCACAGATGATGAATGGGTCTCAGTGAACCCAATATTTAGCACAAGTTCGTTGGATGCAGTATGCAAGATGACAGTGTAGGACATCCTATCTTTGTAGGCGGTGGCCAGGTCTACTGGAACATACTGCTTACCCGCTGTCAGCACTGATGATGAAAGGTTCTGGCAGAACCCAACAGTTAGTGTACAGGTCTGTGGAAGCGTAGAGTTTGTATGATAATGGTGTAGGACATCCCGTCATCTGCAATCCGAGGTCAGGACTACTCTGATGAACTGCCTAGTCCACCAAGACAAAATGAAGAACCGGTTCAGCAGAGCCTCACAAGCCCACGCCCTCTCCAAATCCCAGCCAAGCTAGTGCCAGCAGGGAAGGTGAAAGTTCAGCAACCATTGTGACAGGAGAGAAGGGGCAAGAGGTTCTGCTAGAGTCTATGTTGGCATGGCGGATGTGTAGTCACTGGTAGACTGCAGGCACATGGCACTTCCTGAAGGTGTAGTCACAGGGAAGACTGCAGGTCCTGATGGCATCATACACTCCCCGCCCTGTCTACAATAGTCTGCAGCTGATTAGACTGGGGTCCCAGGATGAAGTGAGTCTCTTGGCGATCCTGATGGCATCACAGTTCAAAATACACCAGGTACTGATAGGTCACACGACAAGTATGCTGTATAATACACACATATTGCCAAAATTAGTTGATGGCTGTCACCATGCTGTGGGGAAACAGGGGAAACACCTCTTTTTTTTCAAACATCTACTCAGGAGATAAGTTCCCATACATAAAACAATCAATCAATAACTGACAAACTAAACATTTGTAATATGTTTTAAGAACATAACTATGCATGGCAATCGATATGTCAAGTAACTAAACATGAAAATAAGCATCTTTTCAAGTTATAATAATGCTTGGAAACTATTATAGTAATAGTAATAATTTCATACAATGACATTTCATGAATGTCTTGAGTCACATTTGGTTTTCATTGTTAACTACATTACAAGAAGTTATATTTTGACTTGGTCTTGATGCATGAGGGCATCAGCATATCTTTGTATCAATTCATCAGTTAGTATTCCTAATTAAGGTGAAGTAAATCATAGTACATAATATCTATTCCTATCTTGAATACAGTAAACCATAAGATATAATATCAAACGCCTGTCTAAAATAGTAGACTGCAGGATATGGTATCTACTCCTATCTAGGATAAATAAACCCATAAAGCCATTAATATCAAAAGAATAAGCAGTCTTAAGCTAGGGTAATATAAGGTACATAGTAGAGCATATTAAGCATTGTTCCCATAAACTAAGCTTATTAGGAGCTAGATACTAAATGATTAGACAATGATTAAATTCGCACTAGCAACTGAAGAGTATAATACTAGATCAGCATTCTGGAAGGAAATGTGGACAATTAGTTTATTGCTCAAGGGTTTTGTCAAGTTCTGGGCTCGCCTTGAGCACAGCGTCCACCCAGGTGGTATCTACCTCTCCCCTAACAGACTGACACTTGTCAATATGGAGTACTCGGCGGCGAGAACGAGGCCCTTCTCTGACTTCAACATTGAGGCTTCCTATGACCATGGTCACCACAAAAGGGCCAGTCCAACTCATTTGTAGCTTTGGAGACAAGCCTTTCTGGCGCACTGGGTAATATACCCAGACAACATCTCCTCGTTTGAACCTGTGCCCATGGGATCGTCGGTCATAGTAAGTCTTTTGTCTTTTCTGTGCCACACCCAGATGTTTCTTTACAAGAGTATTGGAATCCTGCATCCTCTGGGTCAGAGTCTCCACATAATGGGGGTAACCAGAGTGTCCTGGTTCCCAGCCAGGTGCTGCATCCATTACGTTAAAAGGGGGTGAGCATTCTCGTCCTAACATCAGCTTATTTGGTGTATAACCTGTGGATGAGTGTACACTTGACCTGTACGCCATAGCAATTATTGGGAGATGCTCATCCCAGTCATTCTGTTGTTGGTTTACTAATTGACGTAGCATCTGTAAAATGGTCCTGTTCATTCTCTCCACTTGGCCATCTGTCTGTGGATGGTAGGGGGATGTTCTCACTTTATCTACATGAAAAAGGTGACAAAGCTGCATCACTACCTCCGATGTAAAGTCTGGGCCCTGATCAGTGAGTAATTCAACAGGCACTCCAAAACGACAGAATATAGTTTCAAACAGAGCTTCAGCAACTGTGACTGCACGCTGATCTGGTAGAGGGATGAGCTCTACCCATTTGGTGAAATAGTCTGCGATCACAAGTATCACAGTATTGTTGTTTCCGGTTTTGGGGAAAGGGCCAAGAATGTCCATTGCTACCCTTTCCATTGGGGCTCCAGTAGGCATACTTTTCATTGGAGCTTTATTCTGTCTATTACTATGTTTTGTCCTGAAACATAGGTCACAGCGCCTACACCATTCCCGCACATCTTGGCTCAAAGTTCGCCAGAAGAACTTTGATTGCCTGGCCCGTTGGAGTGTGCGTTCCTGGCCCATGTGTCCTGCTGTGGGATGGTCATGCAGAAGAGTGAGGAGCGCAGGGACTCTACTGCGGGGCAGAAGGATCCTCTCTGTATCCTGGCCTTCCTTATCTCTCCAGCAGTAACACAATAAGCCCTGCTCATTTTTGTAGATCCTCTCAAACTGGGCCCAATAGTATTTTACTTCAGGCCCCTCATGTGTTATGCAATCCCTTAGGGGCCTCATTGTACCCCAAGCACGAACCACTCCAAGAACATGATCATCCTCCTGGCATTTCAGCAGCTGTTCCGTGCTCCACCCATCTGCTGTTCCAATCACCTCTATTGGTCTTGCCTCAACCTTGTGTCGTTTACGACCACGGCCACGCCTCCCAAGGGTTCTTCGTGTTGAGACAGCCCGAAACTGCAAGCCTCCTTCAGCCTGGGTTTTCACTTGGACAGAATCTTTCCTGTTCTTGGTCCGGCTCATTACCGGAGGACTGGATCTGCTACGTGGCTTCCTCTTAACAGGTGCTGGATCTTCATGTTCTTGGCCACATTGGGCACAGGGGAAAGGGCATGGAATCCTAGACAGGGCATCTGCATTTCCATGGTCCTTACCAGGCCGGTGGGCTATGTCATAGTTAAATGGGGCAAGCCTCTCAACCCAACGAGCTAATTGGCCCTCTGGGTTCTTTGACTGGAGAAGCCATCGCAATGCTGCATGATCAGTACGGATGAGAAACTTCTTTCCATACAGATAATGTCGGTACTTCTCTGTAAAGTACACTACTGCCAGAAGCTCTCTTCGAGTCACACAGTAATTTCGTTCAGCATCATCTAGGACCCGGCTGCCATACGAGAGAACTTTCTCCTCTCCATCCTGTAACTGTGAGAGCACTGACCCGATTCCACAGTTGCTGGCATCAGTGTCAAGTATATACAATCCTTCTCTTCCAGGATAACCTAGGATAGGTCCAGAAGTTAGGGCTTCTTTCAGCTTGCCAAATGCAAGATCTTGTTCATGGCCCCACTGAAAAATTGCATTTTTTCCTGAAAGCTGATGCAATGGTTCTGCAATTAATGCATAGTCCTTTACAAATCTCCTGTAGTAACTGGTTAGGCCAATGAAGGCCCGAACATCTCTTTTGGTCTGTGGTATGGGCCAAGCCTGTACTTTAGCTACCTTGGCAGGATCTGTTCTCACCCCTTCGTGGGAGACCACATGCCCAAGAAAGTGAACTATCTTGCAGAAAAGTTCACATTTAGATGGCTTCAACTTCAATCCAGCATCCCTTATATGGGTGAAGACAGTTGATAGTCTCTCCAGTAGACCCTCAAATGTGGAGCTGAACACAATCACATCGTCAAGATACAACAAGGACAGAAGGATCCTCTCTGTATCCTGGCCTTCCTTATCTCTCCAGCAGTAACACAATAAGCCCTGCTCATTTTTGTAGATCCTCTCAAACTGGGCCCAATAGTATTTTACTTCAGGCCCCTCATGTGTTATGCAATCCCTTAGGGGCCTCATTGTACCCCAAGCACGAACCACGCCAAGAACATGATCATCCTCCTGGCATTTCAGCAGCTGTTCCCTGCTCCACCCATCTGCTGTTCCAATCACCTCTATTGGTCTTGCCTCAACCTTGTGTCGTTTACGACCATGGCCACGCCTCCCAAGGGTTCTTCGTGTTGAGACAGCCCGAAACTGCAAGCCTCCTTCAGCCTGGGTTTTCACTTGGACAGAATCTTTCCTGTTCTTGGTCCGGCTCATTACCGGAGGACTGGATCTGCTACGTGGCTTCCTCTTAACAGGTGCTGGATCTTCATGTTCTTGGCCACATTGGGCACAGGGGAAAGGGCATGGAATCCTAGACAGGGCATCTGCATTTCCATGGTCCTTACCAGGCCGGTGGGCTATGTCATAGTTAAATGGGGCAAGCCTCTCAACCCAACGAGCTAATTGGCCCTCTGGGTTCTTTGACTGGAGAAGCCATCGCAATGCTGCATGATCAGTACGGATGAGAAACTTCTTTCCATACAGATAATGTCGGTACTTCTCTGTAAAGTACACTACTGCCAGAAGCTCTCTTCGAGTCACACAGTAATTTCGTTCAGCATCATCTAGGACCCGGCTGCCATACAAGAGAACTTTCTCCTCTCCATCCTGTAACTGTGAGAGCACTGACCCGATTCCACAGTTGCTGGCATCAGTGTCAAGTATATACAATCCTTCTCTTCCAGGATAACCTAGGATAGGTCCAGAAGTTAGGGCTTCTTTCAGCTTGCCAAATGCAAGATCTTGTTCATGGCCCCACTGAAAAATTGCATTTTTTCCTGAAAGCTGATGCAATGGTTCTGCAATTAATGCATAGTCCTTTACAAATCTCCTGTAGTAACTGGTTAGGCCAATGAAGGCCCGAACATCTCTTTTGGTCTGTGGTATGGGCCAAGCCTGTACTTTAGCTACCTTGGCAGGATCTGTTCTCACCCCTTCGTGGGAGACCACATGCCCAAGAAAGTGAACTATCTTGCAGAAAAGTTCACATTTAGATGGCTTCAACTTCAATCCAGCATCCCTTATATGGGTGAAGACAGTTGATAGTCTCTCCAGTAGACCCTCAAATGTGGAGCTGAACACAATCACATCGTCAAGATACAACAAGGACAGAAGGATCCTCTCTGTATCCTGGCCTTCCTTATCTCTCCAGCAGTAACACAATAAGCCCTGCTCATTTTTGTAGATCCTCTCAAACTGGGCCCAATAGTATTTTACTTCAGGCCCCTCATGTGTTATGCAATCCCTTAGGGGCCTCATTGTACCCCAAGCACGAACCACGCCAAGAACATGATCATCCTCCTGGCATTTCAGCAGCTGTTCCCTGCTCCACCCATCTGCTGTTCCAATCACCTCTATTGGTCTTGCCTCAACCTTGTGTCGTTTACGACCACGGCCACGCCTCCCAAGGGTTCTTCGTGTTGAGACAGCCCGAAACTGCAAGCCTCCTTCAGCCTGGGTTTTCACTTGGACAGAATCTTTCCTGTTCTTGGTCCGGCTCATTACCAGAGGACTGGATCTGCTACGTGGCTTCCTCTTAACAGGTGCTGGATCTTCATGTTCTTGGCCACATTGGGCACAGGGGAAAGGGCATGGAATCCTAGACAGGGCATCTGCATTTCCATGGTCCTTACCAGGCCGGTGGGCTATGTCATAGTTAAATGGGGCAAGCCTCTCAACCCAACGAGCTAATTGGCCCTCTGGGTTCTTTGACTGGAGAAGCCATCGCAATGCTGCATGATCAGTACGGATGAGAAACTTCTTTCCATACAGATAATGTCGGTACTTCTCTGTAAAGTACACTACTGCCAGAAGCTCTCTTCGAGTCACACAGTAATTTCGTTCAGCATCATCTAGGACCCGGCTGCCATACGAGAGAACTTTCTCCTCTCCATCCTGTAACTGTGAGAGCACTGACCCGATTCCACAGTTGCTGGCATCAGTGTCAAGTATATACAATCCTTCTCTTCCAGGATAACCTAGGATAGGTCCAGAAGTTAGGGCTTCTTTCAGCTTGCCAAATGCAAGATCTTGTTCATGGCCCCACTGAAAAATTGCATTTTTTCCTGAAAGCTGATGCAATGGTTCTGCAATTAATGCATAGTCCTTTACAAATCTCCTGTAGTAACTGGTTAGGCCAATGAAGGCCCGAACATCTCTTTTGGTCTGTGGTATGGGCCAAGCCTGTACTTTAGCTACCTTGGCAGGATCTGTTCTCACCCCTTCGTGGGAGACCACATGCCCAAGAAAGTGAACTATCTTGCAGAAAAGTTCACATTTAGATGGCTTCAACTTCAATCCAGCATCCCTTATATGGGTGAAGACAGTTGATAGTCTCTCCAGTAGACCCTCAAATGTGGAGTTGAACACAATCACATCGTCAAGATACAACAAGGACAGAAGGATCCTCTCTGTATCCTGGCCTTCCTTATCTCTCCAGCAGTAACACAATAAGCCCTGCTCATTTTTGTAGATCCTCTCAAACTGGGCCCAATAGTATTTTACTTCAGGCCCCTCATGTGTTA
Organism: Alentia gelatinosa; assembly: GCA_950022655.1. Lineage (NCBI taxonomy): Eukaryota > Metazoa > Annelida > Polychaeta > Phyllodocida > Polynoidae > Alentia > Alentia gelatinosa. Next base: position 78,524,727 of record OX465579.1, on the reverse strand, counting down.
TGCAATCCCTTAGGGGCCTCATTGTACCCCAAGCACGAACCACGCCAAGAACATGATCATCCTCCTGGCATTTCAGCAGCTGTTCCGTGCTCCACCCATCTGCTGTTCCAATCACCTCTATTGGTCTTGCCTCAACCTTGTGTCGTTTACGACCACGGCCACGCCTCCCAAGGGTTCTTCGTGTTGAGACAGCCCGAAACTGCAAGCCTCCTTCAGCCTGGGTTTTCACTTGGACAGAATCTTTCCTGTTCTTGGTCCGGCTCATTACCGGAGGACTGGATCTGCTACGTGGCTTCCTCTTAACAGGTGCTGGATCTTCATGTTCTTGGCCACATTGGGCACAGGGGAAAGGGCATGGAATCCTAGACAGGGCATCTGCATTTCCATGGTCCTTACCAGGCCGGTGGGCTATGTCATAGTTAAATGGGGCAAGCCTCTCAACCCAACGAGCTAATTGGCCCTCTGGGTTCTTTGACTGGAGAAGCCATCGCAATGCTGCATGATCAGTACGGATGAGAAACTTCTTTCCATACAGATAATGTCGGTACTTCTCTGTAAAGTACACTACTGCCAGAAGCTCTCTTCGAGTCACACAGTAATTTCGTTCAGCATCATCTAGGACCCGGCTGCCATACGAGAGAACTTTCTCCTCTCCATCCTGTAACTGTGAGAGCACTGACCTGATTCCACAGTTGCTGGCATCAGTGTCAAGTATATACAATCCTTCTCTTCCAGGATAACCTAGGATAGGTCCAGAAGTTAGGGCTTCTTTCAGCTTGCCAAATGCAAGATCTTGTTCATGGCCCCACTGAAAAATTGCATTTTTTCCTGAAAGCTGATGCAATGGTTCTGCAATTAATGCATAGTCCTTTACAAATCTCCTGTAGTAACTGGTTAGGCCAATGAAGGCCCGAACATCTCTTTTGGTCTGTGGTATGGGCCAAGCCTGTACTTTAGCTACCTTGGCAGGATCTGTTCTCACCCCTTCGTGGGAGACCACATGCCCAAGAAAGTGAACTATCTTGCAGAAAAGTTCACATTTAGATGGCTTCAACTTCAATCCAGCATCCCTTATATGGGTGAAGACAGTTGATAGTCTCTCCAGTAGACCCTCAAATGTGGAGCTGAACACAATCACATCGTCAAGATACAACAAGGACAGAAGGATCCTCTCTGTATCCTGGCCTTCCTTATCTCTCCAGCAGTAACACAATAAGCCCTGCTCATTTTTGTAGATCCTCTCAAACTGGGCCCAATAGTATTTTACTTCAGGCCCCTCATGTGTTATGCAATCCCTTAGGGGCCTCATTGTACCCCAAGCACGAACCACGCCAAGAACATGATCATCCTCCTGGCATTTCAGCAGCTGTTCCGTGCTCCACCCATCTGCTGTTCCAATCACCTCTATTGGTCTTGCCTCAACCTTGTGTCGTTTACGACCACGGCCACGCCTCCCAAGGGTTCTTCGTGTTGAGACAGCCCGAAACTGCAAGCCTCCTTCAGCCTGGGTTTTCACTTGGACAGAATCTTTCCTGTTCTTGGTCCGGCTCATTACCGGAGGACTGGATCTGCTACGTGGCTTCCTCTTAACAGGTGCTGGATCTTCATGTTCTTGGCCACATTGGGCACAGGGGAAAGGGCATGGAATCCTAGACAGGGCATCTGCATTTCCATGGTCCTTACCAGGCCGGTGGGCTATGTCATAGTTAAATGGGGCAAGCCTCTCAACCCAACGAGCTAATTGGCCCTCTGGGTTCTTTGACTGGAGAAGCCATCGCAATGCTGCATGATCAGTACGGATGAGAAACTTCTTTCCATACAGATAATGTCGGTACTTCTCTGTAAAGTACACTACTGCCAGAAGCTCTCTTCGAGTCACACAGTAATTTCGTTCAGCATCATCTAGGACCCGGCTGCCATACGAGAGAACTTTCTCCTCTCCATCCTGTAACTGTGAGAGCACTGACCTGATTCCACAGTTGCTGGCATCAGTGTCAAGTATATACAATCCTTCTCTTCCAGGATAACCTAGGATAGGTCCAGAAGTTAGGGCTTCTTTCAGCTTGCCAAATGCAAGATCTTGTTCATGGCCCCACTGAAAAATTGCATTTTTTCCTGAAAGCTGATGCAATGGTTCTGCAATTAATGCATAGTCCTTTACAAATCTCCTGTAGTAACTGGTTAGGCCAATGAAGGCCCGAACATCTCTTTTGGTCTGTGGTATGGGCCAAGCCTGTACTTTAGCTACCTTGGCAGGATCTGTTCTCACCCCTTCGTGGGAGACCACATGCCCAAGAAAGTGAACTATCTTGCAGAAAAGTTCACATTTAGATGGCTTCAACTTCAATCCAGCATCCCTTATATGGGTGAAGACAGTTGATAGTCTCTCCAGTAGACCCTCAAATGTGGAGCTGAACACAATCACATCGTCAAGATACAACAAGGACAGAAGGATCCTCTCTGTATCCTGGCCTTCCTTATCTCTCCAGCAGTAACACAATAAGCCCTGCTCATTTTTGTAGATCCTCTCAAACTGGGCCCAATAGTATTTTACTTCAGGCCCCTCATGTGTTATGCAATCCCTTAGGGGCCTCATTGTACCCCAAGCACGAACCACGCCAAGAACATGATCATCCTCCTGGCATTTCAGCAGCTGTTCCGTGCTCCACCCATCTGCTGTTCCAATCACCTCTATTGGTCTTGCCTCAACCTTGTGTCGTTTACGACCACGGCCACGCCTCCCAAGGGTTCTTCGTGTTGAGACAGCCCGAAACTGCAAGCCTCCTTCAGCCTGGGTTTTCACTTGGACAGAATCTTTCCTGTTCTTGGTCCGGCTCATTACCGGAGGACTGGATCTGCTACGTGGCTTCCTCTTAACAGGTGCTGGATCTTCATGTTCTTGGCCACATTGGGCACAGGGGAAAGGGCATGGAATCCTAGACAGGGCATCTGCATTCCCAAGAAAGTGAACTATCTTGCAGAAAAGTTCACATTTAGATGGCTTCAACTTCAATCCAGCATCCCTTATATGGGTGAAGACAGTTGATAGTCTCTCCAGTAGACCCTCAAATGTGGAGCTGAACACAATCACATCGTCAAGATACAACAAGACTCCCTTGCCTTTCTCATTGCGCAGAACATGCTCCATTAGTCTCTCAAAAGTTGAGGGGGCATTGCATAGGCCAAAAGGCATCACAGTCCACTCATAAAGGCCAAAGGGGGTTGTGAATGCCGTTTTATGCCGATCTTCTGCCTTGACACCAACCTGCCAGTACCCACTGGCAAGATCGAGAGTAGCAAACCAACCTGCACCACCAAGTTTGGAGAGGTAGTCATCTATGTGGGGTAGTGGATATGCATCCTTTTCTGTAACAGCATTTAGTTGCCTGTAGTCTACACACATGCGAGGAGTGCCATCCTTTTTCTTTACCATCACGATAGGTGCCGACCAGGGACTCTCTGATGGTGTTATTATTCCCTGGTCAATCAACTTAGTGAGTTCCGCTTTTACAAGATCCTCAGTGTGTATTGGGACCCTTCTTGGTGGTATCTTTATGGGACGAGCATCCCCAGTTCAGATCTCATGCTCTTTTAAGTGTGTCTGGCCAAGTTTTTCACCACCACATGCAAAAATATGACGAAATTCCCTCAAGAGTCCATGGACCTGTTCCACCTGCTCGTCATTGAGGTTAGCAGCTGTCCGTTTGGAGAGCTCTATCATTTCATGCGCTTCACAGCTGGTGTTTGCAAACCGATAAAGGTCAGGGTCTGTTCTTGCTCTTGGTTGAAGGGGTAGCCCTCCACCAGGTTCCATGTCACTAGGGAGTCGGATGTCCATGTCAACCCAACTCCACTCCCACTGGTACCGTGACAAAAAGTCGTGACCCAGCACAAGTTCTGGTCCCATGTCTGATGTTAAGAAGTGATGGTAAGTTGGCCCCAGCTTTGTGTGGAGTTCCAATCCAACTTTATATGCTACTTTGACTGGAGTCCCATTGATTGCATATACTTTGTGGGTAGACCTTTGTATGTCTAGTTCTGCCCCTAGCTGTCGGAGACGTGCCAGTAAGTCTTGTCCTAAGAAGGACATCTCAGCACCTGTATCAATCAGGGCTGATACAGACTCATCTCCAACAGGGGTCCTGATGTTAACTATTACACGCATCTCACGGGGCCTTGGTGTTGCTGATTGTCAAGAGCTGTTGTTTCTGACATGGGCCTGGTCATGGCCAGTAGGGGAGGGGACAGTGTGTAAAGGTGAATTCGCTGGTTGATTAGGAGAGTAAGCCCGTGGTGACATACTCCTTCTGTGTGGGCTTGTGTGTTTTGTATGATTATTGTCATACTGCGTCCTTGGATGAGGAGATGGAGACCTGCCTCGGCCACCTATCTTATTGGATGCTTGTGGGCAGTCACGCTGAAAATGGCCCAAACCTCCACATGCATGGCATTTTTGATCATTTGGGCTTGAGCTCCTGGGTCTGGGACACTCTCGACGGAAATGGGTAATATCCCCACAGTTATAGCACCCTCGTTGTGGCTTGGGACTAGGGGCTCTAGTCTTATGACACTGGTATAGCCAATGCCCTACGTCACCACATCCCACACACCAGACTTCATCTCTCCTTGACAGCCTATCCGGGAGCGAATCAGGGCTAGTACCCCTGAACCTAACTTTCGGCACTGCTTTTGCCTCTGGTTTCCAAGCCACCTTGTGAGCTGCTGCTTTCACAGCCTCACTGAGACTCTAGCTTTGGCGTTATGGACTGCCTTGGACAGTTTATCTCCAATGGCTCTCTTAAAGTGGGTCACACCAATTATCTCGACCCCATTTGGATCGAGTTCAGGATGGGCCAGCTTCACAAGGGGCCTTAGATCTGGTTCGAGTGCCTCTAGGCTCTCCCCTGGCTTGCGTGTCCTGGCCTCTAGAGCTGCCTGATTCAGCTCTACATGTTGCTGCACCCCAAAACGCCTCTGTAGAGCTGCATCCAGCTGTGCAAAGCTCTCGATCACCTGCTGAGGCTCATCATCAATGAATCGTTGGGCATCTCCAGTCAGCTGCACAGAGAGCATGTCCAACATCATGCTGGAATCCCAGCGACTAACCCGTGCCAGCCGCTTAAAGTAATTCCGGTACTCTTCCCAGGGTGTTGTTCCATCATATGCCCTTGGCTTTACGCTAAGGCCTCTTGTACCCCTGCTCTCCTGTCTTGCTTCAGGATAAGACAGCCCTTGCATTGAGCCTGGCAGGGGAGACAATGGTCTTTGCAATGATGGAGATCTCTGTTGGAGTGACTGACGGTTAGACAAACCAGTCACTGGGGATGTGGATCTCACACCAGGTGCACGGGAACAAGAAGAGGGTGCTGTTGGTGAAGAGTACTTCTGGTGGGGTGATCGGTATTGCATTTGGTATGACTCCGGGGATGGTGACCTTCGCCTGTGTAATTGGGGTATGCGACCTGATGGGGATCGATATCTCCGCTCGTAATGTTGGTTGGGGGGATGGCATGCAGTAGTTGGCGACCTCCGTTCGGGTGATTGCCATCGGTCTGCGTGTTGAGATGGGGAATGGTATAGTCTACTGGGTGCTTCTCGTTCGGAATGATACCCCAATGTTTGGTAATGTGGAGAGGGTGAGCGGATGTGAGAGAATCGACGTTGTGCAGGGTTTGAGGCTGGTGAAAATTCTGATAATTGTCTGGGTGGCGAGACATGTCCACCAGTCTCTTGCTCCATCTGGTAGTCACAATACCCACTAGTTTTCTCGCCCCATTCCGACCCTTCATCCTTGGGGGCCCGTGGGCAGTAAATCCCCTTGGATATTATGCCCCTGTGGTGCCTATCTGCCGAAGTTGATTTGCAATCACAATCAGGCACCCTGGGCACATCTTGATTTGGTTTGGAATTGGCTTGCTGACTGAGGAAAATTGTAAGTGCTTCCATCATTCGACCAAGCAATGCACTATTATCCACACAGTGACCCCCGTGGATTGGGGCATCACTCTGTGTGCTCCTTTGCTGGCCACTCTTTTGAATTTGCTTTGAGGGTTCATTGCTTTGAGGGTTCACCTCCTCATCATCCCCCTTTGAGGAACCATGCTCAATGCTCAATTGTTCCTCAGCCCTCCACTCATCCTTGGTCTGATAGGCCCCTCCATTTGTGTTAGCCATATTGCTAATTTGGGCTAGAGGATAATGCTGTAATAAAAGGGATTTACCAAATTCTTACCTTATGTGGTGCTATTTTCAGGGTGAGTGAAGAAACTATTTGAACTTGAAAAAAATTGACAAATTGAAAGAGTTAAAGTACTTACCTTTTTATGAATATAGTTTCAGTTAAAGTCAACTTTAACCCAAAATATTCTCCTGTCAGCAATATGTGTAGCCCGGTGGGGTGTGTAGTAATCTTACCTTTTTCCTCCCACACAATCCAAAGACCTCACCACTATATTTATCAGGCCAAAATAAATGAAAAAATGATAAAATAATCAGGCCTGGAGTAACAATGATATTTAGAGGCCAAATGATGAATCAATATCTCATATAGCAATTAAGCTGTGATAAATACTGAGTTAATTAATAATCTAGTAATTTACTGGATGGAATTTCCAAAATAATCTCTTTTTAGATACCAAATTATTGAAATATTCAGAGGTAAGGTGCTGGTCCAATCATCAAAGCAATGAATTATCACTTCCTGGGGATACCGTGGCAACCAATATGATGATATAATATTGAAGAGAATAAATACAAGGGAGTCCACAAATAAATGCAGAGTGGGTACTGTAAATACCAGATTCTGTACTGTAAATACCAGATCTGGTACCCCTCCCTTCCTTAAAGTGAGGTATGGATAGACCAAATATATTGATTACAGCAAGTTGCCACAATATACCTGTATCTAAATGAATACAGAGATCTCAAAAAGCATGCAATAAAAAATCAATGTATGACGCAATGATTTTTCCAATTATTGGATCTAAAAAATAAATCCAAATTTTTTCAACTCCTAAGAGTCAATACAAAGTGCACAAACTCTACACATCCACAGGCTAACCATGTGCAGCAAGGGTTAAACCCATTCACTTCAAGTTAACTATGTATACTCCAAGAAACGACCCAAACTAGCCACATGTTAGCAGCAAAATAACACTGCAAAAATACGGGGACCTGCTACAATTAAAATTACACCCTAGTCTTTAATAAAGCAGAGAATGTTTGTTTTACAAGGTAACTGGTGCTGGGTGAAGTATAGAGAGCGCCCCCAACAGAGTCTCTAACCAAGTTTCAATCTTCAGAGATTGAGGGTAGTTAGAGTCCAGACTCCTATAGGTGCATCTACACACACAAAACATGGATGTTTGTCATACAGGTTATTGGGTTAAATGGGTTCTAATTAACATGAAAACATGAATTCTGCACGCATATGGCGTTAGCACCCAATTGTGGATGTAAGTGTGTGGTTGGGAGGGGGTATCACTGAGCAGCTCCTGGCGGGCTGCACATACCACTTATGGGTGGTAGGGGTGAGCAGGCACGTACAGGAGTGTCACCAGGGTGTGGTGCCCTACCCTACCAAGGAACAGCGGCGGGTGAGTGTAACTTGAGTGACTCAATGTGTTTCTCAAGAAAGAGGAACTGAACTTGAATTACACTTGAATGACCCCAACATCGTGACCATTGAAAGTTGAACAGGATATACAAGAGATGACCACGTGCTCACTGACTAGCACAGAAGAGACTTCCAATTTAAAGATTTTGCTTTTGATTTCAGAGTTTTAAGCCTAGCTTTATAGGAAACACTAAAACGTTTTACCGAGCCCCAATGGTTCCTCCAGCTTCTTGGAGTAATTTAGAAATATAAAACCGTAGCAGTTACAGGTTGTTGAGACAGAATCTAAATAAACCTTACTTTTCCTTTGGTGTCACTTCAGAGGAATAACTATATGAAATGTTATTAGAATAAGGAAAATTAGATTCTACTGATTTCTGATTGTGATCTATGTACTGGAGACCACGTGGGCACTTTTTACACATTCATAAAATTAGGACTGCAGCCTAAATATACTGATCAGATGAAATCACCAGTAATATACACATACAAAAAGTCATGTAAGAAACATGTACAGAGTCTCGTGGTGAAATGACTGATAAATCACTAATATCACTGGGACCACATGGCCAGAGCAGGCTCAGCTGCGTGGAGAAGGATTTGATGACAGGGCCACCTGTTGAATAGCTCCCCATGTGCTCAGTGTATGTGAGATATCTGATACACAAATTATTTAAATCACAGTGGGCAATTTCGGAATACTGAGGCTTTTACATTCAAAGCAGAGGACTCCAGCCTGACAGAATATATACTGTATTGTCCAGAATTAATGGTGAAAAGAGACACTTTTCACGGGATGGACACAAAGGCCTAACATTGGGATTAAATTCCTTAAATCAGGTGGAAATCCACTAATATACACAAATACAGAAGATGTAAGAATGTATAGATCCTTGTGATGAAAGACTGAGAAATCACTTAGTACTGATTCCACTATGATGTAGGAATGACTGTTGAATTACTTAGATACCACGTGGTCCTATCTAAAGAATAGGGCTAATGAACAAATTTGGAATATAGAAAATTTACTCTCTCAAGATATATATACAGTACTGATAAGGGAAGTGATAGTTGTCTTCTACTGAATTATGTGAGTTGTGAACTGGGAATCACATGGCTAAAGTATTCTGAGCTACTTAGGCTAGAGACTTGATTACAGGACCACGTGTTAAGTCGCTCACCACATGCTCAGAGAACGGAATAGGCATTCATCAACTCACATGTTCAGAATATCAGTTTGTCCAGAACATTGCATTGAGTGGAATTAAAACAAAAAGACAGAAACGTGTATTATACTAATAATATTCACCCAGGCCCTTATATGGGACCAACTTTGGACGATCTTCAGGATAGATTAAGAGATAAATACATACAATATAAACGGAAAATCCCAGTAGATGATTCGAGAATTCTGAGGCCCTTATATCAAAAGCAAAAGAATTATATGAATTATTCAGTCTAAGAGAACAACCTAGCTCCAAGCAAACTATGGATAGGTGGGAGGACCCAGTACTGTAGACCACGTGGGGACTGATGAACAAAGCAGGATCTGATCCTTGGCCTGTCACCACGTGCTCAGAGCAAGTAGCCACTGAAAGAAAAGTAGGAATAGCCAAATAATGGCTATCCCACCGCTGCCACCAGTTGTAACAGAACAGGTTTAGGGGAGGGAATTTATGATGGTAGCTGCCGAAATAGGTCTAGAATAGTTTAGACAATAGTTTGGGTTCTGAGCCTGTTCTGTACAGAGGAAACAGAGGAACAAAACACATGAATATATTAATATAGATCTCTGTATTCAAGTGACAATACAAGCAGTGATAATAAGACAATTATAGCAATGATAATGGAACCAGCACACTTACCTATAGAAATCAGGGTGAGAGGTCACAAGTCTGTAGTACTGGCACAAATCAGAACGTTTCTGTTGTACCAATACCTGTGAGTTGTGACCATCCTAGTCAGAAATGATTCAGGATGCCCCTATATAGGGGTTGTAGAGGGCAGCACTGAGTGGGCATGACCATATATGGAGAGGGGATGAGGGGGAGTGACTATGGCAAGCCATTTCTGTTACACTAACATGTGCCATGTCCTTCTCTGACATAAAATTCATCATCATTGTCATAACTGCGCTCTCTATAGCAAGATAAATACTCACATAATCACCATCTAAGTCAAAACAAGCCTATGGGTCGGATTTTTGAAAACTGCTAAATTGCCAAAATAAGCTTATTCAAGGTTCATGTTGTATAAACGTATCTCATCAATGTAAAAATGAAATTATTTGGTGCATCTTTTGATAGTCTTTCTTTCCAACATAGGGTTTTGTAGAGCTCTGAGGAATTTTTCCTTCTGAAAACCAACAAAAACTGTGATTTTCTAGTGATTTTCACTTTGTTCAAAATCTGGGAGACACAATTTTGAGCCAATTGTATTTATTAACATGTTTAAAGCATATGTCATGAGAAGTGTAGACAATATAATTTTGAAAATTGGTAAAAGATTGCAAAAATATTTAAATGGTGAAAAATATCTAGGACCTTCAAATTTTCCAACATAGAGACCCATAGAGCATGTTGTTCAACACCCCGACTTTCAGTGGACAATACTAATGAAATATATTGAGAGAAATTAATTTTCCTTTATTGTACAATGCTGACAAGAATCGTGGCTGTGATACCTGAAAGTTTCAACACAATCGGATTTTCCATTCTGATATCAGAACATTATGATCCCATGATGATATTTTTCCAAAAAATGGTGTGTTGGACCACATATTTCTAAAGGATGTATAAAAGAACTAATAATTATAATGGAATAACAAATATCCCTGATTATGTTAAGAACCCCTACCACTCATAAATACCCAGGTTGATTTTTTTCGAAATAATTTTTTTTTACTTTTTAGGGTTCAAAAACTGAAAACGTGTTGTCCGACACCCCGGGGTGTCGGACAACATGCTGTGATATAAGTTATGATTTTGGGATTGTTTTTTATCAGTAATTGAGTGGTGTGCTTTGTTAAATCACATCATTAAAGATATAAAGGATTATAGCCTCAAATTTTATTTTTGTCATTGTTCTGAGCAATTCTATTAACGTGTTGTCCGACACCCCTCGTGTTGTCCGACACCCCTGTGTTGCCCAGCTTTTCTTTTAAATCTAATATATGATAAAGGTATTCTGGGTAAAATATAATGTGTGTCACCATATAATATTAGTCTTTCTTAAGTTATAAGCATTTATAACATTTCTTGAAATTTCAAATATTTAGGGGCCTGGACAAACTGCAGTATTTTACACAACTTCAAAAGGCTCTCAAATCTAAACCATTCATCTGATTTTGTTGCAATAATGTTTTTCTGGAAGGTACTTAGTAGGTGGATAACATAAAATATAAAAAGAAGTGTTATTTAAAAAAAATTTTTGCATGTTTTATCCCATGATCATAGCAGAATTTAGCAGGTTTCAAAAATCTGACCCCTATGTCAAGTGGTTTTTTTTTGTGTTTTTTTTTTCTGGAGGCAGACATCTCAGCCTCGTACACTAAACATTGTAAGCTTATTTTTTCTTTTTACTAATAAAAGTTTATTTTTGGTAGCTTCCAAGCGATATACGAGTAGCATATCTCTAGAAATGTATTGTCAGTCTTGTCCAGGATTTCACGACCTCTGGCTGCACTCACTCATTATATAATCTTAGTACAAGTCTTTTCTCGAAAACATGCGTAGATCTTTTGTCAGTGTCTCTCACTTTTATACCGGTGCACATTTAGATATTTATTTAGATCCTTAGTCACACAGTTTGTTGTATGCATACATTTCAGACTGGATAATGTTTAGTCTGTGAGTATTCTGTTTCTGTATTTGATAAATTTACAGTAAGCTTGTCCGAACTCTACAATTAAGTGTTAGGACACCTTGTTTCCATGCCAAAAGCATAGTACCACCAGAACTATATCACAGGCCTAGGATTCTTCAGCATTTTCTGGGGTGTAAAAATTCTTTAAAAATAGTTCCATAAAAAGAAAACATTCCTTCTGGGCCAACCCTAAAGCACGTAAGCACAATTTTTGGAAACTCACCCTTCTCTATCCCGTACCCAATAGATTTAACAGTGGGTGAAATTTCCAATATTTTGGACCATAGAATTATCCTCTTTTTTTTTTTCTTAATTAATAAACTAAGAATAAAGTGCTGATGCTACCCGGACGCGCACAGATCTAAGCCGATTCACTAAGTCGGGATGAATTGTGTGAGCCTGCCTTGGTTGATCGCAGTGGTGGAAGAGCACCTCATGAGCAATAGTTGGGGCTTCACAATCATCTTACAAGATTTAGTACAATCCAGCAAGATGCAACCCCCCAAAAAGGTGTGCTGCTGGAATCAGCATTTACGGCATGTATTCTTCTTAAATAAGATTTAAAGGATCAGGTTTGGCCTAGAATTAAGTTGGACGTGGTTGCAATGTAATTCTGACAACAACTGATTCAACCTAGAAAATAATAATTGAAACGCATGTAGGAAAAAAAAGGCGTCCAGGTGGCTCTGGTGGAGTCCGATCTGAGCCACCTTGACTTTCACTCGCCTAGCTGATCTTCTTACTACCAGATTCAAAATCTCTGCTGGAAGAGTGAATCATTCTTCCAGCAGATCTTTTATTGTGGTAGTCTCTTTCACAACAGGCCATTTTGGTGGTTGGAGATTGCAGTACTCTAGCAGCCCCTTATCCATAATATTATTTCATTTTTTGTTTACATGTATTTTGACAAAGAGACCATGAAGTTAGACTTTGTTATCAATTAGCTAGGTTGATAATGCTTTGTAGTGAGTTTTCATAGTTTATATTCCACAATGTCCCAAAAGTGTACCATGCTGTGAGATATTTGTATTGAGTTCTCTGGCTAGAAAAAGATTGGACCTGACCAACTTCAGAGACAGAGGTGGTGGCCAATCTAGGGTGCACCTTGACTTTGATGCAGCCGCATGCTACGAGGGAGCACCATTATTTTGATATGGCCCTGGGTTTTTTTTGTCGAAAAATTTGTTTCTTTTATTGTGTTTTTTGACTCAGACTGTGTTACAAACAGCTTGGAGCATAGTAATGACAGTAGAAGAAGAGTTCAATATAAAGCTATAGTTGTCCTTGTCAACTACAATGCAATATGTAAATAGGCCTACATGAAAATACAATATATAACTACAATGCATTATATAACTACAATGTAACATGTAAATACATGAAAATACAACTCAGATCTTTACTTAACCCTTTAAGGGCGGGTATCTGTGGCATAAGTATGTGGTAAATGGCGGGTACTAGTGACAATGTATACCGCCAGAGGGCGGGAGGTCTCAGGCCTATTGTAATAGTTCTCTAGTTTAGGATATGATGAAATATGCGATCATTAATCTTATTACCTATTTCACCCAGAATCATTAGCTGTGTATTGCATCTATATTCTGTGAAAATTTCATGATTATAAATCCAATATTTCCGATTTTATTCCACAAAAACGTAATTTTGCAAATTTAAGAAAATGATGCCATATGGCAACCAGCACGGTTGTTGCCATATGGCATCACCCGCCCCAGCACAGTTGATGCCATATGGCATCACCCGCCGTGAATGGGTTAAAGTAGGGGTAGTGTCCTCCTAAGGAATTGGCTTACACTATGCAATAATTTGTAGTCAGTTGATTGTAGCCATGTTATAAGTGTATACATATTTGGGTTCATACTGTGATCTCTTAGAAATTTCTGACGGTATTGTACTATTTTCACATTTTGGCATTCAAACATTAAGTGGTATTCATCACCAATCACACCTAGTTCACACATATGACATAGCAGTAGCTCTTCTTCTGTAGCTTTACCTTTCTTGATATACCTTGCCCTTTTTTTTTGCAGTCTGTTGCTACCTGTACGCAGCTTTGTTAAAGCTACTCTGTTCGCTTCTGGTAGTTCTATTAAGTATTTTTCAAGTTTAAAATCATCTTTGAATTCCTTGTACAAAATGCAGGATCTATGTTCAGCAACATCACTATGCCATTGTTGTGTGAACTGGTCTTTTAAACATAATTCTACTGATTTTTTTAACCATTCAATTCTGCTATTTGTTTTTTCTGAAAATATTTGTTGCTGATCATGCCATACATGGGTCATCCCACACTCATTGAGAATTTGTTTTACATGAGTGAGCCACTTGAACTCTACGTTTTCACATGTTGTAGCAAACTCATACATTCTCCGAGATAATTTAGTACTCTTCCCACCCACAATTCTAGCCCAATACCCAATCATTTTCTTTTTGATCATGACAGATATGCTGTACCTTCCACACTCTGTTACATCTATATTCCATGCATCCTGTGACCTTCATCTATGTGCTTTTCTCCAACCACCAAGCTCCATCGCAGCGGACCTGCGCGGAGGCTGCTTCAAGTTGAGCATGGCGCGCTTCCAAGTGCGGGTCTGCAATTATCTGTTCAGCACCCTGATGCAACAGGAAGTGGCCTTCTATGACGTCACACTCACGGGCGAGATAACGTCACGACTGACATCAGACACGACAACAATGTGTGAGGCGCTGGCTCTCAACACCAACATTTTCCTACGCAGCCTCATTCAAGTCGGTATGTGGTTCATCTTAAAAACAAATTTATTTGAAAACAGAACAACTTTTAACACAGTGATTGCTTCAGTAACATATTTAATGTCATGTTAGAATATAGCATTCTAGCCCCTTGCCAACTGACGAAATGCCAATTTTGGCTTCTGGACACATCCATCCACCTTTATGGAAGGGGAACCTATAAATATTTGCCAGCAGCTTCTGTGCAGCTTATTGAAAGCGTGTGTTCCACCAACTAGGCGCTACCCCAGGCCGGCGCCTGTACACCAACCACACAGTGTTTGTCAGCAGATCTGCCTTAGAGCTGGTGAAGACCTGCTTGGTGGAACAGCTTACCAGTGGTTCCAGCAGGCGCCGGGTCTTGGTTGCCATGTGAAATCCGCTCTTGGTAGAGTTTGATCCACGCTGTCCCACCAGCTAGGTTTTGTACCGGGTGTCCCATCTGGTCTAAATAATCTCACTAGCCTGGAAGGATTTCTCCCACCTGGCAAAAACTGATTTATTAGGTTTTGCTGGCTGGAACTGCACAGCTGGCCAATAGGTTTGATGAGTTCACGGCACCCGCGTCGACCGCATCACCCCCTATACTGCAGTGGATGTCGCCGGCGATACCCGGAAACCACAAACCTGTGAGCGGAGACTTAAAATTCTGACAGTTTCGGTAGTTTGGGCAGAATTTGAGCACCAGAGCATGCCATACACATTCATGACATCAATTCTTATCTTTATATACCCTCGAAATTCGATTAACTGCACTGGCCATTGATCTTTCCCCCCGCAGGCCTGTGGGTTTGTACGCTATAAGCATGTTTGGCAGAAGCCCAACGGTGTCAAATTCATAGTCAGCCTGGTGGAACAGGACCATCAGCAACAAAAGAAAACATCTGAAGTAAATACTCACTCTGTGATTTCGTTTATTGGTTTATTTAGTTGGGACTGCGGTCTTCATGATCAAACTGTCGTGGCGACTCACTATGGTCTCCGTTATTGGACTTCCTCTTCTGATGGGAGTCTCTGAAATATATGGAGAGTTTTACAAGGTAAACAAAAACAAAACATGGTTAAAACTATACAATGCTATATCTTAATGTTCTGTTGTTTCAGTAACATAAATAGCTGGATATATCATAATTCTTTATAATTTTGTTTGTATGGGTAGTTTAACATCCAATTTGTTCAATTAGACTCCTGTACCTCCCTTCCTCTATGACAATATTTTCAGGAGTTTTACAATGCAATATAAAGAAAACCAGCTAAATCTATAGCGAATTTTATCATTGATTTCTACCTGATGCAGAATTTATCGAAAGAGGTGCAAGATTCATTGGCCAAGGTTAACGAGGTGGCCGAGGAGGCCTGCTCATCCATCCGCACTGTCCGCAGTTTTGCCAATGAGCTGTGTGAGACTGGTCGTTATGCCGAAAGGCTCAAGGTCACTTACAAACTCAAGGTCAAAGAGTCGGTGGCCTATGCTGGATACATGTGGTGCAGTGACGTGAGTGTTTTCATTGACAAAGTGTTTGAGCAAGACCATAGGTTTAGTCCTCATGAAATAAAATTCTGGAGTTATTTCTGTTGGAATATAGTTTTAAATCATTTCTGTAGTTTGCTGTTATGGTTTTCCAATGAATTATGATAAGCAGGTCTAGATCGCCAATATATCTTGATAAAAAAGGTGAAATGAAGAAATGAAATGGTATGATTTGAGTGTTTATTGTAGAGTTAGTACGTTGCTATTTATTATTTGTAATAATGATGACTTAAAAAATAGTGTAGTTGCAGTTGCAAAATTGTGTTTATGAAACAAAAAAATGTGCCCATTCCTATTTGCCATCCAAGTATTCATCATATAGATCATCAATTTACTGTATATGTTGTCGTCATCTCAGTTCTTCGCGCTGGCGTTGGTGGTGGCGACTCTGTACTATGGTGGACACTTGGTACTGCTTGGCCAGCTGAGCGGTGGCCATCTTGTATCATTCATCCTCTATCAGATGCAACTCGGATACTGCCTTGAGGTAAGTAAAGAATTTCAAGACTTGGTCGGCTAGAACTAAAATTCTAGTGCAGCTGGTCTGAAGTTGGTATGTAGGAAGTAGAGACTTAGTATCATGAGCAATCACTTATACTTCAAATGTATTGTATTTTACTATATACCCATGCAGTATATTTGATAAATACGCACTGCTGCTGCTCCCTGTGCAGTATAAATTGTATACTAAACCCTGTGCAGTACACTGTTATACTGAACACGTTGAAACATAAGCAGTGTGTGAGCTTTCACATAGACATGTCATCTATGCCAATATATGGTAAGATTTTATTAACTTTGGGTATATGATAAATATAGAACGACCTACTATGCTTGTACATGCTACAAAACTCGATGGGAATTGATGTTATTTACCGAACTTGGCCAAGGGCCTCGTTTTGTAAAACCAACAATTCCCCATCTCGTTTTGTAGCATGTACAGCATGGTCAGGTCGTTCTATGTAAATATAGGGAAGATAGAGCATTACTTAAACATACAGGCGAAAAACTTACCATCATTGCCAGCATAAACTGAAACTACATATTTTTGTAGTAATTTATATTTGGAAGGCAGAGCAGAGGTTCATTATCTAAATTACATGCTCGTTTCTAGGAGATCTCTTCTATAACAGTTTCCAGAGCTGTGTTTCTGGTTTGAATGGTAATATTTACCTGATAATATATGAAGTCAGTATCCCAGGCTGAATGTTGTAGCTGCATTATCCAAAACTAAGATTAATGAAGAAGATTCAAAACTGGAAGCATTTACTGACATAAAGTGCACTCCAACATGTGGACAATTTTATAAATTTGATACTTGAAAAAGGCAACTGTACTGCCGAAACGTTGTAACTGCTGCATCACTAATAAAAAGCCAATCACCAAACCAAGTGGTAGATTTACTGCTATAACAAAGGCCATCCTTCTCATACCATGTCTATGTGGTGTTGGAAGTAAAATAACTCTCACCTCGGTAAATGTGTAGGGGTGAGGTTTCTACCTGAATTCATCACATAGATTCGACCACCACCCTAGTGGTGTAAAAGAACCTTGATAAAGTCTGGAAAGGACCTAGAATGGTTGACTGGACGTAAAATCAAACCAAGCAAACAAACAATCAAAACACCAAACCAATTTGGGCAGCTGTTGAGTTGTGCTTGTTTCAAATTATTTGCAATTTTATAAATATTGGATTTTGGCTGTTACAGACCATCGCCAATGTATACACAGGCTTAATGCAAGCTGTTGGTGCATCAGAGAAAGTGTTTGAATTCCTCGACCGGAAGCCGGTCATCTGTAACGAGTCAGGAAAACTTGCACCCGAGACTCTGGAAGGGACGCTGGAGTTCAAAGTCGTGTGCTTCACATATGCCTCCCGGCCAGACAACCCCGTCCTAAAGGTAATATATAGTTTCTTCTGTTTAATCCAGTCTCGCGATACATAGGTATCATATATCTACCTGGAGTGTGGGAAGATTGGTGAAGTAAGCTCGACTGCTTCTGAGCTAGGACCTTCAACTAGGTAGTAACCTTGTACTCGCCTGACCCCTGGTCTGATTGGTTCAGGCTACTTTTAATACTGGGCAGCCAGTGTCAGTTTAATGAACTGGTGGGTATTGTTGTGCTTAGTCTTGTGTGAGGCAGCACTTATTTATTTTGTCCTGAAGCATCGAAAACCTGCTGAACTTAACTCATCATTCATCCAGATGTTGGACAGTAAGTATGTACATATATATAAGTGCACAGCCAATGTATAGCATTACAGTATCCTGCCAAAGGCTTGCTCTCACCAAACCATAGACAAAATATAATTCAAAAGGATATTGGCTACATATTCTGTGTATTTGATGTTATTCTCTGCTTGTTTTCAGAATGTGAGTTTCAGTGTGTCACCGGGTGAGGTGGTAGCACTGGTAGGACCGAGTGGTGGCGGCAAGAGCACTATTGTCAGCCTGCTCGAACATTTCTACGAGACTGACTCTGGACAAGTGTTACTAGATGGGATACCAATCCAAGATTATGACCACAAGTTTCTTCATACTAAGGTAATTAGTATGTTTTAATAATGTATAGTTATAATTCACTTATTATATTGTCCAAGTTAAATTACCATTCAATGATACAAATATACAATAAAAATTCTGACTCATTTCCAAAATAAATCACAGGAGATCTTCGTAACAAGTTAATTCCAGAATGGTCTGAAAACAACACATCATTTTCCATGAGAGATTCTACTTGCATACCCATCTGTAGTTGATTGCATTTGTTGCTGACTCTAAATATATTGTTATTTTACACTGCTGTATTCTCGGTAACAGGTGCATATTTGAAATTATATCACAAAGGCAAGGACACACACATCCAGGCTAATTTCTACACAACTGAATCCATGTAAAATCTTTGTGGCATAAGCTGTGATGCTAATGGTGTGGATTGTATTGTCATGGACACATTCCTACATTTCCACAACACTTGTTTGCTGTTAGGTATCACTCGTAGGACAGGAGCCTGTACTGTATGCTCGGTCAGTGAAAGAGAACATTATGTACGGCTTGGAGGGCATCACCCCTGACCAGGTGGAGGCAGCGGCTAAGCAAGCCAATGCACACGACTTCATCTCCGAGATGAAGGACAAGTATGACACACAGACAGGAGAAAAGGGCCTGCAGTTGTCAGGTAAGATCCACACAGCTTTTCAATTCGATGGGATACCAATCTTAATGCAAATAAAATAGATTCTTTAATCAAAATTTTACCCTACAATGTGCAGTTTTTATAGAAAGAAAGAAATGGTTGTAAATATGGTTTTTATATATAAATTGAAGTCAATACATGTATGTCAGTTTTATCCTCATCATTAATTTCCTCCTGGGACTTGTGTCTATTCTTTCATTGCAAAATCCCCCACCTCTTTGTTTGTGTTGAGTGATCATTATCTTATTTTCATTAACACAGGAGGCCAGAAACAGAGGGTAGCGATTGCACGTGCCTTGATACGAAAACCTTCTGTGCTACTTCTGGATGAGGCAACGAGCGCTCTTGACTCAGAGTCTGAGCACGTTGTAAGTACCTCCTGCCATAGCCCCTAAAGCAAAATAAATTCACATGAATTTGACAGATGGTAAAGGAAGTTACGGTCGAGGGCCAGAGTTGCACTTTAAATAGCTAAATCAAAAAAAATTTGTCTCAACTCTCAGAATAGATTTAGCGTCATTAAGTAACCTTGTAGATATTGAACTATAAATATGATGTGTAGTACTATTGGCATGAGGAAATGTAGAAAGTTACGTTACTGGGCCAGAGTAAAAAATAGAAAAAAATATACAAATATTGTGTCTATGTTTTGAAATTAGAGGTCACCATCATTTTTTCACTACTGATTATAGTAGTATATTACATCAGCAGTATATTGCATATTTATCATGAATATGCTGTGCTTATCTAACTACCATGAAATGCACGCTAATAAAAAATAGGAAAAAAAAGAAATGCACACTAGTGATGTAAGCAATGTATTTGCAAATATCTTGTTGGGCAACCAAAATACCGTAATGAAAAGCTACCAAATGCATTTGAAAAAGGCCATTCAATCTATGTAAGTGAGATTAAGTTGGTGTTTAACTCTGCATTGATAGGTGCAAGAAGCCATTTATAACAACTTTAAAGGCCGAACTGTGATAATTGTCGCCCATCGACTCAGTACTGTAGAACGGGCAAACCGCATCATTGTCATCAACAAGGGAAAGGTAAGTAAAGTCAATCATTGACTGTTATCTTGAAATTAACCATGGTAAATATTATTTTTATATAATGATTTTTTTTTTTTTTTTTGAATTTTTTTATTCCATGTTACGATCGGGAAATCTCTTTACTGTCTCACCACGTTGGATCGACACGAACCAGCGTAAACCGTTCGATTAATATTAAACTCACTAATATTTAAAATGTGAACATCCACCTTGGTTTGTAAACATTAATAAAGTGTGAAAACGCCCTTGGATTCACCCATATAAACCCATCTTACCCTATTCAAACACAGAATTGAAAGTCAGGTTTATTCACCTGTCACAACATGTTGACAGGGTCGCTTATTTGGTCATCTGATTATCTAGATATACTTTATCTTTGTAATCAGTCTCCATCAGTGCAGCCTGAAGATTCCCTAGGATGAAACCGCTGTAGTTGTCATGCCCTAACCATGACAACACATGACAAACCCAATTTGTGACTCACAAACCGATTTGTCAACAACTGACACCAAGCAAATCGCTATGATTACGCTGCTGTCGTCACAATCGAACGGTTCCGATGACGTAGCCGATAACAGACATCGAGCTCATTCAAGCGGTAGCTGCCCCTCAAACCAGACCTAGCCACGTACTGAACATTTATATAATGATGTCGTGAAAAAACAAAGAAATATTCTAAAATTTATAGATTTGAAGGATGCTCTATTATTCCATCTTAAATCTAATAAATTCTGATATCATTACCTGCTAATGCTGGTTAAACCGGCAGATTACACAGTGTGGCAGTCTAATTGGCCTGCTCCACTGGACTGGCAGTATGACCTGTTATGTCCAAAATTATCCGTATGTGAAACACACCCCTTGGCCTATTTGATCATGCTGGCTCTACGTAATAGGCTGCTGGAGGTGACCCATGGTCACGATCGACATGGTCGCCCCCACACGGTAAATACAGAGCCAGCATATAACCTTGATCTTGATGTACTCTTGTCAGTCCGACTAGTGTAGCACATTGCAGTAGCACCAGCAATAAAGCTTGTAACGGGACAAAGTCTTGGAGTCAGTCATTCAGCTTACTATTCACACTTGATAGTAACAGGCCACAGCAGACTTGTTAACTAGATTGTAGACATGGGTGCGGTGGAGCAGGTCACACACTCAAGGACAGCAGCTGTATCACGATAGAATGATAAAACTTTTGGTTGGTACACTATGAACATGTGGCAGATGCCTGATGGGGCTGGATTCATGGCAAGTCTCGTGGAGCAGGACCTCTATTATCCACCTATTACAAAGTGTCCGTCGAAAACACATGGGGAACGTGTATCTACATACCCGGAGCATACAGATATGTTGTATGCTCCTGGGGGTGTATATGGAAAATAGTGTGTATGAAAAAATAGTGCGCACCTAGACTGAACTAATATGGGTACCTCACTTGTCAGGAAAAGGTGGATAATAAATACAATATAGACTGGTTTCAGATAAAAGTGGTTGTATGCTCCTCCGAGTTGCCTTTGTGTAATATACTCACATGCGCTTGAATATTACTATGCGTCAACCCCTCGGAACATACGACTGCTTGTATCTGAAACCAGTCAATATTATGTATTTAGTAGTAAATTGCTTTTGTATTTTGGACTAGTATGGCCACATAGAGTTGAATGTATCAGGGTGCACATTATGAGAAAACATAGTTATTGAGCCCATAGGGATGATCGTTCGAGGTCTTTTGACTTAAAAATAAGGCCCGATGCCCCAGGCGAAGGGCAGTATTTTTGAGTCAAAAGACAGAGAAAGACATCCCTACAGTCTCAGTTACTGTGTTTTCTTCTTACTATATACCTCCTAATCGTTTGAAAACGCCATTTTACTAACTTTCTTGCTCATTGATTTACACCCCTTTTGCTGTACAAGTCCACTGTCATTCACTACAAGCCGCTGAGTTAGTGGGCGTGAACTTTATTCATACTATACCCATAGCAGCAGGCAGTATTTCATAGACATTCGCACACAGGTATATAGTAATAAAAAAAAAATTAACTAGTGGGAAAAGGTATTAAATACCGGTCTCTCAAAATGGGAAGAATTTGAAATAAATATAAAAATAATCTGGTTGCATTTCATCATATTTGCAGGTGGAGGAGCAGGGCACGCATGCGCAGCTCCTGCAGGCAGGAGGAATGTACGCGCGGCTCGTGAGGCGACAGCTGCTGGCCTTCGACGCCGAGCCGGTGTCGCAGCCCGAGACCAGTCAATAACACCAGATGTACGTCGTTCAACAACAAAGATGGAGTATATCATTTGCTGGTACAGAGGAAGCCACTGGCAAGGCAACTTGTTGATTGGACCACCATGCACCCTGCTACTTGGACCAATTTGCTTTGAACCGAATTCTCTTTTTCATGTTTTTTTTTATCTGCCATACAGATAACATATAGCCTCGTCTAGACCATCTCTTATTCATGTATGTTGTTCCCCAGTAAGGGGGCACCTTACAACTCAGACCACTTTGGCTTTTAACAGAAGGTGCCCCACTTAACAGAGTTCTACTCTATACATTGTCTCATTGTCAACTGTTATTTTATTTAGCAGATATAAGTGTAGTGGTCGCCGGTAATATAGTTCTTAGGCTAATGTGATCTACATCAAAAGCTAGATCGGTGACGCCCACTTTTCAGGTTAGACTTGTGTTCTGCAAAACTTCTAGATCATAACACTCAAATTTTAGGGAAATAGCGTAGATTATATATCTTAAGGTGAATCATACAAAATGACACTAATACTAATAAACTGTAGACACCCATTGACCATAATGGCCATCACTGCCCTCTAGTGGGTTGCATGATTACTACAGTCACGTGACTTCGCAGGTTGTGTGCAGTGGTTGTTATTAAGGTGACGAATGACATGGCATACGTCCTCCTATAACAAAATGAATTAGGAATCACTAGATTCTAGGTTCTTAAGACTCCAGAAATGTGCTGGAGTAATGCAGTGATTATGATGTTATCGCAGACATATTGCCCTACGTTCAATATATACAAGTAGCTCATCTCAGCCAAAATGGATCTCGTTAAACAGGTTTTTTATACAACACATGTTGTTTTTATGTGAAGTGAGGTATCGGGAGTGTACATGCCTGTGGTTTTTAGTATTTATTTGTGTACCATTCATCAAGGTGCAGACTCATTGAGGAAAGTGTCTATTGTCAGTACCATATTGTACCTAGTGTAGGGATGGATAGATGAAGAACAAGAACAAATTTAACATAGAATTCGCAACAAGGATATTCAAGTACCTGGTATATGTAATATGATGAATTGAGATATCCAAAATCTCAAGATTTTCACTTTAATATAATGATCAACATTACCTCATGTCTACAGATTTGCCACACAACAGCTATAACACAATTAAGCTCAAGAGAGGCCAAGTTACAGATACGCCACTGAAAGGCGTCAACTTTTCAATTTCAGAAAGCGAGTGAATCCCCACACTGTCCAGTCTCTGATCTATATACACACATCCCACAGCTCTGAGCATGTTTTACTACCAGTCCCCACACTGTCCAGTCCCCTAAACTGATCTATATACAAACATCCCACAGCTCTGAGCATGGTTTAGTACCAGTCCCCACACTGTCCAGTCCCCTAAACTGATCTATATACACACATCCCACAGCTCTGAGCATGGTTTACTACCAGTCCCCACACTGTCCAGTCTCCTTAACTGATCTATATACACACATCCCACAGCTCTGAGCATGGTTTACTACCAGTCCCCACACTGTCCAG
The DNA here is from genome assembly GCA_950022655.1 of Alentia gelatinosa. Taxonomy (NCBI): domain Eukaryota; kingdom Metazoa; phylum Annelida; class Polychaeta; order Phyllodocida; family Polynoidae; genus Alentia; species Alentia gelatinosa. The sequence goes on along the minus strand of OX465579.1, from coordinate 78,500,895 downwards.
TCTCCTTAACTGATCTATATACACACATCCCACAGCTCTGAGCATGTTTTACTACCAGTCCCCACACTGTCCAGGCTCCTAAACTGATCTATATACACACATCCCACAGCTCTGAGCATGTTTTACTACCAGTCCCCACACTGTCCAGTCTCCTTAACTGATCTATATACACACATCCCACAGCCCTGAGCATGGTTTACTATCAGTCCCCACACTGTCCAGTCTCTGATCTATATACACACATCCCACAGCTCTGAGCATGGTTTACTACCAGTCCCCACACTGTCCAGTCTCTGATCTATATACACGCATCTCACAGCTCTGAGCATGGCTTACGGCAAATCCCGACACTAAAAAGCTGAGTTCGTCCTCGAGATTTTCATAGCGATTTTCTCTTACAAACCATGACCTGCACCCCTGGTCTGTGTTCTGCCAATATATTCGACCTTCCTTTGTCCCATTGTGCTGATATTCAGACATGGAAAAAGTTGATTTATTACAATACAAAAAGGAATGGTTCATATGCAAATGAAATTATGCTTATATTGCAAATATATCCCTGTTGTAGGCTTGGCAATATACATCTACATATACATAAATGTATACACCTATTGCTAATGTTGACGTTGTAGTCACACAGAAAAACATCGAGTTTTGTTGCATGTACAAGCATGGTCGATTGTTCTATTTTTATCATATACCCGAATTTACTAATATTTATTCATAAATTGCATAGAAACCATGTTGGAGTGAAAGTCTACATGCTCAATATAATAGCGTGCGAAATAGTGTGGAGCACAAAGAGATGTCAGTTTTCCTATTTTCCTGGGAAATCCTTGTTTTTATTTTCAGTTTATAATCTATTTTCTTGTGTAAAACAATAAGAGGATAAATTGAGCCTCTTGCACACCAATGAACAGTGATTTAAACCTCCCCAAATACCCCAGCCCCATTCTATGGCCAATAACGATGAGTTTTCCATGTTTTCCCAGTCTCTCTGCATCCACATGAAAATATTTCTTATATTTTCTCATGACCCAAACTGACATCTCTGAGTAAAGAATCAATATTTGATAGGGAGCAGCAGTAGGTAAGTATTAAAAGTACTACATGGGTATGAAATTAAAGACACTAGAATCAATATATGCCACACTATGGGCACTACACCACAAAAATCGGACGTTACGCCAGTTTCATATGATCTCGCAGTGCCAACCTAGGAGCCAGTGCTATGGGTTTTCAGGTATTTTCTATCAGAAGACTTGGGAAAACATTTTAAAGAGCTATATATGATATACCTGGGATTTCAGGTTAAAATTAGGTTTGGGTTTTAATTGCTTCTACTAACTGGAATAATGCCAAACTAGTCATCTCTTGAGCATTGCCAGTGTTCATGGATGCAAGTGAAAACTCAGCCACATATCGCGAGTTTTAGTCTTTACACATCGACATTTTGGTTTAGCTTCACACATGCACAATGTCTTTACATGTCATCACGGCTTGGTTTGATATGCCGCACTGTATGGGGTACATGTTATAGATCAGACTGCAGAGCTACCAAGTTTCAAAATCAGGGCATTTTTCATGGTTTTCTCATGAATTCTCATGAGATGGGAAGATCGCACTTTTTTAAAACTTTGCTTTTATCATTTTAATGCTAAAGTAAACCATTGATTTATAGTTTACAGAGAAGACCTGTACGCAGAGGTAAAATGTGGATGCAGATGCTATTGGTGAAGAAGTATATCAATGATTAATAGACTTATACATCGCCCCCTAAAAAACACTTAACATATATTTTTTTCCTATTTTTCTTTGCTAAGAGCAAATTTTATTTCATTCACATTTTTTAAATACAGTGTTCAGTTTTTACAATTTTCTTAATTTTTTTTTGACACAATGGTGTGTCATTTAATACACCAGCACAGGCTACCTTTACCCATCACAGGTATCGCTGAAGGTAATTGCCCAAACTTGGTAGTCCTGCAGGCTTCTGCATACCTAGTCAAATACCAAGTATATTTTAAATCGCCTTCAAATATTTTATTTCCTATATTCTTCTAACCATGACTCGCATCTCTGATTATTAACAAACAGACATGTACTCATTTTATTTAGAATAACCAAATTCAGCTGCCTAGGAATATAATGGGCTTCTAATATACCTAGTCATTTACCAAGTATTTAAAAATATCAGTCGAAAACTCATCACATATCGTGAGCTTTAGTCATTACATATTGACCTATTGTTGTAGCTTCGCACATGCACAGTTTCTGTACATATACTGTGTAATTACGGGTTGGTTTCCTTTGCCACACTGTATGGAGTACATGTTAGGTCCAGTGCACATCTACCGATTTTGGTGCATTGATGTACCTTTCTCTGCGACAAAGGAACGGTACTTTGTCTCAGGCGAGGCATCCTAACAGAGTCGGCCCTAGTCGGTAGATGTGGAGAAGCTAGGCAAGGGTCAGCTAACGATTAGTGACCCTGCCCCTTACTTGAGATATTCTTTTGTCGCTAACCAGTTGTCAGTTGATGTTCCTAAATTGCTATCCAAAAGTTTATCAACATGTTGATAAATCCAGTCGGCGACAATGGAACATTGGAAAAACCCTCACTCGGGTGATGTAATTTGCCTGCGACAAGTTTACCGACAACTATACAATTTGGGAACTAATCGCTCAACCCCGAATCGGTAGATGTGCATTTGACTTTATAGATCAGACTGTGTTCATGCAATATGCCTCATGGTAGCTGCTATACACTGTACATGCTGTCTCAGGTTTCTATCCACTGTTGTTAATATTTGTTCCTTGATTTGTATTAGAATGTTAAAGATTTTATTATACATGTGTAGACCTTATACAGGTTATAGCTAGGGAATAAAACTGTATGTGAACTTATTTAAAATAAGGTGCAAAAATCTTTTATCACCTACGAAAGACTTGTCCCTCTCCACTGGGCATAATTAAAACACATTGTACAATCAAGTTGACTAGAAACATTTAGTATTATTTTTAAAAAAGCTTTTATTTATACTGGAGGATCGTTTGGATTACAATCAATCCATCTCCCAGCGGCTCCAGTCATAAGCGTGATATGTGCCTTTGCCACGCTTATAGGCGTACAGTAGCGATGAGTAGAAATTATATATACAGGGTTCGTACAGAGCCTGGAAAACCTGGAAAAATCTGGAATTATGCTTTTGGGTTTTCCAGGCCTTGAAAAGCATGGAATTCTTACAGAGAGCCCGGAATATAACCTGGAATAGCCTGGAAAATTCAGTTTTGCATAAAAAGAATTTTTTTAGTCTATTAAATTCTGGTCATTTTTAGCTTTCCTTATACTACTTTTCCTGACTGCCTATGAAATTTCAGTGGTTTGAATTAAATAGTTCCAAAAACCTTTTTTTTCACCTTGTATAGAAAATTGCTAACAATATAGCATGGTTTTGATTATTTATCCTCACATTTAAAAATGGCAAAAAAAAGAAATTATTTGAAGATATCTATCACAAACCACTGAAAAACCACTGAAGGTAGTAAGGAAGATGAAGAAATTCACCAGATATGACATAAACCCTTCAGAAAACAAGCAATGACTTTTCATTTACTAGCAAGCTGGTATTGATTCAAATTGTTATGTGCCTGGAAAACAAATATTAGAGCCTGGAAAAGTCTGGAAAAAGCCTGGAATTTTATTGGGCTGTCTATGTACGAACCCTGTATATAAATGTAAGAGTTGACTAGAGTTGTTGTGTTGTAATGATACATCATCTCTTGATCATTATTAAGGTACATGTTCCACTGTGTTGACTGTGATTTTAACCAGGCATGTACTGAACATGGTTATAGTGTAGAAACCCATGGTGGCAGTGTGGGCACCAACAGCTTATTCAGTGTTTTGAATAAAGTGTTATTTATGCATCGAGGTGAATAAAAAATCGGACGAATCAGGGCCCAGATAACGAAAGTAGATCCGGCAGCATTGATAAATGTGGCTATCCTCCGATGAGTGTCAACGCACTACTAACATGGATAATTACAAAATTTTCTGTGTATACTGGTGAGATGGGTAGGATAAATACGGAACTGAACTCGAGTTAGCCTTCTCAATGTTTCTACCACTCTGGTCTGCTACTCACTACACTAATGCCTCATGTAGTAATACACGACCTGCCTATCGTGGCATAAACATTGACAAGGCTAACTCTGGTTTGGTTTCTACTAAGTACGAGCATAGACCGCATTAATATTGACGTCATTATCGGGATTTCCGTGCTATCATATGGGATATTGGTGCCAAACAAGTCCATAGAGCCTCCAGAGGTTACTAAACTCCCGATTATCGCCCCGGGTAAAGCAAAGTTCAGCTCCCGATAGACTTGGCACACTACAACAAAATGAACCACAGTTTTCTGATTTATAATTGGAGAAACTGAATATAATTTCGGATTCCCATGTAGAAATAGCTGAAATTTCCATTTCTGACATCAGAATTTCAATTTGAGGATGTTTGAAAACCGTTAAACTGCATTAATTCTGGGTTACGAGTAAGGGGTCTATCACTATACTACGTCGGTAACCAGCGAAACCCGGAACTTGGTCAACAGACTGAATTACGGGATACCTCAATAGGGTCTATACTCCGCGGAGCACCGTATTCCCGCAGTGCGGTAGGCAGTCTGGTGCTTTCTAACAATGAACGTTTTATAGTAACAACCCAGCAAAGTTAAAGAAAGTGGAGGATATATTAAACAGGAAACATGTTATAGAGCTAAACTGTGACTGGAAAATTAGTTTGCTTGCTGACAATGCTAATGCCGGACCAAGACGCATGACTGTTATAAGAGATGACAAAAAGGTTTGATGAAAGCACGGACCTATATACATGGAAAGGCAATGTGAGAGACCGCCGCGTTTGTTCTACGATATGATCGTCTCGGCTACGCTTGACCGATTCCGCGGGTACATCGCCGATTCCGCGCAAAAACGATAGGGGGCGTAGTAGGATATTGTAGTTCCAGTTTTACCCACAAGGATTTTTTTTTTGATTCAGCAAAATCTTAGGATGATAATATACAAGATGCACATGATTCCTCTACAGGGCAAGCCCTGCAACATGCTGTGTAGGGAACCCTACCAGTGAGGAGAGACTGGTCAAGTCATGGTACAGGCTTGCCACCTGGTGGAGACGGTGTGAAACAAATGCTTCCTCAACAGGAATGGTTTGCTATCCATAATAGGGTCAAATACTTAGACTGTTGCTGGGTGGAGGGAATCAGCGGAGTTTTGAAAGTGGGGCGATCAGCGAAAGTTGAGATCTCATTGGTTTCTCACGAGAAAAGTAGATAAAAAAACTACACTACTAAACATTGATTTCGGCATGGCTCGAAATAAATCATAAGAGGAAAGATATTTCTGCCAATAGATCTACAAAAAAGAAGAACAGATTCTAATATTTTCCTCCACGAGATTCTCACTCTCGTGGCCCCTCACTCTCCAAGCCTAAGTCTGTTTCACTCTGTCCTTATGTGCGGGCAAAAGTCCAAGCAGATACTACCAGAATCATAGTTTTTTAGATATAGTAGGTAATAATTATCATGGATATATTTGACATGCATATTTTCACTTATCTCTAGAAGACCCTCTCCCCCAGTTTATTTACGATGTATGGCATTTTCCTTGGTGAAGTTCAGGTCAAATATGATAATTATGTATAATTGATCATGTTTGTATCATTTTAAAACAATGGCCTCAGTTGAACATAGAGCCCTATGAAGTCCATGACAAAAGTCTCAATTATGCTTTTTTAGAATCCAAGAAATAGTCCTATAAGCTACTCCACAATACTACCATATACTGATATCGTAATCCCTCACTGGAATAGCATTCAAGAGCAATTAATTTAGCTCTATGAAAAAGCATTTAGTTCACAGTGACATTTTTCAATGTAGGATTTCTCAAGAAAAATCACATTGAAACCCTCCAACCCCTTGTCATTGGTAGATAATGTAATATCAGTATGTGTCTTGCTAAACATTGCTGATGAGAGTATTCTGAATTTGTTATACAGGACAAGATGCACATGATTCCTCTACAGGTCAAGCCCTGCAACATGCTGTGTAGGGAACCCTACCAGTGAGGAGAGACTGGTCAAGTCATGGTACAGGCTTGCCACCTGGTGGAGCCGGTGTGAAACAAATGCTTCCTCAACAGCAATGGTTTGCTATCCATCCATTATAGGCAAACTTTAAAGTGATCAGAGATTGGTACGCTCAAAATGTAGCAGGAACAAATCAGTTTGGTTCCTTTTGCTTCTTTTATCTATCTTTCATAAATATCATGGATATATTTAGCGACTTTGTCGAGTCCGAGTTAAGGGGAGAATATTGAAAAATGAAATTATGGGCTGCCTATTGCTGGGTTCGAACACCCGACACTCGCATTGCCAGGGAAACACCCTGCCGACTACTCCACAAAGTCAGATGCTCTAATAGGGTCAAATACTTAGGCTGTTGCTGGGTGGAGGGAATCAGCAGAGTTTTGAAAGTGGGGCGACCAGCGAAAGTTGAGATCTCATTGGTTTCTCACGAGAAAAGTAGATAAGAAAATTACACTACTAAACATTGATTTCGGCATGGCTCGAAATAAATCATAAAAGAAAAGATATTTCTGCCAATAGATCTACAAAAAAGAAGAACAGATTCTAATGTTTTCCTCCACGAGATTCTCACTCTGGTGGCCCCTCACTCTCCAAGCCTAAGTCTGGTTCACTCTGTCCTTATGTGCGGGCAGAAGTCCAAGCAGATACTACCAGAATCGTAGTTTTTTAGATATAGTAGGTAATAAATATTTCATATCTCAGCAAATAATAGGAGTAGAAATATGATCTAAAATGCACATTAATCCCATTTATGATACCTATGTAATGTCTTTATAGTTCTGATCCTGACTTAAACTGGGATTTTGATATCAATAAAACCAAATACCTACACATTTATATACATTAATACATCTATCTTAATCTACAGTCATAATATTTACTGTCCCATTTAGGTACATATCTGAAATCGTTAATGAAATAGTTCATTAAGGCCTGGCGTGATAGGAATATTTTCAAAATATGGATTTCCCATGTCAACACCCTAAAAATGAGGCAAATCTGACTCCTGACCAGATCCAAAGTGACCCAAAATCTGCCAATTGTCTGGAACCTCCTAGAACACCTTCAGCCATAATCTCTACTGTCCCATTTAGGTACATATCTGAAATCGTTGATGAAATAGTTCATTAAGGCCTGTTGAGGTGGAAATAATTTGAAAATATGGATTTCCCATGTCAGTACCCTGAAAATGAGGCAAATCTGAGTCCCGGCCCAGCCCAAAGTGACCCAAAATCTGCCAATTGTTTGGAACCCCCCAGCACACCTAAGGACATAATTATTGCTGTTCTATCTCAGAACTATGTTGGAATTGTTGATGAAATAGTTCATTAAGGCTTGGTGAGATGGGAATATTTTCAAAATCTTGGTTTCCCATGTCAGATTTTCTGAAAATGAGGAAAATCTGCCTGCCGACCCCAGTGAAAGTCACACAAAATCTGCCAATTGTCTGGAACCCTCCAGCACACTCACAGTCATTATCTTTACTGTCCCATTTAGGTACACATCTGAAATCGTTGATGAAATAATTCATTAAGGCCTGGCGTGATGAGAATATTTTCAAAATATGGATTTCCCATGTCAACACCCTGAAAATGAGTCAATTCTGAGTCCCAGCCCAACCCAAAGTGACCCAAAATCTGCCAATTGTCTGGAACCCCCCAGCACACCTAGGGCCATAATCTCTTATGGTCTATTTAGGAAGTATGTTGGAATCATTGATGAAATAGTTCATTAAGGCTTGGTGAGATGGGAATATTTTCAAAATCTTGGTTTCCCATGTCAGATTTTCTTAAAATTGCTGAAATCTGCCTGCTGACCCCAGTGAAAGTCACACAAAATCTGCCAATTGTCTGGAACCCCCCAGCACACTCACAGTCATTATCTTTACTGTCCCATTTAGGTACATATCTGAAATCGTTGATGAAATAATTCATTAAGGCCTGGCGTGATGGGAATATTTTCAAAATATGGATTTCCCATGTCAGCACCCTGAAAATGAGGCAAATCTGACTCCTGACCAGATCCAAAGTGACCCAAAATCTGCCAATTGTCTGGAAGCCCCCAGGACACTCACAGTCATAATCTTTGCTGTCCCATTTAGGTACATATCTGAAATCATTGATGAAATAGTTCATTAAGGCCTGATGAGGTGGAAACTCTCAGGTCGGAATTCTCTTATTTTCAAGGGACCTCATTTCCCTCATTTTCAGATAATCAGGCACAGAAAATCAAGATTTAAAAAATATTCCCATCACGCCAACCCTTAATAGACTATTTCACCGACGATCTCAAGACACTTCCTAAATAGAACAGTTGAAATTATGGTTAATTTAATTTTTTTATTTTCATAGTGAAATAAATATAATTATTTCTGTTCACATTATTTTAACTGATTTTTTATAATCAAATGACATATGAATATATGATAATGATAAGAAGGATGCTTCAGTCTCATTGCACCAGAGGCATTTTTTTTTTTTTTTTTTAATTTTCCGGTCGGTTCGCATACATGTGTCGCAGTCTGCCACCTCCCTATTACACAGATTTTGTAAGATCAACATATGTGGTCCAAAAACGTATTTGGTATCCTGTATATGAATACCTAATACTCTTATACCTAATTACACCATAGAATGTTGCATGCTCTACATGCCATCTAGTGGATAAGGTGTTAAACTAAGGTGTTAATGCGGTGCCGCCTTGCAGCAAAGGTGTGAACTCGAGAACAATAGCGAGGCAATCATAAGTAGGCCAACACGGGTGGGTTTCTTATCCAGGTCTTCCATGTCCGTGGAAGAAAGGCATTGTCTCACCAGAAATATACCCTAACAATGTACTGAAATTTCATGACTCAATAAGTCTCACTCACAGCGGGCACGAACATTATTATTACTGCACCCCTAGCAGCAGGCAGTATTTCATAGACATTCGCCTATAGGTATATAATAATTTGGGAAACTAATTAACCTCGTGTATTCCATTGAGTAATATTAGGAATTGTCTTTACTGTGGACGAAACGGTTCTTGTTCGAGGTCAGTCTTTGATTTCAAACTGCCTAACGCCATAGGCGGAAGGCAGTATAAAATCAAAGACTGACCGAGAACGAGAAATGTTTCGCTCACTGTGAGGACGTTTGCTTATTATTATTATTATTATTATTATTATTATATACCTTAAATTGGTGAAACAACAACATTTTGATGACTTATTAGGTCACATTCACAGCGGGCACGAACATTATTATTACTGCACCCCTAGCAGCGGGCAGTATTTCATAAACATTCGCACACAGGTATAATGATATACAGAAAAACGAACAGCAGGTTTGAGTTTCTCAGTCTCGTATCACTACACTCTCCAATCATAAATCTGGTTAGGTCTGTCTCTATGTGGGAGTGAAACTCCAAGCAGATCCATCAATAAAACATTTTTTGAAATTTGTTATCATGGTGTACACGGATAATTTACTGTTGTATTGAATACTAGTTCCATGTAGGTTTGAGAAGTGCCAATAAACTGCTTTAAAAAAAAAGAAATATGTAAAAATTATAAAACAGCTTTTTTATGTATGGTGTGTAATTAGGAGACCTACTGTTCCCAAGTTGTCATAAGGGTTACGGTATCATCTCAACTAACACCTGTGGCCTAATGAAATGTCTCAGTCTAGGGGCCAACGCATAGCTCAGTATGACAGCCAATGGGAACGCTCGGTCTTCCAGGCACTCCTGGCCGCGGCCTTAGAGGCAGACACAAGCATTAGGACTACCTTAACTTGTGTTAGCTCTTTGACAGACGTGCTTATACCACTGAGCTAAATACAACCAAAGCTTCAACTATCCAGCATCGGACTCTGCATCAAGTGTATTTTCTTCTCATTTACCAAGCTTTCTGGAGTTGTGATCGATGGGATTTTATATTTGAAACAGAGATGGATTTATCTATATAAATTTCAGCTCTTTGGGAGTTGCATCTGTGGGACACTGAGGTTTCTGGTACAAAAAAATCAAGTAATTTCGAGCAGGTAACCATGTATGTATGAAACTGAAGTCTGCCTGTGGCTTTCTGTAATAGTCACATCAATATCTGCCATGCTTTCTTATTATGGATTCTGTACTCATTATGCGTGAGGGAAAAAAGCAAGGAAGGAAGGACTTGATCATAGATATTTCACCTGAGGGGACGGCTCGCATAGCTTTTACTGAGCCTGAGTCTATCCGGAAGATCTTCAGACGAAAACTTCACAGGACAGCATTTTATCTTTGAGAAAAAACACCCCCTGTACTATACATTCACTACATATTGTCTTTGAAATAGAAAAGAATAGGAAATAATTTCTATCCAAAACTCAATTAGAACGTTTGAAAAAAACAAAAAATACTTGATATTAACTTTTTATAAGAGACAATATGGCGAACTTTAATGCCACAGGCGTCGCCTATGAGCAAGTCTCTGACACTATTAACTCTACATCAGCAACATTTACTCAGAATATGACCATTGAAATACTGAATAACACCATTTTTCCTGAAAATAACTTCCAACCATATCATCAGGTAAGCCTGAGGGAGACAGTGTTGGTGCAGAGTCTGAGATTCTTACTCGGTGGAGCTGCCGTCATAGGCAACACACTTGTGTTGGTGACCTTGATGTCCTTCGACATGTTGCACTCTCCTGGTAATATCATCGCTGGTTCCCTGGCCATGGCCGATGTGTCACATGGTCTCTGTCGACTGCTTGTGATGATCACAGATGAGCCATGGAGTTTAAAAGCTCCTGTTCTCTGTCAGATTCAAACTATTCTAGGATTATTCGCACAATTTGGCAACATCTCCATGACCCTGGCGATGACTGTGCATCGCTTTATCGCCATCGAGTACCCACTCAGATACAACAGTCTCATTACAACGTCACTAGTTGCACGCGCCATGACTGTGGCTTGGGCTGTCATCGTTCTACTTGTCTTTATTCTCATTGGTTGTGACATGTTAACCGGTTCAGTAGACTTGACCTTGGATCAGTATTACAGATGTTGGTCACAACGCCACATGATCATACCGCTATTTGTAGCGGTCACCAGACCTCTGTACTTCATCAGTCTCACTGCCTCTGTTCTCATGTATGCTCGCATGGTGACCATTGCCAGGAAGCAGTCGCGGCTCATCCAATCAGCACAGACAATTCAGCCAGGCATGGCCCCACCTCAGGCAAACTGGCAGAAAGCTACACTAACTGTCAGTAAGGTACTGATCCTCTACATCATAACCACCATGCCTATCATGCTGGTGGACATTTTCATGGGAAGCAGGCAGGTGATGCATTCCCCTGTCATTTGGTACCTTCTCGGTAACTTGTGGTTCAGTAATTCCTACTTGAACCCAGCCATATATACCTTCTCCAGCGCACTGTTTAGAGAGAAGGTCAAAGCAAGGCTGCGTGTGTTTTGCTGACTCTAAAAGAGCGGGAAATGCTAGGAACAAATGTTATTATTATGAATGAGCATTGACTTTGAAAAGTGATTCACGATGGATATAAGCTTTTTATCATAGGCAATATGGTAAAATTTGAAGCCACAACCTATGAGCAGCTCTCTGACATTATGAAATTCATGTCAGCAATATTAATTTATTATATGACCACTGAAGCACTGAATAACACCAATTACCATGAAGTTTTCTTCCAACTATATCAATAGGTAAACATAAGGGAGACAATATATTGCTGCAGTTTCTGAAACTATTATTAGGTGGCACTACAATCATACGTAATCATACAACAGGCTCATTACAACGTCATCTCATCACACGCCATGACTGTGGCCGGGGCTCTGATCCTTCTGTTTGCCTTTCCTCTCACTTGTTGTAATAGCTGTGTCGGTAGACTTGACCTTGGACTCATGCTACAGCTGCTGGACACAAACCTCTGTATTTTATCAGTCTCACTGCCTGTCGTCATGTATGCTCATATGGTGACCACTGCCATGAAGTAGTCATGGCTCATGGAATCGGCACAGAGAGTTCAGTCAGGATGGCCACACCTTCATGGTAATTGTGGTTCAGTAATTCCTACTTGAACCCAGCCTTCTATAACTTCTCCAGCCCACTGTTTAGAAAGAAGGGCAAAGTGAGGCTGTGTGTTTTATTGACTCTAAAAGAGCAGAAAATCCCAATCTTATAACCAGGAATGAATGTTATCATTATGAATAAGCATTTAATTTCAAAAGCAGGTTGGCGGGCCTGCTACCTTATTTATATTTTTTTGTCAATTCTATTGGGGGAATATGATGCGTACAACCACCGAGTTCGGCGATGTAGCCGTTCTCTTACTTGGGCCCTATATGTAAGTAGCTAATCCCTGGATGTTGTTCAGTGACACCTCCCCTCCCTCTCCTCATTCCAATGGCAGGTGTTAAGCCGAATGAGCAGTGGATATCAATTTGGTGGAAGTATTTGGTATGACCCGACCGGGATTTTAATCCCCAACCTCCCATGCTCGAGGTGAACACCCCTACCACTTAGCCACCAAGCTGTTCAAGGCCTAGTTGGTAGAACACTCGCTCCAATGATCAGCTATGGATATTAGCCATCTGTTAACAATATAAAAGAATAACAGTTTTTTATTTCATCCAGTCAGTGGGACATTTGGATGCTCATAGGAGGCAAAGGTAAGCTCCCCTCAAGCCTGCCTTCCATGGAGATAGAAGCCAATTCTACACCCTCCGACACAGCCAACTAATCTCAGGCTGATAGGGTGCAGAATCAATCCAGTCATATACGATAACAACGTAAACCTACCCACTCCCTACCTTCTTTACTGATTATGGAGGCAGCTAAAATCAGGAAGTGCGCGAAAGCTGAGGGACACTTTGACCAATCAAGACCGAGGTTTCATGTTATTATTTGGTGGGAACCAATAAAAAGTGATGTAAACATAACAAGGGAAACCCATGTGGAGAACCACCCTAGGTGAGTGTTCTTCTCCCTGATCGCTGGATGAGAGGAGGGGGACACTGGATTCACAAAGTGATCTATAATTTTAAAAAATGAATTTAGGTTGAAATCTCATCTCAATATACGTCTACTGAGGTGAGAGGTCTCTCACTTTCCACACCACATAGATATGGTATGAGAAGGACTGGCCTTTGATATAGCAGTAAGTCTACCACTGCTGGGGATGAAGGAGAAAGTTGGCTGCACACCCCACCATATAGACATGGTATACGAAAGACTGGTCCCTGATATAGCAGTAAGTCTACCACTGCTGGGGATGAAGGAGAAAGGTGGCTGCACACATCACATAGACATGGTATGAGAAGGACAAACCTTTGAGATAGCAGTGGTGGTAAATCTATCACTGCTGGTCACAGAATGAGAACAGAATTAAATCGTGGAAATATGCGAAGCAACACATACACATATATTCGTACTTATTCAGGATAAAACCATTCAGGGCTGGGGCCACCATTTTTCCCCAAATGCCAAACAAAAACTAGGAACAAATGGTATGTTTATTGTTGGTGATGAATCTATAATACAGTATGGTTTTGTTGATGGTATGCAGTATGATCTTATTGATAGTATAGCGTATGATCTTGTATAGCTAGTGTGCAGAATTGACTTGTAGATACTGTGCAGTATGTGTTGAAATTATTCGCTTTTGTGTTACTTTTACGACATTGTCTGTACACATCGAAGCCGTTCACAGCTAAGTAACCAGGGCCCTGTTTTTCAGTTGAGATCGTCTCAGCTTGAGATCCGCTGAGATCGATCCGCGATCTTGAGACCAACTTTGAGATCAATGGCGGAAAGTGTTTTTCAGACGTTGTCTCAAGTCTACACAGCCGATCTTAGGGGATCTCAACTCCAAGGATCTCAAGTTGAGATCTCTAACCCTCAGTGTAGAGCTATCTCAAGTTCTATAGTGATCTTCCTGTGGTTTAAGTAAACATGAGCCTCTAAATTGCCTATTGTCGCCCCAAACTGTTATGTCAAGTCCCTTGCGATACCTTTTGTGAACCAATGTCAAGTTGAGACCGATCTCAAGTTGAGATCGATCTGAAGTTGAGACCAATCTCAAGTTGAAACTGACTTTGAGCATTACAGTAGGTTCAGCACAAACTAGCTGAGTGGTGCAGTGCCTTGTTTTTATGTTGCTTATCAATTGTCTCTCATGGTCATAATAACCACAATAAAACTATGAAATTTGGAAAATACGTTTGCCAGGTTATCAATACACTTTGCTCTAAATATCTTTTAATTTTGATAAGTTTTAGCACCAGATAAAAAAGTTGAGACAAGTATCAACTGGTCTCAAGTTGAGACCAAAGTTGAGATCCTTTCACTTGAGATCCCTGAGATCATCTCAACTGAAAAACACCCAAAGCACCCCAAACGGTCTTATCTTAGTCTTAACTTGAGATCACCTCAAATGATCTCAACTGAAAAACACTTTCGATCTCAGCGGATCTCAAGTGGACATGATCTCAACTGAAAAACAGGACCCTGACTTCCGGTACTGGCAACACCATGCTCCGATAGATAATCTAAGCACACACTCACTGGTGGCTGTTGTCTTGTCAATTATGGCCTAATATTTCATTAGTATGGTCTTGTAGATGGTGGGCAGTATGATCATGTAGATAGTATTCAGTATTGTCTTTTAAATAGTGTACAGTATGGTCTTGTAGATAGTGTTAAGTATGGTCATATAGATGGTGTTCAGTATTGCCTTGTAGATAGTGTTCAGTATGATCTTGTAGATAGTGTTAAGTATAGTCATGTAGATGGTGTTCAGTATTGCCTTGTAGATAGTGTTCAGTATGATCTTGTAGATAGTGTGCAGTATGGTCTTTTAAATAGTGTGCAGTATGGTCTTGTAGATAGTGTGCAGTATGGTCTTGTAGATAGTGTCTTATCCTAGTAAGTATCTTGTTCTTCTTGACTGGTGATCTTTTGAAATAGATGCCATTAGGAATCTGTTAGTTCGGACCCACTCGTAAAGAGATGCCAGGAAATACATTTCAGATATAAATATAAAGTGGAAGAAATACCTAGTTGCAATACTGGTAGCAATAATAAAAAAAAAGCAAACATACACATTATGTATTGAATATCTTGTCAATTCATTAGCCTGTCAGTTGTTTTGTTTTTGATGGTGGAATTAACCCTCATTCAACTCATGTTTACTTTGTGTTTCTTGTATCTTTGCAATCACACGATTTCTTGAATTGTGGAATACCAGAACACACCATCAAGTTGTCAGTTTCAGGTTTGATGATTTAACATCAAGACATTTTCCCACAAGAAAAATAATGAGCTACCAAAGAAAATCAACAAGAACTATAAGATGACAACTGAAAACTGGCCATCCAGCATTTTCAATTCTGTATCACCCTGGTTGTCACACTGTCTAGGGACCCAGACTGACCAGGTCTAATCTGACCTATTGATTCTTTTTTTATTTCATAAAAAACTGACATTATAATTACCCTAATTACGGGCGTTCTTCCTTTCATGGTCCGGGAACATATATACATCACGTAAAATAGCGACAAAGACAAAACAGACAGGACACTACAGTGTAGTTGCTCATGAGTCCCTACTGTGAAACTTTATCAGAAAAATATAGTTCACACAACAATTGTTATTTAATTCATCTGCACCCAAGGAAACTACAATTTTTAGTAATGTAGCTTCAGTTCCTATGTCTCGTTCACTGGGTCATATGACTCCTAGAATCGCTATCAGTATCAGGTCATATGACTCTGATGTTATTTGCATATAACTCGTCGCTTGACATAAATATCAGGTTTTAGTAGATATGCTTTGATCTCATTTTTAGAATCCTTGGATGATCCTAACATTTGTGTACTAAGCTTTAACTGGTTCCATTTTTCATAATCCTGATATATTGGACTGTGCTTATATCTCTCAGTCCTGAGGTTTTTAAATTCCCACGTGTATGATAAGATTCAACTGTATCTACTATATTATCAGGATTTACCATTAACATTTGTATAGGTCTTTTACAGAATAAAGGCCTAATCCTCACCTGGTCATACAGGTCATTTATATGCATATCAGTCGTTTTCTTAACAGATAGTGAAGTTTTGCCTCATTTTCTAAATCTTATCTAAGACTTGTCAAATTTCTTTTATTGTTCAGATCTGGTTTTACAACAACTTCAGTTTCTGCATTTTGAATTGGACAATAAAAGTGGGCTATCCGTCAGTGATACATACACTGGTTTTCATCGGGGCCCATAAGCTACAAAACCTTGGAACAGGTGATAGAATACCTTGCACATTGCGCGGTAGTAGTATATGGAGGAAGCGTTTATATACAGGCGAGCTTTGCTACGAGTCTGCCATGAGATGTTTGAGCGAGTTATTTTGGATTTCCTCCATTTATAACATCATGTAAAGTTTCAGCTCCTATACCCGCTATGTTGAACTTCTATAGCTATCAGGTCCCCAGCAGATATTATACGTAAGTAAGGTTGAAGCAACGCATAAGTGTTGTAGAGATGAGAACCGGGCAGGAACTTACATCGTTTATTAATTCAAACATGGATATATAACAAAACGATTACTCAGCCATCATAATTAACATATTGATTAATTAACTAAGACGTGGGGCGATGTAGCGGGATAAGCAGAGGCCACGTCATGATTTCTACTATATTATCCTACCCCTAATAAAAAACCGCTATAGACTTAACATAGGGAAATTTTATGTGGCAGGCCGTGACATAAAGTGTTTTTTATGCCACTAGAGTAATAACAATATTGACCAATCAGAGAGCAGGATGTCAGCGACTACTCTGTTGGTCATTGACTCAATATTTATCTTTTAATGATACAAAAGCATAGACGAGGTAGGATAAATACGAAACCGAACTCGAGTTAGACTTGTTAATGTCTATGCCACTCTGGTCAGGTCTGCTCCTCACTACACTCGGCTACGCCTCGTGTAGTAACACGCGACCTTCCCGTCGTGGCATAAACATGGTCAAGTCTAACTCTCGTTCGGTTTCTACTAAATACGTGTACATGCCTCTGATCCGCCTCCCAGCCCCCACCCCGTACTCCAGGAGGAAGTTGTTACGTCATATATACCGGGTCTAAAGCCCGGACACCATTAAAATATCCAGTAGTGAAGGGAGGGGTTTTTACAGGCCCGTTGCGGCCATCTTGGTTAGGGGGCGTGTCTTTAGAATACAACGAATTGATATTATCAATTTAAATGCTGATTTACCAACTCGAAAAATAACTATAACTAATTAAAACGGCTTCATATCTTTACAATCAGATTTGTTCCACATTACATACCCACGTCAGAAAATATCATTACAGACGCCTTTTTTGGGCTAAATTTCCTACAGCATAGAGAGATTGTGGTCAAATGTGAGATACAACGGTTTATGACTGTTAAATATTTCTTCAGGGGTCGAGACGGATCTACAAACTAGATGCCGAGGTTTGCAAATGTCTGGTTGGGTCGGCAATACCCGGCAAACGAAAAAGTCCCAATGGAGTCAATTCTTGAAATTTTGTGACGATTTAAATCAGGTTCGGTTACCAGCGTCTATAGATACTGTACGTTTATATATAACTTATATGACTGGCTTACTCATCGATTTATAATTATGTTCCATATGGTTGTTATATATTTCTTGGATATACCACACGTTAATAAGTCTTCTTTTAAGATTGAGAGGTACATGAAGATTGTTTGGTGATTATCCTGAAACATGTTTACTAAATCTCGTCCTTTACTAATGGTTAACTCATAGCACATTCTCTTGATATATATGTTTAAGTATAATTATTAGGTTGGCTTGGCGTGGTCATGAAGCTAATGTTGTCTAAAGAGTATTGGGCACATAATTAGCCTCATATCTTCTATTATAGTATGAATAGCTTAATACTCACATATTTGGGTTTTATTTTACATAGGAATACCGTTAGGGGTTACCGGTCGGTACGGATACCACCTGGAGAGTGGGTAAACTTCCACCATGGAAATCTGCATATTCATGGGATACTGTCTTTATGGTTGTACAGGAGAAAACTGAAGGTGAAGGTCACTCAGTGCACATCCGGTTTTTGTGTAAGAATCATGCTGATTGGTTCCCATGAATACACACGTTTCGGCTATCCTTGTCAGCAACGAGGGACATTCGACCACTATGCCTTCCGACCATCGCCTCCACACACACAAAGGCTGTTTGGTTATACGGTATATTATGTTGTGTATAATAAAGTTCCGTGGTCATTAAGCTGATATTGGCCAACGAATATTGAGCACACAATTGGCCTCGTTTCTTCTATTTGTAATATAAGAGACTACAGGAGAAACACTAAACCTGGTCGCTTATAATGATGCTGGAAAGCTAATAAGATAAAATGTATATACCTTACTGGTACATACTCACATACCGCGTTTCTTTTGATAAAAATATTCCACTCGCTCTGCGAGCTCGTGGAATATTTTTATCAAAAGAAACAAGGTATGTGAGTATGTACCAGTAAGGTATATACATTTTTATCTTATTATATACCTTCAAGTATAAGTATTTGATGAATTACAGAAGGAAATCTGCTGTCCAAGCTGGATTCAAAGTGTGCTGGTATATCTGTTGACATCTTAGTGAAAGTCAAGCACAGAATATGCTCTAAGCACATTTTTTACTCTTTTTTTCCCTTCAACTCCTGTGATCCTTTGCACACATAAATTAGCGGAGTGCTGCAAGTCACTGCCAGCATTTCATAAGTAGGTCAATGCCATTTTTTTCAGCCAATCAGAATTTGTATTCAAAGTAGGGTGGTACGTCATTTTATACCACATACTGTGCCGGTATATATTTAATACCAATACCCTAGCAGAGGTTGGTATTTGTGTAACATACTGGCACAGGTATATAATAATAAGCAACATGATAGGCTTTCCTAATTGGTATAAAGGTGTTATGATGTGTTTCAACATGAGAGGTTCTCACAAGCCATTACCATAGGAATACGACATACGGGAAAACATGTTGATGGGCAACAAATTAGACTTTCCTAATTGATATGAAGGTATTATGATCTGTTTCAACATGAGAGCCATTACCATAGGTGTCCGACATACGAGAAAACATGTCTGCCATTCTACGGTCTTCTCCCATGATTGGCTGCTGTGGCATATGTCTTTGAGTCTAACTTCTCGAGTTCGGCGAGCTGACAGCTGCAGCACGCATGCGCGAACTTGGGTGACATGTGCGGGTCACGTGAGACGCTGACAGGTCACATGACACCCGCTGATCACGTGACTTGTGTTGCTCTCAGACGGGACGCTGCCGAGAATGAAAACTTCACATGACAAAACAAAATTGATATATGTACCATACTTCTGTCCAATACATAGAGCTAAGCTCGCTTAAAAAGATAATAAAAAACTTAACATGATGTACAAGGAAACTATAGGAAGAGTTTGAGAATACCAGTTGCGTAAAGAATTTAAATACTAGCCTATAGACAGCACCTTCTAATAAAAATCAAGAGTGATGAGGTTTTGAAGACAATTATCTACGGTATAATTCCCCTCTCATATAAATAAGAACAGATCTTATTGTAAAGGTATTACAAAGGGTGACCTCGAATGAAACAGGAAAAAGCCAGGAATTTTGAGAATTTATTTTCTAAAGAATTGTATGAAATTGTATCTATGAGAATGTATTGGTTCTCATAGGTGTTGTGTATGTATCATGTCTTCTGCTACAGATATCACTCAGCTCCGCTTCATAATATCATTCCACGAAAACAACTCACGCACGCCATACAAATAATTGTATGAAATTATATATATATATATATATATATATAATGGTGGATGAGCACATGTATGAAAGTGGTGGATGAGCAATGGAGAAAAGTGGAGGACGAGCAATATATGAAAGTAGTGGATAAGCACATTTAATGCACTAACTGTTGAATAAATGGAGCTTGCTCAACCTTTAAAAACACGAGCAGATAGATGATGTGTTACATACAAAAGTGGTGTCAAAGAGGTCATTGACTGAGCTGGGCGTCTGAGATCTTTCATATTTAGCCCCTCGATGCTGTATTTCCTTAAAACAGATTTTATTACTACTTCACCTTTTTTTCTTTCAGACTGATCAAGATTCTCTCTGTCTAAAGATTTTTTATACATAATTTTTGCCAATTGCAGTTTACGTCCATGTCCCAGACTCTATTCAATTTTAGGATCAAAGCAATTTATCACCCTGGGCACCTCAACACCAGGCTGATGCACCTAGCACAGACGACGCTTAGATGGGATTCAGCCACTACTCACTGAGTAGAACCACCCTGGATTACCATGGAAATCAAGGAACTAGATGAAAGCATTAGGGTACTGTATTCCAATGCCTTTGTGCTAAACACCTAAAAAGGCTTATTCATCCCACAGGAGAAAGTAAGTAGCTTTTTGTAACATTTATGACCTATCGCTCTTCCCGGCGACAACAGAAACTTTGATTAGATACATCGTTTATTTATCGATACTAATAAGAAACGTCACGAAATTTCATATAGACGTTTATATGAAATTGAGTGACGTTTATATTTTATCCTACCCCCTCCCTACGATTTTAATCAAATTTAAATTGATTACTTTAAATCGATCAGTTAGCAAGACGCACCGAGCAACGGACTAATACAACGCAACAAGCGTTATTTACTTCAGCGGCGGTTGTCCGGTGCGAATATAGTTCGCTATATTTTTTTAAGTAGGATTAGAATTGTTTCTATGATATATACTCTCACACTAAGTACATATGAACTGATAGATAACTATAACATTCTTTGATAGAGGTAGATTTGCTTTATTTCGCCGTATAAAAACATAAACAAGAAACAGTAACCATGGTATCGTACTTGGATCTAGGTCAAGTGTTCTGGCTTCAACTGCTGGCGTGGTGCGCATTTCCCAAAAACATGTTGTGAACACTCAACTAATCTACGATATTTACATCTCGACCGGTAACTTCAGAGATACATTGACTTGAGAGGTGGTTGAAGAAGACATCACATGGTAGTTTATATTTACCGTCACGTTACCGGCGATATTACGTCTTTAAACATACCGCCCACGGCAGTTGCAAAACTTTCTGGATCGTTACGAGCTGTGGAGGATTTTATCAACTTTCCTGCAGTCGGACCATCAAGTGCCATAGGAGATGGATTAACACGTTTGGCACCAATGGTTAGCATTTCTGACATAATTCGCTGCTGGTCTTTGGAAGGGACAGCGTAGATGTTTAACGAATTTATATAAGGGCGGCCTTGTGGGTAGGGGCGGGTATATTTCCCGACAAGTCCCACCTCTTTGGCCATGGTAGGAATCACTTTGCTCAATAAATTAACCCCCATCTCTCCCGTGATGTAACAGATTCTATCGCTAAGTGTCGAATTGTCGCTTCTGGTTGCTTTGACTCCAGCCGTACCTCTTCTATCGCTTCTACAGCGATTTCCGTGAGTATTTCATGTAATATTTCAGCCATACACCCGTTGATAGGGACTAGACGTAGTGGTTCTGCCATGGTCAGTCTCCGGAACTATTTTTTTAATCGCGCGTTATCACTTCTCTGATTGGTTAAAAATCGCGTTGCTTGTTTCACTCCCCATATGCCACACGGGGCATATAAATTATTTATGTCATAGCTGTGGCATAGGCCTACTCCATGTTAGGTCTATGGCGATTTATATGAGGGGTAGGATAAAGTTAAGATTCTCATCTCTCAAGCAATATTTGGGAGTGATCTCCCACATGCACAAAGAAAGGGGATTCTCTTACATCTTTAACCCTTTAAAGATGGGGGTCTATGGCCTTATGGGTAGGGGCGGGTACTTTGGACTGGTATAACTCCAGGGAATGGGCCAATTTTTGTCTAGAACCCATATTCCATAATTTGATCACATGATATGACACATCATTCTTATTTACATTATTTGGTTTACCAAAATAATGTCAAAGAGGTATATTTCCCGAAAGTTTCAGGTTTATTGATCAATTATTTCTTCATAAAACACTGAAATGGTAAATATTACTAAATTTCATAAATAATTCCTCAAGGCATTACCCCATCCCTTGATGAAAGTAGAGCAGCAGAGCTGGGAGAATAAAATTTTATTAAATTTTATAAGTAGTAAAATGTAGTAAAATGTTTATGTCGACCTTATTGGATGACATATGAATAAGGTTAGCCCTACGTAAGTAGGAAAGAAGAGAAAAAGTGGTTGTGGGTGGGTTGAACGAAAAGTATAGTACGTGTGTACTGGGTGGAGTGTAGAGCAGGAGTGAGGGGTAGGCGAGGGCCGAGTGGACGCACGTGACTGCGCAGTACGTGTGAAAGTCGTGAGGTGACAGTAGGGGCGCCCGTGAGGCGCGGCTAGAGGGGGACACCAGGGGGAGCAATGACCACCCCTGAGCATAGCCCATGAGTAACCAATTATCCAGTCTCTGCTGGGGAATGCCTCAAGCCATTATCCAGTCTATACTGGAGAATGCCTCAAGGCATTATCCAGTCTATCCAGTCAGCTGATAATCAAAGGGGCGCGGAGGACACTGGGGGATACAAGTCTAATTGAACAAATTGGACGTTAAACTACCCAAACAAACAAACAAACAAACTAGGGGATACAGTCTGTAGAAAGGAACAGATGACCCCCTAGCTGTTAATTATCTTGCTCCGAAGTCTAAAAATAGCAACCCCGTCCCACGCAGCGGTTTGGGCAGCTGCATTTACAATGTTCTATGGGCTTCTGAGGAGGTCAAATGTCCTGTCAACATCACTGGGGTCCTTTGATGGAGAGTGGAACTTCAGATGGAGGGACGTGGTGATAACATCACAGTGGATGCCGATAACAATTCGCAGGTCAAAGACTGACCATTTTAAATCTTGTAAGAGGGTGCTTCCCTTGCCAAGGATCAAAGGGGACTGCCTGTGCTCCACACAGACCTACATGAGCACGCTAATGATGACCCCCTGTGCCCTACCTGATGGACCAACACTGCTTATTTCAGATATTTCCCCCTCGCAGCGGCTGCCTTTACGACAGACGTGATGAGGGCACTAAAGGCAGCTGGAGTGGACACAGACGCCGTTGGTTTGCAAAGCTTCTTCCTGTGGCAAGCTGGGGTGCCCCAGGAACGTATACGCGACCTAAGAGACTGGGCTTCCAATGCCTCTACTTTGTATACCATTAGTCTGGCTTTAAAGCTAGGGGAGCTCACGTCAAAGATGGCACATGAGTTGTCACGAGACCCCACCTACCTTCTCTAATCACTACCCCTATTTCTTGGATTGGAATTGTGCATACATAGACTGTGTCGCAGATGATTATATTATGATGGACTCATAATCTATAATTATATTTACCTTACTTTTTAACCTATGCTATCAAAATGTCATTATGCTTGACTTGGTTTACTCATACGTGCGCTGCATGCACCTTAATTAGTAATAAACACCTTTTACCTCCACTTCTCATCTCTGTATTTAAGGAGACATATAATTATATGGATGTTTGAATGAAGAGATTCAAGGGGGTACCTCAGTCATGGGGATGGCCAGTGTGACTCCCCGCCCCTGGTCACTTGCCTGCATGCCTACGACCTCCCTCCCCACCTTCCAGAAGGACTTAATGTCAGGATTGAGCATACATAGACTGTGCCACAGATGATTACATTATGATGGATACCTTTTAACCTATGCTTTTGTAATGTTAACTGTCTATATGCATGACTTGGTTTATCCATATATTACTCATGGTTTACTCATACATGCAATGTGCATGCCTTAATCAGTAGTATAATAATCACCTTTTACCTCCACTTCACCTGCAACAACCCCAGCAGATTACACAAATTGCAAAGGATTTCCCAGTCTGAATGTCATGGTAATAACAAACCTTTGTAAACATAATTGTTTTCTTGTGTCAATAGGTAAATACATCAAAGTAAATCTTATTATTAATTACTTGTATAAGTCAAACACATAATCATAAATGTTAAAGTTGGTTTAAAGTCCCCAGTCACTATAACTTATTTTCAGTTTGAACTTTTTTTTGCTCTTTTAGAGTGTATTGCTGGAGTACTTGGTGGTGTCACACATCTTTTACTGTCATCCTCAATTTCAATGCCATCAGTCTGTGTCCCTTCGTCCACATTTTGTGATTTAACTGGGTTGATGTTCTCTGAAGATGTATCTGGTGCGAGATTTGGGTGTATTTTGTCCGTCTGTGAGGAGACGGTAGCGGTTTCATGTTTTTCAGTAATCTTACTGAATGACTCCAAAACTGAAATAGAACGGAATATCCAAGGACTAATTTTAACCCATTTATAATAAAAAAAAAATTATCTACACAGATTCACTTAATACTGAGTGATCTTGATAGTAATTTGATATAAAAATCCCTTTGATAACGTCACCGAAAAGAGAAACTATATTTAATCTATAAAAAGATTCACATCTTTATTCTAAAGAACTTATATAGATTTCTTTAAACTTGACATACTATATTTCATCTTCATTTTACAGGATTTCCTAGCTGGGTGGTGAAAGTGATAACGTGGTTCGTTTTTCTATTTATAGCATCAGTTCGACAAGATCTGATTGGTTCCAACGAATACGCACTAGACAATCCTCTTAGGAGAGTTAATATGAACCCAAGGCGATGGGTTGTGGGAGCAAGAAGGTGTAGCCTCATCATTTGCCGATGTAGTTGTATTTGATGGTTTGGTCTTAGAGACAACTTTTAATTTGATTATTGGAAAATTAAGAAGAGCTGAGACCACTAATTGGAGCTATATCCTGACATGAAGATGAACTCTCCATACCGCCTGTGGTTCCTCTTGAAAGATAAAACAAATTAACGGAAAAATTACACAGGCAGCTGTGAACTTTATTTCCCACTCATGGAGGATGTTGTTTGTTAT
This sequence comes from Alentia gelatinosa, assembly GCA_950022655.1. Classification (NCBI taxonomy): domain Eukaryota; kingdom Metazoa; phylum Annelida; class Polychaeta; order Phyllodocida; family Polynoidae; genus Alentia; species Alentia gelatinosa. The sequence goes on along the minus strand of OX465579.1, from coordinate 78,475,748 downwards.
CTCATGCTGACTGGCATATGGAGTTTTATATGCCACTAGTGGCATACAGAATTGTTATCACGTAATATTCCAAAATTAAGGAGATGGGGAAGGATAAAATCAAAACCTGATTCGTTTTAATCTTGGCCACAGCATTCCACTCATGGAGTTTGGGCTCTGGACTTCACTCGGCTTCGCCTCATGAAGTCACTCTGCCAAACTCCAGTCATGGCATACGGCGGCCAAGATTAAAACTCATCCAGTTTTACAATATTGATCAACTGTTTAAATTCCTTTACTGTGGAAACTATTTGAACTGATTCATCTAGATCATTCCAAATTTTAACCCCACGAAAGAGTGGCGATTTCTGGTAACCATTAGAACGGGCTCTCCTTTGTCTAGATTTGATTTTGTTCTCACAATTAGCTCGGTGGCTCTACTGCAGAAATGTGAAGTGAGGAATCTGCACACCAGGCGGAAAATTTATGCTATCAAAGATAAGCATGCAGTGTTAAAAGTATAGCATACCATGCACAATCTTCTCAAGTACTTTAGAAGGAGAGGACAGAAGAGTTATAGGTCTCCAGTTTGTGATCTGCCTAATGTCTCTACCTTTATTATATTGGGACAATCAAACTATCTTTCCATTTCTCCGGTATTACTCCCGTGTTCTAGTCTGGCAGCGAAAGCCCGATTTGGGGGTGAACCTTGCTTTCGCGTCCAGACAGTTTTTTATTTATAATTTTTTATCTCCTGAATTCAAATCTGCTGGGTGAAATGTTTGGGCAACTTAAGTTATGAGAAAAAAAGTTAAAAAATGATTTTTAATTATTAAATAAATATATTAAAAATAATATTATTCTCATTGCTTAAAAAATCCACCAATTTTGAGCCCAATTATATTTGGTTTTATTAGTTTTTTCTGTGCCATGACTATTCAGAGAACATTCGAATAAGTACACAACATGTGGTAGTAGGATCATCATCGTGTCCTTCATGGCCTTTCCAGATATATTGCTTAAACCAGACGATTTGTTCTCTAGGATTGATTCAATTAATTTGGCTAATTCCTCACTCCCTGACGAATGTCCATCAGTCTCAAACCTACATCCTGCTAGCCATTTTTGATAGTTATGGACATTTTTGATGGTTATGGACCACACACATATCCTATAGGGCCCGTTTGATAATCTATAATTGTACATGTAGACCCTTTTCTGTACGCCAAGGAGACCCAGGGACGATGAAGGTCAACTTTATTCAAAACTTATGGATGACCTTATGGATGGCTGATACTGTCTTAGCGAACACACTTAAATATTATTAAACGATAGCCCTTGTGCGAGGTACAGAAAGGGGTCTTTATATACGATCATAGATTATTATATGGGATCCAGTTTAGATTGTTGCAGAAATCTATGCTCATCAAGATCCTTTAAAGGTTTTTTTTCTATCCTTAAAATGGGGCTTGGCGTTTGGCATTAGATTAAGACCATTTATTTTGGGGATATACTGCTGATTACAGTCAAAATAACACCTTATTAAACTATATTTTGAGATCTAGCTACATCTAAGACTGTCCTTCAGCTGTCCTTTTCAGAGGACAAGTTTGGATGAATAGGGACAATTTGGAGGAGAAGTCCCAATTTCTGGATTTTTTGATGAAACAACTTTTTTCCAACCAATTTTGATCCTGTCCTTCACTCGTCCTGGCTGTCGGATTTAAACGTTTATGCAACAATATTTCCCCAAGGATGGTCCGAAGATCATTTCTGGCCATATATCCTGCTAGCCGTTTAATAATTAAGGATATGTCGTAGAAATTGTCCTCAGGCCAATGTCGGTGTATAAATAATTTTTTTCTAGAGCAAGGATCGTTCAAAGACACTATCATCTCAAGGCTTCAAAATATTGTTGTATAAATTCATCATTCAACTCTCCTTTGTCCTCCAACTTGTCCTAAGTCGTCTAAAACACTCCTAAGTCTAGGACACCTATAGGGGTGTCGTAGCTTTTGTAAATTCGCAATTATGTATACTCCTAATTCTGTATCAATATTGCAATAATCAACAATTTTGTGATAACACTGGAGGTTGGGGTTTATGATAAGTGGCTGAGTATCGCTTTATAGACAGGAGGGACATTTTCCATAAGCCAAATGATTGTAGGTTTATTCAACCATATAGGAATCCTTTCTGACTACAAGCAAACTGGGCATTTCGGAGCATGGCATGCCATACTGAACAATGTTCCGTATGGCAAAATACGGAACATCATCTGGTACATGTTGACAAAAATATCAGTTGTTAGGCCAAATCAATTAATTTCTTTTATCAATTTCGGTTATGTAGTAGATATAGAACGGCCTACCATGCCTGTACAAGCAACAAAACTTGATAATAAATTACGGTACATACTATCGTAAAACTGGATGAGTTTTAATCTTGGCCACCATATGCCACAACTGGAGTTTGGCATAGTGATTTCATGAGGCGAAGGCGAGTGAAGTCTGGAGCCAAAACTCCAGGAGTGGAATGCGGTGGCCAAGATTAAAACTCATCAGGTTTTGATTTTATCCTACCCCGTCTCCTCGATTTTGGGATATTATGTGATAACAATTCTGTATGCCAGTCAGCATGGCATACGGAAACTCAATGTTAAGCCTATGGGATTTTATATTAGAGAAGGATAAAGAATGAGGCGTTAACGCCGAGTTCAGTATGAACCGTATGAACCGTAAATTATCATCCCGTTCTGTGGCTTGTATAGCATGGTCAGGACATTCTATATAAATACTTACCTGGTCCTTGTATGTGGTAGTGGCAGTTGACACTGTCCCTCTGATGTCAGTAGCAGTGTTCATTTTCACTTATTTCTATTACTTTTTCAACAAAGCAGGAGTTCAGAGACCAGGGATGAGTGTGGGTTTTATACCTTTCTTTGTGTTGGGAGCTTCTAACTTATCAATGTGAATCCAATTCATATAAACACATCCAAAGGCAAAAACTTGGTCATGATCGATTCTTACTTATTAGCTGATAATTATCTTATATGTAGGACTCTTATTCACTTATGAAAGTTTTGAGACATACTTTCAAAATAGACACAACTCTCTACTGCCACCCCTCTCATAAGATCTCAAACTCTCTATGTCGTATTCTGTACAAGGTTCTCACTGCACTCTATGCTACTCTCACTGCACTCGATGGGAGAAGAATTCTTAACGAACTGGGCTTAGAGGCTTGAGAATCCACTGGCGCACTGTATTCCCGCTAGGTGACATAATTGAGATTATAGGAATCTTTGGGTTGCATTGATGTACTTCTTTAGCTAAGAATTCTTCTCGATAGAGCGTAGTGAGAGTACAGAATACGACTTAGAGAGTGTGAGGTCTTATGAGAGGGGTGTTACTGTAGTGTATCACACAAGGTTGGACAAACGACATGGACAAACAGGTTAGTAAACAGGGACATGTTAACAGAAAACATGTACATGCCGAATGAATTTATATATAAAGACTTATTCTGAGAACCACTTTAATACTAAAAAATTAAGAAATATTGATCTCATAATTTTTTTTTTTTTTGATCAAGACGTGTTTATTTCAAAAAGTGAAAAAGGACATAAATGTTCACCAAATAATTGGTGATCTTCCACATTTACTCCGTGCAGGACAAGACAATGGACAGTACATCAGACTCCACAAACACATATCATATATTATAAATCTATAAACATTTCATTGTTATTATTGATATACTCCTTCACCTGATTCTTAAAGTTATCTCTTTTTCGGATTGTTTGTAGATCTTTTGGAATTAAGTTCCATAATTTTATTCCAATAAGTAATGCCAATTTCTTATACTTTTCAGTATTAGGTTTCTTTTGTTTAATGCAGATCTTTTCAGTCCTTCTTGTTTCTTTAACCGGATTTTGTTCACAATTTTCGGGATAACTACTCCACCAATGCATTATGGACAGTAAATGGTATTTTCTCCTAGTATCTAATCTTCTTATTTTACAATAATTTAATAATTCTATTGTAGAGATGTCATGTCGTGAGCGTTTATTTATAGCAATTCGCAAGCTGTTATTTACCATGATTTGCAATCTACTCAAGTTCGATTTATTCATAAGATTAAAAATTATATCACTGTATCCAACTATTGGTAATAACATTTGTTTAACTAATTTAATCTTCGTATATTCATTCAGTAGGGGACTCAATTTTCTAAATTTAAACTGTTTCAAGGAGTATTCTTTTACCATTTTACCAAAATGTTCTTTTAAATTCAATTTACTGTCCAATATAACTCCCAAGTATTTATATTTATTTACAATTTCAAGTTTTTCAACTCCACATCAGATTTCAATATCCTCAGACTGTTTACACTTTTGATTATAATGCCACATTGTTTTTGTTTTCGAATAATTAATTCTAAGTCGGTGTTTGTTTATCCAGTTTTGTAGCGCAAGTAAATCTAACTCAAGGTTAATTATAATTTCTTGTTTGCTAATTCCAGAAGTTATTAATGCGATATCATCTGCATACATTATTATTGTGCTATACTTAATTACATTTGGTAGATCATTAATAAATATTATGAATAATAACGGTCCCAATATGGACCCTTGAGGGACCCCCGTATCAATATTTGCCCAGTCGGATATACATCCGTTTAGTTTGGTTCTATGTTTTCTATTATATAGATAATCCTTTAATATTTCAAGAATTCCATGGGGTAATTTAAGCATTTGCAGTTTACTAATTAATAATTCGTGATTCACACTATCAAAAGCTTTCTTTAAATCTATATATGTAGTTGCCACTATTTTTCTATTATCTAAGTTAGTTAAGATATCCTGTGTCAATTTGAAAATAGCTTGAGCAGTAGATCTCCCCGGTATAAATCCATATTGATCTTTCGATAAAATGTTCTTTTCTTGACAGAATCCTAGTAAATTATTATGTAAGATTTTTTCAAATATTTTTGATATCAGAGGGAGGACAGAAATAGGGCGCCAATTTCCAAAAACTTTAAGATCCCCTTCTTTAGGTAGTGGTGTTATTGTGGCATTTTTCAAACAGTCTGGGAAATAATTCATCTTCATTATTTCTCTAATAAATTTGATGAATTCGTTCATACCTTTCATCAAAATCCTTTTCATATACCCTGATTTTATTAAGTCAATTCCACTACTTTTCCCATTTTCGAAATTTCTGATTATTCTAGTCAAATTCTCCTCATTAATAGTATCTATAAGTAGTTCATTGGTATCCTTACCTTCCGGTACCACTAACCTTTCTTCCATCGCTGTACCTAGTATATCATCTGTATCCTGTAGTGGGTCTTCATTAGGCTTTCCAGCATTTGAATAAAAGATATTTATATCTTTACAGATATTTATAATTTCGTCTTCATTTTCCAGAGGATATTCTACGGATTTTAAATTATTAGGTTTCCAAATTTCATTGAGTTTTCGCCAGAATTTCCTTGGGTTTTTCGCATTTTCTGCCAAGTTATTAGATATTTCTTTAGCTTTAATATTTCTAAGGTCTTTTCGTATCTCATCCCTTAATCTTCTTACATTCTTTAACATGTGTCCAAAGTTTGGGTTTGTCTCATCCATCTTATGGATAATTTCTAGATATTTTTTTCTTTTTCTAATTTTGTTTTCTATCTCCTGTGTTAGAACAATACCCCATTTGTCATAATGTATTTTGTTTTAATCGGCATGTTATTATCTATTTCCTTAGTCAGAATATTTATAAATTCTTGACAAGATTCCGTTGAATTCTTCACTTCATTTGATTGTAATATCTTTGTCACCACGTTTTTTTCAAAATTATCATTCATTCCAGTACTTTTTCTAAATTTTATCTCAATTTTTGGATTTGATTCTCTCTCCTTTTTTCTAGTACAAAATATAATAACATGATCTGATAAGTAGTAGTTAACATTACCCGATTCTTTCATATGTTTAGTATTACTATAAAAATGGTCTATTGTACTCTTACATCCCTTTTTAATATATGTTTCAAACGTTTTCGCCATTTGTAGCCCTGTTTCAAAAAGGAAATTTTTCATTACTTTATATTTTGGACAAGCTGTTGTTTTACTATTTACATTAAAATCTCCCATCACCCAGTACTCATAGTTATTATATTCAGGTTTCCCTATTATTTCTTTGATATAATCATAGCAATACATTACATCATTATTCGGTGGTCTATATACTGATATTAATAATAACTTTTTCAAGTTCGGCTTCACTACTGTACACACAAGACATTCAATTTTCTCATCCGATAGACATAATTGGTCTATTTTTTTCGTAAATTGTTTATACTGATTCTGAATAAAAATTGCCACCCCACCTCCTATTTTATTTATTTTCCTATCATTTCTTATAATAAATTTATCAGATAAGTAAATCATTTCCTCTGTATATCTATCTTTAAGCCACGTTTCTGTTACTGTAGTAAAGTCCACATCTTTAAGTATTAATTCCAATTCAGTTAATCTTTTGTATAAACTATGTACATTAATCGTGCAAAATTTAATACCCTTTGAGTTGCTCAAATAGCTTGGATCAACATAACCTTTACAGGTAACTTCCATCTCGTATTATAAATATATATATATATATATCTTCCAATATCACAAATAATTCTCCATTTTTCTATTACATTAGACAAGACATCGACATATACACTATGGACAAAAAAATGAGTGAAAGACAGTGTCGACACAGGTACAAACTATAATATTAGTCGATACCAGGGCTATCAATAGTCTCATATTGAGCTTTGATAACATAGTTGCTAGTGCATGTGCTATGCTTAACAACTATGATATTCTAAGGACTAATCCCCTAAATATTTAATATGTAAAGAGACAACACTCAAACAATGGCATACTACATCGAGGCAGACTGGTTACCTTACATTAGATATTACTATCCTTTGTTTATAACTGTTTCCTATACAAGAACCAATCTCATTTACATGAATATTTCACAAATATCATGGATTGCACACTTTCAACTCTCCATTGTCATTAGAGGTGATTCCCTGCTTCTACATTTTTATCTATGTAGCTAGACAATACCCGGGCGATTTCCCATTGAACCAGGTAATATGGGTGTATCCCATCACGTAGCTTGGCATAGTTGTAGACGGTACCCTCACCTACTACATTCCTATGAATAATTCGGGTTATGAAAGGCGTCAATACTCCATTTCCTTTGTTCAAATCAGAAATTTCTTCATTTAGCTCCCTGATTATCATTTCCGCTTTAGGCTGATCATTATGTCTGCCCGTAAATAGTCCATTTGCATTGTTCAAGTTGACTGAATAAATGGAACTAATCACTACGGTGACACAAGGGTCCATGGCCTTGATCGAGAGTATCAGTTCTTTGAAAGCATCCGCAGCATCCGATACGATTTTTCCTATTCTACCAGTCCTGAGTTTAATAGTTGTCGGGATGTAGGTTTTCGTAGTTACGTTGTTGATCCCTCCAACAATGTAAACCGCCTTGTAGTAATGTCCATACGTTATCGCACTTCTCAGTTCCCTAAGCGTAGTCGCCTGTAGTCTGTCGATAGTTGCACCTACTACCCATAGTGTGGTGGTATCACTACCTCTGGAATTGTAGAACATCTCGTCGATGCCTCTTGTTCGAGAATCCCCAACAATTAGGTAGTCTGGGTACATTTTCCTGCTAGCTATTTATTGATACATAAAGAAAGAGAAATCATTAGTCCAGTCTTACAATAGTGTGATTGTAATATTTGAAGTATCTTTTATACTTGTAACTTGTGATATACAAAAACAGTTACCATTTAAACCATACACCCTTTAGTACATTATTATCAGTTCATAAAGTTGAAAAAATTATTTAACTTTTTTACTATGACCATAAGTTCTCACAGATTTCTGACAAATTCATCTAAGATCTAGTTTTCTATTTGTTTGGTTGATTTGTTGAATTTAGCTTTTCAGCTCTTAAATCATTCGCAATTCTTTCCCTTCTTATTTCCATTCTCAGGTTGGTTAGGATCTTCCCTAGTGTGTTCTCACCTGGAAAATATCCCGATTCATACGATTTATCTGATTTATCTAAGCCCCCCCCCCCCAGAAACGGTCGTGTGTAGCTTCCACTAGCGGTTGTGGGTGTGTGTTCAGAAGTGCTTCTGCCAGTTCTGGATTTTGTTTAAATTTACTGGCTCACATTACTGTACTGTACTTGCTATGTATCTGATCATATCCCAAAGCTCACATCAAAATGGACTACCTAGCCAGTCTAGTTAGGTACTAACCAGTGGGTGTTTGAGCGATATGGATATCAGCAAATCATTCCATCTCATTAATTCATCACCAACTTGTGTTGTGGTACAAATACCTGTCTATACATGCTACTGTGTTCGCTGGTTTATCTTGAAATGTAACTGATATCCCACACTGGAGGGACCAGGTGGCAGATCGGCCGTAGCCGAACCTGGCTTGACTTGTAAAAAAAAAGTTTGACCCTAATAAAACCACTAAAAAAAAAACTTAAAAAAAAAACAAGTAACCTGATTTTGGCAATTTGCTATCCCTAAACTGAAAGGAGGAAGGTAAAAGATGTTTCACATGTAAAATCCACAGTCCATGTCAACTGGGACCTGGGAAAGTGTTAATTTAAAAGACGATAGTTGGCGTGTTAAGGATTGCTGCGCTTCATTGGACAGTTGACTCAAATCCAATAGAACTCACAAGTTTGCCTCAACGAGAATTTATTGATTGGAGAGTTATGATATTTCTTGTTTCATCACTTGGTTAAGATGTTTTAGAACTAAATGCAACCTGTATTTTCGAGATAATGGATTGAATTCTACACTACGATATGCATGGCCCTCTTTATATTATTATGTTTCGTTTTAAGAGAATTCTATTCAAACTCATTTTTAATCTCCCATTTAGGACAATTAAATGTAGAAAAGTCCTAATTTGTACATATGTATTACTCGAATCACAGAAATTGGGACTGTCCATTACTCCAAATTCCCAATATCAATATATCCTATATGGGAGAAAAAACATCCTGTTTAGGAGATGGAAATGTCTTATTTAGATATTCACTGAGCATTCATTTATACTTCTGGCTCTAGGAATCTTCCATAACTATCACATCATGCTGTATTTGATCATTGGTAGCTAATACAAGAACTTATCATTCACTTGCAGAGTTTAGCAATTAGGATAAAGTACATGTGATCCTAGCAGTTTTAAGAAGTATTTAAATCAACTTGTAGAGGATGGATATTTGCTATAATTTTATCATCATGCTCTAAGACATCCCAAGACAGGTTAGATTACCTGCTATTCTAATGGCATTTAACTGCATCTAACTGCATTTATCTGTACATGTATATTTGATAAACATTGTTGTAATTTAAATCATCTTAATACTAACACGTCTAGTATAATAGCATTGTTGAAGCATTGGAATGCTAACTGAAATATGGAAGTTCTCTTTTACTTTTATAAACTTAGTGTCTCAGACAGGATTGGATCAAAGACGCAAAATGTATAGTTTAATACAAGACCTGTATGCAAAATAGCTATATTATAATACCATAGCCATTTCAGATAGATATATCATATTAGGTATTTTTATTAGTATTTTATAGTTATTTATAATTAATAGTATTTTATGCCTGGTAAGTATGGTCCAATGAACACTTGGTACCTACAAATTACATTTCTCTGTGTATACTTACAACCTAAAGATGCTAAGAAAACCTGAGTTGGATTTAGAATTTCATGCCATGCTACAAGTTCATCCAGAACAGCACGACCATGATAATGTTGATAATGTTCGCTCGTCTCCGCATTGTTAGATATACCTGAAGGTGAAAAGGTTTACTTGGGAATAGAGACACAAAAACATTGTTTATTCAATGAATATTAGAATTTAATGTATTGCACCTTGAACTGATATTTTTCCTATACTGTATTGTTATTATGATGGAGATGACTTCCTATTGTCTAAAACCTTCTAAAAAATATCTAAAAGCTAGTATCTTTTAACATGGACAGTATATATTATTAAGTTTAGGTATCATACAATTAAAAGTTTTGAGAATACTGCGCTCTTTTTCTGAATTCTCTTTAAAGATAAGCAGTTATTTAAGATACCAGCCAGCATTCTCAAGAGTGTTTTTATAATATCATCAAAGTCATAACTAGAATGTAATTTGTGAGACATCTAATGGCTATTTTCTTAACCTAAATGTGTGACAGTACATGATAGAACAGTAGAGGACAGAAATGGCAGGTCATTTGAAATAGGGAATATTAAGAAATCCATTCTGGCCTATCTAATACAAAAGTTGTAAAAACTACCAAAAATAAAAGCAAACTCACAAAAACAGTTAGATAAGTAGCATCAAATTGATAAACGATTGGTCTACTTTTCGAGTTATGTTTGATAATTCCCCAGATAAGGAGAAAATATCAAACCTTGCAGGTTTGAGATATACTTAACATCTGTATAGAATACATATTAAGGATTGGAGCATGTAATAGAGGACAGAAAACAGAAAGCTAGCAACCGCATGAAGTTAACAATATAGGAAAGAGAGGCAATGGAATCATGAGGCTTTCCACCAAAATGTTAATATTTATATAACTATAAGTGTAATAACAAACATTCTTTTGAATTAGCTTACACATTGTTCTCCAATGGATAACACACATGTAGCCAAATCTTTGTATTATTCACCTGTAAAATCCATCCAAATTGATGATTAATAAAGAAGAGCAAAGCTTGTAAAAAGATAAATAGGGAAGATCAATCCTCATTCCTACATTTCTTTTCTATGCAGTTTGAATACTTACAAGTGATATTGGACCCAATTAAAAAGATTGTAGCTTAGTTTTATACAATAAGTTGAACTATGAGAGGGTCACATGGAAGAGGTATTCAGTCCTTCCTCAGCTAATTGGATTATCGGAAGCCTCTAATTCTTTCAATCACATGCGGGAGTATATAAACAGTAAATCTTACATTGGGGCTAACTGAAGAGTTGGCCCTAATGCGTTCAGGGCGTGGTCGTTACGGACTCATTCCTCGTTGTCAGGGACTCTCACGTGGTTCCGGTCATGTGGTCCCGATCACGTGACCACGCCACCCAAACCCGCCTGCGTTCACTTCAACCCTGGACCGCCGACGAGAAGGAACCACCCACCCACCTTACAAACTCTAAATCTCATTTTTCAATTCTTCCTACTCCGTAGGGCTCATCAATGGCTCGTCAACTATCTCTATCTCTGACTCATATCTTATATTGGACCACTAAAACTTATCTCGTACTCAACTTGTACTCAATAAATTTTATGTCCATACCCATGCTCTGTGTTAGTCATTAGGTTGTGATTACAAGAGTTATTAGACCTCATTTAAGAAATAAGAATGACAGACAAACAGGACAGACAAAGTATTGACAGGCAAACGGGCAAATGGGGCAAATGGGGCATAATGTTGGTCAAGTTGTTGTATTATTGTTTGAAAGTTATCAAATACTAATCAACTTGATGCTACCATTATTGGAACCTGGGGAGTTAACTGCAAAACATATTTCTCATGTCTTAGGCATTAATCAATACCTAGGCACTCAATTGAGAGGTTTGTGATGTAGCATAAACCATTTTCATAAACTAGTTCAAAGTCAGAGAAGTCGGTTCATTGTTATGGCAGTGTGGAGTGAGGAGGAGTGGAGATATATGATGCTAGTGTTCCATCCTTGTATGGGACATGAATCTATATTCCATCATAGCTCGGTCGTAGATATTAATTCTACAAATGAAATCCATGATTCCTAATTGAGTGAGCTCTTCTGCCGCGGACTAGCACAACAACCAACATTAAACTGTAGGAATAATGATGATTATCACTTTTTATTATCGACCTAATACAAAGTGTCCATAGAAAACACATAGGGAGTACGTATGGACATATCCGGTGCATACAGATATGTTGTATGCTCCAGGAGGTGCATATGGAAAGATAGTGCGTATGGAAGAACAGTGCATAACTAAAACGAAATAATATCTACATGCCACTTGTCCAGAAAAGGTGGACAATAGATGCAATATAGACCGGTTTCAGATAAAAGCAGTTGCATGCTCTTCGGAGTTGCCTCTGCACAATATCCTTGTATATGCTCGGATATTACTGCACATCAACTCCTCGGAGCATAAGGCCTTTTGTATCTGAAACCAGTCAATATTGTGTATATATTCTCCTACTTGATAATCTGTCAAAATGTCTATGTTTCTGATTCCTTACCTAGGACAAAGTCATTAAAGTTAGAATTTCCAGAGGAGGTCACTTTGGACACTGAGTAGGTTGCCTTTGTGCCATTTACGAATAACACGGGTCCATCAGCCTGGGTGAATGTAGTCATCATGTGATACCACACTCCAACTAAATGGTAAAAGTGTATTACATTAAAGCCATTTTTCCAATGATGTATTTCACACTTTTCTTTACACTGTGTTATCAAACATTTAGGGCAGGAAAATTGCATATGGCACTGCAATGGACACGGCTATGTGACGTTATGTAGCATTGTTGTGTGATACTAGGTGGTGACAATATATATTTTTTTCTTGATTTATCAAACTTACATCTCCCAAACTATTCTCAGATGCAGCATATTGACACTTGCCTGTGTAGCTGTTGATATTTTGCTTGATCCACCACATTTAATCATCATTTCTGAATCTTGTCTGAATATGATATTTGTTAAAGCTGAATGAAATGCCATGAGAGAATCTGGTCTGCCCCCCTGATGAGATATAAAATGACTCATCTGAATTTGTAATATCCAGCAGAGGGAACTTCACCTGCAAGCAGACAAATCTTTACTGGGTGGATGATTTCCTCCTGTCACAGTAAAAATAAGTGGGGTTTCTTTTGCAATCATTAAGCCCTGCCCCCTATGACATACTTCCAGATGGCTATGATTTGAAAGACACAAATCATAGTATATTGGGAGGTCCCAGAATTGTAGATCTCTGTTGTGATCCAATCTGTGAGTCATACTCAATGACCATGATATCTCCCCGATAGGCTACGAAACCCTATGACAGGCTATGAAAAATCCAACATGTTGGATTTTATCAGGACCTCTATGATTGGCATTTTTGAATCGTAGCCTAAAGTGAGGTGTCATAGACGAAATCGCTGAAACCTGTTCCACAGCCCAGATTTTTGCTGACCTCACGATAGAATCGGTATGGTGCTGAGAAGTCCATCGTAAGGCCTATCAGGACCAGAATAGGCATTGGTGGGGGGCAGGGCTTAAATGGATATGTAGCTGGTCATGTGGTCTTAGGGCAGCAGAAAGATGCATACAGATGAGAATCAAGCCAAATCATTGGATATGATACCTGTCACATAAAATAAACCACTTATTTAACATGTCTTTAGACATGGGCAAAATCTTGTTTGATGTGAATTATTTAACTCATGAGAGTGAATCATTCCCAAGAGTATTCCATGGTTTTGCATGTTAGCATTAACGCTTTTAGCTATAACAGAGAACATAAACATCAAACTCTTCAGGATCCATCTTTTAATGTCACAGCTAAAAGGTCCATGGTACAGTATTTCACACAATACTAAAAGTCCCCCTGGGAAGCAGGTACACTCCCTAGGTATCCCCTGGACACCATCTCACTCCAGGATCTTCATTAACACTTCTGCCTGACCAGTGTTCAATGTGCCAATACCCGTAGCCCATCTGTTCCAATGTTGTGTTATTGTTTCCTACTGTTAATCACTCCTCTCTGTATCTACCCTGGCTGTTGCTACTTGAGCCCAGTTGCCCATCCTGTTGCTCACACCCTCAGAAGAGCCGGTCCTCCACCAATTATATGTAGCCCATGACAGTTGAATGCGAAGCAGCTGATATAAGTGTTGATCACCACATGGAATTGATCCCCAATTGTTCCCTGCAGCCCATGAGCCAAAGCCATTGTGGGTTTATTAGCTCTCATGATGCAGGTGAGCCACTGGTTCCCAGAACTTCACCAACTGGAGTCTGTCCTGGACTGAACCCCTTTCTGCACTGCTGCCTTTGGACTGAACTGGCCCATCCTGACTGACTGTCTGTCTGACTGTCTCACTTAGTGTCAATCGGCATTTGGCCCCCCATGATATCTACCTATGAAACTTCTAGAACCTTCCAAAGGCCCTGTTAGCTTCATCCATAATTAATTCCTTCAAGTCACACTCCACTACATGGTGCCTCCCATGTTGACATTGGCCATCTTATGATCAGCTATTTTTGAAAATGATGGACCCAACCCTTGATGACTCACTGCAGTGAAACCTTCTTGAACCCCGTCCTCATTGAGGGTATTCCTCATATCGATTATTCAACATGCACTAGGTCATTCCAGCCATGCTTCCATGATTCTACATGCACAATGCTCACACAGTTCCTGTGTGACAGTCACATTAATTTAACAAATAGTAATCTCACAATGAAAAACAAATGAGTCATGGATCTCTCAAATACCTTCATCATCTTCTTATTCTGTGCATCTGAATAAAGAAGAACATTCAATTGTAAAAGTACTTCTTTTATATGTATGGCTGTAAAATTTGTGTATGCCGATCAATTATTTATCATAAACTTATCCATTTCCTGTCTATATCTGTTACATGAGAGAGGTATGATAGACCTGCAAATAATATTGTTAGATTATAACATACCCAAAAGGTGAAGGTAAGGCCATTGTTACAAATATTCAAGTTCCCAAAACATTTGTCTCGCTGGTTCCCAAGGTTCACCACTTGGATGTCAGTGCTGTTTTTATCATTCAGATTTAGGGCCATCCCCAATACACCTTGAATAAAATAAAACAAAATGCTGTGAGGTATTAACCAATTGAAAATGCATATACAAATACACCATTGGCAATTCATGGTTTGATAGAACTATTGCTGTGATATACACTGTTCCTACCTCTAGATGGCTGTATTTTACTTCATGTGCCAGTAGACCTGTAGCATTTCACTGATCATAATTCTTACACTTAATTTCACGATTGATAGCAAATAAGCCCAAAATTGAATACTCACTCTGCCAATTTTACTTACCTACTCAGTCATTCACTAAGTGAGTTTTAATTATTAGATGAGGTAGTGATCATATTGTGCTTAATTCTGATGAAATCTCAGAATGCACTTTAATGCCATATCGTTATTCAAGTCTAATTACGCTTTTTGAGATTTCCCAGGAGAATTTTTTTTTTTATTCAGTAAACATTTAGACGAGAGCAATTGTTCTTCCTTACAACCGCTGAAACGTATATACAGACTATACATGACGTACAACCAACATACAGGACATACAAATGCAAAAGACATACACACATATATCATTGATCATCGACCATAAATTATTATTACCACTAAGTTGTCACTATTTAGAGACAAGTCAAGGAGTAGATTTTGCTGATCTTCTGATCAGGAATTTGTACACAAATAATCACATATCCATTATTTCTGCTAATTCTTCTTTTATTCTAGCTTTGAATAAGTCACCTCTAGGTAACTTCTGAGTATCAGCTGAAAGTTTGTTTCATGGATGTGATCCCTCATAAAGGGTTGATCTGAGGTATCTATTTCCATTTGGTCTTTTTAGTCTTATTTTTATTTTTTCAGCATTTATAGTTACATTATAGTCTGATTGGGTAGTGTTAGTCTCAGTTTCACTCCACCATTTGATTAGCGGCATTAGGTGTACCAATCTTCTCTAAGATTTTTTATTCCTACCACTAACTGTAAACTGTTGTTGACCATGGTCTGTGACTTGGTCCGTTGTTGTTGTGTCATCAGTAGTTGTAAAAAATCCCCATATTCAATCACGGGGAGAAGCATATGCTTCACTAGCTTTAAGGCTGCTTCCTCTGACAAGCAATGTCTTATTTTCTTCAAACGAAATATTTTATAGGTAAAATCCTGTATAGTTTTATTGAACTGCACATTAAAATACATGTGATTATCTATGATAATTCCCAAATATTTATACTGGCTTACTGCCTTCAGTAGTTGATTACCCATACTAACATCAAGTGTCTTATCGATGTTCCTCCGGTTACTAATCCACATTATCTTCGATTTTTTATAGTTCACCATTAGCTTATTCTGTTTAACCCAGGCGTCTAAGTCTAAGACAATATCGTTTTGCTCTGTTCCATGATGGACCAATCCTTGCGGGACACCAGATACCATTTGTAATTTTCCTGATATTTTATCATTAATCTTTGTCTGATGTGTTCTGGAGGTGAGGTACGATTTTAATAAGTTTGCCAGTTCATTCCCAAATTTCAGGTCACATAGTTTTTCAAGTAGCAAGGTATGGTTGACACTATCAAAGGCCTTTCGTAGGTCTATAAACGTTAAAGCTATACTTTTCTTATCATCCATGTGGTAGAGAACTTCATTAGTGAGTTTAAAGACTGCTTGACCTGTGCTTTGTCCTGGTAAGAAACCAAAATGGGCAGGTGTTATAATATTGTTTAGCTCTAGATTTTCTAGTATATTGTTATGCAAGAATTTTTCAATTAATTTAGAAAACACCAGAAGTACAGTGATTGGCCTCCAGTTCTTAAAATCTTTTATATCCCCTCCCTTAGGAATTGGGGTGATCACTCCATATTTTAAACTATCTGGAAAACATCTATCCTCTACTACTTTATTGCATATATTTATTAAAATTTCTGGTCTATTGGTTAACACTTTCTTACTATTGTAGGGGTCAGGGTAGTCGTGCAGTGTCTGTTTTACTTTATGCTAGGTGGCGCGAAGACCGATCCCTGCTGTGCGGTAAAGCCGGCGGACCCGTGGTATGCAAATGCTGCGGGCTCGCCCACATTACGTAACTCAACCACTATATAAGGTTGAATCCACAGTGGGTCGAGAGGACTTCTCGCTGTTCCTCTGCCTAGAGTGAACGCCTGGAGCCTCACGTGTTGGTTAGGTTGTGTTGGTACACCTTTCAACGTAGAAGAGACCAGATCTCTTCCCACGCTAGTTGGTGCCCCGTAGCACCAACGATTGTACCTACAGTTAATACCGTAATAAAAGATTGGTAACTAAAATAGTCCGGAGTCTGGTTTTGTGTTTGCGGATAAGCGGTGGTTGGTAGGCTCTGCGTCTCCCTACCCTTTCCAGTGGGTAAAACCGAACCCACCTGTACTGGCACGGTAAGTACAGGGTAGCGACTAGTCTCGGAACCTCTGGTCGACTGACGATCGCAGAAAGTGGTCACACACTTCCAGTGACTAGAGGGCAATCGCTACACTATCTTTGTGGATATACCTGTAATTCCTGAACTTTTATCATTATTCAAACTTCTGATAATTCTTACTGGACTGTCTTTTCCTAGTTCCAAGTCAGCATACTTAAGAATAATGATCTAAGTTACCCAAATGTTAGTGTGCAGGGTTAAAAGTACAATGAATACAACTCCTTCCTCAAGAAAAAATCATAATTCATGTTTACATCAACTTATAATGTATATAAAAATTTTAGTCACAGATGAGTTTAAAAGAAATAAGATAGAACTGACAGAAGTAATTGGATGTTTGTTAGATATCTGTTCATAAATTCTGCATGTCAAAAGGTTTAGGAAATGACAACATCAGGGGGGTGTTTTTCAGTAGTGACAATCGCTAGCTGAGATCTGCTAAGATCTGAGAGTGATTGTGAGACCGTCTGGGCAATCAATGGTGGGAAGTGTTTTTCGGTTGTAGTCGCAGAGGGCCTGAGTGATTGCCACTAAAATGTCTTAGATCAATAGCAATCATTTCCTGCCTGGTACAAGATTCTGCAATTGGGAATCATTGTTTTGCAAAATTTACACTTATTCAAATTAAATCATATTTACAACAATAATTGTCCATATCCATTCGATTCAATCCTAATATTTCCTTATTTTCCATCGAGTATTCCATAAGTGAGACATGTTTTACTTTCTGAATGGGTGTTTTTATTTATAAATAAAAAGTAAGTTATCACAAGTATCAACTGGTCTCACATTGTGACTGTTTGGGAGATCATTTCTCTTGTGATCCCTAGCAATCCATAGCGCTTGTCAAAATTGAAAAACACCAAAATCACCCAAACGGTTGCATTTCAGCTCTTCCCTGAGATCCCTAGAGATTGTCACAACTGAAGAACACTTCACCCTCCAAACAGTCTCAGCTAGCGATCATCACAACTGAAAGACACACCTCAGGGGTAAATGCACTAACCTCAAACTGCTATAGACTGCCATTTTCCTATCAGGTAAACACCTATACAGAAGTTACAGATAAGAGAGGCAGGAGCCCAAGACATGCTGCTGCCTGTTGTCTGTGCGAAATACCTCCACCAGATTGACAGCTAAATTGACTTCCCTGAGAGTCCATCTCATTCATGCCAGTGGTTTTTAGACATCTTTGTAGATCAGGACATGCAAATATTATGTTAATGAGCTCACAGCACATAAGTCATGTGCTAGCTCTAATGGCTTCCAAAGTAGTTCATTAAACTTAGTTGTGCCATATTGATCTCAATGTTGGAAATATGAATTATTAACATGAATAGATAAGTTGAATAGATCGTTACCTTCACCATCAATATCATGCTATGATCTTTTCTGTCAGAAGTCCTCTTATTGTTAAGAGAAGTTAGTTCTCAGTAGATAAATAACTCATATCGATATATTTCATGAAAAATGTATAGGTTTGCTGTCTCCTAAAAGCCTGTATAATGGGACATCTTGTTTCATATTGTATATGGCATGAGACTGATGCATAATGAAAAAAACTGTTATAGCAACCAGAAGGGGCATATCAAAGAAATAGTGAGACAGACGGCAAATTTGGGAAAATAAATTTTAGTTGATTGTATATGATAAATTTCATTTGATATTTAGATGATAATACTTGTAAGAATATTATCAAAATACGATAGTTGCTGAATTATGGAATAGTATGAATATGAAATATGATGAGATGATACCCTATGATGGAATGTAATGAGAGGAGTACTCATATTAGAAGTAGTGTGTGGGTGGGAAATTGAAGTGTGGTTTGTGCGTAGTGAAGGTGAGTGCATGGTGAAGGAATGCGGAAGAGAGGTGCAGTGTATGTATGAGTGTGAGGTTGGACTGCAGAGCTCAATCACATGCCAGAGACCAAAACCTCTGGCAGCCAATTATTGGAAAAGGAACATGTAAAATACAACCAAGATATCAATAAAGCATCAGGTGATCTAGGAAAAAGATTACTAGACTGATGGCACCATGGACTGATGGCACCTGGACTGCTGGCACCTCTTCGGACCGATTGCAACATTTTTCCTAGACCGATGGCACCACTACCTAGACTGATGGCACCACTCACTTACTGACTGATGGTCATTGCCAGATTATATTGTGTACACCATTTTTCAACTACCCAGTATGTTATATTCGCATATGGAAGAATTTATGTGATGATTTCAAAATTTAAAAAAAAAAAAACCCAGCCCCTCGGCACCAGCAGCCAGGGATCCCGGCCAGCCACCCGCAGCCCCGGCCGGCCACACGGCGGGCAAACCGTGACTTACCCCGACCTTTAGCATTAACAGTTAGAGTGGGTATTGTATTATACGAAGATGCCTATAAGAACAGAGGTTTATGGGGCAATTATCGCTTAGTTAAGATTCTTCCAGAGCCCCAGCCGTGGCCAACTTGGTGCCAGCCGCAGCCGCCTTGCTACCGGTCACGGTAGCAGCAGTGGTCTCCTGAATTTTTTTTCAGAAATCAGAAAAAAAACACCCTGAAAACTAAACTGGAAACACTGTTATTAGATGACTTATGCACATTAATACTATATCTATCAAGTGGTTCCCATGTCCAGGTAAAGAATGAAGTGGTTCCATCAGTCTAGGTAAGTGGTACCATCAGTCCAGGCACAGGTGCCATCAGTCCAGGTGAAACTGAAAAGATGTACCATCAGTCCAGGTGCCATCTGTCCAGTTACCTAGGAAAAGTCATAATCAAGGTATGCATACAGTAGAACCCTGTGTAAGCCGACACCCTTTGTTGCAGGCCAAAGTGTCCGCTTATGCGGGGTGTCCGCTTACGCGAGGTTAAAATAAACAAATAGTAGAGGGAACTGTTCCGAAGAAAGGTTTCCGTTAACGCGGGATGTCCGCTTACGCGGGGTGTCTGTTAGGCGGGGTTCTACTGTAGTTGGTAAATTGTGCAATATAGTGGAATGGAAGTGAATGGTAGGATCTCACAGAATAGGTAAGTGTGACACTCTTAAAGAAAATCAAATTAGAATCTTCAGCATTTTCTTTGTTAGAATGACATATGTCTCCTGAAAACACAAGGCCATAGATGACTTTCCTCATGTAATCTCCCCCTGACCGATCAAAGTGGTTGGTTAAGTTTAGTTTTGCATACACGACAATGTGTTCGATTGGATGAGATTCACACTCTGATCCATACAGAAACTGACCAAGTAAAAAAGAAAATTCCTCCCTGCTGGATACCATTACTAGCTTTCGAGGAGAGTTGTTCCAGCACCACTACTGATACAAGGACACAATATCATAATGATTTGTGTCATTTTTTCCGCATCATTGACGCATAGTAAAACTGAGTGATAGCTAGGAGTATTGTGTACTATGAGAAAACTGTATTCCTGTGGCCAAATTTTTTTTTACTGAACCCCTGTGCCCAGACCTTTAGACCAAGGTCTTAAGACCGAGGTTTAAAGGTCTGGAGACTGTGGTGAGGTAAAATAAAAATTCAAACACAGGTATACGGTTTTCTTATTATCATTTACCTCGAAATAATGGTAAACCAAACTATACCATTGGCTCCACCCTTTAGATTCTGGCTTCGCCCCATGTTGTATACAAAGTATATATATATAGTGTTACCTTTAAAAAATTACAATAATATCAATAATTAAGCCTTAAAATTCTGTCATTAGCTCCTTTGATATTATGATCTCCAAGTTTTGTGGAACACATATCTGACTTTACCCCATTTGATACATGGACACACCTTTCAGACTAGCTTCATTGACCAAACTCGGTGGTGTAGTGGATAGCGCCATGGCCTTGGATCCAAGGATTGGCTGTTAGGGAGCATTCATTAATTATGGCCAGGGGGGAAGCACAGCTTTTGGAACACCGACCGGCCAAAAAAAATTGCCCCCCCCCCCATGGAATACTAAAGAAATATTGCCCCCCCCTTGGAATACCTGAAAAAATGTTGGCCTCCCCCTCTTGGAATGCCAAAAAAAATAGTACCCCCCCTTATCGGATTACGGTAAAAGCACAGGGGAGACTAAACTTATGTGGCCTTTTTTATCATAAGGCTTTCCTTCTTTCCTTAGAACAAACCCAGTTACATTCAGTTAGTTGTCAAAATTTTGACAAAAAGCTCAATCAAGTATGGGAGGAAATGGTTTGAAACCCTAATACCAAAGACTTACACAAAAATGGTACTCACTGCCCATTCGGCTTAACACCTGCCATTACAATAAGGAGTAAGGTGCTAGGGCCCTAATAAAGAATGGTTGTACCGCCAAATTTGATGATTATACACACAATATTCCCTTCTTAAATATTATAAAAAAAGTAACAAGTAGCAAATAAACATCTGTTGTTTACAGCTTGCTTTCATACCGTAGTGATCGGCAACCATAATTGCCCTTTTATGAAAACCTAAAAAAGTATATATTATCTGAAAACTGTAATCAATCTGTATTTGATGCTGTAATTATTTAACCGTTATTCTAATATTCCGAGTTTTGACGAATTAATAAGAAGTAAAAGTAACAAGTGATTTTCTATTACACTTCAGCGATGGGTCTGTGCAAGGGTATAGGCGGCTATGGCGTAGGTAAGTAAAGCAAATGGCACGTATCTCCATATGATGAGTTAAAATGCTTTCTCATTGACCTGTGGCCTGATAACCCCTATCCCAAAGAACAGCAATTTAACTTTGTTTGAAAACTGGAGGCCTATACTAGTACTCTAACAGATCTCTAAACTAGCTGAGAAGGTTTTACACCATTATTTGGTGAATTTTTTACCAAAACATTAATAGGAACCAATATGGTTTTATGCCTGGACACTCGACCTCCCAGGCAATCTTCCAAGTTATTCATGCACTTGAATATCACAAAGATAATAAAAATAATAGCATATGTGCGTTTATTGACCTGAAGAAAGCATTTGACAGTGTCAACCATAGACTGTTAGTCGAAAACTTACAACAGATCGGTGTGGAGCCCAACGCGGTAAACCTTCTTCACTCGTATCTGACTAACAGGTATCAAAATATCAAATGCAAAAATGTCTCAATACCCTGGCACCCAATACATTATGATGTCCCACAGGGCTCTGTCCCGGGACCTGTTCTTTTCATTATATTCATTAACGATATTTTCCAAGTCCTCCTACAATCAAAAGCTGTGATAATAGATTGAATTCTATACCATGACATACATGGCCCTCTTTTACATATTTTATCATGTTAAAAAGATTCTATTTGAACTCATTTTCAAACTCCTATTTCGGACAAATTAAATGTAGAAAAGTCCTAATTTTGCATATGTATTACTCAAATCGCAGAAATTGGGACTGTCCATTACTCCAATTTCCCAATAACAATGTATCCTATGCTGGAGAAAAATATATCCTGTTTAGGAGATGGAAATGTCTTATTTAGATATTTACTGAGCATTCCTTTCTACTTCTAGCCCTAGGAATCTTCAATAACTATCACATCATGCCATAGTTTTGATCATTGGTAGCAATTACAAGAACTTATCATTCACTTACAGAGGTGAGCAATTAGGGTAAATTACATGGGATCCTAGCAGTTATAAGAAGTATTTCGATCTACTTTTAGAGGATGGATATTTGCTCTAGTTTTATCATCATCTGCTAAGACATCCCAAGACAAGTTAGATTACCTACTATTCTCATGGCATTTAACTGCATCTAACCACATTTATCTGTACATACATGTATTTGATAAACATTGTTGTAATTTAAATCATCTTAATACTAACACGTCTTGTATAATAGCATTGTTGAAGCATTGGAATGCTAACTGAAATATGGAAGTTCTCTTTTACTTTTATAAACTTAGTGTCTCAGACAGGATTGGATCAAAGACGAATCACATTGAAAAGCAAAATGTATAGTTTAATACAAGACCTGTATGCGAAATAGCTATATTATAATACCATAGCCATTTCAAATAGATATATCATATTAGGTATTTTTATTAGTATTTTATAGTTATTTATAATCATTAGTATTTTATGCCTGGTAAATATAGTCCAATGAACACCTAGTACCTAAGAAGTACATTTCTCTGTGTATACTTACTACCAAAAGATACTGAGAAAACCTCAGCTGGATTCAGAATTTCATGCTATGCTACAAGTTCATCCAGGACAACACAACCACGATACTGTTGATACTGTTGGCTCATCTGAGCATTGTTAGAAACACCTGAAGATGAAAAGGTTTACTTGGAGATACAGACAGAAAAACATTGTGAGGCATCTAATGGCTATTTTCTTAACCTAAATGTGAGACAGTACATGACAGCACATAAGCACAGAAATGCAAGGTCATTTAAAATAGGGAAGATAATGAAACCCATTAGAGGATATCTAATACAAAGTTTTTAAAAAGATAAGAGAAAACTCACAAAACACTTAGACAAGTAGCATCAAATTGATAAAAGATTGGTTTATTTTTCAAGCTATGTTGGATAATTCCCCAGAGAAGGAGGAAATATCAAACCTTGCAGGGTTAAGATACACTTAACATTTGTATAGAATACATGTTAAGGATTGGAGCATGTAATAGAGGGCAGAAAACAGAAATCTAGCAACCATATGAAGTTAACAACATAGGAAAGGGAGGAAATGGAATCATGAGGCTTACCACCAAAGCATTCTCTTGAATCAGCATACACATTGTTCTCAAATGGATAACACAATTGTAGCAAAATATGGATATTTGATTGTTCATTCTTGGATTATTCACCTGTAAAAAAACATCCAAATTGATGATTAATAAAGAAGAGCAAAGCTTGTAAGAAAATAAATAGGGTAGATCAATCCTCATTCCTACATATCTTTTCTATGCAGTTTGAATACTTACAAATGATATTGGACCCAATTACAAAGATTGTAGCTTAGTTTTATTGACAGGCAATGATGATTATCACTTTATATTCCCCTACTTGATAATCTGTCAAAAACTCTATGTTCACCCCATATATTTCTGATTCCTTACCTAGGACAAAGTCATTGTAGTTAGAATATCCAGAAGAGGCCACTTTGGACACTTCGTAGGTTGCCTTCATGCCATTTATGAAAAACACAGGTCCATCAGCCTGGGTGAATGTAGTCATCATGTGATACCACACTGCGGCTAAATGGTAAAAGTGAATTACATTAAAGCCATTTCTGCAATGATGTATTTCACACTTTTCTTAACACTTTGTTATCAAATATTTAGGACAGGAGAATGTCACATGGCACTTCAATGGACGTGGCTATGTGAGGTTATATAGCATTGCTGTGTGATACTAGGGGTTGATGAGATATAATATGACTGATCTGAATTTGTAATATCCAGCAGAGGGAAATTCACCTGCAAGCAGAAAATGTCACAGTGAAAAGATGGGGCTTCTCTTGGGATCATTAAGCCCTTTCCCTACCTATGCCGATAGTCTATGACATACTTCCATACTGGTCAAATTATAGTCTATTGGGAGGACCCATAATCATAGACCTCTGTTGTAATCTAATATGTGACTCATACTCAATGACCAGGATATCTTCCCCATAGGCTATGAAACCCTATGACAGGCTATGAAAAATCCAACATGTTGGATTTTATCGGGACCTCTACAATTAGCATTTTCAATCACAGCCTACATTGAGGTGTTGTAGATGTTATCACAGAAACCTGTTCCACTGCCCAGATTTTTGCTGACCTCACGATAGAATCAGTATGGTGTTGGGAAGTCAATCTTAAGGCCTATAGGGAACAGAATCAGCGTTGCTGGTGGGCAGGGCTTAAATGGATATGTAGCTGGTCATGTGGTCTTAGGCCAGAAGATAGATGCATGCTGATGAGAATCAAGCCAAATCATTGGATATGATACCTGTCACATGAATTATACCACTTATTCAATATGTCTGCAGACATGGGCATAATCTCATTTGATGTGAATTATTAAATAGAGAAAACTCATGAGAGTGAATTATTCCCAAGAGTATTCCATGTGTTTGGCATGTTAGCATTGACCCTTTTAGCTATAACAGAGAACATAAACATCAAACTCTTCAGGATCCATCACAGCTAAAAGGTCAATGGTACAGTATTTCACACAATACTAAACGTCCCCCTGGGAAGCAAGTACACTCTCTAGGTATCCCCTTGACACCATCTCACTCCAGGATCTTCATTCACACTTCTGCCTGACCAGTGTTCAATGTGCCAATACCCGTAGCCCATCTGTTCCAATGCTGTGTTATTGTTTCCTACTGTTAATCACTCCTCTCTGTCTCTACCCTGGCTGTTGCTACTTGAGCCCAGCTACCCATCCTGTTGCTCACACCCTCAGAAGAGCCGGTCCTCCACCAATTATATGTAGCCCATGACAGTTAAAAGCAAAGCAGCTGATATAAGTGATGATCACCACATGGAATTGATCCCCAATTGTTCCCTGCAGCCCATGAGCCAAAGCCATTGTGGATTTACTAGCTCTCATGATGCAGGTGAGCCACTGGTTCTGAGAACCTTGCCCACTGGAGTCTGTCCTGGACTGAACCCCTTTCTGCTCCGCTACCCTTGGACTGAACTGACCCATCCTGACTGACTGTCTGACTTAGTGTTGATCACCATTCCGCTCCCTATTACATCTTGCCTATGAAACTTCTAGAATCTTCCAAAGGCCCTGTTAGCTTCATCCATAATTAATTCCTTCAGGTCACACTCTTCACGTCACATGGCGCCTTCCATGTTGGCATTGGCCATCTTGTCATTGGCTATTTTTGAAAATTATGGCCCCAACACTTGACCACTCACTGCAACCAAACCATCTTGAACCCCTACATCATTGAGGGTATTCCCTTTATTAATTATTTGACATGCACTAGGTCATTCCAGCCATGCTTCCATGACTCTACATGCATAATGCTCACACAGTTCCCATGTGACAGTCACATTTATCTAACAAATAGTAATCTAACAAAACAAATGAGTCATGGATCTCTCAAATACCTTCATCATCTTCTAATTCTGTGCATCTGAATAAAGAAGAACATTCAATTGTAAAGAGTATGAATCAAAGAGTAATTTCCACTTTAACCCATTAAGGACGAATGATGCCTTGAGGCATCAACCAGCCTAGGCTGAATGATGCCTTGAGGCATCAACCAGCCTAGGCTGAATGATGCCTTGAGGCATCAACCAGTCAAGGCCACATGATGTCTCAAGGCATCATTTCAATAAACTTGTTTTTGACACAGAAATAATTAATCAATATACATGAAATCTTCGGGAAATGTAGTTATAACACTCTATCCTATTGAACATACCATCGTTCCAGCAGAATCAATCAAATTAAAAAAGTTTTAAACCAAACAGTACATTGTGTCAAGCGGCCTCTTCATCTCCCCACATCTAACACTTTAAATG
Source organism: Alentia gelatinosa (assembly GCA_950022655.1). Taxonomy (NCBI): domain Eukaryota; kingdom Metazoa; phylum Annelida; class Polychaeta; order Phyllodocida; family Polynoidae; genus Alentia; species Alentia gelatinosa. The sequence goes on along the minus strand of OX465579.1, from coordinate 78,448,975 downwards.
ATTGCTGATAACCAGCTTGAGAAAGGTCTGCATATCCTTCACCAAAATCTCCAGAGCATAAGAAGTATGTACGACCTCATTAGTGCAACACTTAGGCAAACTAAGGCTGACATCAACCGCTTCCGACATGTGTCTCACAGCCGACTTACCTTTAAACTTCTACACCATTCCCAGTTACAAAATATATCGAAATGATAGATCATGTCTAAACGAGAGGGGAGAGATAAAAGTCGGAGGCGGAGTGGCTATTTATGCCAAAGATAGTTTAGATGTAACAACTATACCGGAATTAAACCTCAGTAACTGTGATATTGATTCAAAGTAGGTCAAGTTAAATCACTCATACCAAACCGATATAGAGAAGAACCTTGGCTCACCAACAATCTGATCGAGATCCTCAACAATAAAAGTAGAGCCTGGAAACATGCCAAGCAAACTAACCAAAAACATGACTGGGATGAAGCCAAGCATGCAAGAAACTTAGCCAAAACATACGTCATAGCAGCCAAATGAGAGTTTATTCAGAATAACATCTACAAAGTGAAATCTAAATTTTGGAAAAACATGGAATCACTAACACCAAAAAACTAAAATAACACAAGACTAGACTTAATCGGCCAATACACTCACACCTCAATCAACGAAGAACAAGTAGCAAACTACATAAATTTTGTATCCATTGGTGCAAAACTAGCAGAATAATTTAACATCCCCTGGAATGATGACGGCGTGACTACTCACCTGAACATGACAATAGACCCAATTACACTCGAAGAAGTCGTAAAAGCAGTCAGCCAAATAGACCCTACCAAATCATCTGCCCTAGATCAATTACCTAGTCGTATCCTAAAAGTCAGCTTCGAAGTCCTAACAAACCATCTGCTGCATATATTCCAACTCTCACTAACCAACGAATCTTTCCCTGACAGCCGGAAAATAGCAAAAGTCGCATCGATAACTAAACCTAATTTCCACAACGAGGGCAAAAACTTGCGACCAATCTCGCTAATCCCTCTGCCCGGTAAATTACTTGAAAGCATAATACACACAATGCTAAACATATACTTAAAGACGAACCACCTTCTAAATGAATGTCAAGGAGGATTCAGACAAGGTCACTCAACTACTCAAACAGCGGCTGACCTGACTGACGATATCTTATCTACCATGAATAATGGGCAGCCATCGTTGGCCGTCTTTATTGACATGGCCAAAGCTTTTGACAACATAAGTCTCAATATTCTTCTACACAAAATGACCCAGCTAGGCATTTCGGCACCCCTTGTAAACTGGGCAAGAAGCTACTTAAGTTCACAAATGCAACAAACCATAGTTAACTCAATAACTTCCTCTACCAAACCGATAACCTATGGCATGCCCCTGATGATTCGAGCAGAAATTGCAAATATAAAGCAAATGTATATATAATAACCTGCTACATTTTAATGACCAAAACTCGTCATGTAAGCCTGGTAGTTCGGGCACGGACCTGGAATTTGAAAAACTAGGGGGGGGGGGGGGGTGGAGGATAAGCAAAATCTTTGCTAAGCCCTGACTCCAGTATAGATAAAAACCTAAAGAAACAACATCAAAATCAATTTTAGTAAGCTAAAATAAGTGAAATATTATTGATTACCTATAATATCACAGGATGGAACATAAAATTATGACTTTATCAAAAATGTGTTCGTCCTCTAGAGATATGCACTATCACTGCCACCTGTCCTTATGGTGACAGCTCTGCCACAGGTGGCCGTCCTAAAAGGGCTAAAAGTACCTCTTTTATGTATATGGCTGTAATTATTTATATTATTGTATGCCAATCAATTATTTATCAGAAACTTAACTATTTCCTGTGTATATCTGTTACAAAACAGGGAGGTATGATAGACCTGCAAATACAATTGTTAGATTATAACATACCCAAAAGGTGAAAGTAAGGCCATTGCTCAGAGGAGGTGTGAAGCGTAGCGCCCCCTATCGTTTTGGCATGGTCTCAAATGACAGCTGAATATGGATTCCTATACTAAAATAGGCTAACTAGTAACAGCTACTACATACAAACTGTTAGAGCTCTATCAAAAATCTTTTCAGATATTGATAGAGTGATATCTAATGTACTCCAGACCACAATAGAGCTCAATAGAGCTCCACGTTTTATGGCTGTTTGGTGTTGTTTAATACAACATTATTTCTCATAGGCTATGGCTTACAAGCCTCACACAGTCCATTCTTAAGAGCTCCTTCCCCTCTGCTGGCAGGTTTGAAAGTGGCGCCTTGAACCCTGCCGCGATCACATATATGAGTTTGGTCCCTATAGGGGGCACTGCGCTTCACACCTCCTCTGGCCATTGCTACAAATATTCAAATTCCCAAAACATTTGTCTCCCTGGCTCCCAAGGTTCACCACTTGGACTTCAGTGTTGTCATTATCATTCAGATAAAGGGACATCCCCAATACACCTTGAATACAATGAAACAAAATGCTGTGAGGTACTAACCAATTGAAAAAGTATATACAAATTTGAGTATTTTGTTTAGATCATACTTCATATATTAAATGTTAAAACCTTGTGCGAATTGATTTTCTAACTCGCCTAGATCTGCTTGTCATAGTCAGTGTCAACCCAACCCTACCCACCTCTCAGCGTATTGTGCGGTTCAATGACAATCTCATTAATTCATTTACTACTACTCCCACACGTTTAAACTGCTTAATATTTATACTGGAACAAACCTTAGAATGTTGGGTTTACTCCCATCTACCTCTCTGTTCGTTTATCTAATGATAAAAGCCCTTACGAAATGATTCTGAAAAAGACATCTTACGCTTCACAACCGTGTGATAACCCATCTTCACAGTGGACACCAGGTTGAAGCAAGTCAAAATATTCACCATGCAAGGCCTATGTTCTGATTAATATATCGCAAATTCTACTCGTCCAAACTGGACATCATTATACGGGAAGAAACCTGAGAGTGTGGGGAATATTCCCGTATAAGTCACTGCTCAAATATTAAATATTAAGACCTTGTGCGATATAATTTTCGAAGTCGCCTACATATGCTTGTCATATCCAGCATCTCCCCCCACCACTGAATCGAGTGCGCAGTTTGATGGCAATATGTTAAACTCATTTAATAATACTTCCACATGTTTAAACTGCTTAATATATATACTGGAACAAACCTTAGAATGTTGGCTGTGCCCCTATCTACCTCCCTGTTCGTTTATATAATGTTAAAAACCCGTACGAAATGATTTTCAAATAGACCTGTCAGCCCTGTTTCAACCCCTCTCCAAAGTACTCGCCATGTTGAAGCCAGTCAAAACATGCACCGCATTAGGCCCCACGCTGAAATTCGATCATCAAGTTAATACTCGTTCAAACTGGACTATATTGTTATATGGTTTTCTAACTCGCCTAGATCTGCTGTCACTTGAGAAGCCCCCCCCCCCCTCCTACTACTGAGTGTAGTGTGCGGTTCAATGACAATTTGTTTTAATTAATGTAATAATAGTTCCAAACTGATTAACATTTACACTAGAACAAACCTCAAGGTCTTGGCGTTCCCCCTATTCAAGTCCCTGTTCATTTATCAATTGTTAAAAGCCCATACAAAATGATTTTGAAAATGACAACTCTGTACTACCCATCTCAACAGTAGACGCCTGGTTGAAGCAAGCCAAAACATTCACTGCAAAAGGCCGATGTTCTGATTAATATATCTAAATTTCTACTCATTCAAACTGTAAAATATATATACGGGAAGAAAGCTACAGATGTGAGGAATATTCCCGTATAAGTCACTCCTCAAATATTAACGGTTAAGACCCTATGTGATATGATTTTCTAACTCACCTAGAGTGAGGTGATGGCTAAACAACTTTCCTTTCATAGTATCGGCTCCATTGACATGACACTGAGTAGAATGTAGATATCCATTTTCTTCCATTATCTGGCGTCTATATTAATAAACCAGATACTGCCAGAATCGTGAAGACTTGCAGAATATTCCCAGAATGATGATTGATAAAGTCAATGCCTTTTGTGTGGATAGCACACCAGCAAAGTTACACTGTTCCAAAACCGCAATTTCGCAGTCTGGCGTTGTCAATGTAAACTACAGTGACAGTTTTTTCTCCGATCGATGTCTCAACTTGGTCCTGTCCATATACGTTGATCTGCTGGTCATTTCTCCATAATAACCACCCACACACGTAGGGAATATATATATTGTGTTTGTCCTAGGCTGGTAGACTGATATTCGAATAATCCAATAAATAAATACAGTTTCTAACACTTTAATTACTCGCCGGCGTCTGTAGACTTGTGGGCGCCATTTGTGTTTTTTTTAACGTTATCCAGTAACCCAGATTTGTTTCTGGATTTTCTCAATTATGCTTAAAATATACCATACCAAATTCTCAGCAGAGTTCGGAAATAGTCCCAGGAAGAGAATCCTGTCAACAAGTTTTATTGTTATTCATCATGAATTCGATGAAACAAATATCTCCAACCCTACAACGTTACGCCGTTCCAGATCTAGGCCGGAAGTGTGTATAGGCCCGCCGCCAAGCGGTAGAATCTGACTGTTACCCGGGCTGGGTTCGCGCGCTCTAAAAATGGTCCGCTGTGAATGGGTTAAATATCTGTTCATAATTTCTGCATGTTAAACAGTTTAGGAAATAACAACATCAGGGGGTGTTTATCCGAAGTGACAATCACTAGCTGAGATCAGCTAAGATCTAAGAATGATTGTGAGACCTTCTGGGCAATCAATGGTGGGAAGTGTTTTTCAGTTGTAGTCGCAGAGGGCCTGAGTGATTGCCGCTAAAATGGTCACTGTCTGAGATCAATAGTGATCATTTCCTGCCAGGTACAAGATTCTATAATTGAGAATCATTGACACTTACACTTATTTAACTTGAACCATATTTACACCGAATAATTGTCCATATCCATTTGATCCAACCCTAAAATTTCCTAATTTTCCATTGAGTATTCCATAAGTAAGACATCTTTTACTTTCTGAATAGATGTTTTTTACAGATAACCTCGTACTGCTATAGACTGCCATTTTCCTATCAGGGAAACACCTATACAGAAGTTACAGATGAGAGAGACAGGAGCCCAGGACATGCTGCTGCCTGTTGTCTGTGTGAAATAACCCTGACAGCTAAATTAACTAGCTTCCATGAGAATCCATCTCATTCATACCAGTGGTTTTTCGAAGTTTGTATTTTCTATGGAGATCAAGATATGCAAATATTACGTTAATGAGCTTACACCACACAAGTCTTATGCTAGCTCTACTGGCTTCCAAAGTAGTTCATTAAAGTTTAAAGTGCCATATTGACGGTCGGGGACGAGGCGTGTTGATTCCGATGCACGACTGCACTGATGTTTAAGGTGAGTTTTCCACTTTGAATTCGCGCTGGAAATCGTATTTCCGTTTCCAGATCGGATTTTCATTGGTTATGGTGGTTGGTTGTCTATGGTGACCTTGTACACATCGATTCCAAGGCTGTTATTGGTTCTCTCACAGGATATGAACCTGGTTGACATGATCTGACCTCTACTGACCCCAACATGGCGTCAGGGAGGATCAGATCTGTGTTGTTTTTGCTTGGAATATTTATTTTTGTTCAGTTTCGCCGTCATCCAGCTCGTCAGGTGCGTGTAGGGGACTGTATTTACAATCTGATTCATGTTATTTATAACTATGAAGTCTTTTATTGTGTACTTTGTATATTTAAGTGCCATATTGATCTCAATATTGGAAATATGAATTATTATAATGAACTATTCACACTTTGGTTGCCATCAATATCTTGCTATGATCTTTTCTCTCAGAAGTGTTCTTGTTGTCAACAGAAGTTAGCTTTCAGCAGATGAATAACTCATGTAGATATATATATGTTGTGAAGAATGTATAGGTTTGCTGTCTTCTAAAAGCCTATATAATGGGACATCTTGGCTCATCTTCTATATGGGAGAAGACTGATGAATAATTAAAAGAAATGTTGAGTTTTATCATCCATCATCAACAAAGCTCCCATTGAAAATGTCTAGAGATTCAGTAAACCATGACCCATTGACTAAAACCTGTCAGATACCATAAGTGTGGTATACAGATTCAAACCTGTAGTATACGTCCTGAAACCATGGTATAAGGGAAATATATTCCCTTTTACTATAGAGCAAAGAAATAGTCCCTATTGTTATATCCTTTAATATGGCAATTACTGGGTTTAATTTATTGGAAAAGATGGATAATAGATGCAACAAATGATGATTTTGTGGACAGGCGGCTTTGTAAACCACTTAGGCTGACGTCGTAATACAATTGCTAGCGCTTGTGTCTTATTACGCTTCAACCTCTCGTGGTTAATGGCCACCTGTCAACAAAACCATGGATTATGATGCATAGACTGTTACAGCAACCAGAAGGGGTATATCAAAGAAACATTAAGCTACAACACAGCAAGAAATAATTAGTGAGATGGCGAATTTAAGGGAAATAAAGTTTAGTTGATTGTATATCATAAATTTCATTTGATATCTAAAAAATAACATTTGTAAGAATATTATCAAAACATTGATCATAGTTCCTGAATAATAAAATAATGAACATAAAATAGATGAGATAATACCTTTTGGATGGAATGTTAAGACTAACACAGGAGCGCAGTATGGAATAAATTTATTGAAGAAATTTTACAAAAGAAATTGAGGAGATAAATCACAGTCCAGGCTGAAGGGAAGCTCTGGCAGGACAAAGGTGGAGGAATGGGAGGGGGCCCAAAGAGGGGGTCTCCAGGAGGGCTGATGAGGAGAGTCCGAGCCTGAGGGAGGGGAGAAAGAGAGGGACTGAAGGCGAGGAAGGCTAAGGGGAGAGAGAGGGGGGAGAGAGGAGTGGAGACAGGGAAGTGGTGTGGGGTTGTCACGTGGCGCTGGTAGGGGCGGGGCCATGCCAGAGTGAGAGAGAGAAGGGGAGATGAGTGGGGACGGGGGGTGGCATAGGGTGGTCATGTGGCGCTGGCAGGGTAGGGCCACGTGAGAGTGAGAGAGAGAGGAGGGGAGATGATTGTGGAGAGGTTGTGTGGGGTGGTCAAGTGGCACTGGCGGGGGCAGGGCCATGTGGGGATGAGGGGAAGGGGGTTGTTGGGGGTAGATAGGGGAGAGAGGAAAAAGGGGGCTGGGGTGAAGGGATGAGTGGTTCTGCCGGGCAGGGCCACGTGAGAGTGAGGGGAGAAAAAAGGAGGGGTGATTGGTTTTGGGGGAAAGAAGCCAGGGTGGGCTGGAGTTGGTTTGTTCCATGGTGTCTGCATGAGTGAGAAGCCAAATGGGGCGACAACAGCCTGGAGGTATGGTGCAGAGGTCAATGTAGGAGAAAGGGGTGAGGGGCAAGGTACCAGTCAGTTGGGTGTGTGTTTGGGGTGCTGGGCAAGAGGGGGGAGGTGGGCCTTTAGTTCTCGTTTATGGGGCAGGCTAGGACCCATGTGCACGCAGGTCCAGAGCAGCTCTTGTGGCATTGAGCATCTACGAGCAGGTTTGAGTTGCTCTTTGAGGCGGTCACCATTGAGTCCACCATGCCCGTGTGACAGTGGCGAGGAGACGTGTGAAGACATGTGAGGCGAGCCTACCTGGCCCAGTGTCGCGAAGACAGCGACCAGGGGCCTGTTTTTCAGACAGCGACATCTTTATTTGTAATGATCACAAAAGAGTGACCAGTTGGGCGAGCAAACCAGTGATCATGACCAAAAAGTTTTCCTCAGACCCGGTCACTATTCAGCTGTTATGATCACTGTTGGTCCAAGGCCCATTCAAAAACAAAAGCATGTCTCACATGTATATTACTCAACAGAAAATTGTGAAATTTGGGAATTAGATAAAACAGATATAGATAATTCATCGCAGTAAATATTGTTTTATTTGATACAGTGGAAGTATATAAAATGAAATATGCCACCATTTGGGCTAAATGGTCACAACTCTGGAACCCAAAACAGTGACCATGACAGTTTACCCCTCTAAATGGTCACACATGTTATGACGACTTATCTCTGGAACCCAAAGGTCTCCAAACGGTCACTAACTGGTCACTATAGGAAATGGTCACAACTAAAAAACGGGCCCCAGGATGTCGAAGGCAAGGAGACAGGTTACGACACATGAGATGAGCCTCAGTTGGTTTGCAGCCTATGCGGCTCGCTTGAACGGCCTTGCTGTCATCACTCCGTCAAGGTCGGTCTGTCCACTCTGGGTCATCCAGGCAAAGGGGGCATGGCAGTGGTCTCGAACAGTCACTTTTGTACACAGCCTAAAACTCTGGAGATGAAAGTCCTTATAACTAAAACAGTCCACTTCCAGGCTTGTGGTCTTCTTGTGGCCTGTGCAACTTCGGTCCCTCCAGCATGGAGTTGTCCCATTACCTTAAGTCCATATAAGGAATAGAGTAGACCCAGTAGCCAATGACTGCATTCGCAGCAAACCCCGACCTTCACCCTGACCTCCTTACATGATATTTTCTAGCGCCTTGGTAGGGCTATACAGTCGAGAGTTGACCTCGAATCCTCCTCATGTGGACCATGATCTCGGCTCCAGCAAAACCTTGGGCCAAGGCCCTCGCAAGAGAACTGAACATTGCTCCCATATTACCATGTATTCCTTGTCCATTGCTTACATTGCTATGGTAACCCTCTTTGCAGGTTTCGCGTCCATACATCAAAACATTTTGACCTCGCTCCGGGAAGTGATCTCGCCCTAGACTTGCTCAAGTCTTTGATTATGAACATTCATTAAACGATTAAAGAAAATCCGAATACTCCTTCTCTGACTGGCCCATGAATCAAAGACCTGTCCACTCTGACCAGAATCTCCTGTTTATGACCCCAAGCCACTCCCTGTAACCCTATACCTCCCTCTACCCCTCCCCCCTCCCCTCCTCCAGTTCCCTGGCCGCCTGTGTTGTCATAGCAATATATTTTGCCTACTCCTTACTATGTCTCGATTGAGATCAAAGTGAGAGGGTATCAATCTCCCAGCAGATATCCTGACCAGTAGCCAGACCTCTGCTTGGGGAGTGTGGTGCAAAATCGCGCCAGTGTACATGGCAGATTACGGATGAGACCAGTCCCTGTGTCACTCAGAAGGGGGGGAGGGGTAGGACACAGGGACTGAGGCCAGTCTAATCTCGCCCTCTACCCGGGACAACAAGAACCTCGTTGTTGCGGCCTCTCGCTTTGAAATGCGACGTGCCGCTGGTGAGACTTCACTCGACTTTTGGAACAGCTCCCTGGTCCACAGCAAGTCTATAGGCTACTCTGTGTGTTCCTCTGCAAAGAGTGAACCCCTAGGCGCCTCACGACAGTGGTAGTAGGATTTTCTGAACCCTCTTGTTCGTTGAATAAGGGAGCTTGCTTTGGCTTGCACACTTATTCCCTCAGCTTTACTTGACATTCCGGTGTCAAGGTACTGTAATAAACTTACAGTTAAAGAATGGTATTTCAATAAACATTGTTTGCCTGGTTTTGTGTGAACAGGGAGCTATAAAGTCATTCGACTTGTATAAACTGTATAATATCTGAACCAACATGTGTCAGTTCAGATAGGGTAATGCAGTCTCACTGCCGGGATAGATAGGATCTAATCCGTAGGTAACAACTAGTGGGTGAATGTCTCAATTTTACTGAAAAGGAATATAGATTCCTTTCGTCATTGAGTGAAAAAAAGAATACGGTTGTCAGACTTTGTTGATTCCGGTCCCACTGCAGCCACTTTTCTCCTTCACCCCCCAGCAGTGGTAGATTTACTGCTATATCAAAGGCCAATCCTTCTCATACCATGTCTATGTGGTGTGAGAAGTAAAAGAACTCTCACCTCGGATAATGTATAGGGGTGAGGTTTCTACCTGAATTCATGACATAGATTTGATCAGCACCCTTGTGGTGTAAAAGAACCTGGAGGAAGTCTGGGGAGAACCTGCATCGGTTAACTGGACATTAAATCCAACCAACAAACAAAACAAAAGCACTGGGACACTCAAAGATAATTGTTTCAATAGTTGTTCGTTCGGATGAAGGGAGAAATGGAGAGTAAAAGTTGACTTGAACAGGAGCTGTTTATTAGAACTGTGTTATTTCCAAGATGGCATCTGAGAAGCTCAGTTACATGTAAAAGTAGGAATGACTACTCTATCAAAACACGGATTCTTAGAAGTGCAGCTGAAACGACGCATCGCGTCACATCCTGAACGGATTTAGTGAAAAGCTTGTGGCTGTAGTAATGACATAGTAATACATAGAACATTTATGTATTGTGTTTTACATCAAACCTTATGTTACACTTTTTGTTTACATAACATCAACAATATGTAATACAAACTTGTTTTCTTTAATCTAGACAGCAAGATAAAGTACAATGCTTCGTGAGTATCTATAAGAAAATACACGTGTTCATACCTCAGGCTACATAATCACTGAGATGAGTAGGGCATTTGGATGCTCTACAAGAACGGGACACGTAGGGAGTTTGGTCACTAACTGGGGGTACTTTAATCGGGACTTTAACTTTAGGGACTTTGGTCGGTGTTTGGGGAACTCTCATTAGTGTCTGAGGTGTCTCCACCGGCTTGTGGGAGTCGCTAGTTGGTGTGAAAGGAATCTCGGCAGTGATCGGAGGTTTCGGGTCTTAGCGCGTAGCTCTGAGATGTGCTCTATTCCTCCGTAGAGTGACACCTTCATCGGTTTCGATTTCGTATGATCGCTGGTCCAGTCTTTTCTTCACAGTGGCCTTCTCCCATGATTTGTCGTTTAGTTGGTATGGTTTAGTTCGAACAACGTCGCCTTCTTGCAGTGGCCGCAGAGGCTGCGCAGTTTTGTTGTAGTAGAAGTGCTGCTTACTCTGTTGAAATTTCAGCTTTTTGGCGAGCTCTGGCCTTGATGTTTCTGCCTTTAGGAGGTTGGCTGTAGTCGGGAGAAGTGTCTTGGTCCGTCGACCCAGTAGTCGTTGAGCAGGGCTCAGGTCTATTCCCTGCTGAGGCGTGTTGCGGCAATTTAATATTGCGAGATATGGGTCTTCACCTGTTTGGGACGTCTTCTTCAGAATTCTTTTCACTGACTTCACTGCAGCCTCTGCCTTTCCATTGGACTTAGGATGGTTTGGCGAGCTAGTCGTGTGCTATATGTCGTACTTTACGGTGAAGTGATGGAAGCTCGATGACATGAATTGTGGTCCATTGTCGGTGACCAATTGTTCAGGGATTCCATACCGTGCGAAGTGAGCTTTGAGTTTTGGGATTACCATCTTGGATAGGGTGTCGTAAAGTCTGTCTACCTCCCAGAAGTTGGAGTAATAATCGACGGTGACAAGATAGTCTTTGTTGTTGAGTGTGAAGAGATCTGCACCAACTTTCTGCCAGGGACGAGAGGGGATTTCGTGGCTCATAAGCAGTTCCTTGGCCTGCGCCTGTTCATATTCGCAACAGGTTTCACACTTCTGAGTTTATTCACGGACGTCGTTGGTCATGCCGGGCCAGTAGACCATCTCGCGTGCTCTGCGGAGAGATCCTTCGATGCCGGTGTGTCCGGTGTGTAGTTCGGTGAGGATGGTTTCCCGCAGTCCTTTCGGCACTACTAGTCGCTCACCCCTGAAGATCAAACCGTCCGTAACAGCAAGTTCGTCGCATTGGCCATAAAATTGGCAGATTTGAATCGGGACTTCGTCTTTCTCCGGCCATCCATGCTGGATCGTGGTCTTTAGTGCAGATAGGACTGGATCTTCTTGCGTCTTGGCTCTGATGTCTGCGATTCTTTCCTCATGCATTGGCAGGTAGCTTACTGCATTTATGGACTCGAACTCACTTTCTCTCGGCTGGTCATTTTTTATGAATGCTCGGCTGAGCGTATCCGCAAGCAGTACTTTTTACCTTCCAGGTAATTCACCTCAATGTCGTAAGCGAGTGCGCGGATCAGCATGCTCTGTAGCCTCTTGGCTGCTCTGTCTAGAGGCTTCTTGGTGATCGCGTGGAGTGGCTTGTGGTCGGAGTGCACAGCTACTGGTCGGCCATACGTGAATTGATGCCACTTCTCAAGCGCAAAGACAATCGCGAGCATTTCTTTTTCGATGATCGCATAGCGCAACTCTGTGGCAGTCAGCGCGCGACTGGCGTAGGCAATCGGTTTTCCTTTCTGCATCAGCGCCTATTCCAAACTGGCTGGCGTCGCACTGGATAACCAACTCGCTCTTCTGGTCGTAGTACACCAGTATAGGTGAATCGGTGAGCAGCTTCTTCAGTTTTCTGAACCCCTTTTCTTGGGCTTTGCCCCAAACCCACTCGACGTCTTTGTGAGTCAGGATCGTGATTGGTCTCATAACATTAGAGAGTTTTGGCACATACCGCGCCAGGTACTGTGCCTCGTAGACATTCGACTGCAGCTACGTCGGTTGGCGCTTCCATCTTTACGATTGCTTCAATCTTGGTTGGGTCCGCCCTCAGGCCAGAAGCAGACACAACATGACTTAGGAACTTGATCTCTGGGACGTTAAACTGACACTTTTCTGGGTTCAGCTTGATGCCCTGCTCTTCACAACGAGTCGGCATCTTTGCCGTACACGATGACGTCATCGGCTACGCACTGAACACCTTCCAGCCCTTCCAGGCCCATTTCTGGAAGATCTCAGAACTCACTTTAAGGCCAAAAGGGAGTCGGAGCCACCGATATTTCCCAAAGGGAGTGGCGAAGGTGGTGAGGTAGCTGGATTCGTCGTCAAGTTCAATGTGGTGATATCCCTGTTTAAGGTCGCACATGGAGAACACCTTATCACCGGAGAGTTTGGGCAGGACATCATCTAGGACAGGCAGCATAAAATGCTCTCGTTTAAGGACTAGGTTAAGGGGCCTTGGGTCAACACAAATACGGTTAGCACCAGACTTTTTTTTCACGACTGACATTTGATTTACCCAATCAGTTGGACGGTCCACCTTACACATCGTTCCTTCAGACACATGTCTGTTTAGTTCATGCAGGACTGAATCTTTGAGAGATTCAGGGAGAGTACGAGGGGGTCTGACAACAGGTTCAGGCTTGTCGTCTAGGGTGAAGTTTGCAGGACCTCCAGGTAGGGAACCTAACTTATTGTCAAAGACAGAAGGGAACTCGGACTTAAACTGGTCAGTCGACACGGTGCACACTTCAAACTGGTCGTAATTTACTGTAATTAGACCCATAGACTCAGCAGCCTTACGGCTCAACAGGGGGGTGAAGTCACCTTCTACTACCACATAGTCTACATTCCACTTTTTGCTAGTTTTGACGTTAGTCGCCTTGATTTTTACCTTACCAAGAGCGGTCACGCTCGAACCATTCCACATTTTTAGAGTGACTGGCCCGCTACGGATAGGTCTGCCCCCAATGTATTTTTGAGGCAGAATACAAACTGTGGCACCAGGGTCTATTTGGTGGACCACATCATTAGAGTCAATACGCATCTTACAGAAGAGTGGTTTTGCTTTAGGGTCAGAAGGGCAGAGACGTTACCATTAACAACACTTACAGAGCCCTCAGATGACGCGTCACTTGACTCGCCATCGTCATTAACAGCATATACCTTTTTCTTTGCGTAGTGAGTACGTTTGTGCAGCCGAAACAACGCATCGCGTCACAATAATAATGTATTTTATTACCTATGATGATAAATTTATTACCATGATATGCTTGTAAAAGGTCAGAACTAGCCTTTGTTAGAACCATATCAACTCTTAGATTTACAACTGATTAACAGTACAGCCAGAGTACCCCACTTTCAGTTTTAAATTCAAGCATAGAGCTTCTACTTACCTGAGTTGTTCTTTCTCTTGAAGACTTCATCTATTACTTCCCTCAAACTCTACAGTTGCTGTAATCTTGAAGAATATTAGAATGAAACAGTAAATAAAGTTCCATAAATTATCATCCTCTGAATACTGTTCCTGTATAAGAGGAGGTCGGCAATAGTATAGGACATTATAAATCCAGTATTCTAATAGTTCTTATCCCTCTTTAGCTGTCATGTATGTGTCATTGAGGATAATTTGGAATTGTCTGTAATTTGGGTGCAGACATTTCTCGCCACCTGGCGACTCACAGAAGAAACTAATGTCATAGAAGGACGGCTCACAGAGGGAGCCACCAGCTGCTCAGGAACGCTCCCCGCATTTTTTAACCCACCCACCCACACCAACAGACAGACATTTTATGATAGGGCTTTGAGCCTTTATGCTCTACGGCATACCCTACATACATTCTTATCTCACCCCAGATATTTTTTCTCCATCGACTTAACATTGGGAACTTGTATCTAATGCCCATGAGATATTTTGGAAAAATATCCAATGGGGGATTATGTCACAAATGTTAGCCCATTAATCAATGTAAAGGGTGAGATAAATTCAAAACCCATTCAAGCTTAGGGTCAGAGCTTGTATCCCATCGAGTTTGAATCGCATAGTAATTCACAAGGCGAAGCCGCGTGAATTATGTAGCGATTCAAACGAGACGGGGTTTCCTCTATATTATTCCATTTGTATTTTGTAAAAAAATTGCTCTCCAAAATGTCTGCTTCTTACAGCGTGTCCCGCCGTCATTATGGTAGCCGGTAAGGGTGACATAAAACCCGGTTGAATCGCTACATAATTCATGCGGCTTCGCCTTGTGAATTACTACGCAATTCAAACTCGATGGGATACAAGCTCTGACCCTAAACTTTCATGGGTTTCCTCTATATTATTCCATTTGTATTTTGTAAAAAAAATTGCTCTCCAAAATGTCTGCTTCTTACAGCGTGTTCCGCCGTCATTATGGTAGCCGGTAAGGGTGACATAAAACCCGAGTTTAAGAAGACAAGACATATCTAGTCCCATTCACAGCCTCCTCTTTATTCCAGTATATATTCAAGTCTCCACATAGAAAATGGGCCAATGCGCATGAGCAGTTAATGTTTACATATCATCAGATAAGACTGCAGCAGGGGAATGTGATATCACCTCTCATTGTTTTAGAATTCGCCAGAGGTATTCATAACATGCAGTACATGTTGATAAAAGCATTTTCAATGTTTATAATATTTTGTCTGCTATTAGAAACGTTCCCACAGTGTCTGGGATACCAAGAATAGTCTTGCTAATACCTTCACAACCTTGCTAATACCTTCACAACGGTACAAGCGTGAAAATCCGTGATTTACATATATATACACATAAGGCGTATATATCTATCATTTTGCATAAATAAATAAGTCCTTCTTGCCATTGTCTATAAGCTTTATCTCTAGATGTATACATGTACCCATGTTGCAGTCACATCATATATACGCCTGATTCTGATATATTTACGCCACTGTTCAATAATTCTGATTTCTGCATCTGGGGGGCACCACTGTTGTTTTATTTGATTTGCCATAAGTCATCAAAGTCTGTTGTATATAAAAGATCCAATGTTATATTATCAATTTTGATTATAACATCTTTCTAAAACCCACTTTATTATCTTTTCATTAAATACATATAATAATCCTGGCATTCTTTGTTATTTTAACGTTTTTAGAATAGATCGTGAACCTTTTTTTTTAATCAGTAAACATAATCAACAAACGTATATAACATGTATACGACCAGCGTATATATATCGCCCACAGGATATTTCTTCTCATATATGCTTGTAAATGAAAAAACAGTATTGTATACACCGCATACGCTGACGTGAAATGTGGAGGTATGCATATGAAGACATGTTTATATACATGTGATACATGCATTTACGCAATGGCTTACATATGAAAAAAGTAGGGGTTTTCGTGCAGTGTCTGTTACATCAGTTCAGGAAGATAAGCATGCATCACAAGTTAGGAAGGCATTGATAAAACACATATATTGTGAGTTAGTAAGGTAGTGATACAACATATACAGTATCAATTGGAAAGGCGCTAAGAAACAGTGACGATATTTCTTTTTTTTTAACGCGAGCTTAGCTCTATTTATCGATCAGAAGTATGGTCCATTTTACCTTTGTTTGCTTAGCATATAGGTGAAGAGTGAACCAGCCAATGATATTCATTAAAAATGATGACATACCTTCATATATACGTGTGTATATACTTTACCTGATCCTGATACATTATGTGGATGCTAAGATGGCAGTCGATGACTCTATTGGTGCAACTTGCCTACATTGGTGTATGTGTTTATACCTTTCTTTGTGTACCAAGGATCCACCTTGGATCCAAATAATCGACCCGTCCAATGTCACACCATATTCTTATATTTGATATCAAATGTAAGAATATGGTGTGACATTTGATATCAAATGCAATAATTAAAAACTTAGTATTCATAGGTGTATATTGTAGTTTTAACACAATAGGACTTTTCCACAGGTAAGAGGCATTTAAAAGTAGTTCTCAAGAAAATTTGTTTAGCATTATCGTTTGAAATAACTTATTTCCCTACAAGTAAAATATAGATGACCAGTTTCCAACAAATTGGTTATCATACATATAACACAATAGAGAACGTTAAAAGTATTACATGTATATATTTTCATACCAATTGTGAAAATAAGGTAGTTATATTCAAAGACTAACCTTTTTATGTATGTGTATATGTATGTGCTATATTTATGTGTGTGTGCGTGTATTTGCATAGAATTAGGAATTCGAATTATACGACACATTTAATGCACAGGAACAGCGCCTTGACATAGTGATTGAACTTTATGAACTACAGTTCCCTGCATATACTTACTACCTAAAGATGCTAAAAAAACCTCAGTAGGAGTCAGAATTTCATGCCATCCTACAAGCTCATCAATAACAGCACGACCTCGTAACCGCGGAATCTGTCTAATATCGTTAGCACCCCCTGAAAGTCGAAAAGTTATTAAATTGAAACAAGGAGATGTATATATACACATGTATATATATATATATATATATATATATATATATATATATATACATACATACATACATACATACATACATACATACATACATACATACATACATACATACATATATATATATATATATATATATATATATATCTGTTCTAATTGTTGAAAAAAGCTATATGTTTATTTAGATAACAATATGGTTTCAATATTCCATTTTGTTTGGATTCTATTTTCATAATCTCCATTTTTGTGTACATTGCTACTGACACAGATCACATTAAATAACCAATCAACTATGATTAAGCAAGCTTATTAATAATAATCTGTACTGTAGAGGCCTAGCAAAATGTATATATATAGAGGGTTATATAGAACAAATCTCTTAACCCTTTACCCAGGTAAAAGTCATCGGATGAAAATCTTCCAAGGGAATTAGATTTGAAGATTTCATAGGTTGCCTTGGTGCCATTTATAAATAACACAGGTCCATCAGCCTCGGTGAATGCAGTCATCATGTGATACCACACTCCAACTGAGAAGGAAAGGCGATTGTTACATTAAAAGCATATTTTCATTGATTTTACGACATTACTCTTATGCGTCCTGAAAGTATCAAATACACAGTCAGGAGAAACTTTCAATATCCTTCCTAATCCATTCTTTGGAACAACTTGCCTCCTGCCATAAGGAGCATTGGAAGAGCGATTGTAACCAGTCGAAATCAATAAAGACGACTTAAAAAAAAGAAAAGAAAATATATATATATGATAAGATAATAGATAATATATGAATAGAATATATGGATATTTGATTCAATGAAATAAATGTGAAGGGATGTGATTGAAGTTAATAAAAGAGGGTGGGTGGGTGGAAAAGTTTGTGTACGTGTGAGTGGGTTGAAGATGAAGGAGAGAAGGAACACGAGCGGGGAAAGCAGAGGTGACGTGTTTGTTAGAGAACGTAACGCTAGGCACTGCGAAGATGTCGGTTACTGAGAAAAACACCAGAAAACCCCTGACTCCACAGCCATGAGATCCAATCATGAGGAAATAACTTGTCTTCCAATGTATGTATATATATAAATGTATAACTACCATAGCTTATACATATATAATCAATCGCATCATCACTATCGCTAAGCACGTAACCATCAACGTATTTACATGCTGCTATTGTACATGAGGACATATACAAGTAAACTTAAAAGGCCTTTAACAAATTTCTTTAAAATAAAACCCATTGTATTTAGGGATGGGATATTGGAATAATTTACCTGCTGAAGTTCAAAATGTAACTTCTATGTACCTGTATAAGAAAAATATCTTGGCCCGAAGTAGGGTGCTTTCTATAAGCTGAGCTGTTACATGGACATGTCTGATAATATGTGAAAATATGGGATTTGTACAGATTCTGCCCTGTATCTCATCTCATCTCATCTCATCTCATGTGTTCCTTTGTTCTTTCTCTGCCAATCTGACTTGTGAGAGTCACAAATGTATTCAATTGAACTTTGTTGATAACTGGAAATGTGTGTAACAAATATGTCACAGCATATAAAACCTGCTAATACAGCAGACTGCCTGTGCAACCTTCACGATAATAATAATGATAATAATAGGGTTACCATTGGGGGCGTGGCCTATTGATGACCACATCAATGATTCTATTTATGTGTAACAGTTCGGAACTACTCACTCTCCCTTGGTGAATCTAACGAGCAGGACCTGTGAAATTTAAGTTTGCTTGTACAATGTAGGTTGTGTTTTACCGAATTATCCTTGGGAAAATCGCTCCATTCCTATCATGGGTAGGAAGCCGAAGAAGCAGAAATCGCCCACAAAGGCAGAAAAAGGATTTGCGAGTGTTACCAGACTGAGAAGTCAGAAGGAAGTCCTTCTCACTCCCCAAAAGCTAGGGGATAGGTCAGACTCAGTAGTGGGTAACACTGAACAGACGAGAGGGGTGCCACAGATGCCAGAGATGCCAAACATGGACAAGAGAGAGAATGCGGCAACCCTAGCTTTTATTTATTTTTTTTTTTTTTTGGCAATTTCTATTAGGGAATATTTGTGTTCCACAATCACCAAATTCGACTATAGAGCCGTTCTTCCATTCGGGCCCTTGTTCATACTCCTCGGTGTGACCAAGTGGTAGGGGTGTTTGCCTCGAGCATGGCAGGTCGTGGGTTCTAACCCTGGTCGGGTCATACGAAAGACTTACACAAAAGTGGTACCCACTACCCATTCGGTTTAACACCCGCCATTAGAATGAGGAGTATGGACAAGGGCCCGAATGGAAGAACGGCTCTATAGTCGAATTTGGTGATGGTCACTTCTACCGACTACAGCCGACTCCGTTAGGATGCCTTGGCCAAGACACAGTCCGTTTGTCGATGAGAAAGGTACATGAATGTTCCGAAATCGGTTGATGGGCATTGGGCTTTAAACAAGATCGCCATCTAGTTCAACTTCGACAAGTGAGAGTGATTCATCAAGATCCAGTTCAAGATATCGTGGTAAAGACAGAAAACATAAGAGAAACAAAGGTAAAAATAATATGTATAAAAATCACAAGTGTAGAGAAAATGAATCTTGTGAATTTGAAAATGTTAAAAGACATTAACGAAAAGGGGGAGGATATAAATGGTTTCTTATATCATTTAATACTTTTGTCTGAAAAAAGCGAAACAAGAATGTTCACGGCTGAGGCCTTGATAAATTATGATGATAGTGTAAAGGCCCGAAGCTAAGGTCAAAGGCTTAGACATATTTATATATAGAGATATATGCATATATGTGTATTTATATAGAACATCCTGACCATGCTGTACAATTCACAGAACGAGATGGTAATTTACGGTTTGTACGGACCGAGGCATTTATGCCGAGTTCCGTACAAACCGTAAATTATCATCGAGTTCTGTGACTTGTACAAGCATAGTTGGACGTTATGTATTTACTATATACCCAAAATTAAAAAAAATATCATAAATTCAATTTTTAACAACCGATATGTTAATAAACGTGTATGGCAAGGTGGTCCATATTTTAGTCTACCGACCAGCGGTCGGTACAGTATTTTTATGTCATATGCCGAAACGGTGCAAATTTACAGTATATACGG
Organism: Alentia gelatinosa; assembly: GCA_950022655.1. Taxonomy (NCBI): domain Eukaryota; kingdom Metazoa; phylum Annelida; class Polychaeta; order Phyllodocida; family Polynoidae; genus Alentia; species Alentia gelatinosa. The sequence continues at coordinate 78,428,916 of OX465579.1, read as the reverse complement.
CATGGGTATATAGTAAATATAAATATGCACACACACATATAATAGTATTTCAGGTCTTCTCTGACCGCCAGCAGAGGTATTGGCGAATCCTCTGGTGATTGGTCTCCTATAGTCATATAAATGTATCATTTATATTTCCTTTATATATATATATATATATATATATATATATATATATATATATATAACCACGTTGGATCCCAGTAATAGGTAGCCTCAGTTATGTAGGAGTAAGACTTATATATGAGCTATGGGTCACTATTGAAGTGAGGCACTGGATGGTGATGATAATGGAACCTCAGTGCCTGATGCTGCAACAATATGAATTTGTGATTTACCTGTGAAGCTCTCTTTATTCTGTCTTATGCGCCAATCATATTGATTATTCCTGAATTCGGTGGTGACATAAGTTGAATCAAAATAAAAAGCAATGCCGTGAGATTGGCTTGTCTGTCCCCCTGATGAGATCACAAATGACAAGTCTGTGCCTGACACATTGAGCAGCGGAAACATCACCTGTAAGCAGACAAACTTCCACTGGTTAGTAGTCAAATCTATGCTGGTGTGTTAGTGCAGCGTTCCTTTTATCCTACCCCTAATACAAAACGCCATAGGTTTAACATTCGGTCACTGTATTCGGGCTAGCGTGCAGTAAAGTGTTACTTATTGCACGAGGATTGACCAATTGGTGCCGGAATGTGAGTGACATCACACTAATGCAGTCTATGATGGTGACGACCTATGGTCTTACTTGGCAATGCGGCAGCCACAGATTTCACTCACTCGAGCAACTTTATTTCAACAAAATCAGACGAATGGTTTTAGATTTGAGAGCCTTTTGAAATTGTGTATAATACTGCATGTTGTACACCCCCCTTGTCCACGTTTATACACCATCAGCCTTGAATAAGCCTATTTTGGTAATTAAGCAGGTTTTAAAAACACCACCCTAGCAAGAAAAATCTGAGGATCACCTCTACAGCTTTGAGCTCACATATTTGAAGGTATGTTAAACAGATATGAAGCTAGATATGCGTATATCTAGGCTGATCTGACTATTGTCACTGATGACAGGCCGAGGACTCAGTGATTGTCAACAACCATAAGATGAAAACCTTTTTGAATATCTGGTTTTAATCCTTTCTATTCCTGATTACCTCTGCCTGTCTCTGTGGGATGAAAGGAGAAAGGGGTGCTAGTCATTCCCCTGGTCTGCTGGAGTAGATAGCAATTATCAATCTGTTCACCCTCTTGGTCGCCTTGCCTCCTTGTGGTGCAGAGCAGATATGCTTGCATGCAAGCAAAACGATAGAGACCGGGGTGGGGAGTTAGCTCAGTGGTAAAGAGCACTGGACTTTGTTCATTGTAGTCCCGCTGCAGCCACTTTCATCCTTCACCCCCAGCAGTGGTAGATTTACTGCTATATCAAAGCCCAATCCTTCTCATACCATGTGTATGTGGTGTGGGAAGTGAAAGAACTCTCACATTGGTGAACATTTAGGGGTGAGATTTCTACCTACATTCATCTCATAGATTCGGTCAAACCCAAAGTAAGTCTAATTGAACAAATTGGACATTAAACTACCCAAACAAACAAACAAACAAACAAAGTCAGTCCCCTAAGTGTGAGAGTCTTCCTTTCGTTTGTGGTGGGTTGGGCTGTGTAGGCCCCAATAGACTTCATCAGCCTTTTTCTTTTTAAAGGCATATCCTACAATACACAGTGCCGCCATCTGGTGATTTTCAAATACTGACAATTATCAAGTAAAACTGGTTCATTTGACTTGTTCTATTACCAAGTGAGTGAAATATAGCATATTATCGAGTTTGACATAACTTAACAGGTAAATAAGTCAAATTTACATTTGACTCATTTCTATAGGAAATGTATGGAAAAATATAGTTTTTCTCAATTCTCTCAAAAACAAGGACGGTGACCCATGATTTGTAAAGCTTGGATCTGTACTACTATACATTTACTCAGTTCTGTGAAAGTTTGAAGAAAATGACATGGGTTTTACATGTAAAAACAACTTTTTAGAATTTCTATATAATCTAAATTTATCATAATATTGATCTCTAAATAAAAAACGAGCACAGTGACTCCCGATTTTTTAGTTAAATATGTATTTCATAATACTTGAAGATCATCATATTCAAGATTCAGAAAAATTACATGGGTTTTAATTTTCAAGGTAAATTGTCCGATATGCCTTTAAATACCCAGACAAGCATTTTAAAAGAGATTGGATAGTTGAAAATAGTTGATTGCACAATCCTATTAATTCTTAAAAAAAGGGGAACACAAATATCTGACAGAATGTTCAATTGGATCAATATTACTACTTCTTTTCTAGTTTTTGTATTGTAAAATTATAACATACCCAAAAGGTGAATGTCAAGCCATTGCTACATACATTCAAATTACCAAAGCATTTAGCTCGCTGGTTCCCAAGGTTCACCTCTTGGATGTCAGTGCTGTCTTTGTCATTCAGATTTAGGGCCATCCCCAACACACCTTGAATACATTGAAACAAAATGCAATAAGGAAATGGCCAGTTTACAAAACAGCTACTTGTTCTAAAATGATGTAAATAACAATTATGGGTTTGATTAAAATCGGAAACCGCTGAAGCAGCAACAAATATATAAAAAAAGGTATCTTTTTATTAGGGGAACCATAATACATATATATGGGCTCGGCCACATAGCCATTTTGTTGGCCTGCCATTTTATTTTCTACCTATAAGCACTATAAGAGTTATATGCAGATAAGTATATAGAACTGCATCAAGAATCATATAGGTACACAATACTCCACTCATTCAGATTGAGGGGGGGGGGGCACAATCGTCATCGAGGCATTCAGAAAAATTATGATCTCAGGAACCACATGTTGGTATTCCAAACTATCACTAACATGATGGCTCCCCAGTGCAGAGTGTAAGGCCCAGAGTTCACCTACTACAATAGCACTTTAAGGCCATGCTCTACAATGTGTGAGGTGACGCGGCATATACTTTCACAAACCACTGACACGACCACTCTGAGGTAGGTATGGGGTGGGCGACGCCGTGTTTTGGCGCGGCGTCTCCCTTCCAGTCCTATAAGCTAGTCTCTGATTGGTGCAGCCGCTGACTGAACAGTCTTGCGGTCGTTCATTGGTTTACGTTGTCCCGCCGAAACAGGGTCATGACCCGGTCGCGCGGTGGTGGTGCGTAGTGTATTCCTTTCTTGGTGGGGGGAAGTTGAAGGTGATTTTGCTTGTGGTGGGTGCTGGTTCGTTTGAGTTGTGAACGCTAGTGCTCAGGTTTAGCATTCTGTCTATATCGGCTGTAGATCGATATATGGCTGTGATAGAGAGAATTATCCGTATGTAGAGTGGGATATAGAGGGAGTTATAGACGGAGATATAGAGTGAGATATAGAGAAAGATATAGAAAAAGATATAGAAAAAGATATAGAACTTTTTTTGAGAATTTTTAAATGCCATTTTTGACAAAGAATAGGCGATTGGGCCTATTTTTTTGTTTTTGGATTATAGTGTGGGTATGTAGTCCCACGTACTATGTTTTGCGTCCTCCTGTTGGTTGTTTTTCTTGATATCGAGTTCTTGCCCACTCTATTGGTGTGTTGTGACCCTATTCGGGTAACTTATCCTTCGCCTTGATGTTTTTTTGCCCTCTTACAACAGAGAAGAGGGTTTTTTCACCTTCCCCATATTTTTTATTATTTCTTTTATTTATATTGAATTGATTTTTTTGCTTTATTTTTTCGTAGGAGACTGCTTTCCATACCGAGTGGTTTCGACCAAGTTTTGGATCTCATCAGGTGCTTTGTGGTGTCGTGATGCTTTTGGTTGTCCTTTTATGTGGTCTTTCGTTCCTTGGCTCGTGTTACAAAGAACCAGAACTGGAATCCCGTATCCTAGAAAAAAGCCTACCTCAGTTTTGTCCAGTCAGTCCAATTTCCTCCCCCGGTTCAAGTGTTTGTAACAAAAATTTTTTGTTTCGTTGGCCCGAAATTTTGGGTTCCGGCCCTTGGAAAAAAAATTTTTTGACGTGGCATTTGTTGGGGGATTTTTGTTGGATTCACCTCTATATGTAGTCGACAGTCTTTTCTTTATCCATATCTGTTGTCCAGTGTATTTAATCCATTGGGTGCTTGGGTTTTGAGTCTGTGTATCCAGTTGAACTCAATCTTGTTCCGGAGGCGCTGAGCCTCCTTGCTTTCAGGGTGTCTGTATATGAAGTCTAGTATATAGACTTTTACATCTCGTTCCCCATCGTGGTTTGATTGTTTGAAATGGGTTGGTACATCGTTTATCTTGTTATTCTTTCTTATGCAGTTGAGGTGTTCTCGTATGCGTTCCTTTATTTTCCTCTTTGTTTGTCCCACGTACTGTGTGTTGCATTTCTTGCACTCTATACAGTATATCACGTTGGAGCTATTGCATGTCACATTCCATTTGGTGTCGTGGTGTTTCTTCGTGCTTTTGCTTTGTATTTTTCCCCCCATGTCCAGGAGGTTGCAGTATTTGCAGTTCGCTTTCTCGCACTTGTTGTTGTCTTTGTCATTGTTTGTACTCTTCGCCTCGTTGTTTGTGGGGTTGTAATCAGTTCTAGCCCGTACTAGGTAGTCTTTGATGTTTTTTTGTCTCTTATAGGCGTTTATTATCTTTTTCTTGTGTAGTTCCTTTGTCGTGTTTGATTTTGCGAGGAGATCCCAGTTCTTTCTCACAATCTCGGGTACTTTGTTCTTCCCTGGTTGGTACGTTGTGATTAGTACGAGTTTTCCATTATCGCCATCTTTGTCCTGTTTTGCATTTTGTTTGCTGGCATCTAGTAGCTCACTTCTGATGCGTTGGTCTGCTTTCCTCTTGCCTTCTTTGATGATGTCCATGGGGTATCCCTTTTCGAGGAAATCGTTTGTTTTCCGATTGCAGTGTCTTTCATAGTCATCCTGGTTCTTGCAGATTCTACGTATTCGTAGGAATTGTGAGTATGGAAGGCTTCTCTTCGTTGCAGGTGGATGTGCCGAGTCATATCGTAGGTAAGTATTGGTCTGTGGGTTTCGTGAAGAGGTCCGTGTAAAGCTTCCCTTCCTGTTCGTTGAAGATGACCATGGTATCCAGAAAACTTACTTGTGTTTTCGATTTTTCGGCTGTGAACTTGATGGTCGGGTGTATTTGGTTGATTTCTGCGATCCATTTATTTAGTTTGTCCTCTCCTTCTGTCCATATGATGAAGATGTCGTCAATGTACCTTAACCAGACCATTGGTTTGTATTCTAACTTGTCTTCTATCTGTTTTTCGATATTTTCCATAAATATGTTTGCGTACGATGGGGCTAGTCTCGTTCCCATCGCTGTTCCTCCTGTCTGGAGGTAGTGGGCGCCGTTGAATTGTATATTGTTGTTTTTTAGAACCAAACTTAGCAATTCAATGATCGATTCGTTGCTTGGGTTGTTTCGGTTGTTGCGATGTTTCTGGAGTTTTCCATATGCTGCAGTTATACCCTCGTCATTGGGTATGTTCGTATATAGTGAGCTGACGTCTAGAGTGGCTCAGATCGTATCGTTCGGCAGGTTACTGAACTTTTCAATCTTGCCTATGAAGTCGGTGGTATCCTTCACATGGGATGCCATCATTGGTACTAGTGGTTTCAAAAAAGAGTCCACAAATGTGGATATTTTCTCCGTCGCACAATTGTTTGAGGAAACTACAGGTCTCCCTGGTGGTGGTCTTTGCTGCTTGTGCACAATTGTTTGAGGAAACTACAGGTCTCCCTGGTGGTGGTCTTTGCTGCTTGTGTAATTTTGGTAAGAAATATACATGTGGGGCTCGTGGATTATCAGTTTTTAAACCTCCGGCCATTTTGTCTGAGATTTCGCCCCGTATCCTGAGTTCTTCTATTTTTTTATCTACTTTGTGTGATATTTCTTGTGTTGTGTCTTGATCCATGGCCTGATAGGTGTTGGTGTCTCCCAGTTGTCGTCGGGCTTCCTTGATATAGTCAGTGGTATCTTGTATTACCATCGCTCCTCCTTTGTCAGCCGGTTTAATGGTTATACTCTTGTCCTTCGCAATTTCTCGTAAGGCTTTCTTCTGGTCGTGGGTTACATTGTTGCGATGAAAGTCTCGGGTTGTTTCTCTAAGTCGATTTCGTTGATCGTAATAAAGCCTTCCAAGTTTTGGGAGCCCGTGGGGGGTTTCCACCTCGATTCCCCCCGTAGTTGTCGGATGAGCTTCTCGTCCTGAAATGCCTTTGCTTCCCTTGGGCCTATCCTTTGGTTCGTCGGTATCGGCGTTGTACCTTTGTGTCGCGGTTGTGTTTGTTTTTTCTCGTCGTTGCTGAAAAATTGATTTAATCTCAATTTTCGATGGAATTTGTCCAGTTCAATCTTCTGGTCGCCCTCGTTATTACTTGATTGAGATGGACAGAAGTTGAGTCCTTTGTTGAGTATACTGAGTTCGCATGCGGTTAGTAATCTAGAAGAAAGATTTACTACTAGTTTACTTTCACGATCATGGTTGTCATTATCATTATTTCCCTGGGACTGTCTAATGTCCATATTTGGTGTTGCGACCCCCCTTCCTACTTTATGGGTGCCCTTTTTCCCTCCCAAGATGGGTTCCTTTGTAGGTTTTGGGGTTATTGGTGGTTTATCAGTTGGTGTACAGCAAGATTTGTTTCCCCATATTGAGACAGAACACGGAGAACAGTTGAAACCTTTATTTACACCCTGGCATGTATCTACAGTTGTATTGTCTTCTTCGTCATTTGATGCTAGAATCGAAAACCGGTTGGTAGTGGTCTCGTTGCCCGGATTGGTATGGGTTACTCGGTTGGGCTTTCTTCCTTCTTTGCGATTTCTGGACGTCCTTTTCTTCTTTTTGGTTTGTTGCTGCTGGGTGATTTTTGCTCCCTTAAGTTTTTTTAGGAACATCCTTCCATCCTTACGTGTTTTTGCCTTGATCTCATTCATAGTCCGTTGGTCAGTTTCGAGTCGTCTCCAGGTCGATCTACCTTCTCGCAGAGCCGTTGCATACGTCTTCGGTGCGCCGCTACTGTTTATCTCCCCTGGGCTTGTAATACGGTCGGTAGTCTTCATACCTGCGTCTGTTGTCGTATGGCTCGTATCGTCTGCTGTACGTCGGGTAGTTACCTCGTCCTCCTCTCGATGGTCGTCGTCCTCTGCCCCAACCTCTCGACTCGTAGGTTGGTCGGTAGTCTCGATGGTAGGTTTGTGCATCCCTCGGTTTTCGTTCCGGTTCGCGTTGTGTGTCGGGGGCTCTTTCGGGAGTGTCCCCTCGGCCTCCGGTCGCAGAGTTCGAGGGGGTCGATTGAAAGGGTGGACGATTCTCCGTGGTTGATCTGTAGGCGTCTACATATGCTTGTTTTTTCGTTGCTTTCTTCACGCTTCGTGCCACGTGGATGAGGTCCGCCTCCTTCGGCCCGTACTTCACCAGTCTCTCAGTTTTCTGGCTCAGCTCGTATTCTATTTGTCTGTTTTCCCGATCCCACCTGCTGTCCAGATAGGTGCGGAATTTTACCATTCGGGCCTTTGCTTCTTCCGGGTCATAGTTGTCGTCAAGGTTGTCCCTTATCGTGTCTAGCCCTTTGTTCATCCGTTCGAGTTGTTCCCTCTCCTCTATTTCATGATACTCGCGTACTGTCTTCATCACCTCGATGGCCGCTTTCTTCCTGATCTCTCCGATCTGTCGGCAGAGGCGAACGTCCCTCTCCACATTCTGAGGAAGGTCCTCCAAACCTGCGGCCCAACCAGTCGGGATTCCACGTTCTATGAGGTTGTCCAGCCATTGCCCGCGTAGATTAGCTCTGACGGCATCTGTGCCCCTGCTCCTGGTGTCTTTCCATGTACCCTTCGACTCGTGCCCCACCAGGTCGTCAATGTCCTGGAAGAGAAAATTCTTATTGAGTTTCCATCTATTTGGGTCCTTACCTTGTTTTCCTCCACCGTTGGTGTTAGTTCCCACATCCGGTACCTCTCCATCCTTCCTGGTTTGTTTGGTGGGTCTAGTGCTTGTCTTGTGCGTGAAAACGTGGTCGTCAGTTCCCGTTCTCCCAAGGTGCACATGCTTGTGTTCAGGGTTCAGTAGAGTTACCATCACCGAAACAGTGCATTGTTTCATATATGGAGGCTTTTGGTTGGTCGTGTAGCGACTGTTCTGCAGTATCCAACTCTAAAAGGGTCCTGAGAGTGTCGACCGGTTCCGTCCGAGCGCCTTGTGCGTTTCGGTTTGACCTAATTTCGTCATATTCTTTTTTGTGGGGGCTGGTTGGTCTCATATTTGCTTTTTGGGGTTTCGTTTCATTATGTCGAGCTGCTGTGTTGCCGGCCTTTTTATCATTTTCGATCTCGATCAGATTTGACCTAGTTACATTTCGAGATCTTATATGGATAGGTGTGCCCATTGGTTCAGCACTGGAAGTTGGGTAACGTTGGTTCGGGATTGCCCCTATGGCAGGTGGGGAATTCCCTCTCCAATATGGGGGTTCCCCCACATTGAAAGGTTTTGTTTGTGTCCCTGTGCGTACGGTTTGTTTGTCTTGTGGTTCGGGTGAGTTGTGGTATTCGGGTGCGGGTGCGTTCCTTTTATTGGGTTCGTTTATGTAGTTTATGAAGTTGAATCTTATTTTTCCGTCAACGTGACGGTTCGGTTCGTCTATGTTTTTTGGGGAGTCCCTACAGCTCAGAGTTGCTTTTTTGTCAGATTATATGATTGTTGGTTGGTTTGCGTCCCATATTGAGTCCTAGTTTGGGTGCCATGTTGTTTTTTTGGGAATGGCAGACTCTCGTGTTCGCCGTTTCATTGGTTTGTTCTATTGTGTTGCTTGTTTGTTTGTTGGGTTCAGTGACCCCTTCATTGGAATCACCAGACTCACTTGATTTGTTTTTGTGGGAACTGCAGATTCCCACAGTTGCCTTTTTGCATTTAGGCTCCATGGTATTGCTTTTTTGTTTGTTATGCTCAGAATTCCTTTCAGTGTAATCTAAGCCCGTGTGGACATCGTTTTTGTGGGGGTTGCAGACTCCCATGTTAGTCATTTTGTTTGTTGTGTTGTTTGTTTGTTTGTTATGTCCTGGGAGAATCTTTTTCTTGTCTACAGGCTTGCTGTTTGTGTCTATGTGGGGGTCACAGGCTCCCACGGTTGTTTTTTTACAGTTTTGGGTCCTTCTGATTATTGTTTGTTTGTTGCCATAAGGGATAACTTCGTTAGGGTCCCCAGGTTCCCTCGGTTTGTTTTTATGGGGGCTGTGGACTCCCATGTTTGCTTTTTTGTTGGTTGGGTTAACTTGCTTGGCGGTTTGTTTGTCAGTTGGTGGGGCCGATGGGAATGGCGCTTTCATTGAGTTGTCTAACCTTTGGTCGGAGGGCGGTTTGGTTCTTTTGCGTTTTTCGGGGGTGAATGTATTCCCAAGTTTGCTAGAGTGTGCCCTCTCCCTGTGGTTACTGGTTGTTTGTTTTCGGTTTCGTTATGTGCGATGCTTTCACCCGTGTGCAACTCTTTCATTGAGATGTGGGTGCTGTTATCTTTTGAGTTTTTTTGGGGAATGACATCTGCAGAGTTTGCTCTGGACCTGTCCATTGCATTGATCGTTTGTTTGTTTTCTTTGTTATTGTTTCATTTACCTTTTGGACTGATGTCATATTGGCATTTGTTCACATTTGCGGTTTTTACAAGGAATCCTAACATTTTTGGTTGGATTTCCTGTTTGTTTTTGGGTTTATTTTGTTTGTCACAATATTAAGCCATAGCTAGTGAAGGCGTGAACTTGTCACGTCGATTAGGTCCTTTGTTTTGGCTAAGTCGGTTTTGTGCTTTGGTTTGAATTGGTTTTTGGTCACATTTTCTGAACGACATGCGGTCAGTCTCCACAGGTCGCTCCCGGTGTGTTTTGTTTTGAAACTTGCTGAGTGATATACCCGTGTCATTACCGGTACATCTATGGCGATGTGTCTTAATATCAACTGAACATGCAGACAGGTGACATTTACAGTGTAAACATTCCGTGCATTTGTTTGTGAAATCACATTGTTTACTTACTTGGTCTTTGAGGCCCTTCTCCTGTGTGGGGTTGTCTTGGTTGCTCGGCTTGAACGGGTTGTCGGTGCGGGTAGGAGGTTTCGCTTTTGGAGACGTGACTGCATTGCCGCCTTCCGCCCTTTCCTCCCTTCTGCGTTTTTTTAGACTGTCCATTTCCTCCTTCATGCGGTTGAACTCGGCGAGACTTTTTTGGTACTGTTTCTCCTTCGCCGATTCCTCGACAGTCGACTCTGCAGGAGTCGAGCTATCGCTATCCATTTCGTCCGTTTGACGTTCGGCTTCTTTCATCGTACCGTCAAACAGACGTTTGCGCTTCGGTGTAGAGTCAGCTGAGGCTGTCGACATCTTAGAGGTGACTGGGTTGTGTAAGTTTGTGATAGAAGTATGTGAGGTGACGCGGCATATACTTTCACAAACCACTGACACGACCACTCTGAGGTAGGTATGGGGTGGGCGACGCTGTGTTTTGGCGCGGCGTCTCCCTTCCAGTCCTGTAAGCTAGTCTCTGATTGGTACAGCCGCTGACTGAACAGTCTTGCGGTCGTTCATTGGTTTACGTCGTCCCGCCGAAACGGGGTCATGACCCGGTCGCGCGGTGGTGGTGCGTAGTGTGTTCCTTTCTTGGTGGGGGGAAGTTGAAGGTGATTTTGCTTGTGGTGGGTGCTGGTTCGTTTGAGTTGTGAACGCTAGTGCTCAGGTTTAGCATTCTGTCTGTATCGGCTGTAGATCGATATATGGCTGTGATAGAGAGAATTATCCGTATGTAGAGTGGGATATAGAGGGAGTTATAGACGGAGATATAGAGTGAGATATAGAGAAAGATATAGAAAAAGATATAGAAAAAGATATAGAAAAAGATATAGAACTTTTTTTGAGAATTTTTAAATGCCATTTTTGACAAAGAATAGGCGATTGGGCCTATTTTTTGTTTTTGGATTATAGTGTGGGTATGTAGTCCCACGTACTATGTTTTGCGTCCTCCTGTTGGTTGTTTTTCTTGATATCGAGTTCTTGCCCACTCTATTGGTGTGTTGTGACCCTATTCGGGTAACTTATCCTTCGCCTTGATGTTTTTTTGCCCTCTTACAACAGAGAAGAGGGTTTTTTCACCTTCCCCATATTTTTTATTATTTCTTTTATTTATATTGAATTGATGTTTTTGCTTTATTTTTTCGTAGGAGATTGCTTTCCATACCGAGTGGTTTCGACCCAGTTTTGGGTCTCATCAGGTGCTTTGTGGTGTCGTGATGCTTTTGGTTGTCCTTTTATGTGGTCTTTCGTTCCTTGGCTCGTGTTACAAAGAACCAGAACTGGAATCCCGTATCCTAGAAAAAGCCTACCTCAGTTTTGTCCAGTCAGTCCAATTTCCTCCCCCGGTTCAAGTGTTTGTAACAAAATTTTTTTGTTTCGTCGGCCCGAAATTTTTGGTTCCGGCCCTTGGAAAAAAAATCTTTTTTTCCAAGGGCCGGAACCAAAAATTTCGGGCCGACGAAACAAAAAAATTTTGTTACATGCTCTACAATGCACAATGTCAAAAATCATAGACAATTGGGAACTTCTAAATCTAATACAGATGTCTTGACTAGGAACATTGGCGTGCAACGTAATTGTTTTTTCGGTACATTGTAAGGCCTATCATAGACGATTTGGAGCCCGATGGATGCCGTGCCTTAAAGCCTGCTCCCACCTACCACGATTCTGGTCCCGATTGGCCTTACGATGGCCTTCCCAACACCATTCCGATTCTAGCGTGAGGTCTGGCAAAATCGTGGTAGGTGGAACAGGTTTCTGCGATTCCGTCCACGACAGCTCACGATAGGCTGCAATGAAAACGCCAATCGTAGAGGTCCCGATAATTTCCAACATGTTGGAAATTTTGTAGCCTATCGTTGGGTATCGTAGCCTATCGGGAAGATATCGTGGTCAGCGCGTATGATTCACTGATTGGATAACGACAGACGTCTACAATTCGGGGACCTCCCGATAGGTCACGATTTCGCCATTTCAAATCGTAGCGATCGGGAAGCATGTCGTGGCCTATCGTGGTAGGTGGGGGTCCCCTCTATTGTCTTATATGAGAAGGGACATAAGTCAAAAGGCTCAAGAGTGAAAAATCCTAGTTTTACTGTCTTACAAACCCTTTTGTACGTTTTTGCTATAAAAACACTGTCCACCCATCTGTGTTTAAAAATCTTGTATAAACTTGCTGCAGAGACATGTATAATGCAGACCTAAAACTAATTCTGCCTTTATAATGAGGCGTTACTAATCTGGGGCCCGTTTAATAATCTATAATTGTACATGTAGACCCTTTTCTGTATGCCATAGGGACCCAGGGACAATGTAGGTAACCTTTATTCAACACTTATGGACGCCCTTATGGACGGCAAATACTGTCTTAGCGAACAATTTTTTGACAAACTGGAAATAGATATTCATCTATGACCAGTCATCTAGAAATTTAGAAACTGTTTTAGCGAGCAGACTTGAATATCATTGAATGATAACCCTTGTACAAGATACAGAAAAGGGTCTTCATGTACAAGCCTAGATTATTAAGCGGGCCCCTGATTTCCATTACAAGGAGGTGAGTGATATCATTATCCACTATGTACTATGTCTACTTCTATTGTTCTTCCATGATACAAGAGTATTTCAATGATTTATCCTGTAGGTTTAACATTGAGCTTCCGTATGCCACGCTGACTGGCATACAGAGTTTTATATGCTATTGGTGGCATACAGAATTGTTATCACGTAATATTCCAAAATCGAGGAGACGGGGTGGGATAAAATCAAACCCTGATCCGTTTTAATCTTGGCCACCGCATGCCACTCCTGGAGTTTTGGCTCCGGGCTTCACTCGGCTTCGCCTCATGAAGTCACTATGCCAAACTCCAGTCGTGGCATATGGTGGCCAAGATTAAAACCCATCCAGTTATACAATAGTATCTTAGAAACCATATTATGCAAACAACTAAATATGTAATCTCTGAGAGAATACATATTTAGTAATTATTGTACTAATTCTGCTAGAACTGGATAGAATAGACTTGTATCAATACCTGGCTGAAACTTCAAAGTGCCAACTGTACTTGCAAGAACTGGAATGCCGGGAAGTTTATCACCGTCAGCCTCGTTGAAACTGTAGTAAAGGTCAGGTGCTGGCAGTCCTTGGTAGGGCACTGTTAGGATATAACCACATTACACACAAGTATAGTGTTTTCACAATACATGAATTAAGGGCACTGATATTGTGCTGTTAAAATATATCAGTCTAGGGACTGGCGTCCACCTACAACGATAGGAATTTAGACCTACCGATATGGCACCGATACAAAAACCAATTATCGGAGGCATATCGGGAAGGTGCAAAATCGTAGACATATGTCTAGACATGCCAATTCACCACGCATTGTATGGGGGTTTTATTGGTGTCTAATCGCAGAAACGTGGTCAACTGCCCCGATATTAGCTGACCTTCCAAAGCGATTTTGGTTTTTCATCGGGAGGTGCATCCTAAAGCATATCGGAGCCATATCGTAGTAGGTGGACGCCGGGCTTAACAGTCTTTTGTGTTGTGTTTTTTTCTTGTGGGTTGTGATAATGCTCGGAAATAGGATGCCGAGAGAGATAAGTTCATAAATGGAATTCTGTAAAAATCCAAAGAGAGACTTTAAGAGTTGAGACAGTGCGATGTTAGGATTATGAAATAAACAAGGGTGGCAATCACGGTATCAGGTAGGAAAAGTTAACTTATATCGGATATGAGTAGAAAATAGTTGATAATTAAGAAAAAAAGGGGAGGAAAAAACAATTTCAGAATCGAAGACACTTTTAGGTTAGTATAATCGTTTTCAGAGATTTAGTTACATATTATATCAAACAATTCAAATGGGTCAGAGACCTGGCATCACTCAATAAATCAGACCTGTGGACGATGCAAATGACTGTACCAACGACAGACTTAAGGGCTGATTCCACCAACATGAAAGATTTGTCGTGATATACCTTAGTTACCTACCACATATTAAACGTTAGAATTTCGTCGGATCCGCTTGGAGTTGCTCCCGTACATAGAAACAGAGTGAACCAGACCTAGGCATGGAGACTGAAGGCCCACGAGAGTGGGATTCCCCTGCAGTACTCATCTGAATCCTGCTACTCTTTTTTGTGTTTCTCCACATAGATCTACTTCCATCCTTAGGATTTGTTTTTCACCATACTGAAAACATAATTTAGAACTGTAGTTTTCCGATGTCCTTGCCCTGAGGTCAGCCTCTGTGACTAAATTCCGCTGGTAGTCGGTAAAATCGGTGTCACATGAAGTGATGGTTAGGAACTAATTGATAATTTCAGGTATTAATAGTAGGGGGCGCTACTAAGCCCTCACCCTCTCAAATACGACGCGACGAAGTCGCTGTTATATCATATAATATCTTACAGTGTCGTGATGTGTCATACCTCCGTTGTCGCAAAACGTAGCCGCGAAATATCATGTGTCTATTTTAGTGCTCCACCACCGCGACAACTCAAGACACATTGCGACAAATAGACACACGATTATTCAAACCTAGACCGATGTAGCAAGACAGCCAAATCGTGATCTATCTCGTTATGTCTTGTGTGTCGGTGGAATCAGCACTTAAGTCAACCCACAACAGAGCAGGCACTGTAAACAGGAGAAATTTACAGAATCACTCAATAAGTTGTTCCATAAGGATATCAGATCTCACCTCGAACTGTTGTGGTGTGTAATCTTCCAATCAGGGTGACACAGACCCAGATGAGAGATACAGGAACTCCAAACATGGTGATCCCTTCCCTCTGTGTAGAGCAACTTGTCTGTATTCTTATCTCTACTGACTACCTTACCTCATCAGAGCCCACCTTATTCATATTTCAATGAGTGAGCTACTGTGCAATATTAGCAAGCTGACATTCATGTTTCTCATTAGTGACTAGTCCTCCTTTAGACCACTCCCCTTTGAGACACTTATGTTTTTTGTATGCACGTTGTTCTGAACCATTCACCCTTTAGGTTGCCTAATGTATATGCTGAATAGATAAGTGATTTCTATACCAATTCCTTGCCAACTGCTTGACTGTCAAAAGTATCTTCATTGTCAACAGCAATTAGCTGTCAATTGTTGATCTTAATATTTCATGAATTTATTATATGTTTGCTGTCTCTTTCTGTACTATATAATGGGTCCTTTTTAATTTTGCATGTAGTATGGTGAAATCAAAGAGGTTCATCCACACATTATAGAATAGAAAAGTAGCCTAAAGTAACATGGTGCAAAGATTTCTATGTAGCTTCAACGACCAGAACAAGCATATCAAAGAGGAACTATCTGAAAATAAAGACATAATATACAAATATAGTTGCAATCAATAAATCATTAGGTAATCAGAAAATGGTCCTGGGCAGGGAATACCTAGCTAGGGAACGGTACAGTATAGTGAGTGGAAATAGATGATAGAAAGTGTTATAGCTCAGAGAAAGAAAAAACTCATCATCCAAATTGAGATTGAAAAGATAAAAGAGGAAATTTCGCTTAACGCATCAATTTCATACCTCCTATAGACACCTATGCTGAAGCCTATTTTTGCTTCCTTTCTAAGCTTGTTAGCTGAGCGTAGTGAGGAACAGACCTGAACAGAGTGGCATAGACACTGACAAGTCAAACTCGAGTTCGGTTTCATATCTATCCTACTCCGTCTCTACGCTTTTGGATTACTAAAATATTAATATCGATTAAACGTCCAACTTTTTTCGGAGTAGCTCACAAGCTGGTCGCTGATTGGTCGATTTTTTTATGCCCCAAGAGGCATAAATCACACTTTATGTCATGGCACGCCGCATAAAATTTGCCTATGTTATTCCTATGGACCGTTTTTATTAGGGGTAGGATAATATCAAGAGACGTCACAAGTTTGAGTCTGAGTTTATTTATGCCACACATTTTTGTTGGCTCCATCACGAGTCAAAGACGAGTGACATGACGGAGCCAACAAAATGTGTGGCATAAATAAGCTCAAACTCAAACGAGTGGCGTCTAGATTTTATCCTACCCCGTTTCCATATTTTTTCAGTATCAGAAAGTAGTGGCATAAACAACACTTTATGTCACTACCCGTGACGTAAACAAATCCCATGTTAAGCCTATGGCGTTTTTTCTTAGGGGTAGGATAAAGGGAACTATTCCAGGTGGAACAGCAGTCTCTGTGGTTACACACACCTACTTGTAGCATATACATTAGACTTGCTCAAGTCTTTGATTATGAACATTCATTAAATGATTAACCCATTCCCCGCCGCACGGCGTTACCCGGTTTTCCACTCGATCGCAGCGCCGCCTATCGTTATACTGTGTACTATCGCAGCAGGCTTTTACCAGATTCACCGCTGTACCGCAGGCATGTTTTGCCGCTAGGGGTCTGGGGAAGGTAGTAGTGGTAAAATTTTGCCGATTTCTTCACAAATTGATGATTTATGAATAAAAGATGACCATTACTACAAGGAGAAGACGTGCAGCTTTGCGTCTATATGTATTTTGTCAATATAAACCATCGTTTTATATTAGAAAACTTGAATCGAAGTTGGCTTAGAATAAGAGTATGAAAAAAATAACTGTCCATGGCATCCGCCGATCTCAGCCTGTACATATTACTCTAGCAGATTCGTTTGCATCAATATATATATATTCGGTAAAGTCGATGAAACCCACATTGATATTCAAATATGATCCCTCCCAGGATACGATTCTAAAGTATTATGAAATAAAACGACTCCTAAGGTGATCTAAGCAATATCGAAAGTTTGAACTTGAGCACCATAGCAAAACCGTTGGTGGGGGCGGGAGTCGTAGTGTCAATATGGATGGCTATGCTGATTCCTCTATGCAATGGACGCTGTGTAAAATCATTTCTCCTCGTCAAATATCGGATTAACAACATAAATAGAGCCCAGCACGTTCAAGATAAGGCTTGTGCCTACAAAAGGATATATATATTAGGTCGGAAAACCAAACGACAGTGCAGTTAATACGGTCCTAACTACGGATCTGAGGCTGGGAGTATAGGTGTCAAGTCCAGTGACAGCGCCATGTCTGCTAAGCTGTCTGCTACAAGTCGATGCGACAACCCACAGAATTGCCATTTATATCATCATATGGCGTCAACAGTGTAAACTGAGACCAGCATTATGTTCATCTGATCAGCAGCTATACGAAGGTGTCAGACTTGACACGGTGGAATTAACCTAACGCTTTGTAACTGATATCGGCAAAGCCTCTATAGAGTGCTGTCTAGATTATAAGGGTGAGTCTATGGGAAGCCGTGTCACTGCTCGAACAGTAGGGTTGTCAAGTTATAATACCAAATCAGCTCGCACCGGGTTTAAACTTTAGATTCATGATTAATGATATATATATTGATAATCTACACACTGTAAGCTACCTTTAAATATTGTCCAGGTTTGACGAGTTCAGATTTAATAATTCAAATTTAACCTTGGGCATTACGCAGTCGGCTTGCTGGTTTAGTCGAATTTCATACGATGATCACAAAATCAGCTCAGATAGGGTTTAAACATTAGAATTAACCACAGGGAAGTGTATTTTCACATTCTATAGACTCCAAGGTTTGTTCCAGTGTGTATTTTATCATATTTAGAAGAGCAGAGACCAAGATATTAAAATATTACGATGCGAGTTACGCATGTTGAATTCTGGCCTAGCTTGATACGCCATTGCTTATACTGTGTAGTCAGGGTGGTCGAGCTGTCATAAGAAATCAGCTCGCACCGGGTTTAAACTTTAGATTGATGATAAATCATATATATATTGATATTCTACACACTCTAAGCTATCTTTCTATCTGAATAATGTCCAGGTTTGACGAGTTTAGATTTAATAATTCAAATTTAGCCTTGGGCATTACGCAGTCGGCTTGCTGGTTCAGTCGAATTTCATACGATGATCACAAAATCAGCTCAGATAGGCTTTAAACATTAGAATTAACCACAGGGAAGTGTATTTTTACATTCTATAGACTCCAAGGTTTGTTCCAGTATGTATTTTATCATATTTAGACGAGCAGAGACCAAGATATTAAAATATTACGATGCGAGTTACGCACGTTGAATTCTGGCCTAGCTTGATCCGCCATTGCTTATACTGTGTAGTCAGGGTGGTCGAGCTGTCATAAGAAATCAGCTCGCACCGGGTTTAAACTTTAGATTGATGATAAATCATATATATATTCATAATCTACATACTGTAAGGTTTGTTTCTATGTAAATATTGTCCAGGTTTGATCAGTTCAGAATTAATAATTCATATTTAACCTTGGGCATTACGCAGTCGGCTTGCTGGTTCAGTCGAATTTCAGAGCAGCTTCTCTAAATCATATCGGACAGGGTTTAAACTTTAGAATTAACCACAGGGAAGTGTATTTTCACATTCTATAGACTCCAAGGTTTGTTCCCGTACATATTTGATCAAATTTAGAAGAGAAGAGACCAAGATATTGAAATATTAAGATGCGAGTTACGCACATTGAATTCTGGCCTAGCTCGATCCGCCCTTGCTTATACCGTGTAGCTAGGGTGGTCGAGCTGTCATAGGAAATCAGCTCGCACCGGGTTTAAACTTTATATTAATGATTAATGATACATATATTCATAATCTACATACTGTAAGGTTTGTTTCTATGTAAATATTGTCCAGGTTTGATCAGTTCAGAATTAATAATTCATATTTAACCTTGGGCATTACGCAGTCGGCTTGCTGGTTCAGTCAAATTTCAGAGCAGCTTCTCTAAATCATATCGGACAGGGTTTAAACTTTAGAATTAACCACAGGGAAGTGTATTTTCACATTCTATAGACTCCAAGGTTTGTTCCCGTACATATTTGATCAAATTTAGAAGAGAAGATACCAAGATATTGAAATATTAAGATGCGAGTTACGCACATTGAATTCTGGCCTAGCTCGATCCGCCATTGCTTATACTGTGTAGTTAGGGTGGTCGAGCTGTCATTAGAAATCATCTCGCACCGGGTTTAAACTTTAGATAAATGATTAATCATATGTATATTCATATTCTACATACTCTAAGCTACCTTTCTATGTATATATTTTCCAGGTTTGACGAGTTTAGATTTAATAATTCGAATTTAACCTTGGGTATCACGCAATCGGCTTGCTGGTTCAGTCCCTCACTGTCCCTCTCCACTCCCTCACTGTCCCTCACCAGTCCCTCACCTGTCCCTCACCAGTCCGTCAATTTCCCTCACGGTCCCTCACTGTCCCTCACCAATCCCTCACTGTCCCTCACCAATCCCTCACCAGTCCCTCAATTTCCCTCACTGTCCCTCACCAGTCCCTCACCAATCCCTCACTCTCCCTCACCACTCTCTCACCAGTCCCTCAATTTCCCTCACCAGTCCCTCACCACTCCCTCACTGTCCCTCACCAGTCCCTCACTGATCCCTCACTGTCCCTCACCACTCCCTCACCAGTCCCTCAATTTCCCTCACCTGTCCCTCACCAGTCCCTCACTGTCCCTCACCACTCCCTCACCACTCCCTCACTGTCCCTCACCACTCCCTCACTGTCCCTAACCAGTCCCTCACCTGTCCCTCACCAGTCCCTCAATTTCCCTCACCAGTCCCTCACCAATCCCTCACCAATCCCTCACCAGTCCCTCAATTTCCCTCACTGTCCCTCACCAGTCCCTCACCAGTCCCTCACCAATCCCTCACTATACTTTACTATAGGTTCGGTATGGGAGTGCGGATCTGGGCCAGGCACGATTCAGAAATTCATTTATTATGAGGATTTAACTTGAATTCTATTAATATTCGTAGACTACAGATTCTCAGCTTTCTCCTGATATATAATTTGTGTATTTCTGACTAGTTGGGGCCTAGTTATCGAATTTAGAAGATTAAAAGCTTTACTATAGGCTTGGTAGGGGATTCAGGCGCTGGTCGAGATACGATTTAGAAAATCTTTTATTACGAGGATTTAACTTAAATTTTATAACTGGAGACATTAATATTCGTAGACTACGGGTTCTTAGCTTTCTCCTGGTATATATATTGTGTATTTCGGACAATGTGGGATTTAATTATCGAATTTAGAAGATTAAAAGTACTCAGTGAATAAAATGGCTTATTTCGCCATAGCTAGGTTCTAACACAGCTCTTTCTAAATGATTTATTTTCGGCTCTCAGCATTGAATCTATGGACGGGGACTTGGATTAGGGTAAACTACACTGTCTGAGGTTTGTTTATATGAAATATGATTCAATTTGAACCACGGGAGAATTTAGAATTGAATTAACGAAAACGGTCATCTAAGCTGAGCCTTTACTATGGGTGTGGTAGGGGAGTTAGACGCTGGGCAAGACACGATTTAGAAAATCATTTATCTTCATGATGTAACTTGAAATATATGATTGGAGACATCAATATTCGTAGATTAGATACTCTCAGCTTTCATTTGATATATATCTCGACCATTTCGGACAAGTTGGGACTTAGATATTGATTTTTGAAAATTAGATTCGAGCAGTGACTATGTTGGCTTATTTCGCCATAGCTGGGTTATAAGACATCAAAATGATTTCTTTGAGGCTTTTAACCTTGAATCTATGAACGGGGACTTATATCAGGGTAAACTACACTGTCTTAGGTTTGTTTATATGAAATATGATTCATATAAACATAGACAATGAATAATGTCCAGGTTATATCAGGTTGGAATTAATAATCGAACAAAGAAAGTCAGCATTACGCATTTTTGTGTTTTGGCTAACTAAATCAGCTCTTTCGGGGTTTAAATCTTAGATAAATGGATTTTCGTCTATTCTAACATGAACTACACACTGTCAGCTTCATGATGCTATAATATTGTCCATTTTGGTCGATTTGAGACCAAGTAATCGAAATATTAAGATGTGCCATACGCACTCTCTATACTATACTATAGGTTTGGTACAGGAGTGCGGATCTGGGCCAGACACGATTAGGAAAATCATTTATTATGAAGATTTAGCTTAAATATGCTTCTGGAGACATTAATATTCGTAAACTACAGATTCTCAGCTTTCTCCTGATATATAATTTGTGTATTTCGGACAATGTGGGATTTAGTTATCGAATTTAGAAGATTAAAAGCTTTACTATAGGCTTGGTAGGGGATTCAGGCGCTGGTCGAGATACGGTTTAGAAAATCTTTTATTACGAGGATTTAACTTAAATTTTATAACTGGAGACATTAATATTCATAAACTACATATCCCTAGCTTTCTTCTGATATATAATTCGTGTATTTCAGACAAGGTGGGAATTAGTTATCGAATTTAGAAAATTAAAAGTACTCTGTCAATAAATTGGCTTATTTCGCCATAGCTAGGTTCTAACACAGCTCTTTCAAAATGTATTTTTCTAGGCTTTTCACTTTGAATCTATGGACGGGGACTTATATTAGGGCAAATTACACTGTCTGAGGTTCGTTCATACGAAATATCATTCAATTTGAACCAGCGGAGAAATTAGAATTGAATTAAAACAAATGGTCATATAGCTACAGATTTACTATGGGTTTGGTAGGGGAGTCGGGCTCTGGGCAAGACATGATTTCGAAATTCATTTATTATGAGGATTTAACTTTAAATATATGACTGGAGACATTAATATTCGTAAATTATAGATTCTGGGCTTTCTTTCTATATATATAATGTGCAATTCGGACATGGTGGGACTTAGATATTGATTTTTGAAAGTTAGATTCGAGCAGTGACTATATTGGCTTATTTCGCCATTAATTATACTATAGATAGTCCACCAGAGAATTACAGTGGTCTCTCCAAGTTGATTCGCCTAAGGATTCTAATGGAGTTTCATCATTACAAGTCTACATGTGGTTATTTCCCACACTCTAAGGATGATCTACATATATATTTAATGTCCAGGCTAATATATAATATTGAATTCGGAAAATTCGACTTGTGCCTATTCCAGGTGCAGCAGTCGTCATCGTATTCACAATATGTACATAGATTAGTGTTGGCTATACACAGATAGGCATGTTTTATTTCAGATTCAACAAGGTATATGATCAATTTCTACAGTTCTGAGGTTGATCTGAGACTGAATCAACGCTATATATATATTACACAGGCAGGAATGATTTTTGTTTCAGATTGAAATAGTCGACAAGATATAAATATATTCAGTGTCTGTCTGGCACTCGACATGGTCGGACCTGGGGGCTTTTTCTCCGATATAATAATCAATTTAACCATTTCTGGTCGATATATTTTCACAAAATGTACATGTGGAGAACCTTGAAGGTCTATAGATCGTCCAGGTTTACTTTGTTTCAGGTTGATACAGTAGATTAGATATAAATACCAATCATATTTCGTGGTCGTACACCTCTCAGTTGAATCTTAGAATAGCATTACGTGCTAGATCTGGGAGCTGTTTCACTAGTAGGGGGGTCAAAGCGAGAGGTAGGACTGGAACAGTGGCTCCAACAGTGGCACAAACAGTGGCAGGCCCAAATTTGCGTTTCATCAGTGCTGTCGCTGTTGAGGTGGGACTAGCTGTCACTGTTGGCACAGCTCTCGCTATGCACATGCGTTTGACATTTGAATTTGTTTGTCAACGGGCCGGTATGACATGGAATTTCACCGCTTCCCATAGGATTTAAGCAATGAAATTTTCACACGAGTAAGGTATATATATAACCTATAATCGTACCAAATATGAAGAAAATCGGCCAAGCCGTTCCCAAGTTATCGGCGTTTAAATTCTGTCATAGGAAATACTGCACTTCCCGCCGGTCTCCGGGGGGGACAAACAGAATAGCCGAAACCCCGCCGCACTATGGAGGGAGTGAAAAAAGAACAGCGACTAACGCAATCGCACAGAGGGAGTAAAAAGTTCAAACGCCGATAACTTCGGGACCGCTTGGCCGATTTTCTTCATATTTGGTACGATTATAGGATATATGTATATCTTACTCGTGTAAAAATTTCATTGCTTAATTCTCACGGGAAGTGGGTGAGAGTATTCTATACACGTAACAAACGACAGGGTAGACCCTGTCACTTACAGAGGCTCCACAGTGACACTAACAGCAACACCGATTTTACTGATGAAATGGTCACTGCCACTGTTGGTGTCGCTCCTTTCCCGAGTGCCGTTCACGCTTGAGTGCACCTCCTAATGAAACGCATACTGTCGCTGTGGTGCCACTATTACAGAGAGCGACACTTGCAGCTGCTAGTGAAACAGCTCCCTGGATTTACACAGGTATGAATGATCTATTGACATTAAAAGACGATCTGAAAAAAGAATTGGACACTGGCAAACGATGAGACGAGTGAGGCTGCTGGGGCGCTTTGCTTTGTTTTCATATGAATGCATTGACATGGTGATACGATTTGATCAAGTTTAAAATAGTCGACAAGGTATAATATATTGATTCAGTGTCTGTCTGGCACTCGACGTGGTCGGACATGGGGGCTTTATTGCCGATATAATAATCAATTTAACCACTTCTGGTCGATATATTTTCACAAAATGTACATGTGGAGAATCTTGATGATAGATAGATCGTCGAGGTTTACTTTGTTTCAGATTGATAACGTATATTAGATATAAAAAATAATTTCAGATCGTGTCCATACACTTCTCAGTGGAATCATAGAATAGCATTACGTGCTAGATCACATAGGCAGGAATGGTTCAGGCTGATCAATATACATTGATTCAGTCATAGCTTTACACAGGGAGGCGTGTTTTATTTCAGATTCAACAAGGTATATGATCAATTTCTACAGTTCTGGGGTTGATTTGAGACTGATTCAACGTTATATATATTACACAGGTAGGAATTATTTTTGTTTCACTCGACAAGGTATACATATGATATATTCAGTGTCTGTCTGGCACTCGACGTGGTCAGACGTGGGGGCTTTGTCTCCGATCTAATAATCGATCTAACCACTGCTGATGAATATATTTTCACAAAATATACATGTAGAGAACCTTGATGGTTCATAGATCGTCCAGAGTTACTTTGTTTCAGTAGATTAGATAGGTATAGGTTTGTTGTGGTGGGGGCGGGAACGTAAAACTAGGGCGACCGGAAGTGTAACTCTTCACTGCTGCGTTTGCTGTGGTAGTCGAAGAAAATGTAAATATTGGCGGAGAATTCGCTAAATAGTGAAAACGAAAGGGTAAGACTGCCTAAAAAGTCGCAAATTAGATAGTATATGCCTATTCCGAACTTGTGCGAGCAAGACAACCAAATCATACGCTTTTAAATATATATAAACTCGTTCGTCGTTTCACTGTATCGGGAAATGCTCTGTCAAGCGCTCAACTCTTCTATAGGCGCGAGTCGATCTGGTGTTTGTTTTATTTTTCTACGATTTCTACTCGCAAATAACCTTCGCCATGTTACTAAATAGACTCAAAACACACAAATACATTGATTTTAAACTGTTTTATATATATACGGAACTTTTCTTAACCCTTTCGTGCTTAAATCGACTGAAAAAGTGACTTTATAAAAATAACAACTCTATTCTCGGGAGCGGAACCTACGTCACTAACATACACTGCGTTGCTCGATTGTCTCCCTCTGCAGTTTATTTTCCCGAAAGCGGTGCAGTGCACTCCCACACTCACGAAGGGTTAAACAACTTTTCACTCCATAACAACCAATGTTAAATCCACTGTAAATCTCTGGTAATATCTCAGTAAATATCCAACTTAGAAACTCCAAACAAAAAATGGTATAGAGGTGGAGAATAGGAGAAGATGTTTGGTGGGATTATTTGTATCAATTCGTTTTGGAAAGATTGTTTTACTTGGTATTTTCTCCAGCAAACTGCCGAAATTGCAGATGCCAGACTCCTACAAATGTCAAAATAAAAACTTGCTCAAAAGTACATAAATTTGCAGATTCAAACATTCAAACTTGTATCCCACAATGTTTATTGATATATCTTGTTAGAAACACATCAAAATACCTCTAATTGTGTATATTAATCATGTACAGTGAGTTCAAACATCGATTTACGTTTTGTCGATCGAGCGATAATAACAGAAAGCTATGGTGATCAAAACTGGCAATACCCTTTGCCCCTAGCGGCCGTGAAAGAAACTAAACGTTCCGCTCCCGAGAATGAATTTAGCGTGTTTACCGCGGGTGGTTCAGCGCGTGACATCGGCCGTTTTCGCGATCGCGATGAATTGCGTAACGGAAAACAGCAAATAATCCCTTATCTAAATCACAATTTAGGCTTACCCACTCGTATCCTCATGTCCGTAGCTATTTACTCGTTTTTATCCCGTGTTCCTACATAAAGTATTTGCGGAGTAATGATGTGATAAGTACAGAGTGTTTTGCTGAAAAGTGACACTGGTCACGTGACCAGAAAACGGCACATAAAAACCCGGGAAACGACGCATTTTCGGACGATTGTGACGTCATCAAAAACGGGAAGCATTGACGTCTGGCCTACTTAGATCAAATGGACTTCACCTTGTATTCTATTTATAGTTCAAACCATGTTTCTAGCAAAAGTAGAAACGTTTGAGCAATCTGGCAAACACAAACTACTTCTTAAATGTATGAGACCCAGAGAGTTCATTCTGGTGGCACCCGGATTTAGAATCTGCAAGTATTCCTCTTTCATTTGATATCTGGTTTGAAGATGTGGCAAATATATTAGTTTTATGGGAATTTGTTTGAAGGTGGGTAGGTTGCATTATTTTGAGGCAGGTTGCGACGTCACATTTTCAGTGCTGAGTCTATTCGCCCTTTGCCAGTTCCGATATCGGTCGGTGTCTCACGACAGTGAAGAGGTGCACCGCCACAAAGTTTTCCCGTGCAGTACTGTGGGCGTTTGAATCACCAAAACATTGGGGCCTTTACTGTCCGTTTTGTGCCTTTCCTCTTGAGGTAAGTCTTCATGCATACATCATTAGAAAGCCATTTTTATGCACAATAGACGACATATAATTTTGATATTCAAAACGAACTATAGTGGACATGAACTTTGAGAGACTTTACACCAGTTTTCTGGTACTAATCAAAATAGCAGACAACATTGCTGTCAAAACTAAAGTTTCTACAAAGTTGCTGTACACAGTGTCCTACATAAGTCAATATTCACATTTATATCCTATGAAGGTAGCAAATGTCTTAAAACATTGTAGCAATGTCTTTAATGTATCCTTAGAGATTTCAGGGATCAGTAAACATTACTATAAGTAGAGTGAGTGATAATAGAATAACTTGCCCTATACTTCTGCATTGTGTTTTTGGTCACAAACTGTCAACATGTTCCAACTTATAACAGTTTAGTGACATTTGACTTACATGATATTGTATTAAATAATGACTTATAGAGCAGGGGCCCCTTGCACAATGCCTACGTAGGTACGTAAAATCTGCGTACGTGGACTTTTTGTCAAATTCATTGCACAACCAGTTTACGTAGGTTAGGGGTGTGTAGTTACGTACGTACGTGCGCCTTACGTGAAAAATGGTGTTGCACAATTTACGTACGTAACGTAGCCATCCTACGTAAGTTCGTACGTAAGTTCGCTTTGCACAAACCGCTTTTCCCGTTACGTACATACGTACTTACGTACCGTGTGCCAATTTCCCGCAAAAAACGTTGCACAACTGCTTACGTACGTATCGTAGGCGTCATTTTCCCCTCATTTTTTCTACGTAACCTACAACACCTATGTAGGTGTTGTAAGGTGTGGGTCCACATGTATATTCTACTCAAAAACATCGGAAATAAACACCGATCAACCAATCAACCAATCGACTGACCAATTGTCCCACTGACCACCAACTGATCGACCAAACGACCAATCGACCCACCAATTGATTGACCGATCGTCCCAGCAACCAATTGTCCCTCGGACCGATTGTCCCACCGACCCACCGACTGAACGACCCAACAACTAATTGTCCCACCAACTGATCGACCCAACGACCAATCGCGATTGGTCAAACCAACCAATCGCCCCACCCATCAATCGTCCCACCCACCGATCGCCCCCTCCCACCGATCGCCCCTCCCACCGATCATCCCACCCACTGATCATCCCATCCACCGATTGTCCCACCCACTAATCGTCCCACGCACTGATCATCCCATACACCGATTGTCCCTCTGACCAATCTTCCCACTGACTAATCATCCCATGCACCGATTGACCTTCTGACCGATCATCCCACCGACTGATCGTCCCACCCACCGATCGTCCCATCCACCGATTGTCCGAGCCACCAATTGTCCCACCCACCAATTGTCCCACCCACCAATCATCCCACCCACTAATCGTCCCACCCGCTGATCATCCCATGCACCGATTGTCCTTCTCACCGATCGTCTCACTGACTGATCGTCCCACTGACTTTGCATCCCACTGACCAATCTTCCCTCCAACCAATTGACCCACTGACTGATCATCCCACCGACTGATCAACCCACCAAACAATCGTCCCACAGACCAATCGTTCCACAGACCGAACAAACAATAGACCCACCAATTGATTTACCGATTGTCTGACTGACTGATCTTCTGACTGACCAATCGTCCCACTTACCGATCATCCCACCCGCCAATCATCCCACCCACCAATCATCCCACCCACTGATCGTCCCATCCACCATACTGTCTTAGCATAGGAAAGGTAACGATTATATACCTACAGTAATACCCTTATTTCCAATACAACTTTTATTGATGTTCTGTGTCTAGAGACAGAGTAACTGAACTTGGAGTGAGTGGTGTTTGGGCCTTTTCTCATAGGAATAACGTTGGCGTTGGGTGACCTAGTTAGCGCGGCCTCTTCACGCGCTACGAATTGTGGGATACCCGCATAGGGCGAATGGCGCACGGCGTTTTGTGACGTTCCTGTACTTGTTGCTATGCATTACTCTTATGTAAATCAACTATAACTCTCTTAATTCAAGGAATTCATTTTGGTGGCAGTCAGATTTAAAATGTAGATGAAATTATCTATTCAATGGTGGTATTTTCTATGAGATGAAACAGTTTTTATTTCTATGGGAATTCAGCTGAAGTTGGCAATGTCACTACACAGTGGAGTAAATGGGTCAGTGGCCCCTTGCACAACGCCTAACGTGAAACAGCCGTTCATGGAATTTTTGTTTGAATCATTGCAAAAGCAGTTTACATAAGTATCGTATATGGTCGCCCCTCCGACCAATCGCCCCTCCGACCGATCGCCCCTCCCACCGTTTGCCCCTCCCACCGATCGCCCCTCCCACCGTTCGCCCCTCCCACCGATCGCCCCTCCCACCGATCGCCCCTCCCACCGATCGCCCCTCCCACCCATCCTCCCTCCCACCCATCCTCCCTCCCACCCATCCTCCCTCCCACCCATCCTCCCTCCCAACGATCCTCCCTCCCAACGATCCTTCCTCCGACCGATCCTTCCTCTGACCGATCGTCCCTCCAACCGATTGCCCCTCCCACCCATCCTCCCTCCCACCGATCGCCCCTCCCACCGATCGCCCCTCCCACCGATCGCCCCTCCCACCGATCGCCCCTCCCACCGATCGCCCCTCCCACCGATCGCCCCTCCCACCGATCGCCCCTCCCACCGATCGCCCCTCCCACCGATCGCCCCTCCCACCGATCGCCCCTCCCACCGATCGCCCCCTCCCACCGATCGCCCCTCCCACCGATCGCCCCTCCCACCGATCGCCCCTCCCACCGATCGCCCCTCCCACCGATCGCCCCTCCCACCGATCGCCCCTCCCACCGATCGCCCCTCCCACCGATCGCCCCTCCCACCGATCGCCCCTCCCACCGATCGCCCCTCCCACCGATCGCCCCTCCCACCGATCGCCCCTCCCACCGATCGCCCCTCCCACCGATCGCCCCTCCCACCGATCGCCCCTCCCACCGATCGCCCCTCCCACCGATCGCCCCTCCCACCGATCGCCCCTCCCACCGATCGCCCCTCCCAACGATCCTCCCTCCCAACGATCCTTCCAACGATTCTTCCTCCGACTGATCGCCCCCGACCAATCGCCTCTCCCACCGATCATCCCTCCCACTGATTGTCCCTCCCACCGATTGTCCCTCCCACCTATCCTTCCTCCCACCCATCGTCCCTCCCTCCCACCCATCCTCCCCATCACCGATCGTTCCCCCCCACAGATCATCCTGCCCACCGATCCTCCCTCCCACCGATCCTCTTTCCCACCGATCATCCCGCCCACCCATCGTCCCTCCCACCGATCGTCCCTCCCACCGATCGTCCCTCCCAACGATCCTCCCTCCCACCGATCGTCCCTCCCACTGATCCTCCCTCCCACCAATCCACCCTCCCAACGATCCTCCCTCCCAACGATCCTCCCTCCCACCGATCCTCCCTCCTTCCGATATTCCCTCCGTCTGATCGTCCCACTGACCGATCGACCCACAGACCGAATGAACCATAGACCCACAAAATGATTTACCGATTGTCTGACTGGCCCACCCTCCTACTGACCGATTGTCCCATCCACCGATCGTCCCACCCACCAATTGACACACCATCTGATCAACCAATCCACCTACCGATCAACACAATGACCAATCGACCCACTGACAGATTGAAACACCTACCGATTGACATCCCTACCATACTGCCCCTCCACCATACTGCCCCTCCACCATATTGCCCCTCCACCATACTGCCTCTCCACCATACTGCCCCTCTACCATACTGCCTTTCCACCATACTGCCCCTCCACCACACTGCCTCTCCAACATACTGCCCCTCCACCATACTGTCTCTCCACCATACTGCCCCTCTACCATACTGCCTTTCCACCATACTGCCCCTCCACCACACTGCCTCTCCAACATACTGCCCCTCCACCATACTGTCTCTCCACTATACTGCCCCTCTACCATACTGCCTTTCCAGCATACTGCCCCTCCACCATACTGCCTCTCCAGCATACTGCCCCTCCACCATACTGTCTCTCCACCATATTGCCCCTCCAATATATTGTCGTTCTACCATACTACCTCTCCACCATACTGCCCCTCCACCATACTGCCCCTCTACCATACTGCCTCTCCACCATACTGCCCCTCCACCATACTGCCTCTCCACCATACTGCCTCTCCACCATACTTCCTCTCCACCATACTGCCTCGCCACCATACTGCCCCTCTACCATACTGCCCCTCCACTATACTGCCTCTCCACCATACTGCCCCTCCACCATACTGCCCCTCCACCATATTGCCCCTCCACCATACTGCCTTTCCACCATACTGCCCCTCCACCAAACTGCCCCTCCACCATACTGCCCCTCACTCAAATTGCTGTCAATGGTTCTATGGTCATCCGATGGGGGGCATGGCAAAGTTAGTTCCCGACGGATACCCAAACAAAAATAGATTAATTTTTGTTTTTTTATGAATGGGTGTGAGTATATTCATAGAAAATAATTTTTTTAATTCAAAGTTTAATAACTTTGGGCCCAATAAAGATATTTCAAATCTATCATCGCCTTTATCTCCCCAACATATCGATATAAAACATTTGCATATTGGACCGGCGGAAACTTGAAAACTCCACGCAAGTGGTCACCCTGCGTAAGCGGACACTTTGGCCCGGAACAGAGTGTGTCTGCTTATACGGGATTCTACTGTAAGTCTAATTGAACAAATTGGACGTTAAACTACAAAAACAAACAAACTCACTGACCTATACTGATGTGACCTTCAATGACCTTGATATTGAATGCAGAGGTGCTGAGACATTGATAAAGTAACTCAAACCTGAGTTAGATTGTGTGCGAAAGGATAACTCAGTCTTTTGATATCATTTAGAACTCATATACCAAAGGTCATATTTTGTGACCTTGAGGTGACCTTTGGATGACCTTTGGGTAGTCAGCTTTTAAATAAGTAACATAAAGTACATGCAAGTAGACATCTCTATAAAAAAAATTAGCAAAATCAACAATTTTTTTCATAGGGATCATGGCTGACCTCATTATGATGACCTTGACCTTTGACCAAGGTCATTTTAAGTACTTTTCTTATGTACTCAAATAGATGTTTACATTATAAAGAGAAATTAACATAATAAGTATCAAGGATCTATATTGCTTCTTGTGCTACCCTTGAAATGATATATTGTGACTTTTTGACCTTGAAATAGGATCAAGGTCATTATCTGACAATTCTCATAAGGTCCATAGTCGGCCGGATGACCTCTGAAAATTTTATCAAAATCGGTTGAATAACTCTGAAACTGTTAGCAATAGTAGTAACTGAAGTATTGCTTAAATCCAAGGTTTTGGCTACTGACTACTAACAAGCTGCTTTTGGGGATGCCTATGTGCCATTTTTGAGCCTTCCTTATATAGGACGAGCTGTCACACAAATAGCCCTAAATTCAGAACTTCAATCTTGAATATTTTGGCTAATATTG
The DNA here is from genome assembly GCA_950022655.1 of Alentia gelatinosa. Classification (NCBI taxonomy): domain Eukaryota; kingdom Metazoa; phylum Annelida; class Polychaeta; order Phyllodocida; family Polynoidae; genus Alentia; species Alentia gelatinosa. Next base: position 78,397,311 of record OX465579.1, on the reverse strand, counting down.
GGAGTAGAAACAAAATTTAAAAAGCATATTAATCAGGGTACAGAGATCTATCAGGCTTAATCAGTGGTTTGGTTATATAATGCATTTAAAAAATTAATGTAAACACCCTACTATGATGCCTCAAGGCATCATGCTGCGGTTCGCACGGGAATGCCTGGAGGCATCATGCCGCGGTTTGCACGGGAATGCCTCCAGGCATCATGCTGCGGTTCGCACGGGAATGCCTCCAGGCATCATGCTGCGCCTAAAGGGTTAAAGAAAATCGGAATACAATTCATTATAGTATGTGTACTTCTCTGACTGGCCCATGAATCAAAGACTTGTCCACTCTGACCAGAACCTACTGTTTATGACCCCAAGCCACTCCCTGTAACCCTACTCCCCCTCTTTCCCCTCCCCCACCCCTCCTCCAGTTCCCTGGCCGCCTGTGTTGTCATAGCAATAAATTTTGCCTGCTCCTGAGGCTGACCATGGGGGACCTTCCAAAGGTCAATCTAGCACACTGGGGGTATCAATCTCCAAGCAGATATTCTGACCAGTAGCCCAGGACCTCTGCTTGGGGAGTGTGGCGGAAAAATCGCGCCAGTCTACACGGCCGTTTACGGATGAGACTAGTCCCTGTGTCACTCAGAAGGGGTAGAGCGGTCGGATACAGGGACTGAGGCCAGTCTACAAATTTATGTACTAACTTTCCCTGATGTGCACATTCTCCCATTTGGCTGCCTTTTTCCTCCGTTGTTTTACTATTTCATTGGGTTTGTGCATTCAAGTTTAAAGGACATATCCATCTATAAACATCTATGACCGCACTTTTGCCAACACCTTTGAGCATGTGCAAAGTTGTCACGAATGTCCCTGAATTACGACATTTAAGTTATCTGAGAAAAAAAACTGTGAAATAGAAAACATGAATCAAGAATATGAAGTGATGCATGTTCTGTCACACAAATCTGGCCACCCCTTACCCTCCATCAATTTGAGGCTGTGTCAGACTTTTCACTGTACCCCCACCCCTCTATCTGATATCATTTATGGACAGCCCCCTTGTACTTTAATAAACCATGTTTATACCATACCACTCATGCATCCTGCCACCTGCAATGTACCAAGTCTTAACCCTTTATCCTAACCCTGATATAAAATCCTTTAGGCTTAACATTGAGTTTCCGTATGCCACGCTGACTGACATACGGAGTTTTATATGCCACTAGTAGCATACAGAATTGTTATCACGTAATATTCCAAAATCGAGGAGACGGGGTAGGATAAAATCAAAACCTGATTCGTTTTAATCTTGGCCACCGCATTCCACTCCTGGAGTTTTGGCTCCGGACTTCACTCGGCTTTGCCTCGTGAAATCACTATACCAAACTCGTGGCATACAGTCGTGGCATACAGTGGCCAAGATTAAAACTCATCCAGTTTTACGATATTAACTACGCTATGACGCCTGGAGGCATTCCCTGGAGTAGTACGCTATGATGCCTTGATGCATCATTTCTGAAATTTAAGCGATTGCTATCTTTTAATGAAATAATGAAACATTTTGATAATTCTTCTCAAACCTATGTAAAACTATATCAGTTAATACCATTACTGTTATATAACATCCTAATAATTTTGGATTTCCATGTAAGTATAATACTAGGAGCAAATGCTATTTCCATTTATAATGGAAGAGCGTGGTATACCTAAATCATTTCATCAAATAAAAGTAAGAATGTTTCAATACACCCATAGAATGGATTTAATAGTTTTTTTCCAAAGTATCACCATATATCACATGTGTCAACAGATGACACCTAATTACTTAATCAAAATAGAAGTATCCTAATACAGTGAAAATGTTTCATAATCAAGTCATAAATACATTGGCATATTTCTTTTGAGGTGTTTGTCGTATGTTGGCTCACTTTTGATTTCGACTTGTGCCTGGTCTAGCATACCACACATCCCATTCAACTCATCATGGTTGTGACTGAATTTTTCATTGAAGGTCTTGGTTAACTGCCCAATCACTCAAGACCAAAATACCTGATTGACCTACTGGTGCTTGATATATTTGAATCTTAGACACAGGCAGATGCTGAATGTAAACCTTTCAATTGTTATTCATTTATAATTGCACACCCATTCATCAATGATGAACATACTATTTGCTCCTAGTTTGTACACTTATCGCACTCAAAATACCATATTTGTCCTTTCTCTGTGATCTTGAACCATTTATAGAATCCAGGTTTTCATCTTGAGTATTTTATACATTGAAAATATGTGATTTCTGTTGATTTGCTAGACTGCAGGACACACACAATCACAAGGTCACTCAGCCAAGAAAGTTCTATTAAAAGGAACCAAGTCAGTAGTGGGGCAGGGGGTATGGTAAGGCTTGATACTGGACCCCTGCTCATCTGACCAGGTCTTTATAGTTGGTGCATGGATTGTGAAGTATTAGATTCTTTACAGTAAGCTGAAACCCTGTGTGAGCTTCCTAACCTCTAGATGACGTATATGAGCGCGATTTCCCGCGCTCAATAATGACAACACTGCATATTATGAAAAGCACTGGATCAGTGTACTACAGGGGTGAAAATGGTACTGCAGCGCGGCGTATTTCATGGTGTGCATTTGGTACTATACAGCGTATAGTGAAAGGGTTAACAGAGTTATGTGCCTGGTTCTATAGAGCTGCACATATAAGGGGAACTCTTCCAGGTGGAAGAGCACCGTGAGTTCTGTATACTCCACCGACGAAGCGGACAGGTTGACTCAGTGGGAATAAATTGGTAATATAAGATTGCAATTTTCATATAATACAGACTTGGATGGTTAATGGCAAATGAAATATGCTACCAGTAGTGTCCCCAAGTGGCAGATTGGTGTATATACAACGGAATCAGGTGTATATATGACGTATATAAGACCGCACCATGGACATGTATATACGCCACTAGATAAGGCGTCTACGAGACGGATAACAGGTCTAACTTCTAGGCGCAAAATCCTACTGTTAGACGCGTTTCGTATACATATGTAAAATAGTGGTTTCGTGCAGTGCATCAAGTTTCAATCACATAGTAATTCACAAGGCGACTCGTAGCAATACAGGTGTTGCCGTTCAGCACCGCCTAGCGGCCCACTGTCTAGTAACGCGGCCGCTCGAACAAACATGTTCAAGTCCGGGCTCTTGCCCATAGAGACACACAGTAATCACACCTAAAGTGTGAACGGTGGGTGTGATTACAGGAGTGTTGTTTTTTGACAGATTAAATTGTTGGTGCAAACTAGGGAATTGTATCAGTGAGTCTGAGCTGTCTAAACTTTATAGTTGATAATTGTCTTGGTTTTAACTTGGAAAAAGATAAGCATATTATGGCTAGGCTTGCCAATGTATTAGTGTGTATCCAGTTTTGGTGTTCCTGTGTTATCTGAGCTATATCTAAAGTATCATTGATGTGATATACATGTATGATACACCAAATTGGACCTGGAATACCATAGAATACGATGCAATCTCTGCACTTTCCTTGAAAATTTTATACACTGGCTTTATAAACGTATTACACTGATACACTCGGTCATTCAATGCTAAAGAATATGTTGCCAGGTGAATGTTTGACTTCAGCCCTGTGGTAACTAAGCAGATAAGGTGCGACACCGGCCAGTGGAAAAAGGCCTATTCAAACAAGATGGGATCCAGCTTTTACCCTGGATGAACGCCAATATGGGCGATTGTATATCTTGCTTTCAAATTGAATAATAAAAACACACTAAACTTGAATGGGTTTCTGAATGTATCTCACCCTTCACATTGACTAATGGGCTAACATTTGTGACATAATTCCTCATTGGATATTTTTCCTAAATATATCATGGGCGTTCGATACGAGTTCCCAATGTTAAGTCTATGGAGAATAAAATACCAGCGGTGAGACAAACACCCATTCACCTTGCCCCAACAGCTTGATAAGCTGTCGTACGAAAACGTCGAGAGCTTCTCTGAAGCGAGTGAAGGTACCCGCTAGACTTGCTCAATTCTTTGATTATGGACGCTCATGCTTAAATAAATTTAAGATAGAATATGTTGCAGTTAGATTGGTCCAGGAATCAAAGACTTGTCCATTAGGAACCAAATCTCCTGTAGATTGTAACCCCAGCCGCTCCCTGTAACCCTACACCTCTTCCAACCCCTCCCCTTCTCATCCTCCAGATCCCTGGCTGCTATGTTATCAGAGCAATAAATCCCGCCTGTGGATGACTTTCGGATTGTCTGTTAACAACTAGGACCGCTGTACTTCCCTCACCGAGTATTCCCCTAAATAGACTTGCTCAAGTCTTTGATTATGGACAATAATGCTTAAACAAAATTAAGATAAAATATTTGCAGTGAGGCTGGTCTAGGAGATGAGGGGTGTGGTAGCTGGAGCGGTACAGGGGCTGGGTACCCACGTGAATTTAAATGAGACGGTGGACACGCCCAGAATAAGCAAAATAGGTCAGTAGGTCAACCGGAAGTAGCTCCTGGTGACAATGCCCTGTTAGAGCTCGTGCTCCAGCGACTGTAGCACCGGTTAGAGTGTGAGCCCTGCGTACTAACAATCAGAATCCAGCTCCAGGACAAACACTATCCGCTGATTGTTCACCATGTTCTGCTGAAACCCAAGTCGATGCGGGGACACCAGTGAAGGAAACGCGTGAGTAAGACATGTGGGTTGGAGTCAGGGTCGGGGTTTGTTTGTGTGAGGGTGGTCAAGGCTGGAGGAGACCGGGCGGGCAGCAGGCGGGCGCCGGGGCTGCGGGGGTCCGAGTGCCGTCAACACTGACCGCCGGGCGGGCGGGCGGGCGGGCGGGCGGCCGGGCGGGCGCCATGCGGTCATAGTGGGCGCCGGTAGACTAGACTTGCTCAAGTCTGTTATAGATATTATGGACATTCATTTTTTTAATTTTTAAAAAGGTTTTTACGAACAAAATTCTCCAGAGTTGACGATCTTAGATTTTGCGTTTCAAGGGTAGTGCAATCTGGGTATGCATCCATTCTAGTAAAAGTTAAGGAAATTAATAAAAGAAAGGTTCGTATCAGATGTGGCAAATAAAGATGAAACAAGATGAAAGTGATTCAATATTATTAAACAATAGATAATAGACAATAAACAATAGACAACCTACATTGTGAAACGGCCCTCTTATAGTGGGAAGCGAAATAATTCCAGTTTTACATTTTCAAATAGCTAGGCCTACGTTATTGCTTCGGAATGACCTGGATTGAGCGTAATCACGGACTTGGAAGACCCAAACCATCTTTCACAATTTTCACGGATTCCTTGTTAGAAATAGTTACATTCATTTGTATTTCGTGAATTGTAAGTAGCGTTTAGAAACCCTTTTCCAACACGAAATTCAGAACGACAATGACCTGCCTTGGCTATGCTTGACTGCGTTTTGCGGTTAGAGCGTTAATTTCCGAGTGATCCGCCAGGGGCCATAGTTCCATTTCTGGCCACCAGGAGTTCCAGGGTTAGGGTTAGGGTTAGATGGCATGTGGAGGCGAGGTTGTATTACTTACATCCATAATCAGCACATTATGATACAGTCATAAGGGGCCATCCATAAAGTACATGTGTACGTATTGGCTCTCACCTTACTGCCCCTCAAAGAAACTGTCCCTCAACCATATTGCTCCTCCCCAATACTACCCCTGAATCAAATTGCATCAAACGATACTGCCCCTCACTATACTGTCCCGAAGCTATGCTGCCCCTGAACCATACTGCCCCATAACTATATTGCTCCTCACCCATACCACCCCTTGACCATGCTGCTCCTCACCATACTGTCCCTTAACCATACTGCCCCTCACCAAAAATGCTCCTGAATCATATTGTTCCTCCACGATACTGCCCCTCTACCATACTGCCCTTCCACCATACTGCCCCTAAATGATACTGTCCTTCAACAATACCGCCCCTTAACCAAACTGCCCCTCCACCATACTGCCTTAGACCATACTGCTCCTCACCATAGTACCCCTCCACCATACTGCCTCACAACCATAGTGGCCCTAAATGACACTGTCCTTCACCATAGTACCCCTACGAGGGCAAGTATGGTTTAGGGCCAGTATGGTTCAGGGCAGTAAGGTTGAGGGGCGGTAAGGTTTAAGGGCAGTATGGAATAAGGGCAGTATGGTTGAGGGGGAGGATGGGTGAGGGATAGTGTGGGTGAGGGGCAGTAGGGTTGAGGAGCAGTCATTCAAGGGCAGTTTGGTGGAGGAGCAGTATCTAGGGCAGTATGGCGGAGGGGCAGTATGGTGGAGGGGCAGTATGGTGGAAGGGGAGTATGGTGGAACGGAAGTATGGTGAAGGGGCAGTATTGTAGAGGGGCAGTATGGTAGAGGGGCAGTATGGTGGAGAGACAGTATGATGGAGGGTCAGTATAGTGGAGGGTCAGTATGGTGGCGGGTCAGTATGGTGGAGGGTCAGTATGGTGGAGGTTCATTATGGTAGAGGGTCATTAGGGTGGAGGGGCAATATGACTCAGGAGAGAAATACTCGAAGTCCCATCAGTGGCAACCACTGATGAACCAATTGTTTGAATTTCTTTTGATTTCAAATGAATGTCTAATTTGATTTTAGGAATAAATGATGGGTAAGACGGCGGTGGTAGACGGCTGGTACGCCTGGCTGGTGTGTGCCGCCTCCTTCCTCGTGCTCGTCGTACAGGGAGGACTCGTGTACTCGATGGGAGTTTTCTACATCATGTTCCAAAATGCACTGGATGAAAGTGATGGTGCTCTGTCCCTGGTCACTTCCCTCAACTACAGTGTTCTCTACTTAGCGTGTAAGTATCTTCTAGCACAGGAAGTCTAATTGAACAAATTGGACGTTAAACTACCCAAACAAACAAAAATTCTAGCACAGGATATTTATTAAGTGCCTTTATAAAGGGGATGCAAGTATGTTGAATTACAAATATCGAAATTTTATGATTTTTATCTATGATAGTCAGGGAGGTGTTTTTCAGACAGTGATATCTTTATTACTTGTTATTGAAAAAGAGTGACCATTTGGCTGACGGTCATGACAGCAAGACCAGATCACTATTGGGTTGTTTTGGTCACTGCTGGTCCAAGACCCATTCAAAAACAAAAACATGTCTCACATGTATATTGATCAACAGAAAATAATGAAATTTGGGAATTAGATCTAATGGGCATGGATAATTCACCAAGTAAATATTGTGTCATTTGATACAGTGGAAGTGTATAAAATCAAATACTCCTATCCTAAGTATGAGGCTATCACACCAACTGAGGGTTCAGTACTGCAGAAGGTTATAAACAAGGCAGTCAAGCAGGGTAGTGTCAGCATTTCTCAACGGGTTTTCATGAAATACTTCTTATGAATTAGATTATCATTGCAAAATGATGTAATTTGGGACAAAGGTATGATATCTATATAGAGTCCTCCACTGCTATTATTTTTTGATTTTGATAAGTTTTATTATGAATATCATAGATGTATGACAAGTCTACCCTGTCAATGTTTTGGAGATCATTTGGACTAGATGTTCACCAAATGGTTTCGACTCTGGAATGCAAAATAGTGACCTCTCACCCCTCAGAATGATCGCTATTTCTATGACCAAAATATCTCTTTAAGGCGATGCCCTCTAAACGGTCACTAACTGATCACTCTTAACGATTGTCATGACTGGAAAACACCTCCCAGGAGTAGACAGACTGCTGAAATGTGCTGATATCTTAATAAAAAAAGTCACTGAGTCTCTTGTATATGAATATATTAGCTGGTGTAAGAGGCTATCAAATACAACACTGGCAAGAAAGAAATTCTTGGATTCCTTAGGGAGTCCCAAGATTTTTCAAAAGTTATAAAAACCAGTACATTGCCTGGTCCTTCCAGGCAATAGACCCTACACTTCAGTTAGGGCCTACTTAGAAAAGTATTAACCACAGCAGTCTGATAACAGTTAATCATGATTATCGGACGTTAAATCAACCAAACCAAAACAAACCAAAAGCAAAAAATGAGAAATGCTCCTGATGATTCCCTCCGCAGGCCCCTTCGTTGGGATACTGACTGATAAGTACAGTGAGCGGCCACTCGCTGTGTTTGGAGCAGTGCTCGCGACTGTTGGACTGGTGTGCAGCTCATTCGCAACAGAGGTAAGACGGTGTTACTTGTACGCAGCTCTGTTTGATATAGAGCCAAAGTACAACCAACTGAAACAGGTGGATTTATATAGAACGACCTGACCATGCTGTACAAGCTACAAAATGAGATGATGATTTATGTTTCAACGGACTTATATATATAGGTCCTTGATGTTTCGTATGGAACTAGGCGTTACGTGTTTACACCAAGTTCTGGACAAACCCTAAATTACCATCTTGTTTTGACGCTTGTACAAGCATGGTAGGTTTTTCTATATCTATTATATACCTAAAATTGGTCTAACAACTACCGGTAATGTTTTAGTCGACGCATATGAAACAGTGTTCCGTATTTTACCAAATTGAACCCTGTTCCATACTGTATTTTTCATTATATGGCGAAACGGTTCATATTTACAGTATATATACGTAATGGGTATATAAGAAAAAAACATTATTACATACCTATGGCCGAACATCTATGAAATACTACCCGCTGCTAGGGTGGCAGTATAAATAATGTTCGGGCGCACTGCGCCCGTAGTGAATATTCGGGCGCACTGTGGTCATAGTGAATGTATCAGGTCAATAGGTACATAAAATAAGAATATAAAATGGCACTTTTCTTGATATTTAGGTATATAATAATAAGAAAACGTAGTGACTGAGCCTGAAGGGATGCCATTCTCGGTCGTTACCTTGTACGGCCAGCCCTTCGGGCTCAGTAACCACGTTTTCTCTTAGTACATCAAGAGAAATGTAACAGCGGCACTTCAGTGCTTAGGTTCTGTGGACTGTGAGGCCAAAACTTGGTTTTGGATCTCAATAACTACTACATTGGTATACTTTGCAATGGTGGTCGATGAATAAGCATGACAGTTAAATATGTTTAAACTCTTTGAGACTAATAACAATATGCTTTTCAATTATTTCTGAATGAATCAATTATCAAGATTAGATGTGTGTGATCATGTTTGTTCCGATTGATTATCAAGATTAGTTGGAGAGCACAATCTTTAGGGTGCTGGCCTAGGGATTTCAGGGTGTTACTGTGTTTCATGTATATCTGTCATCCTCATCTTATATATTTGTTCTGGCCTGCTGGGATGGACAGAAATGATCAATCTGTTCACCCGCTTGGTCGCCTTGCCTCCACGTGGTGCAGGCCAGATATGCTTGCATGCAAACATAACTAAAGCGACCGGGTGCGGAGTTTGCTCAGTGTTAAAGAGCACTGGACTCATAATCCCAAGGTTGTTGGACTTGGTGGGTTTGAGCCCAACTACAGCCACTTTTCTCCTTCACCCCTAGCAGTGGTAGATTAACTTCTATATCAAAGGCCAATCATTCTCATATCATATCTATGTGGTGGGGGAAGAAAAGGACTCTCACTATGGTACGTGTGTAGGGGTGAGGTTTCTATCTAAATTCATCTCACAGATTCAGTCAAACCCAAAGTAAGTCTAACAGAACATATTGGACGTTAAACTACCCAAACAAATAAACATACATTTGTTCTAGTCATGATATGACCCAAGCTTTTGCCATGACAGAAAACACCACCAACCAACCACCAATAACTGAATTTTAAATTTCCAGGTCTTCCACCTCTACCTTGCCTACAGCCTGGTGACTGGGCTAGGATTTGGCCTGGTCTTCAACCCTTGTACATCCATCGTGGGCAAGTACTTCAAGAAGTACATGAAGACAGCGATGGGCATATCTGTCTGCGGGAATGGCATCGGGTCGTTTGTCTTTCCCCCCATCATTGATGCCCTGGAGGATGCGTATGGGTGGAGGGGGGCACTTCTTCTGGTGGGCGGCATCTACATGCATGTCATCGTATTCTGCTGCATCTACAGACCTCTACCGCCCCAGCCAGTGGGTCCCAGCCGCACCTTCAATGCTGCGGGAGAGAATTCAGAGGTATTGTGCAAAGATGCAGAAGCGAAAGAGATAATTGCTAGTGAGGATACGAACCACATGCAATTAGCTGCCACCAATGGCACAAAGGACCTGCTTGTTATCAGTGGGGAAGAATCTCAATCGGGAAATAAGCAATGTAAAGATGGTTCAATGAATGGAATTGCAAATGGATATACAGCTGCACAGCCCAGAAATACCATAAAGAAAATCATATTGTTGTTTAAAAGCATTCCCTTTTCCTGCCTGTGCCTTCATTCCATGCTGACACTGTTCCCGACAGTCTTAGTCTATACACACCTTGGTAGGTATGTTCTGACACTTGGCTATACTCAAGGCGATGTGGTCTACTTGTACATGGCCATTGGCATCAGTACAACCATCTGTAGGGCTTTCATTGGATTCGGAGCTGAGGTGACCAAAGTAGACCCCACTATCCTGGTCATGGGAAGTGCGATCATCAATGGATTGCTGACTGTTTTTCTTCCGTCCTTTCAAAGTTTGCCTCTCATGTATGTGTATGGTGTGATATTCGCCATAATGCTGGCACCTTACAATGTCTTCTGCTTTCCAATGGTAATTGACTGTGTTCCGAAGGGTCAAGATGCCACTGCCTATGGCATAATCTGTTTCGCCTGTGTACCTTCGACTGCCTTTGGAGCTCCACTTGCAGGTGAGTGAATATGTGTATTTATATATCCTAGAGGGGCCGGAACCTCAAGGATAAATTGTCCAAGTATGCTTGGCTGCCACCTTGTAGCATGTATGGTAAGTACAGTGGAAAATTGTATCTGAATCTGAATTATATTGTGTCAAGTTGCTGAAGAGAAGAATGTTGAAATCCTGCTGCCGGAATATGAATAAGTTCTTGATTTCTATTGCCATGTTATTGGGTAAATCATTAGCCTGAGTAGCGACTAATCATGGTGGCTCCAGCGCTAAAGTAAGGAAACTGACCAGGCATGGAATCTGTGAATTGTTACGAACTCACAGACTGGCAAATACTTGTTCCGATGCCATTAGGCAGCAGGGAGATTATTTAACAGGTTGTGAGTGAGTAATATTTCACAGATTACATGCCTAGAGTCTATTTTCCTCTTATTATACGCCTTCAAATGTTTTAAATTAATAAGAAATTACCTACAATCGCCATTCCAATTTCAAATTGGTCCTTTCCTGCTGATACAGCCCTTTAGTTTCGTAATACTTTTATCCCCATTTTTAAAATTCTGATATATCTATGAGCAACATTGCTTCAATTCTTGTATATTTTTCTGGAATTATTTGTACAAATTCTATATTTTTTTCTCCATGTATGCATTCACAGCTCCACGCCTGTAGTTACAAAGCAGGCTGCACATGTATTTTCATGATATTTCTGAACCACTGTGAAATATAGAGGAAATCTCTAGGGTCTGACCTCGTATACCATCGAGTTTGAATCACATAGTAATTCACAAGGCGCGTGAATTACCTAGTGATTCAAACTCGATGGGATCGAGCTCTGACACTAAATTTGAATGGGTTTCTGAATTTATCTCACCCTGAACATTGACTAATGGATTGGATATTGGATATTTTCTCTAAATATCTAATGGGTGTTAGATACGAGTTCCCAATGTTAAGTCTATGGAGAAAAAATACCAGGGGTGAGATAATATGGTATACTTATGATACACTTAAAATAGGTTACTTAGTATATAGCTGATGTGCACAGGTGTATACTAATGTAATAATCGTCCTCTGTACAAGTCCTCTTCACAGTCACTGACATGTCGGTGTGACTCTTACCTCCAGCCTGGCTGTACCACGTGACTGACCTGTATGCATCATCCTTCTACCTGGCCGGAGTGCTCTTCATCCTGTCTGGCCTCATCATGATCCCCGCGATGTGTCATTGTGGACGGAGTGGTGAAGGCACCACATCCAGTCAACAGACACAGCATGCAACCAAGCAAGGTACATCCTGCTAAAACTGTCTCAGCATATCAAGAGTTTGGTTGATGGTGTTTTATGCTGTAGTAACAGCCAGGGTCATAACACGGCGAGAGCAAATCTATGAGATGAGGATGACAGACAAGCAGAACAGCAACAAGGTTGAGCCTCAAACCCGATATCCCGCAATCAACACGCTACTGACTGAGCTATCCTGCCATCTTTTTCTAACCTACTTTACCCATTATGTCCTGTACAAAGTAGAATATATTGCATTCAGGGTGTAAACAACTGAATAGAAGATCACACATTGCTTAATGAAAAAGGTAAAAGTATTTTATTGAAGCAAGATATATTTCTTTTTTTTTTTACCATTTTATGTGCTCTTTCATATCCGGCAGGATTCATGTGCAGGGTCAGACAAATTGCATTCAATCAGCTATTATCAGTATTCCACGAAATAATGATGACTGAATAGAAGCAAACCTATGTTACATAAATAACTGAGACTGGAATTATATGAAAGAAATTGACATATTCTTTTATTATTCATCCACCAGCAAAGCTTACTATGACCAATTTGTCATGGTTGTATTTTTATGACGTTTAATTTCATACATGATAAAGACTTAGTGAACTAGTCTAGTGGATGTTTGATTATTTGTACATGTACATGTTGAACCATGGTAGCACTATGACTAGTAGGTCTAATCGAACAAATTGAACGTCAAACTACCCAAACAAACAAACTATGACTAGTCTGGAGAATACAGGCCCTATTCTCTAAATTATGACAATCATATTGCCAAAACTCAAAGAGCTTGATTGAGTGACTCCTTCACATCCCATACAATAATGGATTAATAATTATTTGACTGGTAGGGAGCAGCGTGTCCTAGAAAAAGGGAGCTTGTCCACCTCCTAGTACTTCAGGAGTGAGTTCTTGAACCTTCTCTATTGACATACATCAGGATACCTCAGGTTTAGTGCTGGGTCCTACAGTATTTAACATCCATAGGGGTGCTTTAGGGTTCAGTGATAGGTCCTACTCTATTTAACTTACATAGGGGTGCCTCAGGGGCTAGTGTTAGACCCTGCTCTATTCAACATGCATTAGGGTGCCTCAGGGTTTAATGCTAGGTGCTCCTCTATTTAACATGCATTGGGGTGCCTCAGGGTTTAGTGGTACGTCCTACTCTATTTTGCATACATATGGGTGCTTCAGGGTTTAGTGCTAGGTCCTCCTCTATTTAACATACATCTCTCATGGAAAATCACAATGGAATAAGGTCTTTGATGCAAAAGGAAATATATTAGTAAAGAATTCAGATAAAACTGAATAAGGTCTCCAGACTTTGACCGATGGATTGTGAACAGATATTGGTTTCACAAGTTAAAAGTATTTAGTTGCCATTTTTGACAGTTGTCAAGATCTGAAAATATGAGGAAAACGGATCTAATATAGTGCGGCTATAACGTTAGTTTACCTCATGTAAACAGTATTTAGGTAGAAGTAAAAGGTATTACTCATTTTATAGTATTATCATGATTCATTTTCATAGTAACAGCTTTTGGGATTACTTTGTACTGATTGTGAGGGTGGATTGTGATGTATTATGAAGGATGCATAATCTGATTGTGATGAAATTGTCAACTTGTTTACTCGACACCTTTCAGTGTGGCAGCACTCTTTATCCGGAACAAATTAATCTCGACAGATATCGGCTATGGAAGAAATATTTTGCTATTATGCAGGTAATGACATCTCTGTGAGATAAGTCATTGAAGTATAGAAATTGTTGATATTGGTTTTCTTACATTATTGATACAGAGCATTAGTAATACAGATGTCTCAATGCATATTGGACAATGTGTATTGAAAATTCAAAACTCAAGTAAGTATGATGGAATTGAATATGATGATCTCAAAGTGTTGTAGGACACATTGCTAATGGGGGTCATCATGCCAACTTTTTGGATTTAGAGATAAATGTTATGAAAATGTGTGTATGTGCTATTCTGCTTCTATATATACCTAGCAAACTATTGGATAAGGTGTTACATGATACCATATATGATCTGATGCAAGATGCAAATATTTTAGCAGAGGAGCAATATGGTTATCGTCCTCACTAAAGTACGTCAGATGCAATGCTACGTCCATTTCTGCAAGGCGTTTTGACAGCATACACCACGGACTACTTTTATCAAAACTGTCAAAAACCCTAAAAATTCCTCGAGCTATCATGATCTGGTTAGAAAGCTACCTGGAAAAAAGGGGTTTTTTTCGTAAATAATACGTACTCTAGCAAGCTGGATACGGATTTCGAAGTTCCGCAGGGCTCTGTACTAGGGCCAGTGTTATTTGTCTTGTTTATTAATGACTTAGGTAATTGTCCTAGTAACACTAACTTCATCCAATATGCAGATGATCTGGTGGTCTTTGTTTCTGACAAATCATCTGATACAGCCTTAAACCTCTTGCAGGATGATATCTCCTCGTTAGAAACTTGGTGTGCCCAAAATGGGCTAACTTTGAATGTAAAATAAACAAAACTAATGAGGTTTACTACAGAAGCTAAATTAAAAACGTTACCAGAGCTTAGTATCATACTATAGGGAGATGTCATTGCAACTTACAGTAATTATAAGTATCTAGGGCTTACCATGGACAATACCTTGAATTGGATAAAGCATGTCAACCAGTTAACTAAAAACAATAGGGTACTGCTATTCGAGTTTTCAAAACTTTGCTCGTGTCGTGATGCTGTTAAACTAATACTTTTGCCAAATATCACTCCGCTTTATGAATATTGTTCTTTTATTTTCGAAAGCTTCCGTAGTTACTAGAAAAGCTATACCTTAGATGGTTAAGAATAACCTCCTGCAGGTCTACGAGGTAAACAAGCTTTACACAGTTGCTGGAGATCTGTAAAGTACATCCCCTTAAGCTTAGACGAACAAAGCAGATGGTCTTAATAATGTACCGTAACAGGTTGAACGAACTCTGGGTAGATCCAACCCAGAGAATCACAAGGACTTTGAAAAAGATTAGTTTTGTTATTGTTTTGAACTCTCCCTACTATTGAGGTACGAGACTATGGAATCAATTACCTCCACATATCCAACACATCTCAGAAAAAAAGTCAGTCACTTATCTTTGAGATACCCTTTTAGGAACAGTTACGGACTTGTTTAATAACTTGCCAAATGCGATGTATTCGGATTCAAGCAGCTAATTGACCAACCTACCATCTCATTACTGTATCATACTTATCTTATTCACTAGCTAAGGGTTTCTGTCAACTTCTTTTTGATTTCGATGTACCTCAAAAGAACAACTACTTGAATTGTACCTAAGATGTATCTGAAAAACTCTGCTCCGGCTGAGAGATGCTGATTCTAAATAAAAAAAGAAGTGTAAATCTGTGTATCTATCTGTATTCCCCAAACCATGGTATTCCTATCTCTGTTCATACTGTCTACACAACAAATAGTTCTGTGCTGCCACCCATTGTCAGACTATGGCACTTGTCACAGCTCTTATAACAGATGTAGGTGTTTTGCTTTATCATGATAGGACCTAAAAGCCATCTTTGATCTAGCAAAAAAAACAAAGAAACAAAAAACCGCCCTTGTCAAATGAAACCCAGAAAAATGCTTATACTGTGCAGATGTGCTGTATGAGAACGACTGGTGTTCAGACAGGTCACTAGGACACATGCATTACCCTTTCATTCTGAAGATAATCAAGCTAACCACACACATGATCCCCTATAATCTACTACAACTTAAAGATTTTACCAACCATCACTTAACACCAATACACAACAAAACCTTCTGCTTATCTCTTCATTCTTCTCTAAATAACTAACCTAACCAAACACAGAATCTCTCAAATCAACAGTTTTACCCAGCCATCCACTCTAATTCATTATATTCTCCTCCCTTCAGCTGTCATCTTTTCTGTTGTCATATCTTTATCTTGATAAGTCAGAAAACGTATCCGTTTTACTTACAAAACAACCCTTTCAATATAAAACATTGTATGTTGAAAATGTCATGAAGACATCAAATAATAGACTTAAATCTGAACAACTCCAATTAGTCTTTATTAGCATATTCATAAGTAATCCTTACAAAGTGATTGGAGGGGCCGCTCCTACAAGGGCAGCCCCTGGTGGGCACAGCTGGAACTATGACCGTGCAGTCTGACAACATCTCAGTCTAACAACAACCAGACCAAGTCATCTTCTAATTACAACACTCTCCGTATGAGGACAGAGGAAGAGTCCCATAAATTATACATGAACAATATGTGGTAGCCATGACATGCCCTCGTTGGGCCATGGGAAAATCATTGAATGTCTATGTTGAGTCATGATATAAATGTACAAAACTATTCTCCACTTTTCACACCAGACCACAAGACATTGTAAATAATCCCACATGTATGGTATCTGCTTCAGGGTTTATGTTTTATGTCCATGCTAGGATTGGTTAGGTAGTTACAACATTCAGTAAATAATGAGGTTTTCATAGGCCAACAAAAACCTAAGCAATTTTAGTTCCCTTTCTATACTTAACGGGTTGTAGCTTGTAAGCCGGGCCCATGTACTCACTCACATTATAGGCCAGGTAACATCCACCATTTTCTGGAGTATTATGGGTAAAGATGTTTCTGGTGCATAGTGGGATTATGCCACCATGGCAGCATTTTCCCAGCAAATCTTTCATGTCCCTAATCTCTGCCACAACCCAACAGTGGTTCCCTAGATATCCAATAAGGACAAGGGGAACCAGCCAACATTTCAACAGTTCGAGGTCGTTCACTTGCTAAGCCTTACCTGTCCCATATTTCATTAGGACATGGAACCAGTCTAAACAGGTTGGTGGTGAGGCCCCAAAAAGTAGGTACAGTTTCTTGTTTTTCAGTTTCCACTCACCAACGTTTTGCATACCACCAATCCTTTCAAACCATGACCCTCTTATTCGATGACAAAGTCCAAGTAATTTATTGTTGGCATTTTTTTTCCGTTATAATTAGTTCAAACAGCATGTCCTTTATGGCTATTTTCCATCAAAAATTATTTCTGAAAAGTTCCATAAAAATTGGTCAATGGTTACAAACAAATGTGTCTGTGGCAAATGTCAGCAAATGGAAACCTACCTAATGACCAAGCATGTGTCGGGGAATATGAGCTCAGTGAAGGAACACTGTTTTTCGGTTGGGTAGTCATCTGTATTTCCACCCAAATGACGGCTTTCTTCTACCTTGGTTTCATTAAGTTCTAGAGACAACATGAACGAGAGTATACGTCATACGATGAGAGATCCACCTTTTCATAATGCAGTCACATTGGTTATAATATCTCTACCTCTGACATGAACTAGACCAGACAGACCACAGACTGAAGTGGTTCATTTAATCTGAAACCCACTTGAGTCTCTTTATAAGGACCAACCTTTTGAGTAGAAGGTATGGTAGGAATGGTACTTCCTATAAAGTGGCCAGAACCTCAAGGCCAAGTTACAGAAATATGTGTGCTTGCCACATTGCAGCTTGTATGTTGACTACCGTCAGGTGGTGGCAATGTCCACCCCAAAGTTGTCAATCTCAGATTGTCCTCGAGCGTTTACACTGACGACTAAGTTTTCACAGAATTGCAATCCATCTAGATGACTAATTCAAACTGGCTTGAAATAGTGGCCATTGTAGTTGCATGTTGAATAGCCATCAGGTATGTCAGAATTGAGTAATCTTCAGTTGCCATGTGCTTTGCGTTTCTTGCTGAAAGTTGTCAGGAGGTGCAAAATGCCAGAATCGCTGGCCAGAACCATATAGCGTAAATGCTGGTTGAGTTTAACATACAGTCCCCAGGTTCTGGTCACTTTAAGTAGTAAATATAAGACACAGGCGCTGGTCCAGCGACTTGAAGTCAGCCATCAGGACGACTGTAAGGCCCCGACAAGAAGTATTGGTGAAGGTGCACAGAAGGGACACAATGCTACAAAGTCCTCTGTTTACAGAATCCACAGCATCTTAATGTATGTCACAGAGTAGTCTCTCATGAAGCTGTGGCCAGCTTTATTGTAACTCATAACAGAATGCACTGCAAATTCAATTCATGAACCCAGGAGGTTGCAGTCACTATCAAATACAGATTAAAGTCTATTGTACCCATAGAATCGAGATTTTCAACTTCTGATTGTAATGGCTCCATTGTAAGAAGTGGGTGGCATAATCACCCGATTTGGGATTAGCCATAACTTGTACAATCTAAGGACCACAAATTACTATGTGCATGTTATGAGTATATATATATATAGGACTTTACAAAAGATGCCACTAGGCAATACTTGTGTTTAAATTCCAATGACCATCAGATACTTATAAGGAACGGGTATATATATTATGTATATATGAACATCCCATGTATACATGATCCATTATTGTTCATCAGACACACAGGAATACAAATTGTCCATTTTTATTATGTACATGAATTTGTCATACTCACACAAAATACATCAGACAACATGAAATGCCTTGCCTTGGCAAATTGGTGCAACCCTCTCAAAACTTCTGACTGGCTCTAAGCCTTCATCTTTAAGAGGTGGAGTCCTATCTCTCTCTAAGTAATGAGAAAAACTATTACTTTTAAAGTGTCCATCCATGGTGATACTCATCAACTTTGTTTCGTATGGTTAAAGTGTTAAAGTGGGCCATACATGCCACAATGGGCAGTGCATCCTATTCTCCTGACTTGATACTGGAATACTAATATAAAATGTAATACCCATAGTAGACTTGCTTCAGCCTCTCCGAAGCTTCGTGAAATGAGGTGGCCTCTCTCTAAAACCATTGATTACAGAACCCAAGAGGTGGGTTTGGCCGTGGGCAGTAATTTTCTGAGCCTTACTGAGTAACTTTGACTTTCTCTCTCTGGAAACTTGGTTTTCCTATCCCTATATACCTTCAAATTTAGTTTGAGAACAATAAATAGCGTTATTTACTTACCCGCCAACAAATGCAAAGCCAGATCCAACATTATCATGTAACTTGACTCTATATGTTTTCTCCCCACTGCACCTTTCAGACAGATTTTGTAAGAGACAATATGATTGGTCTAAACGTTAACCTCAGATAGTAAATGTCAGCCTTGGGTAGTAAACGTAAGTTATTCCACCCTCTGTAGCATGATGTAACCATAAAGTGTATAGCCATAGGTATATAGTAGTAAAGAGAACTGCCTAGAGCCAGAGAAGGTATGAGAGAGTGGACTGAGAGGAATAGTGAACGTTCATTATTACCATATCTCCAATGTGAACAACATCCACAAGGATTACATTTGTATCTGAGTGATGTAAGAATGATAATGGAAGAACAAGCAAAACAACATTCATTTAGTATGGCAACACACAATGTTATGTATCTGATAACTATTAATATGAGAGTTACATTAGTATAGATACCATTACACCAACCTCCAGTCAAACCACACTTACGAACTCCTGATAATCTAAAACCGGATTTCATATATAACAAATTATGAACCATTTAGTTTGCAACACCATCATGTATACATTCAACTTTTGAGTTATACCTACATTTCATTTCTTTGAAACTGGAATATGGTAAATATAGGTGTTTACATTACATAATGCCTAGGACTAGTTGGTGATATCTTGGGTATTAGCTAACACAACATTTGCTTTGAGAGATTTTCTACATGTTCACAATCATTGGGATTTGATTAAATCTTGATACCCGTAATTGCTTTGCTAGAAACACAACATACACATCGCCTAGGAGCTGGCCCATTCAGTTAAAGTCTGTGTGAAGTCATGACTTTTAAATTCTGAAAAGAAATGCATGAGTAATTACCACTGGAGTCACATGGAAATATATGGAGACATTGTAAGTGTGCCTGAATGGAATCTGGTCAGAGGTAGCCTATTTAAGTCGGAAATATTGACCAAGTTCGAAGAACCAGGTGAATATTTCAAACCAAATATCGAGGAACAGAAGTAATTCAGGTACACTCACTATGTATCCTTATTATTATATACCTGTATATCATTAAGAACTCCATTTTACAGTGGTCAAATGGTACGGAAGGACGTATGAATATCATTTTGTCATTCTGTGACAAACCGAATCAGTATTCCGGGTGAGTAAAATGTGAGACATTCACCCATAAGTATGTAATAATGGGCGCATCAGAGAGCCTACTCTAGTCTCCAGAATCTAAAGGGCTGAACCCACTGAGCTCGTGAAACACTATGACAAACGTTCCAACATACAACGATACAGAATTTTCAACCTTTGGCCATGGCTACAATGTGTGAATTTAGTGTCATATTCTGACACACTACATCACAGAATATTTCAACCTCCCAACACTGCTACGGTGCATAAATTCTAATTTGTAGCCATATCGTAGCCATGTCAGAGTATGTCTGAAGCAGTGAGTGCCTGCCTTTAATGCCTGAACCCACTGAGCTTCCGACACACTGCGACAAGTGTTCTGACACACTACGACACCAGATTTTTCAACTTTCCTACACAGCGACTGCAGTAATTAAAGCCAGGAACACACTGGGTTCCTGACACACTATGATAAGTGTTCCGACATGCTACAACACCAACTTTTTCAACATTCCAACACAGTGACGATGAAATAACTCAATTTCGTACTCTGACATTCTAAAAACCTGAATTTTCAACATTCTGAAAAGGCTATGATGCAGTAACTTTGAACCATAGCTATGTTGTAGCCATGTCTGAGCCATATCTCAGTGGGTGTCCAGCTTTAGTATCACACCCTGACGCTCTACAACACTGAATTTTTCAACCTTGTGCCAAGGTTATGGCGGGGAATTTTGATTCATAGTCATGTGGTAGCCATGTGTGGAGTGACTCCCAAGCAATGGGTGCCTAGTTCAATTCAGGGGGATGTTTTTCAGTCATAATGGTATGGGCGAGTGAGCGAGCATGTGGGCAATGATTATTTATGATAATATCCATCCCTCGTTCTAGAGACATCCTCGCTCCTCGGATTGTTCTTTCACTCGCATTATACAAGTAAATTTGCCAGCAATAATGGTAAAACCCTAATTATTGCAAAAAGTCTCGCAAGGTCGGCTACCATGGGCTTGCCTGCTACAGGTATTTATCACATAGCTGTGAGATACTACGACAATGCCCAAAAAGTGGAAGACACCCCCTAGTATGCAGGCACTATAACATGCAGTGCCCTGACGTAGAGTCTATATAATCATTTGACTTTAACCGAGTGGGCCAAAACCACATGCGGATGCCATTAGAGGTATAAGTATAAATGCAACTTTATGAAACTGAATCAATAACAGAATCAAAGTAAAAGATAATTCCAGCAAGAAGCATGGCCAAACCAAGGGAGGGGATGTCAATCTATTTTTAAAACGAAATCTTTGAATATGAAAAACCTGATAGGTCTAAGCTCTCTCCACACAGTCAAGATTGCCATTGGCTTTAAACCTCTTTAAAACTGTATTTGAATCTGAAATTTGTTGCGACAAGTTGCTGAAGAGAAGAAATTAAATCCTGCTGCCCGAATATGAATACTATCTATTGTCATGCTATTGGGTAAATAATCAGCCTGAGTAGCGACTATTTTTGGGGCTCCAGCACTAAAGTGGGAAAACTGACCAGCATATAATCTGTGAATTGTTACGAACCCACAGACAAATACTTGCCCGATGCTGTTAGGTGGGAGGGGCATATTTACCAATCTGTGAGTAAGTAAAAATTCACAGATTACATGCCTAGTCTGTTGTCCCTTTGTTATACATCTTCAAATGTTTTAAATCAATAAGAAATTACCTGTAATCGCCTTTGAAGTATAATTTGGGCAAACATGTAGAGAGCCAGTCTGTTCATATAGAGACGGCGGCCTTGCTACGCCTATGCAAATGTGGGTTTTAAAAAAAAGAATTGATGCCATAAATATATTTATAGTAATATTGCGTGATTTTCTGTATCATTTTTTTCCGACAAATTTATTTTAATTCTATATTTCTTTGCTATTTTTGTTCGAGACACACATTCACAGCTCAACGCCTGCAGTGGCAAAGTGAGCCATACTTGTACGTCACACTGGGCTGTACATGATTTTTCTTCACCACTGTGAAATATGACTCATTTACGATGCACTAAACAGAGGCCAGTAAGTATAGGAACAATGTACACAGGTGTATGATAAAAATCTATAATGAATATATCTGTTTAGGAGTGTATTTTCTCATAATCAATGGCTTTGATGCTCATAATCAATGGGTTCCAAATCCGTAATCAATGGCTATATGGTTTCTGGCAACTTAGAAACAGTAGATAGTGGTTTGCTATGACCCATACTTCAACGGGGACTTCGTTCAGTAATTGCTGGGTTTAATTCATTGAAGAAGATGGATAATAAACACAATACACGATGGTGCAGCGGACAGGTGGTTCTGTAAACCACACGAGGATGGCTTATTAATACATTTACTCGTATATTACTACATGTCAACCCCTCGTGGTTTACGGCCGTCTGTCCACAAAACCATCCACTATTGTTTATTGTTAAACCATGCGAATTTTTCGTCGAGTGGCAGAAGTGGTCATCGCAAATCTCAAAACTCGCAATCTGAAGCAATACCCAAAATTGACTATGAGAAAAGAGCTTAAGTACATCGTCACAGGAATTGTACCAATTCAGCAAACTCTTGCTGATCTTTTGTGCGAATAAGGAAACAAATACCATGTCCTTAGAAGCCAGTGACTTAAGCAATAGTCATTGGACAAGTGAGATTTTGGGTACAAATTGTGAAAGAACCTTGAATGATGCATGAGTAGATTTTAACCACTGTCAATTATCAAACACTGAATTATCCTGACTTGATGCTGAAAATCTAATCTAACATGTAATATCCCAGTTGTAGACTTGCTTCAGCCTCTCAGAAGCTTCATGGAATGGGGTGTCCTCGCTCTAAAACCATTAATAAATGAACCTAAGAGGTGGACACAAATCTATACGGCATATAGCCTATGAGCCATTGGGGCTGCCATGACGCCCCTCCCCCCCGAGTAGGTGTTCTTCAATGATACAGGTGAAAAAGTAGGTGTTCTTCATTAATGGAGGTACAAAAGAATTGAGGGATGATTGGGAATTGTCACAACTCTAGCCTTGCTCACCTATGTATGTAAAGTGTTCCATGTAAAAACATCATGTCCTGGGTATAATCATTATCTTATCCTCTTTTGGGATGGGTGTAGGAAGTTCAGGGAACCATGGTCAAACATTGAAAGGCAGTTTAATTTCATAAGAACAAAGAGCCAGAATATAGATATGTCCCCCCAAGGGGCCTGCCATACTGCTAGCCACCTAGTGACTGCTTCATGAACTAACAATGGCTCTGTCCCCTATAGTGGAAAGAGACAAGGTACCAGTGTTGTTTTCAGGCTATTCTCTACCTTTTTAGACAAGAGACTCAGGTTTGATCTTACCCCTGGTATTTTTGTCCTATAGGCTTAACATTGGGAACTCGTTCTCCATGCCGCTACAAGTATTAGAGTCTGTTCTCCATGGTCTATATCCTGTGTGACATATATTCTTTTAGTGTGTACAGGGTGAGATAAATACAGAAAGCAACTTGTTTTGATCAAAGAAGCTGTTCTCCAACTCATTTAAATGCTATGTGATATTCACTTGGCTGTCGCCTCGTTCATATCACTCCGCATCAAATATATGAAGAACGACGACTTTGACCAAAACTTGTTGGTTTCTTCTTTAGTCTCTTTTTAAGCTTTCACTGTATTTTAAAGGTTGGGCATAAAAATTGTATTCAGTTTGACAACTTGGGAGCGCTCAACATATACAAGATGCCACTTCCACTCAGGTTACAAGTCGATCTTTGCTGCAAGATGCCACTAGAACTGATGTGGTGTACTTTGTTTCTGCCTCTTCAGTTTTACTCACATTTTCCTCCGTTGCTATGCTGTATGCATGATTACGCTGCATCTCTTAACCCCATCGGTACGCTACCTGGTGGACAATACACGCCATGAAATACGCCACTCTAGTGTCATATAACCCGCTTTAGTACGCTGGCGCTTTTGGAGCCAACCAATGTGACACCATTTTACCGCTAATTTAAATCTTATATCGACATAAACATGGTGATATATTTTAATTCCTTAATGATATTGATTATCATAAAGTTGTACATAGGTTTGGAATATATTATCAAAATATTCATGTTATTTCATGAAAGGATGGCAATTATTGAAATTTGATGCCTCAAGACATCATAGCGTAATATTCCGGGGAATGCCTCAAGGCATTATGGCGTACTATGCCAGGGAATGCTTCAAGGCATCATGGCATCATATACATGGGAATACCTCCAGGCATCATGGTGTACTACGCCTGGGAATGCCTCCAGGCATCACAGCGTAGCGAATGGGTTAAGCTGAATTCAAAGCAACAACCGGACACCCCAACCACTGAGATGGTTACCATGGCTACCTGAGTACTTGAGATACCATTCAGCCCAACAACCGTGCGACCTTAGAAACATGAAGCGAATCTTTTTCATATCTTTTAATCCATTTCCAACACCCAAACCTACTGCCAGAAACTTTGGCTGCTCCTTAAAACACCTCACTCCGTACGACTTGGGGGGCAATCTGACAGGGTCGCCATAGTAACTTGTCATCGTCCATACTGGTTCAGAGCTCATTGGGACTCCAACAGAGGGCTAGAGAGGTAGATACCTGGCCTGCTCCAATGCAGCCCTATACGTGTGTATCCTGTTGAGGCCCATCCTCCCCCAGTCTATCTTTGTTACTTCTATAGCGCTTGGCTCGTTTACAGAACTCATTGTAGTTCTCTACATCGTCTATCGTGTCGGGCAGAGGGTGGTGGCGCGTTTCCGGCAGCGGCAGGGCCAGGAAGCCGCCCAGGATGGAGATGATGCCGAAGATGAGGAGCGGCCATTGCTTGCCGAGCGAGCCGATGTTGAACTTGGAGAGGTAGTTGATGAACGGGTAGAGCATGCCGCCCACACGGCCTGAGGAGGAGGCCAGGCCCGACCCCGTGTTCCTGAAAAACAACCACCACCATGTGAGCAGCACAACCAATAGGTTGACCTTCACTAGATATGATATACATGACCATTATGTTGACCTTGACTATGACATCATATACATGACCATTATGTTGACCTTGACTATGATATGATATACATGACCATTATGTTGACCTTGACTATGATATGATATACATGACCATTATGTTGACCTTGACTAGATATGATATACATGACCATTATGTTGACCTTGACTAGATATGATATACATGACCATTATGTTGACCTTGACTATGATATGATATACATCACCATTATGTTGACCTTGACTATGATATCATATACATGACCAATATGTTGACCTTGACTATGATATGATATACATCACCATTATGTTGACCTTGACTATGATATCATATACATGACCGATATGTTCAGTATGTGCAGAGTGGACCAATAGGTTGACCTTGACTAGGATATCATGTACATGGCCATTATGACTTTGACTAGGATATGATTCTATATAAGGATATAGCTACCATGACCAATACATCCCATAAAAGCTGACCTTAGCTTTGATATAACGACCATTACCAATAGATACCATGATAGTTGACCTTGACTATGATATCTTTGACATAACCAATATGTCCACAAAAAGCTGATCTTGACGATGATATAATTCCCATGACCGTTACATCTCATAATAGTTGACCTTTGCTATGATATAACTGCCATGACCAATACATCCCTTAAAAGTTTACCTTGACCATGAAATATTTACCATGACCAATAGTATACATCTCATAATATTTTACCTTGACCATCAAATAATTGCTGACTGATACATCCCACATTATTTAAAGTTGACCATCAAATAATTGCCAATACTTCCCATAATATTTGACCTTGGCCATGAAATAATCGCCATGACCGATACATCCTATAATATTTTACCTTGACCATGAAATATTAGCCATGACTGATACATCCCATAATATTTTACCTTGACCATGAAATATTAGCCATGACTGATACATCCCATAATATTTTACCTCACAATGAAATATTAGCCATGACCGATACATCCCATAATATATGACCTTGACCATGAAATATTAGCCATGACTGATACATCCTTTAATATTTTACCTCACTATGAAATAATCGCCATGACTGATACATCCCATAATATTTGACCTTCACCATGAAAAAATCGCCATGACTGATACATCCCATAATATTTCACCTTGACCATGAAAAAATCGCCATGACCGATACATCCCATAATATTTCACCTTGACCACGAAATATTGACTGATATATCCCATAATATTTGACCTTGACCATGAAATGATCGCAATGACCGATACATCCATGAGCTAACCATGACCATAATCTAACTTTGGCCACCTACCTGATGACGGTGGGGTAGATCTCTGGGCCGTAGATGTAGATGATGGTGAAGGAGGCGTTGATGGCAAACTTCCCCAGCATGGCGAGCGTAACGGAGAGCCAAGTCAGATCGATGCCCGAGGCTGAAGGACGAGAGACGGTTAGAACTGCAGGCTGCAGGCGGCCGCTCAAACATGTCTGTGTGTATCAACACCTGACACTAATTCTAATCAATGACACCACCTCCAACTTAATTACATTTACCCGGCCTATTTTTATAATGTCACACCCCCCTCTCATAAGATCTCACACTCTCTAAGTGGTATTCTGTATTCCAGTCTGTATTCCAATTGGGTTGCATTCATGTATGTATTTAGCACGGGAGGCAGGCCAGTGGATTCTCAAGGCAATAAGCCTAGTTCGTTAAGAATTCTTCTTCCATGGAGCGTAATGAGAACCTTGTACAGAATACCACTTAGAGAGTGTGAGATCTTACCTAATGGTGTTAAGGTTTCCTGTTCAAGGTTTTGTGGTTTGGTTAACTGAGGTTGAATATACATGTTTATTATCCACCGATTACAAAGGCTTCATAGGAAAGGTATAGGGCACCTGGAATTAGCTACCCGGAGATTCTGGCATGTCAGAATGTCCTGCAGGAGATTCCGGAAAAAAGTCCCATCCAAAACTAGATCAAATCATCATGTACTTCAAAATAGGTTTGTTTAATGTTCATTCAATATTAATTATCTGAAGTCAATCATGATAGTCACATTTACTATCAGAAATCACTGTCAAAAAAGGTTTTGCATACTACAAACACGGAAAAATAGCGAACTATATAAATGGCCTAAGTATACACCGAATCACCACCATGCTTGACATTGCTGTGGTATTATGACATGATCTGGAAGTAATACACCATATACTTGTTATGAATCATGTAGGTAGATAATAAATACAATAACGACTGGTTTTGTGTACGAGTGGCTGTAATCTCCTCATAGTTGACGACATAATATCCTCGCTGTCGCTCGGATATTACTACGCGTGAACTGCTCGGAGATTACGGCCACCCGTACACAAAACCAGTCATTATTGTGTATTTATGATGATTCTGTGGTGCTTAATTTAGGGGTAATGACATTTTGACACAGGTTTAGGGTTGAACGAAATCTTTTCTCAGTTGTTTAGGTGTGTTTAGACGCACCGAGTTCAAAGTATCAAGTTGGTCCAAACAAACAGAAAAAAGAGGAATATATTATATTTCGGCACCCTCACTCTGTCTAGTGTATTATATAGTTGATAATACACAACATCGTATCCATTATTTTATCAGGATATTGATAACAACCACATTTTCGATATTCAAAATTCACGTGAAATATTCCTCTTGGAGAAAAGTTCAAATAATTGTTCCCTGAATATTATCACTTCATTATTTTGTTCGAGGGACATATCGAGATATTCTCAGATAATACAGCGTCTATTACACAGAACTGGCCATCGTCAATTCACACTAGATGGCGTTACAGAGAGGTTATCAAACCTCGTTTTGAGATGAGAGAATAGCTCTACCTACCGGTCTCCTTGGGAACAAATGGTGCTATGATGCAGACGATTCCTCCAAACGCGTGGAAGATGCACAGGGGCCAGCGTCGGCCGACCCTGATCGTCAACAAGGTCAGTGTTATTGGCAAGGTCACTCAAGGTCATACACGGTCATACAAAGTCAAACAAGAAGTGCAGCATAAACACATTCTATGTAGTAAATTGGTTCCCTGTCCCCATAAAATATGGGACAGGTACCGCCTAGCTAGTGGGCGACTTTGAACTTTCGCTGGTTCGCCGCTTATTTGCAGTTGCAAGGATAGACAGCACAACTTCTCTCTCACTCTCCCAGCAGGATCTCTGCTAGGAGAGTGCCTCTCTCCTTCACGAGGTTCCCCAAATACCCTATTTATACTTGTTTACTTAAAGGATAAGAAAAAATGAAGTAATGGCAACCTTTCTATAGGTAAAAGATAATCTATTAGAATGTTTATCTAAAGGCCAGCAGAGTACTAACTGAACACTGTTACCCATGATGCAACAGAAAAATAGAGGTGTTACCAATGATACACAAAAAATGGAAGGATTTACCTGGCCTATTATGTGAGTGAGCACATAGGACAGGCTTCCAGGATACTTAGCAGATGTTTGACCAAGTTGCAGAGCTTCTTATATTGGGTCGCCATGAGTGAATGTGGAGGGATGAAGGTAAATGTTGTGACCGGAATAGCAGATTTCATTCGCAAAGTTACAACCCAAAGATTCAAAATATAAAATTCTGAATTTCACAGTTCATTAGAACTGACATTATTCTTACATATATGTTTTTGAGGAACGTCCTACATTCACCTATATTTGTGTCCTAGAAAAGGGCAGGAGGAGAAGAGAGATCGGTCAGTCTTTGCCACATGGCTGAACTATTACCTGTATATGAAGAACATAGTCGTATTTTAACCCACATCCGAGCAAAAATGGTGGTATTTTCACCTGCCTATAAGAAACGTGGTATCTTACCTGAATATGGGAACCTCTTGTATTTTTATCTGTATACATGAAACATGGTGGAATTTTTACTTCTATATGAGAAACTTGTTATAATTCTTATCTGTGATTTTTACCTTTTTATGAAAAACATGGTGGTGTTTTTACTGGCCTACAAGAAACGTGCTATTTTCACGTGTATACTGGGAATGTGGTGATATTTTTATTTGTGTACAAAAAATGTGGTGGTATTTTCACCTTTCTAGATGAAACATGGTATTTTTGTCTGTCTAGGGGGAACATGTTGTATATTTTACCTATATGCAAGAAAGATGGCAGTATTTTACCCGTGTATATATGAGAAACAGGGTGTTATTTTTACCTGTATACAAGAAACCTGGTGGTATTTTCAGCTGTATTTTCCCCTATATATGAGAAACCTGGTGGTATTTTTGGGGCATAGTGGTATTTTTACCTGTATATGAAAAATGTGATGGTATTTTCTTTACCTGTATATCAGGAATGTGAATCATATTTTTACCCGTATAAGAAAAACAGCATTTCTTTTAACCTCTATACAAGAAACATAGTGGTTACCTGTTTATGGGGAAAATGGTGGCATTTTTACCTGTGTATTATAATATGATGATTACCTGTATATGACGAACATGGTTACTTTTACCTGTAGATGTGGAACATGGTTATTTTCACCTGTATAGGAGGAACATGGTTATTTTTACCTGTAGATGCAGAACATGGTTATTTATACCTGTATATGAGGAACATAGGGGTTACCTGTTTGTGAGGAACATGGTTATTTTTACCTGTATGAAGGAATATGGTAGTTACCTGTATATGAGGAACATGGTATTATCTTAGCCTGGTATAAACGTCCATAGGCTTAGCATTACGAACTCGTTCTCAACAGGTTTGCGAGAACGGTAACTCGTTCTCAACAGGTGATAAAGAGCTAAATATTTCCAGGCTAAGATAAAAACCATAAGACTGGCACAGCGGGCGGTATCAAATTCACCTTTTTCGCGGACTGAATCTGTTGCGGTAGCGAACTCACCACCAGACCGAACCTGTCGCGGTACCGAATTCACTGGTATTCGTTTTTGGTAGGTTCCAGTGGCCATATCTTTTGTTTAAACATGTTTTATTGGCAGCTAGTTCATAAATATATATACGATCTTCCACCATGTCCGTCCATGAGGTTTCATATGGCATTACAGGTAGAATCATGGATTTTACCTGTATATGAGGAACATGGTTATTTTTACCTGTATAGAGGAACATGGTAGTTACCTGTATATGAGGAACATGGTTGCGGCCACAGAGGGGATCTCCACCATCTGACCGATGAAGAAGTTGAGGTACATGTCTCCGTACAGATTTGGCATGTTATATGATAAGCCGTAGTACACCATCGTGTTGATGGCCCTGAGGTGGGAAAGGTAGACATTATTCAATTACAAAATACAAAGAAAGTCCCTATACTATGTTTTATCTTTCACCTAATAAAACCTGTATTTTCCCTACCAAGTATCTATTACAGCTATTTAGCTACCACAGACAATTTATTCAAATGACTTTTAACCCGATATAATAGATTTAAACAATCTAATATGAACATAGTTTGGTAACCAACCCCTGTCTACACTGAGCTATGATATAGGGGTTGGTCGGGTTAAATCCCACGGTATCACTCTTCTACAATTCCTTGCTCAAACCAAGTAGATTTGTTCTATGTAGGCTCTAAAAGCAGACATACGTAATATGAAATATTCATAGCTAACAAATTTATAAAGAAACCAAGATTAATGTTCATTAAATTTTAAAAGAATACACCTAGTGTAGCTCTGGTTGCTAGTGTAGGGGTGGGTATAGTTTGGCAACCAACCCCTAGGGGTGGGTCGGGTTAAATCACACACGGGATTATTCAGGCTACGCCTCGATCCAGGTAGCTTTATTCTATGTAGGCTCTAAAAGCAGAACTACTTAATAGGAAATATTCATAGCTTAACAAATTAATAAGGGATCCTAGTTGAATGTTTATTGTATTTAAGAAATACACACAAAAGGAAATAGTAATAGTAAATTGGCTTCGAGGATACAACATACCACACTCTCCAAGCAGTACCAAAGATCTGGTAGGAGAGTAACAAACAGGTACTGCTACTGGGTTAAGGCGGCCGCTTATTTAGCCCAACCAGCTAATTTAGTGTAACTCTGGTTGCCAGTATATTAGACTGGCTCCAGTCCTTGCATCCTATAGCTACCCTCCTCGTTGGGATACAGGGAGTGGTACAAATCGGTAATGGTGTTGGATTTCTGGTGCTGTTTAGCTCCAGCATTCCCAATACTCTCCATACAGATATCCTGGCTACTGGTCAGGATATCTGCTGGAAGATTGATACCCTCTCACTTTGATCTCAATCAAGACAGAGTCAGGAGCAGGCAAAATTTATTGCTACGACAGCACAAGCGGCCAGGGAACTGGAGGAGGGGAGAGGGCAGGGGTAGGAAGAAGTATCGGGTTACAGGGAGTGGCTTGGGGCCATAAACAGGAGATTTGGTTCATAGTGGACAGGTCTTTGATTCATGGGCCAGTCAGAGAAAGATACATAGGCCTACTATGATGAACTTTATTCTTATTGTGTTTAATCATTTAATGAAGGTTCATAATCAAATACTTGAGCAAGTCTACCAGTATATATGGATCAGCATTATATGAACAGTTCCCGCGGCCCTAGTTCCCCTTCGACTCACCAGAGGGAGCAGAGGCAAATGGTGATCTTCCTGAGCTGAGGAGTGCGGAACAGGTCGATGACGGTGTAGAGCTTGTCCTTGTCGACCTTGGCCGAGGTGCCGCCCGAACTCCCGGGCGAGTTCTCCTGCGGGTTGAGCATGGGTTTGGACGCCTCCTGGTCGCTGAGGCAGTTGGCGGGCAGAGTTCTCCGGTTGAACCTCCCCGCGCGCTCCAAGATGCTCTCCGCTTCAGTCACCCGACCTTTCGCCATGAGCCACACTACCGACTCCGGAATTAGCCTGCAATGGTGCCACAGTCATCTGATTATCCACCTAATACAAAATGTCCATAGAAAACACATAGGGAGCATGTATGGACATACCCGGAGCATACAAATATATCCATCTAATACAAAGTGTCCATAGAAAACACATGGGGAGCGTGTATCTACCTACCCGGAGCATACAGATTTATCATCCACCTAATACAAAGTAGCCATAGAAAATACATAGGGAGTTTGTATGGACATATCTGGCGCATTCAACCTACCATTAGAAGCGAGTGGCGCGGGCCGAAATGCCGATGCTGTACCAGACGCCCAGGTAAAAATCCAACACAGTGCGGTCCATCATATATAATATAGATTCACATATTTTCCTTCATTTTAATTCTCTTTTTATTATGAAGAGATATTAAATTTGAATATTAATCGAATCCTGTTTTTAATGGGTTTTTTCCATTTGCTAGAATGTTGTACATACATTCCTGTTGTGCGATACTTGCTGTAGTGTACGATTGAAGCGATTGAATATTCTTGTGGCCGGACAGTTGGGCCACCAAATTAACTGGAACTCTGGCATGAATTAACTGAGAACACGTAGTTTTGCGAACTGAATGGTTCGTTATTTTCTTTGCGATAATCCCGGCTTTAGCGGCAGCATTCTTCATGATACGAGACAACTCATTTTTTCCCATCGCTTGTCGCGAATACCACATCTTTGAACCTGGTCCCCGTTTATGATTCACTGATAAATAGAAAGAGTAATCGTCTTTCTGCGTATCAATCTGCCTGTGTTCTTCGTACAATCTGAGTAATTTTATCGGACAGCGATCAGGGTGTATATCGTTTGCCCACATTTTAGGCATGAAAGCTCGGGATGAACTGCCGTCGCCCTGACGGGTTTTTGTGGTTCTCTCTTTGAACTCATTGAATTCCTTGCCGTTGTTATCGCTTTTTATTACTAAATCGCCCCAACGTTGTTGGCGTGATTCCTGGCGACCTCTAAGTCCTAATGCCTTGGTCGTTAGGAACCATAATGCGTTTCGTAAGCCGGTGGGGTGTGTTTTATAAAAAAATCCCGAATTCCAATTCGCTTCTTCGTCATCGGCTGTCAGCGGATCGCACTGTGATAAATAGACAAAAGTTATTGATCCGTTTTAGTGAAATCGTATATTTTTTTGTTCGTAATTTTCACAGAAATGACTTAGTAAATTTATAAATTTGTATTCACAAATTATACTTACGCGATTCGGATGATTGCCGTGTCCATTCGCTTTAAGGTCTCGCTTTTTGCTTGCGAGCACTTCCCGCGCTTGGCAAAAGATGTCAGATTTCGTTATGTTATGAGCATAACCCTTCAGATCTAGTTCACGTTTAATACTTCCGTAGATTCCACTCAGACTTTCAGGTTCATACTCTGTCCCATCTTTACGCTTTGCACCTATGAAGAAACTGCCTAATAAAACATTTAAACGTACACCCTCAATCATGTGAAACGGGACAATCTCTCCTAAGCTTTCACAGTGGATCTGAAAGGTTGCTACATCTCGTGCCGTTTTCTTCCGTGTTTCGGAACTTTTAGTTCGCTCTATGAACTCCTGTAGAGTCTTTTCAGTCGGCCCATTAATATTTTCTCGTTCTTCATCTTCATCCTCTGTTATATTTTCATCAAAAACGTCAGAAACGTCTATTTCGACTCTTTCGCTGTCAAATTCAGCCATGGCTGCAGACGACTGACGCTGATACGTCACTGCGCTAACCTCGATAGAATCTTTTTTTCTTTAGTTATAAATATCATTGAAATACTTTGAAATATTCGTTGCATTAGTGTATTTATAATTTATATTGTTTATCTTATTTCTAATATGAAAATGGAACGAGTTTAGTTATTGTACGACATCTTTAGCGAATTCTTGCGGTATGTTTACATTTTGCAGAGCTACTTCCGGTTTCTTCCGACAACCGCTTCGACGAACCGTAAGTACCTTCTTTATCTAATTTATAGTATGTTTCCTCCTGAAATACATGTATATACGTTATTTTATGATATTCATCGTTGTCTGCGGTGTCATTTATGTATATATCACCATATTTACGTACTTTTGACGTACCAATAGGTTTATATCGCACGGTAGGGGCCACCATTTTTTTTTGCACTGAAACAACCGCTCCTCTCGCACCCGTGCGATAATGTACGTTAGTACGACGTAGTGTTCCCAGCAGCGGGCCGTAAGTTTTGCAATGCTTAACCCTATGGGAATCCATACGTCATACTTCTCGGCGGGCCCGAATGTTATTTATACGATATGCCTAGCAGCGGTTAGTAACCCATAGACGTTCGCCTATAGGTGTATAGTAATACAGTTTATCTCACCCCTGGAATAAATGTCCATAGGATTAACATTGGGAACTCGTTCTCCATGCCCCTACAAGTATTGCAGTCCGTTCTCCATGGTCTAAAGCCTGTGTGTTATCTATTCTTTTAGTGTGTACAGGGGTGAGATAAATACAGAAAGCAACTCGTTTTGGTCAAAGAAGTCGTTCTCTACGAGTTTGATGCGGTGGGATATGAACGAGGCGACAGCCGAGTGAATATCACGTAGCATTCAAACGAGTTGGAGAATGACGACTTTGACCAAACCTTGTTGGTTTCTTCTTTACTACCTAGTGTATAAGGCCTTATTCCACTGGCTGGCGATGCGCCTTATCTGCTTGGTTACGCAATGCGTGCGGCCAAACCAACACATTGAAACGTATTCTTTAACGTTGGATGACTGACTATATAAGCGTTATATGTTCGTAGATTACGTTTAGATTATGTTTAGAGATGATACAATGACTCCATCTTATTCTATGGTATTCCAGCTACATTCTGGTGGGTTTAATATCCAAATCGGCTCACTAATACTTAATATATCGTTTAGATAAGCTACTTTATAGAATACATGATGTTTACAACCACCCTTGCATATGCAATTCAACCAATATACCTTACCTTTGTCCCATTAGGAATGTAATCTATATGTACATATATATATACACATTTGTATATATATATGTGGATAACTCAGAAGCAGTCTACATTTCAAGTTCGCCAGCATTGACTGTTTATTACAATAGTACCCCAGATACACTGTAGGGGGCGCCCTGGTGCTGGATAATGTTTTAGAGGCGCTACACAACATCTCCCTTTTTTTTCAAAACTTTCTGAAACAACAGTCTTTATTTTTCTCTCAAATAAGTCTTACTTCAGATAGGGAGTTTTTATTTCTTACTTTTACTACTACTTTGAAATGTCTTTAGAATGTCTATATGAGTCTCAATGTTAATCAGCTGTAAGAGAATATTATAGACATGTTAATTCTACTGTCTGAATTCACTGATTTGTTTAACTGCTTGCTAGATACAGGTAAAGTACCATGGGAATGGAAGCGAGGTAGCGTCATACCCATACCGAAAGGTGGGGATAAGCAACGTATCACTAATTGGCGACCCATATCGCTACTGCCAAGCCCTGGCAAGATTTTAGAGAAGTTGACGTATGACCTAATAGAGAGTGAAATATCTTACAGAAATCCTATTTCCAATAAACAGTATGGTTTTCGTAAAGCAGTTGGAACAGGTGACACAGTTTTTGATTTCACAAACAACCTATATCAAAACATCAATAGAGGATATCCCACAGCAGCTTGTTTTATAGACCTACAAAAAGCCTTTGATGCGGTTCCACATCCCCTGCTCCTAACTAAATTAAAACACCAATTCAAATTATCTGAAAAACTGTTAGCCTGGACAACAAATTACCTCACAGACCGAAGCCAATGTGTAATCGTAAACAATGAAGTATCTAGTAATATAGGAATCAACTTCGGTGTGCCCCAGGGGTCCGTTATGGGCCCCCTGTTATTCAACTTGTTCGCTAACGATATGTGCTCCGAAATAGAAACTGGTCGATGCATCCAATATGCGGATGACTTAGTTGTTTATTCTTCACACAAAGACCAACGGACAGCCTCTTCCGAACTGCAAACTGCAATAGATAACATTGATAATTGGTGTCTTAATAATGGAATGACAATCAACACAAGTAAAACAAAAACTATTTGGTTTGGATCAAGTCGTAAGCTACCCCATCTTTCACCCTTAAAAATTACATGTTGTGGAAAAGAATTAATACAGGTAACGAAATATAAGTATCTAGGCGTGACGATTGACTCAGCACTCAGTTTTGTAGCAAATGTGAATGAATCTGTAAAGAGCATTCACTCCAGACTATTTAAACTAAGTAAAGCCCAAGCCTGACCACTGAGGTAGCATGAAAAGTGTATTTGGCAGTAATAAGACCCACAGCAGAATACTGTTCCTTCATAACCGACGGTGCCCCTGTGAATCAGGTAAACAAACTACAACTAGCCCAAAACAGAGGTCTACGGATTATTCAAGGATTCACTCGACGCAGACAAAGTATACAAGACCTCCACCGGAAACACCGAGTAGACTACCTTGACAGCAGACGAAACATGCAGCTGTTGTCAATAATGCATAAACGATCAAAGGACTTGAATAACCTCGATGACCGTCCATGCAAAACCCGTAGTGGTAAAAAAATAAACTTTCATACACCTCGTATATTCCTAAGTCACTACAAGCACTCACCTCACTAACTTTGGACTAAACTAAATGGAGAAACACAAGATCTGGACTCCAAAAAGGAATATAAAGTCGTAATCAAATCACAGTACTCGGTTTATGAATGGAGTGTATAGATAACACAGTACAGTATTACTCATCAATCCCATCTCATCTCATTCTGTTACTTAAATTGATTGAAAAATTGTACACCACGATGTATTACTGCAACACCAGTGGAAGAACTGCCCTGAGGCAGAACTGGCTGTCTTACGAAAAAAAAAAAAAAAAAAAAAAGAATATTTATCGTAGCAACACAACATGAACAAAACATATCCTGCGAATAAGGAGTAGACTTCTCCCTTTCGCGCCTTGTCCCGGGCATTATTCTTAGCCCATGTCGGGGGACAAGACTAAGCTTCAATCAGTCTCTCTGGCCTCCTGATCATCCTCAGAGACCGGCGTAGCACAGGTGTTTCTGTGAGAGCTGGAGTAGGTGGACCAGCTGATGTAGCCGGATTAGGTGCGGCGACCACAGAAGGCTGATAGTGGTCAGGTCGAGTCAGAGTTGTAGGACTCTGCACTGCAGAACTTGGCTGGGAGTCTGCAGTCTCAGTTAGCTGCAGATGTCGACGATTTCTGCGGAAAATGCCTGACTCTGTCTGCACATTATATGACCTTGGAGTCTCGGCTGAGGTGGTTATCACACCTTTAGTCGTCCAAGTCTTTTCCTGGTCGGTCTTCAGCCTAACCACATCTCCTGGTTGTAGATTAGGCAGGGATTTGACACCATAACGGTTGTTGTAGTGGTGCTCATATCCTGCTTTTGTTGCTTTATCAGTGTCTCTAATGACGTCTGGGTTAGGCCACGATGGCCTAAGTCTGACACCAAGAGTTGGCAGATTTGTACGAATATGTCGGCCCATGAGGAGCTGGGATGGGCTACACCCTGTAGCGGCGATGACAGTGTCCCTGTAAATCATCAGTGCCAGCCATGGATCGTCTTGTCTCAGGATACTTTTGGCTGTTTTCACAGCACGTTCTGCCTCTCCATTAGAACTTGGCAGATGGGGGCTAGAAGTGACGTGGTTGAAATCACACTTCTTCGCGAACTGTTTAAACTAATCAGATTCAAACTGGTGCCCGTTGTCTGAGACTACTTCCTGTGGGAATCCCAGTCTGGCAAACACATCCTTCATCTTGGCTATCACTGCTGAAGATGTAGTCGTTGATAGATGAAGTATCTCAATCCACCGTGAATGATAGTCAACTATAACAAGATACTCTTGACGCTCGAACTGACACAGGTCAACTCCTATTTTCTGCCAGGGTAGATCAGGGAGCGTAGTCGTCATGAGTGGTTCCTTGTTCTGGGTCGGTCTATAGGTTTGACAATGGTCACAAGTGGTCACGATACCTTTCACATCCTAAGCGATACCAGGCCACCACACAGACTCCTTTGCTCGTTCAAGGCATTTTGTGATACCCTGATGGCCTTGGTGTATCTTGTCGAGAATATCGGGTCTCATCTTTTCTGGGACGATGATCCTGTTGCCATAAGTCAGTAGACCATTACTAACTGATAGGCTCCCTCTCACATTGTTTCAGCTGGTCTGGGACGTCCTGTTCGTACTTCGGCCATCCAGCCAGGGCATACACACTTGCGGCTCGGAGGACATCATCATCGTGTGTCGCCTTCCGAAGCTCTGCCATCCGGTGGTCGGACATGGAAAGACTCTGCTCTACCATGGCCACGTGTATTGCAACCTCTGTGTCTGTCACAGTTGCATTATCCCACCTAGGGCTTCGTGAAAGCGCATCAGATATCACCATCGTCTTTCCAGGTGCATACTCAGCCTTCGCATTAAAGCGGAGCATGCGCATCAACAAGCGTTGACATCTCAAGGGTGCTCTGTCTAAGTCCTTCTCGTTGATCAGAGTCACCAAGGGCTTGTGGTCTGTTAAGACCTTAAAGTTCTCCAGTCCACAAAGGAAACGATCAAACTTCTCACAGGCCCAGACACTAGCGAGACATTCCTTCTCAATCTGGGCATACCGTTGTTCAGCTGACGATAGGGTCCTTGAACAGTATGCGATGGGCTTCAGCTGACCATCATGGTCTTGAAGCAGCACACCACCTAGACCATAGCTACTCGCATCAGCGCTCACTACGGTCGGCTTGCAAACATCGTAGTAGGCAAGAGCTTGGGCTGATGATACCAGCTTTTTCATCCTATCAAAGGCCTCCTGGTGAGGTTGTCCCCATGACCACACAGTGTCACTTCGAAGCAGGTCGTTCAAAGGCTTAGTAATGTCATGAAGATTTGGGAGGTAGGGTCTGAGGTTATGTACCATCCCCATGATCTGGCGTAAAAGCGGCACAGACGTTGGTTCGGGCATCTCGATTATCGCCGATACCTTGTCGCTGTCTGGTTCAATACCACTTTTGGTGAACTTATGTCCTAAGAACTTGAGTTCTGACTTGCCGATCACACACTTCTCCTTGTTCAGTTTTAGGTCAGATTCCTGAAGATGTTTCATGACGTTGTCTAGCCTCCGATCGTGTTCCTCTCGGTCTTTACCATAGACGAGAATGTCGTCCATGTACAAGAATGTACCCTCCAGTCCATCTAAGACCTCAACCATCTTTCTCATGAAGATTTCAGGTGCAGATGTTATCCCGAACGGGAGTCGTCTGAAACAGTATCTCCCGAAGGGCGTTATAAAGGTTGTCAGCTCACAGCTCTGCTCCTCAAGCGGGATCTGGTAGAATCCACTGGTCGCGTCCAGAGAGGAGAATACTGACGCACCATTCAGCTTGGATGTTGCATCTTCTAAGGTCGGTAACACATACCTTTCATGTTTAACACTTACGTTTAGTTTCTTCAGATCTACACAAAGCCTCACTTTACCTGACTTCTTCACCACAGGTACCATTGGAGCACACCATGCCGTAGGTTTTGTAATCTTATGAATTACATCGTTGGCCTCTAGCCTCTCGAGTTCCTCTTTAACCTTTGGGAGTAAGGGAATGGGTACACGTCATGCAACAGTCAGAGCATATGGCTGGGCATCATCGTGGAGCACAATCTTGACAGCCTCTGTCTTGAGGCATCCCAAACCCCGGAAGACCTCCACTTGATCTATCTTCTTGATCAGACCCATACAGCAGGCGACGCTGCGGCTCATCAAGCAGTCAATCAACTTTGGAACTACAATCACTCTAAAGAAATACTTTGTACCTTTAAAGTTTGTTCTGGCGACAAACTGTCCCAAAGGCTTGACTGCACCACCCAGACTTGACAACTCAATGTTGACAGACTTGAGTTGTGGCTCATTTCTCATCCTCTTGATTGTCCCCTCTGACATAATGCTGACGTCGGCTCCAGAGTCTAATTTCCATTTGCCAAATTTCCGTTGATGTCAAGCTCTGTAAACCAAGCTGGGTCGCTGTCGGGGCAGTCAACGGCTCCAAGGAAGTACCCACTGGCTCCTCCATCGTCATCGTCATTTTGGTTGATAGTCACTTCAAGGTCTTCAACGGCTGGTTTATTTTTACAAACAGAAGCGAAATGGTTCCAACCCTTGCAGAGCACACACTTCTTTCCCTGAGCTGGACACTTCTGGGTCCTATGCACGTAACCGCACTTTCCGCACTTTGAGCTGTCCTTCTTTGGTGGGCCGCCACTTTCCTTCTTGGGTGGTCTGCTTCCACCAGCAGGTTTCTTCGGCTTTGGTTTACGTACAAAGTCCACCTTTGTCTCGTTCTGCTTTTAAACCAATTCGGAGTGTCGCGCCATCTCTACTGCCTTATCGAGCGTCAACTTGTCTTGTTCCAGCTGTAGTTTCAATGACACCTCCTTGTCGGACATTCCGCTGATTAGACGGGCTCTGATGTTTTCGGTCTCGAGATCCCCGAAATGACAATTTTCTGCTAACTCGTGAAGGTTACGCACAAAACACTCAACGGATTCTCCTGCTTGTTGAGTCCGCTGGTAAAACCGTGTCCTCTCATGAATAGTATTTCTCTTAGGGACGAAATATGCGTTGAATTTATCGAGCACTACATCGTAATCATCTTTTGGGTCGAGCGGATTAGGCTGAACTTCGGACGCGGCTGGTGGAGGATTGAATGTAAAGGACTTATAGATATTTTCTGCCTGTCTACCCATCGCGTAAATGAGTTCACAACCTGAATTTCACCGTCATCCTTGTGAAGTTTGGTGGCAATTCTAAACCTTGCAAACCTTTCCCTCCACTCTGGCCATTTAGCAGGGGCATCAAAAGTCATAGGCTCAGGGGGGTTAAATTTGGGCATGTTGACAGTGACAGTACAGTCTTAAACTCAGATGTCAACACCACAACTTCACTCAAAATGCCACACACAGAGAGATTTCACTCAGTACTAGGATTCTACTAGTGTATAACACTACAGTTGGATAGGTGATTTCAAAACATTAGACAGTCTTTATCCACTCCAGTTCATCTACTCATATCTGTTCACAACAACAATGTGCTTCCTCACTTGACCACTTTGCTTTCAGAGTTATCTCCTCTGATTTCAATGACAATGTAGGTTTATACATTACCAACTTGTTCCAGGAATGTATAACCACTCAAGAAGATCCCACTAGCTGCCACCATGTCACAAATCTTGTGTATAATATGGGGATTAGATCAGTGGATAACTCAGAAGCAGTCTATATTTCAAGTTCGCCAGCATTGACTCTTTATTACAATAGTACCCCAGATACACTGTAGGGGGCGCCCTGGTGCTGGATAACCTTTTAGAGGCGCTACACAACAATTAAGAATGTCCCTCTTAATATGTCACTGTCACTTGTCAGTAAGCTCTGAACAACTAAAGCAATGTCTTAAAACTAAGACAGTAATCAACTCTGAAGTTTATACAACCTGCCAATGTTTTTAGAGTGTCTTTACTTGTTCTACTTCTAACAATCCTATCTAGAACTAGTAGAAGAAAGCAACACCTCTGCATTCATACCCGCCACTCATCACACTGCGCCGCTCCGGTTTATTGTGCCGCAAAACCTGTCTCTGCAATGATAGACTCACAACAACCTTAGGATTTTA
The DNA here is from genome assembly GCA_950022655.1 of Alentia gelatinosa. Classification (NCBI taxonomy): domain Eukaryota; kingdom Metazoa; phylum Annelida; class Polychaeta; order Phyllodocida; family Polynoidae; genus Alentia; species Alentia gelatinosa. Next base: position 78,355,491 of record OX465579.1, on the reverse strand, counting down.
AGATTATACGTCCGCGCCTTTTCGCGGGAGTCCCATCGTGTATTACTGCACCCACACAATGTAGTTCCAAATTGTATCATGCGTCCTGCTTATTTTCCATCAAATATTGTCAGTTTGATAAATGATTTGCTAAAAGTACTTTAGTGGGAACCTTTCTGCACACTTTGATAATAACACAGATACATTTTAAGTGTTTCACAACACACTATAGTGACAGTGATACTGACAGTGCAGACGCCATGGAGTTCCAGGGTAATCTAGCTAGCGCTCTAGAGGAATGTTGTGTGGATTTCACACTGAAAACAGAACAAATACAGGCATTGCAGTCTGTCTATGAAGGAAAAGACACTGTTTGCCTTCTACCGACAGGTTTTGGGAAATCACTGATCTATCAGCTGAGCCCATTCCTAATGGGACAGAAATGGCAAACATCCCAGTCTACCACTCTGGTAATCTCTCCATGGAATAGCATAATGCAAGACCAAGTGATGAAATTGGCGTCATTGGGGATCAAAGCATGCTATTTAGATATGCTTTGCCACAATGGAGAGACTTTTGAATATATGCACACGTCTGTTGAGGATCCTGTCGATGATAGCGGTAAGTAATCTTCCTTGTATTGCAAAATAAAAGTAGGGATCACACAGGCGTCATTCACTTGTGTGCGTCCGTATCTATCAGTGCTAAACCATTCTTATTGAATTTGAGGACTAAATATTCTTAGGAAAATTGCAATATTATCTATCTAATGCAGAATTTTATTCTAATAATTTCTATTGCATCGAAATTCTGATACTATGCCTTGAAACGGAGATATAGCCATGTTTCTGACACGTCTGATTTGCCACAGGAGTGACATATTGATTTGCCCTTACCCCAAAGTAAATGGATTTTCTCAGGCATTTTTTTATCAATCAGCATTGTTCTGACCATTTTCCGCGTGGATACACCCCCACCCTCTGGGAGCAAAAATAAGTGGCAAAATTGAGCAGGTTGTAAAAATGAGCACTATTTTCACTTTGATTTCCATTCTCGCAATGTTATTTTTAATCACTTTCTCACACTTTCCCCACATGTGTATAAATGTGTTTGATAAGCTGTGTTTGAGTTGTGTTGGTCTAGGACATAGCACAAACTGGCACCATGAGATATGGGGGGGGGGGGTACTTTAATCTAAAGTCCCCCCCCCCCCCCCCATAACTTAATTTTTCCATAGGCGAATAATTTCTTAATATTCTACCGCTATCGCTAAAACCTTAATTCTCAACATAGGTTTCAGTATATTTGAGGCATTAAAATTATTAAGCTTACTGGTTCTTTGATTTTTATTCATATTATATTTTGATATGTTTTAAAAGTTCTACAGAATTTTCATACCCAACTCTGAAGTGTGTGCTGAGAGCAATTCACTTCATTTTACAACAGAGATAGACATTATCCTGTAATCATATAATGATTGCCTCTTGCCACATGGGTGTATAAAGTGCAAAGAGCGTGTTCATCACTTCTTATTTAGTTTTCTTAGACATTAAATCTTGTATAGTATTTTTCACTTATCTCTCAAAAGTTTTTATATTGCATTTAATTTTTATTTTCAGACGATTCCCTTGAAGACCTGAGTGACTCAGACGATGACAGCTTCCCAGACACTAATGAGGGTTGCTTGAAGGTGTCAGTCCCACTCTCTGATATTGAGAAGGGGAAATACAGAATAGTTTTTGGTCATCCCGAGGCATTCCTTACTGCACCAGAGGGCCGAAAGCTACTGCGGACAAAGTCATTCAAGCAACAGATCTGCTGTGTTGCTATTGATGAGGCACACATGATAACTGAGTGGTGAGATTTGTGCTACTTACTAAGAATAAGTGAGATATCTAACCCTAGTGTGTGGGATCCCTGTGATAGAGGCATGGGCTTGATATTATTTCTTATAATGTTAAAAAAAATCCTAAGTATACAGTGAGGATGCCAGTTGGAGTAAGAAAGAAAGTGGAAGTTTTTTTAATGACAAGATAGGGTTTATTCGTGATAAGGCAGGTAATAAAAGTCAGGTAACCATATTTGATTTTGTCAAGTTTGGCCCAGAAATCTAAACCCCCTGCACAGCCAACCTCCATAAGTGAAATAGATTCTGGGCATGCCCTGAATGCATGTATATGTGGTACCCGATGTAATTGTTTGTTTTCTTTTATTTTGACCAAGATCTTTTTTTGAAGATCTTCCAACTATAACTTTACACTATAAACATACTCTATGGCCTTTCTTGACTGTGATGATAGTAGTAACATTGATAATGAAGGCATTTGCTGTAGATCACCTTTTTCCAACTGCTAAGCTGAATAGAATGTGAGCTTTATCAAATATTAAACTCTGTATTTTGTTGTGTTCTTTACTTTGTTCTTGATAGGAGTACTCCCTAACATTTTATGGTTTGCCACAGGGGCCTCGGTCCTGGTCTTCCCGTATCACTCCCATATGCCTCCTTCTCATTGCTAAATAATTTATATATTGACATTCCCCATATAATTTGAATCATGTCAAACTTTGTCTCATGTCTCTGACTATTATAAGCTCAGATACCTCTGGCATACCCTGTGAAGGTATACCTACATTCTATAACAGTTTTATTGTGAGCCATTATTCATATTTGGTACCAGGTTGTTCCGGCCCCTGGGCGCGTCCAGCCCCCGGCCGTGTTGGCATGTCCGGCCCCTCGGCGGGTCCTGCCCCGGCGGGTCCGGCCCCCAAATACATTTCGGGTGATAAATATGTTAATAATGGTCGTAAAAAAACGAAATAAAAAACAGAGGATAGGTTTCAACTCCCCGCACACATCTAGCTTTTTTTTTTCAATATTTCATTTTTTTTGTGTGTAATCCTAAAAGTTTAGTAGTACATTTGGTAGATATTGTGCCTAAAAGCAACAAACACACACATATATTTCACCAAACACTTTTATTTACAACAATACATATATAGACTTGCATTAATATTACACTTATGCATAAATACTGCACTAAATGCTTACAATTCACCAATACACAGGGTTCGTATATAGATGGCCCTATAAAATTCCAGGCTTTTCCCAGGCTCTGATATATTTTTTTCCAGGCACATCTGGTCACTGGTTTTAAAGACATGTCGGATTCCTCACCAAATTCAGTTAAAATCTTCCTTACTACCTGTGGAATTGCACTGCTTTGGGACAGATATTTCAAAATTTTATTTTTCTTTACCACTTTTGAACAGGAGGACAAATAATCAAATCCATGCTATATAATTAGCAATTAGTTATACATGTTCAAATAAAGGATGTTTGGAACTATTTAATCCAAGTCACTGAAATTTCAAAGGCAATCAAGTGCTGTAGTTAAGGAAGGCTAATATTGACCAGAATTTCATAGACTAAAACTAGTTTTTATGCAAAACTAAATTCTCCAGGCTCTACCAGGTTTTTCCAGGCTTTCTTTGAGAATTCCAGGCTTTTCCAGGCCTGGAAAACCCAAAAGCATAATTCCAGGCTTTTCCAGGTTTTCCAGGCTCTGTACGAACCCTGAATACATATACAATCTCATGGCGGTAGACACCCCAGGAGGAGACTGGGAACTGGCCCTTTATCCAGGTTTCTGAATAGTATATGCATTTTCATTCGCGGTAAAAAAGCCGTGAATGCATGTGCGGGTGCGCGAAAAAAGTACGGGGGCCGGAAGCGCTCGGGGGCCGGTAACGCCTGGGGGCCGGTCGCGCTCGGGGGCCGGAAACGCTCGGGGGCCGGAACAGCCTAGGGGCCGGTAAGACTAGGAATCTCATATTTCATGACATAATCCCTGATTTTGTTTTTCTAGAGAAATGATACAAGGAACACCGGGATGGTGCCACAAGTTATTACCAAGTGTGAAAGGGTTTAGAATAGGAGCCATTGTACTTTTCATATTGTATAATATAGTTCTTATATTTTGTAGGGGTGCAGACTTCAGGAAGGATTTTGCCAGGCTACAGGATGTCCTTGCGTTATGTCCAAGGGCACCAGCATTAATTCTTACAGCCACAGCATCAGCAACTACACTGCGAAAACTCGTAAAAGATCTGTCCTTGAAAGATCCAACGCTTATCCAAGTGCATCCCGACCGGCCAAACATCATATACTCCAAAGAACAACGTTTACCGTCTCATAGCAAGTTGGACAACCTAGACGTTATTCTTGAGCCAATTGCCAAAGGGCTGAAAGATAAAGGACAAGACTATCCAATAACCATAATGTATGCTGGCCTAGAAGATATTGCCTATATTTTCAGGTATCTTGAAACAGCTCTGCAAGAACACCAGTATGTTGGTGAGGCTATACCTGAGAATCGCCTCTTTGGAATGTACCACCAATGTTATACCAAGATCATGAAGCAACAAATCGTTCATGAACTAGGTAAAAGGAAATCAAAAGTGCGGTTTGTTGCAGCTACAGTTGCCTTGGGAATGGGGCTTGATGCACCGTCGATACGGAAGATCATACACTTTGGGAGCCCCAACAATATTGAAAAATATATCCAAGAAACTGGACGTGCGGGCAGAGATGGTCATCTGTCAGAGGCTATCCTGTATTACAATGCCACTGACTTACGGCCAAACAGACCTGGACAGCAGCAAGCCATGGTCAATTTCTGTAGATCGGAAAATGTTTGTCTCCGCAGTCAGCTTTTAAACTATCTTGACTTTGATGCTCCTGACAACCGAGTACTGTGTGAATGTTGTCAGATATGCCAAACCAAATGTCAGTGTCAAAGTTGTAAATAGATATTTATGATATTGCTTCTTTTTATGAATTTTTCATTCTTGGTGTGACAGAAATGGGTAGCGTGATATTAGAGAATCTCTAGTGATTAAGAGATTCTCTATAATATTAAGGACTCTCTGAGCGAATCATGAATGCTCATAGTCAAATTCATGTTATTATCACAAATTGATATAACAAGAAACGGGTAAAAGGTGCTACATAATTGTGATATGGTTAAGTGATATATATAATAGTCATTAGTTTTGATACAAGATTATACACAAGTAATGTCTTTACACACTACTTATGTCAAGAAAAAATCGTAGAGCGATTTTTTCCACTAAGGATAACAAGATTGTTACCTAACTTCTGTATTATGATCTCAACAAGGTTAACCTTTCAAAAGGTTTACCACCATGCCAAAGAATATGTTTATTTGTAACACATATGAGGTTTTTAAAAAACTAATCAAGGTTTTATATATGCTTTCATACATATTTTTGCTTTCATACATATTTTGATACAAAATCAAAACCTTAATTTAGGTTAGTACATTTAGGTCTCTGAGAGACCCTTTTGTATAACATTTTCTTACATCATATACATACAATGTATACTGACATAGTTTGTATTTTTAAAAAGTATTTTAAATGTAAAATGCAATTCTCTAACAAAAGAAATAGAAAATTGCACAAAATGATATAAGGATATCAACAGATATTTTTTGTGTTGTGCCTGAATGGGGATGGATAGGTGGGTCCCTGTTACCCTAGGGCACTCAGAAGTGTCCCTAGGCTCGCAAGAACCTTAATTCTTTTTTTTTATCTGACCCAAACTGACATCCCTGATTAACTGACTTGATAAAACATATTGTGAGAGAGCACTGCATACTTGTATTCATATGTGACATTTTCAGACCTAATATATTTTGAATGAAATACACATATTTCCTTGTCTAGTCTTTTATTACCACTTAGAGAAATATTAGATATTTAACTCGTATTCATGTGATATTTCAGACCTAATATATTTTTAATGAAATATACATTTTTCCTTGTCTAGTCGTTTATTACCACTTAATTAGAATTACTAGATATTTAACTATCCTAATGAAAGTTTGCCGACAATTGACGGAAATCAGAAATTTCTGCATCTTGAAATATGATCATTAACAGAGTATGAAAATCATAAAATGAAACTAAATTCCAAGAAATTCTGGCAGCAGGCTTTCACCGACGGCGTATAAACCTCCAGTCAGTACTTTGGCAGCAGTTAAACGCGCCAAGGGCCGTTGACACTGCCGTCAGAGTTCCGTCAAGTGCCGAAATTTTGTTTGACGGCACGGGGCGGGGGGCGCCCCCCCCCCCCCCACCCCCCGAATACGTCCCATTTTTTTTTCTTTTTCGTTTCCGACTTTTTCACCAGTCCCGACTTTCATCCCTGAGATATAGACCCAAATGTCACTCGCCAAGACATCACTTCCAGGGTGTAAAGGTTGCATATATAACTCATTACATCTCATGAGCAGGTAACCCAACACATATAGATTGCCCTCGAAAAGAACTTTGAGATACTCTAAGGTTTATTTACAGACCCCCCATTTCACCCCAGAGAACCATATGCATAATCTCTGTGATTTATGACCCAATACTTTATAAAGTTCAAAGTTTAACAGGAATCTGGGTGTGGGACATTAACAACTATTCTATATAGTACATGCACAACACAACTCGGTCACTTTCATTTGATAAAAGATATATTATCAACAAATGTACAAGTTACAGGCAGCAATCATCAGATAGCATACAATCCATATTTACAGAGCAAACAGTGACGATGGCCCCTAAAACTAGTACATATAATATGTGTTGGAAGCAGTATGAGCCTGCTATCTAATGAGATCTTTTTGGTTTGTTTAATACTTTTATTTAGGGGTTTGACAGTACAGTCTCCAGGTTCAGCCCATAGCCATTCTGCCACCTGGTCCAACAGGAACCACAGTAAAAACACAGTAGTTATAATACATCAGAAACGGCAAGGTAGACAAGAACAAGTTAAATAAATGCAGATTTACATTGCATTTATTTAACAGATCTGAAGATGATCAATGTATCACAATCAAAATTATCAATATTATTGACAAGACTTTCCACCACCCACCATGCGAATGAATTAGTCATATCGTCAATGGTTACTTATAACTAAGGTATAATGTCTACTGCTTGGATAAATAGTTCTTATCTCTGGGTAAAGAAAAGTTGCCATTTATAAAGTACTTTTTAAAAATTGCAAAAAATCTTTTCTTGTATTCTCTCGCCATGGACGCTTGTTTTCCATGACCCATAGGCGAGTAGAGAGTTAACGTCTAAAGGCAAGCCTTCCTAAATGACCACCCAGGAAAATTATCACGTATAATATACTTATTAGACAGATGATACTAAGATGATACTTTATTGAAAAAGAAAAAATAAAGAGAAATCTTTCACCAATTGATATGGCTCTCACAGAGGGACCAACAGAATAAGATCTGATGGGATGAGTGGGTCAGTTTATCACTGCATAAAGCTCATTTTTATAACTCACTCAGGTTCTAATACGACAGAAACGGCAAGGTAAACAAAAACAAGTTACATCAATGCAATATAAATCTGCAATCAGATATGAAGAGGACCAATGTATCACAATCAAAATCGTCAATTTCATTGACAAGACTTTCCAGCACCCACAATGTGACCAAATTAGTCATATCGTCAATGGTTTACCACTAAGGTATAGTATCTACTGCTTGGATAAATAGTTCTTATCTCTAGGTAACATTGACAAACCTTGCACCAATCGATATGGCTCTCACAGAGGGACCAACAGAATAAGATCTGATGGGATGAGTGGGTCAGTTTATCACTGCATAAAGCTCACTTTTCTAACTCACAAAGGTTATAATACGACAGAAACGTCAAGGTAAACAAAAACAAGTTACATAAATGCAATATAAATCTGCAATCAGATCTTAACCAATCTATCACAATCAAAATTATCAATATCATTGATAAGACTCTCCAGCACCCACTATGCGAATAAATTAGTCATATTGCCAATGGTTTCTTATCAATAAGGTATAGTATCTACCGCTTGGATAAATAGTTCTTATCTCTAGGTTGCCATTTACAAAGTAGTTTAAGAAAATCAACAGAAGTTTGAGTGTCCTAGAGTGCCCTAGCTACTGATATTGTTGGGGGGCTAGATGTTTCTACTCTTTTCTTTGTAGTGTCTAGCCATGAATCGACCAGCACACTTGTTCAATAATAAAACCAATCAGGGTTGAGTGGGAGTCGTGAGTGTGGGGTGGGAGGGCGAGGGGTGATGAAGTTGTGTCCACATGACAGTCGACCGTTGTGTGTCTGACACTTTCCTCGTGCGGTACTCGGCTGAGCCTCACGCGCGTCCCAACAGACGCAGACGACGGGTGGCGCTGGGAGGCGACGAGACGGAGACGCAGCGTCCGTTCTTCTAACCACGACGCGGGGCGTCTACTCGTTATCTTAGCCTGGTATAAACGTCCATAGGCTTAACATTAGGATCGCGTACTCAACAAGCTTGCGAATACGGTAACTCATACTCAATGGGCAATAAAAAGATACATATTTGCAGGCTAAGATAAAATGAGAAACACATTCGTGTTTGGACTGAGTCCCCGTTCCCCATCTCGTTTGGAGCGCTTCGAAATATTCACTCCGCTATCGCCTCGTTCATATTACTGCACGCTCCAAACTCGATGGCGAAATTCAGACAATCAGCGCAAGTCCAGTGCCCTGACAAGTGACATGCAAAAATGAATGCAATTCATTCCTTAAACATCATAGAAATCAAGATCTATATTTTGGCCACGTTGCAAGCGATTTACAATACGAGCCAAATGTTGCATGAAATCAGCTTTGTTGATTTTGGCGAATGCATTTGCCTTTATACCTCGGTAGTGAGACAAGGTTCGGCCTGGTGTAAAAGCAAATGGTTCTATTCTGTTCAGAATATTGACTACCTCTCTGACATCATCTTCCACTGACTTCTTGACATGTCGCCCAGCCCTCTCTTCACTGTTGAGCATTTCCCTGTAACTTTGAAGGATGGCATTACATACTGGTGCTGCAAGGGAAATTCGGACAAGTGACTTGTTGGTTTTGCCAGCTCCGAGGCCTTTGATTGCATCTTTAAGAACAAGAATATTATTTTCTTGTTGCATATCTGCAGGCTTGTTTTTTCCCTCTCCTCCCTTGCTGTTTACAAAGCTTCCCAATCTGCAACGGAGACTTACTGCTTCAGGCAACAGCACTTCTGTCTTCAAAATATAATCTATACACTCCACTGCATACTCGGAATGACATGAGTGGCCATAGAAAAAGGGAATCAACATCTTCAGAGCGATATTACATCGCACGATATCACCCTCACAGATGGCATCCTGGAATTCTAGCATGTGGATGAACCACTGAAGAAACTGTGTAGAGTAGTTCCGAAGGTCGTCATGTGGACCATCCTGAAAGTTGAACTGCACCATGTGAACCCCACCTGGTACTCTCACTGGCACATTCACCTGTTCCAGACGCTCAATATGAGAAGCTGGGACATTCATTCTTATCTGACCTATACCAGGGAGATGTACTTGATATGCCAAGGGTACCTCATCTTGTGGAGGTTTGAATGGACAGTAAATCTCCTGAACAATCTGCTGGACCATTTGATCAAAAACAACTTTCCGGCCTTGGACATGCATTCTCCCTATGTTTTCAGGCAAACCTACTATGCCAGGCTTTTCTTCGAGGGATGACATTCTCATTTTGTCCAGCGCTAGCTTCAGCAGTATACCAGAGCCAACAGTGGTGACAAAGTCTTCATGGGCCTGGTACTTCCCTTTCACCTGGCCATTTACATTTGTCCTTTCAAGTTCAGCCCTGAAATATTCAAGACTTCCAACATCTCTTGTTGAGTTTGTCTTGTACAGCGCCTTGCACATCTTCTGCAAATGAGAAGTATATGAAATTAGATTATACATATAGGCCTAAGTAGAATTATTTAAATTATCTAACTGCAAGATGCAGGGATACCAGTTTGGATCAGAAAAAAACATTGAAATACTTTTCATAGCAATAATGGGTTCAGACATTAACAACTTGAATCCGAAACAATAACAGAGTGGGAGTTTGGGTGTTAGGAATTATCGGGGGAGGCTCTGTGAGTCAGGGATGCAAGTCGGAACTGAGGAAAAAGTCAGAAATTAAAGAAAACAACTTACATAAAGATATATACATACATACATATATATGTATCAAGTCGTTTCCCTTCAAAACCATTCACTGAACCATTCGGTCACTTTGTCTGCATTGTGAAACTAAACAGGAAAATCTGTTATGGTTGCGGTGCTAAAATGACAAAAGTTCGGATTTCCGTCTTTTGACGGAAAACATGCATCCCTGGTGAGTGGGGGATCAAGTAATTATGGGTGGGATTCCATTTTTTACATGGATCTGTGGGGAGGTTCAATGTTAGAAGCAAGGGCTTTGGCTATCCTGAGTAATTTAGCAGTTGTCCTGCCAATATCATTCAAAGAAAAAACGTTTTATTAACTGAAAACGAAAACATGAATTTCAATGGAAACATTGAAAACTGGCATCCCTGAAGATAATACTTTATAATGGCACTGGTATTTGGTAATTCCTTTTTGATCACATATACAAATATTGTTACCTTTAGTAATTTACTGCAATCAGTGAAAAAAACTCAATTCTTAGTATTAACTTCCTTATAGAACAATTAGGTAGGCTATTAATAGAGTAGATCTGTCTAAGCTATCTTTTCATGATAACTACGAGCTGGAACACGATTTGCATAGAAATATTACTTTCTGTAATACCTCAAGGAAGTCTTGCTGAACATGGAAGAACTCAATCAACTCAGGGTAGATGTTCTCTAAGCGGCTGCTACGAGTGTGCCCTCCAGCACGGAGGTCCCTAGATCCAGTTGCCCGAACCCTTACGAGTTGATCCCCTCCAAGAGGCACGAGGATATGCTCAAAATCTTCTGCTGCAAATATAAATAGCATGTTGTCAAAACTGACTTACGGCCTCTGAATAGATACCAAAACATAAGTGCATTGTTTTACAATGAAAAAAAGCCAGCAAACAAAAGATGAAAATAAGTGTGGTTATAGTTAGACAGTAGGATTGTGAAACGAGGCGTGTGTCTGAGTCCCTGTACGACTGCACTATGACCAGGTAGGTGTTTTGAACCACAGAATTTCGCGCATTTTCCGCTTACTTCCGTTTGTATCTCCACTGTCATTGGAGGATACATTGGTTGTCTGTGGTTACTTGATACACTGTGTTGTTTAGGCCTGTGGTTGGTCCAACTACAGGAAGTGACCTGAACTGTCAGCCTTGAACCCTCACTGGGGTCATCAGGTTTGTAAACAGACTTATGTGGCCTAAACTTTTTTGTTTTTTGTTAGTTATATAGTTAGACAGTAGCATTGTAAAGAGGTTAACATTGTAGAAAAGGAGGGAAACACTTTAAAAAAATTCCCACATAAATGTACCAACAGATAATAGTCTTAGTTTAGGAATGCAACCATCTTAAATGTAGAAATTATTTTCTCATGTCTGGAACCTTAGCCACCTGCAACACTATGTAAACCTACATATACAGGTTTTTTTTATTTATTACCATTATAGATTAGTTCTATGCATGAGTAAGAAGGTTAACAATTTGGAAATGAATGAGGTTAAGGTATGAGTAGTTCCGTAAGAGTCTTAATTCTTACAGTAAATAACTTACTGGTATTCACACGAAGAAAGTACATATACATTATTGGGTGTTAGTTGTTAGCTGGGAACTGAAAATGAATTAAACAATATGACTTTGACTCAACATTCTCATGAAACAGGCAAAATATCAAAAAAGGTCTAAGAAAATTACATCTCCCGGCTTTTTCATAGCTGTCTCTTAGCACCTCAGTGAGTTCTTCAAGTACTCTGATGCAACCTGAATAGTACTTGGGGTCCTCTAAAACAATCTGGAATAAACACACTCTTTGTTCAAATATCACTGCAAATGATGGCACACTTTGCCTGAAGACCATCTTATGAGGACCTAATAGGGCCTAACAGTAGTTACTTTCTTATGGTCTCATCATTTGCCAATCATAACAGAGGGAATCATTGGCTTGATTAAATGGTACCTATTTGTTGGGGTACTTGAGCACTTGAGCGGTACTAGGGGTTCATATAGGTATTTATCTTGCACACTTTTACAAATGTATGTTATGAGTAAAACACTTATCTCCAGATCTGAAAGTAATTTGCCTGTTATAATACCCCCCCCCCCCACCCACACACACACATTCTCAGTGAAGATGCAGTCAAACGTTACTCTATTGCACACTCCTAAGTAAATAAACATTCTCTCCTAAAATGATTCCTAATAAAAGTTAAGATGCATCTTTTTTAAATTGTTAAATCAAAACCGTTTAACAACAACAAACATTACACAAAGACTAACCATAAGGCCATTTCACAAAAATCAAACGGTTTCATTTTGGTAGGTTAGGTTAATTCAGCCAAAATGTTTCACAAATAAAAACAAACTAAATAGAAAAGCCAATTATTTTGCCCAAACACAAATGTGAAAGCTGTTCTGTTTAAAAATGGATATTGCTCTGACTTTTTGGTTCCCTAGAAATTCATGGATGGTATAACGATAACTGTACAAACCTTCAGAGGAATGACTTCTGACTTCTGGGACATTATTTCAGAGTAGTCATGTGCGATGTGCTTTGGAATGCATTTGCCCATCCACTTTAGTTCTGGACAGAACCGTACTAGAAGGCGACCAATCTGAAAGAAAGTGATTCAATATAAAGATATTGTAACAGGGCGTGGGTGGCCGTCAGCCTTCGGGCAGTTTCCTGACATCGCCCCTGGTTATGTGACAGCCGCTGTAGAATCACATGTGGTACCCATGGTCATTTTTACCAAGCCTTGTGCGATGGAACAGAGGTGGATCACAGCCAATCAGAATTGAGTGTTATATATCATACCACCTCCATCCCGCCTCTTTGGGGAGGGCCCATGAATTATTTAGAATTAAAAGTAACAATTGCTTTTTCGGTCGTGGGCAACCTTGTTCAGATATCAAACTGTAAGTACTACCACTAGTGTTATTAAGAACCACCACCTAGTATGCTATGATGCCTGGAGGCATCATTTCCGAAATTTAAGCTATTTTTTTAAATGAAATAATGCGAATATTTTGATAATATTTTTACCTGGTATCCGTAGTTTTGGTGAAGGATCTTCTCTTCTTCTGGAGTCAGGAAGAAGACCATGGGGTTCATTACTTCTGGTACCTTCGGTGGACTCATGGACAAGCCAGTCAAGTGTGATGGATTACACCGATCAGGGTAGTAAGTGCTTGCCGTGAAGTGATAGTGTTTGTTACCATCCCCCTTCCGTACTTGCCTTGCCCGGAGCATACCATCAATGTTGTCTATTGTCAGTTTCCCAGGCTTTCCCTTTCTAAGACTATCAATTAAACAGTCAGTGTTGAATTTGCCCAGATTTTCTAGAAAAATCAGTTTAAAGCCGGCAGACATTGTGACACCAACCTTGTGCAGAATATCGAGGAGTTCATTGTTGGCATGCAGTCTTATGGCTGCTGCTGTGTTCAGCTTTTGAATGGCACTCAGCTTTGAATTCCTATTGTGCATAATCATGCCATAGATCATGGCCACAGTGTACTTGGTGTAGGGCCGCACAGTACCAGGGGGGTCACATAGGTATGTGAGTAGCTTGTGCAGGAAGGGTAGTGTACCTTCTAGTTCTTTGTGTGCTTCCTCAAGCACATTCTCTTCCTTAAGTTCCCTGGGATGAGAAAATTTCCTTAAGACAGAGGGTCCTGGTGGGAAACTCAGGGAAGTCAAACGAGTGAGCACAGAATTCATATCCTTGATCTTCTCATCTTCTGGGGAAAAAGACAATGAAACGACATTTCTGTTTTTGCTGACATTTTTCTCTGTGGGTGTACTTAATGACAGTTCCTCCAACTTGTCACCATTTGAGTGATCCTGACATGCACTGGGTAGGTGGGAAAATGAGAGAGAGCACTGAGAGTCTGGACGTCTTTTCTTTATGTCTCTTTTGATGGGTGTTGGGGTGTTCCCCGGTGGTATCATGCGTTTAGTACGTACAGCTGTGGTCGGTGTCTGGGTCATAGCCGAACAGCCAAGGGATTCATCAAGAGTCTGTTGCTCTACCTTACCTAGGCAATCAAGTGCATTCCTCACTTTGGTTTGCAGATCTTTAGTATGTTCTATTTTCTTTTTACAAGTGACACATATGCTGAGTGCCCATGCATTTTCCTTGTAGGCATTCATATCTACAGACAGACAATCCTTCAATGTTGCAACAAGGGGATTTATATCGTATACTGCTGTATTTGGACATAATTTTCTCAGATTTGATGACTGTTCTGATTTACAAATAAAACAAAAACATTTCCCAACTCTCTTCTGGCGTGGTATTTCTATCTGACCTACTGGCGTTTGTGTGAGATGAGGCAGATATTTTCTAGGTGTTTGCACTGGTGTACTAGTCAAAACTTGGATATCAACTGATGCTGACAGCAGAATTGACTCAAGGTCTGAGCAATACATTTTGACAGTATGGTAGTGTATCTGTTCCGCTGTGTGTGGATACTTCTGTTCTCAGGTGGAGTGAAGGTGGCAGGGCTTGACTGATTGTAGTAGGTCATTATCATTCCTGTGAGTGCTGGTTGTGTGTCATTCTTGCTGGGGGCTGTTTTCGCCAGTATTTGAAGGATTCCTTAAGATACAAAGAAAATTATAACCGGTTAGAATAATAAGTTACAGTAGTGGAACAGCAATCATGGATAAAATCTCTTGCAACTAATAAAAGGTAACTGAGGGTTGAATAAAAGATTAAAAAAAGGAAATAAAATAGAAAGAAATAAAAGGAAAGCATTGCAACCTTGTTTTTTTCCCCGCATCATCCAGTCTAGCTTTGTGTACCAGCTAGGTCCAGTGTTATAACGTCATGGTTGTAACATAGCCCTTTTGCTGTTAGATATACTTGATTGAATACAAATTTATGCTACACTATACCCGAAACCAAGTATTTACTGTATACTCATTGTTTTTCATCTCATTATATATCACATTAACCCTGTACCACTGTTCAATTCCAAAAATTTCCTGACTATTTCCTGACTATGAGGCCAACATTGTTCAAATTGGCGTAATTGAAAATAATGCAGTTGAAATATGTCCAATATACTCCATTAACCAAAAAAAAAAAAATATATTGTGGCGGTTGGATGGGCCTGGGAGAGAGGGGGGCGGCCGTGCCCCGGGGCGGGGCGCTCGTGGGGTACCAGCGGGAGTCTCGGGGACTCTCGCGGGGGCCCGATACTCGGCGAGAGACGTCGTCACTCGCTGGGTATTTCAGTGAGCGCGCTGCCCCGGGGCGGGCATTCTGGGCCCTGTTTTTCAGTCGAGACGATCTCAAGCTGAGATCCACTGAGATCCATGGGAGATCCTGAGACCATTTGGGAGATCAATGGCTGCAGGTGTTTTTCAGTCAGGATCTCAGTGCGCCACAGCGGATCTCAGGACGATCTTAGGTTTAGCTGAGATCATTTCTGCCAGGTACAAGATACTGCACTCAAAAATTATTGATTTGAGATACTTATACTTATTCAAATTAGACCATATTTACAGCGAATAATTGTCCATGTCCATCCAAATGCGTCCTAAGATTTCATAATTTTCTATTGAATATTTAAAGAGTTAGACATGTTTTTCTTTGTGAATGGGTAGTGTTGTTATTCATAAATATGGAGTGACCTTGACCCTACCCTGCTCAAATAACATCGAGCATTCTAGTAGGTATACACAATCTGTTTGAGTGGGGCAGTGACTGCATCTCTAAGATTTCCAGACAAATGTTTATTTCAGTCTTAATAACCACAAGAAAACTATGAAATTTCGGATTTAGGTATGTCATATTATTAGAACTTGGCTCTAAATATTTTCTAATTTAAATAAGTGTAAGCACCTAAAAAAATAAGTTATGACTAGTATCAACTGGTCTCAGGTTGAGACTGTTTGGGAGATCATTTCACTTGAGATCCCTTGAGATCATCACAACTGAAAAACACTCAAATCACCCAAAACGGTCGCATCTCAGTCTCAGGCTGAGATCCCCAGAGATCGTCTCAACTGAAAAACAGTTTGGCTTCCAAACGGTCTCAACTTGAGATCGTCTCGACTGAAAAACAGGGCCCTGGTTGTGCCAGCTCTAGGGCGTGGCCACCTCTCCCTTCCAGAATTCTGAATCCCAAAAGGGGTTAGCTGAGGACCGCGTTAGAGAATTGTATCCGCAGGCTTGTTAAATAAAGACCACAACTTGTCCGTTGGCACTTGAATTTCCGCGTCTGTTGATTATTACATTGGTGGCAGCGGTGTCGTGCTTCTACTGACATATGGAAGGTCTGGACCGTCTGGGGGCCGGGGTCCGGGGCTCCGTGGTCGAGCTCAGGGAAGAGGGTCTCCTGCTCCGGCGTCCGGGGCTCCTGGTCACCCCGGAGGCGTCCGGCGGCTGGGACTCACCCTCCGGAGTCTCCGGGGCGTTGCCTCCCCCGGAGGTGTCGGGGGGTTCGTTGGGGGGTAGGGTCCCCCGGGGAGGGGGTTAGGGGGCCTGTGGAGGAGCCTTCCCTGGACCGCACCCGGGATGACCCCTGTGCTCCCCCGGGGGGCCCGGAGGAGGGGCGCTGGAAGGCTTGGGGCGGTCGGACGCCCGGGGCCCGGGGCGACTCCTCACCGGCGGCGGGGTTGTCGGACTGGAAGGGTGCGGGGACCGGGCCCGGGGACTTGGCCTCCCGGGGCGCTGCGGACTCCGGCGGCAGTCACAAGGTCTCGGGGCAGGGCACTGGAAGCGGAGCCTTCCGGGGACCCGACGGTGTCCGGGGCAGCCCCGGACATCTCGCCCCGCTCTTGGGAGGACGACCAAATTAACGACCCGGACTTGCAATGGGTGAGGGAATGGCTGGGGGAGGGGACCCCGCATCCACCGGGGGAGGGGGATGGCCCGGAGATACGCACATGGTGGGCCCAGATGGACCGACTGGCGCTCCAGGAGGGCCTCCTGGGGCGCTGGTGGTACGTACCGGGGGGCGACAAGGTATTTCAGCTAGCGGTGCCCCGGGAGCGGCGGCGGGAGATCCTCCAGAGCCTACATGGCCCGCCCCTGTCCGGCCACCTGGGTCGGACCTGGACGGTCCAGCGCTGCCAGGCCAGCTATTATTGGCCGGGGTTCCGGCAGGATGTGTCAGTTTTTTGCGCCGCCTGCTTGGCCTGTCTCAAGAGAAAAGGGCCCCCGGGGCCCCACCGGGCGCCGATGGGCCACGTAGCCACGAGCGACCCCCTGCAGAGGGCCGCACTTGACATCATGGGTCCGCTGCCCCGGAGTGAGGGGGGAAATCGATATATCCTCGTTATGATGGATTACTTTACGAAGTGGGCAGAGGGGGTGCCCCTTCCCAACCAGGAGGCGGGTACGGTGGCGCAAGCCTTTGTGGAACACTTCCTGTGCCGCCTGGGACCCCCTGCTGTGCTCCACTCGGACCAGGGCCGTAACTTCCAGTCGGAATTGTTCCAGCGCACTACGGAGTTATTGGGGATCAGTCAGACCAGGACCTGCGCGTTTCGGCCGCAGAGCGATGGGTTGGTGGAGCGCGCTAACCGCACCATCGAGAATCTGCTGGCGGCTGTCGTGAGGGAGGACCAGAGTGACTGGGACCGCCATCTGCCCTTCGTCATGAGTGCTTATCGGTCCTCCGTGCACGCCTCCACCGGGGTCACGCCGAACCGGATGATGTTGGGCCGGGAGACCGCAGCGCCTCTGGCCCTCTTGTACCCCCCTGCGGAGGGCCGGGGAACCTCCGGAGGGGTACGTAGGGCGCCTCCACGAGGGAATGGAAGGGGCCCACGATTGGGCGCGGCGGTGCCTGGGGGTGGCGGTGGCCCGCCAACGGCGGAACCATGATCTCCGAGCACGGGGGGCCCCGTTCGATGTGGGGTCTAGGGTCTACTACTTCCACCCTCAGCGCCGGGTGAGAGTTACCCCGAAGCTGCAGTCATGGTGGACGGGGCCCTGGGTAATCACAGGAAGGATCGGGGAGGCGGTGTATGCCATCGAAATGGAACGGCACAAGCGGGTAGTGCACTTTGACGCCCTGAAGGGGGAGCCACCCAACCCGGATCGGGTGCGACAGATGCGCCCTCCAGCGGGACCAAGTGGAGTATACGCGGAGTCGGGACAACACCACAGAATGTCGTCGGGAGGCTCCGGAGGCCGGGCAGCCCCCACGGCGAGTCATCACGCTGCTCTGGACACCTCCGGGGCACCGCCTCACGGGACCGGAAGCTGTATTGCCATCCCGGGTGACCTTCGCCCCTCCCGCACAGGAGAATTCCGCAGATCCCGTCAGTTCTCGCGCCGTTCGAGAGACTGCGAGAACAGGATCAGAGCAAGACAAAATGGCGTCGGCACAACACGATTGCGCGACCTGCGGCACCACCTTCAAAAGGGCGGACGGCCTGAAGCGCCACCGCGAGTCCAAACACGAGGACTATTGCATGGGGTGGTCCTGCCCGGTCTGCGACCATAAGTTCCAGAAGAAAAGGAAGAATGACTTCCTCCGGCACCTAGAACGCCACCACCACCCGTGGGGGGGGGGGACGCGGCGCGCATCCCGGACGCGGTGCATATGTATTTCCCCCCGGGCGAACGTCAGCGCTCGAAGTCGCGCACCCGGCCCAGCAGTGCGGGCTCAGCGGAGTCAGCCCCTGCCGTAGAAGGGGGACAGCGGGGGGGGGGGGGGGCCTCGGGTGTGGCCCCAACGACGTCACAGCCCGTGTCGTCTTGCGGGCTGACGGCGCCGCGAGCCGGGGAGACCACGCCGCCCCCAACCCCAGCTACTCCGACGGTGACGCCGACCTTATCAGACCCAGGCATATCGATCGGCGAAGGGGAGGACGCAGAGGTCACGGAGGCCGCCGGGGTGTTGGAGGCAATGCTCCAGCCGCCGGTTCTCGAGCCCCTCCTCCGCACGCCCGCCAAGAAGAGAAAAATGCAGACTGCGGCGATCTGGGGCCTGGACTCGTCCCCAACGACCCAGCAGTGGTCCCCGGCGATGGTGATGGCCCTCTCCAAGTTGGCGGGGGAGTTGGGCCTGAAGGGGCACCGGGCTATCGAGGAGGCGGCGGCCCACGTACGAGCGGCCTTTGGAGTGGCGGTCCCCGGCGCTCAGCCCTCTACATCCCGGGACGAGATGGGGGGGAAGGCTGGGACACGCATCCCCAACAAGGACGCGGCGAAGATGCCCCCCCTGACTCGGCGCAGCTCACCGCGGCACCGGCCGGCCAAGAGGGGGACACCTCAGGCGGTGGCAGCGCCTCAGGCCCCGGCCCGGGTCCCGGAGACTGCGGCGGCTTTGTGCAGCCCCCCCCCCCCCCCCCCCCCCCCGCCTACCCCTGGACGGGACATCGTGGTGACTCCGGCGGCTAGGTGCAGCCCCCCTCAGGCTACCCCTGAGCAGGACGCCGTGGTGGCTCCGGCAGCTGTGTGCGGCCCGCTCCCGCCTACCCCCGGGCGGAACATCTCAGTTGAAGGAGACTCATCCAGCGGTGAGGAGGGCTCCTCGTCAGACTCCTCGACAGACTCCCCGGACTCCCCGGAGGCGGCGGAGGATGGGCGCAGCGCCGGCAACAGGATGGTACCCGATGACGGAAAGACCAGACGCCCCCGGTTAGTGACCCCGGTGCGGTCGGTGGCGGGAAGCTCCGGAGAGCACCCCGCGCAGGTCCCGAGCTCGATGCCACTGTCGGCCTTGGACGCGCCCGCGACCCCAGCGAGACCAGCGGGAGCGGTGGTAATACTGACAACGCCCCGGGCGGCCTCTACACCCGACGCGGGGGGAAGCAGTGCCCCGCCGGTCGGAACCCCGACGTCCCCAGCCGCCCCGGAGGACAGGCACAACGCTGACACGCGGCCCGCGACCCCGTCAATGTTGTTGGCGGAGGAGGGGAGAGAAGACCGACAGCCCCCCCGGGCGGGCCCCTCGCGACAGAGGAGGAGAGAACAGATGATCCGGTCCAGCGTGACGGTGCACCCCGCGTACTTGCCGTACGGGGCCGTCAGGGCTGTCACCTCCCAGTGGGACGGCGACAGCCATGTGCGTCTGCTGGGGCCGGGGACTGCCCGCGTACCGGACGAAATCGGGGGTGTCAGCCTCCCGTGGGAGGGCGAGCCGGCTACACCGCTGGAAGTCTGGGCCCGGAGGGCCGAACCCACCGAGCTGTTGCGGGAGGGATACGTGGCGCTGGAGGCGGACCAGACGTCGCGATGTGCCGTCCGTCCTGATGGCAGCATTGAGGTCCGCTGGGAGCGCCGTACCGTCTACCGCAGGGTGAGTACAGGTCCTACCTTGATCGTTATGTGGGGATGTCACTTCACCCAGTCGCGGGCGTAGTCTGGTCTGCCACTAAGGGGGTCCGGGGGTAGTCAACCCCGGTGTCTTCAGGGGTCCGGGGAAGTCCTCCGAGATAGGGGGGGGGGGGGGCCGGACCATGAAGCTGGTAGAGGGGTACTGGGGCCACCCCGTAGGAGGCCGGAGGGTGCAAATGAAAAAAAAAAAAAAAAAAAAAAAAAAAAAGAAATGGGGGGGGGGGGGGGGGGGGGAGGGAAAGGAGGTGGTCTCTGACATAAGCCATCGGAACTCACGAGTTTCCCCCGGTTTTCTATTTTTACAGATGCTGACACAGGATTCGCAGACGGCGGGACCAGCGGAGGAAGACACTAGTTAGGGGGCGCCCGGCATGGCATGTTAGAGTAGTTCACCCTTAAGGTGCATAGGACCCTTATGGTCGGGCCCCGCTGTGGGGAACTCTAGTGGTTGCGGTTCCGGTTGGCCCTTACGGCCTGCACGTTTCTCTGCGTGCCTTTCTATTTTTTACTCGTTCCAGGTAAGACCCCTCTGGTTGGACCCCGTTATGGGGCCCCTAGTTTTGGCCCGTCTGGCCCAGGCCCTTATGGCCGGCGTGTTTTGGGGGCAGCCCCGCGCCACTCGTTGGCCCTTATGGCAGAGGACCCCCGGTTGGGGGGTTCCTCGGGGTAGAGGGGATTAAGGGGGGGGGGGGGGTTCTTGGACCCTTCTGGTCACCCCCGGCCCTTAAGGCCCGCCTTAGGCCCTTAAGGCAAGTCTCCTCCTCCGGAGTTCGGGGGGAGGGGGAGGCGCCCCCCGGGTCTCTCGAGCCCTTTGGCCCGCCCGGGGGGTCTTAGAATAGTACGGGGAGGGTGTGGCGGTTGGATGGGCCTGGGAGAGAGGGGGGCGGCCGTGCCCCGGGGCGGGGCGCTCGTGGGGTACCAGCGGGAGTCTCGGGGACTCTCGCGGGGGCCCGATACTCGGCGAGAGACGTCGTCACTCGCCGGGTATTTCAGTGAGCGCGCTGCCCCGGGGCGGGCATTCTGGTTGTGCCAGCTCTAGGGCGTGGCCACCTCTCCCTTCCAGACCCATCTGAATCCCAAAAGGGGTTAGCTGAGGACCGCGTTAGAGAATTGTATCCGCAGGCTTGTTAAATAAAGACCACAACTTGTCCGTTGGCACTTGAATTTCCGCGTCTGTTGATTATTACAATATCTATATGACAGCCAATCCTATGTAACATGGCATAAGAAGGTGAGCAGTGCATGTGACTTTCCTTGAGGAAAAAGGAAATGACTGAGTGATTTCAAGGAACACATAAACATAAATGTACAACAATTCACATAAGAACCTCCCTACTGATTCTCACCAGACGTTTGCACTAAATGTTGTCACTCCTGGGTTACAAAATATTTCAGTACAAAATAAATATGGGTTTATCCTAGGTAAGGTGTTCACCCCTTTATGGTCATGGCATGGGCTGGAGGTCTGTGTTGGGTTTCTAACTATTTTTTTCATATGAGTAAATGAGGTTAAATCAATATTATCTTTGTTTGACGCAAAGACAAGTAATTACATAAGCTTAATATGAAAAAGTGAATTTCCATGGAAAATTGGAAAAGTGACATCTCTGATATTGACGAAGAGGCAGAGGTTTGGGGGGGGGGGGGGGGGGGGCGGGGGCAGGGAGGTAGGTCATAAGGATTGAGGCCAGTGCTAATGGTGGGGTGGAGGAAAATGTAAGACAAGGGAACACTTTGAATAGAATAATATCAAGCCATACTTGCATGTTACAACTGGACATGTACAGAAAAATAAAAGTGACAAGTTCAACCAATACACAGTACATTACTCATTAGGTTCATACAACTATAGTTAGCTAGTCAACATTCCATGTACATGGTCATTATGCTACAAATCACCAAGACTACATTGTTTTTCATAATTAGAGAATCACCAAAAAAATTCTCATCCTAATCCTTTCTTAAACTTCTTTACCCATTTATCAAACGTCCCCATTTTGTTTTCCTGTACACATATCTGTTTTTCCTTCTTTGGTCCCCTTACAAATTCCACACTCCACTCACACAGGTTCAACTGATTATTGTGAAAAGTTCCTGTCGTAAAATATAGACCTTGACGGATATATAGATTCAGTTACCCATTTGATTAGGTTAAATCTATGGTGTTGTTGCGATTTTCTTAATATGCTTATGCTCTATGAAGAGTAGATCTGAGATATCTGATGTGGATGATAAGATTTGGATATCTATATAATTTAGGACAGGTTTATATGCTGTAAGTCACCGCTTGTTAACGATTTTTTTTGTAACCTATCTTCATCATAGATATAGGAGAGTTCATTTGAATTGTCTAGATATATAATTATGCAAATAGAACATGCTAGTATCAAGAATATCAAATGTCATTAATAATATATAATGTAACCAAGCACAACCAAGCACAGTTCATATTTTTCATTTGGTCTGTCTGGTTACCCTTGTCGGAAGGAGAATATAGAGTTGGTTTTATGATTGAACAGTCAATGAGAATTAAACAAAACCAGTTATCAATGCACCTTGACTAGATCTGGAGGCTAGCCTAGGTTTATAAATCAAATGTAATCAAAGCCAGAATTGACAAAAGTGTACCAACCTTACATAAAAACATTTCACCCTCTCTCCATTAACTCTTCTCGAATAGGTTGTCAGCTTTCAGCATGTTGATTAAACAATCAGTTTTCCAGCACTCTCACAGTCTCCGAAAGAACTCCCGGCAATGTTTACTAACAACTACACGCGGGAAGCGATGACCTAGATAGTCACCAGAAAGTAGTTCCTTCCCCTGTCCCTTCCCAGAGGCCTGTAATAGCAGCGACGAGTTTCTGAAGGTTGGCTGGGTTCCGCCTGTGTACGCCGCTGGCTACCTGGTATATCTCCGCCGAGCCCCCTAGCGGATACCCCGGGAACCAGCGTATTCTGAAGGTTGCTCTAGCGGTGCAGTGTGGCCACTCATGCCCTATGTGTGAAAGCCTCGGCCATAGTCGGACAGCGCAATGTTTGGCCGAACGGCCGCGTTGCCATGCAACATGACCGCATGGCGGCGCTGAACGGAAAAACTGATTGTAGCCATTGTTGTTATCAGTTGACTGTTACCCCGTCTTCCGCTTTCGGAGCACACGCCTCTAAAGTCCGTAGATGATCGTGTAGCCACGGACCGGGTCATTATATGGGTCACGCTGACCTACCTATCGTGTCGGAGGTGGGTGGGTGGGGGTTCCGGACGTCGTGGGTGGGCGGGGCCGCGTGGTCGACGTCACCCACCGCAAACTTTTGTAACCTGCGCTGTTATTGGTTAACAATAGCCAAGCCTGAAAGTGAGGATGGATCACGAAACCCCGCATATAGAATTCCCATCAAAACAAAGGTTTCACACAGCTGTGTATACAATGACTAGCCTTTGTAGTGTTATTTGAGGAGTGATAACAAGATATACACCTTAAAAGGAGTACAGGTGAGAGCTAAAGAGCTCAGCCAATAACAACCATCGTCCCATTACCTTTCGGGCATCGATTGGGAATTTGGAATTTGAACCTCAACTTTATCAGTGACTTTATCAAAGAAAAGTAAATAACTTTCCCTATCAGCAGCATAACAACGAGGGAAGGTGCTACACGTAAACCGACACAATGGGGGACACAAAAGGAGGCAAGGGAAAATTTTCAGACAAAGTTAGTACGGTTTGCATTCATTTTTCTATTTACCTGTATGCGCACCTACACCACCTGAAAGAGCGCGCATACCTGGTTCGGTTTCCGACAACCCCACTACTTAGTCCACTTCCTGCAAATGGCTGACGCATGTACGCATCAGTAGACCCCTCAATTTGGTATTAATTCCGACCAATCCTGTCGCCTCATTAGTTATTCTGATTATATTCTCACCCACAGTTATTGAGTAAGATGCCGTTCGGAAGACAGAAGAAGAAGCCTTCCACACCCACGGGCGGGCCACCAAGCAAGGAAGGAAACATGAGTGAAAAGTCGAACGGTTCAGCGGCCGGGGCCACCGACAGCCCAGCCGCCTCACCCCCGAGGTCCAAGTTGGTGTTTCACTGTCAACAAGCACAAGGGAGTCCGACGGGAATCATATCTGGATTTAGTAATGTTAAGGAACTGTACGCCCGGATAGCGGAGGCCTACTCCATAGATGCATCAGAGGTAAGAGTCAAAGCACACCTGTTATTTTTCACCAGCAGCATCAACCAAGTTCAGGGGACACGCCTTGGTGTAGCTGTAGGTTGAGGTTTCTGTCAAAGCAGACACACTCACGAATGAAGCCCTCAGCTTTATTTCAAAGTTCGACACCTTCTCATTTGTACGCCTATTGTATTAATCATTGAAAAGATACCCTACATATTGTGATTAATACCAGTGATTTATGAATTTTGATATAAGATTATGTGAGGAAGAATGTGTCGTTACCGGTACATGATGGATCATTGGATGATCAGATCAGTGTAGTTGGTGAGAGACAGTGATGCAACAGGTGGTTAAGTCATTCTAAGGTCAAGGGGAACAGGGTTTTAATCATGTCCATGGACCCCAACCCCTTTAATCTTTATCATCATTATGTCTAGGCAAATTAAGATTTAAATTCGAGCGAATTATTCAGGCCCAGTACATATTGACATTTCTGCAATGTTCAACCATAAGGTTTTCACATTTTTATCCTCTATCTGTATACGGGGTACATACAATAACTCATATAGAAGAACCTTTTTTTACTATAGGGATATTATTGATATAAAAACACTAGAACTCACTTAACTTGATATTAAGTACGTTTATTTCAAGAAAAATAACATTAATTTCTGTTAGGATATAAGATTTTAAATTTTATGGAGAGGAAATATCAATGTGTTTTTAACAGTATTACTTTTTTTTTTTGTAGAAGGAAAAGAAAACACACCAGTTCGTTAATCATACCTATGAATATGAATAGGCACGCCCCGCACTCTTAATTAATATTTATCAGTCTAATCTATGTATTTATAATTTGATAACACCCGAATGATTGATATTTGTAGAGAGCGGGTACAATTGACTCTTTAAGAGAAGTGGAGATAATTATACTTACTTTTAAATCATACCCATGAAAAGGAATTATATGATGATTTTCAGCTGGCACACTAGGCCTGCAGAATGATAGACATTCCAAATTATTGTGCAGTCTAAACCCCGACCTAAGCCAGGATATACCCAAACCTTTACATTATGATTCGTGTCGACCATTTAACTTGGACATTCAGCACATGTATGCATCCACTCTTACATGACATGTAATGTTATGTAGTCGGCTCAAACACAGTGTATCGTATATCAAGGATGTCAGTGGTCTATGTATATCTCATATAGATAACATTGAGCATGCATCTTGGTATTGTATTTCACTTAGAACTTGAACACGGAACTTCAATACATATAATGACCATTCTTGGTCCTGATGAAGGTCCATAAGGACCGAAACGTTGACCCATAATAGAATAAAATTTTCTGTCACTGAAGTATATAGAGTAGTCTTCCTCATTGAGTTAACACGGAGTTAGTCGTTCTTCACCACATTGGATATAATGATCATGTAACGCTGTACCAAACTAAATCATAATTTTAACCCAAATTGATATAAATTGAAATCAAGAGGTTCTCTTTAAGCCATCAGCTTACTTACTCTCCCGACAAAGGGTGTCAAATATTATTCCATTAGAGAGTTTGAAATCTATATGAATATTGAGTATTGTATATTACGATTATATTATGGGATCTATTATCGTTAATATGGTGGGGTATTGCCAAACCAATTGTACCATGTTCATGATTATTACAGCAGAAATATAATAAATTAGATTAACTTGTGGTACGTGCCAAGTTCCTATCATAAACCACTTGATTTTTAGGTGTGCTTAGGAGACGCCTGACTAGAAGCCTATTAATCTTCTTGTAGTTGGTTAATCCATATGATCGGTTTTGCGGTTTTAGTTATACATAATAGCGTGGTGCTATTTAATACCACCACGCTATTATGTATAACTAAATATTATATTGGGAAATCCAAAGGTCAGACAATATAGCGGGATTTGATATGTGTCATTAGAATCTATTCAAACCATAACAAGATAAGTATGGGAGGCGTCGCACTTGACCCGATCGTTGTTGAGAATTATCCACATAGTATAAGGAGCGTTCATTATATATAGTAGGGAAGCATACTTTTCACAACATGATTCGTTAAAAAAATATTGGTCCCACTGAAATACCAACCCACTCCCTGGGGAATCCACAAATAAATTTTACGCCTCCCGATGGAAATACCAAATGTAAGTTGGTCCCCACATGAAATCTGTGCGCCCAGCCTTGAATAATGAATGGCCCCTTGTATAATACATTTTATGATAATGTTTGATATAATATTTTTCATGGAATAAGAATCTCCGCACAGATGAGACATGCTCTAATTGGACGATTTTAATTGGATAAGGTTGACCAATACTATTTTGATATCAAACATTCTTTATATTTTAACACCTAATGAAGACTCACTAAGAGTTGAAACGTTGTGTTGCTTATTAATTCAACTTCAACCTAAAACTACAACCTGGGTGTTTGTTCAGTTTGTGTTATCTTAACAATAATAAACATATAGAATATTTATATTTTTTATTCACTGGATTTAGGTAGTTCTTGCTAATGAATTAAAATGAACTTTTTCATATTTTGACTTGATTTTAGTCAAAAATCTCGTGTTAGTAATTTCATATTTTGTCACAATAAATTTATTGAATATGTTACGCCGTCATAGTACTAGTGACCCACTTCTAGCTAGCTAATCAACATAACAACATGGGTAACATATTGTCCTCGGTGTCAAGAGCAATTAGCGCCGACATATCCAATGGTAAACAGAGCTGACAATGATGTGAAGTCTTAGTTTGACAATGCATCGTGACTGATTATTACAGGGCTTTCCCCTGAATCGCCATTGTCCGAAATAGTCGATCCCCATTCAGACATTGACTCGTCACAGTGTAATTGATCAGTGTAACTATAGATATTGACTTCATTATCTTATCGTTAACAGTGAAAATAAATCAGTATAACTTTCAATAATGCGTATTGAATTCATTTCCTATTTTCATTGTTGAAAAGAGTCGAGAGTAAGGAAAACCACGTGTACATGAATCCAGTTCAGTATTGAATCTGATTTACTTATCACAGTTGATACAAGTATTGATACATACATTTAGGTGCAACTGATACCAGATTCGACAAAAACAAAGAAAAAGAACAGAGCAGTAGATAAGAGTACCACCTCTAGCCGCCCCTATTGATATCGCCTTTAGGAGATGATATCTCCTAAATATAGATATACACATTTTTACCACAAGTTTTATCTGTGTGGCTTATCTCTAACGTAGTTGATGCGCAGTAATATCCGAGCAATGCGAGGATATTGCCCAGCGTCAACTACGAAGTGAATACGACCATGCAGATGAAAATCATGAAAATATATTTATTTATTTAGCATTGCAAATTTGAGTTATCGAATGGAAGCTAAAATACGCTAAGTTCCCCCGTAATCTCCTAGGATGGGATTGCAACTATTCGTATTCCCCTCCGTAGCAATCCGAGACTTGTAAATAATGACAGGTTCGAATAAATATTCATAATCTCCAATAGAAAGAAAAAGCTGTTAGTATCCTGTAAAATGCCAAGACGGCGAACGCGGCCGAGAATCTTTTATAAAACATGATAGTCTCCTCGCCACCACCTCTTGATAAACCTGCACGTCCCACGTGACCTGTGTGTATGAGCGACACGTAGCGGCCACCACGGAGGTGACACTTTGCCTCAGACTCGGTCAGCGAGTAGCCGAGCAGGCTCCTCTACGGTGACAGCTTGCTGGAGCCCCCAGTAACCTCAACCTGTCCGCGCCCTCGCACCGGGCCGGCTAGACGGGCTGCAGTCCTCTCCGCCTCCCTGTCTGCCTCCGGTACCCCTCCCCCTACACTCCACCTCAGACACTTGACACAGTATCCCTGGGCCTGTCAGAAAAAATGATACATATTGTATTGCATTTCGTTTTGATTTAGTTTAATCATTTAACCCTTTAAGGACGGCCGCCTATGGCAGAACTACACACTTCGAGAAGGCTATTAGTGTCTATTTACACTTCTAGGGGACGGGGGCATTGTCCTCTGAACTCAAAATTCGACGGGGTATCACGTTTTGCAATATGTTATCCATTTTATTATCTAGAATTCAAGAATATGATGTTGCACCTACATTCTGTGCAAATTTCAAGTTTATTGTTAAGATATTTCCTTTTCAAAATCAATTTCCAAAATTTCCAGCAAATGATGCCGGGTGATGCTTTTAGGCATCATCCGCCCTTAACGGGTTAATGAATGTTCTTAATCAGAGACCTGAGCAAGTCTAAGGCGGAGGCAGAGACAGTATGGTTGTTATGGTAACCGCATGACAACACTCCTAGCGGTGGTGTCACTCTCCAAGCAGAGATCTTCTACTGTCGATAGTGGGTATATTTGATACGAAAACTCTGCTTGGAGAGTGGAGGGTATCGGTAAGAGGAACCATGTGATACCACGACTTACCCGAGTTCTGAAGCTCTCCCACTAGATAGTTCGATAAAACTCTGTATATAGAAAGACACATAACTTCAGTTCTAATTAGCATGACATTTTGATCACACCAACAGCTGGATGTCGTGATCTTCTGCTGTTATTCTTATAGATAGATGATGTCACTTTGTGGCGTTGTTATAACGAGTTACCTGAGAAAAGCTAATACCTCAATAGAAAGGTATACTGTATTGTACCATTTTAAACTTTTAACCTTCCAGAGACCTATTTTATATACTTTCTGCATGGGATGAGATTAGCATGGCTGCTATTTAACAAATTATACACAGAATATTAAAGCTCGACTTTACAATATAACCTTGAAATCAATGATTATTGTGACTAGAACATCATGTGTTTATATTTGGTAACCCCATATTTGCACATTACATTCAGTTCATTCTACAATTCATAGAAATTCCTTTTCATTGCCTAAAACAAAGGTGATGATAATTTAGCCTCATCTATGCCAATAAAACCTGGTTTGAGCCTCCCTACAGACCCTTAAACCCACGCTGTAGCTCGTTTTCCAGATTTTCCTGGTCTCTCTGAGGCAGCAAATTCCGCATGAAAAATATTTCCACCTGTTTTTCTGACCCCTACTGACCTTGCTACATAGCATCATTAACATTATTATGATGTGCAAAACGTGATTTAAATTTTAACAAAGAGGTGGATTGACTCCCTTGATCAGGGTGATACTGGTCAGAATTTGTTCCTGACTGCTGTCTCAGATGGGACGGCGAGACTTCTCGAACCTGATGCTTTCTTTTTACAGTTGGCCGCGTTATACTGGCCTAGAAATACGATATAAGGGCGTCAGTGGTGTTTGTGGAGATATGGCTTGAATATCAAACCACGCACAGTACGCATACTGATGCCCCGTATATTCAGACCTGTATTCAGCTATATATCATTCTTAGGTTCGTGTTGAAAATATGTAGAATCATAACAGAACAAGAATGATATGATTCTAAAAAGTACGAAAATAATCAGTACTTGACAATAATCTGAAAGTGTAAATTTTTTTTTAAATTGAGAAATTCTTTCCAGACTCGAGTGTAATCTACATTTTCATTTCCATTTTTTCAGTTGATAGTCGGTTTAAACATCGCTGCCTTTCAACTGAATCATAGGGAATTTAGAAAAAGGTTTACCTCCATTTTTAAATGAGAATTATTGATATAACATTTAGTTTGTCTTGTTTCGACTAATAAAATGACATGTAATAACGTGCCACTCATATTGAATGGAATTAATGGGTTGAAAATCTTTAAAATGAATGCAAAACAGGAATAGTTTAATTCTAAAAATTATTTCTATAAGACGATAATCTGCAATGAAATGTTGGTACATGTAGTTGGCCTATTTTAAAATAATGACACTACTGGAGACTCCTCGTCCAGTAGTAAGTTCTAGTCTAATGTACGCTAACCGTTTAGCGAGTCACACAGGAACTATTCCACCCCAGCCTGATCCCATTACGGCAGTTACCACACACTTAACCCGATCTCACTTAACTAATTAGCAGGTAATCGTGCCGGTCCGGTCTGTTTTCACAGTCTCCTTCACCATTATCAGATATCATATAATGTGCCTCATGCATTTTGTGCATTCTCATAGGGCTCATATCCTAAGTATGGAATAAGGTAAATGCTTTTTTCTATCGGTGATAAAGCTTACTGTAGTATAGAAAGGTAATGCATTTTGCTTACATCTAACTGGAGGAAAACCTGATGCAGCCTCGTCTTTTAGAAAGTTAGAAAGACTACGAATAGCATGGCAAGAAGAGCACTATTTTTGAATGATATAGGATTGTACATGAAGACCCATTCCTGTACGCCAACGACACCCATAGACCGTGTAGGTCAACTTTATTTAACACTTATGGACCACCTTATGTACGACTAGGACTGTCATAGTGAATGAGCTTGAATATCACTAAATGATTACCCGCATACGAGGTCTCCTCGGAACCTGTACTGTTGTAGGCACAAGTTATTCAACAGACCCCAGTGCCGTTATACAGAGTACCTTATAGCTATTTAAATAGATTACGGGTAACTGAAATTGTAAAATGATCGCATATTATCAGAATTATGTAATATCTAGAAGACGGCCCCACCCCGCCATATCCCAGCTGAACTGCAGCGACACCTGGTTGTATCTTGTCCGTAAAAGGATGTCGACTTTTTCATTTTCGGAAATCTCCAGTGATCTACAGTGTATACACGCCTCCTGCAGCTCAGAGCATGTTTTATTACCAGTACCGACACTGCCAGGTCATTTTCCCTTCAGATTTCATTTCCAATCTATTTTTTATCGAACATGACTTATAATCTCGAAGAGTACTCTTACCTCAGACCATCCAAAATCACTGATGGCTCAATTGATATCCAGTCACATGTACATGCACTTCATAGCAGTGCTTATATCCAAAATACCCCATGTTGGACTTCTTTCTCCAAGTCTCATATTCTAGTCCCTTGTGTAAGTCTGTATACTAAAAGTACATCCAACGCTACAGTTTTAAACGATGCATTAGAAATTCCTTCTGTTTTTGACTTTTTTCTCTTTGCATTTAATGGACAGTTTGTGGTAGAATTATATTTTTCCACGAAAAAGGCACCCCCTGCATGGAGAGTGTGCGTGTGTCTCGTCAGATCTCGTGACCTCGTGATGCGCATTCAGTTCACGTGCCTGTGTTTGGAGAGTGGAAAGACGCTCACGTTGTAGTCTCGTCGTGACGTGACCTTCCGTTAAACGTACCTTAAAGACACTAAAAAACACATGGTAACATAAAGGGTGTCTGAGTCATCCTCCTTAATGCTCGGGTGGAGTAGGATGGTTTGACTCAAGTGAGACATATCTAGTGTGTGGTGATGGGAAATGGTGTCTGTAGTAAATGTCTAGGCTGTCTCCCACCTGAGGATGCCACTTGTTATAAAAAATCAATTGATATGTTCCGTTTCTGGACTACAAGTGCACTAGGATCTTTGACCATGGCTATTGGTAGGCTTGGATATTTAGTTGAACACTATCAAATCGAATAAAAATAATTCAAGGCTAGGTAAATTAAATCATATTATATTTTATATTCATGAAAATATTTTTTTCCTGAACAAGTAGAAACTTTTGATGAAGATAACTGATAAGTGCAAATCACGGTTATTTCCGATTTTCTTCCGTGAATTAAAGGGGTCAGTCCTAACTTTCAACTGCTGGAAAGCAACAGATTTATTCCACAAGCCAACATCTCAACCTGTTTCAGGTTACATATGAATAAACTAATTAGTTTATTTTAGATATGTAACAGAAAGTTGTCAGTTGCTCTAGATTCACTTTATTTATCATCGTGGGCATATGTTATGTTACTGTTTGCTGGGTCACCAGATGGACTAGATCACTGGACCAGTATAAACGATGTTTTTTTACCACCCAGCTATGGTAATTGTACAATACCTGCTTTCTTTTTGTCAACGCTTTTTTTATGTACACAGAGTAATACTTAGCGATTTCCTTTCACCGGCAGCTTCTTGGCGCATAGACACATGGAGTACCAATTCAGCTCACAAAATAAGCACAGATAAACAGAGGTGGCAGTTATCCACTTTTCAATAGAAATCCATTTTCCGTATTTAAATTCCCAGAATTCGAGCAGAAAATATTGAGACAGAAGAAAAATGAGTAAGTTCACCGTACCCAACACTGGTTTGATATTTTCTACGCTACTCAAAAGAGCATTTAGTACAAGTTTCCTATGGGGGGAAACAGAGCAGGGCTAAATAAGTAATATACCCAGGTAGAAATAAGCGATAATTCAGCTGACATCGCACATACATACGCTTGTCTGATAAGGAAGTCCACCATTTACAAGGCTGAGTGGGTTCTCAAGTTGTGCAATGAGTGGCTTCCAGTGCAGGCATCAAACTAGTAGTGATAAGGTGGGCACGAGCCTAGAGACATTCAATAGTAGAGGCCTAGCTGACTGGTACTCCGATAAGTCCACCAGTATGCGGCTTATCTGGGTACTTATCAGTAGTAGAGATAACGATACCAATGCATATAACCACGGTATGGGAAATATGTCAGTATCAGATTGATGGTATGCATGAGTCATTTCTGTGAGGATGTTAAATCATAGCCTTATTTCTTATCTTATTCTTTTTCTTATGTCTTCCTTGATCTAATTGGCTAATGAGATCACTGATATAAATAGCGTGTAATTGAATATCTTCCGATGATTATAAATTTCTGCTCCTGGAAAATGTATACTGGAAACTCACCTTGCGTACTATTTGCAGATATGGAAGATTTTTTTTATAATACGAGCTTCAGTCCTTTTTTTATTGATCTGTTTCTCCAAGAACATGTGGACATCCTACGTCGCACAGTGAGAATATCCAAAATACTACAAGTGTTTTAGCCTTGACTGAAATTTTTTTTTTCCTTAACATTAATACATATACATGTGCACCATCCATCGTTGAGCAGTATACACAAACAATTGCACATTCACCGTCGGTTTTGATATTGATTTTTGTTTTTAGACTTCGATCGTATTCTTCATGTACTTCTTAACAAACTATCTGGTTAAAATCTACTTACCGTCAACAAATATTCTTTGAGGCTTACACTTCTTTTATCATTTATAATAAAAGTAGTTTCAGGTACTGTTTAAGGTCTAGGGATGATAGAGAAAGTGGTGAGGATATGGACAAAGGTGCCGGGGTCAGATACTTATCAGATATTTATCTCCCTCACTCTCTCCACCTCGTTAATGTCACAAGAACTGTGTCTGTTATTCGGAAACGCCTTCAAACCCTGTTTATAAATATGTTTGTAAAAGATATTATATTAGTTTGGGACAAAATGATCCCCAGTATTCATACTGAGGTACCAATGTAAAGGAGGGCAGTTTGTTGACCGTTTGCCAGCAGTTGCAGAGAGATGTGAAGTCAGACATGTTTAGTAGTGGCACACAGATGGGTCGTTAGATTAACTACCAAACTCCTGCCAAATATCCCTAACCCCTCCCCTCTCACATACCCCTCTGCATAGCTACAAACAATTAAGAAACGCTGCCAATAATGTAGCTGTAGGTTCACTAGTACATCGCACAACTGGAGTGTGAATGTAAGCATGGATTTTCACCTGCCAACTATTCCTTGCAGTGTTGTAATTTTTTGACAAAAGTGGAACCTTTATTCAAGGAAATAGTGTAGTGCATCATCGTGCTTGTATTTGTTGTTTAGTACTGACATATTGATGTATGTCAAGCTTCCACTATGATAATTGTACGAGATTTGAAGGAGCTACTATCAAAATAACTCCTAGATCGGTAATTAGAATATTTTTCTACTTACTTTGCAGGCAAAAGGTTATTCCATTGGAATTTCTGAAAGTGTTAGGTAAATAGATAACATGGAATACATAGATAGTTATTATCATTCATTATACAATAATCATATTATTGTCTATTTTCTCATTTTTTATTAGTGTTAATGCGTCATACATCATGGAGAGGAATTGACAACCCATGAATCTATGACATCAGATTCAGGGGTTTCCTCTTGCCAGGAACTTCTTCCAGACTTATACAATTGAATGATTATCAAGCTAGACTGGCTATCCCTCCACCAACCTCACCTCTCCTCGCGGGGATACAGGTTCTTGTGGGAGTTTCCAAAAAAGTTTGACTTTTTTTAAAGACTGTCCATAATCAAAGACTTGAGCAAGTCCAATATCAAGCGAACCCTAACCGTTTCAGGAATAAAGTTGTAAGTGCTATCGTATAGCATGTCGTGCTATGCGGGTTCACCACTTTCCATGTTTGGGGCGGTTTATAGTCCATGATCCAAGTGACGTAATCTGTACCTTATGCTAGTCCTCAGTGACTAGATTATCAGGATAGGACACAGCCTCGACAGGTCCTCGTAACATGGCATGTAGTTGAATAGATGTGATATATGAGCAGGACACGCTAGGCTACAGGGCAGAAAATTACGCGTGGAAAATGTTACTATGTGTATTTTCTTCCACTTCAGTAGTTTTAGCAGAGCTTATTGACAGGTAACTCTTGGTGTTTTACAACTAATTAAGCAGATTCTGCCTCATGTCAATTGATTTAAGAGATGTTATTCATGGTTAGTAATTCCTGGTTCATTGATCCCTTCTCTGTTAATTAAAATAGGCCATCCGTGAAATCAAAAATGTGGAAAAAAAACAGAGGAATCTAGGTTAGAGTGGTAACTTGATTTAGTTATTTTAAGATTTGATTTATTTGATTGATATACATGGCTTGATTCAGCCACCATGCAGGGAAAACACATTGCATGTGTATCAGGAATGTTTTAAAAGATTTTCAGAGCCTCTACCAATACAGGGAAGGCTTTGGAAATCCATGGAGAACGGGTATTGCGGATATTTACAGAATATTTACTTAACAACAAAAACTTGGCACGAAAGAAGCATTTACTAAAGACAGAAAGATGTTATTTGCACACACTATATGCCAATGCTGTATTACCAAAAGAAAGGAAAAAGATCAACAATGTATTTCTGACCTCACCACTGTTAACATGCGGATGGTTCGTGTTAGACTTGCTCAAGTCTTTGATTATGAACATTCATCAAAACAGAGATGTCAATTTTGCATTTTCCAAGGAGATCCTTATTTTCATTTCCAGTTTATGAAATCCCTCTTTCTTGTGTAAAACAAAGATAGTTAAAACTGAGCTTCATTCACACCAATAAACAGTATTTGAAACCACCACACACCCTAAGCCCCAACATGGTTGACAACAATGTGTTTTTCATGCGTTCCCAGTCTCTCTGAGGCAGTAAATCCCACATGAAAAATATTTCCACTTTTTTTCATGACCCGAACAGCCGTCCCTGTAAATGAATCATTACAGAATAAGCTACAGTAGGTAACCTTACCCTGACTGGCCCAGGAATCCCGTGGGGCAGGTGGAGGGGTAGAGGGACTGAAGCCAGTCTAGGTTGGCATACATGTGTGGTGTGTAGGTGGGCTTGGCTTGCATGGGCTCGCAGTGTAAGTATTGGTTCGCGTGTGTGGGTCAGGTGTAGATCTAGCGGGCGGTGCCACCACTCGCCGACTGTATTGATATGCGTGCATGTAAGGTGAAAAGACAGGACCCAAATATAGCCTCCTGACCGACATGCACTGAGACTGTATTTTGTATGCAGACTCTATGCAAGTGACCATTGATTATCTACCTTACTTATGTTTATGCTGAGGATGAGAGGCATTTAGTATAAGTGGCATTGGTCGTATGGTCACTGTTTCCCGACATGAGATTTCCATGGAGTAACGGATTATTTTGAGATCCTAAAGGTCATACTTTAAATCAGTATGATATAAGGAGAATTGTTTTTGGATGGGTGGGAGAATAAAGTCCTGAAAGATGGTGAGGGATGCTTGCCTCATTCTGGCCATTTTAGCTCTCGGCTGAGGCCAGGAATTCACATAGAAAAGCTGAAAAATACAGAAGTTCCCTGGACCCCCATCTGGGCACTGTCCCTAGGCCCCTGTTGGGGCTTTGCCGGCCCCCCAAATCCGCTACTGGTTTTTCGGATTTTTTTTTCAATTTTCAAGTCCCATGCCTATGTATCCTACTGGTGCTAACTTCATCCCCAGCAGTGGTAGACTTACTGCCATATCAAAGGCCAGTCCTTATACATGTACTATGTGTCTGTGGCCAGTCCTTATACTATGTCTCTGTGTCCGTGACTGAATTTCCGCTTTTTTTCTATAGTAAATCAATCTAACACTTAGCGTATACATGTACATGAGTACAGTACACAATCAATGCCTATAGGCACACAGTCCTTGTTTGGTAGGTTGTTTACCATCCCAGGGGATCCTGGGAGTATATAGGACTATCTCAAGGTTTAGCTATTCCCACTGGTTACACATCACCGGGGTGGTGATCGAATATCTGAGATGAATTCAGATAGATACATTTACCGAGGCGAGAGTTACTTCGCGCACCACATAGAAATGTTTTGAGGAAAACTGAGCAATGATAGAGTACTAAGTCTACCACTGGTGGACTATTTCAGGTTTCCACTATATATATGATGTCGTGTTAGAGAACGAAGCCTTGAATGATTTTCATCATGCAGGTCTATTCATGGCCACTAGTCACTATATCGGTGATGTCATTACTGATATACAGTCACCAGGTTGTAACCACTTTAATTTCTTTTGAATTAATGTTTATTCTGGAGTATTACTTTTTTAGGACACACACAAGCAGCCTGCAGAATGGGACTTTGAACTGTCCCAGACATACTCCCGT
This sequence comes from Alentia gelatinosa, assembly GCA_950022655.1. NCBI lineage: Eukaryota > Metazoa > Annelida > Polychaeta > Phyllodocida > Polynoidae > Alentia > Alentia gelatinosa. The sequence continues at coordinate 78,318,150 of OX465579.1, read as the reverse complement.
AGCTTACCTTTACCTGAGGCCCCATGTCCACCAAGCGATGCTTCAGTCGGCAAATATAAGCACACATTTCTAGGAATCTGCCATGATGCCGAGTGGGAAAGCAAAATGCATAATTGTCCGCGACTGTTGCCCTACACCATGCATGCACGAGTCACTGACTTGAATCCGTACCAAAAAGGCACTAGTGTCTTATGATTTGATATCAAGGATGTTTGAAATTTTCGGGCTGCTAGTCACAAATTATGCCCTTCCACCCACTATGCAACTGCGTTTCTTGGCAACTAAGCCAAGCACCAGTCTCAGGCGTAAGAATCTCCAAGTGGGAATTTAGCCTAACGGTTATTACACTAAATGCCCCATCACTCATCAACAGTCACTATCTACATGTGGGGATCATCACTCTACCTTCATACCCTCACCCAGCCCTCATCTGCCACTCCAGCAAATAAATACCAGAAAGAAACCCGAAAGTGTATGAAGCATGCAAGACTGCATCTTTGCGAAGCGTCATATATCGTTACTCTTCCGCTTTCGGATTTCTGTAGGAATTTAGTTTTTCCATTTTCAGTTTATAAAGTTCTTTTATCCTCGTTTAAAATAAAGATGATATAGATTTAGCCTCATTAACGCCAAATAAACAGTGTTTTTCTGCCCCCCAACTGACATCTCTGTTACTCCTCTGATGGCCATGACGCCATGAATCCTTCAGGGAAAAAAGGAAAGAATTTTTATTAAATCCACCCTTAGCGTAGTAGAATTATTCCATTGTGCATGCTGAGGCCAACTTGTGTGGGACATGAACATAGATCCCTGTCTGGCTGGGAAAACCACACAGTAATTAAGGTCAAAGAGGAAACTAATTGACAAGTAATCGGAGGTGCGTGCACTCAATAACTTATTAATGATGGGTAATGGATTGAGGCGTTTTTCAACCTCAAACAAAAAACTGATTTTTGGATGTATCTGCAGGTATGCATTATGCACAGAATGAGTTAGTCTCAAGTTCATAATGTTTCTGAATGAAATCTTTCGTCTGATTGAGAGGGAATGTCAGAGGCTTCTAGTAAAATAACTAGGATGTAAGTGCCCTCTGCTGTGCTAGTTATTGTACAAAGAGTGCACTGTATGCAGTGAATCTTTGTACTGGTGCCTTTGGATACTGACAGACTGCATGCTTTGGCTGACAGAATGCATCCTTTGAGCCTTACCTGCACGCTTTGACTGACAGATTGCATGCTCTAAAGAAATAACACATTTTGATTGGATGAGAGACCGACAACAGAATACTAGGTGCAAGATTCAAAAGTGGCGGATCGCTTCACTTCGCGATTTCCGTAGCGCCGTACAGAAACCACGGAATGAGTTAGTGTGTACATTTATCAAACATCGAGGTAGGAAACGAGTACGAATCACATGAAACACGTTAGAAAACTTAGATATGCGAAACAGATCGATACCAACACGGACACTCACCGAGCAGTCAACAAGTGGCCGCACCACTGAGGAATCCCAGGCCTCTCTGCCAATCAGAATGCGTTAAATTCTAAAGCCCGGAACAATGTAGTTGTCCAATTCTGGCATGTCTGCTAGCGTACACATCATCTTTGGGAGTTGCAAAAAGTGACTTCAACGTCGAATTACAGTCAGTTTTAGCTATTTAAGACCGAATTAAGGTATATAATAATATGAAACCATAGTGATGGTGCCAATACGGGTTAGATTTACTCATTGTTTTGGAGAAATTTGTTCTGAACTCGCCGTAAATGGCTCGTTCAGAACAAATTTCTCCAAAACAACTCATAAATCTACCCCGTATTGTCACAATAACCATGGTTTCACATATTACTTAGACTTGCTCATTTTTTCTTATTTTGAACATTCGTTGAGAAATAATAAGGACGTTCACTTCCCCCAATGCCTGACATGCCCCCTGTGTCAGAGCTGAGGTGGAATGGATGGGGGTATGGGGAGGAGTAAGAGAGACGACTCCGCAGTAGGTGTAGAGAAAAAGGGTAGGATTGATGCCAGTTAAGTGTTACTCTGCCCACTACTTATAAGGTGTGCAGCTGCTCATTAGTTGCTCAGATGACTCAGTCAGGCCTAGACCAGGGCCTAGACGGCGGTTGCAACACAATTCAACACTAGGTTGAATGGCCGTCGATGTATGGATAGGGGGTGCGAAAATGGTTATATCATGGCCTTCTTCTAGCTTTTGAAAGTCTCCCTGTTCTCTCACATTTTGTGAGGTGGTCCCCCAAAGTAGACTTAAGTACCGAGTGTCCGCTAATGCGGAGTGCCCTTAACGCTAAGTTGAAATATATATTTATTAAGGAGAAAATGCTCCTCGACCGATGTTTTTCTGTATCTTGTAACATATTCAGTTAATCGGGAACACAGATGCACCCTGAAGGGTTTTGTCAGCTACCCCTCTGTTCACATCTCTCTGTGGGTGTGCGTGTGAGGATTGAGTGGTAAGTGAATCCACTGTACGAGAACTGGACGATATCCAACTGGGTCTCTCAGAGTTTGCCAGACCGAGTGCTTTACAGCAGCAAGTGCTGTGTGATTATTGCCAATGACTAAATCTAGGAGAATGTAGAATGCCTAACAAAGTATGTAGAGATAAAAAAGAGAGAGAAGATAGTGGTGTTCAGTGAGGTACACATACTATACATTATCCTACCCCTAATAAAAAACGCCATAGGCTTAACATGGGATTTGTTTATGTCACGGGTAGTGACCTACAGTGTTGTTTATGCCACTACTTTCTGATACTGAAAAAATATGGAAACGGGGTAGGATACAATCTAGACGCCACTCGTTTGAGTTTGAGCTTATTTATGCCACTCAGTTTGTTGGCTCCGTAATGTCAGTCGTCTTCGACAAAATGCGTGGCATAAATAAACTCAGACTCAAACTCGTTAGGTCTCTTGATTTGAACCCCAACATAACTCAAAACCAGGCGGCGGTACCAGTCCGGGTTTAAGCAATAGACAGAAACATTCTGCCTGAATGGACAGAACACGGCATGAACGTCTCGATTATCTAACGTTGTCGCGTAATCTGTGAAGAAGTCGCTGAACTTTGCGTTATTCATTTGATACAGAGATGACAGCTTTCCAGTCTCCGTCAAAATGCATATTTTCGACTTCAGAATATAAATTATTTTTCCTTGTGTAAAACAAGGAAAATATTGTCTGAGCCTCATGCCGCAAATGAAGCAATGAATTGAACCTCCCCACAGACCATCCGCACCATGTCGTGGCCAACACCAACATGTCTTCCACTTTTTCTTGGTCTTTCTCAAGCAGCAAATACCACATGAAACATATTTCCCAAACCGGAAGCTGGTCGATGGTAGATAGTAGCGCCCCCTCATAGTGATATATTTGTGAATAGTCGATTTTTTTAAATTTTTATTATTATTATACTGGAGTTGGCATTGGAGTCAAGCCCATCTTCCATGGTCTCCAATGGTCTATTGGTAAGTCTACATCCAGCAGTCACGAATCACACCTTTAAAGATAATCCAACAAGGCCAGGTCGTTTATATAAGAAGGTACCCCGGTAGTGAAACCCAACCTGAATTTATGGAATTGAACAAAAAATCTTTTTCAAAAGATTGAAACTTGACAATTGCAAAGACTTCCTTAAGATTCTTGAAATATTGTCACAGTTATGCCATAAAATATATGTATGCCACAGGTGACAAGAAATTAGAAACATGTCACAGGTAGGATTAGATCTTTCATATAATTGTTTACATGGCATTCATTGTCTTCTCACATGGATAACACGCAAATCCTCTTCATGATATTCATCATATAAACAATCATATGGAATTTCGTGACGTTTCTTGTTAGTATATAAAATGTATAACAAGGTTGCTTCATAGAACATCGCTGGTGTGTTTTATACAATTGCAAGGGGAATATTATGATTGAAAAAATGGAATATGAAATTGATGCATTAAGACTATCCACTTTAAGAGGTATTTCCACTTTTCCATAAAAATCCAACTTTTCTTTCTAGAATTAGAAAGAAAAAGTTTTTTTTACTCCCCATGGTGGTGTTTTTTGTCATGTCTAATTATTTCCAGCTTTATATTTTCAGTATTGTAACTTAGAAATGTTTCCGATTATTTGATTTGGAAGCGGATGACCAGAGATACATGTCTTGCAGTGCCAGTCCATATACTAAAGTAGAAACCAACAAGTTCATAACACTTCGCATCAAACTCGTGGAGAACGACGACTTTGACCAGAACTTGTTGGTTTCTTCTGTATTTATCTCACCCCTGTACACCAAAGGAAGGGATGGCACAGAGGATATAGACCATGTAGAACAGACTGCAATACTTGTAGGAGCATGAAGAACGAGTTCCCAATGTTAAGCCTGTGGGACAAAAATACAAGGGGTGAGATTAATAGGTGTGGTGATGCAGCTCGTGAGTGGGTGTGGTCAGCGCTTTTATTGATGTCCGGATAATCGTAGCCATCGCCAAATCTCCAAAAGTACTTAATTCTGCTTTATGGGGCCCTTGCGGGGGAGTATGAACAGATCATTCAGATTATACTCTGTCATTGAATGATATTCTGACCTCTGTATTCATTAGGGGACTTTAGGAGAATTGGATTTAAACTTGATACAGACACAAGGCCGAACGTATGACAAAGTGGTTTACTTGAATCCTCTGGACTTAATACTAGGAATGAATGGGATGTTCATTATTGATGATTGAGCATAGAATTATTAAAAAGAAAAGGCAATTAAAAGGTTTGGGTTATATTCAGTCTATGGATAATTTTTCTGTGATGCAATGCACCCAATCAAGTTTCTTTTCTAGAATCCAAAAATGTCGAGCACATGTGGGTCAATGAAGTATTTCGGTCTCTTGAGATTGGTCATGGTGATCTAGACACACCTCTAAGACACTGCGACACTGGGTCTCTGCACCTTTCGTTATTTCACAGACTAATCACACAGATAGTGAAGGGGTAGTTTTTGTAGCATGCTAAAGGTCTATATAACCTCTCCCTTACCTAGGCAGAGAATGTGAGCGTGTGGCTCACGCGCAAGAATCATGTTCCCTGATCCTTCTGATCCATTTGAGAGTATAGTAAAGAAAACCCAGTGAGAAATTATTTCTAGATACAATGTAGAAGAAAATGTTTTGAATACAATCTGGGCTGTGTAACTTTAGAGTCGCAATCATAAATGTGTGTTGTGAATTCAGATAGAGCAATGACCTAAATAACTATCACCACCAACATACGGACGTGGGTGTCATTGGTTGCATAGTCTATTCAGTATGTCGGTCGAAGGCTCCTTGCCAGTGAAAATACGCACAAAGATGAAACCTTTCTTTTTATCAGTGACCTATTTGCAAAGATAGGTGATGAAAAATATTTTCTACACATAGACAGAAATTATTTTTATTTAGTTATTTACATGTTTTCCCCTTTTAGGCTGAGTCTTCAATGAACATAAAAGTTGGATTACAAAAAGAGGGAGGGGAGTTGGTGTGTCGGGGGCGGAAGGCAGGGTAGTGTGAATGTGTGTGAGGGAAGGTAGTGGTAACTGGAAGTTCAACAGAGCGGATCCAAATGAGATGGTTGGCTGGGCCTGTTTGGGGGTAAGGGGTGGGGGTGGGGGGGGGGGGGGGTGGGGGGGGTGGGGGGCGGGGTGAGTGGATGAAGGAAGGTGGTCAATAAGCCATATGTCATAATCTCACCTTTTTGAATGCTCAAGTCTAAAGCCTCTACCATTGACCTCCCCTGGCCCTCCCCTTGCCACGCAGGCAGGTGGTTTTACCATATTGAACGTGAATAAAGTGACTGTCAAAGTGTCTGCATGTAGACAATATGTGTTTTCCCCCTAACCCAGAAGTAAAGCCACTCCCTAAGATACAGAGCGGTGTTAGCCAAGCACCGACCTAGCCAGAAATGCCAGAAACTTTTGTTTTCAAATATAATAAAACAAAGATATTATAAATTGAGCCTCATTCCCGCCAATGAAACAGTGAATTGAATCTCCGCACAGACCCTCAGCCCTATTCAATTGCAACGTTGTTGTGTTTTCTATGTTTTTTCAGTCTGTCTGAGGCAGTACATCACACATTAACATTTTTTTTACCCAAAATGACAACACTGCCTAGCGGCGTATTCTTTAACATTGGAGAACGTGCACAGCAAAGCTCATATTCATGCTCAGACTATTCAGAGAAACCTGGCTTTCCAGGTATGTGCTTGTGTTGATTCTGAATCAGTTTATTTACACTTAGATAGAGCTGAAGGGGATTCTAAGACTCATGAGCAGGGAGATGATAATTGAATGATTCTTATCTTTGTGACTGTTGCGAGCACTTTAATCTAGCAAGAAAGCATTGTATTACATAGTTGTGAGGCTAGGCTAAACAGTATTAAACTGAGTATATACACAGAACTCTTGTAACTATTACAAATATCGGCCTGTTTGTCGAGTACATGATTACACACATGATGCTGTATACTTCGAAATATGAATAAGGCAGAGAGTATATCCTAGTTCCTTGATAAACTATTAGGGGGCATATATGGGGAGTAACAGTCTCCAAGCAAACCCTTATCCTGCTTGGAAGCCAAGTGACACCAACGACCTGCTAGGAGAATGTACGAATTTCAGCACAACCCCAAAAATCGCACCATTAGACCTAGGGTCAGAGTTTGTTGTCAGGGTCTTTTCTATTCCATTCATTGGTACCGACGACAAGATGGTGGCCCCCAGGCCACAATAATTATATCCCGTATATGTCTCGCAAAGAAATCTTACACAAATGCACCAGGTAGGGTCATATCTAATCGAGATTAAAATTACGAACGAGATGAAATGACAGAGAAACAGCAAAACACATTGACAGAGTTGAGACTGGAACTGAGAGAAATCAATAAGTTCTTTCTGTGACACATTGGCGGTGTAATAACCTGATGGAGAGGATTAGTCACACACGGGTGGAGGAGCTTTGATGTCTCCAGATGGACATTGAATTGTGCCCGAAAGTGTCCTCTATGTACTCGGTCCTATCTAATCAATAGACGGATCTGTTTGTATATGCAGGGAAGTATTATTATGTTACCTGTTGGGTGTGTAGAGAAAAGATCCTTCGCAGCACATTATTTTGTAACTGCAGAACCATGGACCTTTTACGCTTAGCAATAGTAAAAATAGAACAGAAAAATTGCCTATGTAGGTAAAGCTTGTCTACAGGAGCATTGTTTCTTTCAGAAGGCATAGTTTTGCGAGGGAAAGCTGCCACACAGGTAGTCTCTACCTCAAGGCTTATTAGGGATACTTCATCAAACGTGACAATAAGAGGTTCAGTTCTGGGGCTTTAGTTGTTTAAGAGAGGAATGCTGACGCAAATCTCGGCGGTCTAGGGATCTTGTGATACGAGGAATATCTTTACCGAGAAAAACACTGATAGTGTGCGTAAACTGGGCTTACTGTCTTTGTACACCAAAAATACGCCATTGAATTATTGATCTGATATATCCCACTGCCAAAGACCGAGACTGGTCTGATCAATAATTTTGCCAAGAATTTTTACATGTGTAGTCAGCAAGCCAGTTTTCGTATTGCCATATACCTAAAAGTGGTGAAATTTTACTTAGTCACGTGATCACATACCATGTACGTCAAATAGTATTGAAGGGCCATAAATACGACATGGGTAGGAGGGGTATACGTAGTTGCTACAGCAATATGTATATAATGTCTGCATCAAATGCACAGGGAGAGAGAACAAAACCAACACTCCATACTGACGACTTGGGAAACTGTGCCACAGGAGACTCATTAAAAAAGGAGCTCACACGTATCTAAGAACACCATTGTTCAGCACCAGTCTACTTGTACCCTGGTAGTAAGTAGCCCTGGGTTAAGAGTTCTTTAGTGTCTTTTCCTGTTTGGTTTGACGTGGCAGGAAAGTGTCATGTCAAGGTGTTACCTTGAAAGTGACCACATCGCCAGTCACTATAGTGTCTCCTACCAGGGCATTCTGTGGATGCTAATGTGTATATCTATAGTGAAAACGTGATATATGGTATGTGTAGGTTGTGTAGGGAAGGATCCTTTTCAGTTCCGTTATTCTGCATTTGTTTCGTGCGAAATATGAAATGAATTCATTCATTATATCTAGAAAATAATATTTCTGCAGTGTCTAAGTGAAGTAATTGGGTTATTGAAAGAGACAAATCTCTTGAAAAAAAATCGACTAAAATAAGTCTACATGAGGGGAAACTTTAAATTATTTATTGCCCCGAATACCACAGACAAATAAACTTTGAGTGACAAAGCATATTGCTGTCGCTAATATTGACAAGTATCTTTTAGGCTTGAGGTGACAACTGTGCTAGTGCAACTTGCACTTGACCTGATTTCGTGCACCGCAGGATGCAGAAACATATGACATGTATTCTACGAATCGTGTTCCCCTGATTGAGAAAAAGAAAGCAAGATACGGCATCAAATGATAGTCTATATGTGATATTTGCTTATGGGATGGGCTTATATCGACATAAAACTCGGCATATCGGAGAGATATCCAGGAGATATTGGAGACAGTTTTTCATTTTTCCCCTGGAGATCCATTTTTTTCGTTTGCAATATCTATAGTTCTTTTTTCTAGTGTAAAATAAAAATCAAGAATAATGTTCATTGAGCCGCATTCACAGCAAGAGAACTGTAGTTTGTATCTCCCCATATTTCCATGTTTTCTTTTGCTGTTTCTCTGAGGCAGTAAACTCCACACACACACACAAATATTTCCACTTTTTTTCTTGAACCACAACTAACATCCCTGTATTGGGTGCTGATAAAAGTAGATGTTGTTCATTAATATGTGCCACCTTCCACATCTAGCAACCACCAGAGTTTATACTCTACCAATAATTAGAAGAAATGGCCCTAGGTGGGAATAAATATGGATTTATGCATCAAGGCGCGTACGCTTGTTAATCTTCATTAGGCGGTACCTGAGCGAAAACAGTAGCAGAACTGGCATAGTTGCTTTAATCCAAATTGATTCTCACCGAAGGTCATTTGGTATTTGACCTCCCCCGGTCTCCTAGATTTTAGATCAAATGAATAATTGCATTAACATTTTTAATGTGTTCTAGCCACGTCTTAAATTCAATTCTAAAAAAAAAAACATTTCATGCCACGCCCCATTAAATACAGTCCCCTAATGTTAAGCCTATGGCGTTTTCTATTCAATAGGGACAGGACAAGCCTGTGAAACATTGATATTCAGCCAAACATATGTATTCAATAATGTGAATACTTAAGTCAGGTCCATGTAACCATCACCGGTGGTTATACCAGCGCCTTAGACGTGTAGCAGGGTGGTACTCGATCAATATTAACCCGTCCTACTCTGTGCAAACAGGAAGTGTGTCCACCCGGCGTTCCGTTTATGACGTCACGCGCGGTCAGACGACACACAGGCTGACTGACGGCTGGCTGGCTATGCGGTGTAGGAAGGTGTGGTGGTAGACTTGCCCAAGTTTTTGGCTATGAACACTCATTCATGATTCAACAAAATTACAATAAAGGGGTCATCTTGCGTATATATATTCCTTCTTTGTTCTATTGCGTGAAAGAAAAATCTGGAGGGGTGGTGGGGGTCAACAATTTCGGAAATTCTGCGTTCATACTTCATGGATGGCCCCAAACCTTTCCCTGACTGGACCAGAATACGAACTATACCATGGCGATGAGGGGTCGGTAGGTGGAGGGGTACTGAGAAGGAACTGCATCAAGATCCTAAGGTACTGACAATACGCCATGAGTTTTTGTCGTGGAGTTATCTCATAAGGCAAAGTTGAGTGAGAGTACATATCAAACCAAAATGAAAATATATTTTCAGTAGCTATGGATTGAGCGCGATTCAGATTTTATCTCACCCAATACTGACTGATCGGCTCATATTTGTGACATCATCATCCATTGAGTGTTTTTTAATGGGAATGAAATACCAGGGGTAAAATAAAGAAACTGATGCCAGTCTAGTGCGGTGGGACCTTTTTGACTAGGAGGATTCACGGGGACATGTCAGTGTGTTTTGTAAGAGGACAGTATTCTGATTCACTATTCACAGCTCTCCCCGGGAGGAAAGGATCACTCACTCAATCAGATAAGATCCGACACCAAAAGGAACTACTCTTTTTTGCGAGAGACGAGTGGGGATTGCTGCACCTACGCGGGTGTGTAGACCGCAGTGTTTGAATAAAAAGAAATAAATTGTCCTTGACAATGTATAACTGATGTATCAGATAGATATAGATTCTTTTTTTAAAATTCGTTTTCGACTGGTTATTGACTGATGGTAGTACATGTATAGCATATATCTAAATATATTTGTATTGTATTACGATATTAGGGATCATTTAATGACGATAAGTCAGGCTTTTATAAACATAACAAAATATGAATTCACTCTTTCTTTGAGGTTTTACCACAATATCTATATATTGTATGACTTTATGACATTTGGTAACTATGACTAACATGGCGGTCGTATAGTATGTTGGAGGCGAGGCTGTTAAAGTGGCACTTCCAGCATAATGATTGGTCATGGTCATCTGGGCACTGGCAACACTGGATCACTGGGCAGAAACACTATTCACAGAGTGGGCGCAGATTAAACCATGGTAGCACATATCTATAGATCTTATAATGTGGTCGAGCAAACACGGGAAGAGTCTAACATTATATAAACCAGAAGGCACCACGATATTGCCGACTGCCATATGCATGCTTGTATTACCAATTCATACATTCAGTGGTTGATAACAGTAGGACATTTATATCAGTTAGGGGCCATCCATAAAGTACGTACGCAGTGAGGTCTGGGGGTAGGTAAAAAAGAAGAGTGGAAATTTTGGGTACATCCATTCTTTAATCTAATGTGTACAAAATAGAAAGCGGGTTGGGGGTCAGATTTCTCAGAAATGTTGAGTACATACTTTATGGATGGCCCCTGGATGATTTTTAGCCCCTAAAAGGGTGAGCAGTAGAAGTGGTGTTATTGAGAGAATTCCAGGAATTCCCACTCAACTCACTGACTTTATGTCCCTGCCAAATCCACTGGTTAAGCTACATAGCATGGTGGCAGGATTGGCAGAGTGCTATTTGGCAGTGGTGAATAATGCAGCAGGCTGGGCAGTGTACACCTGTATGCTTGACAGTTTCATATCCTGATTACAGGTGTAGATTCAGCTGGCCAGGTACACGAGTTAGAACTACTCTCACTCTGTCACACAGGTGTCTCTCCCACTCACTCCGTCCCTCTACCCTCCTGCACGCGTTCGTAAACGCCGATACATGGACGTGTTCGGAAACAACGCAATAATGAATGGTTTTCAAGGAATATCGGACAATTTGCTTTTGAAATTTAAAACCCATGTGATTTTCCTGGTAGGTGAATATGGTAGTCTACTTATGGTGATCTCAAAATACACATATATAACTTATATATTGGGGTCAGTGTGCTAGTGTTTGATCCAGAGATTAATATCATTCTAACATTATGATAGAATTTTTATGGATTACATCACAAAAACAACTCTTCATTTTACATTGAAGGTGTTATTTGATGATACGTGTCTATTACTGTTTACATAATAGAATATATATAATTATATATAAATTATAAAAAGTTGGTTTTCACATAGCAATGATACTTTCATGTATATATGTTACTCGTTTGGTATTAGAATACATCACAATGAACCAGTTTAATGGATAGTGTCAATATTTAAAAATCACCAGGTAGCACCACTGTTAATGGTAGGCTATGTCTTTATACGGATCCCCCTAGCAATGAATGTGTTCAGTTGTTCGGATGTCACTGTGACATTATTGATGCCTATCTCAAAGCACTTTGTTGCTCATTCTCAGTGCGAATCAATAAAGTGAAATCCAGTGAAGTCACATCGTTCTAGTAATACCAGGCACATGCAACTCCACGAGTTAAACATTAAAATAACTCAATGCGAAGGTTATCTATTATTTCGAATGAGAATGTATAAGTTCTACTGTGAGTTTATTCACAGGAATTCTGGAAATGTCCACATTGGTTCACATAGACTGAGTTAGTACACTGTATATTGTCATCTTTAGTTGTTTACATAACAATCAAGATATCGATTGGTCGGGGATATCAATGAACATCTATATACAAATATAGATGTATATATGCACTTGTATAAATGTATATGTCTAAGCCGTCATATGTAGATCTATGTCCACACATCTACAGATATATATATATATGTACAATGTATACAGATACATGAATTGAATTCAGGGATGTCAACTTTTTTTATTTTTACATGAAAATCCTTGTTTTCATTTGCAGTTTATGAAATTACTTTTCTCGTATAAAAGAAAAATAGTATAAATTGAGCCTTATTTTTTTTTTTTTTTTTTTATTATCCAAATTGAGTTCGACAAACTTAATCATCGCTCTTCCACACAATCGAGCGGATTTCATGAATACAAACAGAAATCTGATAGATGATATGTACAATGAGTTGTGCATACAAAAATAACAATGACGTTACATTTACAGTACAGGATATGTTACCGTATGGCAGCTGATATATCAGAAGAAGCTATTCACCATTTATGTTACCTTATGTATTGTCTGATTTTAGATAAGGATTCTTGTCTGAAGGACTTCGCATTTCCGTTTGCAGTTCTTTGACATGTATTTGACAACATGTTCCATATAGAGGCCCCAACATAGTATGGTGACTTCAAAAATTTTTCTTTTTTGGGACGCGGTAGCTCAATGTTCACTTTCATCGAATTTCTTGTGATTCTATTAGGATTGGGTTCTCGATGCTCTATTAATTTTAGATCGTGAAGATTTCTGATTAACCCTAATAGTAGCATTAATCTTCTTTCCCTAATTACCATAATCTCGCATTTTTCTCTTAATATCGTATTACTAGTCGGTATATTGTTCACATAGGCTTCTCGGCCCAGTGCTACTCTTATTATGTTATAAATACATTTGTCTATCTTTTTTGAGAATTTTTCAGGTGTGTTTTCCAGGAGAAACGAACAATGGTCGGCTATTGGGATAATGCAGGTCCTGACTATTTTTATGGCGCTCGTTGTATCGAATAATTTTCTTAATTTTCGAAACGTTACCAGTTTATCGTTCATTTTTTTTATCAAAAATTCTGAGTGCTTTTTAAAGGATAGGTTTTCATCCACTATCGCTCCGAGATAGTTCATTTCTGAGCATGTTTTGATCGTTTTATTGTTGATATAAAGGTTTCCTCGTTTTATTCTCTTCAGTTTTATTTTCGAGCCATGGTAAATTAGTCTTGTCTTATCAGAATTAATCGTTAGCCCATTAGCGCAGTACCATTGTTGTATTGAAACTATGTGTTTTTGCATCTTTTCTTCAGCAATAGTAGTATCAGCGTCGCTCGTATAGACAACTAAGTCGTCTGCGTACATTAAAAATGCATTTTCTGGGAGACAGTTTTTTATATCATTGATATAAATCAAAAACAGTAACGGGCCCAGTATGGAGCCTTGGGGGATGCCATATTTAACAGTACAGGTTGTAGATTTTTTCTGACCATATTCAGTGTAACAGTTGCGACCTTTCAGATAGTCGGCGAACCAAGCAATCAGTCGTGGCCCCAATCCAGCCTCGCCCAGTTTGTATAACAGGATGTCATGATCAATGCAATCGAATGCCTTTTTGATGTCCACGTATAACGCTAGAGATATGTTATCGTTATTGAGTTCTTCCATTAAAAATTTGGTTAACATGAGAACTGCCCCGCCCGTGCTATGTCTTTTTCGGAACCCGAATTGTCTTACACAAAAAAAGTTTTTCTCTTCTAGAAAATTGTAGATCTGTATGTGTATCACCCGCTCCAGTATTTTACCCGGAGTTGGTAATACGCATACAGGTCTCCAATTGTTTATGCATTGAAGGTCTCCTTGTTTCGGCAAGGGTGAGATCCTGCCGTCCTTCCAAGACTGGGGGAAGCTGCTGGTTTCCACTAATTCTCTTAATAACCTAACAAAGTATTCTACAGAATTCGTTAGTGTCGTTTTTAACACTTTACAGTTCACATGGCTTATGCCTGATGATTTGTATGTTTTCATACATTTTATTAGTTTTTTTACCTTATCGACTGTTATACACATAGTATCGATCTCGAACCCATTTTTATCTGATCTCTCCACGAATCTTAACATGCAGTCATCTGGGAGTTCGTCTCTTAATTTACTCCCGATAGAACAGAAAAACGCGTTCGCGTGTTCAGCACATTTATCAATAGGAAGTAGTGTACCCGAGTCTGTCTTATAACAAATAGTTTTCTTATCCCCGTGAGGTTTTATAATTTTATTTACTTCTTTCCAATATAATCTATAGTTTGAACTGTACCTTTCTAGTTGAGTCATGATGAAATTTTTTTTGTTGGAGACAAAATCATTGGCTATTTCCTTTTTCAGTGTTTTTATTTCGTTTAAGAGTTTATGTTTCTTTTCTGTATAGTGAAGATCTAACCCCCCTATTTCTAACTTATTCAACTCATCACATTTGTTTTCCCTGGTCATAATTTTGTTTTTTAGTTCCTCAGATACCCAGGGTGTTTCACTAAACCTAATGGTACGTTCCCTTAATGGCGCTACTTCGTTCAGATATTTTTGTAAGGTCATCAACCATTCATCCCAACCAATCATCTTAATCCCTGGTTTGTTGACTTGTGTTACCTGACGATATTAATGCCAATGTAACAGTAGTATGAACCTCCCCACACACCCTCAATCCTATTCGATGGCCAATATTGATGTGCTTTCCATGTTTTCTTAGTCTCCCCGAGGCAGTAAATTCCAAATGAAAAATATTTCCTCCATTTTTTCATGACCCCAACTGTCATCCCTGTTAATTTGTATGTATGCAATATCGTGAAACTGGGTCATTAATTGCACAAGAAGGCAAAACGATCCACATGTATTGTCACCTTTATACAACCTGGCTCTGTCGCCTCTACCCTGTCCCTGACCCTACCAATAATAACCCCAGTTAGAGGTGAGGATGCCCGGCGTCTAACAGGTATAACAGTGGCGTGGTCGTGGGCCTGATTTCAGCGTTATTACCACACCTGTGGAATACCGCTGTCTGTCCGTGGTGTACACCTGTATGAACACACCTGTAGCAATGTCACTGTGAGGAGAGACACGCCCATCACTCTCCACCCACAGACTGTGTCACTGTGTATGTACGGTACAGTGACAGACTGTGAGGGGAGTGACTATAGTTCGTCCACCATATGCTGGTTACAACTAGACAGTGCATGTGGTACAGGTGGAAGGGAGAGATTGACACTCGACTATTTCGTGCAGGTGAAGGTTTTTAGTGAAACCAGTGTTGGAGTAACACTGGAATATTTCGTTGCCTTTGACGATCCCTTATTTTATCCGGACTTATTGCCATGTCGGTAAAAACCCAGTTTTCTTGATTTAGTAAACTACAAATATGGATATACATGTACATTGTACTCGATAAAAGGTTGCCCAGCTACAACCTTTTTGAACATGAATCTTTTTTCATTATCAAACTTTTGAAACAGATACCCTCATCAATTTACCTGATTTTCTTCCACATGATATTCTAAAAAGATATACATGCATCCTACTAAGCGTTATTCATCGTTGAGACAACACCTGACCAGTTCCTACAACTGGCTTCAATAGATAGTTTGTCGGGTTAAATATAGACAGCACGAGGCTTGCGGGGCCGGTGCTCTATTAGGAACCGAGGTGAGATACCTGTAGTGTGTGATGCTATATTGGATACATTTGTAATCGATAAGGGTGCACCAATGGGATTTCTATTATTATAAGAAACGTGATTCTGTGCTTTCTTTGGCTCTATAGATATACCTGATGTTGCGCATTTTTTTCAAGAAGGTTTTCCCATTAGTCATCCTTTCCATATACACAACATTGAAAGGATAATTAATAGAAAACAACGTTCTGGAAAAAAATATGTAACCAGTGGAGCCTTTAATGTTTTTTACTACAGAAAGAATAGATTTCATGAAGGAATGTACGTTGTAAGGTGATCGTACTAAGAATAAGGAGTTATTGTATTTCTTGATGTAGTAGTTTCATATGGAAATTTATACTTCGCGATAGAGGATTCGAGATAGCCATATACACCTGGTTTTGATTCTGATTGTAGATAAAATGCATATTTATTACTCTAGATAATATATTACCACATTTTGGTCGCTGAATACCATTGGGAAATATGCACTTTATTCCGTATTAATGGTATTAAGAGCAATTCATTTCTCGAACTCCTAGCCATAAACTGTACAAAGAAATTCATACAATACCATATCCAAAATATTGTCATGAAAAAATAGACCCAACACACCTAATAAAATCAAGAATATCAAGAATAGTCCTTTTTTATGCTTGTTGATCATAACAAATGTTTAATTTTTATGAGAGGAGTCGACCTAGGAATTACTTCACACACCACAAGGTTTCAATGCCGTCCGCACACAGGCCAATGAACACATAAACATACATTGAGAGACCAGGCTGGTTATCAAATATTTATCAAGGTTAATACAGCAGTAATCATTTTCATTAAGATTGTAATAACAGTTGTGTGTTTGATAATACAAAGCTGGTTTTTATTTTGTATATCGGTAAATTAAAATTTGGACTTTCATTTTCTGCACTAATTAGTGCAGGGTGCTATTAGACAATGGTGGATCTGATGACATTAGATGACACAAAACAGGGAGAATCCACAAACGAATAACTTTTGTCTCTGCCTTTCCCCATGCACTTAAAAGTTCTGCTGCTCTGGTCTAAATGGGGGAGGTGGGGGTGCCACGTGGGGAGACAGACAGAGACATGGTCGGTGGTAGGGGTAGGTGGTGGTTGTGGGTAGAGAGTAAGAGTACCCGCCGAACCGGCTGGGCACATGAAAAGAGCACACACAGTGTACCGCAGCAGACCGAGTCACCAGCTGCCAACTCTCCTCACAATTTACTGTCTGCTCGAGTCACTTGGTGTTACTGCGCTGTATTATTGCGTGTGTGGAGATAGAAGTATGGATTTTTGTCGCTATGTATGGTTTATTTATCTAATCTTCGTTATAAATGATATCTTAAATCATCTTCTCTGCCTTTGTCACTGACTGTTTTTTTCTTTATTTATTTTTTAGACCAATCTTAAGTGCCTCTTTCCACAGCGCTCCAGTTCACCCCCCCCCCCCCACCCACCCCATTCAGCCCTCATCATGTTATTATTTTGCTTTGATATTGCCCCGATCACCATGAAAATTCCCTCCCTCCCTCCCTCCCTCCCTCCCTCCCTCCCTCCCTCCCTCCCTCCCTCCCTCCCTCCCTCCCTCCCTCCCTCCCTCCCTCCCTCCCTCCCTCCCTCCCTCCCTCCCTCCCTCCCTCCCTCCCTCCCTCCCTCCCTCCCTCCCTCCCTCCCTCCCTCCCTCCCTCCCTCCCTCCCTCCCTCCCTCCCTGCCTCCCTCCCTCCCTCCCTCCCTCCCTCCCTCCCTGCCTCCCTCCCTCCCTCCCTCCCTCCCTCCCTCCCTCCCTCCCTCCCTCCCTCCCCTCCCTCCCCCCCTCCCTCACTCACTCACTCACTCACTCACTCACTCACTCACTCACTCACTCACTCACTCACTCACTCACTCACTCACTCACTCACTCACTCACTCACTCACTCATAGAATATCTATTTCTCTGGTGGATTACGTTTTAATTTGGCGGCTGAATGCTGCATACACCTCTGTCTGTTTACCCACACACTGTGAGCCGTCACGTAGACGAGGTGTTTCCTCACCTCCGACTACCACCAGACTGACCCATCCCCATGACAATAAATCAGTCTGCACCACTGTGTACAGAGAGTGCAACAACAACAATATACACATGTAGTCTTCCCGGAACTCCTAGAACTCCTAGAATTCAGAAAGTGAAGTATGAATACCGGAGGTCTAGTGACATTCACAGGTCACACGATTGTGGAAGTTAACTGTCTGTGTCATTGCTTGTGAAAGGTTTTAAAAAGAAGGGTGAAAAATTGAAGAATAATTCTATTTAAAAAGAAAAAGCATCTCGTGCCCATCGTGGCTTTGTTGCACCTTTGTCAAGTACATGTGCAATGAAATTTGGTGATACATTCTTTTTTAAGGGCTGCATTATCCACATACAGTAGAACTTCCCTAAAATCCAATACACACTGTACGAATTCGGAACATGAATGTTCCTTTCTCGGCGACAAAAGAACAATCGTAAGCTCAGGCGAGGCCTAGAAAATGTGTCGGCCAATGTGACACCCCCCTACAGTAATTTGCCTAAGATTTGGAAATCCCCCCCATGGCGATGTACCTTTGTCGCCGACAAATTGCAGTCCAATGTTCCGAAATCGGGACCGATAAATTAAGGAATGTGTTCCTTCCCGTTGTCCCCGACAACAGAGTTTAAGAAATACCCCCCGTGGTTCCTACCAATTATGGCCCTTAATTAGTCGCTGGGTGAGCAAAAATGCCCATGCCACACACAGACTGAGGCCAGCTCACCGATTTAACTCCCATATACTGAGATTTATTACTTGTTCCTTTATCGGTGGCCCTAAATCGCTCACGATTTACGCAGTCCGTCGTCCAGTGTGGACAGAATTTGCTTACGATTTACTCATCCTAATGGCTGCCATAAACGTTGTGGGAATAGTCGACGCGATGTACATATTCGCCTGAGACAAGTTAAATAACCCTGACGATTCAGGGAGTTAATCGGTGGAAACGAAATCGTTCAGTGGGTATTGGCTTTAAGGTTGACACCCCGCTTAAGGGGTCATTTTGGTGCATAATGGAGGGTGTCCCCTTAAACGGAATGCTACTGTATAAGATGTGTATTAATGTTTCCCAACCGTGAGGACGGCATGACCACATGTGGTTTTGAACACAAATCGTACCGTGCGTGAGGTATATGAGATATAAATCCCACAACGAAATTGCAACTCCTTATATATTCTTTTTTCTTCTTCCTCTTGAAATTGAAAATTCGGACAGGACTAACGAACTAATAGTGTTGCACTGATAGTAGAGGTGGAAAGCAAATGATAATTTTCCCCACTCGAATTAAATTCTGATCTCTGTACATATTCAAATTGCGGATCTGGCATTGAAATTAGTAATCCTAGTCAGTCTCAATATTTATCTAAAGGTCTTCGCAGATAACCTATATCTATCAAATACAAGTACATTGTACAAAACTATGTACATGTATATATTCCTCTATTTGAGAGTATAGCCTCCTATTGTTGGGAAATACCAGAAGTGTTGCACAGTGTGCATTCCTGTGGTTCAGGGATGGGCGTGTAGGGCCGACTTGAGACAGACATATGGAGACAATGCTAGTGAGGTGATACACTGCCAAGTGGACCTGTACATATGTCCGTTTTAGTGAGCACAAACACCGGAATAATCAGCTCACAAATCTAGACAGGCTCCACCTGTTTTGAGTCTAACAAACCACACCTGTCATAGGTTTGAGTTTTTTTTATAATAGCCTGAGAATGAAACCATCTCTATAAATCATTTTTGTTTTGTGATAATAGTATGAGTTTGCAGAATCACATTTTTCATAGATTTGAGTTTTTGCAGGGTTTAGATTTCCACTTTTCTGTATGTCCTCAAGTTTTCAGCTATGCCAGTTTTCCACTTTTCAGTGCAACAGGTCTTCCTGAGTTTTTTCAAAATACAAAGAAACCTCCTTTAATTAAGGCAGATTTTAAGAATAAAACAGCATTTCTTACCCGAATATTTAAAATATGTTCATATGTCACCTCAAATATCCAGAAACTCATTTGTATGTTTTGTTCAGTAAATCATTTGTTTTGTGAGACCAAAAATCCAAATTTGATCTGTACGAGGACTCGCCCACTCCCCTGATAGATTCCTGGTGCCACTTGTCTTCCAATCAGAACAAAGGATCAGTTTAGAGACTGGAAAGTTCTCCCAAATGATCCCTCTAACAGCGTATTAAATAACTAGAGTATGCTCTCTACCCTACATTTTCAAATGTATAGGTTTTAAAACACGAGAGTTAGTTTGCAGGGAGGTATGTTACTGACGGTCAATCACATGAAGCTACTCCCCTTTGTAACTCGCAGTTATACACAGTTATTGCTCAAATTTGAATAGATATTGTAGAGTTAGACTTCTTTCAACGATACCTGGTCCTAACAATTCAAAGTCATAGTTTTCCAACTAAAGCTACCTTTTATTGGTAAGACGGACCATAGATGAGTAATTGGAAAGATTTGTGTTCAGTCGGCCTATTCACTCCTCCCCACCTTCCATTATTGATGGCCTTAGGGGTTTCAGTGCCGCGGTAAACCGCTCTGATATGTACAATGTATTGATCTGACTATATCGGTGGTCCATCTGTTGGATGTCCTACTGCACAGCTCACTTGGACATATCAAAGGGAAATTGATCCTCTCAGGTGATTTATCCTTAATATAATTCATGGTATCGCGGACTAAGGTTACATAGTTGTTTTATTCTATCAGCCCGTAGTTATATGTAAACATTTACTTATTCATCAAATTGAAACTGCATGGTGCGCATTCACACTGGTGCCCTGTGCCGTGGTCTGCTCTTTATGCTACCTGGTGTGCTGATTCCCCATTGGCTGATTTTTTGACTGGCCACGTCGGGCTGCGTCTTGCTCTACCTGGCTGCATCTAGTTAGATCTTCCTAAATCTTAAACGATCTGCTTGACCGATTGCCCCTGTGTGTGCAGCCCCCATTATCTCTCATGACCAATACTGGGGCGGCGGTTTTCCACCAGAGCGATCTAGCCAGGCACACTCACACCATTCAATCCGACCTAGCAAGTCTATAAATCAGCCAGGATCGGTATCCCAGTGAAACACTCGCTTTATATCTGACCTACATTACCTTTTCCTCGTATATCACTTATTCCTGTGCAGTACCAGGGTCAGCTTAAAGTGAGAAAAAATACTAGAGGAAAACATTTATAACTGCATTGACAATATAGGAAACGTCAAGATTTGTCTAGAACTTTAGGTTATTTGAAGCGGGGGTTAGAGAGAACCGCAGTAACGTTTTACATTAATCGCTCACTTTAAGCATGTAGGGCAAGTGAAAAAACTTGCCTTTCGTTTTGAATCATATAAGCTGTTTATATTATGACTCATTATTTTCCAGTGACGTGCTCAGTTCACAGTAGTTGTTGAATAGTTAACTTATAAGAATTGATCCTTCTGTCTCTTGGGCCCACAATTAAATATATGTATATATCGAATTATATCATCACCTTTTCCAGAGACTTTAGACATCTAATATTGAATTTTAGTGTTAATGACATTAGGCAAAGATAGGGATGATGCAATCAATTTTTATAAGGTAACTGTTCGATTATTGACAGTCATTACATCCTGATTTCATAGATCAAGTAACTTCCTTGTTTAATACATATTAGCGTCAAAACCTGCCTAATGCCTCCCCTGGTTGATTTATACATTGACATCCTTGATGAAGAACGATTCTTTTCTGATTTAGAGCCATTGTTTTCACTTTACGTCACTGATAGCTCCGCCACTCCTTCTTTCAATACATTTTTGTCTCACCTGGTTATCTGTATGCCAGACTTAAAGAGCCATACAACTTGGAGTCTCCTTGAAGTTGTTTTCCCCCTGTTTTCATTTCCAGTTTATAAAATCCTTTATCTTGTATAAAAACGAAGATAATATAAATTGAGCCTCATTCATACCAATAAAGAAGGCCCAAAATGGCCTTCAGTCTCCACTCCTTGGCCTTCACTGTTGTGCTTTCTATACCCAACTGATATCCATGCGTTTCTCTTCCCATGCATAGACTTGTACACCAGGTCAACTAGGGGCCTTTCTATGGTAGTTCTCCATTGAAAAATGGTGATCGATATCAAACAGGAAGAAAAGTCTCCTTTGTAGTTGTTTCTAATGGCGATCTGTGATTGATTTTACCGTCATATCAATGTACACCAAAGTTCTAGACACCCTATACAACAGGGAACATACAAGCATTGAATATAAACCGTTAATAGATTCACAGATGCCAGTTTTTATTTTGTCCTTATCCCTTGTTTCTTATCCCTTGTTTGGTACAAAAATGATATTAATTAAGCCTCATTTAGCCCAATAAAACAGTGTTTTGAACCTCCACACAGAGCCCCAGTCCAATGCAATGGCCGAAACTGATGTACTTTCCATATTTCCTTGGTCTCTCTGAGGCAGTAGTACCACATTCTTTACAAGGCCCCAAATTACATCCGTATTGGTGGTGTTTACTGAGGTTCACAATATTGTTTAGTTACTGTCACTGATTACTGTAAAAACCAAAAGAATGTCAGAGACCTTAGATGCATGTTTACGTGTGTACAAGAGGGTTTACGTCAAACACAAACATCCTGAAAGTCGGTCCTCTGCTTGTAGGGAAAGCGGAACAATTCGCTAATTTCGAAACTACATTTGTTTCTAGTAGCATTTCCTAGTTTTACTGATCTAGGTCTAGAAATACATAGGAAGGTCCCAGTCCTTTCAGATTTAAGGGTGGGAAGGGGATTATACAATTGCTGCGAATTTCAACTAGACCTTTCAATGTACTTATATATTCATACATGTGCAGTATAAGACAATAGTAAAAAATGTTTATCTAAAAAAGAAATTGTATGTATTGTATTTTGCATAAGAGCTCTTTTTTATTTTAATAAGAAACAAATATAACCATTTGAACATATCATAGCCTGGAACGTTTGCCTTCTATTAGATAATTGAATTCACCCTGTGTACAGGAGCATCCCGCACAAGGCGGCACCACGCGTAAGGAGACACATAAACTCGGAATGGTGGGTGACCCCTTACGTGGGGTTCTCCCATGTGCAACTCTTAATGCAAACTAGAGTAGACTTTTACAATTACGACCACCTTAGGGACTGGGCTAAAATGATTACATTAGCAAGGTGGTCGCTTTACCAAGAGTGCAGTGTAAAAGGAAGGATTTAAAAAAATTAATGATAACATAATTACAAACATAAAACATTGCATGGCATATGATAATAAAATAGTTTGTTTTTTTGTTCATCAAATTTCACCAGTTTTGGTGGTTTTATTGTTTGGAAGCAACCCTGCTCCAGCTTTACTATATAAACTTTACTGTTGGCATATTACAATCCAGTTCATCTCAGAACCCTGGCAGGTGTAGTATAAAAAGTACACATAATGACATAATATAATTTAACTTGACAAGAGAAGAAGTGATGAGTAATGAGATGGAATGAAACAATGCCGAACAAATGACTTTTCATCAAAGATCTCAAACTTATTATCTGTTACCATCTCCTCTCATAGTGGTTCACTCGGCTAGCCAGCAAAATTCCTGGCCACGGACATGTATTTATATCTGGTCGCATTAGTGAGTAAATTTGACGTTTGGTTTTTCTAATATGTGGCCCTTAGGCAAGTTGGTAAAAAAAAGCGAGGTGGTTCGTGTTACTGAGTTTCGTAAACATCCAATAGAGGGAAACAGTTTGGAACTGACTCAAAATGTCCTTAATCGCGCGGTGGTCGTATTAGCGAGGGGGTCATTAGGTGAGAGTTGATATGGGTTACAAAGTCCTCATTGAAATTGTATGGGGCCACATTAAACCACTATCCATTGTTTATTAGTGGCACACTCATGTTTTATGGCTTTTCCAAACCCATTCTCGAATTTATTTTTTTTTTAAATTATTTTTTTTGTCTAAGAATACACCCGTAGCCACGTTTTGAACCATTCTCGAATTTCTAGGAATAGTAGTTATCATTAATGGTCATACAAGAATACACCAATCGATTCATTTTGGGGCAGTCGGCTCTGTAAATTATTCGAGGTTGACAACGTAATACACTCAATGGCGCTCGTTTATTACTACGTGTCAGCCTCTCATGGTTTACGGCTACCCGTCCAAAAATCATCGATTATTGTATATAATGTAAGTCTTTACCCTAGTAAAAACAGTGTCTTTTAATTAAAAAACAAAAACTAATAAATCCTCTCTCTTTATCACACAGATCCTGT
This sequence comes from Alentia gelatinosa, assembly GCA_950022655.1. Taxonomy (NCBI): domain Eukaryota; kingdom Metazoa; phylum Annelida; class Polychaeta; order Phyllodocida; family Polynoidae; genus Alentia; species Alentia gelatinosa. The sequence goes on along the minus strand of OX465579.1, from coordinate 78,293,965 downwards.
TTTGCACGCTGAACACGCACAAGATCGACATGAACCGGCTGCTGGGCGGTCAGATCGGCCTCGAGGACTTCATCTTCGCGCACGTCAAGGACCGGCCCAAGGAGGTGGAGGTGGAGAAGTCGGAGGACGCACTCGGTCTCACCATCACCGACAACGGCGCCGGGTACGCCTTCATCAAGCGCATCAAGGAGGGCTCCATTATGGACCGCACAGTGGGTGTGGAGCTCGGCGACCACATCGAGAAGATCAACGGAACCAGCCTCGTTGGATGCCGCCATTTTGAGGTGGCCAAGATGCTTAAGGAGATCAAGAAGGGATCCATGTTCACCATACGGCTAATCTCACCCAAAAAGACCGGATTCTGTGAGTGGTTTATTGCTAATTATCTGTGGTTTTTTTTGGTGGTTTAATCTTTTATATATATTTTCAAAGATGGCAGACTTCCATTTTTCAATGGATATTGAATTGTATTTATTGTAGCATATATTCACATGCAGAATTACTGGCAATACAGACCTGAAACCATTGTACAATGTAAAAAAAAAAAAAAGGCACATTATTGTTGTTAAGAAATTACAATCTTGACAGGGTATTGGTCCATGCGCAGTATAAAATTGTGGGTATTTATTTCATGCTGATTGGTACTGTTCCTCGTTGTAATAGTTATGATAACCGTGGTACAAGTAGATAGAAAATTTTTGTTTCTGAAGGTTATACATTTAGATACGCTATATCTTGTAAATGCAAAATAATCTTACCTATGGTTTTTAAAAGATGGGATATTTGAAGTTTTACTTCCCAATCTTATATAATCAGAGGACAAAGTTATTCTAAGATAAGTCGGTAAATTCGTTTTCTTTTATTCCACTGAAAATGATGAATGATATATAAAACATCTAAGTGGGTATGATGGGTTCAGAATACGTGTAAATAGGCACAGCTGTGGCCCACCGTGGATTTATATGATGTTTGTGCTATGTAGGATTTAACCAAGTTTGTTCTAGATTGATTTTGCATGATGTAAATAGAAATATCATTTACACAATTATTCTAATGAGCCAGACATTCCCGTAATACTAAAAAAAAAGTTTAAAAAGGAGGAAATCCTAAATGAAACAGCCATATGTTCACAGAAGAACAGTTATCTTAATGAACGAAGTATGCCCCCCATGTATTTAACCTGAATCAGAACATCAATTACACAATTGTTTTCTTGAAGCTAAAAAGAATTTCCCCAAACTCAAAAACTTTAAAAGAGAAGAGAAAATTCTAAAGGAAACAATCATATGTACAAAGAGAAACAGTTATATCTTAATAAAGCATACTAGTATTAAGACATAAAAAGATATGGTAGTTTAGAGTGTGTCATAAAACAGAAACAGTTTACATTGCGGTGAGTATAGGGGTGGGCACACCTGGGCGCAAATACTCTCTCCTTTATAGCCATTCACTGGATCATTCTGCATGTCCCACTTACCCGACTACTTTATGGGTCAGCTGGCATTTTGTATGTTTTTTTTTGGTTGTTTTTGGAATATTTTTCTGTCGTCCGGAGCCACCTTGCTCGATCTACGTCATCTGTTCAGACAGATGTGTGAATAGATGAACAGGAAAGGGGGTAATGTAGAAAAATAAACTAGAACACATTAGGTGGCGTAAAATGATGTAAAAATGTAGCTTGGGCGACATTTTTGTAGCGCAAGACTATTCGTCATAGAAAATATTTTTATTGGTTTCAGTTTTTATCAAACTGCTCAGTTATTCTTCTAGTAGAGTGGCTTTCTTTTCCCATAGAAATTCACATTTTCATTGTGAGTGCATTAAATCTCTTTTCTCTTATAAAAACAAAGATAAAATTGGTTGAGGTCCATTCATGCCAATAAATCATCGGCTTGAACCTCCCCACACAGACCCTCAGGCCCATGTTTTCTTGGTCTCTCTATAGCAACAAAATCCACAAATCATATCCCTGTTCTGATTTTTCTCTTTTCTTTTCCTTCTTTTTTTTATATTCCAGTTCTGGTAAAGAGGTATGGGACTTTCCCGGAATTCAGAATACGGTCATTCTTGAGATCAGTGGAAATCTGAAGGAATCACCAGGTTCTAACGAATTTAATGATTAATAACTCAGTACATATGGTCTTTATTTGATTTCAGCACACATCGGCCCCAACACCGGGCGGAAATCGGGAAGTGGCAGTGTCGGCACGGGTAAAGAGACTCTCCGGTTAAGAGCTAAAGGCCCGGCCACAGTTGAAGTTGTAAGTGTTGTCAAAATTCCCTTTAGCCTTAGGATATCGACATTTATTATCCATCGTATACAAAGCCCCCATTGAAAATGAATGGAGACTCAGTAAACCACGACCCATTGTATACAAACTGTCAGATACCATAACTGTGGTATACGGATTCAAACCTGTGGTATACGGCCTCTTATCTCACCCCAGATATTTTTTCTCCGTAGACTTAACATTGGAAACTCGTATCTAACGCCCATTAGATATTTAGGAAAAATATCCAATGGGGGATAATGTCACAAATGTTAGCCCATTAGTCAATATTAAGGGTGAGATAAATTCAGAAACCCATTCAAGTTTAGGGTCAGAGCTCGATCCCATCTAATTTGAATCACATAGTAATTCACGCGGCTTCGCCTTGTGAATTACTATGTGATTCAAACTCGATGGGATAGAGCAAAGAAAGAGTCCCAATTGTTATACCATTTGATATGGCAATTACTGGGTATAATTTATTCGAAAAGATGGATAATAAATGCAACAAACAATGATTTTGTGGATAGGCGGCTCTGTAAACCACTTGAGGTTGACATCGTAATAGGCGTCAACCTCTCGTGGTTTACGGCCGCCTGTCCACAAAACCATCGATTATTGTCTATATCACCTATTCTTACCGACCCGACAGATTCTTCGGGAAAAGGTATGATCGGGCAGAGTTTGCATCTCAATGTCTGAAAGGCTTTAAGGACGCATGCTGCACCCCCGCACTATTGACGCATAATGCACCCAGGCATTTTTTTGGTGTTAATTTCACAATAAAGAGTTTTTTAATGGAAATATTCACCCGATTTTTTTGATTTTTTTTTATATCAAATTTTGACATTTTGTTGGGGACAAGCTATATGTATTATTAATTAAAAGTTATATGTGAAAAATATCTTGAGGTTGTCCATGCAACGTATATATATATATATATAGGTAGGATGACAGGGCTGCTACTCGACTAGCGAGTAAGTGACCGATTTGAACGCGGTTTTCGACGAATTTCGCGCGGAAATTTGTATCATTTCTTCAGAACTTGACCGTGGTTGGTGGATTGAGGTTAGATGACCTTATTCCAGTGTTTTCTTTGGCCGCACGTTGAGACAAAGACACTTGAACTTGTTGTTCAACCAATCCCTGCAGCTGTTGTTTCAGGTTATGTCAACAAAGTATGTGGCGCCCTCTGTGTTGTAGTTACAGGGTGGCGTCCTCTGTTGAGTTCCTGTGGAACTGATCGTTCTGCTGCTACTCCTGCCCTCTGTGAAGGAAAGTTGGAGTTGTTCTGTGCTTAGTGGAATCTATGGTCTGCATCTGTGTGATGTCAGACCTGACTTACTCGTTAGTTTCGACAGAATATGTCACATCAGGCGTTTTGTTAGCAACTTTTTGGTGGTCTGAGTGGAGGTGTCTACCTCAAATTGTGGAGAGCTCCCCTAGTTATAAGGCGGTTTTCCTTATACTGATTCTACTGAAATTTCTTCCGCGTTACGGTTCAAATCATTGGTCACGGTTAGTCGGTATGGATATTTAGTGAACTTGGGTATAATTATTAGTGCGAATTCATCCTGTGAGATGGGCCTCCGCCGTCAACTCTTTGCGAGTCCGATAGGGCGGTATCATTCTGACAGAAATTTTTTTTGACATGGCATTGGTAGTTCTTATCCATATTTACTATCCATGGTATTGAGCCCCCTGGGTGCTTGGCACTTGAGACGGTGGATCCAGTTGTACTCGATTTTGTCTCTCAGGGTGCGTGCTCTTTTGCTCTCGGGATGTTCGTATATGTAGTCTACTACATATATCTGTACATCCTTTTCGCCATCATGGTCCTTCATGTTGAAGTGTCTTGGGACATCGTTTGTCCCCGCGTTTTTGCGTATCGCTCTGAGGTGTTCGTATAGCCTCTCTTTGAGCTTGCGTTTTGTTTGTCCCACATATTGGGCCCCACATTTCTTGCATTCTATGCAATAGATGATGTTCGAGCTGTTGCATGAAACTTCGTCTTTGCATTTGTGCGTTGTGCCTTTGGTCTTGGACCGGATTGTCTTGCTTTTTTTTATGTAGGGGCAGTATTTGCAGTCCTTTTTGGTGCATTCGTTGTCCCATTTTTTCTCTTTACAGAGTTTTGCCTGGAGAGGGTGGTATGTCGTTTTCGTTCTGACCTAGTGGTCCCGTAGGTTTTTGGGCCTACGGTAGCCTTTTATCAGACTGGAATTGTACAGCTTTTTGGTTGTGCTGGATTTGCCCAGTATTTCCCAATTTTTCTGTACAATCGAGGGTAGGGTTTTATGTCCCTGTCTGAAGGTGCTTATCAGAAAGACTCTCTCTCGGTCTTCCTTCTTTTTGGTGCTCTTTTTGAGGGCATCTGCCCTATTGATCTCGTCCATGCGTGCCTTACATTTCTCCAGGAGGTTAGGGGGGTACCCCCTTTCTTTGAAGTCTAGGATCTTTTGTTTGGCATTGTGTTCGTAATCCCTGTTGTCTGAACAGATCCTCTTTACTCTCAGTATCTGGGAGTAAGGGATGCTGTTTCTTTGCGAGGGGGGGGTGTGCCGAGTCATATCTGAGATATGTGTTTTCGTCTGTCGGCTTGGTGTACAGATCTGTGAAGAGTGTGCCATGTTGGTCCACCTTCACTGTTGTGTCCAGAAAGTTCACCTGTTCGGTGGATACCTCTTTGGTGAACTTGATGCTGTGATGTGACCTATTGAGGTAGTCTATCCATTTGGATAGTTCCTCGTGTCCATGTTCCCATATGAAGAAGATATCATCTATATATCTCCACCATACTCTGGGTTTCAGGTGGTAGCCGTCTATGAGTTCCAACTCCAGGGCTTCCATAAACAGATTAGCGTACGAGGGGGCTAGCCTGGTCCCCATAGCCGTTCCGCTGATCTGGATATAGTTAGTGCCATTGAACTGGATGTTGTTGTTCTCTAGTACCAAGCGCAGTAGATCAATCAGGCTCTCTGTGCTTGGTTGTTCTCTTTTGGTTCTGTTTTTAGATAGCTTTCGCTTGATTACCTCTATACCTTCGTTGTTGGGTATGTTGGTATACAGGGCTCCCACATCTAGGGTGCCTAGTATGTTGCCTTTCTTTGATGTACGATTTGATCTTTGGGACCTCCGTTTTGAGGAAATTGTCTGTAAATTTAGAGATTTTTTCCGTTGCACAACCGTTTCCGGAGACCACTGGTCTCCCTGGGGGGGGGGGGGGGGGGGGGGGGGGTGTAGCACACCCTTGTGTATTTTTGGAAGAAAGTACACTTGGGGGGCTCTGGCCTCCGTGGTTTTGAGAGCGTCGCCCATTTTGGGGGAGAGTTCTTCGTTTTCGACCATATGGTCAATTTTGTCATTGATTTTCGAGTTGAGGATCTTTGTAGGGTCTTTGTTGAGGGCCCTGTAGACCTTTTGGTCTCCCAGCTGTCGTTGAGCTTCTTTGACATAATCTGAGGTGTTCATCACCACAGTTGCCCCTCCCTTATCAGCTGGTTTGATAGTGATGTCTCTGTTCTTGGACAGCGACTTGAGGGACATTCGTTCTGCCCGCGTGACATTTTGTTTAGTGCAGGTCTTGTGTGTGTTAGCGGCTGAGAGACTAAGTTCATTAACAGCTATGAAGCCCTCCAGGTTCGATGAACCTTGGGGGGCTGAGAACGACTTGGCGTCCTTTAATTCTTTAATCAATGTTGGGTTGGCATATGGTGTCTTACCTGGTGTGCATACCGGTGTTTGTGCACTACTTACCGGTCCGGTCTGGTCCGGGTTGGGAGGCCCATTGGGTTAGATCGGAGGTCTGGATGTGGAGTGTGGTTTCTTATTGAAGAATTGATTTAGTCTAAGGTTACGATGGAATTTGTCTAGATCTAATTTCAATTCGCCTTCTTCCACAGTCGTGGTTGTGGGGCAGAAACTTAAACCTTTATCCAGTAATGAGATCTCAGTACTACTCAAAGTTTTATCTGAAAGGTTGACCACAGTGCCTGTTTTCGAGTATTTCATGGAGGTACTGTTATTGGCTTTGACATTAGACTTTTGAGTTTCTACGTTACTGCGTTGGTTGTCTACATTATCTTTATCAGAGAGAGAACACGATACAGAGCATTGTTTAACAAGTTTAATGCTAGTAACATTGGCATGGTCGTCATCGTTATCAATAGTATTGTCAATTGATTTTACAGCTTCGTGGACTGGTCCTGTTTTGGTCCCTTGTTCTGTCCGCGTCCCCTTGGTCCCTTCCCGCCTCTGCCGCGGCTCTTGTTCTTTGTGAACTGGGCGAGGGGTCGCTGAAAACCCGGTGGGTTGTTCTCGTTGTCGACTGGGATGTTCTTGGCACCGGAGTTGGATCCCTTGGGGTCTAGGATCGTGGACTCCTTTGGAGCTCTCGTAGCTCGTTTCTGTAGGCGCTCCTCGAGGATACTGACCTCCTTGAGGTAGTCATGCCTCGCTGTGAGGTCTGCGTGTGCCTTGACCTCCTTGACGGTGCGAGCGATGTCCTCCTGTTCCATCTTGGCATCAGTGAGAGTTGAGAGGATGAGCTTGGCCTGTTGGTCCCTGATCTCATGCTCGACCCCTTCGCGGTTCTTGAGTGCCTCTGCCACGAGTTTGGTAATTCTCATGGCCGACGCTTTCCTCTCCGCTAGGATGTAGGCCCTCATCTCGTTGTCGAGGTACCCCGGTAGTGGGGCCAGGCCCACCGTCCAGGGTTCGATGTGCCCCAGGCTGACCGCATTGAAATAGAAGGCCGAGCGGGCCTCGTTTTTCATCTGCTTGTTGGCGGCGTCCCTCATCTCTCGCCAGGTCCGATGGAGTGACCTTGGTAGGCTGGCGTCGATGATCTGAAAAGAAGAGAAAGATTTTTTAGGGTCTCTCTTAATGTCAACTTTGTCAGATCTGGTTTGGGTTACAGTGTCAATTACATTTGAATTTTTGTTTGTAACCTTCAATGGGAGTGAATGTATGTCAGCCGGTTCGGTTGTACTCAGTGTAATATTATTCACAGGTTGCAAATTAATGCTACATAAATCATGTGCAGTTTTGGGGGAGACTGATCTGTTGATGACACCAGTGCCAGGGTCATAGCTGTCACTGTCACTGCTGTCAGCCAGACCATTGAGTAGGGACAGATTTTCTAAGTCCAAACTGTTATTTGTGTCAACAGGCTTCGAAAAGCTACAAGTTGTGTTGATCTCCCTATTTGGGATATAATTACATGTCTCTAAATTGCGAGTATCGGCCCGTTGTTTGACAGTGTGGGGGCCTGTAACGATATCGACAATGTGTGACGGGCCGCTCCCGGGAGGGGAGTGCGGCGAGTTCCGCCGGGTGTCCGCGGCCGTACCTGCCGACGGGCGGGCGCCGGTGGCCCATATAGGATGGGTGCACGGCGAGTCCCGCCGGGGATGTGCGGCCAGACCTGCCGGCAGGTGTGCGGCGGTGGTCGGTCTCCTGTCCTCCGTCGCCCGCTGTCCGGCATGTGGGTCGCCGGCGTGTCCCGACCCGCGATAATTTCGCAGAAATCAGGCTTCTCTCCCGTTGGCACGGAATGACGTGCCATGGGAGCGAAGTAGTCGTTTATCTGGGTGTGTTTGTACCCATCTAACGAGTTACGAGTGCAAATATTTATGCCTTCGTGTGCCGTTCTCCGAGCTTTCAGAGTACAGCATGGCTGCCTGTTGGCTTTGCCGTCTTTGGACGCGGACGTCCGAGCACCCAAACGCACCGACAAGTCATTGTTATGTGTACAACAGTAACGTAAATCAGGTTGTTTGATAGAGTTGGTACTAACCTCGTCGCCGGTCGACGTTTTCGGAGTGTCATTGGGCAACTTCTCGACTTGAAAAACCGTGTAGGATTTCTCGTCGTTGATTCCCGTGTCTGGCTCTCCTCCAACACGGCGGCGTTTCAAGGTAGGTACATCTCCGGACGTGCTCATGGTTGTGTGATGGCGCTGAAAACAGCGTCGGGTTACACGCTCAGCGAAGCGTCCCCGGGGTCCTGCGTTCGGGCTGGTATGGATAGCGTGTGAACAGGTAGGATGACAGGGCTGCTACGCGACTAGCGAGTAAGTGACCGATTTGAACGCGGTTTTCGACGAATTTCGCGCGGAAATTTGTATCATTTCTTCAGAACTTGACCGTGGTTGGTGGATTGAGGTCAGATGACCTTATTCCAGTGTTTTCTTTGGCCGCACGTTGAGACAAAGACACTTGAACTTGTTGTTCAACCAATCCCTGCAGCTGTTGTTTCAGGTTATGTCAACAAAGTATGTGGCGCCCTCTGTGTTGTAGTTACAGGGTGGCGTCCTCTGTTGAGTTCCTGTGGAACTGATCGTTCTGCTGCTACTCCTGCCCTCTGTTGGGGAAAGTTGGAGTTGTTCTGTGCTTAGTGGAATCTATGGTCTGCATCTGTGTGATGTCAGACCTGACTTACTCGTTAGTTTCGACAGAATATGTCACATCAGGCGTTTTGTTAGCAACCTTTTGGTGGTCTGAGTGGGGGTGTCTACCTCAAATTGTGGAGAGCTCTCCTAGTTATAAGGCGGTTTTCCTTATACTGATTCTACTGAAATTTCTTCCGCATTACGGTTCAAATCATTGGTCACGGTTAGTCGGTATGGATATTTAGTGAACTTGGGTATAATTATTAGTGCGAATTCATCCTGTGAGATGGGCCTCTGCCGTCAACTCTTTGCGAGTCCGATAGGGCGGTACCATTCTGACAGAAATTTTTTTTGACATGGCATTGGTAGTTCTTATCCATATTTACTATCCATGGTATTGAGCACGCACCCTGAGAGACAAAATCGAGTACAACTGGATCCACCGTCTCAAGTGCCAAGCACCCAGGGGGCTCAATACCATGGATAGTAAATATGGATAAGAACTACCAATGCCATGTCAAAAAAAATTTCTGTCAGAATGATACCGCCCTATCGGACTCGCAAAGAGTTGACGGCGGAGGCCCATCTCACAGGATGAATTCGCACTAAAGTATAAATATATATATTTGACGATATGAAGGTGAAGTCTATAAGACTCAGTACAACCCCATCGTCCTCTGAAAGCACACTGGCCTCATTCATAGTAGTTACCCGGCCATAAGCAGTCGGCCTTATAGATTCAGATTCGGTTGCTGAACTTGATAATCAGCGGGTTCCATCCGTGACGGAACTGCTAGTGTTAATCTGCCTTGATATGAGTAATTGTTGCCTGTTTTATAAGTTTAGTTTAAATATATTATATGGAGCATAGAACATTCAAGTCAAACTATTATGTTATTAAGATAATATAGCCAACAGGTTCCACGTATTTTATATTCGATGAGTTAAAATTAGTTTCAATAAGATGACACAACGTTTTGGGAAACTATCGCATTTCTTCATGATACATTTAGGTTGGATTGGGTCCCTTAGTAAATCGTAGTGGCAGTGTTATAAGTACGTGACTAAAGCCTTGTGGAAAATGAAATCGTAGAGGCAGTAAGTCCACCAAACAACGTTTTTTTGAATACCCTTTTGCACAAGAGAACCATACCGCAAACGTATCTTCTTCAACGCAACGTTCTAGATTTAATCTCAAAATCTATTTAAAGAAATGGTTTTTTTAGTAAATATTTACTAGCCTAAAAAATTCTTTAAAACAGTTTCCTACACCTACAAACTCTATTTTGGCTTGTGTGGTACATATTTGTTTGTTACAAACATATCCGGGGAAATCACTATGGCTCTGACACTATAATGGCATAGCCAGAGCATGCTGTGGTTTTAGTGTTTGGTATGGAAGCAACCATTCCTTCATTTTAAGTAGCATCATTGTTGGGATTGGGTACACTTATAAGACACGTCATTGTTAACATAAATTCCTTGTTTAGCCAGCCATGAGAGTTCTTTAATTAAGTTTTTTATTATTAACTTACAGCCGGATGACGTGGTTGGCATCGCCTGCGAGAAGATCAACGGTTTACTAGAATCTTTTATGGGAATCAATGATTCTGAATTGGGTAAGTGGTATACTCTAGACAGGGAAAGGTATAAGTTATGTCTAGTGTTCTTGAAAATGAATAAGGATTTCTAGAAAATAAGGTTGAATTGATTCCAAGTATGTCTTTTTTTCCTGATGAATAAGAACCTGTGCTGAAATACCAATAGAAAAAAGGACGAAAGTAAACATGATTCAGAATTAATCATTTCCTACCTTGTCGGAAGACATGGCTAAATGCGTTAAAATTTAGCTACATATAAATCAGGGTTTATGTTTAAATTCATTAGTGAATACTAAAAACACTAATCATTTAGAGATTTGACGTTGCATTTCGCTTTGATATTGCCCCGTTCATCATGAAAACTCCCTCCCTCCCTCCCTCCCTCCCTCCCTCCCTCCCTCCCTCCCTCCCTCCCTCCCTCCCTCCCTCCCTCCCTCCCTCCCTCCCTCCCTCCCTCCCTCCCTCCCTCCCTCCCTCCCTCCCTCCCTCCCTCTCCCTCTCTCTCTCCCTCCCTCCCTCCCTCTTTCCCCCTCCCCTCTTGAGGTGCTGCTCCCATTGCACCATTGCGTCGGCTATTGAAAACAATTTTCATATTTTATTTTCGTTATCATTTCAGCGCAATCGATCTGGGAGCTTGGCTGCACCAAGAACAACCCGTCTGAGTTCATGGACAGTTTCGCAGACACGGACATGGCCATGTTCGGCTTCTCGGATGAATTTGTCCTCGACCTCTGGGGCGCCATCTCCGACGCCAAGGGCGGACGGTTGAACAAATCCGTAGAAATAAACGAGAAATTCTGAGGCTGACAAAAACTTCATAGAACCAAAACGAGGGGTCGGGGAGGGAAGACGGGGAGACGCCTAGCGGTCTGTCTCGGAACTATAGCCTTGTTTCCGCGACGGGGATTTGCCACCAGGGGGCAGTGCGTGTCGTGAGACTCTGATCCGGCGTCCCGCGCGAATGTCGTCTGCTTTTTGAGAAGTGGCACAGTGGCGCCCTCCCTCGTCGTGCTGATTAATAAGTGTTTTATATAGGGACACGTGACCGCGCACGCGCACGTGGTGTGCATGATGTGAAGAAGTTGTCAAGAAAAAAGAGGAAACGAGTAAAAAATTAGGACAGGCGTCCAAGCTACAACACCTTCCACGGGAAAAGTCGCCGAAAACTGAGGATTCAAGTACTATATATACGCCTCATCTCTCAGCACAGGATATGGTAATGCGGGCATGCGCATTGTGTAAAGATGTATACACATCTTTGTACTTTATTAAGATACAGTAGTCCGCAGTTAACACAGACAAGAAATTCACAAAATAGCGGTGGTTCCTTCAATGGAAACAGTAATGGGTCAGAATTTAAATTTTACAGTAATTTTATTCAAAATTCATATGCACTTATAGATATTTATTATTCATAATACATTTATCTTATCTATATTTTGTTGATACCCTACCCATTTCAATATAACAAGTGGAAGCTTAACAGTGAATAATATCTGATAAAAACGGCTCGCCTTTATAGTGTGCATACTTCAATGCTAACTTGTCTCGCCTCGGTTGAACTTCATGCTAGTAGGTGTCTGTCTCTTGTGGAATTTGTTAACGATTCATATGCGTATTTACACACAATAATCGATGCTTTTTTAGACCAGGCGGCCATAAACCACGGCGGGTGAACGCGTAGTGATACACTAGCTTTAGTGAATGTAACACGTAAAGCACGAGTGGTTTGCAGAGCCGCCTGGTCATAAAACCACCGAGTTTTGTTTTTATTATTCACCTTGAACCAGTGAATAACATCTTTGATGCCTAGACATTCATAGTTCTATGTTTTGCTATTCATACATAGGTTTGGCCTTCCAAATATATGAACAAATGAACTATTCATTTGATTGATGAGTGTATTTTCCATCAAGGAATTTAAAACCTGTAATCGATGAAGATGGGTTCTGAAAGCCAAGAAACAATGGGTAGTGGTTCACTGGAAGCTCAAATATTTGCAATGGGGGCTTCTTAATAGGTGAATAATAAATACTGGTTTATATAGTCCATTATCTCACTGATGTACTTAAAAAAACAATCTAAATTGTGGTTCGTTTTGACACATAGATATATTTATTAAAGGGAATCTTGGTACTGTTCTTTCTGCTTTTAGGGGAAGTCACTTGGAGGAAAAGGCTGAAAAGGAACCAAAAGTGTACTTAAATTGGCCACGATTCTTGATGTTGTCCAGGTTTATTTGAGAAGTGCCTCGCGTTCTGTTACCGTCCATGCGAAGCTGATATTGCAGTGGCCTTTCTCATGCGACTATTCCCCATGTAGAACGATTCCGCAAACATTTTGTATACACGCAGAATTATATTCTACATAGATCTATGCCAATGCTTGTAACTGGACTTGTTATTCATTGTTCTAACATAGGTTTATAAAGTGACATGTACCAAGGTAACCAACAATACATTAGCCAATATGTTGTTGAGTTTATTCAAGAGGGTGTGATAAATAGGGGATAGATCGTGATCCTATTGGTCGACAATTATCACATGATAGTGACGTAGCAACACGCATTTATTCACACTGCGTAAGTATACAAATTGTCCAGGTTACTTGATGCACTTTTCCACTTATAAAAAAGGTGAAATACTGAGATATATATCAAATGGTGAATTTAGATAGAATACGAGATTATTGTCTCTGAATTTATTGTATTTCCCCTTCGACTTTGTGATTTCAGGAAATACTTTACCAAAATACTTGAATGAAGCTAAATTGTTTTACAGTTACGATATTGTCTCTAGAAAGAGAAATGTGTGAGAGGTCTGCCTGTCTTTGCCTTCGGATGTGATATTTTGCCACACCCAATCATAATAGACTATTCACTAGTGGATGAATTTAAACATTCTGTTTCTCTGTCTCGTATCTGGAGCGGAGAAAGCTGGCTATCGCTACATACTGATACATTCCATCTTATACAATTATAAATAATCCACACTCAGTGGCGACACCGTGCAAAACACACCTAGACTCCCACCACATTATACACAATTTTTTGTTTAAATTATGACAATTAATGACATACCTTTTTCTAACGTTAATTAATTGCCAGTAGTCGCTGTTGTCTTGTTGTCGGTGAGCTGGATATTGCCGGGTATGCCTAAGTTCACAAATGTTATTGACTTATCATATTAATCAAAATAAATATGTTAGTTTAATTTTAGAATAATAAGGTAGGATTTAAGTCAACATTACATGTGTAAAATGTAGGATTAGTATGAAATTAAATCATTTTGAAGTTGAGTCGTAGTTTTCACTTGGATTATGTTGCTTAGTAGTACACGGTTTTGATCCCAATGCCAGTAAGATAATATATTCAAAATATTTTGGTTTTGTATTTATTCCACCATAACTAAGATTATTTGACTTTTTGTCCACGCTGGTCGCCCCATTACCACCATATTCATACATACGCACCACTTTGCTGCCAGCTACTTTTCCATACTCACTTCGTCAGTGAGTACGGATTGTGGAACCCACTCGGGAGTGCACTTTTTAGATCTTATTAAGGGTGGAACAGCAAGAAAGAAACCAAACAGAATGTAAAATACCAGTTGCTGTTAGATATGATTTCACTGATATATCTGTAACCATGAATGCACTGAATAAGCATGTCCGGATTTCCCGTGGAAGGTTTTTCTAGTTTGCGTTTATTTTATATCCAGAGATTGTCTTTTTCTTTGTCGCTGTGTACTAATAATGTTATTCGTGCGTTTTTTTTGTTTCTGTTGGATGGCTCCCACTTGTTAGGGTAAAAATATCGTGATTCATGCTCATAAAACTTGAAACCATAGAGAGATAATCTACGAAAATGTAAAAAAAAAAAAAAAAAAAAAAAAAAAAAAAGGCGTTTTGGTCAAGACTCACTATGACCATTGCTGATTGTGGAGTTTGTATGTTCTGTTAATAATGGAAGGATACTATTTTTGCCTGCACATATCAACAAACTATGGGAGGCCTTTGCTGTTAATATATAAGAAACATTCCCCTTTTAAGTGAACTTTATTGTTATGCTTAGCGGAGTTGTCCTTTCTATTAAAAACAAAAAGAAGAAAGCGCACTGGGTGAAAAGGATTTCTACTTCAGGATGGCACTTGATGTGATGTACTGGGAAATTACTGGACCAATAGGAACAAGGCACTGCCTAACATTTCCACGAGGGGGAGCCATCATACGTACTGCGCAGAGAACCAATCCGGAGACTTCAAGTCGTGGCCCGTTTTATATGTACATGTATACATGTATGATATGGCACATATCAATCGCGTTAAATAGATCCCGATCGGTTACTTTTAATATAATATGGAATTCATCACCAGTAAATAAGTTCATCGTGCGTCAGTTATTTCGCCTATAGATATGTGATAACAACGTAAGCAGAGTTTACTAATAATATTATAGAAACATTGTATAATGCATTCATCGTGTGACGTCAGAGTATTTCGGATCTGAGTTCGTCAATCAATAAGCTCCATATGTTTTTTTTTATTATTTTTTTTCATTTAGAATTGTTTCTTACTCATTTCATCTTAGTTTTAAAGCTTGATCCGGATTGTTCGAAGGAGTTCCGTAATTATACAAGAACAATGTTCATATGCATTGATTTTTTTTTCTGCGAAGATAATCTGATGATATACAGTGCTGGCTATGTGTGTCAATAATTTACACCCACCGAGTGGATTTCAAGGGAACGAAGCTATCGCATGTATAATGCTACAAGACTCATTTATATTGTTGTGAAAGAATCATGAATCACCCGTATTTTATTGGTCTGAGAGAACTAGATTTCTGTGGCCTAAAGAAACTACTGGTGTACTTCAAATAATATGACTTCAAATATTGTACTACTACATTCCTGGAAATATTTCAACCTTGTCCAAAAATTATGAAATGTATATATGCCCATGAATGGTATACTAGGCCATATTTGAGTTCTAAAATAAATGGCATATTACTGTATTTGCTATTCCTTGCAGTGGTTATTACTTTTCTCGGTACTTCTCGGTTATCCTCGTGAAAATAATGAGTACCGGTACCCATTTTGCCTTTTCGAGATATTGCTGTAGCAGGAATACTACACACAATCTTGAAATTTGCATTGTGTACAAGGAGATGGTGCAATGTCTTGAATGGGGCTGGGGTCATGATTAAATAAATGTATACATTTTTTTGGTCTGAAGTACATATTACACTTCGTTGCCAAATGAGCATGCGGGCTGATTGTAAAGTCTCATGATGCTGACTAAGAGTATTGAATCCCGGAGTCGAAGTGATGCGGTTCTTAACCCTGGATTATGGACTCAGAAGTACCAACAACCTTTTAACGGAGGCCTGCTCCTATCCTGTAATAACAGAATGCAGTATGAAATACACGTGTCAAACTATACAATATCCCGCCTTGTGTCTTTTATATTATTAATAATACTAGGGGATTCTTCACCACATGTTGTGTTTTAATATTACCAATGATATTAGGAAACGCTTCACCAAGTTGTGTTTTGATAATACCAATACTAGGAAGCGCTTCACCACATTTTTTATATTACTAATAATAATAGGAAATGCATCACCGTAAAGTCCTGACATTGAATGAAGTGATGCATTTCCTAGTTATTATCATTATTTATAATATTAGGAGATATCTTTACTATGGGCAAAATGATGTCTGTATATGGAATTTCATCCTATAAACCTGTCGCGAACTGCGTGACGTGAAACTTAATATTCTGATCTGAGCCTAGTTTAAATAATAATTTTACCGCTCACTAACCCAGCAGTCTTTAGTGGCATTTGCCCTTGCAAGTCTCTGCTTCAACCCCCCCCCCCCCCCCACCCCCCCCCCCCTAATCACTCTTCTTGACGATGTTTTGACATCAACGGTTTGTTTCAACTGTGTCTGGCGCTATGGCAAGCCCATTTTATTTATATTTCTAACCTCATATTTCGATGTTTTATATTCATTAATTTATTTATGTACCACATTCACAGGTTTAAATTGTGAATATTTACTGTCGATACTTAAAGGTTGCCCTCCATATTTTTTTCGCTGGTTCGTATGTGAAATATACGATTGGGAACAAGCTAACTGCTTCCTCTTTCATGCACACCGGTGCCCGTACACTGAATTTCGTGCATGTACATATGATATCTGAACATTACTTTCATACTGTCATACAGTATAGGCCTTAGTTTTGTGCACGGGTATATAATAATATTGACATACCAACTGCTAGATTACCCGATTCAGCCACAGCCCATGACACCCCCCCCCCCCCCATCCCATGAAACTCCCTACTGATCGATGTAAAAACTTTAGCTTTCCCCAATAATCCTTTGATTTCCGCATTGTAATGCGTATGTAATGCATAAACCATGTATTGAAACGGGAAACATCTCAATCTTTTTTTCTGACCCCAAATAGCATCCGTGTTATTATCATATACCTAAAATTTATGAGAAAACGCCATTTTATTCACTTGTAAACTATTATAAGTGATCGCCTCATAGCCAACTCAATACATAACAGTGACCCCGATCATTATTTATACTGCACCCCTAGTTTCTTTGCACATGATCCTTCAAAAATAACAGGTATGTTTCATATTTATCTAAGAAATAACAATAAAACACGTAGAGAATTATTCAAATTTCCTTTATTAAGAAAATAGGTTGATATTAGCATAACTTGAGCAGAATGAGATATCACACAATATACACAATGAGATGCTCCCTAAAAGTGTAAAAAAATCTATGTACATTGATGCCAATGCTAGTCTATATAGTAGCCTTAAAGTACCTATATTTTACGGGGGGGGGGGGGGGGGGGGGGGCACCTATAGAAAACGAACGCACAATTTCTGAAAAAGAAAAAGAACTCCATCATGTACGCAATCAATTTAAGACGCGATGTATGTAAAATTTCTTAGCCTGTTCCCCCTCTCACTGCGTACATCCACGTATTCAAGTGAAATTATATGGTTAAATTCTTTCGAACCTACAAGAGGGCTGCACTGACTGACACATGGTATAGAAATGCTTATTTTGTAGTTGCCTTTACTGACACTCGTGGGGCCTAGGTTTCGGAGGTATAAACCATCCGGAACGAATTTCATCTAGTGACTTCCGCTTTAAAATACCCTCCATTTTATGCAAATTTCCCTGACAACGGACACAGTCCGCCATATTGCTGGTGACCACAAAGCACTGTCAGGGTGTAAAATAGTGGATAACTCTAATAATCTACTTTATAATGTGTTATTTATAGATGCAATAGTTGAAATAAGGTTATGTACGTTTCCAAGACATGACTTAGATGTGCAAACTCAAAGAAAAACGTTTCGACGATTTGTTGACATTCTCCGATCCGGCCAGGAAGTAGGTGGCGCTACAAACCCCCTGGGCGGCCATTTTGGAGAATCCCCCACGCAATACTAAGCCTATGGAACTGTTCGGACGTCCATTTTTGATACTATTTAATGTGTGAGGATGTTTTAAATACTTCTGAAGATTTCTCTTGGTCACAATTACACTTCCCTGGCACTTTCAGACCAAATGATTATGTTTTCTCCCAGTTTAGACTATAAACGCGATGTCAACAAATCGTCGAAACAATCGATTTTCTTCGAGTTGGCATGTTAAAATTATGTCTAAATAACGTAAATAATCCTATTTTAATTATTCCATTTACAAAATTCACAGGAGAAGGTCGATTAATATAGTTTTTCGCCATTTTAAACTCTGACAGCGGTTTGTATTCACCAGCAAAGATGGCGGATCGATCCGTTGTCAGGTAAATTGGAGGGTATTTTGGACCGGAAGTGTCCAGCCGGATCGGAGAATCGCGTTCGGTGGCTAAACTGAGGCCATCACGTAATCATTTGATCTGAAACTGCCAGGGAGGTCTGGTTTAGTAAAAAGATTGACCTGCTGGTTATGTAACATGACCCCACATATTAAATACTATCAGAAATGAACGTTTGAATTCTCCATAGGCTTAGCACTGGATAGATCCCTTGCCAAAATGGCCGCGGAGGGGGTTCAAAGCGCCACCTACTTCCAGGTTGACTCAACGAATAAGCCTTGGTTTGACGCTACCTTCAATAGACCTATTTAGTTACGCGATGCCTGCAATCACACCCACCGTTCACACTCTCGCTGTGATTGGTGTATATATCTATAGACAGGAGGCGGGAATCGGCCGTATTTGTCCGATCGGCGGCCTAACTAGTCAACGCACCATTAGGCGCCGTACGCTGGTTCCCGGGTCTTCCGCTAGGGGGCTCGGCGGAATCTTAGTACCCAGTTCACAGGCGGAACCAAGCGCCGTTGAACGGCAACACCTGTATTAGAGAATACAAGAGAACTGAGCCTGCAGGAGAACTGAGCCAGAGGTGTGATTGCGAACTGAGCCTTCAGGAGAACTGAGCCTCCGAGAGAACTGAGCCTGGCTCAGTCAGTCGCTTGTAACTACAGATATAATGATCCGATTTGAACAAATCAAACACCACTAAAACCGCCAGAACAGGTTGCGTCGTAATCCAAAACACCAAAGCTTTTGAGAAAGTACTTTTAAAATTGCAGACTGAAATTTGATGTGACAATTCATGTTTCGAGCAACCTAGCTTTCTGTTATTATCGCTCGATCGACGAAACGTAAATCGATGTTTGAACTCACTGCACATGGTTAATATGCGTAGTTAGAGGTTGTTTGATGTTCTTCTGTCAAGTGATATGAATAAACGTTGTGGGAGAGAAGTGTCAATGTTTGAATTTGAATATTTATGCACTTTTGAATATGTTTTTGTTTTGACAGTTGCAGCAGTCTGTCATCTGCAATTTCGGCAGTTTGCTTGAGAACACACCAAATAAATCAATCTTTGGATAAAAAGAAACCCATATACCCTCTTCCCCTGTTCTTCAGCGATATGTCATTTCTTGTTAGATTTCTCTGTGTTGGATATTTATTGAGATATTAATAGAGATGTACGCAGTGACGTCGGCACCGCTCCCGAGAATAGGCGCAACGCTGAACGGACGTGAGTGGGCTCAGTTGGTAGCGCTAAATCTCAACCCCAGGCTCAGTTCTCCTGCAGGCTCAGTTCGCACCTCTGGCTCAGTTCTCTTGCGGGCTCAGTTCTCCAGTGACCGTATTAGATTAGAACTCCACCAAATTCAATCACTAAATGTGGGGCAGATTATCATTGTACAGCTCATATAAAAAGCCCAAGGGTTCCTAAAGTTGTCATCAGTTCAGTAAGTAACAAAACATGAAGAACTACGGGAAATCTCTCAGGTGCCTTTCCCCGCGTTTTTACAAACAAGTGCTGTATTTAGAACAGTCAGTACGCTGATTACCGCTGACCCGTCGCTGTGAACTTGCAGCCTTTCTCCGCCAGACTGCGCAGAATCCGCGCAATGTTTTTACAGTCGTCTGAAACATAAACGGCGGAATTTTAAATTTTAGAATATAACTCAAAAACAATATTTTCAGATCGCTTACTATCCTACTACAGTAGGGCCCAACGTATTCTCGGGAGCGGACCGTTGAAACCAAAATGAGGCTCAAGTTGGCAAAGGGTTTTGCCATTTTCGAGTACCCTAGCTTTCTGCTATTATCGCTCGACGCCCGTGACGTAAAGTGATGTTTGGACTCCCAGTTCATGATTAATGCATAATTAGAAATAGTTTGATGTTATTCTGACAAGGGGCATGAATAAACTTTATGACAGAGAAGTGTGAATGTTTGAATTTGAAGATTTATGCACTTTTGAATAAGGTTTTGTTTTGACAGTTGCAGCAGCCTGTCATCTGCAATTTCGGCAGTTGGCTGGAGAAAACACCATATAAAACAATCTTTGCATAACAAATGGATAAAAAGAAACCCATCTACCCTCTTCCCCTGCTCTTCAGCTACATGCCATTTTTTGTTTGCTGGATATTTACTGAGATATTACCAGAGATGTACAGTGTGTTTAACATTGGTTTCAATGGGGTGAAAAGTTGCTAAACCCTTCGCGGCATTCGCGAACGTTGCGTGACGTCGGCGCTGCTCCCGAGAATGCATGACCCCGCATGAGCAGACACCATCTGTTCCGGACACAGGGTTAAAATAAACAACTAATATGTCCTCCATCCCAAGCAAAAGTGTCCGTTAACCCAGGATGTTTGCTTACGCGGAGTGTCCGGTGGCGGGGTTCTAGTGTAGCATGTGTATAATGTGTTGGATTCTTCCAATCACTACCTTTCTTTTCGAAAATCATTTTGCTGTTGATTTCTGATGTGATTTACCGTCCAGATTATTTATGTACAAATACAGAAAACCAGTTCAGGTATAATGGCCCTCGCATGTTTACCCACTCATGATAATTCAGTAAAGATATTAGCCCTAGCATACCTATTCCACTATGATGTCGCCCTTCGTGTTTCAGATTCAGTTGTTTCAGCATCGACATCATGCCCTTCCCATACGTCCCTGCTACATCAGCGAAGGGCTGCAGAGAGAATGAAAACCAATCATAAAGAGGCATGCTTAAAACTTATATCCAAGATAAATTCTGGATGATTTGCATCTGATCTGAGTGTCAGGACTCTAAGGATTTAGAAACATTCAAGAAGAACCTGCAGTAGATAACAAGATTACGATGTGTAGAAGCCATAAATGCATTCATTCCCATTACCTACCATCTACATAAACCTTATCCCTTAAAAACATATTTTTCTATGTATTGGTTAATGGCCTTATGTGAATGTGACGACCATGAATTGCTGTGAAGATATCTGTAACTTGGATCAGAAAAACTCATCAATGTGAGAGATGCAATAAAATATTTTAAAAAATATAATCAGGTAGAGAAATACTGTTCACACTTTTAAAACGGCAAAGTTCAATACGTTTTCTATTTGAAATAAAAACTTGACTATTCACGCGATTCACTCAGTCATCCTGTAGAGTAAAGGGTGTGTTCCACCAGATGGACCGTATTTCGACTCTGGCAGTTATCTACCAAACATGTTTATAGTGAGGCCCATTGTACGACTGATTCCAGAGGGTAACAGGCAAAAGCTATTTACTCAGGCTTTAGCAGGCTTTGACCAGTGAGCATATGGCCTGCTCCACCGCCTCTTTTTTCTATATATCCGCCTGACAGTCGTTAACGCGGAGACTGTACGGGGCCCATGCGGTGCCATTCAGTAAGCCCCATGGTTGGTTTGTTTGGGTAGTTTAACGTTTTATTTGTTCAATTAGATTTAAGCCCCATGGAATATGCCCTTTAGCTTGGGCACCATATTATCCATGGAATCCTTGAAGTTCACAAGCAATGGCGGTTGATTATTGCTTATATCTAAAGCGTTAATCATCAGGCACAGATTTCGGAGAATCTCGAAATGTTGCTAAGACTTTAATAATAATAATAATAATACCTTTTTGATATTTATCCACTTGTTAAAGTAGCCTGGGCACGGAATGTTAAAGTAGGCTGCTTGTGATGGTAGCCTGAAATCGCAAACAGACAAGATTAGTAGGATTAGTTACTGTGATGTTATTTGAAAATTAATTTTTTTAAACCAATTTGAGAAACTAAGACATTTACAGTTAGAACATAGGGCTTTGTGACGCTTAACAGATTTACTGTATACTAGTAGATTTTCCTGAAGCTAAGTCGACTTGATATTGTCAGGTGTCTAGTTGCATGCTTTAGATATCGGGCATGGTATGTTTCAAGTATCACGTCAAAGATATTTTCTTTTAAAAAAACCCCATAAAACTATAAAATACATCAAAGATTTATTTTACTATATACCCATGTCGTATATACTGTAAATCCACACCGTTTCGCCATGTAACGTAAAAATAGCATACGGAACAGTGTTCTCTACGGCAAAATACGGGACGACCTGACTATGCTGCACAAGCTACAAAACTCAATGATAATTTACGGTTCGTACGGAACTCGGCATAAATGCTTCGGTCCACGCAACCCTATATTATCATCTCGTTTTGTAGCTTGTACAGCATGGTCAGGTCGTTCGATATAATTACGCAAAGAAAAATAATACTTTGTCAAGGACTATCACGTATGGGTCGTCGTATACATGGTTTTGAGATAAAGTAATGAATGGTGAATGATAAAAATACAAAGGACAAACACAGATGACAAAAATAACTAACATGCGATTGAGGTCCCAGTCACCGCACGTAACAAAGATGGAGGACACATCGTCCCGTAGCAGACCTTCATCCAGCATCCATTTGTTGAACGACTGTTAATGAATGAAACACGGAATGGTAAGTATTAGTATTAAATAACAACAAGAGCAATTGGAACCTACTGAAAATAGGGTACTATCCCATTGGACCTTCCAATATGAAAAGATTTAAAAAGAAGATAGAGGACTAATGTTATTCTTGAAGAAAATGAGAAAAGCCCTTATGCAACCATTTCTTAAAGGTGTGAAGGTATAAAGTAGTGACTTCAATCGTAGCGTTCATTTCGGAGATTCTGACCAAGATTGGATTTTAAAATTTGAATAACTTGTCTTGTACTCAATAAGACAATTATCATTATTAAGAGTTATCTGGGGTATTGTGTATGATTCCTAGTCTTACCGGCCCCTAGGCTTTTCCGGCCCCTGAGCGTTACCGGCCTCTAGGCGCAACCGGCCCCCAGGCGCGACCGCCCCCCCCCCCCCGCATTTTTCGCGCACCCGCTCACGCATTCACAGCTTTTTATCCACGATTGTAAATGCATAGAGGAGCTATTTCTAGCTTCAATAGTTCATGAAAAATAAGCATTTTAAGTAATTGAATGACTCTTGATACCAGCTTGGTTGATCACAAAATTTGGATCAAAATTAAACTCTTAACTATGGTTAATTGTGGCAGAACGATAGGCTGAATTCCAGGTCTTTGAATAGCCATAACTTTGCTTTAAATTAGCATATAGACTTCATTCAAAAAGAAAAATCAATCAGTTTTGCAAGATCTATCCATAGATCACTAGCTAGAGTGCATAGAACCAAGTCCTAAAAAGTAGGTAAGTGCCTACATTAGTGTAATATGTCTACAAGTGTAATATTAATGCAAGTCTATATATTTATCCCACCCCTAATATAAAATCCCATAGGCTTAACATTGAGATTCCGTATGCCACGCTGACTGGCATACTTGGCCACCACATGCCACTCCTGGTGTATGGCTCCTGACTTCATTCGGCTTCGCCTCTTCAAGTCACTTTGCTAAACTCCAGTCGTGGCATATGGTGGCTAAGATTAAAACTCATCCAGTTTTATGATAGTATTGTTGTAAATAAAAGTGTTTGGTGAAATGTATGTGTGTGTTTGTTGCTTTTAGGCACAATATCTACCAAATGCACTACTTATAACTTTTAGGATTACACTAAAAAAATTAAATATTGAAAAGGAAAACAACCTAGATATGTGCGCCAGTGCGGGGGGTTGAAACCTATCCTCTGTTTTTTATTTCGTATATTTACGACCATTATTAACGTAGTTATCACCCGAAATGTGTTTGGGGGCCGGATGCGCCGAGGCCGGACCCGCTGAGGGGCCGGACACGCCAACACGGCCGGGGGCCGGACGCGCCTAGGGGCCGGAACAACCTGGTACCTTGTGGGATTACCTGTAAGGTTTCCTCGAGGTGCGGTTGGCCGTCCACCATATCCTGCACAATACCTGTGAGCTGAAAAGTAAACACAAGGAAACTGAACTTAGCTCAATTGTCTTCAGTGCTGTCTATCCCTCAACCCTTTTTTCCTCCTTAGTCCGTTTATAACCTTGGTGGGTTATAAACGGTATAGTGCGACTTGTCTCCATTCTTCAAGCAGATATCGTGAACTGTTGGTTGTTAAACTGCGAGCGGCATGATCTGCTCGGAGACTGACTTGTCCCCAGACTTATACATGTCCCCTGGTGTCTCGGTGGCGCACTACTACAGTAAGTCTACTGCAACTCTTGTAACTATTAGTTTTGAAAGTCATCTGGAATATCTCATCTGGAATATCTCGGCAATTTCACATTCGTGATCGGAGGAATGCAAGTAGACTGATAGGAAGGTGAATTCGGCTTCTATCGTGACTATATTACTATTAAGTGGTATGAAATAACAGGAAGTTACTTTCCACGGTGACAAAACAGAAGAAACACTTAATTTGATTTTTTTTGTTTATTAAGAGGAATAGTGAAGGTAATGAAAATTTTAAACTCACCTCAGTGCAGAAATCCGTTAGTTCGAGGTGAATCCGCGGTTGAACATATTGGTGAAAGACAGCTTCTGTTGTGAAGGTTTTCCCACTCACCTTCAGTACGGGAAACTCTATAATCTCCTATAAATCACAATATGGTTACATTTACCGGTGTTATACCACACATTGCTATTACAGTATTAGTATTACAAATATAGGGTACTTTGAATGCATGTTAAGGATGACGATGACGATGTCAGGTAGTCTGTGTATTGGATTGGTACCATGAATACATAGGAATAAATGTTCCATATTAACCCTCCATCATCCTACCTCCAGTCCCATACATCACGGGAAGTACAACATATTTACAGTCAACCCCATCACATTCACACTATCCTTTACCTGCGGTTTCAGTTTTGTCTGATCATCACATGTGGCTTCAAAATCTAAGACCAAGAAGTAGTCAAAATCCTGCTCTCGAACAGCTGCCATCCCTCGTCCTTTAGACACAAGTGTTCTTCGGGGAAAGAAGTAACGCTGTGTGATCGGTAGAATTCCATTTATAGCATTCAATCTCATTGCACAACAATCAAACAATGTTATGGAACACTGTAAGTGTCACCACATGAAGCATTTTACAATGCCTGCCAACCGGATGTTTTCGCTTTTGCTGCTTTGGCTTCCGGGTCATAGGTTATATATACTCTCGTAGCTATTCAAGGAGGATTTACCCCAAAATTGTAGCCCTGTGAAACACTAAGATGATTAATAGAAATAACTTGTACCTGATTATTATCTAGTGGAGATTGTTAAATTATCAAGAGTAATTTCGTTTATAGAATTTACTTGATAACACATTAGCCTTCCGAGACTGCGCATAGAGAGCTGGTTTCTCAAAATGGCTACTCCTGGAAAATTTCGCGATGGACAAACGTAATCAGAAAGGACCCCGTTCTGTTGTTCCATTTCATTAACGTAAGTACCGAGAACTTAGACAAAAGACATACTTCAGTGAGCCCAATTAGGAATAGTCATCAGTATAAACTATTCGACGGTAGTATTTAGGTAGTTCTTGTTGCGTATGGTTGACATAGCCCTGAGGCTGTCAAACAAGGTGTGAAATCAGGACACATAGAGGCCACTGTGAACTCCTAGTCTGACATGACACGATGTAAACAAGGGGATCCATGGACGTGTATGTGTTTTCGTTTAGGGACATTTCTTGAGTGGTTTGTTTATCATGCCTGATTCACCGTAATAATCATATACCATATGTGTGATAAGGAAGACAGGAAACTGATTTCTGATCATCACGCTTTTATTGGTAACTTACAGTTTGAATCTTTGAGGACACATTGGGTTTAAAGACAAAGCCTGGGCCAAACCTGGAACTATTATTATCGTATTGGATGTTACTAATTCCAGATTATGATTTCAAGAGGTTATCTGAGCATCATTTTATAAACTTTGCATTTAAACTTCACCTTGTTCCCTTAGCTTCATGACGAATAACATTCACAAACAAGTCTGGAAAAATAAGAGTCCCGGTCACTGGATCACGTCGATGATTTAATCTCTGACTCATTTACTCTCTTATTCAGAGTCATAGAAACAAAGTCACTGTGTCAGATTCCCCCATGACAAAACCCACAAGTTAACAATGGTGCCTGAAACCGTTATCTAAGCTCAAAATTAGCATGTGGGATAGATCATGTAATATAGATCTAATAGAAAGACGCGGGACTTTAGACACCACGAAACGTTTCTAATGACATACACACTCACTTCATTACAAATATTTTACAATTTACAGGGGCTCTGAGCCGAAGATTTCTCACTTTCCTGGATAGTTGTAGCTCATAACACAGCTTGCGGCGAAAAGGAGAGTATCCTGAAACGATATGTCCAGCGCTGAAGCCACTCTAAATTTAGGACGGATATATATAACTCCAGATACTTATAACTCTTTGTGAGTTCCCAGCTCTTTGCGATAGAATAGGTTAACACACCCCGTCTTATATATTAGTGATTATCTGTACTGTTCCTATAAATCATGTGCTCGTTTCTCGGCGAGATAAAAAGGAAGAAAAAATACAGCCGAGGCATACAGCTGGTCATTCCTATAACCGGTATGTACATCATGTTGCAGGTTGCAGCCGGCGAGGATATGTTGAGTACGGGAATACTAAATCACTGGACGGGAAAGGTGTGATCCTCTAACCTCAACCATGGACGACTTTGCCGTGGATCTGGACAAAGTGCTGGACGATTTTGAGTTAAGCGAAGGTAAGTTTATGACAAATCTAAGTTCATGGCAAATCTTACCTGTGTAGATTCTTTTATAACTGTGGTTTAATATGCTTTTAGATACAGTCTTAAAACGTTTCTAGTCATCATGGCAGTGCGGTCGCTAGTACATGATTACGTTCATAAGAATCCGGCCGGTGGTGCGGATATGATGCCGTTCATGAAATATGATTCCGCTTCCTAACATCTCCTTTTTTTTTTTTTAAAGAAGAGGATGACTACTTAAAAGTTCAGTCTATGTCATCAGATAGTCTGTAAAAACAGCACTATAGTTACCACTACCCAATATTAACTTGAAATCGTTATATGAGAAAATACAAAATAATTTTTAATATAGTTCACACAGTTCACACTCTATAGGTTCAGCTTCACTGGTGGTATGCCTTTTGTGGCACGCTGTGATGACCTTACTGGTGTTGGTGTAACAATTCGTTCCCTCACTTGAACTGGTGGATTAGTAGCCTCAGGTAACTGCTGTGGCAGTTCTTCATTGATAGCAGGAGCCATGGGTGGTGGTGCCTGCTGGTTGATGATCTCAGGTATGTCCATAGGTGGATCGTGGTTGCCCCCTCTGAACAGATGGTCAGGGTGACGTCTAACCAACTTGTTCTCGGTGGTGTCCCGGATCAGGTAGCCTTTACCACCAAGGTTTTCGGTGATCACACCTGGAAGGTTTTGGTTACCTCTCCCTGAGAAGTTCCGGTAGTACACTGACTCTCCTTCCTGAAAGGATCGGTAAACAGCTTTCTCATTGAGTCTCTCCTTTTGCTGCCTCTGCTTATTGCATACTTTTGCCTTCAAGTCGGGGCGTGGTAAATCTAGAGGACACTTGATACGCCTACTGAACAGTAGCTCAGCTGGTGAATGTCCGGTCGTAGATTGAGGCGTCACACGGTAGCGGAAAAGAAAACGGTTAACTCGACTCTGAACCGTTCCACCACTCAACTTCTTCATGGCGTTTTTAAAAGTCTGCACGGCTCTTTCTGCCAGACCATTTGAAGCTGGATGGTATGGCGCGGAAGTCAGGTGTTTGATACCATTTAGTGAGACGAACTGTCTGAAAGTCTCACTCTTGAAAGATGGTCCGTTATCTGTAACTAGTACGTCAGGTAGGCCATGGTTTGAGAAACTGGCCTTCAGGTTGTCGATAGTTACTTCCGACGTAATCGAACTCATGGTGTGAACGTCTATCCATTTAGAATGTGCGTCCACGATGATCAGGAACATGTAGCCCAGGAACGGCCCTGCAAAATCCGCATGTAGACGGGACCACGGCTTGTCTGGCCACTCCCACGGGTGTAACTCCGTACTCGGCGGAATGTTACGGTGCTCCTGGCAGGTTGAACAGTCCAAAACCAACCTTTCAATATCTTTGTCGATCCCTGGCCAGTACACGTAGCTACGTGCCAGAGCCTTCATACGGTTCACACCAGGGTGGGTAGCGTGTAGCTCTTGCAAGATACTGGCTCGCCCAGGAGCGGGTATCAATACACGGGCACCCCACAACACACAACCGTCTTGTAGACTCAGCTCCGTGCGGCGGTGGTAGTAAGGCGACAGTTCCTCGGATCTCACGGTTTCTGGCCAACCTTCCGCTAGAAGACGTACTACTTGGGCCAACACCGGATCCTTACGGGTCCACTCCCGTATCATCGTAGATGTGATGGGTGTGGCATCTAACTGCTCCAGCGTTAGTACCACATCAGCTGGCACAGGGGATCCCTCCAGTAGTCCTGGTGCAGGTAGTCGTGACATACAGTCAGCATTTCCATGGTCGACTCCCCGACGGTACACCAGATCGTAACTGTACCCAGCTAAGGTCACAGCCCAACGCTGGACTCTAGGTGAAGACATCACCGGAATCGGGCGGTCTGCTCCTAACAGCCCGAGCAAAGGCTTATGATCAGTCTGAATCTTGAATTTCCTACCTTCTAAATACTTGTGATATTTGGTGACACCAAATACCACCGATAGGCCCTCCTTGTCCAGCTGGGAGTAACGTCGCTCGCAGCTGTTCAACTTACGTGACGCGAATGCCACTGGCACTTCCTGCCCACTATCACCGATGTGGGATAACACAGCTCCGACACCGTAGGGAGATGCGTCACAGGATAACACAATGGGCTTACTCGGGTCGTAATGTGTGAGCACTGGTGCAGCCTTCAACATTTCCTTGGTAGCCCTGAATGCCTTGTTACGTTCTGCCGTCCACTTCCACTCCACACCCGTGCGCAACAGCTCGTGAAGTGGCTCCAATATGGTACTCACATTCGGCAGGAACCGGTTGTAGTATGTGAGCATACCCAAGTAAGATTTTAGCTCGCCAACACACGTTGGAGCCGGAGCGTCCATAACTGGCTGAATCCGCTCAGTCAGTGGTTCCAGACCACAGTTGGAAACCTTATACCCTAGGTACTGGACCTCCGACATTCCGAACTCGCACTTAGCCTCCTTGAGCGTAAGTCCGGCGTCACATAACCGGGTCAAGACCTCCAGCAAGTTTTGCTCATACTCAACTTGCGTCTTGCCCGTAATGATCACATCGTCAAGGAACACAGCTGTCATTGGCACTCCCTGAAGTAGGCCTTCAATGGCCCGCTGGAATATCGCTGGTGCTGCGGCCACGCCGTAATTAAGCCGCTTGTACTTCAGGAGTCCCTGGTGAGTATTTAGTACCAACAACTCTTGACTTGACTCGTCCAACTCAACCTGCTGGTACGCATGAGAGAGATCCAGTTTAGCAAAACGGACTCCTCCCTCCAGCTTCGTGAACAGGTCGTCAGGTATCGGTAGCGGATACACCTCTTTCCGCAGGGACTTGTTGATAGTGACCTTGTAATCCCCGCAGACCCGTACCGATCCATCGCGCTTCAAGACGGGAACTGCAGGCGATGCCCACTGAGCATAGCGCACTGGTTCCACGATACCAGTATCCTGTAGGCGCTTATACTCAGCATCCAGTTTACTGCGCATGTAGTATGACACCGGTCGGGGCTTCACAAAGATAGGCGCAGCGTTAGGCTCCACTTCCACATGAGCCTTGAACCCTTTAAGCTTCCCCGGCTCCTTCCGAAACAGGCTGGGAAACTGGTCCTTCACTGATGCTGCATCACTCACCACATGGTACACCTGGTGCTGCTGCGCCAGTTCCTTCCAGTTCAAACGCAGCTCATTCAACCAGTTACGGCCCAACAGCGCCGGCCGCGTACCGGGTGTCACAAGCAAGGGAAGACAACAGGTTTGACCTTCGTAGTCGACCTTCACCTCAGCTTCGCCCTTCGGAATTATCACCTCACCCGTAAAAGTCCTCAGCTTGACAGGTGACGGTTGCAGCACTAATGGTGAACCCCACTGCGACAGCTGAGTTTCTCCGATCACAGAGAAAGTCGCTCCTGAGTCGACTTCCATCGTCAGGTCGACCCCGTCCACGCACACAGTCACATTCCACGGCGGAGAACCTTGGGCCGTACGAACAGTGAACATACTGTACAACGAACTGTCCAACCTCTGTGTCGTGTACACTTGGGGCGAGTCTTCCTCGGACTGGCCCTCTAACACATGAGTTTTACCCTTTGTGCCCTTTTTATCAGGCACCTTCGATTTACAGGCAGGGACTATGTGACCTCGCTGTTGGCACTTGTAGCAGGTGGCTTCCTTCCACTTGCAGTCGGACGACTGATGTTTCCAAGTACTACAGTGTGAACATCGCTCCTTGGCCTTACTTCGCGCACTACCCTGTGGTTTCCTACGCTGCTGGTGGTCGACCTTGTGGACAGCACTCATATTCGGGGCAAACTCCTTCGTCTGTAACTCCGCCATTTCCATGGCGCGGGCCATCTCACACGCACGGTCGAAAGTCAGGTCAGCAGTGTTCAGCAGGCGATGTTGAATGCGCGAGTGGTTCAACCCACACACAAAACGGTCCCTCAATGCTCTGTTCAGATGTGCTCCAAAATTACAGTGGATAGAGAGCTTTTTGAGTGCGACAATAAAGTCACCGATAGACTCAGCCTGCTTCCTAACACGCGTACCAAAATGGAAACTCTCCGCGATTTCCAACGGGGCAGGGTTAAAATGACGTTCTAGGGCTTGGGTAATTTCATCTAAACCCACATCCTTAGGGCTCCTAGGGGCTAGCAAATTATTCAACAGGGTGAATGTCTCTGCACCTACTTCTGTCAGAAATATAGCCCTCTTTTTCCTAATCACAGCTGCATCAGCAACTGCATTAGCAGCCCCCCCTTGTAGCACCAAGTCATTTGCCTCATAGAACATATCCATACGGTCACTGTATGCCTTGAAAGTCTCCTTAGAGGGGCTGTACTCACCCACTCTGCCTATATAGTTAGCCATCTTGACACGCACAGCCTATACTGGGCACTACTACAGGTTTCAACTCTAGTGCTGCTTATACTACACAGCACTGACTATAATAATACAGGTACAGCTACCACTGACACACATTACAAGTCACAGAGTCTCACTCACTGACAGCAGTTATCCAAAGTAGACAGCAATGTTTACAGCATGGATCCTCAGGTTGACATCATTTATCCTGGTTTCCACCAGTTGACAGACATCCAGAAACACTTCACAGCACTCCAAACATTCTGTCCTTGAAGTGTACTAATCCCATCCTCGTCGCCACTTTTATAACTGTGGTTTAATATGCTTTTAGATACAGTCTTAAAACGTTTCTAGTCATCATGGCAGTGCGGTCGCTAGTACATGATTACGTTCATAAGAATCCGGCCGGTGGTGCGGATATGATGCCGTTCATGAAATATGATTCCGCTTCCTAACAATTCTATACAGTACGGTATGATTTGACGATGTTCATGTAGATGGTCCATTCTTACAACCTTGGACTAAATAGAGATGAAAAGTACGGGATGATACGTGGGGCTGGTGATAAATTGGAGGTGGGGGGGGGGGGGGGGGGGTCGACAGTCAGATCCGAATTTTTATAAGAACATTTCATGTATTCGTTATTCATCTTTTGATGTATGATTGTCTAATTGGTAACTTTCAAAAGAAGTTAAACTTATTTTTTAGCAATTCCTTTATTTCACTTTCTATCTTACAATTAATTCACTTCTTTGGTTTCCCTTTACACTGTCTTCCATTGGTTTTCGCCTTACATTCATTACATTTGTTTGTGGTCTCTAAGGTTGCTCCATATTTTTGATTTTTATTCAAAAAGAAAAAAAATACCTTGTCTTCTCTAACGCATGACTGACTGTTATTCTTAGAAAAGTTGCCACCCTTTTGATTTCTCTCGTCATTATCTTCCTCTCGATAGGTTTCTTTCTCAAGTTTATTGTTTTTGACAATCAACATTTACCATATAAGTTCCGAAGTCCATGTACACTTTGAGAGACACTTAAAACACAAGGATTGTTGGGTGCTGTAAAGGTTAATGCTTATCACTTCATATCATATGTCACAGAAAACCAACGCACTACAATCTCAGACTAACATGGACGTTTACATTATACTCCATACAGTCATAATGATACATTTAAAAATTGAAATGAAATCGTTTCATTTACGACATAGATATTTCGCACATCAGAGAGTTATTGATTCTGTAACGAAATTTGCCTGATTAGTGATGTATTAATGAATAACAGGCTTAATGCACATCGTATACTAATATCTAGTAACAGTTTTAATGTATGATGCGAGAGGATAGGTAAGATTTACTCTATATTTAAAGGTTGAATCGAAGTCCGATAACTGAAACAGCTTCCTCGTAGTCACCACTAAATATTTATCTAAGAATAGTTTCAAAGTCTATCAAAGCGATAGACTGGTTGTGCAGATGAATCAGATATTACCGTTTCCCTGATATATATATTGGATACCGTTATCACTTGTGTGTATGACAGGGATATAACCAAGGAACCAACTCAAAGTACAAGATGAATACAAAGGGGGCAAACCTCTATTCTCATAGATTTTTTATTCTGACACTGACTAGTGTAGGAAAATTTACTCATCAGAATGTCCCTCAATATGTCTGTGCTATTCTTATCAAATCACTTACTTGAAAATCTGAATACATCACGAACACTCCCAGTTTCTATCAATAATATTCACGTGTCATTTAATTAGAACTCCCTCTGTGTATTATTGGAATACCCATGTATATTTCAAAAATTTTCCACGAAACATCGAACCGAGACAACGGGACGACGCAACGGGAAAAAAAAAAAAATTTGAACCTATATTTCAGAATGTACCTGGTAATATCCAGCCAAGATCTAACCACTGAACATCTGTTCACAACACATATGACAGCACAAGTCCAGGTATTACAACCTGGCACCTTGATAGAACCCTTCAAAGCTGATTACGATGCCTGATGAGCCGAGCACGGCGAAACCTTGACTTTTTCCCCCCAGTTTGACTCTCAAACTCCTCACAATATTTAATTGTGACCACAAACAGTATCACACTGTCGGTTCCCTATGGATCACCATAGAGACACCGGGGACACAGTTGTTGACACTATGATGTCACATCTGACAGTGCGCCATGGTTACAGTGGTTAGGTGCAGTTCTAATAACTGCCATTCAAGGTAGCATCGCTTAGGGAGCAGGACGTTGCCACGTCTATAAGGATCATTATTGAGATCAGTGTAAATCCGAGCAGAAACACTTTATCGGGGTGGACGGTGGGGGTTCTGAATGAAAACGTGAAAACTGGTGAGCAATATTTCGAATTTTGTTGCTACTGAAGCTCTCAGCTGAGACCAGGAATTCACTTAAAATAGCTCTAAATACATCCATGATAATGACTCATTTTGTGTACGAGTGGCCGTAATCTCCGAGTAGTTGTCGCATAGTAATATCCGAGCGATTAGCGACTATATTACGTCGTCAACTGCGAGGAGATTACGGTCATTCGTATACAAAATGAGTCCTGCAAGACATTTAGTTCCAGACACCACAGCACTGTCAAGCATGGCACTAATTCTGTGTAGACTTATACCAATAATAAAGTTTGCCATTAAGCCGTGATTTTAGCATGCAAAGTGTGTTATGACAGTGATTTCTGATTGTAAATGAGATTATTATGACTGATTCTAAAAGAATTAACATTTAAGGAATACTCAAGAAACCTATTTCAAAGTACATGATGATTTGACCTCATTATGGACAGGACAATTTTTCCGGAATCTCCTGCAGTCAATTCTGACATGCTCAGTCCCATGCCCGTCGATGGAAATGTTTTTCGTTTTAGAATATAAGATTCTTTTTCATCGTGTAATTCATATAGCAAATGAGCCTCATTCATACCAATAAAACAGTGGGTTGAGCGGTGAACCTCCCTAAAATCATCTGCTGCATGCCCAGTCTGACAACAACATCATTTTCATGTTTGTGGCATTTTTTCCATGTTTGTGTCGAGAATCATAACATACTATGCAACAGTATCATTTAGCACCACTCGCTTCTATACCTCTTGGCAGACCCTGTTAACTGAAGAAATCGTAACATACCAATCAACAGTATCATTTAGCACCACTCGCTTCTATACCTCTTGATAGGCCCTATAAACTGAAGAAGTCATGATGATTTTTTTCCCATATTTTCACAGTCTCCTTGTAGCAGTGAACTGCTGACAAAGAATATAACAAATTTGTTATGGCCCCCAACTGACTTATAAAGCAACACTGACTAACCCGCTGTCAAAAAGAAGAGAGCAAAAGCTGAGGGATGGGAGAGGCGGGGGGGGGGGGGGTGGGGATTTAGTGTAGTGGTGAGTTTGTATAACTGATGTATATAAACCAGGAATTGTGTTTTATTCTGTCATTACCTTGAGACCAGACACTGAATATGACACTTCATTTAACGCACCACTTTGAAAACAGTATGTGTCACGAATCGTAACATAGCATGCAAGGGTATCAGTTAGCACCATTCGCTTCTATACCTCTTGGCAGACCCTGTAAACTAAAGCAGTCATAATGAAGCCTAAATGAAGAAGCGAATCTAGATCTTCCTTCAGTTTGTGTGAAATTAGAACTCAGAGATCATGATTCGGAAAATTGGGAATTTACAAACCATCTGGTAAATCAGGAGTAAACGGGAGTAAACCAAATATTGACTTGTGAATGATAACAACATTTGGTAAACTTGTTGAATATAGAAGTCATATCAGAAGGGGAAGTACGGTGAATTTCAGTTAGCACGAATCACTGTCTGATTTATGTATTTCATTCAAAAGGATGTTTTGAAATATTACAAGGAAGACAGTTGAAATAAAGGGAAACAGCCAACTAATGGGGAAGTTAGATACACTTAAAACTTTGGTGAACTATCTAGGGTTTTACCGAGAAACTTTATTTAACTATTTTTTTCTTGATCTTGAGTTGATTTTAAAATGTGTACATGTATATATAATTCAAATTGATTCGCATAAAAAAATTGCCTTCTTGAATGTTACACGGTACAAATTCATCAACTATATTATAACCCCATATTATAACACAAGCTTTGAATAGCTTAACCCATATTGTGAACAAAAAGGATATTTCATATGAAAGTTAATATAAAAAGAAATTTGAAGTGTATATGGTATTTTTCAATACAAAATCCTGCCTTATACAGCCATGTTTTATTAAAACAATTCTTTATTAGCTATTCGCTGACCCGCGCTTTTTTCTGTACACTAGAACCTACTTTATGCAGGTAATCCACAGAAAACTCACAGGAATTAAAAGCAAAGAAGGGACGTTGATATATAGGGATTATAATCTGAACGGAATTAGCAGGAGCATAGACTTGACTTAATGGATGATTCTTTTAAATCATAGACAAAATGCCTTCATCATTTAATGTTTCTATAATAGAAAAGTCTAATTCATCGAGTGTCCCTCGCTTTTGTCTTTGCGGAATGACTTAGCAACATTCGGATAGTTAGTGACCATATAAGGTAACACTGATTTACTGCCAAGTATGTGATCTTCATAAGAAGGACATGGGTCAGAAAATCTTTTCCGATCCAGAAACCACACTTCTGATATTGTCTTTAATATACTCACTGAAAAAAATAGGTGAATAAAGAAAGTTACTAATTAGATTCATCTGTTTACCCATATTCGTTGACGGGAATCAAGGGCGGAGTGGCGTGCGGGCCGACTTCACTTGTTTTCTGACTCCTGGCCGTCCTGCGCGGCGGGCCGAGTTCACGGGTATTCAACCCTATAACCGCCCACACACCCTTGCTAACCTTTTTAGCCCTGTACGCGGCAGACATGGCAGCTTTCCACTATTCTATGGAAATCTAGTTATTCATTCTTTGCCACGAATGTTCCCCGATTTTACATGGGTTTTTAAAAACAGCTGCACAGGAGATCAATCCTTAAAACCGTATGGACTGTGATAATTTATTAATATAATCCTGATCATCCTATGGAGGTCGTATAATCCTATTACGGCCAGCTGTTCTCTTATCTACTAACAACACCGAGTTCTGGTGCCCCTACTTTGTGTTTTTAACTAGCCTAGCGAAACGTAAAACTACACAAACAAACAACAATCGTATTTTGGTCACCATATTTAAATGAACGTATGACTGGTACAAAATAGGAATTCTGTCACTTGTCATTCCATTTTTATTCCTGTCCTGAAGAAAGCTTGTCCTGCCGAAACGTCTACAGAAAGGGAATAAAGTGTTTACTGTTGAAACCATGGAGTGGGCACCGTTTGTAGAGTGTTAGACAGTACATCAATTCTGGTCTTGTTCATTTTCAGTATATCTCTTAAACAGTGATGGTAGTTATCCACGTTTCTACGGAAAGCCTTGCTTTTATTTTCAGTTTATACTTTTTTTTCTTGTTTAAACCAATGAGAGAATACATTGGGCCTCATCCTCACCAATGAACAGTGAACAGTGGTTCAAACCTCCTCACACACCCAAGCCCTATATCATGGCCAATAACAATATGTTTTCCATGTTATCTCAGACGCAATTGGCATCCCTGCTAATAAAAGAGTAATCTGATATTGCTCTGTTATAAGAGATATATTTATATGTAACTTGGTAAAATGGATGCACTGCATCTTCTCACAACCAACTGGGTTTACGGTAAACCGCAGCATATCTCATGTACAATCTAATCATACCCAAAATAGAAAAAAATCTCTTTCCTTGTGTAAAACATAGATGATATTATCGAGCATCATTCTCGCCAATAAAACAGTGGTTTGAATACCCCTATAGATGATCAACCCTTATACCATGGCGAACAATAATGCATTTTCCACATTTTCTCTGTCCCTCTGAGGCAGCAAATTACACATGAAAAAAATCTGATCGGAAATGCCACCCTTGCTTATACACATGCGTGACAAGCTGAAGGTCACGGTACGGAGTAGAGGTCACAGGATTATTGGCGTACATGGATATATACCCTCTGGGGATTACCAATCGATCCTTGCTGTATATCTCGTTTATCTGCCTGTTTCTGGGGCACAGGGTTGGGCATCCAAGTTGTGACTGCAGTACGATTTACTGTCTACCTGTACAGGCATCGGAAACGACTCGGATCTGTGTATATCTACCCACTTTCCCTCAGAAGAGCTATAGGGCAGAGAAATGTATACAGATGCATGAAGTGAATATGTTAGACATAGTTAATAGAGTTTTAACCGATTTAGAAGAAAGGAACCAAAACTAAAGAAGTTGGATCTTTTGAGATTTTTATTCGCCGAATACACAGGTAATTACGCCCTGTTCTATGGATATATTTATTCTATCAGAGATGGCAGTTTTCCTCTTTTCCAAATAAATCCTTGTAAAAGAAAGAGAGAATAAACTGGGCTCTATTCACACAAATAAACAGTGGTTCATATCTCCCCACACACCCAAACCCTACTCCACGGCCAATAAGGATGTGTTTTCCGTGATTCTCAGTCTCTCGGAGGCAGTGAATTTCAGTAATTCAAAGCCTTTCTGTGTAAATCTATAGAGATACTCTTCCAGTTTATCATCAAATATCTCGATTTATCCAGGCCTATGCGCATTTCGCCTGTGGTTGTACTAGAATGTATTTTTGTATTTTTTATATTTAGAGCACCAGCCACTGTTTACAAAATAATAATAAAAATTTAAAAATAAAAAATATATCTGAACCGAACTGTTAATAGAATTACAGTCTAGATCTGGATAAACTACTGGGATTCATTCTGGGTATTATTTCTGACAAGCTGTTAGGTGCCAGCTAGTCGTGAATATATGTATAGCAGTAGTATAAGGAACTGGGGATAAAATAACAATATATTCTCCACAGCAATATTGTTGTAAACATACGGAGAACAATCTCATGCTGGGTTAATCAAAATCAAGCAAGCAAATAAACCTTGAACGGCGGAAGAAATATATATACTACGTTGAACTCAGCAAATATATTAGCAGCTGCACTTGACAAATATGTGAGTTCAGGTAAAACTAATATATAATCCCAGAGACTGCTTTGAATGAAACCTAAATGAGCATTTTATGGATATGGTAAACATATCCCCTAGTTCTCTGAGCAATACTCATGCCAGAAAAACCAATCACCTTGGCAACATGATGATATGGGCACCTTAGCGACCAAAAACGTGATATAAGGCAGTCTATCATCAAATCCCACTCATAAACAACCCAGCCTCGATGAAAGCCACACCACCTCCTTATGGTCGAAACGTAGGCAGATGGAATTATGATTATCATTAAATACTGATGTATAAAATAAATATTGTTCTCATAAAGTTCAACGGAAAGATTGAATGTCTGATACGTGGTTTGTTGGTCAACTCACCTATTATTCATGTAGACATTACTCGATGGTTATGTGAACAGGGGGCCGTAAACCATGATGAAGATAACGACTCTAGTATTAACCTTGAGTGGTTTACAGAACTGCCTGTCCACAAAATCATTGTTTGTGGTAGTTATTATCCATCTTCTTGAATAAATAACTAGATTAAATCTAGGAATTGACATATTATTGGGTATATCATATGGGACTATTTTGTTCCTCTCCAATCATAGGCATAGAGCTCTATATATTCACAAATAGATTAAATATTTGATTAATAAGTTATTTTCCATATACACTTGTTTTGAATTCCGTATACAATGGATTTTGAAACTGTATGAATATGATGATTATGGTATCTAACGGTTTTTGAATAATGAGTTCTGAGTCCCCATACTTTTTCAATGCGGACTTTATACATGTATACGATGATAAAGAGGTGGATATGTAGAAGCGTAGACCTACAACTAGAGAATACACTGTCCATGGTAGAAGGGACCATTCGAGACTGAAAACAAGTGTCATATAGCACCATTGGTACAGACATATGAGAATGGATATAGTGAGCCTGAGACCACCCGGGAGGTGGGGGGGGGGGGGGTATTCAGGTAACCAAGGCAACCACAAAGGCATGACGTAAGCAGTCACGTGGGACTGGGTGGATGATGAGTCATCCTGGATCCAGTCATCGATCGCGATCAATCTCCCACCACACTCTGTCCTACCTGATTTAACTGCTCATGGCCTGACTCCGGGTTGGAGAGTGGGTATAGTGCACCAGAATCCGGTTGGAAATGTTAAGGATACCATCCCACCTAACATCGCCCAGTTTGGTTCTCATATGACTCTGTCGTAATTATCGTTACGTTTAAAAGATATACACTCCTGTCAGTATGAGAAAAGGTAGAAAAATAATTTCCATGAGCAGATAATTGCATCGACAAATATCAACAATTTGTGGAAATAAAAATTCATCAAAATCAAAAACACCCTTGTAGACGTGGCCCACCGATCACTTGGTAAAATTTGGACATGGAAAAAAACCAAAACCACATCACATCTCAAAATGAAGTTGGAAATTTGAGTGCAGGTGGGAGGGATGGGGGGGGGGGGGGGGGGGGCATAAATCTCATAACTGCAATGCCAAAGATTAAAGTTAATTATCACAAGGTCCCAGCTTCCGTCATACTTTTTCATGCCTGGTACCAGATGAGACTGAGCTGTCAGTTCCAGTCGCCCTGGCATGCATTTATGCATGTATGTCTCTGATTACATGAGCTCTGCCCGTGACTGGTCATGTGTATTGGACACAGTGTGTGTAAACTGGATTATTGACACTGAGAAACAGCACGAACTTATCCCTTGATCGTATCGTTTATCAATATATTTATTCCATGGTCTCCGATAACACGAGGTCAGACGTATATCTAACACCCCCTCCTTTTTGTAGTGTTAAAAAGGATCAAATTATCGACTTAAAAAAACGATGATGCTCACAGTGAACACTCTGAGTATTCCAGTGGTGTAGGGATATGGGAAGGGAATAGATTGAAAATTACAAAGCACATAGCTATCTGGTTCCAGGGGCCGCCATCAGCTCTTGACAACAAACACAACACCAGATGACAGGTTCGCTCGTGAATAGAATATAACAGAGGTCACCCCCTTAACAACTGGCACCACCTTCACAGGTCGCACTGGATATATTCATAATACCCGTAGCAGATGTAAAGGTTAACCATGGCCTTTAGGTCTGTGGGTAAACAGAGTAAATGTGAAATTACGTATGGCTGCACATGTTTCGGATAGGTAGGCATACAGCCACGAACAAGAGAAGAGCAGGGTAGAAATTTGGGATGAACATGCCACAAACAAGATCACTACTAAATCGTGTAAATGTACTTTCAACTTTATCTATATGCCCTAAAGGCACATATTGATTTCCCATGCACTATGTCGCTAGCAGGTGCGGTTATATCAATAGATTTTAGTAGCGTGTAACCCCTGACCAGACCTTCCCCGCTAGTGATGCCATCTTGACCGTCTCACTGAAACTACACCACTATCCTTGCGGAATTGTAACGTTGTGTGCACATGCCCTGTTAAGCAGTATTTGAGGATTATCAATAGGTTATTTATCGTAAAACGTACGATGGAACATCAAAGAATCAAACCCAAGTCTCGAGTATTCTGCGACCCACGCACAAAACCTATCGCACAAAACCAATCAGCCCCCTTACTATCAGTAAACATACATGTACATTTATTCAGACAATGATTCACGAGAATTGCATTCGTTTTTCTTTTTCTTTTTGCTATTGCTACATGAATAACTCAGTGATGACGGGACAGTTACCCCATGAGCTAGGAATTAATGCGAGTGGCCTGTACACACAATCCGACTCTCTTGTCTTAGTCACATTAACTCCCAGTCTTAGTCACATAAACCTGTCACAATTTGGTAAAATTGAATAAAAATCCGGTAGATTTAGATGTTACTTCACATAATATGCCGTTTTTTTTGGTCTATTCTCCTGACTAATTGTTTCATTTTAATTCAGACTGTTTTAATCTTTTCTCGTCGCAGGAGGGTCGTCCGGTCCCAAGTCGGAACCGAAGAATAACCATGGTAACAGCCTACCCGCCCTCCAGCCAGCGGCGTCGGCCGGTAGTTTGTACAGCTCTCCTCAGGTGGCGCCACTGCCGCCATCATACTCACAGAACAATCCCAGCAACCCAGGCTACAGGTATGTACGAGCTCAACTGTAACAAGTATTATCTTACTTCAGAAGAAATGTCAGTAATTTCGTGAGAAATTGAGACTTTAATTTCATAATAGGAAATAACTGAATTTCAACTTAATCTAAAATTCAGAATATGTTATCTTTAGTTCTTTATCCAACTTCCTCTTTGGCGGTCTCATGTTGGTTGCTGACTAAGACGATATACGTCAATAAACGTAATGAGAAAAGGAATTATTTTGTTGTGTCGGAGAATTATGAAATAACATGTATTTATGATACTTTTTGTTTTTTGTTTTTTGTTTTTTTTGATACTTTTCTCATCTGAGCCATATCCGAAGCATGGGATCTTCCCAGAATTTCAGAATTTTTGACTCCTCGTTTTTGAAATCATGTAGATACAATGGAGAAATAGGTGCATATATAGGACACAATAGATGCATATTTTTCTTTATTATCACGGCAGCTGTTCCAATGTTAACGCCAGCCACATATGAATATATAGATACACAAGTAGCTAAAATATTCAAAAACAAGTCATTCTTTGTGATTGTTTTCAATTATGATTAACTTATCGCTTCTTGTTTGTATGTTTCAGGCAACACCCAACGTTTAGCACCCAGTTTGACATAACATACCAACAACAACCTCACAAAGGAGACCACAGTGTATCCCAGCAAAATCACAACTCAGTCATCCACGCCACCGTGCAGCCCGACTCCTGCGGGGATGTGATCTCCACCAGTAAAACTACCACTCCTAATGCTCAGCTGGACCTCATGGACAGACTCTCGCAGACCAGTATCCCCTGTATGGAGCCTCAGCTGAATGATATCAGCAGCCAGCAGTGGTCTACTGTGGTCGGTAACAACAATATGACTCCGTATGCAGTGAAATATGGCACGGATGGCGGGGTTCTTGCACATGGCGAGAGGAGTAATGGGAACATCCTACGCAGGCTGAGTGACGACCGGCCTGAACTGCTCCAGTCCATGGAGGGGAAGCCCGTCTCACAACCCCCGTATCTGGGCAATGTGAGTACTAGCCAGGGGTACCCCGGAGGAACAGTGGTCAGCCATGCTCGTCCAGATGTGGTGCCGGTGTCTATGAATAATAGTTTAGATATAGTACACCGACCTATGGGATTGGAACTGCAGAAAGATTTGGGCGTAAATTGTAACTGCCCGAATGAGCAAGTGGATTCCTCAACAGCGAGTGCGACTCAGGAGTCTGTGTGCCAAAGTAATGGTGATCACCTGCTACCATTTTCTTCGCAACAAGAAACTGTACTGAACTCTTTGCAGCCAGGTGGTACAAAAGAAGATCCAGGGCAGCAAGATACCCCTGAAGATATGAATGTGGACAGTCCTCCGCATAGCTTACAAGGTGAGCAAGGTAATTCCACAGATAGAACAACAGAGAGTGCGTCTGTACCAAGTCTGGGGGTACCAAGTGCCGGTGATATCCAGGCAGACTCT
Source organism: Alentia gelatinosa (assembly GCA_950022655.1). NCBI lineage: Eukaryota > Metazoa > Annelida > Polychaeta > Phyllodocida > Polynoidae > Alentia > Alentia gelatinosa. The sequence continues at coordinate 78,251,103 of OX465579.1, read as the reverse complement.
CCCATGTGTCTTCAACAAAGTAGTAGTTCAAGCCAACCTGCAGAGCCAGAAATGGTATCTCAAAATCAGTGTAAAGATTCTTCTTGTACACAAGAACAGTCTGTTGCAGAAATGATAACAGCAGATTCTCCACAACCTCCAGAGCCTGTTGGGTTTGGTAACATTGAGGAAGATGACATAGATGATGATATAAATGACTTAGATGAATATCTAGCCTCTATGGAGGCAGCGAACAGTGAAAGAAAAATAAACCCTCCGAAGGAACTAAAGAGCTCAATGGGTGTGGGTTCTATTCAGTTGAACAGTGACAGCATCACACTTCCTAAGCAAGAACCTGAGAAAGGATTACATTTCCAAGAACCTGATTCCCAAGGAACTGGTGAGACTGTGGAGAAGTTTTTGGCTGCTTCTATTGTAAGCCCCAGGATTGCAACACCCATGGACGACCCTGGATTCTCAAAAGTGCCTGGATATGTGCCCTCAGTTGGCATGCCATCTCTGCAGGAGGTGGCTACTTTAAATGAGGAGGATGAAGATGCAGAGCAATGGGAAATCCCTGCTACCAATGAGACCCAAGTAGATCAGGAGGGACAAACCAACCCTATTCAATCTAGCACAGTATTCAGTGACATTACACCACCAGGTTCAAACCACAATGACTCGGTCACCTCAGCATCAAATGTACCTGAGAGGTCCACCCCGAATCAAATTGAGACGGACTGTGTGATGATGCTTGAGAAATCTAAAGGAGACGTGCAAGCAACAGCAGGACTAGGTGCAATAACTGTGAGCTTCCCTGTGCAGGAGAAAGCACAGCCAATGGACACAACAACGAGCCTCCCTGAGGCCCCTGCAGAGCTGAGCATTCCCTTGGCCAGCACCGGTGCACGACCAAAGGAAAACACCCAACGGAAAAGCCGGCCAAACAGTTTACTTGGACTCTCCAAACCTGATCTCAATATCACTGTTCCTGTATCGTCCACTTATGAGTACCAGGATTCTGGTTATAGCGAAACAGCAACTGGTGCTATGAGTTTGCCTGGCTCTGCTGCAGGCAGTTGTCTGGACCAGGCAGAAAGCTCGGCAACTAGTTCTGTAGTAGAGAACTCGCATGATATCATCAACAGGCAGCTGGCTCAGAAGGCCAAATCGCCTCTACAGAAACAGCAGCTGAATTTGGAGATTAAGCAGCATTTGGACAATGCAGCTGCGCATCGGCAGATGGAGAACAAAATGCTCGATAGCTGTATGGGTGAGGACAGCCATGGTTCCGTAGGTGCAGTGAGTGTTGTCACTAACCGGGCTCAGTTGGCCAGTGGGATAGGGATTACGCTCCCTTCGGAAGGCAGTCCTTTGGTTCGGTCTGACTCAGGCCTCCAGGAGGACATCATGTCCTCATCTTCATCGTCATCTCTCATTTCAATGCAAGCTCCATCTCCAGCACGCGCTGTCAATGTGCAGCACGCAGCAGTGAACCCTGCTGCTGATGCGTGGCAACAACAAAATCAGCAACCGCAACAAGAACAAGAAGAGCAGCAATTACAGGTACAACAGCAGGAGGATGTGGCTGAAGATGAATCCGAAACTGGTGCACAGGGGTCAAAACTGAAGCGACCAACTTCGCTGAGCCTGATGCCACGCAGCGAGTTCCAACTCAGCCAGGACAAGGATTCAACGGAAGATGACTCGTTGACTGGAGACGGAGGATATGCCAGCTCTGGTGGCAGCAGCGGGCATCTTACTCCATTCCAGGACAATGAGATGAGTGAACCAGCAGGTGAGTCAGAATCAACGTTTTATACATTTACAACAAGAAAATATCTTAACCCTCTTCATATTACAATATCATGTTAAGATGATCAGCAAAACTAGAACCAAAATATTTGTGAAATGATATAAAAGAATTTCATTCAGATCTTTCAGAAGTATTTCAGTACTGATTCCCTATTGGCAGTCAATAGCATATTTTTTTAAATCTTAACTACAATGCAATTCACATAATTATACATAGATTCCCAAATCAGACTAGACTATATGTGATTATCTAAAGATGAGTAGGTCAGAGCTTTTTATAATTGAATATCCCCAGTCATTCCAAGGAGCTTGACTCAATAGTTGATAAGCAAGCTCATCACTCCTTGCTAGCGGACATAGGTGAAACCTGCCAGTAGCATCGCGTTACCTTCAAACTATGCCTTGGTCTGCAAGGGTGGACAGCAATTACCAATCTCTTCACCCTCTTGGTCGCCTTGCCTCCTCGTGGTGCAGACCGGATATGCTTGCACGCAAGCATAACTAAAGCAACCAGGGTGGGGAGTTAGCTCAGTGGTAAAGAGCACTGGACTTCCCATCTTTCTTAGATATGCAGATTCTATATGTGAGGGTAAGAACCGGATTCTACTGTATTATTGTAAAACCTGGTCTTTCATATAGAAGCAGATTCTTTACCTGAGTTTAAAACTTGGATCTTTCTCATAAATACAGCTTCTAAACTTGTGTTTTTTTCTCACAGGCGCGACGGCGAGCGGTCCCGGTGCGGAGATGATGTACTCGCCGCCCGAGGTGGGGCCTGGCGCCTTCAGCCCGGCCCCACGCTGCAGCTCCAACGTGAACGTGGTGATAACGCAGCTCGGCAAGGTGGCCCCGCGCTGGGTGCCCGACTCGGAGGCGTGTAACTGTATGCAGTGTGAGGCCCGTTTTACCTTCACCAAGCGGCGACACCATTGCCGGGCCTGCGGGAAGGTGCGTTTATTTTGTTACACACCTATTAAGAAGTCGCCATAGTATAGAGATGGTAGTTTTCCTATCTTCCAAGGAAATCCTTTTCTTTTTTACTTTTTCAGTTGAAAAAATTCGTAAAACAAAGAGAAAATAGATCAGGCCTCATTTACATTAAAAAAACTGGTTCAAACCTGCCCACACACTCCAGCTCCATTTCCTGGGTAATAACGATGTGTTGTATTCAATGTTTCCTCAGTCTCTCTGAGGCAATCAATTCCACATGAAAAATATTTCCTATCTTTTAAGACTGCAACTGACATCCAATTTTGTTTGGAAATTTATCATAAATCACACTTTGGAAAGAAATAAAATAAGTTATACTTTGAGTCAAAAAGAGAAATACCATCAGGACCATTGCAAGATAGACTGGGTGCCAAGTCAATTTTCACCTTTATTTTGATACACCTGGTGTATAATCTCTGCAGCTTGCATTGAATATTATTTTCGTATGATCTTTTATATTGCAGCGCATACATATATATTATATACAAACATTTTATTTACATTGAATATTATTCAGCAATGCATGATAAAACCCCATAATAATGTGTATGCATTTTGACTTTACTTGTATTGGCTTGAGTCGGTCATGCCAATGCGAAATAGCACTTTGGCATAAACCACTGCAGACCCAAACTGATAGAAACTAGCAATAAATACATCATGCTGATGCATTAACATTTTCTTTTCCAGGTCTTCTGCAGTGCATGTTGTAACCTGAGGTGCAAATTACAATACATGGATAACAAAGAGGCACGCGTCTGCTCCAAGTGTTACCAAGACATTGTCCGAGGTAATTAACCATCCCACCACTCAAGTCAAGCTGCGCATCAACTAATTGCTTACCTATGTTACATCTTTTGAAGGGTCATATTCCTGCCAATTTAACAGGCTAGAGTTAAGTCCCAGGATACCAGAAGATTCATTGAATAATATCAAGTATTAACGGTAAAATTCAGGGTGCTGGAAGCAAATCTAACAACGCTAAGGATTTTCGTTAAGTGTGTAGTTCGGTGAAAAGCTAACCCATTTTCTTTAAGGAGACATATCTTAATTAATAATGAGTAATCACAAAAAAAATGTATTATGATCGGTGTTAAGTCAGTGAAGTCCCATGGGGGACGCTTATGGAGATGTTGTCTTCCCACAACTCACCTAACGTTTGACATTGGACTTTAGCTTCGCACTCAGCCGTGTGTTCCTGTTGTCATTTGGGGCGGGGGTCTTGGTCTGTCTCTCTGCATGCTTTTTGTGGTGGTGGCGGTGGTGGGGCTGGTGGTGTTGGTCCCCTAACCGCCACTTCCGCCACCACTGCTGCCCTCTGCCGGAGACTGCCCTCTCACGGAGTGCATGTCTTGCCTATTTTTTGTCACTCACAGCACAGGCCTATGAGCGAATGCATTCTCCCAACCGGAGCCCGAACCCGAACAACCCAGCCGAGTACTGCTCCACCATCCCACCCCTACAGCAGGCAGCCGCCAGTCTCCACGCTCCACCACCCACTGTCATGGTGCCGGTGGGCGTGCTGCGTAAAGAAGGTATGGGCAGTCCGCATGGCCTCCGTCCGCCACGGTTACTCAAGAGGTCAACCCGAAACAAAGTCGCCCCATACTTTAAAATGCTGATTCCACCAGCACATCTTTTATTTTTCCGGGCAGGGTCTCTCTGTGTCTTGCAGCATCTGACTGTATCTTGTTAGATTGTATTAAATGTTGTAAGATCATTACACCTGTGTGTAGAGCCCCTGTTATCTCTCATGGGGGCCTTCCATCACTGTGGTCCAGCCAGACATGCTCACACAATTCTTCCCAGCCTAGCGAGTCAACAGTTCAGCTTAAATTGTGCATCCTGGTGGAATCAGCACTTTGAGGAGAACTCGCCCTGTTTTGGGAGTATTCGCCATGCGAAGTCACCCTGTAAGTTCTACTGATATTTATAAGAGAAGGTAGCTTTCCACCTTTACATGGACATTCACTTTTACATGGGAATCTACTTTTCATTTATAATTCATAAAGCAGCTGTGTAAAGCAAAAAAAATGATATTAAATAAGCCTTATTCATATAAAAAAATAAATTGAATCTCCCCACATATCCTCAGTCCCATGCCATGGTTGACACCCAATGTGTTTTCCAATTCTCTGCCGACCGCTCTAAGGCAGCCAATTCTATATGAAAAATGTTTCCACTTTATTTCTGACCAAAACTGACACCCCTGAATTATTACATGTGTTAGTGTAGAGGATAGGGTTAGGGTGACACTGATAGTGTGAAAGGGTTAGAGTTGGGGCCCACATAAAACTACCACTTTAAGTGCAATAGTTCATATTTATCTATATTTGTATGTAAAATGCTTGAGTTTGGAGAGGAGCGAGTTATTTATGGGGCGGGGAGAGTTTGTAGCGGGGCGAGAAAATCCCGGAGCGAAATCATTTCAGGGTGAGTTCTCCAATATTCTCCACTGCCACCCAGCCACCCAGCCAGACAGCTGTAGGCCTTTCTATTTAAAAAACAAAACAAATTTGTAATCAATAAAAATCATTAAATATGATGTATCAATACGCACATCTTATTTCACTTGAGAAGTTTAATGAATGTTCGCACGTAATATTATTTTAGGCACTCTTGATCTGTTGTATAAGATTATTGAGTTAATAGATCTTGATTCCTAAGCGTTACGGTTATAAAGTGATGTTTATATGATTGTTATAGTAAGGTTAAGATTAAGTGATGTTATCCTATTAGTGGTCTATGCTGTGTCCAATACGATACAATTGCCGGATAAAATTGAAATATGACAGGAAGAATTGGAGGTACCAAGGTATACTGAACGAATCTAGTAGTTTTTAAAGTGTGAGATGTCTTTCTACAATCCTCTGTTTGTCAGCTTTTATTGTAAAAACGGACGAAAAGAAGATTAAAGAAGGTTATTTCACAGTACATGTACATAAAAACTACCAGGTTCGTGCAGTATACGTACCATTTGATTTTTCAAAGAGAAATCAATTTGGGAAAAAAACCTTTTACAAGTTTATAATAGGGGAGAGGGAGAATGTTTTAGTACGAGAGGAACAATTTTTCATACTGATTTCTTAGGGAGAGCCACGTTTACCCACTGATAGATCCATGAATAGCCCGTGTCTGAATGTTGAAGCTTTGGAGTTTCCCTGTTCAACATACACCCAAGCACTGATAATCTCTAGTTGTCGCTTCTACAAGAGACAGCAGCATGTGACATCTAACTGCATGCTCAACAAATTAAGTATCGTTTGCTTTTTATTTATATTCGTTTCTTCGCTGATTTGCTTCTGTGCGCTTTCCTCTCGCCCTGTAGTTTCTGGGTTTACATTTCGGTTATACATAGATTCATGGTACACGTAAACGCCTCATTATACACAGTAAAACAAGATAAAGTATATTTTCTTCCTTTAACTATATAATGTCTAAGGATTGAACCTTTGATGACAGAATTATGTGTATATGTATTAGATTTCTTTTCAGTATACCATAAGTTCTTTAAAAAAGGATTTATTAGAATTCAACGAAGGTTTTGAATATACACAGATATTTGTATTTAAATGCATGTTATGTTCATAAAGTATTCGGCAGTGCTGTCTAGCCACAAGAACCTGCATCTATCTCACTATAGAAACCCCACTCCCTCCTACTCTCCTATCCATGATCCCTGGTTATTAACTAACGTATCGACGTTATCGTCCCGGCGTGCGGCGCAGGGAGCCAGCGTAGTCGCGAGCCCAAGCAGGTGATGTTCTCTGACGGGATCCGGCCCGGCGGAGACCTGACGGAGCTAGACGGCAGCGACGCCCGCATCCCCATCCGCCGCCACGGCCGCTCCTCCAAGAAGGTCGAGCGCATGGCCGCCGCAGCCGCAGCCGCCGCCGCAGCAGCCGGCGACAGTAAGTACAAACTTTTATCTCACTCCTGGTATTTTTTTCACGTACACTTAACATTGGGAACTCGTACTCAGTGCCGATGGAGTATTGTAAAGAAATACTCTAAGGACTCCTTCATGGACATATTTCTACCCCTAAAACTGGTTAAATCATAATATAATATACCTCATTTGAAAGAGAATTAAAAAAACACAGTTGTTGCTAAGAAGTGGAATTTTCTGGATAGATTATATATTTACAGAGATATTCAAGTACTTGTTGAAAGTGGTGTGGGGGGGGGGGGGGGGGGAGGTAGGTGAATTGGGCGTACTAAAACAGATGATTACTCAATATTGCTTTACAGTGTGGATTGGCGTAACACTTACCATCTCCACAAGTCATAAGTGGCACTGACAGTTGCTAACATCCTAGGGAGTATCATTAGGCTCCTATCCCTCGCCAAACATTGGCACATGCCTCATTTGCTGATCCGGCTGACGACTTCCGGTTCAAAATACCCTCCGAATTCACCTGACAACGGATCGGTCCGCCATCATGCTGGTGAATACAAAGCGCTGTCAGAGTGTAAAATGGTGTAAAACCCAACTAATCTAGCTTTTAAAGTGTAATTTACACAAGCAATGGTTGAAATAATGTTATTTACATTATCCACACATGATTTAAACGTGCTAACTCGAAGAAAATCTTTGTTTCGACGATATGTTTACATCACGTTCAGAGGCTAAACTGAGGCCATCACATATTCATTTGATCTGAAACTGCAAGGATTGTCTGGTTTTGTTGAGGGAAAGGCTAGCGAGTTACTTGACACATCCCTACATGTTGAATAATAGCAGAAATGGACGTTTGAATTTGCCATTGACTTAGCACTCTGTAGGTGCCTTACCAAGATGGCTGCACCGGGGCTTCATAGCACCACCTACTTCCAGGCCGGATCAGAGAATACTTATATTATCATAAGAACAATAAATATCTGGTTGGAGCTCAGCCTCACTTTGAACATGGAGCCTGTAGTATGGCCAACTAACACCAGATGGCACCCTAACTTAGGCTTAGCCCTGTACTTGTATTGAGTTTTAAATGCGTCCACCCACTGATTTTGCCTTTAGAGGCCAACAATTCCATTTTAAGATGCACAGTTGGTTCTTGGTACTCTTTCAATTCGAGATGTACAGGGTGTACATTGTTCTTTACTTTTCAATGCATAGGTTCCTCTGATGGTTCAGCTAAGTCACCATCACCGAAGACGCGTGTGAAGCGACTCTCGGAGCCCTCACTGCGTCATGCGTGTCTCATCCCTGATGCGGGGCTGCCCCCAGTCATCATGTCGACTGGTGTTAAAGGAGGTATGTGATATGAAATTAGAAAAATCAATGAAAGTATAATGCATAAACTGACATGTCTACTGGTTTTAGATGAGGATTATAACATGAAATAAGAAAAATTAACAAAAGTATATAAATCACGTAAACTGACAGGGAGCTGTACCCAGCCATCATCTCGACTGGCGTTATATGAGGTTTGTAATATAAAACAAGAAAATTAACAAAAATATTCAAGTTACATAATCTAACATGGTGCTCCCCAAGTCATCACGTCGACTGGCGTTAAAGGAAATGGGTGATTTAAAACACTAGCAAAAATATATCTTTGACCTGAACTGATGCTCTTCCCTGACAAAAGGCAGCAGGTGATCAAATTTACTAGTGCCAAAGGAGGTACATTAAGATAAATAAGTTTGAAAATAGACTTTTAAAAAATATATATATATACATCACGCTTGTATCTTTTCATCGGACTGGCGTCCCAAGCATCATTGCATTAGATATCTACGTTTTTTGCGTGTTTTTATTTTTCTTATACCTATTAAAACACAAATTTATACATATGAGAAAAAGTACATGTGTAGTTGAAAAGAAGGTTTATGTTAATGCATGTGATTCAAATAGAGCTGGTGATAAATGCTTCTTTCTTTAAGCACTAACGGGATTAGTCAGTAATCAAAATAAGCGAAATATTAACTGCAGATTTCATGCGTTCTTGTCTTTTCATTCAGACTTTACATTGGAAGAAGATCCAAATCCTGAATCAATAATGCCCAAGATCAGGAGCAGTAAGTATTTTCTTAATATCGCATTAAAAATTCAATTCTATTAAATACCGATAGAGTTCCTAATCAGGATAATAAGTTTTGAACATAGAGTAATATTTCCCCATCCATGTCAAAACAGACTATCTGGCGCCCTCAATATCATGGAAATTTTACTTTTACCGCACATTTTAAAGAGGCTAATATCAAGAATGGTTTTAGATTAACAAATTAAATGACGTTATTCTCTTTCTAGCGGAAGACCCGAACCCTGTCGTTTTTGCTATCAACAAGAACCTGTTTGTACTCGTCAAAATAGTCAACTGTAAGTATCCCTTTTACCTTATTACCTTCAGAGAATGGATGTGAAATCTCAATATAATACAAACGATATTAAGGCTGTGTGATATGAATCCGAGGAGCATTTTTTCTCTTGGGGGGGGGGGGGGGGTTATTCAAAATGAGAACCTAAACAATGGTGAGCGATACTTGCCGTTTTAGCTCTTAGCTGAGGCCAGGAATTCACGTGGAATAGCTCCAAATTTGGAGCTTACGGGGGGGGGGGGGGGCGGGGGGGCGGCCCCGACTCAGGGAACTGTCCCTTGATCCGTTTCAGGCCTGAGCGGCCGTAATCCATTGCCAGTTTTTCATGTTTGTGGGTTTTTTAAATACTTTTCCAGTCCAATGCCTGTTTACTGATGCTTATTTGTTATTCCTGAAAACTGAGAAAGATATAAATGTACAGTTATTTCGTGTGAAACACCTTCCAATATTACTAATATTTCTTTGTGTTATTGTCGCAGTGGACTGCTGCCTGAATCGCGTGTGCTGGTGCTTCTCCACAAAAGGAATGTGCACCGTGGGGCAGGATGAAGTAGTCATCGTCTTAGAGTGTCTGCCCGATGAGAAGACTGTGCCGCGCGACATCTTCTGTCACCTCAACTCCGTCTACGACGAAGCCAGCAAAGGTAGGTGTGGGTATCTCCACCAGTGAAAGAGCAGGCAGATACAGAGAGTAATCTCTGTTAAAGTTGCATTATAATCATAACATTTAAACATCTAGGTTTGATATATTTGCTTACGTGTACTTTTCAGAGCATTATGATATTCAGAGTATTCAGGGTTTATTTTTTAAATTCTAAATTTTATACCAATGTTTATACATGTACGTATCATGGCCTCATGTAACTAAGAACCCTTCTAGATACATTTTTTAGAATTTTGATTGTTATTTATAGATTTACATATTCATAATAAGCTTACATATACATATTTTCCCTTGTCTTTCCCCATCTGGAAATATTGAAAAAAAAAGTATTATTCTTTATAGTCTTGGGAATATCCACAATAAGCCCACTTATTCCATCTTTTCCTTGTCTTCTCGCAGGTAACACCGTTTCGCACCTTGGCCACACTATTTTCGGACAGAGTTTCCTGGACAGCCGCGACCACTGCGGCTTTCTGTACGTGCGGCCGACGTTCCAGTGCGTACAGAAACTCTTACTGCCACAGCCGCCCTACGTATTCGGGCTGCTCTTGCAGAAGTGGGAAACTCCGTGGGCCAAGGTCTTCCCAGTGCGCCTCATGCTGCGGCTCGGTGCCGAATACAGATGTAAGGAAATGAATACTTTATGTCATCGTTTAGTAGAATTAGTAATATTAGTTATTGATAAAATGAAATTTCACTCATAGAAAAATGAGTAATATTGAGTTTCGACAAAACAGTATTTTATCTCATCGCTTAGTGAAATTGATAAGATTGATGATATTGCATAGTTAAATTATCAGAAGGGAAAACCTCTCCAATTCCATCAGTGGTAGACTTACTGTTCTATCAAAGGCCTGTCCATCTCATACCATGTCCTGTGTGGTGTGGGAAGTAAAAGAACTCTCACTCTGGATGGGTGAGATTTCTACCTTAATTCATTTCATAGATTCGCTCACCACTCCTGTGGCGTAAAACCAGTGACAGAAGTTGAACCTTTATTGATTATGGGACGAGGCTTAAACACCTCCACTGCGGCCGACGCTACCTTGAATTTGACCAGAATTCGATTTGATACCAGCCTGTTGCCATGTAATAACGTAGCAACCATTGTGAAAAGAGTCAACAATGTTGGGATAGCCCTGGAAACCGTTTTGACTGTCTCCACGTCCTCCAAACAGATGTTTTGTCTGGGGGGAGAGTGTAGGAACTCTACCATGCCCAAAATATGGGTATGGGGGGTAGAAAAAAGTATTTTCTAGGGGCTTTAACTCAAAGTTTCGTCCGAATCGGACTCTTCAGGAGTCTTGAGGGCTTACAAGGTCTTGACAGTGTCTAGTTTTTATAGGAGAACCATGGTAAATGCTGTAAAATCTACTTGTCAGTGCAAGTTTGATGCTTTGTTTTGTGTCAATAAACTGTTGTTCATGAGAGTCAAAATGGATTTTATGAATGTTTTACCTGGTTAAAAGAAAACAATGGTGTACCATGTTAGTTTATTTTTTAACAACCCAATGATTGTTAAGCTAACATGATAATGATTGATATTGATGAATCGTCATGAAGTCAGATTTGCTTTCATGGCCCAGAGTGATTGAAAAAATCAGAAGTTGAACCTTGAGATGGTCCCTATATACCCTCAGGGTCCCTTAGTACGTTGACCAATCCTACATACCAGACTAACTCACTGGGCGTATTTACAGATTATCCGTGCCCGCTGATCAGTGTACGCTTCAGGAAGCCCGTGTATGGGGAGATCGGGCACACCATCATGAACCTTCTCGCTGACTTCAGGAACTACCAGTACATGTTACCGCAGACACGCGGGGTCGTCGTTCACATGGAGGAGAAGAAGACCTTCATTAACTTCCCCAGGAACAGATACGAAGAGGTCAGTCTGGTCAACGATATCTAAATCTCCTGTGATGGGCCATCCCTAAAATACACATGCAGCGAGGGGTAAAATATTTGGAAACTTTGCATACAAGATGGTCCCTTTTTACTCAGACTTCCTGATTTTTTCAACATTTTTGTCCTAATCTTACAGTAAATCCCTAACGTTAGAACCTCTAAATGAAGATATATTTTTATTGAGTATATAATACCTAAATATTATTTTTCACAAAGTTTCTGGGATTCAGAGATGGATGACGGCCTCAATGGGGCATGGTCTCTCCTACCCCGAAAGAAATTTATATCATCGACAGAGGTTTTCCATTAATTTTCGTTTTTCCTTTTTTCATGGTAGGCTAGATTTTCATTATACTCGAGATAAAGAGTGCAGATCAGCAGAATTCAATTAAAAAAAAAAAATTACGTCAATAATGCTCATTAAGTTACACCGAATTTTGCAAAATAATAAATCTGCGATTATCAGCTTTCATAGTCTAAGGTTCGAGTCCTGGTATGGACAAAACTACTTTAACCTTAGACCTCTACTAAACCCAAATCAGCACATCTCCAGGGAGATTATTTTCGTGAGTATATGATAACCTACCGATGGATGTCAGTTTAACGGTTTCCCGGTTATTTCCTTGGTATCAGTTGTCTGTCATGATATTAGTGTACACAGTGGAGATGAGCATTAAACAGAATTGTTCAGCCTCAGTGGCATCTCTGTAGAAAGACATTCAGTGTGTCCTTGTAGGTGATGAAGATGATAACAAACAGTAACGACAACAAAAACAGGATTCAGTAATTGTCCGGCTATTTTTTCCGTAGAGCTTAGTGGCATCTCTTTATGAAAGACTGTATCTGTGTACTTGTAGGTGATGAAGGTGATCACTAACAGTAACGACCACGTGATGGCGCTGGGTGCTAACTTCAGCACGGACGCCGACTCGCACCTCGTGTGTATCCAGAACGAGGATGGCAATTACCAGACACAGGCCATCAACATCCAGAACAAACCACGCAAAGGTAACATCCCCTTTGATACTTACAACTCTAACTGGGATCCCGAAAAGTTAAATTTGTGAAACTAAAACCTGCTATTTTGATATCGCAGTCAGTTTATGGTCTAAAGTGAATGGAGCCAATTTTCATAGTGTTTAATTGATCTTATTTCATCGTTGGTACAGTGACCGCAGCCAGCTTCAAACATTCATATTTTTGTTGTTGATAAAATGACTGGAACCTGCTTTGTAATATTTAATTGCCATATTTTTATTGTTATCATAGTGACCGTAGCCAGCTTTGTGATGTTTATTTTTGTATTTTTATTGTTATCACAATCACTGGAGCCAACTTTCTGATGTTTAATCGTCATATTTTCGTTGTTGATACAGTGACCGGAGCCAGTTTTTTAAAATTTTAATTGTCATATTTTTGTTGTTGATACAGTGCCCGGAGCCAGTTTTTTTTATGTTTAATCGTAATATTTTCGTTGTTGATACAGTGACCGGAGCCAGTTTTTTTATGTTTAATCGTCATATTTTCGTTGTTGATACAGTGACCGGAGCCAGTTTTTTTAATGTTTAATCATCATATTTTCGTTGTTGATACAGTGACTGGAGCCAGTTTTTTTTATGTTTAACTCTTTCTGTCCGAGCCTGATTGGAGAGCACAGGCACTATAGGACGAGGCGTAATACCTCTATAAACCCCAAGGGGACGAGACTATTGCCGTATGGTGTCTGTTTGTTGTATGGCCGTCACTTAGCAACCTCTAGATACAAGTTACTATAGTTACTTATTGAATGCCCGCAGAGTATAATGAGGAACATGGTATTTTTTTTATTAATTGTGAAAAAATGGTGTAAATCTATTCATTATTTCTCATAAAACATAACATTTGTGATGATGACACATAAACATAAATATATTTATGCCTGGAGGCATTGCTCGTCCCCTGGGTGGGAATGCCTCCAGGCATTGCTCGGACTGAAAGAGTTAATCTTCATATTTTCATTGTTGATACAGTGACCGGAGCCAGTTTTTTTTATGTTTAATCATCATATTTTCGTTGTTGATACAGTGACCGGAGCCAGCTTTGTTGTGTTTAACGGGGCACTGAAGACAAGCTCAGGCCTTCGAGCCAAGTCCAGCATCGTGGAGGATGGCCTGATGGTACAAATCACCAGCGAATCAATGGCCCGGCTGAAGGCTGCCTTACTCGACATGAAGGACTACACCATCAGTTGCGGAGCACTAGATGTTCCTGTGCCTGATGAGCAGGTCATTGTGCAGTGGGTGGAGGATGATCGCAAGGTCAACCAGGGGTAGGTTAAATTACTATGATTGTAAGATTGTTGAATTTTAAGATGCAAAATGTAGAGTTTTGTAATCCAATACCAAAATGTTAATACCAAAAATTTAAAAAACCAAAAAAAAAACCACCAGGGATTTTCATGATTCATCAATGGAAATCAATACAATTGATAGTAAATAATTGCTCAGATTCTCGGTATTTACATTTATATGGAGCCGTTGGTCCCTTTGAATTGTATATCAAACGCTTTAATTCTATTAATGAAAGTCAGTTATTCTTCTGAAAAATACTATTAAAGGCTACTCTGTTGAACGAGAAAAAAATCTCTTGCTGAAATCTAAAATTGATTATTAGTTTTGGAAATTAATTAACCAAGACATGAATGGTATGAAACTAAGGTATAACCTTGTTTGGCTACACAGAGTAAAGAGTCCAATAGATGGCCTACCAATGGACGGCATAGAGAGCATACACATCCACAATGGCACAGACTATGTGGGCGACACACGCACCATCCGCTGGACTGAAGTGTTCTTCATACAAAACGAGGACTCGAGCAGCCCGCGCTGCGAGCCGGTAGACCTGAGCCGACTGGCGGAGACACTAGCGCAGGCATGCTGCATTGCGCTCACTTCACACCTCGACAAGCTCCGAGAGGCCGGGCTGACCAAGCTTGGGCTTCGCTGTACTATTGACAGGGACAAGGTGAGTTGCATTTAGCAGGGATGTAAGAATTCATGTTTCTTACTAATATCCAAAATTTCAAGATTTTCGCAATGTGTTCAAGTAGGCCGCACTTAGCCATCCCTTGATCGGTGACTGGTCATATTTGGAGCGTACATTGCGGCTCCTCTTGTAAATTTGTAAACACTTACTCGTTCCCTTTATCAAATCTTTAGTCAACTTTTGTTCTGAATATTTAAATGTATCAACCATATATCATCAGGGTAGAATAAATTATGTGGAATAGAATTTCAATACTTTTCATCTTTTCTCGCAAATGTAAACACCTGGGAACTATGTGTTTTTTAATCACCAACTGACTCCATCTGACAGGTGGGTTATGAAATCGGCGCCAACAACGAGCGGCTCCCAGACAACTACATGAACGATTTGGACAACGAACTCATCCCGGTGATCCACAATGCCGGCTCCCAGAACCAGGATGGGCCCGTAGTTCTCGAGCTGATCTTCTACATCATCGAATAGCACGATGGCCGGCGCGGAGGGCGGCGCACAGCCTCAGCTGGCGCCCCGCCACCGCGCGCCCCGCCGCCCGACGCCGGCTGTAGAAGGACGCGTGTCATGTTCTCGGAGCTGCTCTCGTCGTTAAAGAGGAAGCTGAATGTTAGCTGAGCAGGTGTATTAACGCTAGTCTTGATGTTAACCCACTGGATGTTAACTCATATGAATGTCCCGTTGGTAAAGCGTTAATGCTCTACATGAAGGGAGCGGGATATCTCAGACCGAATATATGCACCACTTCATCGTAAACAGGTAAATTGTTCGTTGATTAAGAAATGTTTGTTGGTGAAGCGGGTTTGACATCGTGTTTTCCATGTGAGCAGGATGTACAATTATGTGTATGAAACGAGAAGTCCATACAGAATCGACTGACAAGGATTTTAAGGGAATCTTTAAATTCAACCAGATGTAATTGATACTAATCATCCCTGATGTTCATATTTTGGATGTATGTCCCTTACGAAGCAAAGCTAAGGAATATCTTTCACAATGCTATACTTTGCTTGTGGTATCCCTACGCAGTTATTACAAGGGAATGTATAAACCCAGATATAGAAACCCTCAGTGTAGTGAGTTCACACGTTCCGCGATTTGATGTTTTCCCGTATCCTGCAAATTTAAAAAGATACAATATTTCATTGTAAACAGAACAAAAATTGTCAATGAAGCTTGATGGACCTCTTGTTTTGTATGGTCATCTCCTTGACCGATCTTATTGAACTCATGCTCTGTCGCTGTTTCAATGAGCCTGTGGTTTCTGCATGGCCTCAACGTCTCATGTTTATAGGTAGACTAGAATAATGATGTGTATATAAAGCACAGTTGGGAGCACTGGCTACCACAGGCGCACCTTAGAATAGTAGAGCCTTGCGAGCGGGACGGTAATTCATCGCAGGCTGTTCCTTGGGCCTTCGGCAGAAATCCCCGGCGACAACACAGGTTGCCCTAACTTGATGTGTACATAGTTTGTAGTGAAGTCTGAACAGAGCACTCACTACTCACAGATATAGGCTGGTCCTGAGGTAGGCCCATGCTGCCCAAACCCCTCAATAGATAATGGAGAACTACAGCACTGGGTGTCCTACATGGACTTATAAAACTGTACAAAAAGTAATCATGCATATAGTGTACATAACCAAAAGCTAATAATCAGGTAATGCTTGATCATATACACATACATATATATATATAAATATACGTGGTATATCTATATATATTCTATATATATATAGCGGTGAAGTTATGTTATTTATGAATGTATTGGCTTCGAAGTGATAAAGCTGATAGTGTGCTTGGTGGAAAATTCAGTGTTCAGTGAATCGTCATCCCAGGCTTAGAACTGTCTTATGATTATAAATGTTTGAATCACGAACCACAAAGCAGTAGAATTTCTTTTCGATGAGACTTATAATTATAAGTTGAGTATGGATTCTTTACGATTACCTTTCCCTATACCTCCTTGCACAAGTCTCTATACCTGCAATTCAACTGATACCCGTTACTGCACTAGGTGGAGCCGTGAACTAGGTAGTGTGATGCATTCTGGGAACGATTTGTCGACATAAATTCGTCAGTTCTTACAGAATCGACACCTTATTGTATATTAAAAGAGTGACAATTTTCGATGGAAATACAAAATATTGATATTCTTTGTACGGAGTACATATATTAAAACGTAGCTAGATGTTATGATGCTTTAAAATAAATATCATGTAACAAGTTTTAGAAACCTTCATCAATCCACATAAACGGTGAGTGTTACACATAAGTAATGGCCTTCATTTCGACAAATTGTTTAAACACGTTTTGAGAATCCAGGTGGCGCCACAAGTAACATAAAACTCGCGAATTGTTCTCTAGATACTCATGAGATCAAAGTCGCAACTCTTTATCTTCTTTTTATGGATATCAGATGACGTATTCACAGGCTCATAACAAGAAGAGCGCACATGTTCGCATATAGACTCCCCCTGAGAAAGGGTGTCATATTTTAACATTTCTTTGTGGTGTTCATTGGATTTAGACATTTCTAGGATTCTTTTCTTGGTCTGTGTCAACTGGTCGTGTATCTCGATTTATCTCACCACCGCTATTTTTCGCACAGACTTAACATTGGGTTCTTGTACTCAATACCCATGGAGTATTGTAATAGATACTTGTTGGGCGATGACGTCACAGATGTAATCGGGGTGAGATAAAATATGAACCGCACTCGATCTGTAGCCACTGAAAATGTGCCATTCATTTAGGTTTGCTATGTAATCTCACTCAGCTTTGCCTTGTGAGATTACTCCCCAACCAAAACTCATGGTGAATTTGTAGCAGCTATAGATTTCGGTGCAGTTCATGCTTAGTATTTCTTTCCGCCATTGACATACAGAACAGGATAGATACTGATGTCAGAGTAATCTTAGGTTGATTACCTAAAGTTTAATTAGATAAACATACTCCTTCACACTCTAATTTCCTAATGCTAAGCTTGTGCAAGAAACTCAACAATAATCCGGGCTTTTTGCGTATTCTTGGAATAGATAAATATATATCTAAAGCCGTCTACAATATCCTTTATATCTGTTAACAGTTTTAGAGGTGAGAATTCATGTTTGTGTAGCCTGGGAGACACCGCTTGGGTATATGTTACATTTAATAGCGAATTTAAGTTAAACACTTGATCCTAATATGAAAATACGGCGTAGTGAGAGATAAGGCAGGTTCGATATGGTTCTGACTCCTTTATCGATCAGGTATGGCAACTTTCCATGTATACCAGAGATTACTCAATTTTATGTACGTAACCTTGTAAACTTCTCTCGCCATGGTAGCATAGGCGAAATAAAAATGATAATACTGAAATAATCTCAGATGAAAAATGATAGCTTTGTTACCAAATTTCAGACTATTACAGTGATACTGTGTTTTTTAACAGTGAAACTGATTCACTACAGGTCCAGTATTAGCCCCAGCACCTGTTGCTATAGTTGGTTATTACCAGTGTGGATAAATAAACCGTATGTTACACGTTCCTGCTTTAGTTTTGTGAGCTCTGTGTATAAATTCATATTCAGACCTCTGTGGTGTATATATATGTAACTGGAAGGCAGACAACAGTGAAGCTTCCCTGAGAAACGTGCAATAATTTACACCTGTGACTGATGCACTGGGAAAAATGGAACAATGAATACGTTTCAATTTTTTTATAGTTTGACAAGGTCTAATATTCACTTAACGCGCAGCACTTTATTGAAATACGCATCTTCAATATATAACCTTCTCTCTATATGTGTGTATATGTATGTGCATATACATAGATATAAGTATACATGTATTAATACATATACAGTAGAGCCCCGCTTAAGGGACACCCTGTGTTAGGAGAAACCTCGTAATGGGATACCCCATGTAAGGTGGGGACACCCTGTGTAAAAGGATACCCCGTTCTCGGAACGGTTCCTTCAATTAGATTTTGATTTCACCCCGTGTCGGGGGACACATTTGCTGGGAACGGAGGGTGTCCCTTTATGTGGGGTACTACTGTATATACATGTAATAGAATCATGAAAACAGTATATATGCACAAACACATATATGTTTGTATATATATAAGATAATGGACCCACAGATATATCGAGTGTCTATAAATGGATGTATCACCGAAGTTTCCATCAGCTATGTGACGTACTATTATGCTGTATTGTACTTTTGTTATAGACAGTTATTTGAATATATCGCCAACAGAGATTGATGCTAATACCATTGAACATGTTATGTTGTTGGTTTCTTTTCAAATAAAAAAGTTTTATTTTTCATTCATTAGAATCCCATTAACAGTCATCGTTGGAGTGCTACTACAACCACAAAATCACCCCAATGTTATTTGACCTAGCCTTGTTCTCAGCTATGGAGGTTCACATATCAAGAGTTCTAGAGTTGTATATTCTTTAGATAAAAGGATATAATCTTCATTTATCGGGTATGGGACTGGATTTTTAAGAACCATATCAGTTACAAGATACAGCTACAGTGACCAGAATGTCGGAGAATGTCTGTAGTAAAATCTACTATTGCATAGACAAAGGTGTTGTGTTTTCTTTTAATACAAATATGGCAGCTTTCCATTTTTTCATAGATATTTGGATTGTCGTTTTCAGTATTTAACATTCTTTTTCCTTGTTTTTAACAAAGATGATATTAATTGAGCCTCATTCACGCTGATAAACAGCGGTTAAGTCCCATAGAGTTTCTAAACTCCACACTGTGGCTGACACTGATTTTTCTCAGTCTCCCTCAGCCAGTATATTCTATATGAGAATTTTTCCTCTCTCTCTCTTTCTTTTTAAAAAAAAAATTTCCCCCCAACTGACATCCCGGCCAGAGATGATATTTTCCTATTTTCATAGGAAATCTTTGTTTTCATTATTAGTTTATACATTTGTGTTCTTGCATAAAATAAAGAGGATAAATTCACATTCACACAAATAAACAGTGGTTCAAACACCCTAGCCCCATTCCACGGCCAAAAGCGGTCTGTTTTCCATGTTTTCTCAGTCCTTCTTTAATAGGCAGTAAAAATAACATGAACAATATTTTTTCATGACCCCAACTGACATCATTTCACCCGGTCATTGCATCTGTAATATTTAATTGGCATGATTTCATATGATATGACCATACTTATATATGCAGCAAGGTAGTTACTATAGGTGGGACACTTTCGCCCTAGCTCTCAGTGATCTCTGCTATCAGTGTTATGAGTTCTTATCAGTGATCCGTCCGCTCATACAGATTATCTACCAACTATAGGTGTATCTTTAAGCGGCCCGAGCAGTGTTGTTAGTAAACAGACTGGTGGGATAATACCATGCTTCACTTTCTGTGGGTGTAATCATTCTCAGACCAGGAAGTCTTTGATGTACAATATTTTCTAAGGTTGTGAGATAATATTTCCCTTTTTAAGAGGAAAGAAGCCAAGAGATAAGCCGTGTGTGCTTTAAGTTTACAGAATCTCTTATTGCACATATATGTAGAGCTGGAATTTGGTAAAACAAAAAATGGAAATATTTGATGAAAGAATTTATTAAACACAATGTTCAGTGTATACCAAGTTGACATGATTCACATACAGCGTTTTATAAATGTGTACACATGGTGCCCGCATATTGCTCTAATGACATTGCGAATTTCATAGTGATTAATAGAGTATTAACATCAAAGGGAATATAAGTTATGCATAGAGCAATTTTGTGATACCCGGCCGTCGGAAATACATGTCCTTTTATAATTTAAGAGAAATACTTCTCCTTACGATAGAGTTTCACAAATCTGAACACATGTTGCCCACATATTGTTCTAATGACGTGGAGAATTTGATAATGATTAACAGAGTATTAACATCACAGAAAATATAAACGCATAGGACAATTTTGTGATTCCCGGTCGTCGGAAATATGTGTTCGTTTTTCATTCAAGAGGAATACTTCCCACTAATTTGAACACATATTGTTCTAAATCCTATATGAAATTCAGAATTATTAATAGAGTATCTATACCACAGCGAATATAAGCGCATAGTGTAATTTTGTGTTTCCTGGTCATCACAATTAGATGTGCGTCTTAATTTAGAATCTTAACTTATCTTATTGATGAGGAATCACAAATTTGTACACTCATTAACCATATACAGATCTAACAACACAATTTCATAAGGATTGATTTCATAAGGACTGAACTTGGATTCAAAACATAGTTCTGTGTTTCTTGGTTGTATCATGTATACAATTCCCAGGGGAAAATGGAAAGTGTTTGAGATTATTTACAGCATAAACTAGTGAAAGATGTATACAAACATCTGCTGCCATTAACACCTAAAAAGAGGAAGATGTAAAAACATCTCAAGAGTTATTATATAGAAATAAGGATTCACCAATAAACAGATACGAATAGATCAGAGATTTGGGATGAATGGATGAATCATATAAAAAGAACATTTGACTCGAGGTAAGTTTCCTATTGTTGAACAGTGATACCACTCAGGAAACTCTTAGCATATCCTCTAGACTGAGTTTGCTCATGTACTAGTCCTGCTGCTAGACCCATAGTTTTCTCCATCAAGGGTGATGCTTTGACGAACTTAGAGAAGTGGGACACCTCTTCCTCTGCTTTACTGGGTCTTGTCGGTGATTTCCACCACTGGGTCACAGCCATCCACTCTGATTTGCAGTAATCCACGTCACAGTCAACATTTTTCTCCCTCAACAAGTCAGCAGGGTTGTCTTGAGTTATATGAGCCAGTTCTTTGAGTTGTAGTCCGTCCACTGCAAAGAGAAGGAGGCAACTGACTTACTCTTGATGTTGTATATGTCATATAGGATTGTATAAGAGTCAAAGAAGGCCCTGACAGTGGGTAGGAGTATCATAACATGTAAAAAATTCCTGGCCGCCCAGGCTCCCATTTCCTGCCGCCAAGCGCTCCTGTTTCCAGCCACCAGGGCTCATGCACCCAACTATTAAACCATAGATCATGTTTTAACACATTCGGTACGGGTGAAGCCTTCTAATGTGCATCAACCAGGACTGGCGGGTGATGCCTCAACGCACCATCAGGGGATGATGACCCGGTGATGCTTTGAGGTATAATTAAAAAGAATATTCGTGTTTTGAAATAACATTGGGAATCTTGGCTCAATAAACATTAAACTTCCACAGAATGTAGGCATGACATCATATTTGTTATTTTCAAAGGAAATTAAAAAGAAATAGCATTAAGGATCACGTGTCATGTCATCACGTGTCATGTCACGTGATGCAAAGATAAAATGTTCACAATAGGAGTCTATACCAGGCCTCTAGCTGTATTCAATAGCACGAGTTCCCGGCTATTAATCTAAAGCAGAAAAGAGGCGGAAAACCATATATTCTCTTGACAACTGAGATCCCTCTTGATAAGTCACCTAAAATTCATTACAATGCAGACAAAAGGTTACATCTATCACGCTTGTCAGGTGTACTGTTGACAGGTTAGTTTGTAATTCAAAGAGAAATTATATATAATTTACTTACTTTGCATCACTGCCATCCTCTTTGTCTGCTGAAGACTTGCCCTGATTACTGTGAGTTCATCCTTCTTCAGTAGGATGGCAAATCCTTCCTTTGCTATCCAAATCCTTCCTTTTTGGGTACTTGGGGCAAAGACCAACCTTCCTAAAACCAGACAATGTTCCTTCCAGTTGAGGAGCTTGGCCTTCGCTTGTCCGTTTTTTGCCAAGTTTGTGATCTGACCCATTACACAGGACATAGCAAACCATTCCTCTGCAGTAATGCAAACGGCACAGCTGGAGGAGTGGATAATCACATTGAGATATCCAATAGTCATCCATAGAGACTGACTTAGTCTCCAGTCAGCTCTAAAACTTAAACTTGAAACTGAGTGAGGAGAATAAGTCACCTTACAGGCAGCACTCCCATGTGTTACATGGAGAGGAATGGCATAGCCTTTCCAAAATACAGCTTCTGCCATATTAGGTAACCGTATATGAAGCTGTTTGCCCTCCTCTGACAATCTTGATGTAGCCATGTTGAATGTATGGAAGTCAGAATGAACTCTGAATTTATATATATCTCCCGTTTTTGACTCTTGCCTTGTTATTGGTTAATTAGAGACAGGTGTGGTAGTCCTATAGCATTCTTTGAGCTCCGTTTTGACAGTCTTATCAACCCACATGGCATGAGGTAGCGCCTGTGCTTATCTCAAAGGGGTAGGGTGGGTCCTTGTCTTGTTGATATCTACGTACAGCTGTCCATTAGTTGTTTCAGCGTATTATCAGTCCCAGCAATTTGTCAGAGTGTGATCCTGATATTTGAGGCGATACCTTGTGATTGTAGGTGTTTGATGCATTGATAACTGTGTACGAATGGCCTGCTCAGTGGCTGGTGTATACTGGACCTTTTGATGAATGTGGCGATAACTATAGGAACAATCTCTTGTAACTCAAAATGATGGGACACTGGCTCCCTTGTCATATGAAAATCTTTATTGGATGATCTCAAGTTTTACCTGCGTACATGACAATAGTATATTTCTTTTCATTGTAGCTACATGCCTGGGATATATTGCATCATGTCAGGTATATTCATTAAGATGCTCATTTACACTTAAACTATCTACATTGGGCCGTGTTCCGCAGTAAATAGCCACATTATATAATCATATATTAAACTGTCGTGATGTGTGCTTTACACCAGAGGGGAGTAAGGCTCTATATTTATATATGAACTACTCACTAGGTGGAGACTCTAATTCACTGGTCCCAAACCTGTACAGGTAAAGGCTCACTTCGGTCCTTGCTTTCAACCACAGATGACTCCAATACCTTTGTTCACCATTGCAATTTTTTTTATTGTTATGTAATAAACATTCCGGGCTCGTTTTCGAGTTTCCTGGCTCCTCCAAGTACTCAGTTTTCAGTTGCTTCCATCATCAATATAACCCCTAGCGGAGGTCGACACGAAGTCCTATTACAAGTGGCGCTATGCACTGTGGAAATGGTGGTACTGTGCTCCTTGATCCGATTGTCTACTTATCATATTATATATTGTAATCAGAGCTGCATTATTTGTGATAATGTTACCTTTTCTCTTTGGTTTTGCCCACACGATGAAACTGCAGATCTGACAGAAGGCCCAGAAAAATACGCTGTTTCATCTGTTATCCGCTAGATAGGATCGCTAGGTAGAATTCGAAACTACAGTGCGCTCTCAATATGTTCTTGTGATAGAAAACTCAAAGCATTTTTTGTTTGTTACTTGCCACTTTTATTTCAATTTGTTCGTCTTTGTATGTAATACAAATTGACATCTTAATTGGTGCTCAGCACCATTGCAATTATTCATCAATTCATTAACTCACAATATAATCTGCGAATTTCACAAAATGCCTACAGTACATTAGGGATTATGCCATTTCGGAGTCCACACACATAATCATAACATAATATATGGAAACAGGACAACTGTATCTGTACGTGATAGATAAACATTAAAATGGATGATCAGATGCACCGATGACGAAGGCAGGGGTTCATCTAATTTATTGTCAACTTCACCAAGTTTGTATCACGCACAAACACAGTGTACATGTCTGTTTTCGTATTATAAAGGCCTACCTTAGAAAAAAACACTTTTTTACCTTCGCTTTTGGACCATATGTTGGGTTTCGCCGCCGTACACCACATACTTATCCCGTACGCCACGCACCCGGTACGCGTTGTGCGGATATAAATACGACAAAGGTAGGAGCGGGTGGTATACGTAGGAATACGACCACAGGTATATGATAATATCATCAACAAACATTGCATATTTTTCCTTTGCTTGAAATGTATTATAACAAATGAGAAGGGTTGCAGGATGTTAGGGCCCACCACCTTAAAGTCGGGACGTTATGGCCCACCCTACACCGGGGGTGTGAAAGCCTCAGTCGCGCCTCGGCCGCACCGCGATGCCGCGGTCACACCTGTGGTGCCGGGAGGGAGATGTGGCATAAATAGACGTTAGGGCCCACTTAATTTTGCATAATTGGTTAATGTTTGAATACTGGAGAAATCGACCCGTAAAAAACTCGACCCGTGATGAACTCGACCCGTTTTAAATCTTCCCTACTTAAGCATCTCAACTGTGAATAAATATTATATTTAGTAGTAAGTATAAGTAAGTAACCCTATCCCTAACCCTTATCCTAACCCTAACCCTACCCCTAACCCTTATCCTAATCCTAACCCTATCCCTAACCCTAGGTTGGCTTTAGGCGGGCCCTAGCGTCCCGATGAGTGGGCCCTAACGTCCCGACTTTCGGGTGGTGGGCCCTAACGTCTACATACCATCAGAAGCACATCAGAATCTTGCACAGGATATCCCTTAATACACACTTGTGACTTATATGATATTTTTTCCATCTGTATGACATATCAGGTAAAAAGTATATGTATTCAACAAATAACATGTATACCGACCCGAATGGTGATATTTCGTATGTATAAGCATCATACATAGATATTAAATCCTTAGCAATAAAAATATACTGATAAATATGAGGTCAATTAAAATGTATAATACTACAGGTTGCATAATACATATACTCATATTCAGATCATACTCAGGCTAGTATTGAGTAGAACATTAAAGTATATCTTCCTTCTGTGAGAAAAAATAGCTATAATCAATCTAGTTTAACTAGATATCGTATGAGTTTATTCTGACGGTATATGTTGCGTGACAGTCTGTAACAATACCTCAACTATCACAGAGGGATCTCAAGGGGACTTCAAAATCTCTTCTAATATTTTGGAAAATGAAACTATTGATAATCAAATCTAGACTGCCGGGCTTCAAATTTAGGCCAACAGAATATAGCTTGGACATTGTTTTGTATTTCTAATCTATAATAAGTTAAGGTATATCGTAAATGTATTCAACAAATAACATATATACCGACCAAAAATGGTGATATTTCGTATGTATAAGTATCATACATAAATATCGATACCTACAAATACAAATATATATATATTGGTATATAAAACTACCAAGTCAATTAATGTGTACACTACAAAAGGTTGCATATGATACACATATTTTGAGATCACATTATGGTTGGTGCTGAGTAGATCGCATTTTTCCTGTCAGGAAATAATCACTGTTGAATATAGACATTGTATGAGTTTATTATGATTGTATTCGTCATTATTTATCACAATACAAAATCTAGTACCACACAGACATGCAAAGCAGGGCATGTCGCCTTTTATTACTATATTCTGGTAAATTATCCTATTTCACCACCTTGCTCTAAAGCTGTTGACACATATCTGTTTAAGTAGATGGAATTCCAAATTTACTATGGGAGGAGACTCCAGGCATAATGGAGAATTCAATAATTGTAAAATATAATTTTGCTTCTTTTCAAATGTCACTTCCTTTGACGTTTCAAGCACACAATGAGACAACTGGACATACGTTTATGAGGTATACAAAGTTACTGATAAGGGTACTTCCTGTCTTGAAAACGCATTAGAAGAACCAAAAATATACTGATATGGACTTGGATTGGGTAAGTGGAATGGCTCTACTATACTACAGGGATTATGCGATGTATGGGGATACTATAAACAAACCCACAATTTTATTTCACAATGTCACTGGACCACAAATGATAATTTATATTGAAGTTAATAGTTAGTATCAGACGTGACTCATAACATGGATTTGTAAAATATATGAAATATATTTATACAGTTTCTGGTACATTTCGTATGCATATGATTTCCTTTCAATATATCTATTCAGCCTGGGAATTATTCAACCTCCATATCAAGGCATTTCGTTCTAGTTATAAAAAAACACAAACAGATAACTGGTGGGGAATCTGGTGGTTATTTTTCGCACTTCTTAATGGAGAGTGTCCAGGGAAAAAACACCCAACTCGTCTCCACACCGCGGTAGTGTGGTTCAATTTCGAACCTGCATTTGGTACGAATGGTGAGGTGTATGACATCCTGAATCCATTCAACTGCTCTGTGTTGTGGTAGTAGGCACACATCCGTCTGGTTTTATAAGCCGACCGTCAGTTCGAGAATGACCGTCAGACTCAGTCCAACGACGCCCAGCGCGTACACAACGAGAACGACGGTTTCCGGCACGCGAATCCCCTGCAAATGGACATAGAGATAAATCATCTATGCTGGGGACAACCGAAATGGGGGTTCATCTTAGCCAGGTATAAACATTAGGCTTAACCTGCGGCATCGGTTCATTTCATCGTCAATTGTACCACGTATTTATGACATACAGCCACAGTAGGTTCCCTGTTTCCGTATAGTATTTATCATGTATGAGAATATGTAATCATGAATAGACCGAATAAGCAATTTTCATCAACTAAGTTACAATAGATACACGTAGAACGATATACATTGATATATAACACGTCATTATTATAATCATATTTATCATTATAGTCTATATACTGGCACAACAATTGTTGGGCCATCTTATTTTACATTTACATCACATTTAATGGCAATACACAAAGGGAAATGTTATTTCAGGTAACATATATCTCATTCCAAACTCATGTTCAGATGATATTTTCCCACTCCAGACAAATATGGATGATCGTTTTGTAGCATAAACGAATATTTTGTGTCAATAAACACATCTATTTACAAAAAAAGGAAAGAAAATTCAGCGACTAGTTAACGCCTGAATTAACCCTCCAGTCAATACCTCTCCTGCCAAACATAAAACCCCAGTTTTCATGTACTATAGTTCCCCATGTTAATCATAAACCTAGCTGATTGTCCAGATACACTGTAAGTGCCTTGCTCGACAGCTTTGTAGCAAAACTAGGCATCCTTCGGCGCGGCTCTCCCAAAGCAATACCGAACAGGTCTGCCGCTATCTAATATGGACTCCATATGTAAGGAGGCTAGATTCCTAACACAACAGACATTCCAGCCTGTGCTACTCTATCATCAACTTATACTCTACAATACTACAATACACGTCCTAAGAATCCACACCATACAAAGTCATCCGTTCCTCAATTTTACCTAGACTTATACCACACTAGGCATAAGAGTACCATACAAGGGTACCTTGAAGCATTTCGATCTGAATACTATATATACATACTACTACACATATTAATAACTCTATTATCACCCGTGATATGGGAACAACAAGAATATGATTTCATTTTTCTTTTGTACCGGGTTTACAGAATTTGATAGAAACATTGGATAATACAACTAGTAAAATGATTCTATGCTGTGGATAAACACCACAAAACAGTTTGATATAATATATATATTCACCTCAGGTGCAGACTCGTTGCCGATGCCCTTTACTGAAAGGAAATGAAAATGCATCAGATACACTTTGAATAAAGCAGAAATGAAAGGATATAGTGTTATAGTTATAATTGCTTTTTGATAGTATATTTGAATAATAATAATTTCCCAACAATGATACAAATAAAATGCAACAGTTTCCTAGCATGATCTGCGATCTGAAGTTGTATGACATGATACTGGAAGCTTTACAAAGGAATTTAAACAAATATGGCCCTAACTATTCTAAAGCAATCACAATGAGATTCGTCCTGAGAGTTTCAAATTCTATATGAAGTATTTACATAAAATTAATAGTTGAGAAATCTTTTTTATGAACATTATTTTACATTTGTATGGCATAGTATAATAAATATGAGTAGGGGTTCTCAAAACATATATTTTCATTATCATTTTTGTCCCAAATAATCAAGAATTGTCTACATTGTAATATCCCTAACATATGATTCAACTTGTTCTAATAATTTGATCTATTAGGTTCTGATTGGATTCCAAAACAACTTTTGATGTTATACTTCTAATATTATTCTAAAGTAAATTTAACAGCATTTTCAAACTACTTTCAAGTATTTCTAGCATAGAATCTTTCAATTTACTGTCAAAGTAGATACAAATTGGTCAGCCCTATCTAAATATTTGTATAAAATGGTCCAGTCACTGTAGGCAGAGTATGATCTATAGCAGAACTATACCCCAGATGTGAGTGTGTGATATTTTATTACCCACCCATTACGGAGTCTCCATAATAAATGTATAGAGCCCCTGGAATTAGCTACCCGGAGTTTCTGGCATGTCAGAATATCCTGCAGGAGATTCCAGAAAAAAGGGCCTGCCAAAACGAGGTTAATTCATAATGTACTTCAAAATAAGTTTATTTAATGTTGATTCAATATTAATTAGTTATAATCAGTCACAATAATTTCATTTACCATCAGAAATCACTGTCATAAAAAGTTTTGCATATAAAAACCCAAATAAATAGCGAACTATGAGGCCTATTCCACCAAGGAGGCATGAGCCCAGGCAGGGCCCCTTGTGGTCGCCTATTGGCGATCGGCGGCAATAGCCGGCCCAAACCTCCCGCCGGCGGCGATAATCTGCTTGGTGGAACAGCTCATGACAGCTCACAGGCTCCACACGGCCGTCCCCTGCCGGCCACCGTGCCTCCAAAACCCCGTAGCCGGGCAGTATCGGCTGACCTGTTGGTGGCCGCCGGCCGCCGGCCGGGGACAATACTCTGAAATAGCCAATTTTGGAGGTGTTCCACCAAAATATAGTGATAACCACAGAGAAGGCCGGCCGGGCGGCCAGGCATTATGATCACGACCTCCCCCGCAAAGTCCTGCTGGAGAAAAACTGTTTGATTTGATTTTAAGCCCCCGGCAGGCCGGCCGGCGTGCCAAGAGCGTGACGCGGAGAGCTGTTCCCTGGGCGCGCGTTGACCGCTCGCTGGCCTATACTACGATATACACCGTCAACATAGGCCCGCGAATGGTATCCCAATACGCGGACACCGATATTTCGGCAGTTGCGGCAGTTTGGGCAAAATATAAGCACCAATATCAAATATAGACGTTCATAACATCAATCCTTGTCTTTATTTACCTTCATTGTTCGATTTAACGTGTATTTCCGCGGTTATATGACGTCCTCTGGCCGTTTCCGTACAAATCCCGACGTGCGGGCACGCCGCTCAGCTCGATACGTGGCTTTCCCGGCTTCAGAGCGTCGTGGTGTATCGCTGCTTGCCGCGCCGCCTATCGGATCGATAGAGAACTGCGGGCTTGCGCGTTAGTGCCGCCAACGTCCACCAGACGGCAATAGCAAACCCGCTGCGAGTGTATCGCCGCGCCAGGTCCGGCCGGCTCTATGGGCGCTCGCAGGGCGCCTTGTGTACGCCTGTTGGTCGCCTTGTGGGGCTTTGGTGGAACAGCTCCTAGAATTTAGGGGTTTAGGGGCGGCCGGCTGGCCGGCCCCGGCGGCAAACGCCGGCTGGAGGGCAAAAACCCGCCTGCTGAGGGCCTTTTTGGTGGAATAGGCCTCTATATAACAGGCGTAAGTATACACCGAAATACCACCATGCTTGACGCTATGGCGTAATCTGGAACTTTATGTACTTTTTAGGCAATAGACATGTTATTAATCTTGTAGGTGGGTAATAAATACAATAACGACTGATTTATTGTATGAGTGTCCGCAAACTCCTCGTAGTTGACGACGTAATATCCTCGCTAATCGCTCGGATATTACTACACGTCAACTACTCGGAGATAACGGCCACTCGTACACAAAACCAGTCATTATTGTGTATGTACCCACAATGCTTCATAAAAAAGGCAAGAATTTCGTGAATAAATATAACAAAGTCTAGGCTCCTTTACTTGTATTCTAATCCACTGTGGTGTTCACTATCGTTTTCAACAGTTTTATCTTGATTAAAGAAATTTTGAATATCATACTATTTTATGATTTTCCTATGTAAACAGATAAGTGATAAATCCATTTATTTTTTTAACAAATAATAATGATAACCACCTGTACACCATTAAAGGTGATGTTTTCTTCATGCCCCTGGCCACATAATGAGGCCTATTCCACCAAAAAGGCCCTCAGCAGGCGGGTTTTTGCGCTCCAGCCGGCGTTTGCCGCCGGGGCCGGCCGCCCGGCCGCCCCTAAATCCCTAAATTCTAGGAGCTGTTTCACCAAGGCCCCACGAGGCGACCAACAGGCGTACACAAGGCGCCCGGCAAGCGCCCGGCAAGCCGGCCGGACCCGGCGCGGCGTTACACCCAGGTGGGTTCACTATTGCCGTCTGGTGGACATTAGCGGCACTAACGCACAAGGCCGCGGTTCTCTATCGATCCGATAGGCGGCGCGGCGTGCGGCGATACACTATGACGCTCTGAACCCGCGAAAGTCGTGTATCGAGCGGAGCAGTGTGTCAGCGTGTCGGGAATTGTACGGGAACGGTCAGAAAACGTCAAATAACCGCGGATTTACAGGTTAAATCGAACAATGAAGGTAAATAAAGATAAGGATTGATGTTATGAATGTGTATGGCACGCTATGGTGCCAGAATTCTGCCGAAAGTGTCGGAATTTTTGATGTCCTTTCGCGGCTTCGGGTATCGGCGGTGTCGGCCGCGCAGTGTTGTCGGCTTTCCCTCGCCGCGGGTCCCGGCAGAGCCCGCGGCGTAGCTCTTGACACACCGGCCGGCCTGCCGGGGGCTTAAAATCAAATGAATCGGTTTTCCCCTGCCAGGGCTTGCGGGGGACGTTGCGCTCATAATACCCGGCTGGCCTGCCAGCCTTCTCTGTGGTTATCACTATATTTTGGTGGAACACCTCCAAAATTGGCTGTTGCACCGAGCATTGTCCCCGGCCGGCGGCCGGCGGCCACCAACAGGTCAGCCGATACTGCCTGGCTACGGGGTTTTGGAGGCACGGTGGCCGGCAGGGTCCGGCCGTGTGGAGCCTGTGAGCTGTCATGAGCTGTTCCACCAAGCAGATTATTGCCGCCGGCGGGAGGTTTGGGCCGGCTATTGCCGCCGGTCGCCAATAGGCGACCACAAGGGGCCCGGCCTGGGCTTGTGCCTCCTTGGTGGAATAGGCCTCAATAGGTGCTCTCATCAAACCACCGACACAGTGTTCAGCGGTAGAAAATTATTGTGTGACGGTGAATACAGAAATTCAATCCTATCGACCTTTTCTTCTTAAGCCTGCATATGCCTTTTGTGCTTATTAGACAACTTTATACTACTATAAATAAACACAGAATCATATCTTTTCTGGAACATGATGAGACTTACAGGAAATTCATATTATTACCTTCTAGAAGCCCCACACTAGATGAATTCACTTTGAAACTAAAATATCTATCCTGACAGTTACTACTTGGGGAGAATCTATCTAAATATAGAATATTTACTATGCACGAGGCTTTATTATGTCTACCTCATAGATAAAAGGTATCTATGTACATTGGTATTCTAACATTAAATGACAAATATTTAAGTGACAGTGAATACAATATTGATTAGACCAGATTTTTTGTTTGATTTATTCAACAAACAGTCCCTCGTAACTGCACGACATTTTTGAACCTTCAATCTTATTTCAAAACATACTTCTGATATTTGATATTTCGTAACTTTATTCAGACCTAAAAAAAGTGTTCACTTCATCACAATATAGCTGCCAAACACTAGATGAACTCAAATTGAAACATAAGTTACTACCAAACTTAGAAAGCAGTTAGACATGCAAAATGAGTATACGTTCTTAGATTATAGTCCTAATTTGTATTCACTGTCAGTGTCAAGTTCATGGCAGTGAATACAATTAAGTTTCCCATTCCCGAGACACAACTATGTTTTGCTTCTATAAAATGTGTTCAAATTGTCGGAAACATTTAGTTTGATACTTTATGCCTAGAAATCATCATATTTCACCTTGTCATGCCCTTTCTTTACTGTATTCACCGTCACACTTAACTATTACGCTGTTTCTTTCTCTAAACCTTTTACTCTGCTGGCTTGAATTTTTTTGAAGAGTCACACAGCATGTTTTTTGGGGGAAAAGACATGTAACTTTGATTTTTATTGTCTTTTATTTTACAATTTTCTTACACCTGAAGTGTACCATGATGGGAATACAGAAATTTGACAATGCAATATTGATATTCTGACCAAACCTTTTAACCGAGATATATTTTGCAATGGTAAGAAGTCACAAAAAAACATTATTTACATTACGTTCTAATGCACATGATCCTTTTTTTTAAATACCACATTAATTAGTATTTTCAATTATTTCACTTTATTGCTTTCTCAGATCCCAACCTATATATCCCCAGATAGACCTGTCTAGATCAGGTGTACTGGATTATAAGTAATATTTAAGTATCTACATGCTACAAATTTACTGAGGAAAGACATGCAATTTTCCAATGCTGGCTCTTGTGGGTCAAAAGAATAACACATTTTTAGGTTGTTTATATTTACATATGTACATGATAGGAATATCTATTTGCTGGATTTTCCACTTTCTGGAAATGATTGATGGATTTTAGGAACCACTTGTTATACTACGACACAATCATCCGGAGTTAAATTCACGGGTGACTAATTTGTCGGGAAGTGGTGCCCAAAAATACAGAAGAAACATCGGAACAGTCATCGTTCGCTGGCTCTCTTAATTACCTGTTTCCGCTTGTGGATTTATGAGAAAAATATTTATAAATTGATCAGTGGTAGCCGATAAACTTATCAGGATCCGAAAGTCCGCAAATGGGAACAGGGTTTATGGACCCAAACATCAATAATTTTCAACCACAGAACGTAGGTAACAAGGACAGATTTTGGCACGCATAATATGAGTGAATCAGTTCTCATATTCACATTCTCTAATACACCTTCAAAATGAAATATATTTTAGTTGGGAGAAAAGTTCATAAGGGGTGGCCTTGTTTATTTACAGTCTGTGGCGGTGCATGTGCTCAGAGAGTTAAAGACAAATGCAGGTAGGTATCGCAGTGCCCCCTGTGTCTACTAAATTTAACACTGGTGCTGCCATCTGGTTTCATGAAAATATAGCAGTTTCCCATAGACACAAATAGATATGCACTTACCTTCTTCAGATGGCCTTCCCATAGAAATTAGCATGGTGACATATTTATTTAGCATTTCTCATTTGTACATGTATGTTCCCAACTATCATAATCCAGAATTATTTAAAGATAGCAATAGAACATCAGTGTCATTTAGCAACAAAGTCAAAATGTTGCAGTTTTCCATAGACACCAATAGTTAACCCAATCCTTACAAACGATTTTTGTGCTGCATAGTGTAGGCGGGATGCCAGCTCACAGGTATGGTCAGTAAGGGTGAGGACCAAATGTCAAAAATGGTGTAACGTGACGTGATTTGTGTCATTGTGGCAACCATTTTATTTTTTTCAACAATTATATTGGTTGTATCTAAATACATATTTTGTGTAAAAATGGTGTTATAGTATTGAGTATTTCACAAATTATGAACATAAATTGCAAAATGCTAAATGATGCCATATGGCATCATTCGCAAGGAAAGGGTTAAGCACTTACATTTTCAGATGGCCTTCCCATAGAAGTTAGCATGGTGACATACCAATTTCTGTGCATTTTCTATTTGCTGATATATGAAACTTATATCATCCAGAGCTATTTGCAAAAATCAATAGAATTTAGAAATCATCCAACTACCAGCATTTGTCTTTAACACAATCTGATCGAACATCATCGCACTCTCCCTGCGGTCTTATTTAGTCGTGCCCCCTAGTGAATGACCAAGGAACCCCTCAAACCTCCCAGAAGCCCGTATCTGCACTAATAGATCATAGGAGAGGCGCAGGCTATAGCAGATACTATTGATAAAGTACTTATAACTATCTTAATTCTATGAGTCATGGATATGTCAGTAGCCTGTATACACACCTACCACCAGATTTACACCCGAAACCTTATACTTAAAAGTACATGGAAGTTGAGAAATGGAATATTATCAACATGATTTGTGTTTACCATCTGAATAAATTGGGTTTTGTGCTTGTCCGGGTAATTTCACCATTTCATGGCTCTTGTCTAACTGTTCGAGACTCCGTGATCCTGCATGATACACATATCTATATCTGAATCCACAATTTGCATGTAAACGTAATATTGTAAACTATATGTAAACAGGTTTACTGAAGTTATAAATTGAAAAAATGTCGTGCAATTGTCAGTTAGATCATCCCATCTTTGATGTACAACTAAAGTGAGTCTGTTTTTGTATCATTATATACCCTTAAAATGGCGAAATTTTAACTTTTATTGATGCTCCCCATACGGCACAGGGTGACGGTCAACCATAAATACATCATGGGTAGGAACGGGAGGTCTACGTGGGAGATACGGCCACAGGTATATAATCGTATAGAAGAAACTAATGATAGTGGTATTGGTTGATCGATAAATGCCATGAGTTTGATTGCGTAATGAATTTGAAAGGAAAAGCTGAGTGAAATTACATATCGATCAAACAATGGCATATTAAGGGTATGCTCCACTGGGCCGGCGATATGGCAACAAGTAGCGCTTTGAAGCCATTGCTTATAATATAGAAACCCACCAGCCGGGTCGCCGCCGACGGCCATTGGCTGATAACTGGCCAGTAATAATATAGAACGTCCTGACCATGCTGTACAAGTCACAGAACGAGATGCTAATTTACGGTTTGTACGGACCGAGGCGTTTACGCCGAGTTCCGTACAAACGGTAAATTATTATCGAGTTCTGTGACTTGTACAAGCATGGTTGGACGTTATATATTTACTTTATACCCGAAATT
The DNA here is from genome assembly GCA_950022655.1 of Alentia gelatinosa. NCBI lineage: Eukaryota > Metazoa > Annelida > Polychaeta > Phyllodocida > Polynoidae > Alentia > Alentia gelatinosa. The sequence goes on along the minus strand of OX465579.1, from coordinate 78,215,615 downwards.
TAAAAAAAAATCAATTTCATTTTGCTTAACAACTAAAATTTAAAAAAATGTGTATGGGTAGGTAGTCCGTATTTTGGTGTACGGACCACTGGTCCGTACAGTATTTTTACGTCATATACCAAAACAGTGCGTATTTACAGTATATACAGCACGGGTATATAGTAACCAGCAAGACCTAATTTATTAGGTTTTGATGGCTCATGGCTGGTTCATGGCCGTATGGCCACTGCTGATGGGAGTGTAGCGCCTACGTGCTCCACCACGCCGGTTTATATATTGTCAACTCATATGGGCGGCGCACGGCAGCTGCCAAATGGCGCCATTTGGCGGCAGTTTGGAACACCTTTTATACCATCTGCCAGCCCAGTGGAGCACATGCTTTAGTCAACCAATACCACTCAAATTGGTCTCCCCCGAATTCTAGTAAAGAAAATAAGTTTTAAAGATTTGATCTCTATGTATTCTTATAGTTGCCACTGTGTACAAAGTGCCAACACACATTGTAACTGTAAAACTATTGCTCGTGAGAAAAATAAAATAAAAATTACAAACATAAGGGCACTTTAGCTTTGCATGGAATCCCCTGTTTCGGATTTATTTTGCCCTGTTCAGCAGACCATCCCGCATCAAGTATATTTCTTAAAGTGGACATGCACACCTAAAAACCTCTTTAACTCCTCGAACTATCTACATTGCAGTTTTCAGCGCTCTTTAAGTATCTTTTTAGTTAATGACGAGTCAATTTCTTTTCTTTGAAATCAAATTGTGTTAGTGCTGGGTGAGATGTTGAGGGCATATGTAAGACCGAGGAGGGACGTGAGAGAGACGTAATGGAGTGCATTATGTAATAAGTGCAATATGTACAATAGAACCCCGCGTAAGCAGCCACCCTCCGTGTCAGGCAAAAGTGTCCGCTTACGCAGTGTGACCGATTACACGGGATCAGAAGAAACACCTAATAGAGGGATCCGTTCTGAGTATATGTGTCCGTTAACGCAATGTGACCGCTTACGCGGGGTGTCCGTTAGGCGGGGTTCTACTGTATCATAATTGCGGGGAACCCCGTGGAGAACTGAAACAAAAGACCTATTTCTAGCATTTACCCTGTTGATGTTACATATAGGTCTATTGGTATTACAACATTCCCACTTTGAAGTAGTTCGAAACTTATTTCTAATATTGTAAACAAGGATTTATCAAAAACGAAATGTCTTCAGTCTTGTTATTCTATATCTAATATTGAGATTTAAACTATATCAAAAGACCTATATTGCTATTTGATTGACAGTAAAATGACAGGTACTAGGGGGAACACATAAAGCAATATAATCGAAACCACGATCGGCCGTAAACCACGAAAAGTTGACGCGTAGAAATACACGAGCGTTAGCAAGTTCATCACGAAGTCAACGTTGAGTGTTTCACAGAGCCGCCTGTCCACAAAACCATTGTTGTATTTATAATCCATAATCTCCTATAAATCAAACCCAGGAAATTCCATATCAAAGAGTATATCAATAGGGATTTTCTTTTGCTCTATTGCACAAAGGGACTATTTTCCCGTATGTAACATGGTTTTGAAGCGATATTCCACGGATCTGAATCTGTATACCATGGTTACTGCATCTCAATAATCTAAATAATGGATAGTGGTTTACTGAGTCCCCATACATTCTCAGTGGATACTTTATATACCATGGATAATAAAGTTCCTTATTATCTATCGTATACAAAGACCCCATTGAAAACGACCCATTGTTCCCAACTTGTTTGGGTTAATGTGTGCGGGAAGGAGTTCTCCCTCCCACTGGACTCTTCCCCCTCACGTGACTCCAGCGTCCCCATGTGACCATCGCCTCCCTTCAACGGACACTCGACAATATTTTACCACCCGCCCACCCTACAAAAACTCTCTGTTCAACTCCCTCATCCTTCACTCGTGGGCCTTGTTATAGTTAAAAGACTCCTTCACTCTTTCAACACTCAAACCTGACTTCAAACTCAATAAACCTTCAATTTCCAAATCCTTCTTTGCGTCATCATTATATAAAACCTGTCAGATACCATAACTGTGGTATACGGATTCAAAGCTGTGGTATACGGCCTCAAACCATGGTATATGGGGAAAATAATCCCTTTGTCATATAGAGCAAAGAAATACATGTAGTCCCTATTGTTATACCCTTTAATATGGCAATAACTGGGTTTAATTCATTCGAAAAGATGGATAATAAAAACAACAAACGATAGTTATGTGGACAGGTGGCTCTGTAAACCACTCAAGGTTGACGTCGTAATACTGCACATCAACCTCTCGTGGTTTACGGCCGCCTGTCCACAAAACCATCGATTATTGTCTATATGCTCCAACCACTGTCCCATGGTTTCCACACCTGTCATCATTGATGCCTTATACCAATATCCGGTTTATTATTTCCGTGATTTAATGATAGCAGTGATACTTTAAGATGTTCACCTCATCACTAAGTATGTATGTGTATCATAAAGATAGTATAATGTATGAAGTACCTGAATCTTCTTGATTATAGCAGCGGAGAAATGCGAGTGTCACCTCCACGAGGACGTGCAATCCCACGTAACCGATCACCACCCAGCGTGCGTTGTCCGAGACACGAGACCCACTCATGTACATGGCAATCAGTATATTTACCACTGAAACGTAAAATAACGTATATATAAGCTTTATCATAGTGTATCGTACGTGACACACAAGACCCACTCATGTACATGACAATCAGTATATTATTATATACCTGTGTCCGAATGTCTATTAAATACTGCCCGCTACTAGGGGTGCAGTAATAATAATGTTCGTGCCCACTGTGACTGCGACTTTGTATGTCATTAAAATGGCGTTTTTTCACCAATTAGACCCCGCACCCACCAACGCCTACGCGAGCCGACGCGAGCCGATACAAAATTACCATATCGTAGCGCGTCGGCTCGCGTCGGCTCGCGTCGGAGCACGTCGTAAGGTGTTGGGAGGATGCATAAATAAGGTACCGTGGTCCCGATACACCCCGATATAGCTCACGACGCAACCGGCGTGATTAACAATATTTCCTTTATAATTCCAGAAATAATGCATATTTATGGTTGATATTATACCTGTAAATACAAAACAATAGTATATATAATATTGCCTAATAATATTTAATGAAAAAATCAATTCCCAGTTAAAGTATAAATTGATCGATTTAAGACCCTTATCTACCATCAACTTTCACCATTTTTGCCAAATGGTGATAGCATCATATATTCTAGGTATTCTGAAAATTTCATAATTTTTCATAAATTATTTCATATTATTTCCCGTTTAAAGTGTCATCTATACATACTAACGCGCACCGACGCGGCCCGACGTGCTACAACAATCGATACATGTTCGATTGTCGTAGACCCTCTACGATATGGTTTTTTTATCGGCTCGCGTCGGTTCGCGTCGTAGCGCGTCGGGCCGCGTCGGTAGCGTTATTGTAGAAACCTGACCAACTGCCCCAATAAGCTCTACGATATGGATTTTGTATCGGGAGGGCAATATCGGTGCGCGTCGGTTCGCGTCGGGAGCTTGGTGGACACCCCCTCTTAAAGGTATAAAATAATAAGCAAACGTCCTCACTGTAGACGAAATGGTTCTCGTTCTCGGTCAGTCTTCGTTTTCATACTGCCTTCCGTCTATGGCGTCAGGCAGTATGGAATTGACGACTGGCCTCGAACAGGAACCGTTTCGTCCACAGTAAGGATGTTTCCTAATATTAATCACTGAAACGTAGGCCTAAACATAATGTATCTAAGATTTTATCATAGTGGATCATCCATATTGGCCATAGCGTGGGACCCACTCATGTAGTTGGCAATGGTGATTTAAATAATCCTTTTCATTGCTTTGGTACGATGAGTATTGATGTATATAATCTTGTCATATCCAATCTTAATTCTTATCTAATCTAAACCTGCTTGATGCTGTTGCTTATCTGATACCAGCTGCTCATTACGATGCTGGAGAAAATCTCGCTAAGGTGAAAGTTTGCAATCACAAAAACAAGAAAGAAGATAACAGAATGTAGATGTGTAGTTACCTCCGCCGGTGAAGGCCGTCTGACCGACGATTCGGTGCGCCCAGTTAAACACTCCCCTATGTGGAGAGCCATTATCACAGCGGAGTAGACCCATCACAGGCTGGAAACACAAACAAAAATACACTCACGTTATATGCTCTTATACCCTGAAGGGGGGAATCTCTGCCGAATTGTACGACTCAACCTGACCTAGCAAGTCTACAAATCGGCTAGGATCGGTTTAGATCGCGGTGGAACACCCACTTTCATACAAGATAGGTCAGTTACTTGTGTATCCATATGTACATATTAGAACTGTAAAATACCCTGAAATATGCCATTTCAGATGAGGAGTTCATAAAAAACGCGAGATATTCAATAGATAATGCAAGGTTAATTGTCAGATAATTGTCTAATAACCTACGTTGATCACGACGAGACAGGTGACTATGATACCGACAATCGGGTGAGCACTCGGCATAATACCCGGCATCTGAAACAAACAAAAATTAGATATTTTCTAAAGTTGTCCAATCTCAATCAATACAGAATACTCATAGCTGCAGGATGGACTAATTATCCCTATTAATCCGAGTAATGCCTTGAGGTACTCCCAGGCAGGGGACGATGAATGGCTTTAGCCAGTCCCATGCAGGGGACGAAGAATGCCGCCAGTAATTTTTTTGGGACCATAACTAAAAAGGTATGCTATGTGACAAAATTCATAGACTTTCTTAGATTTTTCAAAATACAGTAGAACCCCGCCTAACGGACACCCCGCGTAAGCGTACACCCCGCGTTAACGGACACCTTTGGTAGGAACGGTTCCCTATATAAGATGTTTATTTAACCCCGTGTAAGCGATCACCCCGCGTAATCGGACACCCCGGGTTAACGGACACCTTTGGTCAAAACGGTTCCCTATATTAGATGTTTATTTAACCCCGTGTAAGCGGCACCCCGCGTAAGCGGACACTTTGGCCCGGAACGGAGGGTGTTCGCTTACGCGGGTTCTACTGACTGTAATTGAAAAACACCATAGGCATCATTATTCAGTGTGAGTGTTCCATATGTATAACTAAGAAAATACATATCAAATGCACCTGCTGAATAACTTCCGGTACCAATGCCATAAGGGCATCATCCCCTGCGGGTATATTGCTACGTATCTGTTGGACTTGGCATGTGGGCATCCGGCTAGGGGGTCGGATTGAAAGTGTTAAAAATTAGGTAATAAGAAGGAACTCCATCGAGATCCATAGATACTGAAAATATGCCATGAGTTTTGGTTGTGGGGCAATCTCACGAGGCAAAGCCATTGTGAGATTACGTACCTAATCAAAATGAATGGTACATTTTCAGTGGCTATGGATTGAGTGCGGTTCAGATTTTATTTCACCCCAATCATTGACTAAATTGACATTTGTCTACGAAATGGACTTTGGGCCCTGTTTTTCAGTCACGAGAATCGTTAGTAACGATACTGTAAGATCGCCCAGTGAATATAACGACAATTTGGAAGACAAAAGATGGCAGGCGTTCTATAGACACAGTCGTAACGCATCACAGGAGATCGGCGCCTAGGCAGTCGTTCAGAACGATTGTATTAGAAAAACCATAGACGTAAGTATGGCGTTTTTCAGTCATAACAATCGTTATTAGAGATGTGTGGTGGTCGCCGCCTGTCTAGCAGGTTGGAAGACCCCGATCCGGAATACTAGTTCCAGGCAGGATCCCACCCTACGCTCTCCACGTAGGTTGGTTCGGCTTTCGGTGAGTTTACACGGACCTAGTCACACACAACACAACATACGCGTTTAATAAACAGGAATGTATATTAACAATATTACTTCCCAGAAAGATCTGGAAGATCTTTCCCACAAGTACAGTACCCTAGCACAGAGTGCCAGGTAATGCTGGAGAGGCTAATCTGAAAGACTCGCCTAACCACCAGGAAGGTTACGAGAACCCGCCTGTAAAGTGAAGGCCCAAGGGTCCCTTCCGTAGAAGAGACGCGCGACGACTAACCTGGCGACCTACTGTGAATGCTGAGTATATATACCCAGCGTTACATAATCCCAGTCTCCGCTGCGCCACTCTCGTGTGCGGCGTTGCCCGGAACCACTACACAGTAGGGATCGGATATCCGCGCCATCTTCCGTAGAACGTACGAACACTGCTGGATTCCCACCCCACTACAGATGTATACAGATTGGGGAATGCGCAGCAATGGGTTTTGCAAAAGCAGCCGAGTTGTGCAGTGCATGCAGTTGTCAACTAAAACATGGTGGTTTAGAAGACACATTTCTCAAGATCGAAATATAAAAGGATAATTATGAAATTTCGATTATAGGTACACGAGACATATGGAGAAATTATCCCAAAATATCTCCTAATTTCAATAGATTATAGCATCTAAAAAAAGAGAGTTACAACCACCCAATATACCTGGGAGCTGTTTCAAAAGTCGAGTGAAGTCTCGCCAGCGGCACGTCACATTTCAAAGCTAGAGGCCGCAACTCTCGTTTAGCACCCTATCGACTTTTGAAACAGCTCCCAGTACGATATGTCCAACATTGTCGTTGGTTGAGACACTTTGGTAGACAAATTCACCTAGGACACCCTAAGATTGTCACTACTAATGCACACCTCAAACCCCCCTACGTGTTGTAGTCCAACAATCGTTGGCCGGTACTCTACAATCGTACGTCTATCGGAGCGCGATCGGTAGGTATAAATTTCTATCGTAGTAGGTGGATACCGGGCCTTATAGTTCTCATCATTTCTAAAAAAATATGTAGAAGGTTGGAAAATCAAATTATCATATAATCCTTAAGTCGAACACCCTATAGTTACAAACCGCTTATAGGGTGTAGTAACTATATTTTGTTGGGCAGCAGAAGTCGTTTATTTTCTCGCATTTGATGTTTCCATGCATGTGCACGTAAATTTCGAACACCTCGATTTTCTGCAATCTTCTGTGGTCAGATTCTACATTCGCTCTCCCTTTTTTCATAAGTAACGACATTTCTTTGTGAGAATTATAACGGATGGTGATAAATCTACTTACCTTCGAGTATCCGCCAACATAGACGAAGATGATAATGAAGCCAGAAATGGTGAGGACCGAAGTAAGGCCCATCAAACACTGATGAATCTGTGACACAAACCAAAACACTCATCAGTTTCTTAGACCAGTGATAGAGCTCTATCATCAATCAGAGGCACGGGATTTTGTTTCTTCAAAAATAATGTCTGGTGACATGGAATCTCGTTTCTGGGTTTGTGTGCTTCTAACTCGATGTGATAAAATATATCTATAGTAAAATTATATGAAATATGAATACTAAATATAGTATTTATCTCCCCCCCCCCCGAGCACAATAAAAGAATGGACAACACACAGGAGGGTCATGGAGAACGAGTTCCCAATGTTAAGCCTATGGACATTTATTCTAGGGGTGAGATAAAGAGTGAAGAAAGTTACAAACCCAGAACCAGATGTGCTTGTCGGCGAGCTTTGTGGTGGGCCAGACTGGTTTGTAGTATCGAGGCATGAGGATTGCAATGCTTGCACATAACATCCACGCAATGATCATCAAACTGCCTATAAAGAAACATATTAAATCTATGAAATAAGCATCAGACTGCCTAGAAAATTAACATATTAACCAGGCAATGGTCTTCAACTGTCTCTGAAATATATATCATCCAAGCAATGGTTGTCAAACTGTCAAGAATTTATATATATATATATATATATATATATATATATATATATATATATATATATATATATATATATATTCATCCATGTAATGGTCGTCAAAATGTCTAGAATATATAATGTATGTATGTATCATCCATGCAATGGTCGTCTAACTGTCTAGCAAATATACATATCAGTGGTAGTAACCGTTACAGAATGAAATTTCCGTTCACTGTTAGTGCTGTTGTGGTGTTTATACGAGAGGGTATACTCTTTTGTACTAATCAAAACAACAATATATATCAAACACTATAACATATCTAAATAAATAGATAAATGAAGCCATTTTCCACTGGCCGACTATTCGCCAAGAACCGACGCCAGATTGATTCACTGATTAATTCTACATAGATTATGTCATAAGGCCATCACCGACTGACTTGGTCAATAACCGACAGAATATAAAAGGGGTTTGAAATCGTTGGTGGTAGTCATTGTTTTTCGAGGACAGTTCTGTTGGTATGGACCAGGTAAATGTGGCAGAAACATGACCTACACAGTACCCTCTCCGACCTTTAGATACTGACGTGCAGTCATTGGCCACCACCAACCTACTCATGGGAGAACTGAATCAATCAGTGCCGTATTCGTTGGCCTGCGGAAAATGGCTTAAACACTGGCCACCAGAGTAGAGTATGGTGGTACAATCCCATACTGGCACAATATGGTAACGTGTACGGGTGAAGTAGCAACTCCACAACAGAAGTTTGTAACCACAGTAATTTCAGGCTTAAGTATATATAATACTTGTACTTACCATGAGCCTGAACCATCGGAGGGGCTCTGGTAGTTCCGCCTATGTTGATAAACACGTCGGACACAAAGCTGATAGTTCCCTTTGATGCCTGTCGGTCAGCACGATGGTATCCGATGCCGCCTGTAGAAAAAGTAATCTCTCATATCTTTATTAATATATCTCGCTGTGTCGTCAAATATCCTCCAGATGTAGTTAATCTGTTATATGGTTTTCAAATTAGGTCGATGGCAATGAATATGAAAACTTCTTTGTTGAAGCAGAGATACATAGTCCAGACAATTACTTCTAAGCTACCAAAAAGTGAAACTGGTAGCACTGGCAAACACTGCTTGGTACGCATGTTCTATATATTCTATATCCTGCATCCCCTTTTGGCAGGCAATGATAGAAGGGGACTGATAACATATATAGCCGTCGATTATAACAGTACTAGATTGCTGGTTGAAATTGGATCTTGTATCCATAAATGTCCACTATAAATCGGTGTATTTTCAGAGAAGTCACCTACTTGAAATACTATCTGAATCGGATCCCTTGGCCATGATGAGGTAGTAGGTATTATTTTCCAAGTCCGCAATATTATATTTCTCACTTTGGAGGGAGAATTGGTAAGAACTCTTGGTAGACCTCTGGTAGGAGAATCTACAAACCATGCGACCGTCTCGACTGCCTGCCTCGTTCTTTGAAGGGTTCAGTCCCATGGTTGGCTGTACAAATACAGTGAGAGAATGTATTATCCTATAACCGAGTTATCAATGAATATAGTTCTTTCCTTCGTACTACGTGACTTGTTTTAAATTATATTCAAGAACATGGTAAGAAGACAGGGTGAGTCTGGCTAGAAATATGCCGTGTGAATGTCACTGAGTGATGAATGAAAATAATTTGTCCCTCTGTACCCCACGACTTGCTGACATTCAAAATGATATGTAATAAAATGGTGTTTTTACAGCATTCAGGTTTATGAATATATGGAGACAGGGGGAGGGTGCCCAAAAGAAACATGTTCCATACCTAATCAACAGAGAACAGATTTCTTTCAGCCGCCCTCACCCTGTCTCCATATACTGCTGTATACCGTGGGTTAATGTCTCGTGGGTGCCGCCTGTTCATGTTGACGGGGTGCGCTGAGGTATAAGGTGGGGAGCGGTCAATGCTTTTGCCGGCAAAGCTCGCGGCGGCGCTGGTTAGCCTGCCGCTAAAGCCGGAGACACACCAAACGAGAAACGCAGCGATTTCCGGAATCGTCAACACAAAATGGTGTATATGTGAGCTATTATTTCATATTTCATCTGATGATTGTTTCCAAGATGCTTAATTATGAGGAGCAGATATTCCTATGAAATGATATCTCACATATATATGCCATTTTATGTGGGCGATTCCAGAGATCGCCGCCTTGACTCGCTTGGTGTGTCTCCGGTATAAACGTCTATTCTAATAGATTTTGGCCTATGATGCCGGCGATGCTTTGCAGGTGTCATTGGACATAACTGCCGGCCGCTGGTGGCACCCTCCGCCGAGCAGATTGTCGACGGCGACACGCCAAATCAGCCGACAACGACCATACGGGCGTCGGCCTTAATGCGTTGGCCTTAATGCGTATCTGGGCGCGGTCGTAACGGACTCATTCCTCGTCGTCAGGGACTCTCACGTGGTTCCGGTCACGTGGTCCCGATCACGTGACCACGCCGCCCCAACCCGCCTGCGTTCACTTCAACCCTGGGCCGCCGACAAGAAGGAACCACCCACCCTACCAAAACTTCAAATCTCAATTTTCAATTTCTCCTACTCCGTAGGGCTTATCAATAGCTCGTCAACTTTCTCTTATCTCTGACTCGTATCTTATATTGGACCACAAAAACTTATCTCGTACTCAACTCGTACTCAATAAATTTTATGTCCATACCCGCGCTTTGTGTTAGTCATTATGGATATGATTGACTCTTTATGGGTGGGGGTCTGTGTCAGAACTCCGTGGGTAGGATGGTACTACTGTGGATACAAATTGCTAGAGGGCGGGCCTATTCTCTTTGTATAATTAAAAAGATATCTTCCAACAAGATTGGCCTCACGAAGTTACCAACAAAATTGGTAGATGGAATCAGCTCTATTGAAATGTACATAAATTTATAATGATAGTAATATAACACAAAAATAGAGCTTCTTGTGTTTATAGCATTACTGATATACGCAAGTTTCACCAAAATACCATATAAATTATTTTCTAATAGACACGCGCACCCAAGGTCTACATGTATACAAAGTTTAATTATTCAACGATGGATCGTGCACCTGTATTATGCTATTATCAATAAACATTTATCTCCGATAGATAGTGCGCATGTCGTTACTTATGAATAGCCGCATTGTTCACCGTTAGATTGACCACATCTTCTCCACCAGTGATACGACTCGACACCGTCGTGTATCAGAAAGTATCTGAATGAAAAGAGTGCCTGGAGCTCCTTCTACTCAGTTGGTCTGTTGAGCGTCTGACCTCGCTGACCATCCAGGGAGCTGTTTCACTAGTAGTGGAGTGAAAGTGAGAGGTGAGACGGCAACAGTAGCACCAACAGTGGCAGCAACAGTGTCAAGCCCAAATTTGCGTTTTATCAGTGCTGTCGCTGTTGAGGTGGGACTAGCTGTCACTGTTGGCACAGCTCTCGCTATGCGCACGCGTTTGACGTTCGAATCTATTTGTCAACGGGCCACGATGACGTAGAATCTCACCCCTTCCCATAGGAATTAAGCATGAGTAAGGTATATATATTTACATGAGTAAGGTATATATATAACCTATAACCTATAATTGTACCAAATATGAAGAAAATCGGCCACGCCGTTCCGAAGTTATCGGCGTTTAAATTTTTCACTGCCTCCGGGGGTTTGCGTTGGTCGCTGTTCTTTTTCACTCCCTCCGTAGTGCGGCGGGGTTTCGGCTCTTCTTTTTGTCTCCCCCCGGAGGCCGGCGGGACACTGGCCACCAGAGCAGTATTTGCTACGACAAAATTCAAACCCCGTTATCTTCGGAACGGCGTGATCGATTTTCTTCATATTTGGTACGATTATAAGTTATATAGATACCTTACTCGTGGACAATTTTCATTGCTTAATTCTCACGGGAAGTGGGTGAGAGTATTCTATACAGGTAACCAACGACAGGGTAGACCCTGTTGCTTACAGAGGCTCCACAGTGACACTAACAGCAACACCAATTTTACTAGTGAAATGGTCACTGCCACTGTTGGTGTCGCTCCTTTCCCGAGTGCCGTTCACGCTTGAGTGCACCTCCTAATGAAACGCACACTGTCGCTATGGTGCCACTATTACAGAGAGCGACAGTTGCAGCTTCTAGTGAAACAGCTCCCAGGCTTGACTGTATGTATGTATGTTAACATCTGAAGCGGGGGAAGGCTGTTGCCAGGGGCAGCAGGCCTTCCTCTACATTGGTCAGTCAGGCCGAGGAAGGGCGCACACTCAATTCCCAATAGAGGAACAAGAGTGTAACCTTAAGATAGATAAAAAACAAAAAGAAAGAAGCTTAATAGAGTATGTAGGATGTATTTTCTTACCGGGTTGAGAAGTTCGTTCGTTCTTTCTTTGTTTTGCGTACTGAGGATGGACAATGTTCCATTGTTGTTATTTCTACACACGACCACAGGTGCCGGGCTCTGAAATGAAATAATAAACATACATGGGAGAATAATTCTTAACGAACTAGGCTTAGAGCCTTGAGAATCCCGCTAGGTGGCATCATTGAGATTATATGAATCTATGGGTTGCACTGATGTACATCTTTAGCATGGAAGGCAGGCCAGTGGATTCTCAAGGCTCTAAGCCTAGTTCTGTAAGAATTCGTCTCCATAGAGCGTAGTGAGAGTACAGAATACGACTTAGAGAGTATGAGATCTTATGAGAGGGGTGATATAGAAACCCCACCAGTGCATCTATATTGGAGAGCTTAAGAGAAGGGGGCGTGTTGACTGTGCGCGCGAGCAGGCGAGTGACGGGTGCCCGGGAGGTGGATGTCCGACCCTGCCTCTGCCATATTGGGGTACACGCCCCCGCTCCCCTGGGGCCTGTTTTATTTTCTGCCCGAGGAGTCCTGTTTTATTTTCTGCCCGAGGAGGCCTGAAATGCCCGGGGAGAGGTCCTAGGAGAGTTTGGGTTCGATATTTCAATGTATCGTGGGGAAGGAGAGTTGTGGGCGACGATCTAGGAGATCTCCTCAAATTTCGTTTTATTTTCAATCCTCGGGCCGGGAGAGCTCCTGAAAAGTGTCCTGCAGCTCTCCTGGCTGGGGACACGTCTAGGGGTATCGTGGGTTATTCAAAATAACAAATAAAAGCTATTTAATTCATTTGAACTATCGGAAATATATTTATTATGATTTTAATAAAAACTGGAGGTCTCAGATGGAGAATTACTGTGCTATTTACTTAGATTTACATACATTCATAAATGATGAAATTAGTTCCCCAAAATACCACTATGTGCCACCACCTGCAGTATACACAGCCTATCTTTCAAGTCTCCTCAAAAGTCTCCTACAGGTTTATTTTCTCCTGGGGCTCTCTCAAAGGAGACTTCGGCCGAGGATTCCTCTCCCTCCCGAGGACAGGGTAAATCGAACGAGATTGAGGAGATCTCCTGAAAATTATCCTCAGTGGAGCTATCCCTCCTGGGGACTCTCCTCGCCCAGGAGAGTTGGAAATAAAACGACCCCCTGGTCACCTCGTCTCCCACTTAAACTAGTTTAAAATTCGTCAGGCTCTTTTTTTCTAAGGTCGGAGATTATGCGCCAAGAGCCACCACTCGGCGACTGATTTTACAGTGACAACATAATCTGTTGACATGAATCGTCAGGTGGGAATGCCGCATAAGTCTGCATTAGCTACATTCTTATTTCTTTTTGTTAATATTCATTACCATATATTGTATACTTTACCATTGTTCCTGAAGAAGAGAATCCAATGGCGATGTACTTTTGTGTCTGTATTGACATTTGCACTTCAAAGTCTACATAGTCTTTTGCAGGTTTCCATGTGATTAGGTATTGGCATGCATCTGAATTGCAGTTTGGGGGACTTCGAAAGCAGCTCTTCTTAAGGCCACATTCATCTGTGTCGATTTCTGAAATCTGTATAGATTAAAAAACCAATTGTCTTAACCTGTCATTTAATTATTGTAAAGGAATACACTGCTCGTTGATAAAATGGAAGCTTTTGTGGCAAGATATATGATTAACAGAAGCCAAGATGGATTGAGAGATCGTAGGTGAAGGTAAATCAATTAAATAACAGAGGTTCATTGAAATATAACTCTGAAAAAATGTAGGCGAAACAGGTATTTACAATTGTTCTTTTCTTTTTCTGCAGCCTTTAGTAAATCTACAAGTTGTCAGATAAAGTCAAAGAGGGAGTCTCGGATCTTAAAACTAGAATTTTAACTGAACATTCTGAGATTTCTATACATTGTATAATCTCTACGTATACAGAGCATTAGTTCTGCTGATCAATACACGGTGACCAATGACATACAATTTCATTTAGATTTTTAAAGATTTTATCTATACTGGAGTAACTTTTGGATATATTTACAGTCCCCATTTTCTAACGGCTTCATTTCAGCTGGTGTTGAGCCTTGCCTAGCTAATAGGCACACAACGGCAGTAAAATATGAGATAGATTCTGCTTCTACAAAGCTATACTGAGTTTTATATACAGATGTTATCTTCACTAAATCTTGATTATATAGACAGAGATTTGATAAGAAGTGTTTATTATGTGCGCCCCTTAGGCTTTGCACAAGAATTAGTATATGTTCATGTTGTATTTACTTTGCCAAAGATTTACACTGTGGTTCAAGCTAATTTACAGATAGTTGGGGCTGTCCAATCTGAGTTTTTGTTTTAGAATTAACTTCAGGGTGTCCCTGTTATTGACATTGCGCGTTGATTATTCAATTGTTCTTTATCTAAAAACTGACTAGTGAATAGTATCTGCAAGTGGTGCATCGCTTATTGCACTGTCCAGCAGTAGTGTATGTGGGGTCTAGGGATATCCATGGACTTAATTATTTGCCTAATACGGAGTCCCTATACTAGAACTAAACATATAAAACCTACAAATCGTTCTGAGAAACCTCAGTAGAATACGAGAAAAAGTTTAAGTCTAGAGTCTAAGTTAGTGCGTGAGAATATCGGTGGCAGTTAAATATTTCCTTTGATGACTTGGAATGTTGGATGATAAATACAATGTTACCATGATCGAAATCATAGTAATATTGTGTATGTATATACTGGCAAAAGGATTGAAAATTCCGTTGAAAATGTCCAAACTGATGGTATTTAAGTGCTGCTTACCGATGGTGTTTGGGGTGTGGTGAATGGTCTCCTTGTTGTGGTGATGTTTGGTGGTTTGGATGAAGTGAAATTCACAAGCACAGGACTAACCACTTTTTCCGAAAAGTGATACTGTAACTCTCCTAGCGGTAAGAAAGCAGATGAATGGCATAAATCTATGTGATATATGCAAATGAGCTTAGTTCTCGTTATTAGTCAAATAACATACATATTATTCTTTGTCTGGTTTAACATGAAATAATTTGTTCAATGTTCTTCTATCTCATCAATACAGTTTCTCTGTTGTTTTAGTAATAGTAAATCTTGCAGACTCAGTAACTATATGAAAACCATTCTGTCTGATTGTATTATCTGAAATCTCTGAGTTTTGGAATTTAGGCACCTTGCAGCAATGTAAAGTGTCATCTCTTTTCAATGAAAATGATCACAAGCTAATATATGAATCATGTTTCATCTAGCAATAATAGATGACGATTATTTTTAAGCTATGAAGCAAGAGCATGCTCTTTCTTTTGTATTTTCTTTGTGTATAATTGAGGAAGAACCTTCTAGTATTATTTAAGAATTCAAAGTGTTTGTCATATGATTTGTCTTGTTTACTAATAATTAGGTGTCATATTTACCATATTTTCTTATATAGCTTCATGGATTATATTGTGAAGGAGATATAGGTTTTGTCCTCTATGGGCCTTTAAAGAGTCATATTCATCTGATATCCAGTGTATCCATTTACCTGGCACAAAAAAATCTCCTCACCTAGCATTGGTATTGGTTACTCCTATTTTAATGGTACCTTTTATTCATATAGTGATGAAGACATTGATAATTCATATATCATCACCAAACTTTGGCCTTAAATATGTAATTCTAAGAACTTGTGTATAAAGATCATACCAGATGATATACTTGATTTTATCGTTTTACAACATTCTTCACTTACCTTTATCATCAACTTTTCCTTTGGCAACTATCAAATAATAGAGGTTATCTTCTAAGTCGGCCAATGAATCTGAGTCATTTGAATTGTCCATTGCATTTGACCTTACGTAAGAAAACTGGCATGTTAGCCTCCCATCCACAAATTTCCCCGACATTCCTGCTTGAAGACCGGATGTGGGCTGGAAGTCACACACACACACATATATATATATATATAGTTTCTGACAGGGATGTCTTTAGCCAAAGTATGAGAAATGTATCTATGTCATAGTTTTGAAACATACTCATTTTCCCTGAACCCTTAAATCATTTTTGGACTTTGATGTACTGCAGGATATATAGCAGATCTAAGTCAATAATCATAGTTCTATTGAAGTGCAATTACTAGATATCAAAGTGCTAGTGAAACTCCCTATAAAAAAGGAAATTTTCTAACATGGTTGTTGCAACTACCATTAAGGATGCTTTTCAACTTTCCTATCA
Organism: Alentia gelatinosa; assembly: GCA_950022655.1. Lineage (NCBI taxonomy): Eukaryota > Metazoa > Annelida > Polychaeta > Phyllodocida > Polynoidae > Alentia > Alentia gelatinosa. Next base: position 78,199,221 of record OX465579.1, on the reverse strand, counting down.
GACAAGATAGATGTTTGAAGATTCTTACTGAGTTCAGATATTTGTTGTCCCTGCCTACATTCTTTGCAGTCCTGATCACCACAGCAGACCCATTGTAGAAACAGTTCACAGTAGGAGCTGGTGACTAGACAAGAAACAGGTAATAGGTTTAGGAAAAATATCTTTAGATCCAATGTCCAATGTCAGTGCTGAAGTAGCATATGATATCAGGTGAAATTCGCATATTTGATATCCCACAACACTATTATGAAACCCTAACAGTACATAATGGGGCTGAAATAATTTGTTTCAACCTTTTATCTATATAAATATATGTTCATATCAACCAGATGATGCCAATAGAAGAACATTAACTCACACCTGTGAAACCTTATGGATGTCATGAAAGATGATGAATAGAAGAGCATAAATCAATAACCAGTGTGGAGAAGAGCTATCTCATTTTGTAGGCACATGGTAGCATTCACTTTTCAAAATAAAAGTGTTGATTGAAAGCTACTCTGATTTCTTGAGAAGTTCTAAGTTGGGAAGCAGTGGGAGATCAATTTGTTAAGTATAGCGGTAATGCTAAAATTGCCTTGTATTTTCCATGTCACTTTTATATTTATATGACTTTCTTTCACTTATTCACTTCCCTTGCATGAGGCTTACTTCTCTTCCTTAAATCTCTTAAACTAAATGGGATTTTGAAATCAAAGGGAAAGTCTTTTGTTCCTTTAAGGGTCACTGATGAACATGGCATTGAAGCATATGATAAATTGACAGCCATTCTAATGATAAGATTTAACAATGTTCTGCTGTGTACAAATGCTTCCTGCCTGTACTGTTAAGTATGCTACCTACCATGTTTCCGTCTAGTGAAAATCCAATTGCAAGGTATTTCTGCTCAGTAGTGAGTGGTCCTGTTACATTGAAGTTGACATAGTCCCCATTTGTTTTCCATTGTGCAATGACCCAGCATCTTTCATTCTTACAGTCTTTTGGCGAACGGAATTCTTTTGCCTATCAGTTATGTAAACAATGAAAAGACATCATGTTCATTCTTGAATCCTTCATTCCATTTACACAAATATAGAATATTGTAATTTTGGACTATTGAATAAGCGAATTAGAGATGTTTCCTTTTGTCCCAGCAACAGGAAGACCAAATGTCTTACCTGAGACCTGAGATTCATGGAAATCAGATGAATTAAATGGGTTTATTGCCATGCAGAAAAAGTAGGTAAGAGTTGAAGTGAGAATATTTGTGAGAGTGTTCATGGTACTTACCATAAGTGGTGAGGATGTGGTGGATGGTTCACTTGTTGTGGTGATATTTGTAGGTGGTTCAGATGCGGTGAAATTCACAAGCACAGGGTCAACCACTTTTTCCAAAATGTGATACTGTAACTCTCCTAGCAGTAAGAAAGCAAATAAATGGTATATATTTATGTTCATGATATAGATCTATGTGATTTGTGTCTTTTGCAAATGAGCTTAGTTCTTTTTATTAGTCAAATAACATGTACATATTATTCTTTGTTTGGTTTGACATGAAATAGTTTGTTCAATGCTCTTCTATGTCATCAATACAGTATCCCTGTTGTTTTAAGAATAGGATACGACAGAGTTTTGGAATTTAGGCCCATTACGGCATATACAGGAGATATGACACATCTTTTGTCCTCTATGGGCCTTTAAAGGATCATATTCATCTGATATCCAGTGTATTTTCTTTACTTGGCACAAAGAAGTCTCCTCACATAGCATTGGTATTGGTTACTCCTATTTAAATGGTACCTTTTATTCACATAATAAGGAAGACATTGATTATTCATATATCATCACCAAACGTTGGCCTTCAATATATACACAATATTACCATGATTTCGATCTGAGTGGCCGTATTCTATGCATAGTTGAAGCATAGTGAAACTCAGAGTGATAGTTGACGTATTGTGAACTACAAGGAGAATACGGCCACACAGATCGAAATCATGGTAACATTGTATTTATTACTCACCTTTCACGTAATTATTAGGGAAAAAATCTTGTACATATTTAGAGATTCGACGCTAGCGCCGTGCTTTGCTTATATGAATCAGTTCCTATAATGCGTGTCAGGTGGCCGAAAAAGCGGTATTCTCCAAGGAGATTCCTGAGGTCTGTATTCTGCTCAGTAGCGATCTGTAAGCTCCATAAGCTTAGCATGGAGACTCTGTACTAGATGGGTAAAAATAATTTTCAGACCTTGTGTATAAAGATCATAAAAAGGTAATATACTTAATCTTATTGTTTTACAACATTATTCACTTACCTTTATCATCAACTTTTCCTTTGGCAACTATCAAATAATACAGGTTACCCTCTAAGTCTGCCAATGAATCTGTGTCGTTGGAATTGTCCATTGCGTTTGACCTTACATAAGAAAACTGGCATGTTAGCCTCCCATCCACAAATTTCCCCGACATTCCTGCTTGAAGACCAGATGTGGGCTGGAAGTCACACACACATATATATAGTTTCTGACAGGGATGTCTTTAGCCAAAGTATGAGAAATGTATCTATGTCATAGTTTTGAAACATACTCATTTTCCCTGAACCCTTAAATCATTTTTAGACTTTGATGTACTGCAGGATATATAGCAGATCTAAGTCAATAATCATAGTTCTATTGAAGTGCAATCGCTAGATATCAAAGTGCTAGTGAAACTCCCTATAAAAAAGGAAATTTTCTAACATGGTTGTTGCAACTACCATTAAGGATGCTTTTCAACTTTCCTATCAGACAAGATAGATGTTTGAAGATTCTTACTGAGTTCAGATATTTGTTGTCCCTGCCTACATTCTTTGCAGTCCTGATCACCACAGCAGACCCATTGTAGAAACAGTTCACGGTAGGAGCTGGTGACTAGACAAGAATCAGGTAATAGGTTTAGGAAAAATATCTTTAGATCCAATGTCCAATGTCAGTGCTGAAGTAGCATATGATATCAGGTGAAATTCGCATATTTGATATCCCACAGCACTATTATGAAACCCTAACAGTACATAATGGGGCAGAAATAATTTGTTTCAACCTTTTATCTATACAAATATATGTTCATATCAACCAGATGATACCAATAGAAGAACATTAACTCACACCTGTGAAACCTTATGGATGTCATGAAAGATGATGAATAGAAGAGCATAAATCAATAACCAATGTGGAGAAGAGCTATCTCATTTTGTAGGCACATGGTAGCATTCACTTTTCAAAATAAAAGTGTTGATTGAAAGCTACTCTGATTTCTTGAGAAGTTCTAAGTTGGGAAGCAGTGGGAGATAAATTTGTTAAGTATAGCGGTAATGCTAAAATTGCCTTGTATTTTCCATGTCACTTTTATATTTATATGACTTTCTTTCACTTATTCACTTCCCTTGCATGAGGCTTACTTCTCTTCTTTAAATCTCTTAAACTAAATGGGATTTTGAAATCAAAGGGAAAGTCTTTTGTTCCTTTAAGGGTCACTGATGAACATGGTATTGGAGCATATGATAAATTGACAGCTATTCTAATGATAAGATTTTACAATGTTCTACTGTGTACAAATGCTTCCTGCCTGTACTGTCAAGTATGTTACCTACCATGTTTCCGTCTAGTGAAAATCCAATTGCAAGGTATTTCTGCTCAGTAGTGAGTGGTCCTGTTACATTGAAGTTGACATAGTCACCATCTGTTTCCCATTTGATAATAACCCAGCAGCTTAGGCCTGTGCAGTTTGATGGTGAACTGAACTCCTTCACCTGGCATATCAACATTGACAACATATCATTAAGAAGACACGGGCATTATTTGAATATGGCAAAAATAGAGACTTAGCTACTGTACATTCATTGTAATACACTGACCGATTCAAATTCTGTCTCCAATGCAACATTTGGATGTGTCTTGATTGGGATTGCTTTATTTGCTTGTGCAGTGAAGTTAACCAGTTCTGGGTTTACCACCTTGTTAGGACCATGGTACTTAGGAATTCCTATAAGGTAGCAACATAAACAGTAGTTTTATAGACAGACGATGTTAGTATTAATGACTTGAAAAGTTTTAATCTTACATGTATATTCATGAAGAATACTATTCTGATAAAGGTATAGATCTACATTTCCAAACTTCAAATTACTGCAACATTGTTTTGTAAATCATCTGTGTTTGGTACTGGCTTGATCATTTATACGTAAATTTTAGAGTTACTAATAATAAAATATGTAGCCATATGCTGAACATACCCTCTTCAGTGACTTCTCCCTTTGCAACCAGCAGGTAATATTTCACATTCAGGAAATCAGCAAGAAGGTCTTCATCACCAACATTACTGGGGTGTTGAGAACTGACCAGTTTTTGTAGATTCTTGCTCTTGATGTATGAGAAATGGCATGTTATCTTTCCATCAGTGTATTCTCCAGACATGTCAGAACCAAGTCCTAAAGATGGCTGAAATCAGAAGAGACATTGTGAACAATGTAAGCTTTTTGACAATAGCTATAATGACACAGTGTTCAACTATGCAAAGCAGGACTTGTTTGATTGAATGACTCACTGAGAAAAGCAACTTTGAGAAAAATCATCAAAGATAGAAAAAACCCTGCAAGGGTGTTCATCCTGTATGTGATAAATTATTATTATATACTTTAAACTATCCAATTTTTAACTTTGCTTCTGGGCAAGTTTTCGGATTTTGCCACCGTACATGCCCTACATGCCACATACATAACCCGTAGGTCACCTAGGTGTCATACAGATATAAATACGACATGGGTAGGAGCGGGCCGTATGTGTAGGATATACTAACACAGGTATATAATAATATGATGTTTGTGAAAACTTTATAAATAGATTTGATTTCAAACACTGTTATTTTGAAATTTTTATTACTTTGTAGATGAAGGGCATCTTACCGGATTAAGGAAAATATTGCCAGTGGAGTAGTCTATATTTGCAGCAGACTTGATGGTAATAGCATCAGATGAATCACGGAGGCAGTCCACAGCTGGTGAAGGAGACTTTTAACAAAAATCAACATACTGATTATTGACTTGATCTTTCAACTCATATATTTTTGTGAAAAGTAATTAAATGGAACCTTCAGTATTGATCTATGAACACTTTTCACATTGTGGACAGGAAATAATCTTATTGTAATTATGATAATATTTTTGTTTTGCTTAGTATATACAAACTGCAAAGAACAATTTGATGGTACTATAGGAGCCACTACAAAATTGTCATCTAAAGAACTTTGGGGGTTCAAGCATGTAGAAAACGCATATGATCTAATTAAAATGAATAACTGTCAGAGATGGATCTAACATTGCAGCATCATTTTAGGGCAGAGACATGTCAGTGTAGAAAATGTGGGCAAACTCACCATTGTGCCTGTTGTAGAAAATCCAACAGCTAAATATTTCTGAGTGTCAGTAACTGCACCTGATACACTGAAACGGACATAATCACCTTCTACTTTCCATCCAGCCAAATATTCACAGTCATTATCAGCGCAGTTATCAGGGTAGCGGAAACAGTTGTTTTCATCCTGGCAAATTGTCTGTAAAAATAAGAGAAAAGGAGTTCTGAATGCCATAAGAATGAATTTATCATGATATCTGCTCCCTGCGAAATGGGCCTCTACATTAGATTATAATTATGAACTTCTGAATGGCTCCAATTGCATTGACTTTCATTCATGATATTGTCAAACTAAATACTATCATAAGGAAGATGAGAAGGAGTTTAGGTGTGCCTTGTATACCATCAATAGTAAAGGGTGTAACTAGCAGATTCCCATTGAGTTTTTGTGAATGCTTTGGTGGAAGTCCTGCAGGAAGGCAAAAATAAGGTTCTAGTAATTTGGGCTCTGATATCAAAATCTCTGGTCCAACATACTCACAGATCTGGGTACATTGACCTCTGTAGCTTTGAAATGAGCCTTGATAATCCCCGCTTCACTTGCTTGTGCAGTAAAGTTAACCAGCTTGGGATTCACCACCTTGTTAGGACCATGGTATGTAGGATTTCCTATCAAACAAGAACACATACAGAAGTTGTAAATGGAAGACATTTTAGTAATGTCTGCAAATGCCTTATTTGGCAGAACCAAATACTATTCCTGAAGAGGCTTATATTGCAACTGAATCCAAAGCTGTTTTTATTGCAGCAATGTATTGAAAGTCATTTTGTTTTGGTCTTAAATGCATACATCTTGGGCCATGTATATGCAAATTTGAGAAATTAACCTATATCAATACAAATCATCAACTATCAAGTCTATTCGCTGAACATACCCTCTTCAGTGACTTCTCCCTTTGCAACCAGCAGGTAATATTTCACATTCAGGAAATCAGCAAGAAGGTCTTCATCACCAACATTACTGGGATGTTTAGAACTGACCAGTTTTTGTAGATTCTTGCTCTTGATGTATGAGAAATGGCATGTGATCTTTCCATCAGTGTATTCTCCAGACATGTCAGAATCAAGTCCTAAAGATGGCTGAAATCAGAAGAGATATTGTGAACAATGTAAGCTTTTTGACAATAGCTATAATGATGACGCAAAGAGGGATTTGGAAATGAGACGTTTATTGAGTAAGGAGGTGTATAGTTGAGGTGTAGAGTGTCTTTAACTATAAGAAAGCCTCGAGTGAAGGATGAGGGAGGGAGAAGAGTTTAAAGTTTTTGTGGGGTGGGTGGGAGGTAATATTTCCCAAGTCCGTTGGTTTTGCGGCAAGTCACGTGGTAGAGAGGTAGTCACGTGGGGAAGTCTGGTGTATGGAGAGTGTTCGGTGGGGGGAGAGTGGAGAAATCCCTCCCGCGCACATTAAACCCAACGAGTTGGGAACAATGATGACGCAAAGAGGGATTTGGAAATGAGACGTTTATTGAGTAAGGAGGTGTATAGTTGAGGTGTAGAGTGTCTTTAACTATAAGAAATGCCAAAGGCCGAGGTCAAGGCCAAGGCCACTTCCTTGGAGGGGTCGGCTGGGACGTAAGCCCTAAGGGAGGTGACACTAGTCCAGGTTCCATGGTGTAGGAGGGCCTCGTCCGAAGCTCCGTGGAGAGCAGCTTGTTGAGCGCCTCCTCTCCGGAGAGAGTGGAGGGAGGCCGAGGTTGCCCTGGGTGAGGAGAAGGAGGCCAGGGCAGCTCGGAGGACAGAGGTGAGGCCCTGGGCGGTGAGAGGCACGCCGGAGGGGTCCAAGAAGGCGAAAGACGTCGGCGGCGCAGGAAAGGCGTGTGTGTAGGCGAGCCACGCTGATTTCGGGCAAGCTGGGGAGCCTCGGACCTCGGGGACCGCTAGAGGTAGCGGAGGCTCCGAGGAGGTCCTCGTCTTGGTGGAGTGTACGAGAACAATGAGACCTGTGGGGGAGGAAACGACGTCCTCCTGCCTGAGGGCGTGGTGCCCCGGTCTTCCTGGTCCCTTCGTGGGCACCATGTTGGAGGCCCTGAGGAGGGCGAAATATCCGAGGAGGAGGGCCGCCTTCAGAGCGAGTCCAGGAGATCTCGCTCTGTCGAGGTAGGCCGAGATCCCGAGGATGTCGGCCGGGAGGAGCGGAGGCGCACAGGAAGGGACGTGCGCGGAGAGGTTGTCCGCTCCCTTTGCCACTGCGAGGGCGAGGGGAGACGAGAAGGAGGAAGTGTCCCCTCCCGCGAGGCCGACCCAGGCTCTCGCGCCAGAGGCGTAGTTCCTGCGCGAGGCCGGGGCCGGGAGGCAGTTTGCCAGGTATTGGCAAAAGAGGGCGACCTGCGCGGGCGAGGGTGAGAGATGAGGAACTGCATTGTCCACGCAGAAGGTGAGGTAGAGGCGGGCCTGTCTGGTCCTGTTGAAGGAGGTCGAGGGGGCGACCGAGGCTTGGAGAGAGGCCCGCGCCTGGCGGGCGACGAGGGTATATGTCGTTTGGCACAACCGCAGGCGGCCGTGACGGGGTCTCTTCCGGCGCCCTTTTGGAGATCTGCCGCCACCGTCGCGTGTGTGGTCGAGACGACGATCTCCGAGCCCCGAGGGACGAGGGGAGCGAAAGTGGCGGCCGCTAGAACTACGAGGGCGGCCAGGAGTTGGGGTCGCGCCGTCGCTCCGGTGGCCTCGGTGAGGGCCTCCGGGGCGATTGAGAAATGCGACTGCCACCGCGGAGGTGGCGAGGGCGTTAGTGACATGTATGCGGTTCCTGGAGGGGGCGTATATGGCGACGCCGTTGGAGGCGTGGGCGTACTGGCGGAACCAGGGGAGGTCGAGACGGGCCTCGGTGGTGAGGTGGACATGGCCCGAGGCTTGAGCGGTTTTCATGAGGGCGATGAGGCGGTTCGTGAACCGCCTGGCGTGAGGGACGCATTGAGCTACGTAGACGAGGCGGCCGACAATGGACCGGAGCTCTGACCTCGTAGCAGTTTGGCGTGTGAGCCACGAGGCCAAGCGTTCCGCAAGGTCGGTCATTTTCTCCTGAGGAATCGCGATAGTCATGGCCTCAGTGTCTATTTCATAGCCCAGCCATTCCATTTGGGTGGTGGGGGGCTGGCACTTCTTTGGAGCGAGTTTAACTCCCAGATCGTCGGCGAGGGAGATGAATTCACGGTAAGTGGCGTCGGCCTCAGCGCTGGTGGCCTCGGCCCCCGCGAAATCGTCTAGGTAGGCGAGGGACCACGCCCCCTCCGACCTGTGTAGGTAGACCATTGCGTTGGTGAATCTCTGGCAGGCAGCGCCGGAGAGTCTGGCCCCGAAGCTAGGGCAGATGTCGAGGTAGAACTCGTTCCGGTGCCGGAATCCTAGTAATGGAAGGTCGAGGGGGTCGATCCGGAGCTGTCTGTAAGCTCAGGAGAGGTCAGCCTTCCAGACGAGCGCGCCCCTGCCGAGGGTTTTGAGGTCGTTGATGGATGGGAGGGTGTATTTGACGAGGACACCCTCCCTCACGTTGGGTAGTGTGTAGGCGTTTACACTCTCGTTCTGAGGGAACGAGAGGTCGATGATGACTCGCCTGGTTGAGGAGTCCTTCTTGTCCCTGGTCAGCAGGGGTGATGTGTGCGACCAGGGCACGAAGGGAGGGCGTATGAAGGGGCCGAGGAGGGCCCCGTGGGCGAGTTCGGTTTCGATGAATGCGTCGATTTGGGCGATGTTGGCGAGGGCGGAGGTGTGGTTCTGGGCGTTCGGGGTGGGGGGTTTGTCCCCGAGGAAGCCTATTGGCCAACCGAACTCGAGGTAGTCGCATACCGCTAAGTCGTGGTAGTCGGCGAGGCGTTCCCTCCAGACATGGATATGGAGGTCAGAGGGGAGCGAGATCCTCGCCCCGAGTCTATTCGGCAGGCAGGTGGCACGAGTTTGTTCGTACGCGTGGTAGTAAAGTTCGTTGCCTTGGCGAAGTTCAGGGTCTGGCGTGGGCCAGAATTTAGCGAGGGTCTTTGAGTAAACTCCGGGTGTTCTCGGGACGAGTTCCTTCCGTGCCGGGGGGGCTACTAGGGTGCCGTCCTCGGCTAGGGATGTGAGTTCTGCGGGGTTATCCGGGGCGGTGCGGGGTCCGGATGTGCTATCGGGGACCTCCGGTGCGAGGGGGGCGGTGGCCGTCGAGGTTGTAGGCGAGGGGGCGTGGTCATGCCTAGGAGTGGGTGTTGCCCGTGTGGTGTCGTGGGCGTTATCGGGTGCTTGGCGGGCGGGCGAATTGTCGTTGGGCGTGGCGATGATCGTGAATCCCTCGGGCGGAGGGGCGGTGCGGACTTCCGGTTTTCGGCCAGGGGTTCCTGGCCTACTTCCGAAAGGACGCGGGGTCGGCCTCGGCGCGGGCTTTTATTCTGCAGGCGGCCTCGGCGTGGCGGTGTACGAGGCCGAGGTCGTTTTTGCAGAAGTGCCCGACGGGTTTTCCTGCGATGACGTGGCCCTCGGTTTTAGGGCACCCGGCCTCGGCGTTATATGCCGGGCAGGGGGTGTCGGGGACCTCGGTTGGTTTAGGACGCCTTGACGGGTTATGGGAGGATCCGGAATCGAGGCGGGCGGTAGCTACTCGTGCGATGCCAACCCTCATTATCTGGATCCGGACCTCGTCCGCCCACCGGAGTCTGCGTTCCGCGATTTGAGCGAGTACCTCCTCCGAGAAGCTCCGGACGCCGGCCCATGCGAAGTCCTTTGCATCCTCCGCGATGTCTCGGAGGTGGGCATTCATATAAGGGCGGTCCGCCGGAGTTGTGTCGGGGTCGTCTAACAGACGGAGGAAACCGAAGAAGTACTCGCCCATAGTGAGTGTGCCGAGGGAGGTTCATTCGTGCTTCCTCCCTCTAGTAATGAATTCATGTAGGAAAGTGCGGTTATTACCTTGTTGATGGAAGTGTTGCTGACGGAGGAGTCGTTGAACCTGGTCCTCGGTTGTGTTGTGTGCCCAGTGGTGGTAGTGACCGAGGGCCGGCTCGGCGATCGTGCGGGGGGCGTGGTCCGCAGCGGTTGTTTGTTGATGTTCAGGTCGTGGAGCTAATCTAGGCCCGTTGACCTCATTCGTGGCGGGGTGTTGCTGACCGACCGAGGCCAGGGCGGTGGTCGTGACGGGGGGCGACCCCGGGCGAGATGCGGCGGCTGCGGGGCCCGTTGACCCAGTGACCGAGTGACCCCCAACGGACAGTCCTAGGTGATGGAGGATGGACTGTACACCCACCTCCATGCGAGCAACTCGTGCCTCCACTCCGGAATCCTCGTCGAGAGCCGAGGCCGTCTTCCTCCTTTTAACCGCCCGGGTGTTCTTGGGGCTAGTAGACTTCTGTTTACCCATGTTGGATGTAGGGTGTTTGGTAAGTCCGGAGATAATTGGAGAAGACGGGAGGAGTAATATTTCCCGAGTCCGTTGGTTTTGCGGCGAGTCACGTGGTGGAGAGGTAGTCACGTGGGGAAGTCCGGTGTATGGAGAGTGTTCGGTGGGGGGAGAGTGGAGAAATCCCTCCCGCGCACATTAAACCCAACGAGTTGGGAACAATGACACAGTGTTCAACTATGCAAAGCAGGACTTGTTTGATTGAATGACTCACTGAGAAAAGCAACTTTGAGAAACTTATCAAAGATAGAAAAAACCCTGCAAGGGTGTACATCCTGTATGTGATAAATAGGCAGTAAAATTTACAATAAAACAAACCAATACCAAAGGCAGAGGTTCATTTTATCGTCAATTTTACCAAGTATTTATCACGTACAGACACAGTATACCTGTTTTCATATTATTATTTACTTTAAAATATTTACTTTACATGGCCTATATGCCACATAGATAACCCGTAGGTCACCTAGGTGTCATACAGATATAAATACGACATGGGTAGGAGCGGGCCGTATGTGTAGGATATACTAACACAGGTATATAATAATATGATGTTTGTGTTTTATAAATAGATTTGATTTCAAACACTGTTATTTTGAAATCTTTATTACTTTGTAGATGAAGGGCATCTTACCGGATTAAGGAAAATATTGCCAGTGGAGTAGTCTATATTTGCAGCAGACTTGATGGTAATAGCATCAGATGAATCACGGAGGCAGTCCACAGCTGGTGAAGGAGACTTTTAACAAAAATCAACATACTGATTATTGACTTGATCTTTCAACTCATTCAGTGAAACATATATTTTTGTGAAAAGTAATTAAATGGAACCCTCAGTATTGATCTATGAACACTTTTCACATTGTGGACAGGAAATAATCTTATTGTAATTATGATAATATTTTTGTTTTGCTTAACTAGTATATACAAACTGCAAAGAACAATTTGATGGTACTATAGGAGCCACTACAAAATTGTCATCTAAAGAACTTTGGGGGTTCAAGCATGTAGAAAACACATATGATCTAATTCAAATGAATAACTGTCAGAGATGGATCTAACACTGCAGCATCATTTTAGGGCAGAGATATGTCAGTGTAGAAAATGTGGGCAAACTCACCATTGTGCCTGTTGTAGAAAATCCAACAGCTAAATATTTCTGAGTGTCAGTAACTGCACCTGATACACTGAAACGGACATAATCACCTTCTACTTTCCATCCAGCCAAATATTCACAGTCATTATCAGCGCAGTTATCAGGGTAGCGGAAACAGTTGTTTTCATCCTGGCAAATTGTCTGTAAAAATAAGAGAAAAGGAGTTCTGAATGCCATAAGAATGAATTTATCATGATATCTGCTCCCTGCGAAATGGGCCTCTACATTAGATTATAATTATGAACTTCTGAATGGCTCCAATTGTATTGACTTTCATTCATGATATTGTCAAACTAAATACTATCATAAGGAAGATGAGAAGGAGTTTAGGTGTGCCTTGTATACCATCACTAGTAAAGGGTGTAACTAGCAGATTCCCATTGAGTTTTTTTGAATGTTTTGGTGGGAGTCCTGCAGGAAGGCAAAAATAAGGTTCTAGTAATTTGGGCTCTGATATCAAAATCTCTGGTCCAACATACTCACAGATCTGGGTACATTGACCTCTGTAGCTTTGAAATGAGCCTTGATAATCCCCACTTCACTTGCTTGTGCAGTAAAGTTAACCAGCTTGGGATTCACCACCTTGTTAGGACCATGGTATGTAGGATTTCCTATCAAACAAGAACACATACAGAATTTGTAAATGGAAGACATTTTAGTATTGTCTGCAAATGCCTTATTTGGCAGTACCAAATACTATTCCCGAAGAGGCTTAGATTGCAACTGAATCCAAAGCTGTTTTTATTGCAGCAATGTATTGAAAGTCATTTTGTTTTGGTCTTAAATGCATACATCTTGGGCCATGTATATGCAAATTTGAGAAATTAACCTATATCAATACAAATCATCAACTATCAAGTCTATTCGCTGAACATACCCTCTTCAGTGACTTCTCCCTTTGCAACCAGCAGGTAATATTTCACATTCAGGAAATCAGCAAGAAGGTCTTCATCACCAACATTACTGGGATGTTTAGAACTGACCAGTTTTTGTAGATTCTTGCTCTTGATGTATGAGAAATGGCATGTTATCTTTCCATCAGTGTATTCTCCAGACATGTCAGAACCAAGTCCTAAAGATGGCTGAAATCAGAAAAGATATTGTGAACAATGTAAGCTTTTTGACAATAGCTATAATGACACAGTGTTCAACTATGCAAAGCAGGACTTGCTCGATTGAATGACTCACTGAGAAAAGCAACTTTGAGAAAAATCATCAAAGATAGAAAAAACCCTGCAAGGGTGTACATCCTGTATGTGATAAATAGGCGGTAAAATTTACAATAAAACAAACCAATACCAAAGGCAGAGGTTCATTTTATCGTCAATTTTACCAAGTATTTATCACGTACAGACACAGTATACCTGTTTTCATATTATTATTTACTTTAAAATATTTACTTTACATGGCCTATATGCCACATAGGTAACCCATAGGTCACCTAGGTGTCATACAGATATAAATACGACATGGGTAGGAGCGGGCCGTATGTGTAGGATATACTAACACAGGTATATAATAATATGATGTTTGTGTTTTATAAATAGATTTGATTTCAAACACTGTTATTTTGAAATCTTTATTATTTTGTAGATGAAGGGCATCTTACCGGATTAAGGAAAATATTGCCAGTGGAGTAGTCTATATTTGCAGCAGACTTGATGGTAATAGCATCAGATGAATCACGGAGGCAGTCCACAGCTGGTGAAGGAGACTTTTAACAAAAATCAACATACTGATTATTGACTTGATCTTTCAACTCATTCAGTGGAACATATATTTTTGTGAAAAGTAATTAAATGGAACCTTCAGTATTGATCTATGAACACTTTTCACATTGTGGACAGGAAATAATCTTATTGTAATTATGATAATATTTTTGTTTTGCTTAGTATATACAAACTGCAAAGAACAATTTGATGGTACTATAGGAGCCACTACAAAATTGTCATCTAAAGACCTTTGGGGGTTCAAGCATGTAGAAAACACATATGATCTAATTCAAATGAATAACTGTCAGAGATGGATCTAACACTGCAGCATCATTTTAGGGCAGAGATATGTCAGTGTAGAAAATGTGGGCAAACTCACCATTGTGCCTGTTGTAGAAAATCCAACAGCTAAATATTTCTGAGTGTCAGTAACTGCACCTGATACACTGAAACGGACATAATCACCTTCTACTTTCCATCCAGCCAAATATTCACAGTCATTATCAGCGCAGTTATCAGGGTAGCGGAAACAGTTGTTTTCATCCTGGCAAATTGTCTGTAAAAATAAGAGAAAAGGAGTTCTGAATGCCATAAGAATGAATTTATCATGATATCTGCTCCCTGCGAAATGGGCCTCTACATTAGATTATAATTATGAACTTCTGAATGGCTCCAATTGTATTGACTTTCATTCATGATATTGTCAAACTAAATACTATCATAAGGAAGATGAGAAGCAGTTTAGGTGTGCCTTGTATACCATCACTAGTAAAGGGTGTAACTAGCAGATTCCCATTGAGTTTTTTTGAATGTTTTGGTGGGAGTCCTGCAGGAAGGCAAAAATAAGGTTCTAGTAATTTGGGCTCTGATATCAAAATCTCTGGTCCAACATACTCACAGATCTGGGTACATTGACCTCTGTAGCTTTGAAATGAGCCTTGATAATCCCCGCTTCACTTGCTTGTGCAGTAAAGTTAACCAGCTTGGGATTCACCACCTTGTTAGGACCATGGTATGTAGGATTTCCTATCAAACAAGAACACATACAGAATTTGTAAATGGAAGACATTTTAGTAATGTCTGCAAATGCCTTTTTTGGCAGTACCAAATACTATTCCCGAAGAGGCTTAGATTGCAATTGAATCCAAAGCTGTTTTTATTGCAGCAATGTATTGAAAGTCATTTTGTTTTGGTCTTAAATGCATACATCTTGGGCCATGTATATGCAAATTTGAGAAATTAACCTATATCAATACAAATCATCAACTATCAAGTCTATTCGCTGAACATACCCTCTTCAGTGACTTCTCCCTTTGCAACCAGCAGGTAATATTTCACATTCAGGAAATCAGCAAGAAGGTCTTCATCACCAACATTACTGGGATGTTTAGAACTGACCAGTTTTTGTAGATTCTTGCTCTTGATGTATGAGAAATGGCATGTTATCTTTCCATCAGTGTATTCTCCAGACATGTCAGAACCAAGTCCTAAAGATGGCTGAAATCAGAAGAGATATTGTGAACAATGTAAGCTTTTTGACAATAGCTATAATGACACAGTGTTCAACTATGCAAAGCAGGACTTGCTCGATTGAATGACTCACTGAGAAAAGCAACTTTGAGAAAAATCATCAAAGATAGAAAAAACCCTGCAAGGGTGTACATCCTGTATGTGATAAATAGGCGGTAAAATTTACAATAAAACAAACCAATACCAAAGGCAGAGGTTCATTTTATCGTCAATTTTACCAAGTATTTATCACGTACAGACACAGTATACCTGTTTTCATATTATTATTTACTTTAAAATATTTACTTTACATGGCCTATATGCCACATAGGTAACCCGTAGGTCACCTAGGTGTCATACAGATATAAATACGACATGGGTAGGAGCGGGCCGTATGTGTAGGATATACTAACACAGGTATATAATAATATGATGTTTGTGTTTTATAAATAGATTTGATTTCAAACACTGTTATTTTGAAATCTTTATTATTTTGTAGATGAAGGGCATCTTACCGGATTAAGGAAAATATTGCCAGTGGAGTAGTCTATATTTGCAGCAGACTTGATGGTAATAGCATCAGATGAATCACGGAGGCAGTCCACAGCTGGTGAAGGAGACTTTTAACAAAAATCAACATACTGATTATTGACTTGATCTTTCAACTCATTCAGTGGAACATATATTTTTGTGAAAAGTAATTAAATGGAACCTTCAGTATTGATCTATGAACACTTTTCACATTGTGGACAGGAAATAATCTTATTGTAATTATGATAATATTTTTGTTTTGCTTAGTATATACAAACTGCAAAGAACAATTTGATGGTACTATAGGAGCCACTACAAAATTGTCATCTAAAGACCTTTGGGGGTTCAAGCATGTAGAAAACACATATGATCTAATTAAAATGAATAACTGTCAGAGATGGATCTAACACTGCAGCATCATTTTAGGGCAGAGATATGTCAGTGTAGAAAATGTGGGCAAACTCACCATTGTGCCTGTTGTAGAAAATCCAACAGCTAAATATTTCTGAGTGTCAGTAACTGCACCTGATACACTGAAACGGACATAATCACCTTCTACTTTCCATCCAGCCAAATATTCACAGTCATTATCAGCGCAGTTATCAGGGTAGCGGAAACAGTTGTTTTCATCCTGGCAAATTGTCTGTAAAAATAAGAGAAAAGGAGTTCTGAATGCCATAAGAATGAATTTATCATGATATCTGCTCCCTGCGAAATGGGCCTCTACATTAGATTATAATTATGAACTTCTGAATGGCTCCAATTGTATTGACTTTCATTCATGATATTGTCAAACTAAATACTATCATAAGGAAGATGAGAAGGAGTTTAGGTGTGCCTTGTATACCATCACTAGTAAAGGGTGTAACTAGCAGATTCCCATTGAGTTTTTGTGAATGTTTTGGTGGGAGTCCTGCAGGAAGGCAAAAATAAGGTTCTAGTAATTTGGGCTCTGATATCAAAATCTCTGGTCCAACATACTCACAGATCTGGGTACATTGACCTCTGTAGCTTTGAAATGAGCCTTGATAATCCCCGCTTCACTTGCTTGTGCAGTAAAGTTAACCAGCTTGGGATTCACCACCTTGTTAGGACCATGGTATGTAGGATTTCCTATCAAACAAGAACACATACAGAATTTGTAAATGGAAGACATTTTAGTAATGTCTGCAAATGCCTTTTTTGGCAGTACCAAATACTATTCCCGAAGAGGCTTAGATTGCAATTGAATCCAAAGCTGTTTTTATTGCAGCAATGTATTGAAAGTCATTTTGTTTTGGTCTTAAATGCATACATCTTGGGCCATGTATATGCAAATTTGAGAAATTAACCTATATCAATACAAATCATCAACTATCAAGTCTATTCGCTGAACATACCCTCTTCAGTGACTTCTCCCTTTGCAACCAGCAGGTAATATTTCACATTCAGGAAATCAGCAAGAAGGTCTTCATCACCAACATTACTGGGATGTTTAGAACTGACCAGTTTTTGTAGATTCTTGCTCTTGATGTATGAGAAATGGCATGTTATCTTTCCATCAGTGTATTCTCCAGACATGTCAGAACCAAGTCCTAAAGATGGCTGAAATCAGAAGAGATATTGTGAACAATGTAAGCTTTTTGACAATAGCTATAATGACACAGTGTTCAACTATGCAAAGCAGGACTTGCTCGATTGAATGACTCACTGAGAAAAGCAACTTTGAGAAAAATCATCAAAGATAGAAAAAACCCTGCAAGGGTGTACATCCTGTATGTGATAAATAGGCGGTAAAATTTACAATAAAACAAACCAATACCAAAGGCAGAGGTTCATTTTATCGTCAATTTTACCAAGTATTTATCACGTACAGACACAGTATACCTGTTTTCATATTATTATTTACTTTAAAATATTTACTTTACATGGCCTATATGCCACATAGGTAACCCATAGGTCACCTAGGTGTCATACAGATATAAATACGACATGGGTAGGAGCGGGCCGTATGTGTAGGATATACTAACACAGGTATATAATAATATGATGTTTGTGTTTTATAAATAGATTTGATTTCAAACACTGTTATTTTGAAATCTTTATTATTTTGTAGACGAAGGGCATCTTACCGGATTAAGGAAAATATTGCCCGTGGAGTAGTCTATATTTGCAGCAGACTTGATGGTAATAGCATCAGATGAATCACGGAGGCAGTCCACAGCTGGTGAAGGAGACTTTTAACAAAAATCAACATACTGATTATTGACTTGATCTTTCAACTCATTCAGTGGAACATATATTTTTGTGAAAAGTAATTAAATGGAACCTTCAGTATTGATCTATGAACACTTTTTACATTGTGGACAGGAAATAATCTTATTGTAATTATGATAATATTTTTGTTTTGCTTAGTATATACAAACTGCAAAGAACAATTTGATGGTACTATAGGAGCCACTACAAAATTGTCATCTAAAGAACTTTGGGGGTTCAAGCATGTAGAAAACGCATATGATCTAATTAAAATGAATAACTGTCAGAGATGGATCTAACATTGCAGCATCATTTTAGGGCAGAGATATGTCAGTGTAGAAAATGTGGGCAAACTCACCATTGTGCCTGTTGTAGAAAATCCAACAGCTAAATATTTCTGAGTGTCAGTAACTGCACCTGATACACTGAAACGGACATAATCACCTTCTACTTTCCATCCAGCCAAATATTCACAGTCATTATCAGCGCAGTTATCAGGGTAGCGGAAACAGTTGTTTTCATCCTGGCAAATTGTCTGTAAAAATAAGAGAAAAGGAGTTCTGAATGCCATAAGAATGAATTTATCATGATATCTGCTCCCTGCGAAATGGGCCTCTACATTAGATTATAATTATGAACTTCTGAATGGCTCCAATTATATTGACTTTCATTCATGATATTGTCAAACTAAATACTATCATAAGGAAGATGAGAAGGAGTTTAGGTGTGCCTTGTATACCATCACTAGTAAAGGGTGTAACTAGCAGATTCCCATTGAGTTTTTGTGAATGTTTTGGTGGGAGTCCTGCAGGAAGGCAAAAATAAGGTTCTAGTAATTTGGGCTCTGATATCAAAATCTCTGGTCCAACATACTCACAGATCTGGGTACATTGACCTCTGTAGCTTTGAAATGAGCCTTGATAATCCCCGCTTCACTTGCTTGTGCAGTAAAGTTAACCAGCTTGGGATTCACCACCTTGTTAGGACCATGGTATGTAGGATTTCCTATCAAACAAGAACACATACAGAATTTGTAAATGGAAGACATTTTAGTAATGTCTGCAATTGCCTTTTTTGGCAGTACCAAATACTATTCCCGAAGAGGCTTAGATTGCGATTGAATCCAAAGCTGTTTTTATTGCAGCAATGTATTGAAAGTCATTTTGTTTTGGTCTTAAATGCATACATCTTGGGCCATGTATATGCAAATTTGAGAAATTAACCTATATCAATACAAATCATCAACTATCAAGTCTATTCGCTGAACATACCCTCTTCAGTGACTTCTCCCTTTGCAACCAGCAGGTAATATTTCACATTCAGGAAATCAGCAAGAAGGTCTTCATCACCAACATTACTGGGATGTTTAGAACTGACCAGTTTTTGTAGATTCTTGCTCTTGATGTATGAGAAATGGCATGTTATCTTTCCATCAGTGTATTCTCCAGACATGTCAGAACCAAGTCCTAAAGATGGCTGAAATCAGAAAAGATATTGTGAACAATGTAAGCTTTTTGACAATAGCTATAATGACACAGTGTTCAACTATGCAAAGCAGGACTTGCTCGATTGAATGACTCACTGAGAAAAGCAACTTTGAGAAAAATCATCAAAGATAGAAAAAACCCTGCAAGGGTGTACATCCTGTATGTGATAAATAGGCGGTAAAATTTACAATAAAACAAACCAATACCAAAGGCAGAGGTTCATTTTATCGTCAATTTTACCAAGTATTTATCACGTACAGACACAGTATACCTGTTTTCATATTATTATTTACTTTAAAATATTTACTTTACATGGCCTATATGCCACATAGGTAACCCATAGGTCACCTAGGTGTCATACAGATATAAATACGACATGGGTAGGAGCGGGCCGTATGTGTAGGATATACTAACACAGGTATATAATAATATGATGTTTGTGTTTTATAAATAGATTTGATTTCAAACACTGTTATTTTGAAATCTTTATTATTTTGTAGACGAAGGGCATCTTACCGGATTAAGGAAAATATTGCCCGTGGAGTAGTCTATATTTGCAGCAGACTTGATGGTAATAGCATCAGATGAATCACGGAGGCAGTCCACAGCTGGTGAAGGAGACTTTTAACAAAAATCAACATACTGATTATTGACTTGATCTTTCAACTCATTCAGTGGAACATATATTTTTGTGAAAAGTAATTAAATGGAACCTTCAGTATTGATCTATGAACACTTTTTACATTGTGGACAGGAAATAATCTTATTGTAATTATGATAATATTTTTGTTTTGCTTAGTATATACAAACTGCAAAGAACAATTTGATGGTACTATAGGAGCCACTACAAAATTGTCATCTAAAGAACTTTGGGGGTTCAAGCATGTAGAAAACGCATATGATCTAATTAAAATGAATAACTGTCAGAGATGGATCTAACATTGCAGCATCATTTTAGGGCAGAGATATGTCAGTGTAGAAAATGTGGGCAAACTCACCATTGTGCCTGTTGTAGAAAATCCAACAGCTAAATATTTCTGAGTGTCAGTAACTGCACCTGATACACTGAAACGGACATAATCACCTTCTACTTTCCATCCAGCCAAATATTCACAGTCATTATCAGCGCAGTTATCAGGGTAGCGGAAACAGTTGTTTTCATCCTGGCAAATTGTCTGTAAAAATAAGAGAAAAGGAGTTCTGAATGCCATAAGAATGAATTTATCATGATATCTGCTCCCTGCGAAATGGGCCTCTACATTAGATTATAATTATGAACTTCTGAATGGCTCCAATTATATTGACTTTCATTCATGATATTGTCAAACTAAATACTATCATAAGGAAGATGAGAAGGAGTTTAGGTGTGCCTTGTATACCATCACTAGTAAAGGGTGTAACTAGCAGATTCCCATTGAGTTTTTGTGAATGTTTTGGTGGGAGTCCTGCAGGAAGGCAAAAATAAGGTTCTAGTAATTTGGGCTCTGATATCAAAATCTCTGGTCCAACATACTCACAGATCTGGGTACATTGACCTCTGTAGCTTTGAAATGAGCCTTGATAATCCCCGCTTCACTTGCTTGTGCAGTAAAGTTAACCAGCTTGGGATTCACCACCTTGTTAGGACCATGGTATGTAGGATTTCCTATCAAACAAGAACACATACAGAATTTGTAAATGGAAGACATTTTAGTAATGTCTGCAATTGCCTTTTTTGGCAGTACCAAATACTATTCCCGAAGAGGCTTAGATTGCGATTGAATCCAAAGCTGTTTTTATTGCAGCAATGTATTGAAAGTCATTTTGTTTTGGTCTTAAATGCATACATCTTGGGCCATGTATATGCAAATTTGAGAAATTAACCTATATCAATACAAATCATCAACTATCAAGTCTATTCGCTGAACATACCCTCTTCAGTGACTTCTCCCTTTGCAACCAGCAGGTAATATTTCACATTCAGGAAATCAGCAAGAAGGTCTTCATCACCAACATTACTGGGATGTTTAGAACTGACCAGTTTTTGTAGATTCTTGCTCTTGATGTATGAGAAATGGCATGTTATCTTTCCATCAGTGTATTCTCCAGACATGTCAGAACCAAGTCCTAAAGATGGCTGAAATCAGAAGAGATATTGTGAACAATGTAAGCTTTTTGACAATAGCTATAATGACACAGTGTTCAACTATGCAAAGCAGGACTTGCTTGATTGAATGACTCACTGAGAAAAGCAACTTTGAGAAAAATCATCAAAGATAGAAAAAACCCTGCAAGGGTGTACATCCTGTATGTGATAAATAGGCGGTAAAATTTACAATAAAACAAACCAATACCAAAGGCAGAGGTTCATTTTATCGTCAATTTTACCAAGTATTTATCACGTACAGACACAGTATACCTGTTTTCATATTATTATTTACTTTAAAATATTTACTTTACATGGCCTATATGCCACATAGGTAACCCATAGGTCACCTAGGTGTCATACAGATATAAATACGACATGGGTAGGAGCGGGCCGTATGTGTAGGATATACTAACACAGGTATATAATAATATGATGTTTGTGTTTTATAAATAGATTTGATTTCAAACACTGTTATTTTGAAATCTTTATTATTTTGTAGATGAAGGGCATCTTACCGGATTAAGGAAAATATTGCCAGTGGAGTAGTCTATATTTGCAGCAGACTTGATGGTAATAGCATCAGATGAATCACGGAGGCAGTCCACAGCTGGTGAAGGAGACTTTTAACAAAAATCAACATACTGATTATTGACTTGATCTTTCAACTCATTCAGTGGAACATATATTTTTGTGAAAAGTAATTAAATGGAACCTTCAGTATTGATCTATGAACACTTTTCACATTGTGGACAGGAAATAATCTTATTGTAATTATGATAATATTTTTGTTTTGCTTAGTATATACAAACTGCAAAGAACAATTTGATGGTACTATAGGAGCCACTACAAAATTGTCATCTAAAGAACTTTGGGGGTTCAAGCATGTAGAAAACGCATATGATCTAATTAAAATGAATAACTGTCAGAGATGGATCTAACATTGCAGCATCATTTTAGGGCAGAGATATGTCAGTGTAGAAAATGTGGGCAAACTCACCATTGTGCCTGTTGTAGAAAATCCAACAGCTAAATATTTCTGAGTGTCAGTAACTGCACCTGATACACTGAAACGGACATAATCACCTTCTACTTTCCATCCAGCCAAATATTCACAGTCATTATCAGCGCAGTTGTCAGGGTAGCGGAAACAGTTGTTTTCATCCTGGCAAATTGTCTGTAAAAATAAGAGAAAAGGAGTTCTGAATGCCATAAGAATGAATTTATCATGATATCTTCTCCCTGCGAAATGGGCCTCTACATTAGATTATAATTATGAACTTCTGAATGGCTCCAATTGTATTGACTTTCATTCATGATATTGTCAAACTAAATACTATCATAAGGAAGATGAGAAGGAGTTTAGGTGTGCCTTGTATACCATCACTAGTAAAGGGTGTAACTAGCAGATTCCCATTGAGTTTTTGTGAATGTTTTGGTGGGAGTCCTGCAGGAAGGCAAAAATAAGGTTCTAGTAATTTGGGCTCTGATATCAAAATCTCTGGTCCAACATACTCACAGATCTGGGTACATTGACCTCTGTAGCTTTGAAATGAGCCTTGATAATCCCCGCTTCACTTGCTTGTGCAGTAAAGTTAACCAGCTTGGGATTCACCACCTTGTTAGGACCATGGTATGTAGGATTTCCTATCAAACAAGAACACATGCAGAAGTTGTAAATGGAAGACATTTTAGTAATGTCTGCAAATGCCTTATTTGGCAGAACCAAATACTATTCCTGAAGAGGCTTATATTGCAACTGAATCCAAAGCTGTTTTTATTGCAGCAATGTATTGAAAGTCATTTTGTTTTGGTCTTAAATGCATACATCTTGGGCCATGTATATGCAAATTTGAGAAATTAACCTATATCAATACAAATCATCAACTATCAAGTCTATTCGCTGAACATACCCTCTTCAGTGACTTCTCCCTTTGCAACCAGCAGGTAATATTTCACATTCAGGAAATCAGCAAGAAGGTCTTCATCACCAACATTACTGGGATGTTTAGAACTGACCAGTTTTTGTAGATTCTTGCTCTTGATGTATGAGAAATGGCATGTTATCTTTCCATCAGTGTATTCTCCAGACATGTCAGAACCAAGTCCTAAAGATGGCTGAAATCAGAAGAGATATTGTGAACAATGTAAGCTTTTTGACAATAGCTATAATGACACAGTGTTCAACTATGCAAAGCAGGACTTGTTTGATTGAATGACTCACTGAGAAAAGCAACTTTGAGAAAAATCATCAAAGATAGAAAAAACCCTGCAAGGGTGTACATCCTGTATGTGATAAATAGGCGGTAAAATTTACAATAAAACAAACCAATACCAAAGGCAGAGGTTCATCTTATCGTCAATTTTACGAAGTATTTATCACGTACAGACACAGTATACATGTTTTCATATTATTATTTACTTTAAAATATCCAATTTTTAACTTTGCTTCTGGGCAAGTTTTAGGATTTTGCTGCCGTACATGGCCTATATGCCACATACATAACCCGTTGGTCACCTAGGTGTCATACAGATATAAATACGACATGGGTAGGAGCGGGCCGTATGTGTAGGATATACTAAACACAGGTATATAATAATATGATGTTTGTGTTTTATAAATAGATTTGATTTCAAACACTGTTATTTTGAAATTTTTATTACTTTGTAGATGGAGGGCATCTTACCGGATTAAGGAAAATATTGCCGGTGGAGTAGTCTATATTTGCAGCAGACTTGATGGTAATAGCATCAGATGAATCACGGAGGCAGTCCACAGCTGGTGAAGCAGACTTTCAACAAAAATCAACATACTGATTATTGACTTGATCTTTCAACTCATTCAGTGGAACATATATTTTTGTGAAAAGTAATTAAATGGAACCTTCAGTATTATTCTATGAACACTTTTCACATTGTGGACAGGAAATGATCTTATTGTAATTATGATAATATTTTTGTTTCGCTTAGTATATACAAACTGCAATGAACAACTTGCTGGTACTACAAAATTGTTATCTAAAGTACTTTGGAGGTTCAAGCATGTAGAAAATGCATATGATTTAATTAAAATGAATAACTGTCAGAGATGGATCTAACATTGCAGCATCATTTTAGGGCAGAGAAATGTCAGCGTAGAAAGTGTGGGCAAACTCACCATTGTGCCTGTTGTAGAAAATCCAACAGCTAAATATTTCTGAGTGTCAGTAACTGCACCTGATACACTGAAACGGACATAATCACCTTCTACTTTCCATCCAGCCAAATATTCACAGTCATTATCAGCGCAGTTATCAGGGTAGCGGAAACAGTTGTTTTTATCCTCACAAACTGTCTGAAAAAGAAATAGAAATATAGAGTAATACAAATTAATCAAAGAGAAATTTCACAGTTGCTATTCAATACCTTTGCCCGAGATATTTATCGTCACAGGTGAGCATCGTTGAATTGTATAGAATTCTGAATATTCTCGAATTTAGGTCATTTCTTTTCAATAAACATCTTTTTGGCATACTATTTGGAGACTATTGCAGAACATGTTATGGATAGTTTGCTTCCTCGCAGGTTTTAATTAATCACCAGTGGTCATCTAGCATGTGACCTGTTGCACACTGTCAGGAATGACCTGATATCCTAACTATGCTGACCTTTTAAATCTGACACATACAACAGCTGAGAACAATATAGAAAGGATTTTCATAGTTTCATACCTGTTTCAGTTTTTGGTGAATGACAGTTGATTTAATAGGGAGCCAGCTAGTCCCATTGTTCTGAGAGATTCCTCCCCTAAAATATGTAAAGGATGATTTTAATCTACTTTTGAATATATAAAATTGCATCAGGAAGATGTGATAGGTTTTGATTTTTGTAATTATATAAAAGCTTAGCCATATTTCATTGATGATGGAAATTGTTATTATTTTTTCTACAATTTGTAGGAGTGAAAAACTATCAGGTTGATCCAAGTAGTGATAGGCTTTTATTAAAATCGACGTTTCGTCCATCATGTTGTATTTCGCGGCCGCCGCCTGGTGTAAACATATGGAAATAAAGACATCTGGTATCTGGTTTGAATCTAGATATAGCATTCATCTAATTTGCTGCATCAATACACAAAATTGGCGATGAGTGCTGGGTCAAGATTGCTTGCTAGGATCAATAGAGTGCACTGATAGGTGTCCCAGGTAGGCCCTCCTACCTACAGGCTAGTGAAAGACCTCTGGGGGGTGTTTTATTTTCTGCCCGAGGAGTCCTGGGGCGCCCGGGGAGAGGTCCCAGGACAGTTTGCGTTCGATATTTCAAAGTCTCCCGGGGAAGGAGAGTCTTGGGCCAGATTCTAGGAGGTCTCCTGAAATATCGTTTTATTTTCAATCCTGGGGCCAGGAGAGCTCCTGAAAAGTGTCCTGCAGCTCTCCTGGCTGGGGACACGTCTAGGGGTGTCGTGGGTGATTCAAAATAATAAATAAAAGCTATTTAATTCATTTGAACTATCGGAAATATATTTATTATGATTTTAATTAAAACTGGAGGTCTCAGATGGAGAATTACTTTGCCATTTACTTAGATTAACATACATTCATAAATGATGAAATTAGTTCCCAAAGATACCACTATGTGCCACCACCTGCAGTATACACAGCCTCTCTTTCAAGTCTCCTCAAAAGTCTCCTACAGGTTTATTTTCTCCTGGGGCTCTCTCAAAGGAGACTTCGGCCGAGGATTTCTCTCCCTCCCGAGGACAGGGTAAATCGAACGAGATTGAGGAGATCTCCTGAAAATTATCCTCAATGGAGCTATCCCTCTTGGGCGAGGAGAGTCCCCAGGAGAGTTGAAAATAAAACGACCCCCTGTTCACCTGAAAAGCCCAGGGATATACAATTTGAGGACTTGTGACCTTCTCAAGGCCACACTTCAAGCCTACCCCTATTGTCATAGCTGAGAGGCACAAACTTTGGATTGCTTGTCAGGGGAAGAGTGATCGAATGTTTCCTCTTATTTGGCAAGACTAAGGTCTTTGGCAGGAACCTGTACCTTCTTTACCTTTCTTACCAAAGCTCTTAAGACAAACTTGTAATTGGTCTCAAAAACAAAATGAATAAATCGCAGGTGAATCACCTGGCAACCAGTGAACTAAACTTTGACACTGCAAAGAGGAAATGCCTGGCTGATGAGTTACCACTGTCAGCCAGGACAACAAGGGAAATGGCGGTGAGATGAAGCATGTCAACCATCAGCAGCAAAAAGGGTAGCAAAATGGGTGGCATGAGAGCGGACTTGATGGGCAGCGAGGTGTTTTATAGTAGTGACGGTTGTGGATAGTGACCGTTTCCGTTTCACAGTTGAATTATCTTACCTGAACATGTATGGCAAAGCTACATCCAAATACCATCAGTGATCGTTTCAACTCAACAGGTCTATGCAACACCTTGTCTATAAAACACCTCCCAGGACTGTGGGCAGTGTGACAGACAACATTATGTGCAGCGTGATAGGCAGCAGTGTTATGACCAATGTAGATTGTGTGGTTTCCACTGCCATCTGCTAAAGGACTACTGCTTCAAAGATGCTGAGTGTCATCAATGAGGTAAAAGAGGCCGCAAATATACGGCCTGTAGTCAGTGCGATTAGAGTGTCGGTGTCCATGCAGCTGTGCTGAGGTCAAAGTATATAACTCAGATAGGGTGCAGCCATATTTACTCATAGTCAACTGTGGTTCCTCCAGTGTCAAGATGGAAATTGACTCTGGTGCTTCACTGTCCACAATCAGTGAGACAGTGTACCATCAAAAGCTCTCGGAGTGTCCTCTGTCTCCATCGGTTCCATGCCTATGCAGTTTCAGTGGAGACCCTGTGCCTGTGCTCGGGAGAATCGTTGTTTCCATCAGTATTCAGGGTTTTGATATTGTAGAGGTTCACCTGGTAGTAGTTTAGGGTAACAGACCATGTCTCCTGGGTAGGGATCTGATCTCAAAAATAAAACTGGTCTGAAATATCTACTGTACACTGAGGCAAGGTACAACCAAAGGTAATCCGAAAGAGAATGATGAAAGAAAAACTAGAAACTCGAGAAATTATCGAGTGATTATCATGTTCCCTATGAATGTATATGATAAACTGGTGACTGATCATCAAATGTCCATGTAGACCATATGATTCCAAATACAACCAGTCAAATCATTTCTGACCTTCAAGGGACACTGATGATACCACCCACTGATATAGGAACCAATCTGGATCGTCCAGTTATGCCATGTCCTGCTAATGTCAGTGCCAAGGAACCCAGAGGAGTTGGTCCTGATGGCCCTTCCCGTTTTTCAGTTCCAGGAGTTACTGAAACCAAGAATGCTGACACACATGATACCATGGTACCTGCAAGTCCTAAAGTTACCCACTCCCGCAACAGGGTGCCTCCTAAACCAAAAGCCTCTCCAGCCCAAATCAAGGCACCCCCATACCCACAGGTGACAGCTACCAGAGCAGGTCATATTATGAAAATGCCAAAACTTATGGACCTGTAAGTTGTGTTTATTACAGTCACCAAAACTAAGGACTCAATCTTATTACCATGTCTTTATAAACAATGCCTTTGCATTTACCCTAGTGTGTATTTAGAAGGGAGGAAATGTGTTATGGTACTCATCTACTCTACTGCATCAATACACCAAGCATCACATGGATCTTATCAAGGTTAATCTATATTCTGAGTTTCTTCTAAGGTCTTCTTTGAGTCGTTCTGGTTACTTGATTTACTCGTTTAGCAGAAATGTTGGTTATTTGTTTTGCAGTTGAAATTGAGATATTTTGGTTGATAATCTTTTTCGTAGGTCAAAGATCAAACATAAATCAGTTTTATAAAACATTCTTCAAATTTTCGAACATTGAATTGGAACGTTTTTTCTAAAACAAAGTTGAACATTCTAGTATTTCTTAATAATTCTTCAATCTATGGATTTATAGTATTTGGTGGTGAGTGTTTTGGGGAATTTTAATTGGTGTAGTCAGTATGTTTTCTAACTCAGTCCCCATGCGAGCTAATGCCAAGTCAAGTTTTAGTCGTCATGTTCAGAATCTTTGTCTTCGGTAGTTGGATAAGAAATTTACCTATATTTCATGAGACTCAGAGGATCGTAAATCTCGGGCATATTTAATCGGTTAACTGAAGTTTACAAAAAAGATGAATTGAGGAGTATATTTTAGGAAAGAAAATTTATATATCTCAGGTCACTCACCGAAATTGAAAATCTGCCTTGTCTTTGATGCTGGAGGACGCTAGCCACGAAAACGATACAGTTTTGACGGGTTTCTCCATCTTCACTTGGTGCAACACTGCCTACGTCAACAATACCATATCTACATTTACTACATACCAAGCAGAAGATGGTATGTAGTAAATACAACATTAATTCTTGCAGTGTACAATGTTGGGCATGAATAATAGATAATGAGGTTTCGGAAAATCTCTCAGACATTTGTAAGGACGATTTTCTAACTTGTTTCATAGAAATATGACTGTGGAAACAAAAAAATAAAAAAGAAAGCGACTGATAATATCCCGAATTGTGGCACCACCTCCCGACAAAATGAATTGGGTCAACGATGTAAAAATGAAAAATATAGAAAGTCAGCTAGAAAATCGGCGATCTATTCTACGGATTTTTGCGCCCACACCACCTTCCAACCTTTTGATTATTTGGGCAAGTGGTTTCTAAAAATCGCCCATCATTTTGCCCATCAAGTGGGACACCCACTAATATGAAGTCCTAACTAGGCGTAATTGTCCATGCTGGAGATCCTATAAGGCTATTTCCACCTACTGACAATTTGATCGGCGATTTTTATCGACCACGCAATCTGATATTCAAATATAGGAACGGTGGTGCGAGCGCCAAAAATCTAATGTAAAGAATCAGGGATTTTGTTTATCGATGTTCTCTTTCCACCTGCCGACCAACTTTTGTTCCCTCTCATATAGAATTCCCAATTCCAAACGCAATCAACCCGTGTTAAATTGATCATCAACATTCTTGTCGGGAAGTGGTGCTGAAATGGCCATAAATCGAAAATGAAATTGGTCGCCGACTTTTTCTTCCGTTTTCACTTGCCGACTTCTGACAACAGTTATGAAAATATTCGTCGGAATGGCCGTCAAATCTATCGGAGGTCAAACTCGCAAAAGTCGACTGGTGGAAACAGACATTATATCGGCTGGATTATTGTGACGAAATTAAAGATGCCAGATGAGGAATGTATTGTATAAGTGCTACTGACCTTATCGCACATTAGTCTGGCAGTGTCCGGGGCGTCGCTGAAGACGCCGTATCGTGGGTTGCCGGTGTCCTCCCTGTGTTGTACCGGGCGAGCCTCCATCCAGAACCCGTCAAACGTCACCCCATCTTTGCCCCGTATCGTCACTGCAGGAAGATCACAGCAAGGTTGTCTAATAATTTGTAACGTTCTGTTTTAAACACCTATGTGTGCGTCTCAATGTATTGGATTTTTAATACATGGGGGAACATTTGCGCCTCCTACTTGATATAGTAGAGATGAATTGAGGGTGTGAGGATTCATGTGAGAAATGTTGAGGGATTAAATCAACTATATTTATGTCACGTGGCATCTCAGGAATAGAAAAGCGTGGTATTCAGGAAATATCCTATTAAAACTAATCCGCAGGCCTATACATTTCCACAGGCTGGTAATGCACCTTATCTGTTTGGTTACACAACACTTTCGGTCAAACACCTATATAGCAAGGTATTCTGTTAGAGGTTCGGTGTATTAGCATGATATGTCTATAATACCCTTTAAAATTATACCTAGCGGACTTTTTTTTTCTATTCAGATACAAAACATTTACAGACACACACTGTCGTCCGAGGACGTTCTTCCCAGTTATGGTCAGGGAACAAATACAGGACAGTATATGCACTCATACCAACAAAAACTGTCATACATACAGATACTCTAAGTGATTACTTAGTTTACAATTCTCTAGTATACTTATATTAGAATTATAGTACAGATGAGTCAATAATTACTTTGAATATGATGAATACTAGCACAAGTGTATCTGTACAAGATTAGTCAAAACATTTCGTACAACAATTGATAATATTACATAAAACTCGTAGTGTTATCTAGTGACAATAATGCTAATATTCAGTATCTTTTTCTTTATAGCTATGTTATCTAATGACAACATGACATTCAAACTTGCAAATAAACCCTTGCCATTATAAACATTAGAGAATAAACAGTCTTAATCAAATATGTCAATATTTTCTTGCTGGAAAATCTCTAATAAATTAGTTTTCAAGCCAATTTCAAAATTTTCCATTATCGTTTTCTTTTGAGTTTCTGACTTAAGTTTATTCCAGTATTGTGAACCTATATATAAAGCGCTATTTAAAAAAAATTCTCATCTAGGTCTCCTCTGTTTTAATATAATCTTATCTGCGGTCCTTGTGTTATAATTTCTATTGTCCTCTAGATTTGAATCCTCAAAAGTCCACTATTCACTGACTACATCGTATCTTATGGTATTCTAGCTCTAATTTTGTGAGTTAAACATGCATATCACCTCAGTTATACTTTAGATGTGATTAAGATAACAGAGGAATACTGTTAAAAGCTGCACAAAAACTAAATTGTATGCCTGACCAGGATATTGTATTTTAACTATGTGAAACCGAGGCAATCCGACCATACAGCTCGATATTCCAACATAACACTTCAATCTGTCCCAGCAGCCATATATTTCAACAGACAATAGTCTTGCGATCCCACTCTTTACACACGAGGCTTTTAATGGCATAGTCGCAGGGCTAGACTGAGCAGTGTTTCACCAAGCGACGACCTCACTAAACAAAGCACTGCTAGATGTGCTGAATGGTAACAAATGTATTAACTAATTAGCCCTTTCTAGGCGAGCAGGTTGGTGGGTACCAGTAGCTGCAGGGCCCAGGGTGCCCCTGGGCTGTATGTCTCTGGGGGCGAGAATGCCTTCAGGCATTCAGGAAAGTTTCACTTGTCATGTGACCTAGAGAAATTCTCTATTGGCATAGAGCAATTTTTGAAACAGTATACAAAATGTATTGATTTCCACACATATCTTTCCATATTTTACAAGGACTCTTTGAATTTTTCTTGTATTTATTTGAAAATGCCTGAATATATCATGAATGCCTATAGGCATTCTCGCCCCCTGTGTACATAATGCCTGCAGGCATTTTCGCCCCCCATGTACATAATGCCTGCAGACATTTTCGCCCTGAATGGCACGTCATTGGTTATGACGGGATACGCTTAAACATATTGGTCAATCTACCTTGAAAATTAAAACCCATGTCAATTTCTAGGAATTTGTATTCCAAGTGTTGTAGAACAACTCGCTCTAAATAGCTCATTCTGAACGTATACATCGTATACAATTAAAAAAAGCTAGTATGTATTGGCATAAAAACCATGGTTTTATACATAGCTAAACTAAGAAATGTGGTCACCATGCTAGACTTTGATTTAGATATCTGTATTATGACAATACCATAATAGAATATATAGAATTTCTAAAATCTCACAATGTAGTTAGACTAGAGTACCTTTCCTACTTGGAGGTAATTGAAAATTGGCAGTAATTGTGGGGCGGGTGATTTATGTCACCCATCTGACGGCTCCCGGACACACAACGGTACTCAGAGGAGGTGTGAAGCGTAGCGCCCCCTATCGTTTTGGCATGGACTCAAATGACAGCTTATTCCCTACACTGGCCACCCGAGCTACACTACGTTAGCTCTGGTCACGTTGAATTGACAGGGGCCTTGACATGGCGTGGTAGCAGGTATCTCAAGCCATTGCAGTGGGCAAAGGAACTTAACTTTAGTTATTTTCCGGTTGTGAGTTAGGGGTTGGTATCTATTTTTACTCTGTGTATCTATTTTTACTCTGTATCTATCTTTACTCTGTGGTCCAACCGCCTTGATCCACCACCTGTATGTGTCTCTTACTCTCCCAGCAGATCCTTTATGTGACCTGGACCTATTCAATTCTCACTCTTGAAACCATTTTTCCATGTTTATATTTACCTTTGTGTGTATTTTTAATCAAATAAACATAAAGGTAGACTTTATCATCAATTTTGTCAGCTATGAATATTTCATAATGAGGATCTTATCTCTAAAAATCCAAAAATAAAGAAAGCTACTTGGTGTGAGAGTGAGAATCCGTGGACACGACCAGGGTTTAACGTTACCAACCTCTTAGTTGGAACACAGTGTAGACAGAGGTGGTGGCCAATCTACTTATTCCCATGCAAAAATAGGCTAACTAGTAACAGCTACTACATACAAACTGTCTAGAGCTTTATCAAAAATCTTTTCAGGTATTGATAGAGTGACATCTAATGTACTCCAAACCACAATAGAACTCCACGTTTTATGGCTGTTTGGTGTTCTGTAATACAGCCTTATTTCTCATAGGCTAGGGCTTACTACCCACACACAGTCCATTGTCAGGAGCTCCTTCCCAAATGCTGGCAGGTTTGAAAGTGGCGCCTTGAACCCTGTCGCGATCGCATATATGAGTCGGGTCGCTATAATGGGCGCTGCGCTTCACACCTCCTCTGATAATTGCCAGTATTTAAAAATCACACTCTCCACTCTCCGTTACAGCACCTGTTATTTTGGAGTTGGCGGTGAAAGTGGAAGATGACGTCATGATTTCTACCGGCACCTCTCCAGACGCAGACCTCAGTGGAACCCCAAATTTAGTTTCGTCACAGCCCGAGAGAGGCGCTTGCGGCGGTCGGCCATGAGTGGGCTGGAGCAGGAAGACCAACCCCAGTATCCGCACGGCCGTCCACAGACTGTCCATCCTGAAAAATCATAGAGAGAAGTGCCAAGGAGGAACTAGTGATAATGTTCTTATTCATTTATTTTTCATTTTTGCAGGAAGGGTTAATTCATATCCTAGGATAGTACAAATGTAACAGAATTCATTTACCTTTTCAATGACAAAAGTTAACCTTCATATCCATACATGTATCCATTAGAATGCTCTTTTCACATCACGTCATTGTCACTGTTCAATTGTATCTTATCAAAATCTAAATTTGATTTTAGTTGTTTTGTGCTTTCTGAGTAGAAACCGAAGGAAAATCATGAAGCAACTGAAACAAATGGCGTATCCAAAAGTTCGGACAGATCTAGTGCGGTTGAGATTATATCTCATCCCATTTTATAATTAAAGAACAGCATTCCTTCATGATAAGTTATTATGATAGTTAAAGTTGTCATATTAGTTGCGTAGTGTTTTTACTCTCGTTCGGTGTTATTTCCTATATTCATTCAATAGCTAAACAAAAAAACCAAGGGTGAGATAAATGGTGCTCTTTAACGCTGGGTTGGAATTACATTTCCGGTATAATAGCTGGGATGATAACAAGGAACACCTTGATATTCCCTTGAAATTCTTTTAAAATCTGACCTGTCAACCATTGAGTACCTTGACAGGACTGTCAAGATTGGGCAGTGAATTAGAGTCACATTCAGCCAATATATGCCCACGCGGCTTCCAGGAATTCCTCTAGCTCTGGGGGCAGGTGTCTGAGACATATCCAACACAATCCCCTCGTCTGCATGGTAGGGTTCGATGTCCCTGAGACAAGTTTTCCCCCTGCACTTGTCAGCGATCTCAAGAGATTTTGATTTAAAAATCTATAGGGCATATTGGTGAGACAAACGAATGCACTGCTGAGTCTCCGACTAAGTTGCCAACCTTGCCAATAGGAAGCCTGTAATGCTGGAGACACACCAAGCGAGTACCGCGGCGATTTCCGGAATCGCCAACACAAAATGGCGTATATGTGAGCTATTAGTTCATATTTCACCTGATTATTGCGTCAGAGATGCTAAATTATTGGTAGGAGATATTACTATGAAATAATATCGCACTTGGCGATTCTGGAGATAGCTGCCGTTAATCGCTTGGTGTGTCCCCGGCATGAGCCGGATCACATGTTTTCACACCACTCTCCTCTTGAGTCCCAGGGTGAGTGTTTACAATAATATTAATAATGATAAAGAACCCAGAAGTAGAATAGAAGTAGAAAAGTGATAGAATCATAAATAAAAACTTAAGGAATCCAATTAGGTTCAAGAGTTAAACCATAATTTATATTGTCAAAAGGTAATTAACATTGTTATCTTAATATTGGATTGAGTGTCATATATAAATAAGATGATAGGCGTGACGGCAGTTTAGGAACAAATCATATATCAAATTGAAAACATGTTATATGTTAACGAATGTTTACCAAGCTTTATTATTTCATCACTTGTTTACCTCTGATTATAGACAATCTCATGGAAAGTGGAAATACCCACGCAAGCTAGCCTTCTGACATTCACAATTATGTCGGTATTTAATCAAGATGTTGAAATGTACTGGCTTGAGTCAGCAGAATACAGTAGAACGTAATTCAAACATCTAATAGATTGAACCGTCCAGGGGGTGGGGTTGGCGGGCGGCGGGTCGCAACTTTTTTTTGTATCATGTCTACGCCTGGCGTATATCTATCGTGCAGATTATATTTCCTCTCGTATACGCCAGGTGTGAAATACAGCCAAATCGCGACCGTATTCAAAAGGAAACAGTCTTGTATACGCATCATACGTAGGCGTGAAATATAGGCGTATACATGTGACAACAAGGCTATATTCAGCCGATACATACACCTCCGCGATGGCGTATACATGAATAAACTGGTGGTTTTTGTGCAGTGTCCCTGACATTGGTTTTCCTTACAATGTACCTTAAAAAGTTACTTTGCTATAAATGACTGAATGTGTTGGACCACCTCACATGTATAACCATAATCTTATCTCCAGAGGGAGGTCAGGGTCACTGAGGCACCATTGAATTGCTTGGTTAATTCATATATTTCTGCACTCACGTTTTTTTATCAGCTCCTCCCACAAGCACCCAAACCCCTTATCAGTCACATGCCTCTTGTGGCATATGTGACCTCCATTGCAATGATAGACGCCGGAACTGTCTTTGTTTTCTTGATGATCAATAGCACGAAACGTCATGATCCTGTTGATGCACATTACCTGAACCATTTATTTTCACCTTAGTTACCAAAATAACACCGTTAATAAGAAATCCACTGTCTCTGTTATTTTTTTGTGACTTTCCACATCTGCTATTTACTTTCCTTTCTGAAATTTCATGGTTAGGTTAAATCTGAAACAAATCTGTTTCAAAATAAAATTCTAAGTTCGTCAATTGTCTTCTTTAAGTACATACCTACTTCAACTTTTCACTAGACATGCCACTAATGTAATAAATGAAGTCTACATTGTGGTCATATCCAAGCTTTAAGTATCTCAGTTACTAGCAAGAGGGTTTGATTCATCCAGATATCCACTCATGCTGATCTTCTCTTCAAGATGGACAATCATTTCGATAACTCAAGAACCATCAAGATGTAAAATTCTGGCGACACAGGAATGTGCATGACTTTTGTGGTGCAATACCTAACGCAAGGAGACCTAAGTTTAAATGTCATAGATATGTCTACTGTTTCATTTCAAAATGTATCTTATTTCCTAAGATTTTTTTCAGGGTTAGGTTTAATCTGAAATGAAGTTTATACTTCAAGCAAGAATGACTTTGGATAATCTATCTCAAAACAAGAAAAACTTGATCAATTATCTCCTTTATCATTTAAATTAAAAAGTCTCCAATGTGGGCATATTTTTCATTAAACGAGCTCTGCTCTCTTTTTATTGATCATTGATTTTCTATATATAAGCAAATGCGCAATCCTACAATGGTCAAACATGTGGTCACTCCCGCGATGAACAATGTGGATATCCATATAAGACAACATGGGCTCTCTCCATCGAAGAACATTCCATCCCTATGTATAAATTATTTTTAGTTATATAGAAAATG
This sequence comes from Alentia gelatinosa, assembly GCA_950022655.1. Classification (NCBI taxonomy): domain Eukaryota; kingdom Metazoa; phylum Annelida; class Polychaeta; order Phyllodocida; family Polynoidae; genus Alentia; species Alentia gelatinosa. The sequence continues at coordinate 78,162,719 of OX465579.1, read as the reverse complement.
CTGAGACTAGAAAGTCTTGGTAGAGCTTGAAGTCATCCTTGAAGTTCATATTATTTTCTGTAATTATTCGAATAGCTTTTAGGTCTCTAAATGTGGGTATATCTTAGCTTTAGATATCTCAGTTACTGGCAAGATTGTATGAATCATCCAGATATCCACTCATGATTATCTTCTCTTTAAGAAACATGGACAATCATTTTGACAGCTCATGGACGATGACGATGCAAATATCTGACAACAGTGCAATGTGCATGAACTTTGACGTGTGATAGCTACTGCAATTGGACCTCAGATACTACATAATCACACCAGTTCATACATCTTGTCTGGACAATAACCGAACCTGTGACCAGGTTTGGTGGTTGGCTTCATTTTAGATGTCATTGTTGTTTTTATCTATAGTTTTATAACAAAATCTATTTCATTTTCTATCATGTCATGGTTACGTTCTTCTAGGTATATGCGTATTTCATTTTAGGAAGGAGTAGCAATTATCCTGAAACACTATGGCTGAAATATTATAGCACCTATGTTGTATTAATTATAATAAACCATCAGTAATTCGTCAAAGACCAGATTGGCATCTTTTAAAGGCTTGATTCCATTTACCTTGGGGCATCTCCCGGCCAGACCTGGTTGATGCCTTTTTTTAATTTTTTTTTTAAAGTAGTCTTTATTGCTTTCGATTTATTACAATCGTTCTTCCTAGCAACAAGTGACAGAACATGAAAATGATACATGTGACAAACAAACAAAAAACTTGGTAGATGATATATACAATTAGACCCATACGATGGGTATACTTATCTATATGTCCTCTGATAATATACCATAATTATAAGACTTAATCCTAATACATATAGGGTAGTACACCAAATGACACACATTTCTGGGTTGATTTAAACTATTCTGTTAACTTCTTAATGACATCTCACTTAAAAAGTTTCTTCGAGGAAGTGATTTGTACCTCTGCGGGTAACGAGTTCCAAGTCATGATTCCGCTATAAACGCTGGACTTCTTGAATTTTTTTTATGAGGCCTTGGTAAGTAGATGTTATTTTTAGTTGCAGTTCTTGTTTGTGGACCCGTTCGTTCACTACCGTCATTTTTCATTTGTATGCCGTTAATCTCTACTAGCGACCTTATTATACCCATAAGTACTACCTTTCTCCTTAGTTTAGGACATTGTACATGACACTTATCTAATAAATCTACTATGCTAATATATCTGTCCCCTTCATATGATTCCCTTCCCAATCCAATTCTCAAACCCCTGTAAATACCCTTGTTTAGCTTATCTTTGACCACAACATTTGAGCCTTCTATTAGGAACGAGCAGTGGTCTACCACGGGCAGCAGGCAAGTTCTAGCTATCTTTAAGGCGTTTTCCTTATTTATAAATTTCATAAGTCTTCTAAAAATATTACACTTATTTTGTATTATACCCAATAATTTTTCCCCATGTTTTCCAAATTTTAGATCACTATCTATAATAGCTCCCAAGTAATTTATTTCTTCACAACACATTATTTGACATCCATTAATCACAATATTTCCCCTTAGTTAATTTTTTATCTTTGTCTTCGGCCCGTGGTACACCATCTTAGTTTTTTTCAGATTCATTGTTAACCTGTTAGATGTGTACCAATTATAAAGACTCCTTATAACTAGTTGTGTATTTCTTTCTGCCTGTTCCAGGGTTTTACCTCTTACCATCACCACAAGATCATCAGCGTACATGATATTTGCGTATCCCTTAATACTATCAGGGAGATCGTTGATGTAGACTAGGAATAACAGAGGGCCCAGTATGGAACCCTGAGGAACTCCTAGACCTACATCTTCTTGCTCCGAACATGCTCCATTGTATTTTGTATAACATTTTCTCCCTGTGAGGTAACTCTCAAACCATTTAAGCAATAGCAAACCCACCTTCAAGGCATCACACGGCGTGAATGGGTTAATATTAAGTGTAAATAGTTCATGTATAATATTGTTGTATATTGAGAGTCAGTGGCAGTAGAGAACCCATGTGGGAACCTGAGGAACTACCCCTTAGGGCAAACCTTATAGCCCTGTGTGACCCCAGAATGCGCCTTGGTCTTGTGTAGAAGTAGAGCCAGTTGCTCCTCCTCTCCAGACCCAGGATTACAGACCACCTCAGGCTTCTGACTGGTAAGCATACAATACTACTAAATATTATAATATGAATAGTAACGGCACATCAGAGGAGATTGACCCTGGGTCAGACCTTACATCATTCGCTAAAGTTATCTGCGATCTGTCCATAGGATAGCTGGTGAACCAGTTTAGTAGACTTGTGCAAAGCCACACGCGCTTCGGTTTTTCTATAAGGATCTTGTGATTAATGGTATCAAAGGCTTTGTACACACACAAGGTAATCTCCTAAGAGTTAACATCCTCAGATATATCCCTGCAATTTAGATATAGTCTCAGTTGTTGAAAAGTGAGGCCTGAAGCTCTTTTATCTATCACTAATGATCTTGTTATCTTCCCAGAATTTACAAACATTATGGTGCACAATTCTTTCTAGGATCCTTTTCAGTTGATAGTCGGATCAAGGCTAAAGCAGCTATCCCCAAGCCCCCCCCCCCTTGTGGCCTGAGTAATGGTTGCCACCAAATTAGGACAAATGGAATAAATCTAAACATCTGTAAGTGCCGTGATATCGATCTGTCAATATAAGATACGCGACGATTCCCCAAACAAGATGATAACACTTTCTGTATAAGGTCTACAGTGTCAGTTAAATGCAATGATATGGATAATATGTACACAACGCCACGTTTTACAACCCCATGTACACAATATTAACTGGTTTCAGATACAAACGGCCGTATAGCCCGAGGAGTTGACGCGTAGTAATATCCGAGCGCATGCGAGGTTATTGTGTAGAGCCAACTTCGAGGAGCATTTCACCGCTTATATCTAAAACCACTGTTCCTTATAATATGTCCTGAAGTGGTTCTCGTTGTTCGAACAAGGATTGTCCTTGGTTACTGTTTGTGTACTACCAGACTGATAAGTAAATGATCCTATACCTGATTTACATCATCGCTGAGCTGTGAATATTGCCCTTTTATAAAAACCTTTTAGATGTGTCCTTACTGAAGCTGGTTCTCTAACAAACCGCTCAGTGATTAATATACACATATAAGAATGGGAAAATCTTGGGCCCTTCAAGCAATCAATATATTTTGCAAGAGATTGCAAGAGATTGCCCAATAGAGAATATCTTTCTTATTTTTTTTAAGGAAAGGGTGAAATTGAGCATGTCGAGGGTCTGAACCCAAGACCTTCTGATAACTATAACTATGTCTCGGGAGGGAGTGTATTCTTAGAGGAGTTTCAGGGAACGAGTAGGGTCACAGGCTGACTGCGGGGGGGGGGGGGGGGGGGGGTGGACAAAAATACGGACATGTTTTATCAAATGAACCTTTTCCTCCATCGAAGTCCCTCTCATAACACAAACTCTATTCTTCTAGTTCTAGTCTCCCCCAACCTTATAAAACGCAAGTTTGCTTAGGAACGTGGTTTTGAGAGTTTTAAAATAGGGAAGAAGGTAGAGAGTGTAGTAGACGTGTATAGGGAATTTTATCTCAATGAATAAACGTTAGGAAAAATACTCAACAATCACCCTGGTAAAGTGACAATAGTACGCCACAGTCGTGAGAGAGTGAAGATGAGATGACGTCATAATGTGATTGACCAATCAGCAGCGAGAATTTCAAGATGGAGGTTTAAACGTTCCTAACTGGATTTGCGAAGTAATTTGCATTATTCTGATAACGCGATGCTATTTAATGTCCTTGAAAGGGATGGCATAAATACAGAACTGATGCACTAAGGAAGTGCCCGGAAATGAGTTGGTTACTATCGTAAAACTGGATGAGTTTTAATCTTGGCCACCGTATGCCACGACTGGAGTTTGGCATAGTGACTTCATGAGGCGAAGCTGAATGAAGTCCAGAGCCAAAACTCCAGGAGTGGCATGCGGGGGCCAAGATTAAAACGAATCAGGTTTTGATTTTATCCTACCCTGTCTCCTCAATTTTGGAATATTACGAGATAATAATTCTGTATGCCACTAGTGGCATATAAAACTCCGTATGCCAGTCAGCGTGGCATACGGAAACTCAATGTTAAGCCTTTGGGATTTTATATTAGGGGTAGGATAAAGCACAAGAAATAGCGTATGTTGAGGAGTGACTCGATGCTTCCAGAAGGTAGCTGAGACTATATTGGATAGGCACTGAGCCTATCAAAGTTGGGGGTGAAGTAGGACCTAGTGCTGGAGTCAGTACGTGCCAGTCCACAATCAGAGATACATTAAAAGGAGGGGTAACGGCCTCCAGCTGGCCTCCACGCTGACCCCGGCATTGGGGCATCAACTCCCGGGACAGGAGTCTACAGTATGGCTTGGAAAGAGAGTCCAGCAGAGAACCAGCTGTGGAGTGGAACATGATTCATGTGTGACTACATGGAACAGTCTGTCAACATCAAGACTGTCAGATCAAGACTGTCACCAACCCAATTGAGATTTATAGTGGAGATTGTGTCTTGTGTGCCTTGGATACGACAACATACTGGACTGTGCAATATTTTAAGGTTTGTGAGTTTAACTCTTTCTGTCCGAGCCTGATTGGAAAGCACACACACTATAGAACGAGGCATAATACCTCTATAAACCCCAAGGGGACGAGACTATCGCCGTATGGTGTCTGTGTGTCGTATGCGCATCACTTAGCAACCTTTAGATACCAGTTACTATAGTTACTTATCGAATACCCACAGAGTATAATGGTGAACATGGTATTTCTTCTTGATTGTGAAAAAATGGTGTAAATCTATTCACTATTTCTCATAAAACATAACGTTTGTGATGATGACACATAAACATAAATATATTTTTAAACAATGCCTGGAGGCATTCTTCGTCCCCTGGGTGGGAATGCCTCCAGGCATTGCTCGGACTGAAAGAGTTAACAATTACTATCATGTTTGTATGAAACCATTACCACCAACAGACTTATATCATTAAACAGAACTCAGGAGATGATTAAATTAAATAAGCGCAATAACATCACAACCCTTATACAAAACAACAAGGATAATCCAAAGAAGTTTTGGCAAGGTATTCGGAAACTGATACCTAAAGAGCAACCCCCCCCCTATTAATACCCTTATTGACCATAATGACAACTCACAGATTCATACCGAAAAAATCCCTGACTTTATTAATAATTACTTTGCAAATATTGGCCAAGACTTAGCAAGCAAATTTCCCCCTACACTTAATTACACCCTACCTCTACCTGTAGTACCGAATCAAACTGACCTGCTCCAAACACCTATTGATGTGTCAGAGGTCTTGAAATATGTAAAGAAAATTGATACGAATAAATCTTCTGCAATATGCAACATACTGTTCTAAAAATTGCCTTTTTAGCAGCCCCCGATAAGTTATGTATTATTCAAAACTCTTCATTGGGCTTCAAACCCTATCCCTCAGCTTGGAAACGTGCATTAATTACGCCAATTCCCAAGAAAGGGAATAGCAAATATGTGAACAATCTCAGACCTATCAGCCTACTCCCCTTGCCAGGAAAAATATTTGAAAAGATTATGAATATTAGACTGAAAAATCACCTTGAAAATAACCACCTACTAACCAACAATCAATTGGGCTTTAGATCAAAATGTTCAACTAGTACAGCTATCACCAAATTCTTAAAGTTCATAATTGATAGATTAAATAACAACCACCCGTCTTACTCACTATTCCTGGATTTTAAAAAAAAGCCTTTGATACTGTCTCTCATAATCTATTGATAAAAAAACTTATTAATTTTGGCTTGAATAATAACACATGTCATTGGTTTAAGAGCTATCTCTCACTGCGTACTCAACAAGTAAGAATCAATAACAAAACCTCAAAAATAGCTGATGTTACCTATGGAGTCCCACAAGGATCTATTTTAGGCCCAACTCTTTTTCTAATTTACATTAACGATCTAATAGACAACCTTTCTGAGTATGAAACTACCTTATACGCCGACGATACAGTAGTAATTACCAGCAGAGAGCAGCGAAAATGAAAGAGGCTATTACTAAGGTAGAACTTTGGTGTTAAAAAAATCTATTAACTATTAATGAAAAAAAGACTTACTGGATGGCTTTTGGCAATATATATAGTACCCGATCAAAATCACGATTTCATCATGAACCATAGCAGGCTATATAGAGTGCAATCTTTTTACTATCTTGGCCTCACTATAGACGAGCAGTTGAAATACACTGAGCATATAAGGAACACTAATAAGAAAGTATCTGATAAAATCTATTTGTTAGCCAGAATCAAGCACTTAATAGACACACAAACAGCAACAACGAATTATAAAACTACAATCCTACCTTAATTGGATTATTGCGATTTTATATATGATAATCAACTTAACAAAACCTCCTACGATAGTCAAATATTACAAAACAAAGCTCTACGCATTGGATACAATATACGTCTGGGGCCAAACCAGGCCCTAAGCACTGCCAAACTGCATGAACGAGCAAAAGTAAGATTTTTAAAAGAAAGAAGGCAGATCCATTCCTTGTTCTATGCTTTTACACTTAAAAGTGAACCATCCCTAATAGATAAAAGAAATATCCCAACCAGGAGAAATGAGGGGATACGTTACCTTATCCCACCTTTAAAAGGAGCGGTCTTTGAGAGAAGCTTCCTTGTAGTTGGCATTAAGAATTGGAACAAGTTAAAACCAGAATTTACCCTCATTGACAGCCTTAACAAATATAAAATAGGAATTAAAAATTCCTACCCAAACTGCTTCATGACTTAACACCTAGCATAGTATACTCTATACTTAGATTTTGATTACGACTAAGTATATAAGACTATACCAGATTGTGGTTGCAACTGGAACCCTTCGTAGTGAGCTAAGATATATATTGATTATGGTTGGTATGATCTATGAACTTGGTGGATTGAATAAAATAACCTGAGGAAATTGTCAAATCTGGATCCTTTGGTACCCGATAATGGGATTCTGCTTTAACATTATACAGTTATTACTACTATACCTCCTGTATTTCATATACACCAGATTGTGATTACGACTGGGTAAATGGTATACCGAAACTGGTATCAGGTTATCAGATCTTATTTCTCGTTTTCCACATAGCTATCTAAGTAAAACATATTGCATACAACTACATCATATGTATCTATCGTCTAGAAAGGCCGCAGGTTGTTCCAGCTAGCTATACCAAGTATGAGATAAATTATACATATAATTATCAACATCAGGTGATTATCAACTTCTTAAATATCATCCATTCATCCTCATTAATATTGGTGTACTGAAATATTGTATTATGTGTATTAGATATAGCTAACTCATTGACAAATTGTAATCAAGAAATGTATTACGACAAAGGATAACGGGACCTGGCGGAAGAACGGGCCAGCCGAGCCTGGCAATTACTGTAAACGTGATGCCCCAAATAAAAGCATTTAAAAAAAAAGAAATAATTATTGTCAATTATATCCTATTGACTTGTCATTTTAATGCCTCAGTATCAGTGGGGTGTGAAGTGCTGTGCCTCATTGTTACAGCTAAGTGAGGTATAGAGAGAAGACCATTCAAGCCTGAGCAACATCATTATAGGAACACACAACGGTACACTGAACACGAATCATGTAAATACACAATATTCCACTCGTTTGGATGTGCTGTAATTGTTGCTCAGCTTCACCTCGCTGACGATTGCAGCCCAACCAGACTTGTGGAGTATTATGGATTAATCTCTGTATAATCTCACTCAGCACAAGCCCTGCGCTTATCCGTCTTTCATGGAAACTCTATTTGCTCCTTTTAAGAACAGATTTGCATTCTAGGCTAGTAGTAGGTAAACTATTCAACCCTGATCTCCATTCAGGGATGAACAGCTATTCTATGTTATTGAGCGCGGGAAATCGCGCTCATATACGTCATCTAGAGAGGTTAGAATGCTCACACAGGCTTTCAGCTTACTGCAGAGAATCTAACCCTTCACTATCCCTGCACCAATTATAAAGGCCTGGTAAAATGGTAAGGTATCCAGTATCCCAGTCTGACCGTATCCCTGCCCCACTACTGACTTGGTTCCTTTAAATAGAACTTTCATGGCTGAGTGACCATGTCAAAGTGTGTGCATTCAATGCATATATCATATGGACAGAAATCACATACCAATGGACTAGGATAATGGTGCCAAATATATGGATGTTCCAGATGATACCCCATCTGAAGATGTCAAAATAACTCTTAGAAGTAGATGGAAAACAGATGACAAATATGTTAGTAAGAGGATTACCAAGGGCACTTGTAATCCAAATGAAGTACCATCAAGCAAAACAAACTTGAGTGCATCAAGCGCTAAGGGGCTATCAAAGAGCAACCTGAGTGACATAACTGACCTGTTAGAAGTAGGGCAGTTGACCAAGACCCTCAATGAAAAATTCAGTCACAACCACGACAAGTTGAATATGATCTGTGGTATGCTAGACCAGGCACAAGTCAAAATCAAAAACGTTAGCCAGAAAATGAAAAACATCTCAAAAGAAATATACCAAAATATTGATATTCTCTTGCTTTTATTTTATGAGATTTTGGTATACCGCGCTCTTCCATTATGAATGGAAATAACATATGCTCCTAGTTAGACGAGGCACTGTGTAGTTAGGGAACGAGCAAGAAAAACTGAACAAAATGGCTGGATCTGAGAACCAACAAAGCTCCACTAGAAAACATCGTCTAATTCACAGTTGTGAAGTAAGAGACGCCTATTTTGAAGGTTGGCGAAGACAAATGGGTACATATTTATCGATTCAATTTTGTTTTCATGCATGTCACAGGGTGGCTAGTAAGAAATGACAACCCAGTGGAGTGCTCTATGGCAAAGGAACCCGGTCCTGTACAGGGACCTGTTTCAATAGTAAAAAAAACCCTCGTAGTTGGTCTCACTAACCAAATAGCGGCACCTCATGTTGCAATAGGATCGGATGGCAACAGCGAGTTGACTTTGGACAAAAGCGGCACTAAGGCCACTCAAAAAAAAAAAATTGTTTCTCATCACCAAGCCATGAAAAATATGACGAGGGCGCTTTTTTTTTTTTTTTTTTTTTTTTTTTTGCTGGGTCAGAGATGACTTTTGAAGTGTAATAATATGGACTTCAGACACTTATTTAGGTCATATCTTGCAGTCTCACTGTAAGTTCCTAATATCTCACTCATTTTACTGTGTGTAATGGGAGATTATGTCACAGATGTTAGCCCAACAGTCAATGTGATGGGTGAGATAAATTCCTACATATTTTTTCCGCACATCTTTTCAATTATTTTGACAATATTTAGAAAGTCTATGAATTTTGTCGCATTCCTCCTCCCCTGCATGGGAGTTCCTTAAGGCATTCATCGTCCCTGCCTGGGAGTGTTGGAGTGTGTCGGAGCGTGTCAGGCTATCTTAGCATGCTGCACTAGTGGAGGCAGGCTTCCGACAAGGGCTTAAGGCGGGCGTCCACCAACCACGACAAGGCTACGACAATGGCATTCCGACAAGGTCCACGACAGGCCTACGATTGGTGGACTTGGCGCAGCCTTGTTGTGGTTGGTGGACCCCAGTTCCCGACAAGAGTCTATGACAAGGCCATGACAGGCTGCGACTGGGAAGCTTGTCAGGGGCCTTCCGACAAGGCTACGACAAAATCAAACATGTTAGATTTTTCCTACAACTGGACCTTTGTCATGGAGTGTCATGGCGTGTCAGGAGCGTGTGGGGTGTCCCAGGAGCGGGGTTTTACTCTAAAGGGGGGCGTCCACCAACCACAACAAGGCTACAACAAGTGCCGACATGAAGGTTACAATCGCAGCCTTGTCGCAGCCTTGTTGTGAGAAGAGCAGTGTCGGGACCGCATGGCGGGCGTGTCATAGACATTGCTGGTTGCCGTAAAAAAGGCGCCCACGGTTCCGACACACTACGACAGTGATATCGAGGAATTCACAACACTCCACGACAAAGGTCTAGTCGTAGCAAAAATCGAACATATTCGATATTGTCGTAGCCTTGTCGGAAGGCCCCCAACAAGCTTCATGTCGCAGCCTGTCATGGCCTTGTTGTAGCCTCTTGTCGGGAACTGGGACCCACCAACACAGCAGTGTCATGGCATGTCGGGAGCGTGTGGGGTGTCCCAGGAGTGGGGTTTTACTCTAAAGGGGGGCGTCCACCAACCACGACAAGGCTACGACAAGTGCCGACATGAAAGTTCCAATCGTAGCCTTGTCGCAGCCTTGTCGTGAGAAGAGCAGGGTCGGGACAGCGGTGTCGTGGCGTGTCGTAGACGTTGCTTGTTGCCATAAAAAAGGTACCCATGGTTCCGACACACTACGACAGTGATATCGAGGAATCCACAACACTCCACGACAAAGGTCTAGTCATAGTAAAAATCGAACATGTTCGATATTGTCGTAGCCTTGTCGGAAGGCCCCCGACAAGCTTCATGTCGCAGCCTGTCGTGGCCTTGTTGTAGTATTTTGTCGGGAACTGGGGTCCACCAACCACAACAAGGCTACGACAAGGCTTCCAATCGTAGAGCTGTCGTGGACCTTGTCGGAAAGCCATTGTCGTAGCCTTGTCGTGGTTGGTGGATGCCCCCCTTAATTGGTTACATGACACCACTTGATGCATAACTTTTGCCAACCATATAACCATATTGAATGCATTCCTTACATCAGGAGCTTTAATTTGATACCAAATACTCATATTTTTCATGATTTCTATCAAATTTTCATCTCATCTATGAAAAAAAAAAAAAAAAAAAAATCTTCTAAAAACGTTTTTGCTGACGCGCGCGGTGATGAGAAACAAGTTTTTTTTTTTAAGTGGCCTAACAGTGATAGTAACAATTTCAATAGTTAGTGAGGTCTCGCTGTTGGTGCCACTTGGCTACCCGCTGTTGGCGATAGGGTCTACCCTCTTGTACTGATTATGACAACGATTTTACATCATATTTCTATTTAAAAAAACTCGGGAATCAGTGCCCCGATTTCATTTTTAAAAAAATCATATTTTATCCGATATTATAATATATTTATGTAAAGAAAAACATGCTCTGAACAAATCCATATACATGTTTTAACCATATATCAATTTTTATAATTTCTTAAATTATTTTTATTTATTACCCTGGACTTCCTAGGCTCAAAGGCCTGTCTTCCTTCTGTCCAGCCATAAAGATTCCACTTCCGTGGGTCAGAGTACATGCTGTTCCAATAATAAACATCATTTACTAGTTCGTCATATTGGAAAGATAATAGTTGAGGCTTACAGCCTACGCTTATGGATGATGAAAATGGTTTATATGAATATAATGACGATTGGGGTATACGGGGGGGGGGGGGGGGCATAGACTATTTGCTCCCACCTAGTCATATTACATCTAATCTATTGATGGTGGTTCTGTGCTACAAGGGGGGTGTCCACCAACCACGACAAGGTTACGACAAGCCCCGACAAGAAAGTTCCCGTAAGCGCCTTGTCGTAGCCTTGTCGTGAGAAGGGAAGCTCTGCGACAGCATTGTCGGGGCATGTCATAGGTTGCATGCTCCAACTAAATATTCTAGCGTAGACCTCTGCGACAGCCTCCTTACATGCCACGACACGCCACGACAAGGCTCCAAAATCGAATATGTTCGATTTTGTCGTAACCTTGTCGGAAGGCCCCCGACAAGCTTCATGTCACAGCCTGTCGTGGCCTTGTCGTAGCCTCTTGTCAGGAACTAGGGTCCACCAACCACGACAAGGCTATGACAAGGCCTCCAATCGTAGGCCTGTCGTGGACCTTATCGGAAAGCCATTGTCGTGGCCTTGTCGTGGTTGGTGGACGCCCGCCTAAATGCTAACAAGTGCTCTCGTTTAGCACCCTCCCGACTTTTGAAACAGCTCCCAGAGCATGGAGCCAGTGTCTCAGGGTCTTAGAGGTCTGCCCAGCTAAACATGACCAATCACTCAAGTCCAAAATACCTCAAGACTCACTGGTGCTTGATCTGTTTGGATTCTAGATAGGCAGTTGCAGAAATAGCAAGTTGACTGGGTGCAAGTGGGTTACAGAAAACTATCTATAGACTGAATCTAACCCAAACCTTTTAATAGTTATTCATTTATTATTGCACGCTCATTCATCTATGATGAACATCCTATTTGCTCCTAGTTTAGAGGTACGAAGAGAAGAAGCCTGTTTCCTTATGACACATGTATATAGGCTGTAAGTGCCTTGCTCTAGTTTACATCATGCTGTATCACCTGTGTTTACTTAGTGCATATCTACGTAGTATTCCAGAATGTGAATACATGTATTGTATTGGTATTTAGAGCTATCTATTCTCTGTGATATTGTAAAAGGAGCAGAGGACTATTGTGTCAGGATCTTAGAGGTGGGCCCAGATGACCATGACCAATCGCTTGAGACCGAAATAACTCATTGACCTACTGGTGCTTGATATGACTGGATGCTAGACGCAGCAGGCAGTTGCAGAAAGCTCAAGTTGACTGGATGCAAGTGGGTTTAAGAATTTACCCATAGACTGAATATTTCCAGACCTTTTAATTGTTATTTGATTATAATTGCACCCCCATTCATCAATGATGAACATACCATTTGCTCCTAGTACATGTACAGAAGACTCCCGTAAAATACCTGAAGTCACCTTCGACTGGACAACAAACTTCTCGTCTTGCGGGTGACAAATAATCACTTCCAGAGTTGTCGGTAAATATTGGGCTTGTCTGCTCACAAAGTCTCTCTCTATTGATACATATGATCTGTAACGGTGCAGGCTAAGCTGAAGTTAAACTGTGAGTAGAAACTACTGCAAATGAATACTTAATGTTGCAGAAATATTTGTTTATATATTTACTGATATATCAAGGCAGAAGAATGAATATGAACCAAAAATATATTTTGCACAGTGCCAGCACTGTAGCACTGACGCAGAAGACCATTGTCTGAGTAGGATAAAGGAGTGCTCAGCTGACCATGATGAGCATACCCTTTGTTCTTAGTTTTGTCAAGGAATAGATGATACAATATCAGCTACCACTCTACCCCATAAGGACACCTGTATGAACAACGCTATTACCAAACACCTTCAACACCAAAGTTATCAGCAAACCGGACCTATTAGTAGGCGTGGACAATCGCTCTTAGAGCACAAAAACTGAGATTTGAATAGAGCTTACCTTTGGACGATGGTTGAGTACAGCTGTGCGTCAGGCAGTAGTCCTGAGAGGTAGGTCCACAAGCTGAAAACTGTTTGACCCTGATAACAGGGCACTGTTTATAAACACGCTTTGATACACGGTCGGCCTCAATCACTGAATGATATCCTTTATCTCGGCCCTGGTGCTTTTTCTCCGTAGACTTAACATTATGAACATTTACTATATATACCCATGCCGTGTGTATATACTGTAAATACGTACTGTTTCGCCATATAATGTAAAATACCAGAACACTTTTCCGTACATGTCACCTGAAACATTAGTTGTTAGACCAAATTAAGTTAATAATTTTTATCAATTTCGGGTATATAATAAATATATAACGACCTACCATGCTGTACAAGCTACAAAACTCGATGATAATATATAGAGACATAGTTAGTGTGACTGAATGGAATCTGTTCAGAGATATTTTGATCAGAAACACTCACCGAGTTCAAAGAACGAGGTTAAATTTTTCTGACCAAAATATCGAGGAACAGATGGAATTCAGTCACACTCACTGTGTCTCTTTATTATTATATACTTAGAAATCATTAAAAATGCCATTCTACAACTCAGTGAACAGTAGAATGAGTGGTCACGTGGTACAGAGGGATGTATGGATATTCTTTCATCACTCAGTGACGAACAGAATTTTTACTGCTGGTCAGTAAAAGTGAGACATTCGCCTATAGGTATATAGTAATATACGTTTTGTACGGAACTCGGCGTAAATGCCTCGTTCTGTGGAAACCGTAAATTATCACCTCGTTTTGTACATTGTACAGCATGATGAGGACGTTCTATAAGTACTCAATGCCCATGCAATATTTAAAAAAAATACTCAATGGGTAATAATGATACAAACATTAGCCAATTCGTAAGTGATAGGGTGAGATAAAATCCTATCCGCACTCGATTCATAGCCGCTTAAAATACACCATTTGTTTTGGCTTGAAGTTGTTATCTCACTCAGCTTTGCCTCGTGCGAATACTCCGCAACCAAAACTCGGTGGCATATTTTTAAGGGTTTTTTTATATCGATGCAGTTCCTTCTCATTATTATCCATTTTATACAAAACATATATGCGTATACGTTGTTTAAATAATGTCCACTTTAAGAAGTGAAAATAAAACCCCGTCTTTTTGTGCTTTTGAAGGATATGATAATGAGGAAATATTTTAACTGAGCCCGTAGTGATGGCTGTTTTTGGTCTTTCGTCCCGGAACTACAACCCTTCACTACGGGCTCAGTAGCTACCTCTCCTGAAATGAACAACATAAAATAGCGCTATTATGTACAACGTCATCATAAAAGGTCACCTAATAACTACAAAAGATTTCGATTCAAACAATCATAGTCTTTCAACAATACATATACGATATTTTCCCACAAAAGACCCTGTAAAAGAAAATGAAATTTGTTTCGTTGAAAATATAATTTCGAATCTGTGAACACTGTGTAGTTCATGCCATTTGATAATCATATCTGCTCCTAATAGATCTCTTGGTTATCACACGGTGAAAGAGTCCAGTCCAGTCTGGTGGGTGAAAGTTACAGCACGTGACACCATTCCGAATCTGATATTTGTAACCGAGTACGTATCCTATGCCAGTGGCACAGACTCTAAAACCATCTTATTGAGGAGCTCTGTACCTTTATCAAGATTACACCTTGACTCCTGTGCATGCATGTAGGAGGTCGCGTTGGGAGATAAAACCACAGAAAAGTTGTGCCCAAGTGACGGCCCACAAGTAATGTCACAGTGATTTACTAAAACAAGATAATGGTTTAAAGACCATGCTCCAGCGGACTGGCGTTTGGCTTTAAAAGAGCGCAGTGTGGCCGTTGCTGATACCGGGGACACACCAAGCGAGTGAAGGCAGCGATCTCTGGAATCGCCAACACAAATTGGCGTGTATGTGAGATATTATTTTATAGGAATATCCCCTGCATATAATTTAGCATCTTGATAGCAATAATCAGGTGAAATATGATATAATAGCTCACATATAGGCCATTTTGTGTTGGCGATTACGGAACTCGCTGCGTTTCTCGCTTGGTGTGTCTCTGGCTTTATGCTGGAGACACACCAAGCAAGTAACGCGGCGATTTCCCGAATCGCCAGCACAAAATGGCGTATATATGTGAGCTATTATTTCATATTTCACCTGATTATTGCGTCAGATATGCCTAATTATTGGTGGGAGATATTATTACGAAATAATATCGCACATACACGCAAATTACTCGCTTGGTGTGCCCCCAGCATTACAGTGTAGGGGACCACACGCCCAGTCGCCACCATTTGGCAGGTGGTAACTGGCCATTAACCAGTGAAACTTAATTCACTAGATTTTTTTAGTTCATCGTTTGTCACCGAGTAGCTGCGGCTGGTTAGTATGTTCCTGCTCCACTGCACCGGTCTAAGTACTTGAACTAAAACGGCGCTGCATGCCGCTGTCTGGCAGCCGTTAGGTGCACTTTTCATGCCATTTCACCAGCCCTGTGGAACACTCCCTTATAGCGAAAGCTCCACCAAGCTGCCGGTATGGCAAGAAATTGCACCGCAGGGCTAGCTCAAGTATAGAGATTAGTGTTGTGGAGGTACAGCAACATGACAAAGAACCGGCTAGGAATCATCAAAACCTTATAAATTAGGTTTCGTCGGCTACCAGCTGGCGGCCAGTGGCTGGCAACACAGACCAGCTGATAGCGGGAAATGCCAAGGTCGACCCATTACCATTGCAATAGTGTATGTGCTATACACTTATGTTATAGTCGTGGTATAAATAGACAATAATCGATGGTTTTGTGGACAGGCGGCCGTAAACCACGAGAGGTTGACGCGTAGTAATACACGAGCGCTAGCGAGTGTATTACGATGTCAACCGCGAGTGGTTTACAGAGCCACCTGTCCACAAAATCATCGTTTGTTGCATTTATTATCCATCTTTTCGAGTAGATTAAAACCAGTAATTGCCATTTTAACGGGTATAACAATAGGGACTATTTCTTTGCTCTACAGAAAAAGGGACTTCTTTACCACAGGTTAGAATCCGTATACCACAGTTATGGTATCTGACAGGATTTATACGATGGGTCGTGGTTTACTGAGTCCCCATACATTTTCAATGTGGACTTTGTATACGATGGATAATAAATGCAATTTATCTTCGATAAGAATACCTCAGATGCCACTTCAGATAAACAAGTGTCCTTTTGTCTGTGTTAATCTCAGCATTTGAGCTGTCTACTGGGGGTATGTAGCCCAACTGATAAAATATCATAGATCTGTAAATAGACTTCGTTCCCTGACCTCCAAACACTGACTTATACAATCTGAGGACATTCCACGGAGAAATCTGTGAACTATTGCATACCACGATCTCGACATTTATACTTAATCAGATAACGCAAACACCTACTGAGAGATGCCCACGAGGGGATTGATAGTGTTTAAGTGAGCATGGAGTCCACTTTCTGCTGATGATATATGATGACAGATACATTATGGCGTATACTGTGTTCTTAGAACTGGATAGAGAATCTTATAAATAAACAATACTCCACTAGTTTGGATACGCAGTCACCATCATTGAGGCAAAGCCGAGTGATGATTACAGCGCATCCATGGAGGTTGGAGGTGTTTTACAGTTGTAATTAAATCGTTTATACCGACCGTTTTGAGGCCATCGCGTTCTATAGGTCGAATAATCGTACTATTAGCGACAATTTTGTCCAACAAAGACTGTTTAGAGCCCTTCAGGTGTTCCATAGGTCTGATTGTCATTGAAAATCGTTATCGAAAGGGTCGCCAAAATGGTCGTAGAGGTATCTGATTCACGTTCAAACTTTCGAAGATTAAATAACATTTACAGCAAAGGATTATTCATGTATGGTGTACCTATATTTCAAATTTCTGAATTTTCTTGTGGTTATTCCGATCATGAGAAACAATTTACAATAGCAAGCACTGTACCACTCGGCCAGCTTTTGCATAACCAATTGCATCGCTTGAAAATAATTATAACTATAAAGCAGGTGCTATCATCGATAATTCTGACTATGAAGCACACCCCCACCCGGTATGGCAGGTGGGGACCTATAGAAACTGCAATTATTAAAAAAAATCGTTTTAGTGATTGATTTGACAGTTATAATTTCAGGCACACTGCGATCGAGTCTATGGAACACTTACCAGGAATTATCTCAGTATCAATCGTACAATCGTGCTCCCGGATCGTTAATAATTACTAATCAATGACGATAATCGCGGGTACAAAACAACTCCCTGGACTGACCTTCTAGGGTTATAAGGAGATATAGTGTGGCCAAATGTTGTTTTATGTCGGAAATATTCACCGGGATCGGAGACGTGGTAATGATAAATGAGGTGAACATTTCCCACCAAAACAATAAAGAACAGATGATGATAGTATTTTCCTGGAACGATACATTTCCCATGTTTAGTCATTTGGAAAGGTATATGTGTTTAATAGCCTGTAAATCCTGCAGAAGGTTGGACTTTCTTCTCGTTTCTTCAGACCTGATAAAACAATATTGCCTTCAGCTCGTGCAGATAGGATCTAATCTCTCTGTCTTAGAGTTTGTATCCAACAAGGAATGCACTAGATGGTTCAGAGCAGTCCAAACAGATATGGTGATTGTTATCTGAGGAATATCGATTCATGCACCTACGCGAGGTGTTACTGTAATGTTTGTGTTGTAACCCTATTATTTGTCTGTATATGTATGCATGCATATGTTATTGACACTTACAGAAAGGAACGGTGATCGTATGTCGATTGATAGATTAAATAGAATAGGCAGATTTCACATTTTTCACCAATGGATAACACACATGTAGCCAAGTATGGATATTTGATTGTTCATCGTTGGATGGAAAATAGAAATTGCAGTTGGTTAAAATCATGAAGTAGCAATACAGAAAAGGCAATACTCTTGATAATTTATCACTATTTATTGATTAGACAATACACAAGTGTTACACAATGTGCTGTAATCCAGCTTTGAAACAAATACTGTAATCCTGTAATGTCTAATTCAGTTTTATTTGGTTAAAACATTTATAACATTCTTTGTACATTACTAAGATAGCGATACCCTAAACAAAGCTGATATTCCTCGGTGTAGAGTTTATGTTTATCACATACATTGCTATTAGGAAACATAGATATTAAATTCTTAATATTTCAACAAAAGCGACCAGATTTCTGAAGCCTGAACCCCGATGCCCAACAATGAAAGATGATTAAATAAAGTGACGAAGTAATGTTGTCAGTGCTTACTGCTTTTTATCGAAAACTATAACAATTATCGGCGTTTTTCCCTATGATATCGTTATCAGTGCAAATCTGTTTTCAATTTGAGAGAAAATGTGCAAGCACTTTACTTTCAGAACAAATAAATCTACGAGGACACCAGTGGGAATAGTGTCTAGGATGTGTATCTATGAAATAGAAACCTGATATTACTAACATCCGGTGGATGCCAGTTTGCTCTCTATAGATATCACATTGTTGTCAGGTTGTCTGAAGTCATCAGAGTGTGTTTGCACGTGACCTATGGGTGGCGTGATGTGCCCAAGAGATTCAAAATAAACGTGCATAATCCCCTACTATCTTCCAAGCATACTTCCATTAGCTGCCCACTGCTTGAGATAAACGCCTCTTTCCACTTAGTAATAAGATATATATACAGAAAGAAGGTTCATATTTATGAAAAATTATATAAAGGTATAGGATATCATCATAGGCAATGGTTGAGTGTACATGTACATGATTCAATTTATGCCATTATAATGTTATCACAATATTATCTGAGGATTTTAAGATGGAGTCAGATCTTGGTTCATAAGATGGATTCAGAAATATGATGAAACATATTTACTGCGGGCGAATCCATTGTGTTCTCGATCTTTCGTTATTGCAAACGACCATAAACCCAGATAGTATCTGATAATTAATCACTGAAGGCTTATATTATCAGTTCAGAAGAAAATTCTATCCACATATGTATCAAAATACACTGGACATTTACACTTTAAATATTAGGCGGCCATCGAACTTAAACTGAGTCCTCCTGTATGAGACACGTCCGACTATCATTCGTAGCCTGAACTAACTGAGTCGGCGCATCCTCTACATCTTCATCCCTCAGGTGAGCATCGAGAATCTGCGACGTGGCGATGTCGTCATCTTCGTCGTATTTGTGAATGGTGGGTTCCGGTTCCGGTGGCGGGTTGGGGTGCTGGGCGGACCAGATGCGTGCCTGCTGCTCCTTTTTGCGCATCTCGGCTCGCTGGCGACGACGCTGCCTCGCGCCCTCCGAGTCGGACTGCTTGATGAAGGGTTCGACCGGTGTGTCGGGCCGTGCCTCCTCATCAGGAGCAGACCCGTAGCCGTACGGACTGAGGGAATAAATGAAAATGATCATAATTAGAGTCATATACTTCTTAGTTAGAGACCGCTATTTGTTTTGCATCAACGGTGGTTGTTTCATAAAGGGCTTATTCTATCCAAAGAGTTTTTGGCCACAAAGGAGTACGCAGCGGCCGCTTCACATCAGCTTTAGAAATCGGTGCGGAGGAGCAGGCCTTATTATCATTAACGGTGGCCACTCGGCGGTGGAACAATAACACTTCATGAATTCGCTCATGTTGGATGCCTGCAAAATCGCCTGCATAGCAGCCATAAGATGTCGACCATGGGACGGGCCTGTGGGTTTGTACATTATAGACATCTTTGGCAGACGCATGCTTGATTAAGGGCTCAACTTGTGTGTCAGGTCAGGCCTCCTCGACAGTTGTAGACCCGTAGCTGTTTGTACTGAGAAATAAATGAAAATGATAATTGACATTAAACATGGAGCTGTAAAAGAAGCTGTGGTCTAGAATTACAATGGATGGCACATGTTAAGGCTGTGTTCCATATAGCCGATGCCACTCCTGAGAGTGTATCGGCATTTTATCCTGGCCGATATACCCCCAATATTTGCTTAGAGTTGAACTAGAAGGTATCATGTCTTATATAGATAACACAAAGAACTCATTGAGCCCGACAAGGTGAGCAAAATATATTAGTAAAAACATTAAAATCCTAAGGACAGGGGCAGGAATTTAAAAAAAAAGCTATTTGGTTACTTTCTTCCGATCTATGACTTACTAATAAATATGGGCAATTTGGATGACTTGATCTCTTCGCATTGAAACCAATATAATCTCTTTCATCTCAATTTTCAACTGTTCTAAGCTTTTTCAAAATACCAGCATTTTACTGCACCTCTACTGAAGCACACACTTACAAAATCTGATTTCCCTCCATCATTTTCCTTTGCTACTCTCGTCTTTCAGAATCAGGTATGAGGAGACAGATTTATATGAAGATAAAATGGAAGAGACTTTAGAGTACATTGTAAAGTGTGGGTGGTTATAGATTTGACATGAAATTAAATATAACTTGCACGTGATATTGATCAACAAAAATAAAGGTTTCGGATGACATCACGCTATTGCAATACAATATTACAAGTACGTAAAACTGTACTGTCAGCAAAGGCAAACGATAATGCAAGGTCTAGTCATCACATTCTGACAAAGAATCCGAGTAGTTGATTCTATAAATATCTTGTATATCTGTCCCCGTGCCATGTATTTCGATTCTCAAAACCCGTTGTAGTCTAAAGTTAGGTGCGTTAAAAAACATCAAAATGACATCAGCGAATTAAAATCCACTCGCTGGCAATGCTGAAGTAACTTGTATCAGGAAAAATGATTTACTCTCAAAATACGATGTCCAGTCCGAGTTTAGAAAACCTTTCCAATTATTTTGGGAACCTTTATCTTCAACAAAAGCTCATTCATCATGATTTTTATGTATCAGATCTCCTGTTTTGAAGTGACCACAATGTTTAATGGTTCGCGCTCATTGCTCTTATTTATTACATTCAGTGACATGCCTCCATCTGAAGCCCATTCTGTGTATTTACTGCACGACCAACAACGTCTACCTTTAAACACCCTCGAGACTTGTCTAGACATAAAAAGTGCGTTGAGTGCGGAAACATCTCAGCTTCATGACAAGAAAGATAAGCAACCCCAAGTTCAAAGTTCTATCATGGCCGCCAAGGACACCGTCTGGTGGCTCCACTAGATAAGAAACAATCAGCGTCCATTAATCACTATTCACCAATCTGCCTGGTCACTGCAACGTCAGCTGTGGTATCAATGGCAATTATGATTACCATTTACTATTATCAAGTACCTGGGAATTGATGAATTAGGTAAAAAACACTCTGACATTGCTTATTGATGAGGTTAAAGTCGTACCGATAGGTGACTTGCAAAACATATATCAACAAAACATATATCTTTAAAATTGTTGCATGTTGTGACAGGAATCTACACTAAACAATAGCAAAGAGGAAAGAGAAAACGTTTATCTCAATGAATGTCGTGAATGCTACTCTATGTAGATGTTTCTTTTATGAACATACAGATACGAATGTAGAGTATATGAAAAGGTATGAAGTATGATAGTTTTATTACCCACCCAAATACGGAGTCTCCATACTAAGCCTTATGTTGTTTTTTTAACTGGCCCACTTGAGTTCGACAAATAAATCATCGATACACACAAATGAGCAGCACTTCGTTTTCAATAACTCACTGATGGCAAATATTTCAATGACGTTATTATTAGAATCCATGTGTTGGATAAACTCTGAAACTAGTTTAAGTGGTTAAGGTTGAGTAATATGCAATTTGTTTGATCGCTACATGATTTCAGTTCGCTTGGCTTTCTGAAATTAACCCTAAGTACATGAATTGTCTTCGTCTATACATGTACACGTATTAGTTATCTCACCCCTGGTACACGTTCAGCTATAGGAATAATACTACAGCATTATTCGCTATTATCACCTACATAAAGTAAAAATACTACGCTATTGTCGTAGCAAAGTGATGTGAGATGATGTCATAAAGGGTGGCCAATCAGTGGCCAGGATTCTTCCACGAAAGTGTGTTTTGAAGCGCACTGATCAGACAAGACGTCAACATTGAGATTCAAATGTTCATAACTAAATTTGCATAAGTATTTCTAATTATTTTGTGTTATGATGGTTTTCTGATG
Source organism: Alentia gelatinosa (assembly GCA_950022655.1). NCBI lineage: Eukaryota > Metazoa > Annelida > Polychaeta > Phyllodocida > Polynoidae > Alentia > Alentia gelatinosa. The sequence continues at coordinate 78,140,228 of OX465579.1, read as the reverse complement.
TCTGTGAAAGGGATGAGCTAAATACAGAACCACACTTGAATCGTAAAATAAACGATTCCCTCATTTGGATGCATCGTAATCGTCACTCGGCCTGGCCTCGATGACAATTAACGCACATCCAAACTCATGGAGTATTGATTCTTTGTACAATCCAGTTCTATTTAACCATTGGAGGCGGGCACCCAGAGAAGCACCCTCTAACTCAGATCTTCTGGATGGAGCCGTCTCGTTCTTGCATATCATTCCTGTTTGGAATGTAAGCGGACTGACCAGCCAATCTTTCCTCTTTTCCAATTTTTCATTGAGGGTGACATTAGCACGTTTTTTTTTCCATTTTTGTACAATGGCCATTATACATATGCTTACTTATGTTTGTCGAATTAACATGAAGAAGTTAATGGCTCGGGATGAATGGTGCCCCGCTCAATGCTTAGTTTCTATAGAGTATATATATATATATATATATATATATATATATATATATATATATATATATATATATATATATATATATATACAGTAAAACCCCTCTTAAGGGGACACCCTCCGTTCCGGGCCAAATGTCCCCTTAAGCGGGGTGTCCCCTTAAGCGGGGTTTTCAGTCTGTCAATGGTTATACAATAGAGAATACAGGTCTACATAAATGAAGGAAACGATAGTTATTAGGTTAAAATGTTTATCAATAACACATAATTAAGTAAATAAATATAAATTACATAATATAAATGAATATAAATATAAAAAATAAATTAAAAAAATAGATAATAGAGGTTGAAGGTGGATATACCTTCCTTGTGAAATTCGCTCCTTTTTATACCCCCGTTCAATGCCCCCACCCCACCCCACCCCCCCCGCCCCCCACCCCAGTAACTTCTGAGAGAAATCAGCAGCCCTAAAAGGACTCATCGTGAGCCGCCCAGAGCCGCGACGGCTCACTGAATACCGCACCTTCAAAGCCCCCAGCCCTCCCTGTGTCGCCCACAGCTAACCTGTAAGCGGGCCTCTTACCTGGCACCTTCAGCAGGCGCGAAAATCACTGGTACCACTCACTGTGGCCCGCCCAGAGCCGCTAGAGATGTGGTTATTACCATGAAAAAACACACTCTGGCCGCCCGGGCCCGCTCGGGAATGCGGGGGTGTCTTATGACACTTATGACAAAAGGGTATATGGTTTATGTGAAGGACGTTTTATTCTTATACCTCGGCTTATAACAGGATTACATCTTGACTACAGGTCGGCTAGATCATTAAAATCAGTCATCTCTGACTGAGATATAAGCCTCTTTATTCATCCATATGTACCTTATCAAAAAGAAGATTGTATCTAAATGGTAATGTTTTTATGAATAAAGGTAATGATAAAAAAAAAAAAAGTTTATTGTTCTGTCTGTCCCGTACAAACGGGCACCATAAACTTGGATTTTCAGTGTTTTTGATATGATGTCCTTCCAAACTGTCCCCTTAAGCGGGGTTTTTAAGCATTTCTGTACCGAAAAACTGTCCCCTAAAGCGGGGTGTCCCCTTAAGCGGGGTGTCCCTTTAAGCGGGGTTAAAATAAACTCTTAATAGTGGGCAAAATTTCCGTTCCGAGCAAATTGTCCCCTTAAGCGGGGTGTCCCCTTAAGCGGGGTGTCCCGGAAGAGGGGTTTTACTGTATATACATATATATATATATATACATATATATATATACATATATATGTATATATATATATATATATATATATATATATATAGAGAGAGAGAGAGAGAGAGAGAGAGAGAGAGAGAGAGAGAGAGAGAGAGAGAGAGAGAGAGAGAGAGAGATTCCTGGAAGATAATAAAATCACGGGCCTGTATACAATCATCCAAGTCCATGATAAAATAGACAAGAGGAGGCAATCGCTGATATTGCTGAGATCCCAGCACACTATCACATCCTATCACATGTCTACGTGCAGTGAACAGCGTCAATATCCACCAACGTCTGGCGTACGACACTCAGATACTGAGAAGTACCTTCTTCTTCTTTTTAAAAAAAAGATTGTTAGCAGCATTGTGACACGACGTATGTGGATGCGAGTTTTCCCTGTTGCAATTACAATGCTAAATGATATATGTTTTTTTATGGGAATGACGGTTGGGTCGCGAATGTGAACAAAACAATGCCATTATTATATGAATATTGAAGGACCATATTTAGACTGAAGATTAAAAATATAATGTATTGCTAAAACTCTAAACCAATTAATTGACCTACAATACACGCGATATGGAACATGTTGACTGTGTATAGATAGGAGACTTACGGAAAATAGAAAAGAATGATAAAACAAAAATATATCGAGCTGTCCTTGGCGTTTTAGCATCATATAGCCCATATACCAATAAAGACTAATAAAGAGTATAAAATTGAATTTCTGTTTGGTCTCTTTTTCAATCTGACCATAATAATCCAGACAACGAAGAGAGCTGCAAAGTTTCTGGGGGACCGAATGTCCTTGTGGTAAGATCGATAGGAAAGATACCAAAGAGGAAATTTCATTGAGAAGTACCTTTTTATTGAATCAATATGGCTTAGATGTGATTCACATACTGACACATAGTGGCATATATAGGATGGTGCTGGTCATGGGACGTATTGGTGTCAGGTAAGTTCTATACTATAAAGATTTTCACCTGAGAAGAGTGCATCATCAAATTGATTTTCCAATAGTTTCAAGTTTATCATTTACAATGTTATCTGGCTATCGTCATTGTGAAAAATTGAATCTGAAATTCGGTGAGACTAATATGCAAGTCACTGCTGAAAGTCTGGGATGATCACATGTTAGTATAAAGAAGTGCGAAAAGTCTCAGAGGTTAAAAGATAGTAAAAATACTTATTGTTTATAGTTGGATAGAGTACATATCTTAAGCCGGGCCTCCACCTACCTTGATGGTCTACGACATACTTCCCGATGGCTACGATTTGAAATGATCAAATCGTGGCCTATCGGGAGGTCTCCGATAATTCAGATCCTGTAAATCGTAGACTGTAGGAATGCCTTTGGAGGACCAAAAACATAAACTATGGTCACGATTCAACCTGTGTATTAATCTAGATCTCAGGCTGAGTTTTAATACTAAAATACATTATAAATCTAGAAATATTCAATGAATCTCGATAATCTGTTAAAGGTATTTATGACATATTATGATGCTATCGTTCAGATTCTAATAAAATCGAATTGAAAATATAACTGTGATAGAAACATGATTCCGATATGAAACTATCATGTTCATACCTTTAAACTTGATCAAATAATATCATATTTACGGCGATTATACATCTATATGCGACCTACCTAATTCCAGAATTTCATAATTTCCAGCCAATTATTGTACCCGCAAGATATATTTTTCTGTTAAATCACCTCCAATAGGCTACGACAGGCTACGAAAGATCCAACATGTTGGATTTTATCGGGACCTCTACGATTGGTGTTTTCAATCACAGCCTATCGTGAAGTATCGTAGACGGAATCGCAGAAACCTGTCCCACCTTCCACGATTTTGGCTGACCTCACGATAGAATCGGTATGGTGTCGGGAGGGCCGTCGTAAGGCCAATCGAGACCAGAATCATGGTAGGTGGGGGCCCAGCTTTAGGATTGTTTGTCGGAGATTATACTTTATGCTTAGTGTTATTTGTCGATTAGTGTTATGTTAAGACAGGATCAGGGTACTTAAAGGAAGTCTGCTCCAAGTTGTTTTGGTGTGTTTAGACACACTTTTAACTCGTACGTCTAAGTACACCTAAACAGTTGCGGCCCAGTAACCCTGTTATTCTATACCGGAATATGATATAAAAAAAAAAAAGCCATTTTAACACTTATGCAGGATAACAAACTATATTTATTTGTCTCTGAGTGATGAATGACATCTGTAGATCGGTCAAGTAAATATAAATCATTCACACACAAGTTTATAATAATATATTAATGGTACCTGATACTGAAAATAATTTTGGGCCTGACGATGGGAGAATTACCAGTAAGGCAATGTACTTCTTCTGGTAAGTGACGTCAAAGGCCAGGAAAACATAAGGTCCAATGTTGTGCACAGTAGGTTTAACACTAGAAATGTGAAAAGTGTTACAGATAATGAGAGGACAATATACACACTACACATCCTCTCCTAACCATGGGTTACGAAGTCCCCATTGGAAATATATGAGGCCACAGTAAACCACTACCCTGTGTTTATTAGTGGCCGCAATCCACACATATAGTTTACGGCTTCCAAACGGCTTTCATCGAATATTTAGGAATAGAAAATATCGTTGATGACCATGGGTAAGAAATACAACAATCGATAGCTTTTGGAAATTCGGCTGTGTAAACCACTCCAAGTTGATGACGTAATACACTCGCTATCTCCTGTGTATTACTACGCGTCAATTACCTGTGGTTTACGGCAACCCGTCCAAAGATCATCGGTTATTCTATGACAAATGTATGTGGCACAAGATGAACTTCGCTTGATAGAATTATTTAAGATAGCATAATTTGGTATAGCGGAAATTGAGCCATTGTACACTCACAGAACTTTTGACTCGTGTTCATTTCAATATCAGCATAAGAAGTTCCTACCTTCTGAGTAAGAAGAAGACTCCAATGCCGAGCAGTAGGGAGCCGACGAGGGCAAACAGCACAGAGAGGGTGATGACGATAATGTCCGGGTGACTGTAGTCCTCAAGAGGTCTGAGTGTGGTCACAGCGATGTCCTCATTCCAGCCCTCCTCCACCCAGCAGTCGGTCATTGGGATCAGGTCACCCAGGCCCGCTGCCTTCAACTCCTACAGAAATAACAAGTATATTCTTGAGAAGGCATTTAATCATATTAACACCAGGTCACCAAGGCTTGCTGCCTTCAACTCCTACAGAAATAACAAATATATTCTTGGGAAGGTGTTTCATCATACTAACACCAGGTCACCAAGGCCTGCTGCCTTCAACTCCTACAGAAATAACAAGTATATTCTTGAGAAGGTGTTTCATCATATTAACACCAGGTCACCAAGGCTTGCTGCCTTCAACTCCTACAGAAATAAAAATATATTCATAAAAAGGTGTTTCATCATATTAACACCAGGTCACCAAGGCTTGCTGCCTTCAACTCCTACAGAAATAACAAATATATTCATAAAAAGGTGTTTCATCATATTAACACCAGGTCACCAAGGCCTGCTGCCTTCAACTCCTACAGAAATAACAAGTATATTCTTGAGAAGGTGTTTCATCATATTAACACCAGGTCACCAAGGCTTGCTGCCTTCAACTCCTACAGAAATAACAAATATATTCATAAAAAGGTGTTTCATCATATTAACACCAGGTCACCAAGGCTTGCTGCCTTCAACTCCTACAGAAATAAAAATATATTCATAATAAGGTGTTTCATCATATTAACACCAGGTCACCAAGGCTTGCTGCCTTCAACTCCTACAGAAATAACAAGTATATTCTTGAGAAGGTGTTTCATCATATTAACACCAGGTCACCAAGGCTTGCTGCCTTCAACTCCTACAGAAATAACAAATATATTCATAAAAAGGTGTTTCATCATATTAACACCAGGTCACCAAGGCCTGCTGCCTTCAACTTCTACAGAAATAACAAATATATTCTTGAGAAGGTGTTTCATCATATAAACACCAGGTCACCAAGGCCTGCTGCCTTCAACTTCTACAGAAATAACAAATATATTCTTGAGAAGGTGTTTCATCATATTAACACCAGGTCACCAAGGCCTGCTGCCTTCAACTTCTACAGAAATAACAAATATATTCTTGAGAAGGTGTTTCATTATATTAACACCAGGTCACCAAGGCCTGCTGCCTTCAACTTCAACAGAAATAACAAGTATATCCATGAGAAGGTGTTTCATAATATTAACACTAGGTTACCCAGGTCCATTACCTTCAGCTGGTATGATAAGGCATGGCAATTGATATAGCAGTAGGCCTACCCCTGTTGGGGACAATGGAGAAAGGTGGCTACACACTACAACATATAGACATGATATGAGGAGAACTGGCCTTTGATATATCAGTAAGTCTACCACTGCTTGGGATGAAGGAGATGGGTGGATGGGATCTAGTCCCACATCTTGTACCAATGAGCTAACCCCTGAACCTTCTTAGGAAGGTGTTTTGAACATCATGTTAACACAGGGTGACCAAGCGCTATCTTCCTCGGCTCATTATGAAAGAGTGTCTAATATGTAGGGAAATAAAACCACCATAGTACCAATCCTTGCACATATATAGATCATGAATAACTCACCACTTGTAGGCGGATCTTGGTACTCTCCAGTCTGAGCACCTCGATGAGCAGGGAGCTGGGAATGTGGTACTTGTCTGTCAGCGTGTCCGGGATCTGACCACACAGCGCGTTGTCCACCGCGATGATTACCGAGAAGAGGAGTCTGAGAAAATAAACCGTATATCTTGTAACCGATTTGCGATAATTTGATTAAATTGGTGAATACTACACTTGATTTATTCATCATCATTTAGATTAAAGACCATTAATATACAGGTTTGCCTATTATTTTAGAACAACATCAACAACACCAACACCAACACCAACAACAACAACAACAACAACAACAACAACATAAATAACTAGATCTCATTATATTAATAAGGAACTGCATCGAGATCCATCAATGCTGAAAATATGCCATGAGTTTTGGTTGCGGTGTAATCTCACGAGGCAAAGCTGTGTAAGATTTTGTAGTAAACCAAAATGAATGACATATTTCAGTATCCATGGATCCAGTGTAGTTCAGATTCTATCTCACCCCTATCACTGACTAATTGACTAACATTTGTAACATCATCCCTCATTGAGTGGTTTTTAGATACTCGATGGGCATTAAGTACGAGTTCCCAATGTTAAGAGAAGGGTGAGATAAAAGATAGGTGGTAGACATGAACGAGACTACCGGGCTAATAGAATGTGTTGGTCATCTGTTAATATTAACATTGCATGGCGTTACATTTTTGTTCTACCCCAGGGGCTTGTCCCTGTCTGTCAAAGCCCTCTTTCACGTTATGTTTCATGCTGTTTATGAGGTATACTATGAGCCGTTATTCCCGGATCTTTTTAATCACCTGTTTTAATGCCAACCGTTATATACTCAATGCGATACACTTCAGTAATCTAGTTATCGCTGGGGTATAAATACTAGACACTTTCAGAAGCAGGGCTAAATAAAGGACACAGGAGATTGTCACACATATAAAGGCTGAATTCCATTTGGCAAATTTTGGTGCCGATCCCCACTCGGGGTCTAATTCGAAGGTTGCTTTAGGCCTGATCCGAAGAGGACTGAAAATGACACGAGCAAGATTGGGCCATAATTTCGATAAAAAGCATAAAAAAGGCATTTGGGTCTAAAAGCCAATTTCCTATGGCCGACTATCCGCCACCAATATGCAGTCAGAAACCACCGATCGTATTTGGGTTATACCGACGCCAGATCAGTGAATGGAAACAGGCATCCAGAGATGTTCTCACCGATTATTTGTGGATAGGTTATGCATTGAGGCCACCACCCACTGACTTCTTTACCCTCCGACAGAATCAAAGGAACTTGAAATCGTCGATGAAAGTCACTTATTTTGGAAGACTATTACGTCAAATGCAGGAGAAATAAGGCCTACACCGCTTCCTCGCCTAAAAACGTTGACGTTTACGGAGTTCTCAATCAATCTGTGCCATTGTCATAGGCCAGTGGACAATGGTTTATAGATAACTGGTTTAAACTTTAATAATGTACCTGAGATCATGGCCGTCAGTGTCACGCGGGTATCCCTGGGCCAGGTGGTAGTCATGCGGCACACAGAACGGCTCAGTCGACGGGATCCCGTACCTTAAAGAGAACGCCATTACACCATATGAATACCATGTCATCTTTGCACCATATTCTGTGCTAGAAATGACCCCTTTTTTGGCAATAACTTAGACCATGTAAGTAGAAATGCAACCACCCTGGGGCCCGTTTAATAATCTAGGATAATAAATGAAGACCCTTTTCTGCACCTCCTACAAGGGTTATCGTTAAATAATGTTCAAGTCTGTTCACTATGAAAGTAATAGCCATCCATGAAGTCGTCAATAAGTGTTGAATTAAGTTGACCCACATCGTCCTTGAGTCTCTGTGGCATACAGAAATGGGTCAATACGTAGGATCCTGGATTATTAACGGGCCGTTGGATAATACATGTATATACATAGGTTCTTGGACTATTGTTGATAGATTATATGATATCAAAGCTGAATTAATTAAATTGTGGCATATTGTATCAAGTACTGTTATTTATTGTTAGAGCCATTACCAATTATCTATACGCTGCATCTGAGAGCTTGGTGTAGAGATACAGATTCCAGTTATACATGAACTATAGTTTTATAGTTCTTGCTGCTAGCTGATTGGCCAATACATGTATTCTCATTTTTAAATCCTTATATGCCGCTAAAGACACCTTGGCATGCAGTCACGCCGTTGAGAAATCTACTAGGGTTAGATAAGAATATTTACCCATCAGGAGGTTTGTGACAACACCGCTCATAGGTGGTCGGAGACTCAATACAGAAACGTTTGAGTTCTTCGCAAATGGTGGCCTTGAATACAGGTAGGAAATCCTCGACCTAGAAACAAGATTTAACAACGGTATACATGTTGCAAGCATGGGAGTAAGAAAATCCCCTCCCCCCAGGGGGTTTCCGGGATGCCTAGGCCCAAATCGGGGTTCAGTTGCAGTGCTCCAGGTGGCTGCTGCATTTTGAGCTATTCTCAGTGAATTTTTGCCCTGACCTGAGAGTTGAAAATGGTAGAAATTCGCAAGTGTCGCTCAGGATCTTTGAGGTTTTCAATTTGAAGCCCAAACCCCCGAAAACAATCCTTCTCAACAATGACCATTGGGATGTCGAATAATCCGGAAATTCGAAGAAAAAATACCCGGGAGAATTCCCATACTTGATATAAATATCTTAAGATCAGGTCTGACACAGATTCAAGTAACAATTATTGATTGCAATAGCTGCTAATTTCATGTTACCTTGTTACACCTTTTTGAGATTCAGTAACGGAATATGTATTCTCACAAGAACATGTCACAATATGTTACATGAATCTTAGACTATCAACAGGAATTCAATATCAGTTATATCAATCTACTGACATGAATGTAAGATTAAAGCCACTTTCGAAATACAATTGTCATGACAGGTCCATTAATCCATACATCAGTTATCAGACACTTTATAAGAGCTAAACCGACGGGTTCAGATAGAATAGTTGAGATTCTAAGTAAGCCTTGTCAAAAGAGGTAATAGACGAAGTCTCAGATTGTAAAGCTTGGTTAACTTACCAGGGTGATGTCTAGTTTGTCACAATGCATCATAACAGACTCAACGACCTCCCAGGGCTCCACTTAAAATATAAAATATTTGCATATTAGTTTAAGTTAATTTCAAAATGCACTGGAAGGATTCAGTGCATGAATACTAAGAGGTTACGATTCATGCGATACCAAAATAATAAGTGGGTTGGCTCTTGAATGGAAAAATCAAAACCTGCCTCTGCAGAATGTCATATCGTTTAATTACTTCTATACCAAACCATGCTGCTTTAACTGTTTCCGGTAAGTGATGTTCATTTTACGCGACATTCACTTAGAGACGTGAAGCGTATAGAGTGTTTTATCATAATCTCTAGCACTTTTCACATTTCCAGCATTAAACCTTTCGTGAACAACATAAAAGATTTTATGATCAATTTATATCATTCACCGGAAGTAGTGTATTAGATAAATGGAACTCCCTCCATTTTTGTGCAATAGAAAAAAAACTGTCACCGAAAGAAAACATGATCCTATATACAAGTAAAATCGTCCTAAAACAACTAATCAAATTCACATCATTGCCTACTGCTTATAGCTCACGGGTATTGAACCTTAAAAAATAGGGATATTTGAGGAAAGAAAACCAGGAAAGTAGAAAAGATTTAAATAAAGATTAGTAAATATTCCCGAGAATTCAAAGGTAAACAATACATAATTTATATAGGTTGCATTGTTTATCTCTGATTTATTTATTTATTTTTTTAAATAAGTTTTTATTTCTTCTAGTATATATCATTTGGGTTTTTGCTCATATTCCAGGCACGTATTGTCTTGGTGTACGCTTGTTCCTCAACTTAAAACGAAACTAACATTTCCGTACAATCCATGGTATTTTGGCCATACTAACTATTGCCCCTTTTCTTTGTCAGTATAATTATAGTAAGATATGTGTAGCTTCCCTGCTTTGCTTTCCTATTTTCTTGCACCTTATAAATCAGTTGACACCCTTGGAAACGTTTCCCTATAAAAGGAGGCCACATCTTACCTCTGCAGGAGGGTTTCATGTTACACATGGCGTAGTTGACGAACTCGCCGGGACAGAAACGTCCAATAGAGGGCGGAGGCTCGTCACACGTGCGCGTGCGCCGACGGCGGCCATGACAGTCACGTGAGCAGGTGCCCCATTGATTCCACACGGCCCAGTTCCCGTCTGTCTCTGTGTGGTCGAATTTAGCATCAGTGGATATAAAGCGAGAAATGAAATGCATTTCTCATACCTGTTAGGTTTCTTTTTCTTTAAATGCCGTCATTGGATATGGTTCTTTTATAAGGATAAGTTACTGGATATTAGATATTATCTTTGGCTTTAGAAATGTATTGATCACACGACCATTTTTCTGTCCGTTTCTGTGTGGAGTGTGCTTCAGGTGGGGAAAGGGAGAAAGGTGGAAGATATACATCTTTTTAATGTTCATCATTTGATATGTTCCATTTATAGGGATATGTAAGCGGAGACCAGATATCATCGTTGTTATCAGAAATGTAATGATCACACAGCCAGTCCGTCTGTGTGTATGTTTATTTTTGAAATGTTCACCATTGGATATGTTTCGTTTATACGAATAGGTAAGGGGCCATGCAGTGAGGGATGGGGTTGAAAGTTAAATCATTACGAGAACTTTGCGAGCATCCTCTCTTTAATCTAATGGGTCAAAGATAGCATGGGCTCGCCCCTTTGCGAAGATTAGATTTTTTTTATAAATTTAAGACATAATGATAATATTGACATTCTAAAATATATTCTTCATAGTACTATATGTGAGTATTTAGGTTTGCTCTATAAGTTAATCAAGTAAAAAAATATTCAAAGCAGTATATGCTTTTAGAAAGTAGCCCATGTCCATCAGACACAGTGTCATGATTAAAGGGGATATTTTGACACCAAAGAAAATCTTTTAACCAACCTCTTTATTTTGATACATGTATGAATGCGATAGAACAATTAAACTAGTGACTCTCGGAATTGAACATGCCAAATTCAATGGGAACATTTTCCATGTAAGAAATACCAAAGCCGTATAGCGGAAAAAGAAAATGAACGTACATCTTCACTGCAAATGGTTTGTTCCATTTACCTCAAATATGTCCCGATTCTGATTGGGCCATGTTTGGTCTCTATTCGAATGAGGGTTAAAGCAGCCTCTGATTAGTGCTGAAGAGGTGATCGGCTCCAAAGTCGGCAAAACGGAATCAAAATTTAATTCTGTATCAGACGAAGAAAATTTAACTAGCTGCCTACCTGTGCAGGCCTGGCCGTCGGTGTCGGGCAGGTAGTAGGGGTGACACACACACTCGTAACTGCCCTCGTTGTCTTCACAACTGCTGTGATCTCCACATTCTCGGTGATAGAAGGCATTGTTGGTTTTGCACTCATCAATGTCTACAAATCAGAGGTGTAACGTCCCAGGTAATCATTGGGTCATCAAAGCTGACGTAATATCATTTGTCATTCTCCAATAGAGGAGAGTGTCATATCTATTCCATCTAGAATAATTGTAAATTACTAAGAATGTAGCTGCTGTGCTGTGGTAGTTAAGCGAAGACTGACTAGGTCAGTTAGTCAAACAATTTTCGAAATTAGCTGATTAATTCATTCATCGCGTGATCTACCTCCTACGTCATTCCGTTTCTAGCACTCACCTGTTGTGCACGGATCTTTGCTACCCAACCTACCCACAACTTATTCTATGTACTATTTACAATCCAATTACCCTCTGCATACGGCTCATAACTCGTAAATTATTCTATTATTTACTCATGTATTTTGAAATGTGTTTATTCATATTTTTACTGGATGTATAACTGTTTTATAAATTTTTACAGTTTTAATAAATACATTTTTAAGGCAGCAGGCATCGATCTTAATTAGGAAACAGAACCGACTTTTCCTTTTGAGCACATGTCAAGCCAAGTGTAGAACATTGTATTGAGTACAGTAATAATTGACTTCGCTTGTAATAGACTTCTCTTACCAAAAGCATCTCTAACGGTAGAAAATGTAGGAATCGAGTTCTATACCTCGCTGCATTCTTTTTATGTTAGCTTATTTCTTTTATTAAATGAATAACAGTCTGCATTGCGTTATGTAAATGATATGTTGGCAGGGTAGTATCTTAATAGCCCTAGTGCATTCACTTGCATTGTCAAAGCATATTCTAAAAAAGTACCAGTTGCTTCCACTGCATGAAAACCACCATTTTACATATATATATATATATATATATACGCCATCGCGATAATGCACGTATCGGCTGTATTGTGCCTTGTTTATATTTATATACGCCTCTTATCCGCGCCTGCGTTTGGGGTGTCTATGAGACGGTTTCCATATGTAGACGCGCGCGACTTGGCTGTATTTCACGCCTGGGGTATCCAAGATAAAACTTGCTCTGTGCGATACAAAAAAAACAACACCCCACCACCCCACCACCCTACACTCACCCTACACTCTGCGGCTTGTGTAAGATGATTTCAGGATTCAACCTCAAGTCTGAAGAGGGTCATTATATAGTAAGCCTGACTGTCCACACATTGAAATGGTGTTTGAAAGTAAGATCTATTAGAAAAACAATTAAAAAAACAACATAATGCAAGGTTTACTTTGTGTAATTAATCAATTTATACTTAATTAGGTTTTTATAAAATAAATTGGTAATATAAGATTGCAATTTTCATATAATACTATCAAGAGACGTCACAAGTTTGAGTCTGAGTTTATATATGCCACACATTTTGTTGGCTCCATAGTTTCACGAGTCGAAGATGAGTGACATTACGGAGCCAACAAAATGAGTGGCATAAATAAGCTCAAACGAGGGGCGTCTAGATTTTATCCTACCCCGTTTCCATATTTTTTCAGTATCAGAAAGTAGTGGCATAAACAACACTTTATGTCACTACCTGTGACATAAACAAATCCCATGTTAAGCCTATGGCGAGGTAGGATAAAGACTTGGATGGTTAATGGCAAATGAAATATGCTACCAGTAGTGTCCCCAAGTTGCAAAGATTGGAACTATTGGATGGTGGTGTATATACAACGGAATCAGGCGTATATATGACGTATATAAGACCGCACCATGGACATGTATATACGCCACTAGATAAGGCGTCTATGAGACGGATAACAGGTCGAACTTCTAGACGCAAAATCCTACTGTTAGACGCGTTTCGCATATATGTAAAGCGGTAGGTTTTGTGCAGTGTTCTGCTTTTAGCACAATACCATATGGAGAAGGCAAAGCTGAGTAGCTAAGGTTCGATTCCTCACTGAGTACTCTGAGTACTACATTGCTAATTATTTCTCTGAGAAAAGAAAATACTAACCATCACATTTTCCCTCCTTGTTCTGGTAGCCGTGAAAGCAGAAACATACGTCAGTACCGAAGATATTTGCACAGATGTGGTCACACTCTTTTTCCTTATCCTGGCAATTCCTCAGAGCTGCAGGAAAAGAGACAGAAAATGAGGGGGGTAGGGATCTTATAAATATGATTATGAAGTGTACAGAAAATTACTAGATTCCCAGGCAGAGAAGAATGACTGCTAATATAATGTCATCGAATATGTCATTTGTTTGGTCGAACAGTGATTTCACATGGATTCGCTTCGTGAAAATACTATGGGAAAAACTCATTACATTCAACCTACCCTAACCGCTCTCATTGATTTCTTCTATAATATTTTAACTCTATTAACATAAAAACTATAGGAAGGCAGCTAACTGGGATAATATGAACAATTTTGGCGATTTCTATTCTACAACTCTTAGAAACTTTGATGTCAACTGGGGCATGTGTGTGTGGATGTGGATGTGTGTGGAGGTTCAAACCTCTATTTTAGTGGCATGGATGAGGCTCAAATTATATCCTCTTCGCTCTACACAAAGAAAAATAAATCATACATTGTAAATGAAAAGGTGAATTTTCATGGCAAAGTGGAAAGCTGATATCTAAAATATATAAAGAATAATTATGCAATGGTGTGATACTCACGTATACACTTCTTGGTATCCTGTGGGTTGGTGATGAAGCCAATTGGACACGTACATCGGTAGTTGGGGATGTCGTTCACACAGCCAAACTCACAACCTGACAGCTCCCTCCTCGCACACTCATCAATGTCTGCAACCACATGGTGGATCGTTCATGTTACGTTTAGTATGTGATGGGATCACGGACTAAAACATTAATGATGTTATGTCCATCCTGCTCAAGCATGTCAGTATCTATAACCTAATGGTGGAGATTTCACGATACGTTTCGTTTGTGAGGGAGATATTAAAACAGCAATAAAGTTTACTGAAGATGCCGTATAGTTCTTCCATCGAAAAAGGATTCAAATAAGGTAAAAAAAAAAAAAAAAAAAGAGGCATTCGCAATTGGGCGGGAAGGAATGTTTTACCGGAAGTACAACCAGGTGGCGCCGAGACAAGGACCCGGTAACAAAAAACTATGCACGAGATGACAGCATTTAAAAGCCTGGTTTGGTCATGATAAAATTACTTTTAGAAATTCTTTAAAACTCCCAATGTTGTTTCTCAATTGGTATTCTGATTCCTTCCTAATATCATCGTAACATGATTAAAATCCTTTTGGAACTGAAATATGATATTTGAACAAAGATTTTTCTATCAATGCAATTGGGCAATGATCGAATCCAAAGATTCAAGCTTCAAGTGACAACGGTATCAAAATAATCACCAGTTATGTAATAAAAAAGTGAAACATAATAACCCATGGGAAGCAAAGCATGAGTACCCAATTGCCGGCAATTGTATATATCGATGGGCAAAGTAGAACAGATCAAAATGAATATACACTACTGCCATCCACATAGGATTTGTAGGTCCCCTATTAGAGTTAATGTGCATACACTGTCCAAAGAACTACTTACCAACACAATCGCCGTTGGAATAGTCCTTCTTGTAGCCGGGGAAACAGTCACATCTATAGGTGCCGTTCGTGTTGACGCACAGCTGGTTGACGGTGTTACATTGATTCAGCTCGGGCCGTGCGCATTCATCTACGTCTACAACACGAACACATCCAATCACTTAATACTTATATTATAGTCTATTCCATAAGTATTTACTTATTGCGAACTTCTCCCATATAGGAATATGTACATGTATACATAAGCGAGATTATCTTAGAATATCTTAGATTATTAGATTCATAATGCAAAAGGGTAGTCAAACACTTAACCAGAAAGCTACGCAGAAGAAGATCTAATCTAACGGTTCTATAGATAATCGCATTGGGGTCTTATTAGTCGGATATTACAGACTATGATATTTGGGATCAGGAGAAAACGATTTTGATATGTCACCTTCTGTCTCGAAGAGAACGACAAAACGTGGAAGACATGTCTGTCTTTGCTATATCATGGGATAGAGAGTTCAATCCAATATTATTGGCAAGAATGAGGCTCAATTGATATCATGTTCGTTTTGCATATGGAAAAAGAATCTCATACATTGAAAATGAAAACATGGACTTCCTTGGAAAAGTGCAAGCTGCCTTTTATGCAAACACTATAATACTTATATCATTATTTCTGTACTGTTATATGGTCTACTCTCTGAAGTTGTGAACTATGTTCCAATGAAGTTGGAAAAACTTTTTCGTTTGCTCTCCCCAACGGGTATCAGCATCGGAAATTTTTTTTTTCCAATGCTGATACCCGTTGCGGAGAGCAAACGAAAAGGTTTTTCCAACTGAAGTTACCATTTGGGAGGAGATGGGTTCTACACGGCTGGGTGTAGTGAGCGTAATAATGGAGCCGACCGATCCCCTCTCCTGTACACTCGCCAGGAGAGAAAAACCACATGCCAAACACAAGCCACTCTATCGCACCTCACCTGATGAGACCAGACAATGGTCGAAGCCACAATCACCCCCACCCCACATCGAAACAAGAGCGGTCATACCGATAACCACAAAGGCTACATACTGAAAACAGATGAAGAAAGAGAGCGACAGGCCAACCAGCAACACAGAGACAAGTGTAAACCAAAGACTACATTAAGAAGAACCGAAATAGAGGGAGATATAAAGACGTTAGACTGATATTCCGAAAAAAACAAACAACAAAACCAGGGAAGACACACCATGGTGGACGCCGGATCCACCAATGGTCATGTCTAACCACACGCAGACGGAACAACAAGACGGACTGGACTCAGGCTGTCTTCACCAGAACTCGAAACTAAAAAACATCATGGAAGTCCAGACGACCAAGTCTGGCCTTTCAAAAGAAAAAAGAAAAGAAGAAAAAAATCTGATCCAGACGATCGTGTCAGGCACAGCAACATACAGGGAAATACCAAACCACACTTTGTCTCATCATTAAAATATAAATTCATTTTATATAAATTAATTCAGAAAATATCTAAATTGATAAAATCATTTCCATAAATAAACCGGAGTGAGGATTGGATGACATTCGACCTCACTGTAAAAATTTCTACAAAAAAATGGAGACATTGGATACCAACAATCAACAAAAATAAAAAAGAATCCAACCAAAGTAAAAAGATAGGTGCAACCTGTCAAATCACAAGGAACCAGCCATCCCAACAAGCCCACAAACCACAAGAGTAAAGAGAAATGATGAGAAGATACAACAAAAAAACTGTGTCACAGAAGAACACACATAATCCAACTCCCAATTACTACACACTTGGACCACCATAAGAAACAAACACACAGGCAAGACGCCATAACAGCAAAGACACCAACCAATCACAGGGAAGCTCTCTCACAGAACATGGACAGGAACCAATAGAAATCAACGAAACGGGGTCGCAAGGCCAACTCACTACACTGTGGTCGTGATAGCGGTAGGGTAGGGACATACTGCCTCGTTTACCTACATTATGTTCCAATCAAGATCCCCATGAAGAACTTTGGACATGCTAACCCAAGAAAATCCTCTGGTATAGATATACATTTAATAGAAAGTGCTATATTTCCTATCGCGAATCAATAAGTTTGATGATTAGTTGATTGGGGGTGTACTCACCTGTACATTTGATGCCGTCGCCCTCGTAGCCCTGAATGCAGTCACACCTGAAGTTCCCTGGTAGATTGGTGCATTTGGCAAGATCAGGATGGCACCCTGCTATCACTCCCACTCTCTCACCTTTACATTCATCGAGATCTGAAACAGAAAAAAATATAACTTCTTGAAATTCATTCTGCCGTCACTCCCATCCGCTCTCTTTTACACTCACCAAGATCTGAAACAGAAAGGTCACAGTCCATCTAACTTATTCCAACATGACTTCCACCTACCCTCATAATACACTCACCAAGATCAGGGGTGAGGTCTAAATAAATGTAAAACACCCTTCGCATATAGGAAAAACTTTATTTGTCCCTATTGACAAAAATATATAGTTATCATCATTTTATATTGCAGATGATGAATATAACCATGTGTTTTTCTTGTTGTCAAGGCATTCGCTGACTTTCTAAAGGTTTTTAAAGTTCTTTTGGTATGTAGAGATTGGTAACCTACCTAGTTCAATAATTCAATTGTTAATTGTCACCATTGCCATCCTTTTAGTTCCTCATGCAGGAAATTTAAGGTGTAAGTCATATAAGATATTTAATATGAAGGCTATTAATCGTACTTACAACAGGAAGTGGTTATTACGGTAAATGGAAAAATGCCTTTGCTATTCACCTTTTTTTATATTTTCACTTTTTTTTCAATTATGAAAATGACATGCTGTGGTGACGTAACTTTATAGTTGAACCTGTTCTTGACATACCTTTACGGTTGAACCTGTTCTTGACATACCTTTATAATTGAACCTGTTCTTGACATACCTTTATAATTGAACCTGTTCTTGACATACCTTTACAGTTGAACCTGTTCTTGACATACCTTTACACTGAACCTGTTCTTGACATACCTTTACAGTTGAACCTGTTCTTGACATACCTTTACACTGAACCTGTTATTGACATACCTTTACAGTTGAACCTGTTCTTGACATACCTTTACAGTTGAACCTGTTCTTGACATACCTTTACACTGAACCTGTTCTTGACATACCTTTACAGTTGAACCTGTTCTTGACATACCTTTACACTGAACCTGTTATTGACATACCTTTACAGTTGAACCTGTTCTTGACATACCTTTACAGTTGAACCTGTTCTTGACATACCTTTACAGTTGAACCTGTTCTTGACATACCTTTACAGTTGAACCTGTTCTTGACGATGGTGGTGTATCCTGCCCTGCAATCACACCTGTAGCTGCCTGGGGTGTTGACGCAGTTCGTGCTATTCAGCTCACACTCGTGCTTAAGAGTCTTGTTCTCCGTGTGACACTCGTTCAGATCTGATGCAGGAAAATAAGTCAATCATACATATTATAATACAAATTCAATGTCTCTCTATAATTATGATACTTAATCATTTATATTGATTTCTTAAAAATTAAGTAAGAAAAATATTTGTTAGTAAAGAGTTCCAGACCAAGACTATATATGTGGAAATGTAACAGATATCTATACTACTAACATTTGCTGTCAATTTTCCAAAATGGGTATCGCCTATAACATAAGAATCGAACAGACACCTATACTACTGATGATAACCATTACCTACCACTGTATCTAAAGAGTGACTGATAGCTGCACAACTAACAGAAAACATTCTCTTCACACTGAGATTGCCCTGTAAGGTGATGTATGATGGTAAAGAAATAACACAAGTTTCGGTCGCCGTCGAAACAGTATGAACGTGGCGACAGCCGCATGAATATTGCAAAGTGTTCAGATGATAAGGAAATCGATGACTGTGACCAAAAGGAGTTGCTTTCTGTAATTATCTCACCCCTGTATGCCTTAAATGGACCATATGGCGTGTGTAACGTCATCACCCATTGAGTATCAGTACTAATACTTGTAGGGCCATGGAGAATGAGTTCACAATGCTAAGCCAATGGGACAAAAATACCAGAGTGAGATAAATGTTGATACTTCTAAGTATTGTACGGACAAATGGCATTTGCACTTTGACTGGTATGGCATATCAAATAACAAAAACTGGTACTATCAAGAGACGTTACTGGTTTGAGTTTGAGTCTATGTATGTCACGCATTGTGTTGGCTCCGTAATCTCCTTATACATTATATCTAATGACAATGAGTGACATAAATAAACTCAAACTCAAACGAGTGGCGTCTAAATTTTGTCCTACCCCATTTCCACGATTTTTGAATAATAGAAAGTAGTGACATAAACAACACTTTATGTAACACCCGAGACATAAATAAATCCCATATCAAACCAATGGCGTTCTCTAATAGGGGTAGGTTAAACATCAATACATTTGTCGACTCGACAAAATGCCCATTTAGGGATGTAACCACCGGATATGACAAAGTTGTACTGCATTATATCATATTGGTTGTTTTAAATTGATCTTCTCTATGTCGACTAAAATCGACTAAAAAGAGCCCACCAATAATCAGGTGTGTATTTATTGGTTATTGACAATTGTGCAATCAATCGATCATGATACCAAGCAAACTGTATGCTGGTGATATCCCTAATGGGTAATAATTGTTATCTGTAATTAATGCCCCAGTCACACTGGCGTACATTTTGGCGTTTCTTCTACGTATTTGAAGTGGTGGGGACCACGTATTAGCTACGGATTTGGAACGTATTTGTTTGCTTTGCTTTAACGTTTTAGTACGCTTCTCAACGTTTACCAACGCTTATTTACGCTTCTCTACGCATTGTGGCGTTTTTCGGCGCATTCTGGCTTTCCTTCATGAATCTCCGCGTTTTGCGGCGTAATTGTAGATATCAAATGCGTAGAAGAACGTAGACGTGCGTACACGGGAAAACGCTGATTTTTTCGCCAGTGTGACTGGGGCATAAGCGAGACAAGCTTACCCTGCACATAGTATGTCAAAGCTAAAATCCTGTTATCAATGCTAGTGTACGGGAACCATAGGTAAACCTAGGTTACCTGGGAGGTACGAGCAAATATCAATTGTATCTATTGCGGTATATTGTCCCCTGCATGGACACTAAAGCCAGCCTCTATTGACTGACGTTCATGTAGTATAAAGAATGGAATAAAAAGAAAATGTACTTCTAATGGTAACTATCACTTACCCACACATTTATATCCATCAGCTAACAGTTTATATCCAGTGGGACAGATACACCTGTATCCCCCGGCAATATTCTCGCAGACAGTATCCAGAGGGTTCGTCTCCACCGCACACATATGTTCATAGTATACTGGCATGCCTGTCGTTGGGGGTTCCTCAGTGGTCAACTCAACAGTTGTCAAGTTCGTATCCAGGGTCATGTTTACCCCCTGCGTGGTCTGACCCATGGTCTCGGTGGTGATTTCGGAGGTGGTGGCAGTGATGGTGGTGGTGTCGTAGATGTAGGTGGTGGCGTTGCTAGCACAGAGTAGGGCAGTCACTGTTGGGGTACTGGGTGCTGTGGGTCGTGGTGGGAATGCCATGTCAGGTCCAAGGGGAATTCCTGCACATTCGTTTATGTCTGAAATAATATAGGGATAAATACAGTTCGTACATCATAACATATGATGGTAAAGGAATAGCTTTTACCTACTTGAGCCTGAGTGAGGGAACTTATAAAGTGTCATTATAAAACACTATAATTCTGATATTCACCATAACACCTGAGGTTCTCAATCCGGGTTGAGTGAATGTTGCATGGGCAATTAAGTCTATAGGTATACACATGAATATAGTGGATCATAAGATCCTAAAGTGTAATCAAAAGTAAAGCAATTATAAGATTGGTGGATATGTCAACATGCCCTAAAATATGCTAGATATTGAGGGTAAATGTAGTTTGTATGTCCTGTAATATGTCTGTCTCCTATAACTTGTACGTGTGACTAATGTGAGGAAGAACGCTACTTATGGCGATCACACTATGTCGTTAAATGTGTGTTTTATTGAATAAAAAACAATTCTACCTTTCCATACTGTATCTGTTTGTCTTCTGATCTCTGTATCATTTGTTACATACTACCAATTTACGAGAGAGGAAGTTGATGGAAATATTGTTCTTGCAAACTGCATGTAAGAACACCCATATGAGTGAATGTAAGTTGCTTCCCTTAATGAAGAAAATACAAAAAAACACAGGAGTAACCAGGAGAATTATTTTTATAACAAACATTAGTGTCCAAAGACAGATTATTGCCATTTCTAAATTAAATGTAAAAACTGGAAGTGGATATCTATATGTTGAGATACCGGTACTCGTTGTTTCTCGAACTTTGTTTCTCTAATTTCATGTCCAGTCAACCATTACAGCTCTTTTCCAGACTTCTTCAAGGTTCAGCTTTTGTCATTGCTTTTACACAACAGGGTGGTGACCGAATCTATAAGATGAATTTGGGTCGAGATCTCCTGCTAGGCACTGAGGTGAGAGTTCATTTGCTTCCCACACCACACGGACATAGTATGAGAAGGACTGACCTTCGATATAGTAGTATGTCAACCACTGCTGGGGATGAAGGAGAAGGGTGGCTGTACACCATACCACACCGACAAGGTATGAGAAGGACGGAAGTTTGATATAACAGCAAGTCTACCAGCACGTTGGGGTCACTAGTCTCGAGCTAAGTCCCACACCCCCAGTTTCTCAAGCAGTGAGGAGATCTACAATGTAGACCTTGAGTGGGAGGCTGGGAGGCACTTTCTGATGAAGGTCACAAATCTAATATTCTATTATAGATTTTCACTTGAACACACTCTGATTGCTGTTGGTTATTGACGGAGTGACGCACTACTTACCTTGGCAACGCTTGTCGGTGACGTTGTAGTAGGTACCATGGTAGCATACACAGGTGGGTGTGGTGCCGTTCACAAAGCACCTCCCCGCATCCCCACACTTGTCACTGTCCTTCAAGTAGCATTTATTTATTGCTGCAATAAGAACAACATCAGTCATAATTTACGCTTAGACTTACAGAAATGATAAGAAATAGGATGCTGAAGATCACTAGAATGGCATTGGCTTTGTTACAGATGGTTCATCGGCATCGAGGTTAAATTATGAATCTCTCACCTGTGACTGTGTGCACGTCTTTATCCTACCCCTCATATAAATCTCCATAGACTTAACATGGTGTGACTGTATGCCACGGTTATGCCATATAAGATTTATATGCCACGGATGACATATGCAATTTAAAACATGTGACAGGGTAGGATAAAAATCTAAACGTCACTCAATTTCATATAATCGTTTACATGGCGTTCATTGTCTCCTGCTACATATATCACTCAGCTTCGCTTCGTGATATCATTCCGCAAAGACAACTCACGCCATATAAACAATCATATGAAATTTCGTGACGTTTCTTGATAGTATTTAACATGATGTGGGAATCACTCACCTGTGAAGGTTTGCATGTCTGTACCTATCATAAAGTGTGAAACACTGATGTGTGACTGTGTGTCTGTATCTAACATGAATTGTGAATCACTCATGTGTGACTGTGTACATGTCTGTATCTAACAGGAAGTGTGAATCACTCACCTGTGACTGTGTGCTTGTCCGGGTTCAGTTCGAACCCTTCAAAGGCGTAACAGTAGTATGAGCGGTCAGTGTTCACACAGCCCTGCTCGCACGGCGGATCAGGCCTCTTACACTCGTCAACGTCTGTGTGATAGATAGAAATTATATAGATCACATTCATTTTCATTTCAATTCTGCATAACGTTTAAAATATATTTCAGTTATTTCAAATTTAGTACATCTATACTATAACAGATATTTTATATATAGATATTTCCTATACAGATTCATAAAGGAAATACTCAGTCTCTCCCTTAGAACAATTACATTCGCCAGTTTATATCTATCACTGAGCCTCCGTACTATGGTACTCATTTAAAAGTCTTTCATCACATCTTGAAAGACTTTGTGTTACTCCAGCATAGCCTTTAATAAAATATGTTTTATCTTTTATTTTTTATTAAAAGACGATAAAACTGATATCTCTATAAATAGACCTCAATCTCCTCTCAGTAGATACCTGGGTCTCAGGCTTATCTTCGTATGATCCAAGTACAATTCGTGAGATCATATTCTGAGACAATCATATACACGTCAGGTGTGATAAGCCCTTCCATATCTACTCAATAAATCCCAGGTGGCTAAGACAGCTGGGTATGAGGGTTGGCAATGGCTCCACTCTACTAAATCATGCTATATTAATTGCTACTGGAAAATTATGTTTATTTTGTGGCACAGTCACTTGGAGATAGGACATGAAGTGTACAGAGTGTTGCAGCGCTTACTATATTCCCGAAATGGAAGTAATATGCAGAAATTCCGGCATTACATAATTTTCAGCTTTTCACTCGAGTCTGATGATAATTCATTTTCTTGGGCCTGTTTTTACAAAAATGGTGGTTGATGCCTGACCCTCACCCAGTCTGCCAATATATGGAAGAGGGGGCGCCCAATGAAGAAGATGCCAACCAATCAGAGGCGGTCTGCCGGATGGTTGACAGGGCGAATTCGAAGGGAGGGATTTGTCTCCACCCCGTGGATGACTATTTACCCTAACATCCCCGACATGTAGTCCAGTAGCCAAAGCCCAAATTTAGGCCTAACCCGACCTCTCTGATATAGTGTTTTTTCTCTGCTGATCTTTTATCCCTGGGATCTTTATAATGAGATCTAGGGTGGTGTGCAATTTTACCCTTGAGCAATTTTGAATATTCAAGATGGCGTCCTCGATGCCTGCCCTGAATGACTTAATTTCTAAAACTCACATTTTTTCATTAATTACTACTTCAGATCGATGATATTTTGGTCAAGATATATGTATTAGGGTCCAGTAATTTCGATGAAAATGGTTCCAGAAGAATTGGATTTACCGTTTCCATTTTGCTATTTTGCTATGATTTAGGCAATAAAAGTGGGTAAAATCTGAAAAAAAATGACATGTCATTGAAGATAATGTGAAAAGAACATTATCTATATTTCCTAGGTATATAAATTGGACTTCAATAATTTCAATATATGAATAATTAAATTGTGAGTTTCTATTGCCATGGTAACCAACTGGAATAGCTCTGAAAGTAACGGCTACTACAGCCTATTGAACTAAGCAAATTGTCACTATAACAAAGAGAAAAAACATAGAGCAACATGGTTTGTTCTTGGATACTATCACCTTTACGTATTTTCCATAAAAATATCCTAAAGTTCATATGTCTAATACTTATCTATTTATCTAGTTCCTGAATGTTTTCATCATGCAGACGTTTATTACAATGTGTATTTCCTATTATTGCATTTTATTATCCATGATGTACAAAGTACCCATTCAGAATGTATGGAGACTCAGTAGACCTCTAGCGATGGTTTAAAAACTGTCAGATACCATAATCATGGTATACAGATTAAAATGCATTGTATACGGCCTCAAAGCCATTGTATACGGAAAGATATTCATTTTGTGCTGTAGAGCAAAAATATGGTCCCTATTGAATCATGACAATTTTTTATGCTAGTGTATTACTACGCGTCAACCTCCCGTGATTATGGCCTCCTGTCTACAAATTCATCGATTACTGTCTATGTAAACAATATATCTAGTTCATGTGGTTCATTTTCTGATTATTTTCTGCATATTTGCTGTATCATATTCAATAAGGCCTCCCCTTTCTGTACACCATACATCTATAATTTGCATGTCTTCTGGAGTTGGAACATTTAATTGAAATACATAAATATGAATTTTACACATATCAAATGAAGAAAATGGGTGAATACATCAGTTCATCCAAATAAAGATAAAGAATGCTCACCGATGCACAAGAAATTGTTACGCAGCTCATAGCCCACTGCGCAGTCGCACCGGAAGCTGCTGATCAGGTTGATACAATCGCCCTCACAGCCGCCATTGTCAATGAGACACTCGTCCAGATCTGTTATCAACGGTAAAAAGTGGGTGTCAACCTGGTGTATCACGAGAGATTAGATACCTGATAAACAGACAGACCGCAGACATAGCCCTGTTACCACCTACAGATTTTGGACTGCCGATAGATTTGCCGGCTAATACTTGACAGATTTTTTTCTCTTTCAGAAATCTGACAAGCGGATATAGAAAATATAGTAGGTCTGTGACAGATCGGAGTTCCGATTTGGGGATTTTGACACCACTTTCCGAACAAATCAGTCACCGATCAACTCACCATGGTTTGATTTTCTCGGGAAGAAAGTATATCACGGGTCTAAAAGTCGTTTTGGGGCATATTCTTTGCACCACCTGATATGAAATAAAGGATTGCCGACGAGTTGAACAGTGGATTTCGTCGGAGGTGAATGAGGACGGACGTGTTATGAAAGATCCGTCAGTAAGTGAAAACAGAGCAATGATTTTTAAAACTTTGCGCAGATTTGAAGAGTTCTCTTCCCTGCAGTTATTTACACATACTTGAAGGAGTGTTTCCTGAAAACCGTCGATCATTTTGTGGGCAAATGAAAAAGTACTTTACAGGACTTTCACTATGTTAAATGCGATATGTATCTATCTATTACAGTATCGATTATGTTGTGATAACAATACCAAAGTGCCCCCGGATGACCAGTATCGTTTGCTATCTATTAAAGCATGCCATAACGGCTGATAACCATAAATGAGCACTGTGGAATTTGTGACATCATTAAAAACAAAAAACAAACGTGGTAGTGTCCTCCTGATGAAGGTCAACAAACGGTAATTATCTCAGTGATTGAAAGTAACGGTATATTTGTTGTGGGTAAAATGTCCTGCTTACTGCGATATTTTCCAGAATACTTTGAATATATTTGTTGGCCCGATCCCTCCATACACCGTCAGGATGAACGCAAACTAACCAGGTATGGCTCTGATTATTGTTTATTGATGAAGGTCAAAATCTGTATCTAGTATTTCTATAAGTTTGTGGTAAGTAACCACACAAGGCCATTTCCAGCTTGTATCTTTGCAGATGCTATACTTAAGTCTGGCTTAGATCTATTCATTCTCGTAAAGTGAAAATTGCTTACATATATAAAATACCACAATCGAAGGATTACTGGCCATGGGTATAAGTATTTTGTAATGACCTATCAGTCATGGATACCAGAAATAGCGACATTGAGCATCAGCTGCTGCCACCTATAGGATTTGTAAGAATGTCTTAAGACATGCTGACATCATTTAACCCTTTAAAGGCGGAGGTCTGTAGCAGAGCCCTGTTGGTCAGGGCGGGTACTTGGGAATGGTATAACGCCAGGGGACAGGTCGTTTTCCCTCCAAACCAATATACAAATTTGATTGTTTGATCATGTGATAAGACATGTCATCCTTATTGTTTTTTATTTGTTTTACCAAATAATATTAATTGCTATATCACAGGTATATCCCCTGAAAGTTTCATATTCATTATTCATTTCTTCATAAAACAATGAAATCGTAAATATCATTAATTTCATGAATATAATGCCTCAAGGTATTATCCGGTCTATGTTGGGGAATGCCTCAAGGCATTACCCGCTCTGAAAGGGTTAATGGTTACTGTCAGATTCCACCTCTGTGATGATTTCGAAATAGAATTCATATAATATCCACAAGTTACTTCCTCCTGGCATTGTGAGGTGTTTTATCGTCATTAAAAGCATAGACCCAGCTACAATCGAACAACACAAGTTGTGTTTAAGGCTTACTCTGATAGTGAACATCTATAACACATCCCAGAGAGGGCGCCACTACCACAGTTTGACACAGTTTGTTCTCGTTCTCACGAACGAGGAATGTATTTCTGTCGGTTGAATTCCGTCACTGTGGGATACATGGCACGGCAATTGCTTGGCCAGATTTGTTGTATAATGGATAGGGGCCATCTATAAATTACGTACGCAGAATTTCTGTATTTTGGACGTCCCTTGCCACCCAATCTTGTACGCAATAAACAAAGATAGGACATACATAAAATTTCCAAAATTGTTAGCCCCCCCCCCTACCCCACCCCTGTCAGTGCGTAAGTACCTGATGGATGGCCCCATAGCGTTCCCAGATAGCTACAACACATCTCAGGTTCAATTAGCGATTTCACTAAGACGCCTAGAGTTTTAAATTCTCGCGAGAGAGACGCGGTTCACTGAATGGGTGATTGCTGGAATGTCATTATATTATCTCTCCGAAGAGATATTAATTTATATAAGCTTTGCATAATCTTTGCGCAGTTAATCTTAGAGCACTTCTCTGCATGTCTGTTTCCACTCACTGATATGGAGTCTAGTGGCGAATAGGTGGCCAGTGGAAGATGACTATAAAACCATTTTCTACTGGCCGACAAAAACACCACCGATTTATTGAGTTCTCCAAAAAGTCAGTGGTCAGTGGTGGTAACTAAAAATCGGTGAGGGTGTAGTGCATGCTTTGTTTATGCCGCAATTAACAGATCCATACTGACAAAACTGTCCTCTAAACACAATGACCATCGCGGTAGTGGCCTTATTGCATAATCTAAGAACAATTGATTACTGAACACTTCTCTGCACGTCTGTTTTCATTCACTGATCTGGGAGGTGTATTACAGTAGTGACGATCTTGGATCTGCAGGGAGCTGTTTCAAAAGTCGAGTGAAGTCTATGGTTTTGAAACAGCTCCCAGGACCGTTTCCGTTGCACAGTCGAATTATCTTACCTGCGCATGTATGGCAAAGGTATATCCAAATAGGTCTTAGACCATCAGTGATCGTTTCAACTCAACAGGTCTATACAACACCTTGTCTATAAAACACCTCCCTGGCGTTAGTGGTTCCCGACTGCAGATCGGCGGCGAATATTCGGCCAGTGAAAAATAGTATAGGGGCATCATTAAAGTACATACACAAAGCTTCTGAGGGATTTGACCCCACCACTTATGGAATGGACAAGTGTCTTTAAACGTCATCCATAAAGTATTTATAAGCATATGTTCTGGAAAATTTAATCCCTCCCTCCCCATCTTGAATGGATTAAAGAGGTATGCAAAATGTCCATAGTTTGTACCACATACATAAATACATACTTTATTCATGGCCCCTAGGGAACTGAAGAGCCTGTTATAAATCTGCTGACTCACCTGTACACCGGAAGCCGTCGCCCGTGTATCCCGGCAGGCACTCGCACCTGTAAGTTCCCGGCAGGTTGATTGTTGTAGCAAAGTAGGAACAGTTGTGTGGCACGCCTGGCTCACTCTCGTCAATGTCTGTATACCACGAGAGAAATGTGAAAAACATTTATTAATTCTGATAAATGCTAATCAGGTATGAAATCTTGTCCTAGTGTACAATTCAAATTTTAAAGGGAAGCCAGCCCTGGCCATAGATTTTCTAGATCTAAATTATTAAGAGAAAACGTAGTTACTGAGCCTGTTAGGATGGCCGATCGAGGTATTTTATAGTGCAAAAGGCCGAGAATAACATCCCTACTAACTCGGTCACTACTTTTTCTTCTTATACCTAAACAACATTGAAAAACACCATTTTATGTACTTGCGAATCCTTCATGACGGGCTCATTCACTATGTCACAGTGAGCCCGAACATCATTTATACTGCACCCCTAGCAGCAGTAGTACTTCATTGACGTTCAGCAATACTTATATAATAATAACCAGATGATATCTGGACTACAAGTAAGAAGACCTTTTTTAAATTTATGTAATGGTAGAGGTTTATGAGGTGTATTGATATTTAGACTAGAATGGAGGCATTGACTTTGAGAATTGCACCATTTTAGGTGTAGACTAATCTGGAACCTTATTAGTCAGGTATATTACTCAGATACCGCTAGAAGAACATTGCTAGTTCTTTGGAAAAACTCGAATTAATAAATATATTAAAATCTTTTAGGTGAAGTCCATTTGAAAGCCAGATATTCAATGGCTATGCTGGAAAGGCTAGTACCCAGCCAACTGTTTAATCAATCTTTTTTTGGATGAAAATCAATTCGGTTTTACATGTAGCACTTTATATAGACATTAAAAACGCCTTTGATGGTGTGGATCATTATTTTCTGCTTTACAATTTGCGGAGATAGGAATTGGGCCGACGTTATTATAATGGTTCGAAGCAAACTTGGGAAACAGAATCTGCCATGCCAAATTTGGAAATGAAAATTCCTCAATGAGGGATTTAAAATTCGGGTTACCTCTGGGTTCCATACTGGACCCTCTGTTATTCCTCATTTATATCTATGATTTGCCAGATAGTTTCAAGGGACATATTCCTATGATTTATGCCGACGTCCTGACGTAGCAAGTGAACATAGATTAAATAGAGTAAAGTCCATTTACTCAAGCGGGCCTCACTCTTATTTCTAATACTTTGGGACGGGTCTTGGGGAAATGGGCAGGAAAGGAAAATGTTACTCTAAGTTATTCTATACTTACCCGCATCCATGTTCATTGTAAATATCATTACATAGATCCCAAGTGGATCAAGATCATGACTGATGATTGTTACCTAACCAACATAATGATCTGATTGTACGGAAGAACAATGTGTATACATTGAGGACATCAAAAAGGATTTTAAAAGGGGAAAAAAAAGGAAAGCTACGCACCTCGGCATGAAAGTCCATCCAGATGAAGCACGTATCCCGGCCTGCATTCACACTTGAAGGACCCAAGTGTGTTGACACAGGTGTGTTGACACTCAGGCGAAGTGGGGCCACTATTACACTCATCAATGTCTGCAACGGATTTTAATAGAGGATCAAGAGATAATATTAACACATTCATAGTTATAAACATTAGATAGTTTCCTTACTGTAATACTTAGAAAAAAGAAGAGATGCAATGAAGTAATCAGGTGGAACTCCCTGTCACCTGTACTCCGTTAAATTAAAACTATTAAAAATAATTATTTAAAGAGGAACAAAAGAGAACCTTACACCTAAGTGTGCCATGCACAATTCAGTGACCTGAAACGATACCAGGAAATGCTTACCTTCACATTCTCTGCTACCAGTGTAGCTCGAGACAAAGCCGTCCTTACATATGCATTGGTAGTCACCCGGGAAATTGTGACAGTTGGCATAGTTGTCACATTGTGACAGGCCCTCCGTACACTCATCCACATCTATGAACAAATATACAATAGAATTCATGTTAGAAAAGATTTGATCTCTCATGCAATAAGGTGAATTATGCTATGATCATAGTCCCTGTCTGGATTCCCTCAGATGACTTGATAAATGATCAATGAGTACATTCAACACAGTTTAAATTGTACCTGAGCTTTAAGAAACAATTGGGAATTAAAAAATAATACCTACAGAGTCAACACGTTACATTATACAATATCATAATTGCAGATTTTCCAGCTGTCCGCTGATTTATGTGGTCAGGGTGTAAACAGTCATCGGGTGGTGGCTCCTGTGAATTCATCTCTACACGTAATCGTCGACCCCAGAATAAACAGAACATTTCGCTTGAATAGGGCCATCGACTCTGTGCCATGTAGTTTTTCACTTCCGGTCACCGATTATATGTAACTGTTACAACTGATCCGTGGTCAGGTGGTGCTAGATTGCATACAGTGGGGATAAATAGTCGTCTGCCTGAAAATGCGCCCTAAAAGTGTCGACTAGCCGGTGGGTGGTGCTAAAAGCAAGAGTCAGTGGCCAGAATCGTCAAGTGGAACGCCACAAAATTATAACACACTCACCAACACAGTCGACCATGCCATCCCAGAGTTTCCCTCCCAGGTGGTAACCTCGGCCACAGAAACACTGCTCCTCACCGTCCACGGTCGCGCACTTTCCCGTTTTACACCTGATGAACTTGCATGATTCTGAAAATGATTTACAAATATAAAATACAATTACATGCTGCCTGAGGATTCTCTACGATGAAATCGCCGTAGATCGCTGACATCCACCAAGGATTACAGAAACAACGACCCCTCTGAAGTTGATGACTTACTCCCCACCGATCTGCGGTCAGGAACCACCGATCGGTGAATAGGAACAGCCTGGCATTTGAAATGATCACCGATTAATTTGGCGAAATTATGTAATTAGGTCATCGACTTAGTAAATGAATGATACGATCAAAATGCCTGGATTTCGTCACTAAGACTCAACGTTTAAACCATGAACAATAAATCGTTAGACATCTGTAAAATGGAGGAGAAACAAGGTATACACATCGTTGCCGTTTCCGTAGGCCAACTGAAAATAGCCCATGCAATGCACCCTTACCGATTTTGCTATACCGCCACCAACAGACTCTTAAAAGTTAAGACCATATCGCCTCCCTACTCCAAACCAGAGGTATCTTGCTGAATAATTAGTATTGATTT
The DNA here is from genome assembly GCA_950022655.1 of Alentia gelatinosa. Lineage (NCBI taxonomy): Eukaryota > Metazoa > Annelida > Polychaeta > Phyllodocida > Polynoidae > Alentia > Alentia gelatinosa. The sequence continues at coordinate 78,108,428 of OX465579.1, read as the reverse complement.
AGTGGTATGATATCTACTATTTATAATGATCTACCATGTGGGCTCTGGACTAGAAGAGATGTGGTTCACTTACCCGGACCTAAACATGAAACTCCATCGGCAGCGAGTTCGAGTCCTTTAGGGCAGGTACAGTTGTAGCAGGAGCCGGAATGTACACAGCCACCCTCACAGAGTGGCTCGTTCTGTACAGCGCACAAGTCATCGTCTGTGAAATATATATAATCTACATTATTGGCTGTCACAGTTACAGCATACAAGTCATCCTCTGTCACATGTACAGCTTACAGGTTATTGTCTGAAAAACGCATAAAGAAAAACACATTGTTGTTTGTCACACATACAGGTTAAAGGTCAGCATCAGTCACACATACAGCACAGGTTATTGTCTGTCAAACTCATACAGCAAACAGATTATGGCCTGTCACACATACAGTATATGAGTCAGCATCAACCACACAGGTCACCATCTGTCACACATACAGCATACCCATCTTTATCTGTCAAACACATATAGTAAACAGATTATTGTCTGTCAAACATACAGTATATGGATCATTGTCTGTCACACATACAGGATAAAGCTTTCGGAAAAAATGGTCGAATGAGAGCTTTGCATACTGTGATGTGCTTCAAATGTCTTTCTACATTGTGTCTATAGAGGTTATCGCATACATTTTGCATACATCATACAGGTTATTGTCTGGCATACATCCAGCAGGCAGGTCATCATCGGTAACGCATACAGAAAACGGGTTATCGATGGTCAAACATACAACTTACGGGTCATCGTCTGTCACACATACAGCTTACATAATACAGGTTATTTTCTACCAGATTTATATAGACCCTCTAGAGGTTACTAAAATGATTTCCAATTTGAAGATTAATACAAACCGTTAAACTGCTATAATTTCGGGTTATGGGTCATATGATCATAATAACGCTATATTGAGAAGAATTCTTAACGAACTAGGCTTAGAGCCTTGAGAATCGACTGACCTGCTTCCCGTGCTAAAGATTTACATCAATGCAATCCATACATTCCTATAATTTCAATGATGCCACCTAAAAGGAATACAGTGTGCCGGTGGGTTCTCAAGGCTCTAAGACTAGTTCATTAAGAATTCTTCTCCCATAGAGCGCAGTGAGAACCTTTTACAGAATACGACTTAGAGAGTGTGAAATCTTATGAGGGACACAGAGAAAACACAAATATGTTTCTGATGTTATCTTAACCTGGAAAAATCTATGTTTATCGCATTGATTATGAGTTACCGTATTCGCAAGCCTGTTGGGTACGAGTTACTAACGTGTATAACAGGCTAGGATTCATCATCTGTCACACATACATCACAAATCCAAAAGGAAGTTCATTGAGTTAATTAATATACCAGAGGGCAGCTAGATACAGCTCTTCTCAAATGTTAAAAGGAAATATTGATGAGAACAGATATCTCGGCTTTTTGGCAAAATTGGACATCAACTACTATTCTCACCCTCCTGAAAGGTCAATCAAGAGGCAGACTTGAGATGACTATGTTCAATTTAATACAAGATACAAAATACGAAACATCATGGATACCTAAGATGCTTATAAATCATTCCAAAAAAGAAAGACTTATTTCACTTATACCCTGACAGGAGACTGAAGGAAAATTTTCTTCTTCAAATTTATAATGAACTTTGATCTTATTTACTGAGCTGTTACTTACTTTCTTGCTTTGTTGTTATGTTGTTTCATAAAAATTATAACATTACAAATGGAAAACTTTGCACTCGCACTTTATGACAACTGATCATGCAAGAAACCCAACTTAATAAGACGCTGATCTACGGTCAGTATAAATAAAAGATTAAAAAAAGTATTTGTGAATATATGATAAAAGACAATCATTTGATGATAAAAGGGGCCAAATTTACCAAATATTACAATTGTTAGAGAAGTGAGTGTGAGAAAGGAATGAGAAAATCTAGCACTGTTTCTATTGGCAGGTTGTTTTTTCATTCGGTGTAAAATTTAATGTTCTTGGCGTAAAGGCTTCCGCCTTTAACTTACCAACGCAGAGAGATGAGTTCGTCGCCGACACCTTCGTCCCGATGGGGCATGCGCAATGGTAACTGCCAGCGGTATTGATACAGGTGCCTTCACAGCCGTGATCTCCGGCACACTCGTCAATATCTGATAATACATTAGCATAAAGTAAAACTGATCGAGCGAAGCAGTAAGTGGAAAGATGTATTCATAAAGAACAAGCTTACTAAGGTCGTACATTATACAGGACGAGGTGAGACTTTACGTTTATTTACTGCAAGAGGCCGTGAACTGAGTTCGGTGAATAACATTGATCTCATCGATTCTTGTATAATGTATAATGGCTGACATACAAATGTGTCCGTTAATAACTGACATATAAATGTGCCCCCATGGATGTAATATATGTGCCTATGTGTGCATATTTATGGCTGACATATAAATGTACCTTTTATTAACTCACACAAAGGTGTCCTCTTCAATGATTGACACAGATGTGTCCTTTTAATAACTGAAATATAGATGTGCTCTTTAATTGCTGACATATATATGTGACCTTTAATGACTGACATACATATCTTCCTTTTGATGTTTAATATGTAGATGTGTCTTTTGATAACTAACATGTCTCTACTCACCGTGGCAGGCGTGAGTGGCGTTCGGCTCGTACCCGTTCTCACACGTGCAAGTGAAGGAGCCCGCGGGGGTGTCCACACACTTACCCAACTTGTGGTCGCACGGGTTAAGAGGCGCGATCTGACACTCGGGTCGGTCTGCCAATGAGAGAAAGAAAGGATGTATAAAATAGTGCTATCAATTGCTATTTTACAACGAAATGTATCTCTCATAATGAAGCAATATGATGTTCTATAGGTTTTTCCAGTATGTATTCCTTTCAAATTGTTTCAGCAGAGTGGTTATTTCTAGCCTCATGCTAATATATGCAATGAGATACCGGAGAGATGTTGAAAAAAAGATTTTCAAGAATACATAGATCGTAATATATGCGTTTATTCCTGCACACATTGTATAACCTGAGAATTAGTTACCTTGTTCAGTACATGAGAAAGTATAATTGGGGATATATGCTTATTGCATGCACTAAGCTGTAGGTCTGTCAATGTTACTAATGATGCACTGGCTTGGACAGTATATAAGCTATAAAAAGAAAAAAAATCATAGAGGATATGTAGTGAGTAAGACCTCCTGAAAACTTGAAAAATGCAATCCCAAAGTGAAACGATTCAAATGAAAATAAAACATTATTTAGGTGTGTGTGAGTGTGCTTACCCATACATGTGCGGCCGTCATTATTTAGCCACCAGCCCTCACGACAGTCACACTTATAACTGTTGAAGATGTTGATACAGATCTGACCACACTGGTGCCGACGGTTGTCGCTAGAGGGCAGTTCGCACTCATTCACATCTATGAAAAGACGTGAAAAGATATCTGATGACTGGTAAATCAAGTTAAACTCTGTATGTATAAATAGACAATAATCGGTGGTTTTGTGGACAGGCGGACGTAAACCACGAGAGGTTGACGCGTAGTAATACACGGGCGCTAGGGAGTGTAATACGACGTCAACCTCGAGTGGCTTACAGAGCCGCCTGTCCACAAAACCATCGTTTATTGCATTTATTGTCCATCTTTTCGAACAAATTAAACCCAGTAATTGCCATATAAAAGGGTATAACAATAGGGACTATTTCTTTGGTCTATAGCAAAAGGGACTATTTTTCCCGTATACCATGGTTTTGAGGCCGTATACCACAGGTTTGAATCCGTATACCACACTTATGGTATCTGACAGGTTTTATACAATGGCTCGTGGCTTACTGAGTCCCCATACATTTTCAATTGGGGCTTTGTATACGATGGATAATAAAGGTCTAGTATGTAGACTCCGTAGTTGGGTATAAAGTACACAGAGTAGTGCTAGAGCTGCTCATCCCATAGCCTTCTATACAAGGCTGTTCTATTCTTTGTCTCACGATTGTTAAATCAAGTATGTACATTGAACAGAGCAACACCTGAGCAAATCGTTCTGTCACCCTCCATGCCATGTTTAACATTGTTCTACTCTAACTTGTACAATGCACGGTAATTCAGGTTATAATTTGTTCCACCCTTTGTTTTATTTTGCTTGGCAAATCAATTTACACTCTGTTCTTCTCTTTATTGTATTTCGCTTAATAAATCAGTTTAAATACCTCGTTCTACTCTGTGTTGTTAATGCTTGATAAATCAGATTATACCCTGTTCTAATCTTTGTTGTACAATGCATGGTATTTTTAATGTGTTTGGGACACAGAGGCCAGTGCCTGGGTGTTCTTTCTGACTCCTTGTATGCCAGGTAGTACTTTGTTCTACTCTTTGTCAGCTAGATATACTTTGTTCTACTCTTTCTTGAAAAAGCCTTAATATGTATGTTGTGTATGAGATACTATGGAGAAACCAAACAAGAGTTAGTCGTGTTGGTGTTTATCGTACGGCGACAAGATCGTGTATTACTGCGCGAGGCGAAGCCAAGAGCAGTAATAGGGCGATTGTCATTAACACGACTAACTCGAGTTTGGTTTAGAATTTATCCTACCCGCCTGTCTAAATTACTTCTACATTAACAGATGACGTCATTTGTCAAGTGCATCCCACTAGAGCGATATTTTTCATTTTTCTGAACTCCAGACCGAATACAGTGACTCAATGTTAAGCCTATGGAGTTTTTTTATCAGGGGTAGGATAAAGACCCATACATGTGCAACATGCTTCATATCTTTCCATCCTTGGTACTATTAGGTCAGGAACTTACCAGCCCCGATAAGGTTCTCCATAGGTTTCTCTCCTGGAACCGAAGAATTCTTGTCAGGAACCTTTTCCAGTCGTAGTGGTGGACTCCAACTTACGACACAGATCCCGATTCAACAACCACTGGACCCCGATTCAAAATCCATAGTCCTTACGTCTAGATTCGACATTTTTGATATTTTCTCTGACTGGAATCCAACCGGGAACCTTATTGGACACATTCTGATTGGAATAAAACCGTTCCGATTGGCATTTCTGGTGCGCCGTGAGTCATGGTGCCGTTCCCGATTCATTCACAAAACAAATCCAAGCAGTATATGAAAAATATCGGAAACTAATCGGGAACATCAAAAGCTTGATGTGCTTTCTTGGGGAACCCGATGGGAATTATCAATAAGAATTCTCTTGGGAACTTTATCGGAGTTGATGGGCTCAGACTCTTACTAGTATATTAGGTATACATACAGAACACACTATCAAGAAACGTCACACAATTTCATACAATTGTTTATATGGCATCAGTTGTTTTCATGGAATGATATCATGAAGCGGAGCTGAGTGATATCTGTAGCAGAAGACATCGAACACTATGTAAACAGTTATATGAAAGTGAGTGATATTTAGATTCTATCCTACCCCATGGTTTTAATTGCAAATGTCACCCATGGCATATAAGTATTATATGACATAGCCATGGCATACAGTCACAGCATCCTGTTAAGTCTATGGATATTTATATGAGGAGTAGGATAAAGAACAGTGCCTGGACAACTCGTCCTCTCCCTTTCCATACCAGGTTATAATTTCTCCTACTGGTATAATGCTTGGTAAATCAGGTTATACTTTGTTCTTCTCTTACGGGTATATCAGGTATCTATAGAGTAAACACAGAGCAGTACCTAAACAACTCGTCCCGTCCCCTTCCATGCCAGGTTTTACTTTGTTCTACTCTTATTGGATATATACCAGGGAAGTAAGTGCATCCGTACAAGTAAATCGTTTCGTGGTGCGATTTCATCATACTTTTTAGTATTCTCATTATTGCAATCTAATATTAGATGCGTATTATGATCCTGCACCTACGCTCGTTTTCGTAAACTTGTTTCCTCATCTTGTATGGAAGACCGATTGTATATCGAATACAAATGTCTAGATAAAAAAATAAAAATATAAAAGGTATCTGTGAGATACACATAACAGTACCTGAGCAGCTGGTGCCGTCCCCCTCCATGCCCTCCTGACAGGCCTCACACTCAAACTCGCGCAGGTCCGTGCTGCGGGCGGCGGCGCGCGGAGTGCGGTCTGTGCATGCTGTAACATCACGGGCGTGTGTAATGACTAACACAGAAGAGTAGGAGTATATGGAAAATTTAGTGAATGAATTTTCCTGGATAGATTTGTAAAGAGATACATTAACTGGAGTAATTAGGAGGTGATGAAGTAATTAGACACGAGGCAAGAAGCCCAACACAGTAGGGTATGATAATAGGTTCATAGTTTCTTGCAGGTTGGGTGGATAGCATCCGATGTGTCCGGTGTCCGGGGAGAAAGTGGCCGAGTGTAAGGAGGCCAGTTTGAATTATGTGTGCCCACGTGACCGGTGCGGCCCACGTGGGCGGCCGGGATACGGGACTATGGCGTGCCTGGTTACCGACCACTTTTCTGTTTCCAATTATCGCCGACCACCCTGGTTAGCCCTAATGCAGGCATGTGGTGAGGGTTTATGACAATAGTTATTCGGGAATTAATCAATACCTATATCAAAAGATCAACACTAAGTGAAAAGTTGTGAATGCGAATTACATAACATAAGCCTAAATTCAAAAAAGGGAAAATGTTAGTCTGATATAAGGTGTAATAAAACGTAGATACAAATGACGTTCTTATTTCAATATGAGACGCTCCATGAGACACTTACACCAACAACAAACATCATCTGAGTTTTGCAGCTAGCTCCACATGCTACTCATGCTGGGTTTCATCACCATCTCCTGGCTAATCCCTACCATAAGTTGGAGGTACAGGTAGCGAGTATTGAGCTTCGTAGCTTTTACGATCGATCCTAGCAGAGTACCAGCAGTCATAAAAACGAAAGATCCACGAATAATCGGCTAGTAGAATGTTATCAATCATCAACTGTCAGGGTTGCTGACCTAGGGAATGAACCTCCTTCCTTTATTGCTGATATAATTGCAATAATAGAACTGACTGGGAGTATGGAATATGTAATGAGTACCGCGCTCTTCCATTAGACAAGGAGATAACAGTAGCTCTTAGTTTCTGTGGATACTGGACTAGTCACCCCGAAAAGCCTAGGGATTTGTTTGGGGAACTCGTCTCAAAAAGAAAACGAATACATCCCGCTCCGTCCTCTAGAATACATATTAGATACATATGAACTAGTGGGCTTCAAGTCGTATGCTAGGAAATAAATTGGTGATTGTTTGGTATGTGTCCCTAGTCGTTATCGAGCCTGGAGTGCACATTGATATGAACGAGGCGATAGCCGCGTGAATACTTTCAAGCGCTCCAAATGAGATGGCGAAGGGGGCTGAACGTGAATATGAGTTACAATACACATTTATAAGCCTGTTGAATACAAGGCCCTAATGTTAAGCCTATGGACGTTTATCCCAGGACAAGATAAAACCCTGACTTAAGGTCATTGACCGATAAAATCGATTTAAATGTAATCAGGGACAAAACTTGTACGGGGCGACTTCACGGCCCGAACTCTTCACATCATGATGGGTTTTTCATGAAAGAACATTCGTTTCGTAGCGAAATCTGCAGTGGCCATTTCTAGAATCTTGTCTTACCGCCATAGCAGGTGGTTGGTCCGCAGCTGTCAACGTCCAGTTCACAGTACGCCCCGGCATACCCCGCCTTGCAGTCACACGTGCCTTTTACGAACGACCCCAGCCGGTCCTGTAGCGTCATACGCAGATGGAGATATAAACAAGATCCAAGTTTTGTCATGTTTGGAAGCAAAGATAGTTGACATTTTCTCTCCTTTTTTGACTACAAAACGGCAATATTTAAATTGATATTAGTCCTACTATATAAACACAAATGGAAAATGCAAAATATAATCTAAGCAGGAATTAAACTTATTTGAATAATAATTTACTGAATTACTACAATATTTACTGAAAACCAGTTACTATAATCAGAATGTGCAAGTATAGGTCACAGGTATTCAGAGCAGCCACGTTTCATAGTGAACTTGGGTAAGATTTTTTCAAATGAGGGGCTGATGACTATGATTGGTCCAAAGGGCTCCCTGGCGGAATACATTGGCAACACCTCTTGTGAGGGTCAAGGGGTGTAAGCCCCTCGGAATCTCTTAATATCTGGAGTCTTAAGTGTGTTCTAGGGGTAGGAAAGTCTATCAAATACTGTGCGGAATAACCTTTGAAATAATGAAGATAGAAATAATTCAAAGCTGTCTGATACTGCTATTTCGTAAGAATTATAAAATCGCTCAAGTTCCACTGAGACTTTGCAGCCCTGAATGTTCTACGAAAAGCTTTCACCAAAACTTGTAGGTTTCTTCTTTAGTACTCAATGAAAGCAATTTAAAAAAGAAAAAGATATATTAAACACGAAAAAGAAGAACAAAATTAACTCACCTGAACAATATCCGAATTACAACTGGCATCATTCTGACATGCGCAGAGGACTACTTCCGGTTTGAGCGTGGAGGCCACGCCGTCGGTATCCATGGCGACAAACTCCATGTAGAAGTAACTGTTGGGGGTTGTCCAGGTGAATCTACCCTTATACTGATCGGGGTCGTTCTCCAGGGGTTTGACGGGCACCCGGTGCTGGGTCCGCTGCCCGTCCTGCTCTGTCACCACGAAGATCTCCACTGGCCCCCCCTGGTGGTAGTCGCGGGCAGACAAGTAGATTTTCCAGCTTTCGTTGGCGGTGAAGACCAGTCTGGATTTACGGGAGGTGAATTGTGGCGGAAAGTTACCTGACATGTGAGATAGAATGTACAGCATTTATTAAAGAGTGACACTGGGTCTGTTTAAAATCCTACGAACAATACTAGAGGTGTCATTTGACTGTCTTCCCGCAGGTATCGTTTGATATATTCAAGGATTGTTCGTCCAAACCACCCTGGACGATGTTTTAATAGACATCTATTTCAATAAATACTGAATGGATTTTAATGATTTTACAGGCTATATGTGGGATTATGTAATGTTACGAGATATAATATTTTCAAGTCGAATATCAGAAAAGTATGTTATTATTCGACGATAAATACCTGACAAAACGTGGACATTCGTGAGGCTGCTTGCCACAGGATGTGTGTATTGTGCTGGGGCTATCGGAGGTGTGCCTTAAGGGTTAAAGAACGTATGCACACAAAATACCCTATAATTTGGACTCCCATCCCCACTGCGTATATCCTTTCCAGATGACCCCTAACTCACCAAGGATGGATCTGTCCTGTAATTGAAGAGTACCATTTAGGGTATAGTGTATATGACTGACCCAGGACAGCTCTGTCCTGCAGTACAGGTTTACCATAGAGTGTATAATATAACTCACATGGGCGGCTCTGTCCTACGGTAGACGTTGGTCATACAGTGTGTAGGGGTTATTTGCTCCTGCACTAGAAGGTATTGTAAACATGACTCACCCAGGGTGGCTTGGTCCTGTGTTGGAAGTTTACCATAGAGTGGACATAGTAAACATGGCTCACATGAGTGGCTCTGTCCTTCGGTACAGGTTGGCCATACAGTGTGTGAGGGCTTTTTGCTCCTGCAGTAGAAGTTTACCATTCAGTGTATAATAACATGACTTCAGTGTATAATGAACTCACCATGGGCGGCTCGGGCCGGGCCTGTGGTAGAGGTTTACCCTTCAGTGTATAATGAACATAACTCACCAAGGGCAGCTCTGTCCTGCAGTAGAAGTTTACCATTCAGTGTTTAATAAACATGACTCACCATGGGAGGCTCGGGCCTGTGGTAGAGGTTTACCCTTCAGTGTATAATGGACATGACTCATCAAGGGCGGCTCTGTCCTACAGTAGAAGTTTACCCTTCAGTGTATAGTAAACATGACTCACCAAGGGCGGCTCTGTCCTGCAGTAGAAGTTTACCCTTCAGTGTATGATAAACATGACTCACCAAGGGCGGCTCTGTCCTACAGTAGAAGTTTACCCTTCAGTGTATAATGGACATGACTCACCAAGGGCGGCTCTGTCCTGCGGCAGAGATGCCATGGTGTCGCGGGTCTGCTGCGCCCACGTGATGTCGCCAGTGACAAGCAGCTCATACAGACAGTATTCTTCTGGCCTCGTCCTCCTGTCACACAGCGAGTATAAATCATGGTTAGAATTTGAAATAGAGGAAATAAATTCTTGGGGCTTGGAATAATGGATGACATATTTTTGTACATGGAATTGACTACTACAGAGAAACTGAGAAAACATGGAAAATCAATAATGGCCATGGAATAAGGCTGTGGGTGTGTTTATTTCTGCGAATTGATCTCAATCAAATTTACATGAATTCAGTACTGAGCGATAAACAAAAATAATAAAAAAGTGAAAAACATTGTTATATTCGATTAACAAAGATATAGGCCATCACCACAAGTGGTAGTCTTCCTGTAGAAAGTCACAAACAAGTAACAGATGAACATCCATCTTCAATAACAACTCTTCAATACCTGCTGAATACTGCGTTTAATCGAACAATGAAGGTAAATAAGGATAAGAGTTGATGATATGAATGTATCTAGCACGCTCTGGTGCTAAAATCGTGTCCAAACTATCGAACTCTTCGCTTCTGCTCACGGGTTTGTGGTTCACAGCTATTGCCCAGGGTCCCGTACTGTGTCCTTTGTGGTGGAGGTGAGGAAGCGGTCAAATGAGGGGCCATACTCGTCCACTTGGTTCTAGTCATTGCACAACTTCCAAAAACATCTAAAACCTGATTGCACCACCATCAAAACCGGTCTGGGTAGGCTCAGCTGCGACCTCAGACTGACAGACATCTGCTCTGGTGGCCAGTATCGAGGCAAATAGTGGCCCAGAAATCTTCCCCTGAAGGGTCTAAACATATCCACAAAACTAGCAGTAACAAGGTCAGATACTTACCAACGTACTAACTTCACTTACTCCTTATCAATATTATCACATTCTAATCTTATAATCATAATTTCAATAATTCATTGCTATTTAACAGAACAATCTAATTATTTCACCAGATGATCTCATGATCATTATCATTCCTGATGAACAAATAAGGAAATTAAGAAAAATATCATTAAAGCAATAAAAAAGAGAAAATAAAGAAATAAAAAGAGAATAAATCATCTCGAACATGATGCGAATATACACATGAAATAATGAACAATAAATGACCTAACTCAATAAATGAATACTGATCTCACCCGTGCGCGGTGCAGGCGGTGAGCTCGCTGTCACTCAGCAGTGTGTAGTTCTCCGGGAAGTAAGGCAGGAACTTGTTGTTGAAGAAATTGTTGGCGTCAGGGGGGTAGGTGTACCAGCGGAACAGGGTGTGGATGTTAGCGTATGTCGGTCCGTTCACGTTACGAAGCGACCCTACGAGGGACCGGTTTGCATCAATACATATCATTGGCTTAGGTTTAAATGCAGTTTAGCAAATAAAATGCAGGCTATTTCAGTAAGTTTGCTTGGCAATAAGGTAAAGTCAACGGTTTTGAACAATGAATTAAAGCGGGATTCACACAATGGGATTCATGTACCACTCAGTATGTTTGTCTGAGACAAATCCTGCTGAAATTCTGTACTCTAACATTACCCTACCCCTGGATGAAAGTAGGAAGCAGTAGCTGGGAAAATAAAATTTTATTGAATTTTATGTAGTAAAGTAGTAGATAAAATTTTATGTCGACCTTACTGGACGACATGTTAAATGAAATATTAATATGATGTAAGTAAGAATACATGGAATAATTGACATTAGAATAAAAGTCAATTATGATGATGTTATAAGATAAAAATACAATGTTGAATTGTATGATAGGTAATACAATGATAATTGTATGATAATAAAAAAGGCCCTACGTGAGTAGGTGAGAGGGAGAAGGTGTGGGTGGGTGGGACGAGAAAGGTGTGGAGTACGTGTGTACTGTATGGAGGGTAGAGTAGAAGTGAGACCGGGGTCCGGACCGGGGTCGACCCCGTGACTGCGTGGTACGTGTGAAAGCCGCGAGGGGGCAGGAGGGGCGCCTGTGAGGCGCGGTAGAGGGGGACACCAGAGGTGGCAATGACTACCCCTGAGCCAGGCCCATGAGTCACCCATTACCCTACCCCTGGATGAAAGTAGGAAGCAGTAGCTGGGAAAATAAAATTTTATTGAATTTTATGTAGTAAAGTAGTAGATAAAATTTTATGTCAACCTTACTGGACGACATGTTAAATGAAATATTAATATGAGGTAAGTAAGAATACATGGAATAATTGACATTAGAATAAAAGTCAATTATGATGATGTTATAAGATAAAAATACAATGTTGAATTGTATGATAGGTAATACAATGATAATTGTATGATAATAAAAAAGGCCAAGAAGCCAAGTAAAAAATAGGAGAGGGAGGGGGAGGGAAGAATTTATGAGTCCTTTTGGTTTAGGGATTTGATGAGAGCGAGGTTCACCGCTTTCTCGTTATCATTCTTGATATAAGAGCGGTGGGCATTTGACTTCCACCCTCCGTACTGCTGTATGGAGATTTCAGGCATCCCAGCCTGGAATGCCTGTGTTGCCGCTGCCTTGCGAAGGCTGTGCAACGTATAGTTCGAATCCTGTCGTGCGGCCACGAGTAGCTGCTTCCATGCCTTGGTAAGCATACGCGTTGTCACCGTGGTTCGGTCCTCGAGCATGAGGAACGGGTCCTCGGGGGTGGCCGTGGGGGCGGCCGCCACCATCCGTCGTATTGCTACCAGCGGGCAGGAGGCGGGGGTCGGCGATGCCTGGAGTGTGGCCGTTTTCTCCTCCCCCGGCAGTTGTAGGTTCTTTGCAGCCTTGATTCGAACTGTCACGCTGGTAGTCGTGACCACCACGTCTCGGCGTGAAAGGTGTCGCGCTGGATCGTGTGCGGCCGCCGTCGGGGGCGCGACCTCGCTCTGTCGCAGGGCCGCGTAGTAGATGATCAGGACCGCTGCCCTCAGAACGATGTGCATGGGTGAGTCCGTGAGGGCCCCTAGGGCAGCCTGGAGGACCGCCATCGGCACCGGAGGCTTTACGTTGGGCCGATAGTCTTTGTTGCGTTTCATTGCCTCCAATGCCCGGTTCACCCGGAAATCCTCGGTTGGTGCGACATCGCCCCCCGTCAGTCGCAGGTGCGACCGCACATGAGAGAGCTGGTTGGCGACCGTTGCCGGCGACGGGGCGTGTTCCGCGACGTATTCGAGGTACGCCGTGGTGAAGCTGACTGTAGGTGTCTGCGGATCGGCTCGCATCCGTCGGGAAAAAGGCGAGGTAGGTGGCGACGGCGCTCTTCTGGTTGGCGACCGTTCCGCGGGCACGTGCCTCGGATTGCCGCACAGATGCCCTCGTCTGGAGTGAGAGTAGAGCCGGATCTGCATGGAAGACGCAAAACTGGTATGAACGAGGCGTGCGTACATGGTATGACCTCTGTAAGATAATGGTATGTGATGAACATAGCAGCAGTATTGTAATCCCTCGAGGTCAGATGCGCTCTGCTCAGTGCATCGGCCACGGTATTGAGAACCCCAGGCACGTGCGTGTAGAGGAGTTCGACCTGCAGTTTTGCTTGTACCATCCAGGCCTGGCGGGCACATTCGGCCAGGACCGAATTACGTGCCCTCCCACTCGTGAGTGCCTGGACGGTCCCCAGGTTATCACAGAACACCTCCACACGTGTACCACGGTTGCGATCCGTGAGGAACGTGTTCATGGCGTACACCGTGTTAAGTGGTTCGAGTTCCGAGATGCAGGTCACGGGGTCGACGATAGGGCACACCCGTCCCGCGTAGAAATACGTGCCGTCTGTCCCGCCGATGCCTGAGAGGCACGCATCCACGATAATACATTTCGTGGGGGGTCCTCGAGGGATCAGCGCGTGGCCATTCCAGCCGTCGGCGAACCGTAGGAACCAATCCAGATCTTGTCTCATATCGGCGTTGATGTTAAGGTAATAGCCGGACATGCCCCTCAGCACCTCCAACAACTTGCTGACGAACGGCCGTGCCGGCCGTATGCATTTCGAGACGTGAAGTATCTTGCCGAGGACCGACTGCAGTTGACGTTTGGTGAGGGACCGCTTCCGGGCGACCGTTCTGACGTGTTCCCGTACATCCTGCAGTTTATCCTCGGGAATGGTGATGGACATCTCAGGGGCATTTATGATGATTCCGAGCCAAGTGACCACCTGCTCGGGGGGCTGTGCCTTATCTGCAGCCTCGGGGAGGCCCAATTCCCGGAACAGGTCCCGTGCTATGGCGAAGTCCGATGCTGCCTTACCTCGGTTGGGTGAGAGGATTATTAAGTCATCCAGATACATAGCAGCGTCGACACCCTTTTGTCCCAGCATCTGGACAATGGTATCGGCCACACACTGCATATGATACGAGGAGGCACGGGCACCAAACGGCATCGCCGTGTCACAGTAATACCCGTCCCTCCACGCGAAACAGAGCAACGGCCAATCCAGAGGATCGCACCGAAAGTTCTTATACGCTCTGGCAATGTCAATCGTGCTCATATAACTCCCAGGCCCCGAGGCCACCAGGCGGCCGACGAAGCCGTCAACGGTCGGCAGGCCGTGTTCCCGCTCCTGACCGAAGACAGAGTTCTTTATTATGTAAGCGTTGACACTGCTGTCCTTCGGATACGTCATGTCGGTAATGACACGACGCTCAATGCCCCCCCGCTTCTCGCGTGTCATCAACGGCGACACATGACACCACAGAGAAAACGGGGCCTCGTTGAACGGACCTATGAGGTTGCTGTGTATCCGTTCCTTACTTATGAAGTTGTCGACTTGTTCCGGGTATCCCGTGGCACTGGGATGGTTAAGTGCCTCCTGGGTGTCACTCACGGGCCCGAGGTACCCGAGGGGGAACCCGAACCGGATGAAGTCGAGAAGTTCCTGTTTTCCGGAACCGGACCCATGCCGGAATGTTCAGGTCCGTAGGGAGCTCAATACGTGCACCCAATGCGTTGGGCAAGCCGGTATCCCTTACCTCACCATAGATGTGGGTGTGTCCCGGCGGCCCGGGCCCGGCGAACTGGGGCCAGAGGGCCCGCCTGTGTCCGGCGAAGGCGGCCGGGTCGGTCCGTAGCCCGGGGACAGGCACTCCGGTCTCACACACCTCCCTAAGTACGGCGAAGTCGGGTGGGTTCACAATATCCATTCCTCCCCGGGGTAATTGCCGAGGCAATTGCTCGTCCACTCCGTTAACGCTGCCAGTGGTGGGAGTGTATTCCCCAGGGTCGCTATCAACACCTGCACGCCCCACGTGTTTGACACGCGGTGTTGTTGTCACGTGCTCCGGAGGTGTTGCGTCACTCATGTAGCACTCGCTGAGGTTGGTCGGCCCCCTGACCGGGAGTGCATGCGTACCGAGTGCAGGGGGGGTGTCTCGCCTACTCCTGGGGCGCGGCGGGTGCGTTTTTTTAACCTTGTTGTGGGAGTACTTGCGTGGGCCGCAGTGCGTGTCCGGCTGGGGGTACTCGGCGTGGGGCCGCGGTCGGTGTGGGTACAGCACTCTTGTAACCGACTCCGTAAGACAGCTTCCTGTTACACGCGTGGATAGAGTGCGTGCACATCCGGCCTACAGAGTCGCAAAAAGAGCACACATGTACCCACTTGATGGTCCCATCCTGGTGGCCGTTGCGTTGGCGGCACCCCTTCTCTGAGTTGAATGCCCGGCAAGGCAACTCCCGTCCTCCGGACTTTGACACATCTTGGCCGTTCATGGTTGTCGTCGTGGCCGTCATGGGGAGCCGGACGCGCTCGTCCTGTATTCTGACGTGGTCAGACCAATACAGGCGTCCGGCTTCCACTTGATCAAAGACATGGTTGGACCACCTCCGTACCCCGGCCTAGGCCGTGTCTGGGCATCGGTGGTCACCTGTGTGAGGTGGCGATACAGGTCGCGGCAATCCTCCTCACGCACGGCCCGGTGGTCCTCCATCATGTTAAGGAATGCCCCGATGTACTCTAGTGGTCCCAGAGCGCTCCGGACCTCGAGCTTCTGACTTATCGTATACACACCCTCACGGTCAATGTACATGTATGGTTTAGAGATCAGACGGTTTGTATGCAAATCAGTTGAAAGCTTACCAGCCGTCCTGTCGTGCCGTAGGGCCTCCTGATCGATCTCCCTCTGGATGTAGTCCTCAGAGACGTATCGGTCTCGCAGTTGCCGTGGGGGTGGTAGCCGTGAGGCCTGGTCGTTAGCCCAGTCCCTTGTCCTATCTTCCGCCGCTGAGTGTTCCGTTGCAGGTCTCGACGCCCGTGATGCTGACCGCCGTGATGGCGACCGTTCGCGGGACATCTTGGTGATAGCCGTGAGGATGGACTTCACATTCTCCTCCAGGGCCACGATCCTTGACGTCTTTACGGAGGAACCGTGGTCTGATACCGAGGCCACGTGTTCGGCGGTGCCCTGAGTCGTAGATTCCTTAACCGTCGTCTCCGACCCGTCTTCTGCCTCGGGGGCATTGGACGGTCCGGCTTCGGGGGTGGCTCTCGTTTTCGGCATCTTTCTACTCGTTATCCCTGTTCAGTTCTCGTGGTGTGTAATGGGGTGCGGGCCGTGTGACTGGTGGAGTACAAAGGCTGCGCGCACGGGCCAAGAATGACGAGAAAGGTGTGGAGTACGTGTGTACTGTATGGAGGGTAGAGTAGAAGTGAGACCGGGGTCCGGACCAGGGTCGACCCCGTGACTGCGTGGTACGTGTGAAAGCCGCGAGGGGGCAGGAGGGGCGCCTGTGAGGCGCGGTAGAGGGGGACACCAGAGGTGGCAATGACTACCCCTGAGCCAGGCCCATGAGTCACCCATTATTTCTTCATCCAAATTGTAGAGTTCCATTTCCTTGAGACATGTCTTCCCTGCAATTGTTGGCGACATATATACCCCTAAAAAGGAACAGAATCTCATGAAATTTTGAACCCTGTGAGGTACATGAATCCCACCGTGTGAATTCCACTTGAGGTAGATATCTCACCCCAACACATTAACCGAAGATAGAGTTCTTTTTCTTCCCACACCACATGGACATGGTATAAGAAGGATTGGTTGTTGATATAGCAGTAAGTCTACTACTGCTGGGGATGAAGGAAAAAGTGGCTGCATGAGGAATCGAACCCACATGCTTGGGATTACTAGTACAGTTCCCCACTGAACGAACTCTATTTTAGGGTGAATAGTTAAGTCGGCGAATACGAATTTAAGATAATAATGACAACAACTTCTAACCATTCTAGATGCTAAAAGTAGCATGACAAGGTCATCCTGCTTTGGACTGGGGCTGAGGACGCAGTCCTTTCTGAAGATTAAATAAGAAAAAAAGATTCCTGATGGGAAGAGTCAGGTTGCACTCACAGCCTTCGGCGGCCTGGTAGATCATCCAGGCGGTGAGTTCAGGGCCCTGGATGTAAACATGTCCGTTTCGATCCATGATGTCATTCAGAGGATCTCCGTCAAAGTTACCAAGCAGCCCGGAGAGCTGGCCTAACTGTAGGCGAGCTGAGATCTCCACTCGTATCACGAGTCGGTCTCCTTCTGCCGAGGCGACGATGGTCACGCCAAGGTCAAACACCAACACTGCCCTGCCTGTCAATATAAAGAGAATATGCAGATGTTAGATGAAAGGTTGAATCAAAGGTCAACGCCAACACTGCTCTACGTGTCAACAGAAACAAAGATTAATTATTAGGTTAATATTAGATAAAAGGTTAAATGAAAGTTCAAACACCAACACTGTCCTGCTTATCAACATAAAGAGAATACATAGATATTATAAATGAAAGGTTAAATGAAAGGTCAAACGCCAACACTGTCCTGCTTATCAACATAAAGAGAATACATAGATATTATAGATGAAAGGTTAAATGAAAGGTCAAACACCAACACTGTCCTGCCTATCAACATAAAGAGAATACATAGATATAATAGATGAAAGGTTAAATGAAAGGTCAAACACCAACACTGTCCTGCTTATCAACATAAAGAGAATATGCAAATACTAGTAGATAGGTTGAATCAAAGGACAAACACCAACACTGCCCTGCCTGCCAACATAAACAGAACACATAGATGGTTCATTCTCATAGAATCAGTGCAACTGGGTATAAGGGGGTCAAAAATAAAAATCGTGGAGGGTGGTAAAAATAATTATGTGGTCCTATTGTCTATAGCATGGGTCAACTTTCCCTGAAATATTATTAGTTAAATTTGAAAACTGTGCTTACCAGGCCTTACAGAACTTTGGTGCATTGAAATATGAACGTGCAGCGTGGATTTTTACCCAAAATACAGAAAATAAGCCGAAAAACCAAACAAATCTATATTATTGATATAAATTAAAGTTTAGAATCACGAAACGTTAGTAGTGTACCATAATTAATTGGGTTTCATAACACTTAATTACATTTTTAATAGATTCTGTAGGCAGAAATCTGAATTACATATTCTTAAAAACCTTTTTTTACTCTTATTTAGTAGAGTACAAATTATTTCGTTTGCTGTAGTTCTTACAAAAAAAAATTAAATAAAGTGAAGTAAACATACTATTAGCGTACCATCTCTACTTTCAATTTATTAAATCACCAATAGTGTAAAAAATTCCCATATATCCATAAAAGCTTAATAATCAGACTAACCCAAATGTCCACGCTGCACGTTTTTTATATCAGCCTAACTCAGTAGTTACTTAAATGTACTTTCTAATTTTTAGATTTTTTTTTTTTCAAATAATATTTGTACCTATATAAAGTTTTTCTTTGCAAATAATTTGGCACTTTCCTCCTGGCAGCCCTTAATAGCGTTTTTTATTATAAATAACCATATAATTTATCCACGTTGCACGTTTTCATTCACTAAATTTAATTATTTTTTTTTTTTTAATAATTTTTAATTTTCTTTTTTAACACACATTTAAGGGGGGGTATGGGGGGTGTCAGTTGAATATGCATTTTGTTATTTTGGCATATACCATAACTACAAAACCTCAATAATTACAGTATGGTGGTGTGGCCATGTGGTTTATAGTTGTTATGGCAGCGGGGCAGTACATATGGTTGATAGCCAGTATGGTTGAGGGGCAAAATGGTTGAGGGGCAGTATGGTCGAGGGGCAGTATGGTCGAGGGACAGTATGGTGGTGGGGCAGTGTGGTGGTGGGGCAGTGTGGTTGATAGTATGGAAGAGTGGCTATATGGTTGAGGGGCAGTATGGTTTAGGGGCAGTATGTTTCAGGGGAAGTGTGGTTGAGGGGCAGAATGTTTGAGAGACAGTGTGGTTTAGGGGCAGTTCGGTGGAGGGACAGTATGGTGGTGGGGCAGTATGGTTTATAGTTGGTATGGCAGAGGGGCAGTATGTTTGAGAGCCAGTATGGTTGAGGGGCAGAATGGTTGAGGGGCAGTATGATTGAGGTGCAGTGCGGTGGAGGCACAGTATGGTGGTGTGGCCATGTGGTTTATAGTTGGTATGGCAGAGGGGCAGTATGTTTGATATCCACTATGGTTCAGGGGCAGTATGGCTCAGGGGCAGTATGGTTGAAGGGCAGTGCGGTGGAGGCACAGTATGGTGGTGTGGCCATGTGGTTTATAGTTGGTATGGCAGAGGGGCAGTATGTTTGATATCCAGTATGGTTCAGGGGCAGTATGGCTCAGGGGCAGTATGGTTGAGGGGCAGTACGGAGGAGGCACAGTATGGTGGTGGGGCAGTGTGGTTTATATTTGGTATGGCAGAGGGGCAGTATGTTTGAGATCCAGTATGGTT
Source organism: Alentia gelatinosa (assembly GCA_950022655.1). Classification (NCBI taxonomy): domain Eukaryota; kingdom Metazoa; phylum Annelida; class Polychaeta; order Phyllodocida; family Polynoidae; genus Alentia; species Alentia gelatinosa. Next base: position 78,088,602 of record OX465579.1, on the reverse strand, counting down.
GAGAGGCAAAATGGTTGAGGGGCAGTATGGTTGAGGGGCAGTGCGGTGGAGGCACAGTATGGGGGTGAGGCACTGTGGTTTATTGTTGGTATGGCAGAGGGGCAGTATGTTTGAGAGCCAGTATGGTTGAGGGGCAGTATGGTTGAGGTGAAGTGCGGTGGTGGTACAGTATGGTGGTGGGGCAGTGTGGTGGTGGGGCAGTGTGGTTTATAGTATGGAAGAGTGGCTATATGGTTGAGGGGCAGTATGGTGGTGGGGCAGTGTGGTTGAGGGGCAGTATGGTTGAGGGTAGAATGGAATGGTTTTAGGCTGTGATTAGTGTATATTGCACGCTGCACGTTTTCCAGCAAATAAGTATGGTAATTTGTTCTTTTGTGTGTTCCTTCAATAATACCCATTGAAATTATATTAGATAGCCATTTTTATTAAATATAGATATATTAATATTAAATATATACTTTACCTTCAAATAAATTGATAACATATATTAGCAATTGGAATTATAATATATGATATGTAAGCAAATCCACCTTGCACGTTTTGTCCACTACTGCACGCTAAGTATAATACTGTACAATTGGTAATAAATATTTAAGGTTACATGAGATTAGATTTTCGTTTTTTCTGGGACAAATTTCTTAGATTTGTTAAGACATAAAGGTGGTAAGATATAGTATACCATATAAAGCAATTCTATTAGAAAAAATGAATTTGCATATATGATTTCTTACTATATCCACGTTGCACGTTTATATGAAATAATGGAAATTAGGGAAAATAGGCTTTAATGAATCTAAAAAAAAATAATTTTTTTTTCTTTTAATGAAAAAAAAGTGTGAAAACACATAAAAGTTTATAATATTATAGTTTGAATAGTTAAATATGGTAATGATTTGTGAAAAATGCAAATTTTGAGATTTTCTGTATTCCAGGCAAAATAGTACAAAAAACAGGGGTATAGGTGTCAAATATGTTTATGCCCCACAATTCTTGTATTTTTAACAAATTGAATTTTTTTTTGTTTTGAAAAAATAATTCCACAGACTAACTTCATATATGTGTTATTCAAATATACTTAGCTGTTACTGATATTAAGTATGGAACGTTGGAACGTAATATCCACGCTGCATGTTTCATACTTTCACCAACCTATTCTGCTCTGTAGAATTTTAATTTTTGATACTTTTTAATAGGATCTTTAAAATAAAGATGCTCTGAATGCAAAATTCTTAGGAAAAAATGAAGAAAACCATTTCTGGTATTGAAAAAATTTAGTTATTTACAAAAAAGGGTACTGCAGGGCATTTCTATGCTCATTTTTGGTGATTTTTCACCTATTTAGACCCCCTGGAGACGAAAATATTGATATTTAATCAACAAAACCTATACTCCCCCTCGAGCACTCGGCGAGATCTATCATTTAAAAGTGAAAAAATAAACATTAAAGACCTTTTGCAAAAAATAGAATGCAGGAAACCATTAAAATTGGAGTTGCACTGGTTCTATGAGAATGAACCAGATACTAGATGAAAGGTTAAATGAAAGGTCAAACATCAACACTGCCTTTCCTGTAAAGAAAATGAGAATATATGTAGAAGTTAAGTCACAGGTCAAACACCAACACTTCTCTTTCTATCAACATGAATCAGAATAAGTAATTTTCAGGATTATTGATTATTTGTTATCAATGTCTTTTTTAAAGATTATTTATATTTGATTTCTTTAGTCGGTTGCTAGGAGTTTGGTTGGAGTAGAAATACTGCTATCCAAGGTTGCCAGCAAATAATTGTTTTAACATATTAGCTCATGTCCGATGAGAGAGTACCATCCACCATTGAACATATTGACATTTCGTATATTCATAATTTACCGAAATACTAGCACTCCTGGTGTGTATGTGAGTACTTACTTTCGTTGACGGTGACGGCGGCGGCGTTGAGACGGGTAGTGGGTGTATATACCTGGCCTTCTACCCACACCTGTAAGACGCCCGGCCCGGTGATGTAGACCTGTAACTGACTAGTTCCCTCCACGCCCACCAGAGCCGCCAGACCTCTGTAACAACACGCCGGTTCATAATTAAATACTGAGTTCAATGAGACGGTGGCCTTATAACAGATTATACTGATTCCTTCCTTCTGATATAGGGATTTAGGAATGCATCATATGACCTAGTTCTGTATACGTCATTTGTTTGTAAATTTTTCACATATTTTTAAGTGAGATTTGCTCTTCTTTATTTGTGTTCAACAATAACAAAAGTTCATATTTACTTAGCTTATATAATTCTAAATAATTGACTCACTTCACTATTAGTCAATAATTACATATCGTATCATTATTACTATATCATTATTAACTTTCATTAATTACCTCTTTTTGTTGAAAAATATCAATAAGCTCAAAACTAAATTCCATGTCTCTATAAGATTCAATGAAATTTTATTCGCCCAAAATCTGCCACCATCATCTTTCCAAGGATAAGGGGTAATGGGATAATATGTTACCCGCGGTATGTGCCCCATCAGGCTCCCGAGTAGTTGGGAGCTTTCTGTATTTTCTTCACGTATTTTCATTGATTTCAAGAATGACCGTATGATAAAACAGCCTTCACTAGAACCTACATAGAACAGGTAAGAATAGAAAATCCAATCTATAAGTGAATGACATACGTGATAATGGTAGTGGGCCGGCTCTCGTTGACAAGGCGCGGAGACCTCTCGTAACGTATCTGGACATTGACGTATACACTGGCGCCCTCTATACTCCGCATCAGGTAAAACTCACCCATCCCGCCGAATGTGTATTTATAGCCATCCATGGTGACAAGGTGCGGGCCATATGCTAACCCTATGAGTAAGAAGAATAAGCTGTGATAAGACCTGTGTGTGTTTATAACCAATTATGTTGACAAGGTGCAGGCCAAATAGAATAATACAAATGCATATTTTTCCATTCTATACACCCACCCTGTTAGTGCGATAGGATGGGCATTAGGCCATGGTGAGGGCCATACATTAGTTCTGCAAGTGGGATAAATAAGATGAATCTATATTGATAGCCATCCATGGTGACAAAGAATGGGGAATACCAAGGCCATGTGTGTGAGGTAGATAAGACAAACACTTATTCATCGACATTCATGGTGACAAGGTATGAGCCATATGCCAACCCTGTGAGTTATATAAAACGAATTTATGTGTATTTATAACGATCCATCGTGGCAAAGTGTGTACCATATATAAGCTTTGCGAGTGTGATAAAATAGAATAACTGGTGCTTATAACTATCCATAGTGACAAGGTAAGATGTCAGACAGAGCTATAACTTAGATGAATGAGATGAATGTGTATTTATAACGATCATTTGTAACAATGTGCAGGCCATATCTAAGCCCTGTGTGTAAAATAAATAAAACATAACACAAGGTGCGGTCTATATGCAAACCCTGAAAGTGAAATATATACATTTTGTATATATGTATATGTATGTGTATAACCATCCATGGGGACAATATGTAGGCCATAGGCCCACCTTGTAAGTGAGATGGTGTCTGGTACAAACACATACACTCGTGTAAATCGCCCCCACCCACCCTCAGCCAGCGGGTCAATGTGGGGGAGGGCTGTTGCCCCTGGTAGCACCCCCCTCCCACATGCTACGCGGGCAGCTACGGCACACGGGCTGTTCACTCTGGGCGGTCGACCCGTCCAGACGTACACTAAAGCTACACGAGGAATCTAAGTGCCTATATTTCTTTAGATTACCATCTCGCTACGCTCGATAATAACAATACATAAGAAAAATGTGAATCTATAACCATCCAGAATGACAAGGTGTGGGCAATATGCAAGCTATGTGTTTGAGATAAAAGATAATAAAAAAGAGGGCTTTATATTTATAGGCCTCGATGGTGACAAATGGTAGCCCTGTAATTGAGATGAAATAAGCATGTATTTATAACTGTCAATGTTGGCAAGGTGCGGCAAATACCCAAGCCATGAGAGTAAAATCGAGTATGACAAATCTGTATATATGGATAAATAGACGAATGTGTATTTATAGCAATCAATGGTGAGGAGCTTGACCTAGAAAGCATGAAATGAGGTATGAATGTCGTGATTTGTCACTGACCCATCTTGTGTCCGTCGTAATTGCTGCTGTTGACGATGGGTCTTTTCTGCAAAAACATGTCACAGTACTGGGACCTGTCTGACCCAGTTTCCAGACAACACCAGTGGAACGGCTGAACCTCCTCCTCCTCGTGTTTTGTCTCGTTCTGTCAGTGTGGTACAATGTTCCGAGTTAACACAGATCGCTGCTATTATCAGTGTACTAAAATCACAATACATAGTTGCTTCCAGGGCACTAAAATGGCTATACATAATTGGTGTTCTGAGAGCACTAAGTGACAATTGATAGATTGGCCACGAGGATCATTTCAGTTCCCCTAACATACTATAAAAGGTCTTTTCTTTTGTTTCTTTTCTGTGTTGGATCTGGACAAAAAAAAGGGTTTGTTTGTTGGTCCTATTAAAGTCCAGTCAACCATTACAGGTTCTTCCCAGATTCCATCAAGGTTCGAATTTATGAGATGAATTCAGGTAGAAATGTAACCCGTACACCTTTACCAATGTTAGATGATTTTTATTTCCTACACCACATAGACATGGTGTAGAATGATTGGCCTTTGCTTAATCAGTAAATCTAACACTGCCAGGGGTGAAGGAGAAAAGTGGCTACAATGGGACTGGAACCCACAAAGTCCCATCACCCTGGGGTTACATGCCCGATGACTTGGCTGGGGATACGCCAAGCGGGAAATGCAGCGATCTGAGGCATTACCAGCACAAAATGGTTTGTATGTGAGCTATTGATAATATCCCTCACAGATAGATAATCGACAGAACAATGGGCAGGTAGAATATGAAATAATAGCTTAATATAAAAGTCATTCTGTGTTGTGGATTCCGGTAATCGCTGCATTTCTCGCTTGTTGTGTTCTTGGCATAAACCACTGAGCTAACTCCCCACCCCACTGGTGACTGGTGAATGACTGTATATACCTACCAGTGCATATCTGATGAGTATGCCCAGCTCGTTAATATTGCTGATGTTGTGCCGGGCACTGTCCAGAGCGCCATCTGACTGCCGGTAGCGACACTGACAAGTCGCGCCTGGTGTATAGGTAATAGCAGGAATATATACATATAAATATGGTTACCTGACCATTCAAATCACTCATATAATCAATAAAGTTCATAAGATACTGTAATTAGTATCGTCAGTTTCGGGTAGAGCAGAAAATCGCAATAGATGACGGGAATAAAACGTTGTGGTTGGAAATAAATTACACTGAAGGAAAGAGCATGAGGGAATAGGGTTTCATTAAGAAGTAATGAATGAATAGCATGGGCATAACATATTATTTCATTTCTTCCGAATATGTGTTCTTCAATATTTTAGGATTTTCGGTAAATAACTTGTTGCCCCATTATTGCGGGGGAGGTGAGATGTCAATGATGTTTGAGTTCACCACAGTCCGTACGGATCTCCCAGAAATAAGTCATACACATACCTGTATGAACAATTCCCTGCCCAACATCTGCGGAATTGTATGCTCTGTTCCTGTATTGTTCTTAACCGACATTTGATGTGTGCATTTTAACAAAGCAATACAAGATTATGTTTTCTGCAAACCATGAATGATTCAATGCTTTCCGGATTTAGATGTTCCGGTATATATTGATGTGCTTCTCCTTTCCTTATTCTTACTTGCATGTCTTGAGAGTATATGATAATGGCTCCTCCCTTTCCCTATCTCTGTGCACCTTCACCCACCTTCAGAGTTGGTGAGGATGCGCCTGAAGAGCAGCCCGTCAGCCTCTTTCTCAAAGCTCTGACTCAGCTTGGCCTGGTTGAGACTGGGGGGACACGACCCCTCCAGATTAACGGCCCACTCCGACGCCGCCACTTCAGCCTGCGACAGGATTAGCAGGAATTAGAATTACCACTTTGACACCGCTATCTTTGACTGCCACAGAATTAACAATACAAGATATATAAAATCCGAATTAAAAAAAAAAAAAAAAAGATTGTTTATTGCCAACATCTGAAAGGCGTTTAAGTTTTTCCCTACGTATTAGCAATACCAGGTACAGTCTGAAAATTTACACAATCTACAATTTACAATGTATTGGAAAGTGGGGTTTCCATTGGCTGACGAAAACAGCAACGATTTCTGTCCCCCACCTGTCCCCAAACCCGGCCAATGGAAATCCAACGAAACATGGAACTACTTGTGTCTGTACCACATACCATTTCATACATATGGTCATATATTCTGTGTATACCGCCCATACTTATCCATATCGTTTTTATACCCGAACGTCACGTAACTAAAGGTACTTACATTTGAAGATACAGGATAAAACGAAACAGGCTGATTGTCTTTGAGTGATCGCGTTATGCACACTGCCACGTCTCAGACAATGTCCATATTTTGCGGCAATACCTATTTCAAATAATAACGTGCACTATGACAGTGTGAGTTGTTCAGGTTAATATTGAATTGCGCACCTTGTACCACTCGCTGCAGAGTCTGCGGCTGTTGATGAACGTGTCATCGTTATTGTCTAGTCTGTACACGATGAAACCCTCTCTCTGATGCTCTTGTACCACTCTCTCAGACAACCTATAGGCGTTCCGCGCCTGCGCGTCCACAGAGAAGTGCCCAGATGACTCCTCTTCCTCACAGAACACGTCGCCATCTTGTGTTTTGATGACGTAGCCAACGCGGGCAGGGTGGCCTTTGTAGCGCACCTGAAGAGTTTTCGTACTGGAACGGAAGAGTATTATGATAATGATATTAATTGGATTTTAATCAACACAAAATAACCCTTGTACAGCTCCTCTGTATAGGGCGAGGAAAACTCACGCTCAGATAAGCTGCGCAAAGGGCTTGTTCCACCAGCATGAGGGATTTGCATCATGGTGTATCTTGTTATATCTAACAGTATTGAGATATGTCTTGGTGATTTGTTTTGGCGCCTCAGGATCTATTGCCGACATATCGCGGTATACCACGATCTATAGCGGCAAGAACGCAGCGATTGTGCTTAACCAGACAGACGCATCGCAATAATATGCACGCAATTGTAGGAAAAAAACTTCTTCCCATTTTGAAAAACAGTTTTTGGTCAGTTTCTCCGTTTTCCCTAGCTTTCCTAATGCTCGCAATTACTCGAAACCTAGCAGGATTTAGCAAGTAAACCAAGTCAACTAAATCGCTATATCTTGTGTGCTGGTGGAAAAGTCACTCAAAGGTTATAGAGGGTTAGAGGATACACAGACCTGTAATGGAAAAGCAGTTAAGCAGCTCTGACCCAAAAGCCGTTGACTCCCCCCCCCCGCCCTCAACAATTATGTGACATCAAAGGAACGCCACCGGTGATGGCTGAATGCGAACGTGTACTTCATGGATAGCCCCGTAGCTACAAACTTAATTATTGGGGCAACGCTGAAATGTGCCTGCTGTAGTGTGACAATCGTATACTACTACCCTTCGCCATAACGGTTCGATCGCCTTGTTTCCAGCTGTAGTCCCAAGCTGTATCATTGAACACACAGGCTCAGAAATGCAATGATAGTGCAAGGAAACTACATGGTAGAGGTCTCAATAGTCCCTCTTAAAGGTGTGGTGGTCACCGCCTAGCTACCCGTCGGAAGGTCTACCTCCGGAACACTAGTTCCCGGCGATGTCCCCTACGTGCTATTACGTAGGTCGGTTCGGTTTTTGGAAAGTATGAACTAACCTAGTCACACAAGACACAACTCCACCTGAACCCGCCTGCAAAGTGAGAGCCCAAGGGTCTGCTCTTGTGGAGAGACGTGCGAGGACAGCCTGTCGACCTACTGTGAACGCTGAGTATATATATATATATATATATATATATATATATATATATATATATATATATATATATATACATATATATATATACATATATATATATATATATATACATATATATATATATATATATATATATATATATATATATATATATATATATATACCCAGCATTACGTAATCCCGGCCCCCGCCGCGCCACTCTCGTGTGCGGCATTGCCCGGAATCACTACACAGTAAGGATTTACTCTCCGCGCCACCTTCCATAGAACTGAGCTTTTTATTACTCACCTTATACGAAGTAGTTATGATAAACGTATAAAGCCTACATATGGCTATTGAGAATGATGCTGAAGGCCGTATCCTACTCAGCAGGATCTGGCTTTCTCGCCAGATAATAGTACCAAAATTTAAAAAAACGTCACTTACCAGGGCATGGTAACTATATGATTTTTTCCGAAGAATTAGTCGAAAGGTGGGTAATAAATACAGCATTACTATAATTTTTATTTGTGTGGTCGTATTTTCTTCGTATTTGACACCATGCAAAACTCCTCGGTATCACTCGGAGTATTACTGCTCGTCAGAAACATGGTAATATTGTGTATTCATTTAGTCATAGGCTATGCTGCGCGGTATTTGCCCTCATTTTTAGGACTTACTCGTAGGCGCCTGAGTCAAAGTTCATCCCGTTGTCCTCGTAGATGTAGACCACGTATGTATGCACGTAGTTTGTGACAAGTACCGCCTGGAATGTGTTTCTCTGTGAATGTAAATAACAGATCCTTATTAAATAATCCCAGTCATTTACCTGGGATAAAGCACATGTTCACAAGTTTTAGTGAAATACAAGCTTTGCATGATGAATGCTAAAATTCTTTTAATTGGTGTCGGTTTGTGTTGTCTTTTTGGGGAATTTTTAAACGAGCTTCTTTTTTATTAAGAGGAAAGTGGTTACTGTATAATTTGCCTTTCCAAGTGACACATGTTTATTCCACCGATAAATAATGGATTATCCAAAGACTACATGTGGTAATCAATCGTAGCACAACAGAATATAAACCCTGATATAATTTAGGAAAAACACGTCCTACAGTATTGGTCTGAAACACCTAATACACTTTATTCAAAGTTAGTCATTTTCTTGGTATATAACATATCTAATGCCTTAGTCGGCATCATATGTAAAGGACAAGTTAAAAACAAGTATCCCATGATAAATATTGAAATTACTGAAGTTGATATCGGAATCTTTTTCAAGGTAGCTTAACATAGAAAATGTTTAGCCATGTTTTATGGACTGGTAAATTGATCACGGCTATTATAGTCAAGTTCTTGCTTGATATGTTTCTTTTTTATTCTGATTTCTCTTGCAACATAGATAGCCCTGTTTTTATTGACACACGATTTTGTATGGCCAGTGACATTAATGTGTTTTATTTATCTGATTTACATCCTTTGTAGCATACACTGACATCTTGAAATATTTGGATAAGATGTACTAAATACCTCTGAAAACTAGAACACCGTTTTGTATTTTTATTATAATTCCTCAAGTGCAGCGTCTGCCTTATAAGGATAACATATCTATCTCCTATTGTTAAAACACATACATATGTATATGAAAACGAGGCTGGCCCATGACTTACTTCTGTTGGCTTGGACCTGTAGACAGGCGCCATGTTGGACCACGTGACTTTGAGAATGAACTTGGGGGTGAAGGTCATATTGAAGCTTTGGAATAGGACTTCAGCACGGTCAAACCAAACTTGGTCTGAGCCCTCTTCGTACGTCTTGTATAGAACCTATCAGGGAAGTATTGATGCAATTTGTTCATATACCTGCATTAAGACTTCAATCTTGACGTACTCAAGAAAATAGAGTATTTAAGATTATTGAACATAGAAAGCAATTCCTCTTGAACTAAAATAGATACCTTAAAATCAATTTCACCCATTCATGAAAATCAAAATCTTGAAATGAGACATATACGGATATCTAAATTAACTTAATGCATGAAATATGCAATGGGTTTCTGCTCGTTACTAACTGGAAACTGGAACTGGATAGGAGGAAAGTTTAGAATGAAACTGAATAAAAGGAACCATACTTATAAAATAAGGTACAGGTCAGAGATGCCAGTTTGGGCTAGAAAATAAAAAGGAGACATTTTTAAGTGGGAGTTGCTGCTTGAAAGAGACCAAGGAAACCCAATCAAGACAAGTCGGTGTTAGCTAGGGCGGGGCCTAGGGTGTGAGATGATGTTAAAATCTCTTTAGTTTGCATGAATAAGGCTAAATTATCTTTGTATATACTGAACATAAACGTTAGATTCATGGACAAGTGGGAAGCTGCATCTCTGATACATTTATATATCTTGAATGAGAAAAGAGTTTATAATGTTGGAACTGTGTTAGACAACGAATGCTGAGAGTAGGAGCCCTACCTTGTGGAACCTTTGGTCACTGGAGGAGTCGGCCCAGAAGGCAGCCAGTACCCCGCCCACTCCACGGTCTGCACCCTGGAGAACCTCTGCGCCAAGACGGATCGGGTTGGTGAACGTCTGGTTCCAGCGCTGGTTGATCTTCGCGTTAGACAGGACGATCATCCCGTTCTCTATCACCTGTGAATGGAGATTAAAGAGAGTATCCATAACCTAATTGTAATAAGAGATTAAAACATATAATCTGTAACAGTGTTAACATAAGACAAAACGACCATCCTGTTTTTCTATTACCTGGGAATCGAAATTAAACCTGATAACCCGTCACAGGTGAGCAGTAAACAACACTAGCATAAACTTCTTTATTATCCAGCATAAAGATATGTTTTATGCTCCTGGTTGCAAAATCTGGCGCATGCGGTAAAGCATATGAAAAATATAGTGCGTACCTAGATGAATTAATATCAGTATGTCACTTGTCAGGAAAAAGTGGATGATAAATACAATATATACTGGTTCCAGATGAAAGAAGTACTAGGCTTTCAATGCATATTCACTAAAAACCTTTTGTTGATAGCTAAGCCTGAATCATTCATAACAAAACCGTAAAAGACATTCAGAGGGGCATGTTATCCCTAGACTATATGGTTTCTAGGAAGGTACCGGGGATATGACCACAAACCACACTATCAAATCTCAGCTCACCTGATGAGACTACTTTACGGCTGAAACCCCAAGTGTCTAACATAAAAATTTAGAAATATGAGAGATGATGTCCCCACGAAGTATAGACCTGAAAGCCTTGGTAAATGACGATACAAATGAATATTCGAAACACATACAATATTTTTAATCACACTGTTTAGTCACAATGATACCATATGATAGTTTCCGCTTACATAACTGTTAAATCAAGGTCAAACCTATCCTCTACCCCCATGTGATGTTATGGATGAAACCGATGAGAATGATTCACATGTATCTCATGAGTTTGAAAGGATAGTAATGTCACGAAGCGAAGCCGGGTGAAATAATATAGCGATGACATGAATACCATATTAGCGTACCCTAACCGCTCACATTGGTTTCAGATTTTATCCAACCCCTGAATCATGATAAAGTCTTTAAAAGATAATATATAAACGTGGACATCATTGTACCCAACACTGGTAGAATATTTTTGTACGCTACTCTAAAGAGCTAACCACTGGGAATGACTTTGCCATGTTGAGTCTAGGGGTAGATATTAGCCGGGTAATATATGATTACAGACAGATTCACTCTACTGAACCTACTATGGCGTTCTTGTAGATGGACTGGTCGAACACTGGCAGACCGTCAGGGATAGGAATTAGTGCTGAGATCCGCTCCAAACTGTTCAGGCTGGTAGAGGTCACTTCAAGATCACCCACGTCCACTCCGTACGACAACAGACGGATCTCTGCAGGTTACAAGGGGGGTAAACCGATCACTGTATCGTCTGTACATGAATCATCACAAATATGATGTAATGATAATAATGAAAAAACGGGTTTCCCAATAGATCTTCCCCAGATGGATGGAGGTCATTAGAAAAGCTAGGATCCAATGTCATTTCCATTGAAAAGCGCCGTACACCTAAATTACTTCAACAAATAAAAGTAAGAGTACATCATATGTATTTGAACCATTTGTAATTGATCAAGAGTCAAGTATCAATCATGTTTCAAGAAACTAAGAGAATGGATTTGATAGTTGTTCTTAAGTATCATTAACAGGGACATTAATAAAGATTTAGAAATCTATATGGATAAACAAATGGAAACCGATTACGAGGGGTGTCTACTGCGCTCGCGACACATTCTAACACACTCTGACAAGTCCTTCCGATATAGAATCGAACGTTCTGATTTTGTGTCATAGCACTGGACACCCGGTTCTAACACGGCCGTCTGACACACTCCGACATGGCTACGACACAGCACCCTTCTTGTAGCCATGTTGTAACCCTTCCGACACAATTAAACATCGTAGAGGCCAGTTTGTGTCAGAGTATGTCTGTACTATGTATAAGCTATGCACCCCCCCCCCCCCACATGTTTTATAATATCATATATACGAGATTTTCTCCTCTATTTTATAGAGATATGCATTACCAATGGTCTATTGAACATATTCAGGAACAGACATGATAAGAGTTTTAATAATCATATACTCTTAAAACAATAATAAGGGTTTGAGATACATGATTGTTGATATACGTTCGGATTTCTAATATACTGTTGATAAAAGACACCAAGACACCAATTCACCAAGTCTTTTGTAGAAAATTGAAGAAAATCCCATTTCTTAGTATACTGCCTGTAAATTAAGTCCTCCAAGTGAGTTGGTTGTGTTAGAGTGTGTCGGTACTGTGGCAACCTTTCTTTTCCTGTCAAACCCCTACGGCACACTCCAACATGGCTTTACGACAAGCTTCAAGTCGCAGCCTGTTATGGCCTTGTCCAACTCCAACACACTCCGACAGAGCCCTTCTGACAGGTATTTTCTTTGTTAAAGTGTGTTGTAAGCCTTGTTGGAGTGTGTCGGAAGCAGTGGGTGTCACTCTGAAAGGGTGGCGTCCATCAACCTACCACGACAAGGCTACGACAAGCGGCAACAAGAAAGTTCCAATCGCCGCTTGTTGTGGCCTTGTCATAAGAAGGGGGGGCATTACGACAGCATTGTTCGAGGGTGTCGGGAAGTACACGCTCCACCAAAATATCCTATCGTAGACCTCTGCGACACGCTCCCGACACGGCATGACGCTCCACGACAAAGGTCCAGTCTTAGGGAAAATCGAACAAGTTCGATTTTGTCGTAACCTTGTCGGAAGGCTCCCGACAAGCTTTCAGTCGCAGACTGCCATGGCCTTGTCATAGACTCTTGTCGGGAACTGGGGTCCACCAACCACGACAAGGCTACGACAAGCCTTCAAATCGTAGGACTGTCGTGGACATTATCGGAAAGCCATTGTCGTAGCCTTAATGTGGTTGGTGGACGCCTGCCTTTACTTAATGAAACTAATTTCTGGTATTGAAATCAATGTATCCTAATGCATCGAAAATGTATCTTAATCAAATCATACATGGGTCTGGGTGTGAAAGGTTGTTTGACAGACAAATTCAATTTGGAGGAGCCGATTATATAATTGTTATATTCAGACTTACCATCGCATGTTTTAAGAGCGTTATTCATCTTGTAGCCGGGTTTGCATGTACAGGTGTAGGAGCCATGAGTGTTCACACACTCCCCGTTCTCCGGGCAGTCATAGGTTCCCTCGCTGCTACACTCATTCACATCTGTAAGGAACAAGATGATAAAAGGTGAATTGTCTTATAATGACTGTATGTGAAGGAGTACAAAGCTTGTTATCGATTTATATATGATGGCGCCTGAAGAAAACCAGCAAACAGCACTTCCAATGCTGACAGGTTGCCACCCTTATTGGTATATTGAGATGGATAATCGTGTAACAAAACAGATACAATGTAAACGATGAAACGGATACCAATAAAGGAAATTTTGAAAAGAAAAGTCGGAGAGAGAAAGAGCTAGTAACAAGGGCGCTTCTATGAATACTACTACTGAAATATTTAACTGTATTAACCACGCTCATGAATGATTAACTAGACCAAGACAGTTTAAAATATCTTTACGAATATGAAAACAAGAAAACAGGGTGAGGATGAACGAATATATTCTATACTTACAAAAACGCCAGAATACCTCGAAACAAGCTGGTTCACCCATCCTCACCTTGTTTCCTGATATTACTACATTTCAAAGCTGTCATGGCTTACAGGTTACTTTTGTCTCGTGAGAACACTGCAAAGTCACCTAACTATAGAGACATGTTCTGAAGAAATAGAAATAACATTTAGATGGATATTCCATAAGGTATCTTCCATAATCACCCAATTTCTCAACGCTTATGTGGATTTAACAGAGGAGGAATAATGTACCTTCCGGAGCATTTGTATGGCACCTCAATATGAGATTTTTGTACCACAGGCAAACTGTTTGAACATGGGGAAAAGGTGTGAAGTATACCAGTCTCAGGGACACTAGTCCTTACGTGTAGATCCCACTTTGACTGCACTTACCGAAGCACTGTTTGCTGTACTGGTTAAAGCCGGGTTTACACTGGCAGCGGTAACTACCATCCTCGTTGGCACAGACAGAATCCTCCGGGCAGTAAGCACGGGTCTGTCCGTTAGGGAACGTCCGACTGCACTCATCAATGTCTGCAAATACAACAATTTCTTTTACTTATTCGCTTATTATCCATGGTATACAAAGTACTCATTGAGAATTGATAGGGACCCAGTAAACCACTACCCATTATTTAAGGACTCTCAGACACAATAACCATGGTATACGGATTGAAATACGTGGTATACGACCTCAAAACCATTGTACAGGAAATAATAGTCCCGTAGTGCTATAAAAACAAAAAGATAGTCCCTAATTAAATACACTGAGTTTAATTTACTGAGAACATGGATAATAAATACAAGAAACGATGGCTTAGTGGCCGTACACTGTTTTATTATATACCTATGCATAAACTCATAACGAATACGGACTGCTGCTATGGGTGTAGTATATTTATCATATGGGCAAGGTACTCCATAATTTCTTGTACAGCTCGCCTTTGGATAGGTCATACGGAGTGCTTTTAACATAAAATAACGCAATCTGATTGGACGAGAGTTGGACAGAAAAGGGACAGCGGCAAATTTAAATATGGCGGCCGAATGGCATCGCTTCGATTACGGCAATATTTAGTGGTCAGTTATTGTGAACTACAGCATGTAGGACATTGAAATGCATAATCCAAAGATGAACTATGGAATTACTCCGAAATACAGAAGGAATCATCGTGAAAAGCCTCAAAACTGATCTTATAGACACTTAGAGTCAGTGTCTTGACTACCCATAGGCACGGCAGGAAATGTAAACAAATCATCAAAATGTAAACAAACAACAAAAGACACATTGTTTACACGTAAAACTAATATAATCCAACATAGATTTTGAATTTGTTTATATATTTTGTACTGCACCTCTCTACACTGGCGTTTTTCCTTTTTATTTAAAAAGAAAAACCTAAATACCCACCTCCGTCTCCGACGTCGGTGGGTATTTACACCCATCTAAAAGTCGGTAATCATTCCATACAGATATAATGACATAGTTCTCCTATATTATGGAACACTTTGAAAAGGAAGAGCAACAAGGCTGGAGGATGTTTTCCAGTCACGACAATCGTTAGAAGCGACCGTTTCGAGGCGTCAGTGATTGTCGTTACTGAAAAACACAACCCCCCCCCCCTTTCCGATATATAGAACAGTTCTCTTAAACTATTACTTAATTCCAATAAATTTTATCATCTAAAAAAAGAGAGTTACAACCACCCATTATACCTGTATGACATGGCCAACCTTGTCGTTGGTTGTGACACTTTGGACGACAATTTCACCTACAAAGACAGTCGTAGGTCTACAGGGCACTGGAAAACACCTCGCTGGTGTACCTATACCTGAAATTTCATAATTTTCCTTTGGTTATTCTGATCGTGAGAGACATTTTGCTAAACCATCATATTTTAGTTGTTAACTGCAGGCACTGCTCCACTCTGCTGCTTTTGGAAAACCTACTGCAGTGCTACAATCGTGCACCTTGAGCTGTTTTGACCAACTGGGGGCTCCTGTGAGCTGCAACGAGCTGTCCCTAGGGATACCAAGCCGCTGCGAACCTCTCAGAGTTGTTTTAAGCTCCAGGAGCTTCTCAGAGCTGTCTCGAGCTGCTCTGAGCTGCACAAAACAACTGCGAACTGGTGAGCTGCTCTAAACGGTTCCTAACTGTTCTGAGTTGTTCCGCATTGCTTTGAACTGGTCTGGGCTACTCCAATCCACTCCGAGCACCGCTGGGTTGTTCGGACCTGCTGTTAACGCATCAAGCTGTTCAGTGTCGCCCTAGCTACTGTGAGTTGCATTGAGCTACTTTGAGCTGCTTTATGCTGCTCCCAGCTGCTCCTAATGTATGTGAGCTGCTGCAAAATGCTGTGAACTGACCTCTGGCGGTGATGAAGTCGGTGGTGCCCGGTCTGTAGACGGTGTCGTAGTTGGGGTACACAAAGTAGGACGGGCAGCGGCCGCCGTTCTGGTACAGACACATCGTGCCATGGGACAGGAACGGGTTGGAGCGGCACCACCGCACATGACCTGCAACCATCAATAGTCACCATAAAACTCTCCATGGAAAACTGAGGTCGTTAAATATACATTTAATTCGATATCATAGAGAATGGAAGAAATAAGAAACAAAGACAAATGAAAACATGAGCAGCTCACCTGGGTTGCACTCCTTGACGTTGCAGTCCTTGACGTCTTTGTCGAGCGCCCCGTTAGTTGAGTCCGGTGGACACCACAAGCCTCCATTACTGGGTGCCGGGTCGTCACACTGCCGGGTTCTTACCCTGACCCCGGGCCCGCAGTTAGACAGACAGTCTGACCAGTCGCTCCACGCTGACCAGCCCCCGTTCACTGAAACATGACGTTATTTATTCTATCAGTTTTATGCAACCAGAAAATAGGTATAGACTTCTGCTGTAACATCCTGAACTAAGGCCAACAGTAAGCCAAGAAGTCTAACCAGTATCTTCATACTAACCATGTTATTCATTCCCTCAGTTTTATACAACTAGAAATACCGTCAACACAGCACGAGAGGGAAAAGGAGTCGCTGACTTTTCCCCATTTGTCAGAACGGTTGTGGGGATAAATATTGCAAGGGAACTTCTGTACACGCCCTACGATATTTCCCTTGCAATATCTTCCTTTGTTCAGGTGTCTGGGTTCATAGGTCAGTTCACATAGGACATCTTTCTTTGTTCTGGTCTCACTCGAGCTTTTAAAATCTTAAATACAAATATAGTGGATCTAAAGTTCTGTCCCACTGTAATTCTGTTGTAAGGGATTATTTGTTCTATCTTTCTGAAAAATGGTATATTTTTTACGATTATTATTCCACATAGTCTTTACATAGTTTTGCTACTTCAAATTTGGATAGTTCAATGTATCTTAGAGCTAAGTATTAGGAAAGACCATGATAAAGGGGCTGGTAGGGTCCAGGAAGTGGATGAACGGCTCTCCCATTTGGGGGTTGTGCGAAAATGGAAGAAAGTCACAGGGACAATTCAGAAATGTCTGAATTGACAGCCGAAGCCGACTTCTGCACTTTTGGACTGGAAAGATTTGCAGAAGAATTCCCCTCAGCGGGGGATAAAAGGGGGTGAAAAGGGGTTGATACAATATCGCAAAAAAAAAAGTTGCAAGGCATACACACCTTGCTATGATATACCGGGAAAATATCGCAAAGGGAGTTTAGCGCCGGAATGGTGCGTATTGGGTTTAAGGGACGTAATCTTTCCTAACTTGTTTGTTTAACTTTTAGGGTCTTAAATATAGGGCGAGAATGAAGGTGGGCTTACCTATCTCACAGAGATCCCCGGTGTAGGTGCCGCTACAGGCGCAGCTGAAGCCTCCAATGAGGTCTGTACACACACCGTCATTCTGACATGGATCGTTGTCACAATCGTTCACATCTGTAAATGCACATTGCAACATTGCCACATGGTTCCACTAGCAGACGTGCTTATGGTATATCGTAAAGTAGTTACCTTCATTGTGCAATAGTGGTGAGATGAAATACTAAGGAAATTAGACAGATTTTGGCCAGTACTTTAATAGAATATTCACTGTCATGCATTGATTAGTTAAACTGATGAAGAACAATGCATATCTTATGGGTTAGACTCTTTCCTTATAATCAGTTCTCATTTGAAGTAATTTATTGAGACATTAAATGTTAGCCCTCTCGTCGACTGATTACAATCTAAAGCGAATGTGTCCATGACAAGGATTAAGCCAAATTAACACGGTGGGATTCGTGTACCTCTAGGGGCATTTCTCTGAGACGAAATTCTGTCCTGGAACACTGGACTTACCGAGTTAGTACCCAATATAGCCAAAAGGAAGCCAGCTAGCAGAGTCATATGTTTTTACACCTCTCACATCAAAAGAACTTGAGTCCCAGGATGAGTGTTGGCTGCGACTATGTACCAGGTCTATCCGTCCATGTGAATCCAATTTGCTATTTTTCCTTGAAACTGGCAAAAGCGAAAATTGGCACCTAAGACTAGGGATAAGGTGTGAAGTACACCCGTCCCAACTACGTTAGTCTCTACGTATGATTCCCGCTTAATGCACTATGCTTACCTGTACAGTTGGTGAAGCCATCACCAGTGAACCCAGTCCGACACACACAGCTGAAGCTGCCCATTGAGTTCAGGCAGTCGGCATTGGCGTAACATACCATTCCACTCTCACACTCGTCATCATCTGACAATATAAACGTGAAGATAAAGAAAGTAAAAAGTATTTTCAGGTGAAAAATGTCGGTTTGGTTGAGATTAAAAAAGAGGACACTAGACAAATAGAATTGGACTTAAATATCACCAGTAGGTCTGTAAACATGCACAATTTCCTAACATTATACCTATGGGCGAACAGTCTATAGTCACATACCGCTGCTAGGGGTGTAGTAACTATATATTTTTATATCAAAGATGTGGGTGGATGTTTAGTTTCGGGCAGCCAAATCCTAGTGAAGTAACTTTGACACTCTTTCATCGTATGGAGAAACCAAACAAGAGTTAGTCATGTTGTTGTTTATCGCACAACGGCAAGATCGCGATAATACTGCGCGAGGTGAAGCCGAGAGCAGTATTACGCGATCCTGCCGGAGTGCGATGAACAATAACATGACTAACTCGAGTTTGGTTTAGAATTTATCCTACCCTGCCCATCTAAATTACTTCTACATTAACAAATGACGTCATTTGTCAAGTGTATCCCACTAGCGATATTTTTCATTTTTCTGAACTCCAGACCGAATACAGTGACCCAATGTTAAGCCTATGGTGTTTTTTATTAGGGGTAGGATAATGAACCAGGGCTGTGTTTTTCAGTCACGACATCATCGGCCAACGATACCCTAAGATCTTCCAGCGAATGTGCGACATTTTGGGGGACAAAAGATGGCCGGTGTCATATAGACAGTGTCGTAGGGCGGCACGGACGATCGCCGTGAAAAATGTCGGCTGCTACGACAAGTATAGAAATGTCTTAGGTTCTAACAACGAACCAAGGAACCTTTTTGGTAATATTGGCCGATTGGGGCAGCCGATCTTCTTCATATTTGAGGAGATTATAGGGTATATGTTCCCTAAACTTGTGATAAAAGTCCATGGCTTAATTCCTATGGATAATGAGTGAAATTCCGCGTTCCGTTGACCTATTCATACTTCTTGTGCAGCTTGGCCCTGACAACAATGGGATAACTCTCCTCTCAGATCTTTCACAGTGCTAGCGCTTGCTAATACAAGTGACCGAAGGAAGAAGAGCTATGGATCTCTGTTTGGAGAGTGCAATGGATCTACTACAGTGTAATGAATCAGGAACAAGCGCAGACAATGTCAAGGTCACCGCATTAAATTAGCGGAGGTGTGGCTCTGGTGGTCTGGGAGATGGGAGAGTACACTGGCCATCAGAGCAGACGTTTACTACAACAAAATTCAAATGCGGATATCGGTAGATCGGACATGTCCATAGATGTCTTAGGGCTACGACAGTTTGGGAGACAAATTTACCCACGTGACCTTATATTTGTCATGACTATAGCACACCTCACACCGCCCTAAGTGTCATAGGGCTGCGATAATTGGCCGACCCCCTAAAATGTCTCGTCTATAGTACACTGACAGCAAAAACATGTCGTTCATAACGATTGTCGTGACTGAAAAACAGGGCCCAGTTTCCCTTTAGTATGATATATTCGCTCATGATTGTAAACCATTCAAGTATCTTTACTAATTTAGAATAGAACCATAGAGCTAGGTACTGAGTTCTATTACTTCCACAAGTGGCTTTTATAGTGGCTTCTCCACCTGAGGTCCGGATATACCCAGATTATAGTTCCCACAGAGACATATTTGATATCGCTGACACATCATTCTAGATTTCTTCCTAAAAGGACCTCCAGATTTTCACCATAAATAGCAAGCCAGTTCTATGATATTAGTTAGGGACGGAAAATAGTAGAGGATGTTAGCTATATAAAAGTATTATGTACCGAGCAAATATGGAAAACACTTTGGTGTCAGCCACGGTGTCGGCCTGAGGTGTGTGGGGAGGTTTTAATTGTCTTTTTTGAGTGAATGAAATTCAATCTATGTGATAAAGACGTAGTAATCAGCAAAGAGCAGCCCATACCCCCATGGATAAGAGGGAGCACACAGAATATAGAGACATCTATTTTACTAAGCATGAAGATCAATCGATTCTACCTTGTTTCACAAAAGAAAAAATGAATGGAATGAGTTAATGGGGTTGTACGCACCGTCACAGGTATAGGAGTTGTCGTCATTGGTCCGGGTCAGGTAGCCAAGTGGACACTGACAGGCGTACCAGCCCTTTGTGTCCGTACACACTGTCTGGGTGTTGGAGGCACACAGGTGAGGGTCAGTGGCACACTCATCAATATCTGTAATAGATGAACGAGAAGTAAACTGATTGGACGCTGACAGGCGTACCAGCCCTCTGTGTCCGTACACACTGTCTGAGTGTTAGAGGCACACGGGTGACGGTCAGCAGCATACAAATATACATGAAGATAAAGTCTCACTTTCACACTCGTTGTTTCCAAAGCCCATAGACTCCCCCTGTTGCACTGGCACACACAACTGTCCAAACGTATTACAAAAATATAAAAACCAATCTACAAAATACGCTTAGAATCAAATTTACTTCCACACTGGTTATTTTCGAGGTCCTTGAATCCTCTATTGCGATGGCATACATAATTAACCAAAGTAAACACAAATATATTAAATCAAATCGGAAATGTAATCTTACTTTCACACTGGTTATTTCCGAGGTCCTTGAATCCCCTATTGCACCGGCATAAATAACTGACCCCACTGAAGGTATCGAGGTTCATCTCCCGGTCCTCACATCGTGCATGCTCTGAGCACTGGTCAATATCCAGGTCACACTCGTTCACGTTCTTGCCGCAGTCGAAGATGCAGGGATAAAAGACAACATTGTTGTCCTCGTTGACCTCCTCCAGGTTGTCCTTGGGGTCCACGCGTACCCCGAGGAAGACGTTTTTCCAGCAGAAGGGTTGGGTTTCTCGTGTGAGCGGGATGGTGAGCATCTCACCGGCCAGCGTGACGACCAGCGTGGAGTCTGCTTCCATGGGTTTCTGTAGTCCATGGGTTAGAAACAGGTCGATATTAACCCTTTAACAGCAGGAAGATGCCTCCAAGCATTCCCCTGGCTACGGCAGGAAGATACCTTCAGGCATCTTAGAGGCATCATGGATACTTATATACAAAATTCAATAGATAAAAAGATAGTTGTTTGATTTAAAGGAAATTTAGACAATGTATACAAGTCATATTGACCTTTGATGTGTATAACAGAATATGATCAGTCACCAAGGCAAATTACTTAAATCACATGACATTCAAATTCTAAGAGGCACTCACGGAAATATGATACAGGAGAAAATAAAGGAGAGTGTGAAAATAGGAAGCTTCCCCTTAGCAGATGCAATGGTAGGTGAGGTCTATTGATATGAAAAAGTTGCCAGTGATGTCCAGTTCTATTTAGGAAACACACCCCTGATCTGTATAATATGTGGACCAATTATTCCTTTGTATTGTCGTGCCCGATAATTACATTCAGTATTGGATTTCTTTTTCTTATCAAGTTTATATTTTGTTCTTAGACATCCCAAATAGAACTACATAGAGTTGCAATAGCATTATCACTTGATGAGGTACATCTTTCTATATATGCATTGTTGAATGTGGTCTTATTTTGCGTTGCTCTTCCTTATTTTAAAGAAGAAAATAAGTAACAATACCTAAGCTAAAGGAAAAGAACACCCATCTGACTGTGTATCTTACTGATATCAGATTGCTACCCTCATTATTCCCAGTTATCCCTGATCTAAATTCCCCCCTTCCCGCCCAAAAAAACAACAACATACAAACAAAAAAAAGAAGAAAAACCCCACACATACCTTCATCATGTTGACTTGCTGCGGCTCTAGTATCGCCGAGTCTGAGACGAAATCGTCAGGTGAGAGTTTCTGATCCAGGGAGAGGACCCAGGCCCAGTCGAAGTGCTCGGTGAAGTCCTGGGCCAGGTCCGGGGACACGCGGCTGCCGGTGATGGTGACGGCCACCTCCATCACGTAGGACATACTCGTACCCACCAAAAATGTCTCGTAATGCAGACCCACCAGCCGGAAACTCATCGCGTAAATGTCCAGCTTCCGCTCTGCATGCGAGAACAGCCAGTTGTTTTATGATCGCGATTAATAACGGTACTACTGAACCTATCAAACCGAACAATGTAATAAGATTATCAGCTTAAAATTCGTATGGGAATTGTCTCTGTGAACCGTATTGGCCGTTTGACCTTGACATGTGCAAAGAAGCCTAATGTACAGGCGATTGTACACCGTCTCTTTCCTCTGAATAAAGGACAAAATATAAAAAACGATCCGGGACCAATTGTATGATACTGAAATAATTCCTGCTTCATAGACTCGATCGCAGTTTGTCTAGAATTATCCCTGTCTAATTGATCGCTAATGGCGACTATATGTAATGCAGCTGGGCATTATTGAGACAGTTTGAGAGTACGTGGCGTTGGCTTCACGGCCACTGATAAAACATACAGGGAACGTTTTATATAACTACTTGGGACTAACTGAAGAGTTGGCTTTAATGCGAAACTGAGCACGGTCGTTAGGGACTCACTCCTGGTCGCTAGGGACTTCTTCATCCTGTTCCGGTCACGTGTACCTCACGTGGTCACCCCGCGCCACCCCGCCAGCGTTCACCTCAACCCTGGGCCGCCAACGAGAAAGAACCACCCACCCACCCTACAAAAACTCTTCAGACTCTCTCCTCATTCTCTCAGGAACTACTCCTAGGGCTCATCAATAGCTCCTGAACTATCTCTTATCTCTAATGTATGTTATGATGGACCTCTGAAACTTATCTTGTATTTCTACTATACTCAATAAATGTTATGTCCATACCCGTGCTTTGTGTTAGTGATTATACTAAGACAGGGTAAGAGTGCTTCAATGAATGTCTCTGGTTATCAGGTGTGTCAAGTACCGAGTTTAATTGAAAAAAAGGACGGAAAAATCTTCGGATAAAATTGCTTATGGTGTTGATATAAAAAAAGAAATAAGATAGATCTTACCGCTACAGACGGGGTCGGCGAAGAGGATGTTGTTCTCGCTCGCCTCGTTATTCTCTTCGCTCGCCTCGGATCGCCCGTTCTCCGTATCTATGGTAACGGTGAGTGTGACGTCATCACGGTAGCTGCAGAGGATGAGGAAGTCGTGTGGGGTGAGGCTGAAGCCCTGAGGGTCGCTCAAAATGATGGTGGAGCTCGTCAACCTGAAAGTGAATGGTTACAAGCGGGTGAAACCAATGAATGGGTCCAAAACAAAAGCTTTTTGTCCCATATGCTTAGTGTTATACATTCTCCATGACCCTTCAAGTATCAGTGCTAATACTCAATCGGCGACGGCGTCACACAAGTCGTGATCATTTAGTTCATTTAGTGTACACAGGGGTGAGATAAATACAGTAAACAACTCATTTGGTCACAGTTCTTAAATTCCTATCGTTTTAACTCATTACACTATTCACTGGCCTGGCGCCTTGCTCTGCGTTAAAACTCTATGACTAATGCTCATGTGTTATTATGCGACACCATCTTACAAGTGATTTACGGCCGCCTGTAAACAAACCCTTTGATTATCTAAATGGTGGCAATATGATTCACAGCACTGGAAGATCTATCTTAATGATAGAAATATTATAGAAACCTGTTGGCGTTGATTATCGTCCGTCTATTCATGACGTCATACGGGATGACTGACGTCATATTGCCGGCAGTGAGGGAGAGCTGGTATGTGAACACGGGCTTCTCTTCAGCCGTCTTTCCGTACCATCCGCTGTCGTCTGACCTGTCCAGTAAAGCTGAAAAGGGATAAAGCTTCTTTTTATTATATACCTGTGTCTGAATGTCTATTAAATACTGCCCGTTGCTAGGGGTGCAGTAATAATAATGTTCGCCCCCGCTGTGAGAATAACTTAATAAGTCATTAAAATGTAGTTTTTCCATCGATTTAAGATATATAATAATAAGCAAACGTCCTGACTGTAGACGAAACGATTCTCGTTCTCGGTCAGTCGTCGATTTCATACTGCCTTCCGCCTATGGCGTCAGGCAGTATGATATAGCCGACTGACCTCGAACAGGAACCGTTTCGTCCACAGTCAGGACGTTTTCTAATAGTATTCATATCAAATCGATGTACACTGGCATGGGACTGGGAAACTGCAAAGATCTGGAAGAATCAGCAGGGGGCTTTGAGGTTGCCTAGGCTTCCAACAAGGACCAAGGACAATGTAGGATGGTGGCCCTGGAAACTCTTGTAATCTATTCACGATAAGCGAATCCCTGGCCTCAGCGGAAGACTAAAATCCCTAGGAATGTAGAAATAGTGCTCACCGCCTTTCAGATTTGCATTTCGAACCACAACGTCCAAAAAACTTTCTCCTCAGATTTAATTTTGTGTCAAGAATGACCATTGAAGATGCCAAGAAAACCGGGATAACTTTATATTCTGACAAACCAAGCTTAATCTTCGCAATTCGTATCAATTTCACCAACTATGTTTTACTTCTCTTAAGAAAACGAGAGATCTATCTCGCCTCCTTACCTCCATGAGAGGGTTTTCTGACAGTTAAATACCAATTGCCCCGGCTATTCCGTCAGAGGGAAATACCTCGCCGAATAAAATATTTCCATTCATAATCTGTTTCTGGGTTAGTCAATACTGTTTAAGAGAATGGGCAACTCACCAACTTTAGAGCAGCTCTCAATCAGTAAAGAGGTACATAAGGCACCTACTATAACAATGTCTATATTTACATTAGAGATGATAGGAAAGTAAGGTACATACTTTGGATGAAGACATTCACTCCTAGAGTGAATGGGTTCAGGTGCTGGAACCCTAAGGTGGGCACTGTGATCCTGAAAGGTGGGTCGGAGCTCACCGTGAGGTCTTCAAAGCCTAACGAGAGATTAAAAGCAATGGAATTAAGAACATGGATTAGTTCGCGTAGACCATCAAGTCTTTATCAAAGTCGATTAAAACAAGTCTACGAAATAGAATAAGAGTAGAAATAAGGTCCGGGTTAGAATCAAGTTATGTCTAGTGCATGATAATGTAATCTGATGCCTTTCACCTTCCATCTAAGGAGACCCAATGTTAGCGATCAATAGCTGAGTTCATCACTTTTTTTTCTTTTTTTTTACAAATTGCTCACTGCTTATTTTATGTAGCAGCCCCTGCTGTGAATGTTCGACTTATTCCTCTCTGCTTGTTTTATGAAGCAGCCCCTGCATTCAATCATCGACTAATTCCTCACTTTTTGTTTTATGAAGCAGTCCTTGTTTCTTTAACAAAACTGCCCTACTGACTTACTGGTGCGGCAGTCGGCCTTGACGACCAATGTCTTGTAGTTGTTGGCGATGACGCCCTCTCTGAGTGTCCTGAACATGGCATGGTTCTGACCCAGCACCACCTCCACGGCGAGCAGGACGGGCCCCGTATGCAGCTCCCACGGTCTGCGGCCCGCCCCCTCCTTACACACGCCCTGGATGGACGCCGTGTCCCCAGACATCCTGCAAGTACGTAATATAGAGGATACAAGATTCAGACATGATGACACGAGATGTAGAAATAACATGAGCAGAATGTAAGGATATAACATATATCAAGAGTTACACCCGCCCTGGATGGACGCCGCGTTCCCAGTCAGCCTGCAGGTAGGCAATATTTAGGGATATGAGATGTAGAAATAATGAATAATGTAGTGAAAGTTACACACGCCCTAGGTGGAAGCTGTATTTTCACAATCCTGTGATACAGGTAATACATAAAACACGAGATGTAGAAATAACATGTGAGTTACACACACCCTGGATGGACGCAGCATCCCCAGACAGGCTGCACGGAAGTAATGTAGAGGACGAAATGTATAAATCAGGCATGCATTGAAAAAAACATAAGGACACAAGATGGAAGAATAAGAACACGGAATGTATAAATAATGACATGCGATGAAAAAATGAGGACACTAGATTTTAAAATAAGAACAGGAGATGTAAAAATTAGGACACGTGATGTTTGTTTGTTTGTGGTTTAACGTCCCAGGGGACCCTGAGGGTAAATAGGGACCATCAAACACGTGATTTAAAAATGATGACACAATATGTAAGAATTAGGACACAAGATGTAGAAAGAAAGGACACAAGACGTAAATGTAAAATGAGAGGGAGCGTATATGAGAAATGGAAATTGAGGAAATGATTTCCTGTTTATCCCCGCTTCCCTACTGAGGTGTTGGCGATCATCCAGTTTGTGGTATTACTGTTTTAAGTATATATCTGAAGCATTCTTTAAAAATAAAGTTTTAATCGATAGACTCTAAACAGCCAATTATATATCACAATATATACATGATAGACTTTATATTAGGAGAAAAAGACTACTCCTTAGTATAATTACATAGCGAGGGAGGGTTAAAGTAAAGTAAAGTAACAAACGCAAATGATGAGATGAGATTCTTTTTAATCAATAACCAATAATAAAATACATGAATAATGTTTCTTTCTAGCCATTCATCAGCATCCACCCAATAACACCCTTCTCATCCCACAAAAATCAAGTTAAAATAATCCAATAGAAGGCTTAAGACTCACATGTTCATTGTGACGAGTTTCTTCGGTAGTATTGTCGTGGTTAATAGTTGCTCTTCTCCGGTAGAATAGGTCCATGGATCAGGCGTTATGTCGTGCCAGATTGACTGACCCTTCATAGCCACATACACCTTTGAAAATACAACGAGAATATTATATACCGATAGCCGGACACTTCATAGTTGAATGCCACAGGTCGGTAAGTGTTCATACCAAGATTGAAGGTTTCATACCTAATGGTTTCTATTCAAGAAGATTAATCATCAACATTGTCCGTATTCATAAGTATCTATGAATTAGAACAGTCACCATTTTGTAGCAGCTCCTCCCTGTATAGATATCTTTGGTATGACTGTCACATAGTAAATGGCATATTTACCCTCGCTCTAGTTCCTGAATTGTTCAAATGGTGGCAGGGCACTCTAACAATGACACTTCAGTTGTGAGCGGCGCTCTTGGCATTTCCGACTAGAACGAGGCTGGTCATCCCTCATTGGCTGTTGATCCAAAATCAACAGCCAATCACAACACAGAGTTTGCAAGCTCAACCCGTGGCAATATGCCTCCCATTGGATGTATTGAATAAGATCGTCCAGTTGTCATTATTTATCAGTTGAGCTTCTTGACTCATAGTATTACCATATATCTTGTGTTCGAGTTCCGTCTCCCTTACTCTCAAGGTCAATCATTGGGTCTAGACTTTTAATACAACATGACATGTTATCAGCCAATCGGAGACTCTGTTCTGGCTGTTCATGATGTGAAACCTAAACAAACGTGAATTAAAAAAGCAGTCTGATTGACAACTATATTTTCCAAAATCACTTGATCTGAGGCCCGTAATCAATAAATTCAAATTCTGCAATCAACGGTAATCATCGATTCATCGAGCTAGGAAACAACGGGTAGTGGTACTCTGGCTCTATACAGCTTCAATGTGGACTAAGTTGAATACTAGTTGGAGACAGGGTTCAGTGCCTGAATGAAATCTATTCGAAGTTGTTTTGATGTGTTGAGATGTACATGTACAAACTCAAAGAATGAGGTGCATCAAAACACAATAAAATACCGAGGTACACAGCAAGTCATGTGGTACACAGGACAAACTGAGTGACAAATGAAGTGCATACAGATGACCAGTAGGTGTTAGATATTTGTTAACTGGTATATAACTAAAAACAAATGGTACTTTCATAAGTGATGAATGAGCGTGGAATTTTACAAAGAAATAACCACAAAAAATCTGGGTTTTTTTCCAGTCTATGGGTTATTTGCTGTAACAAGATTAATAAAGTCACTTAAAGACTTCAAATATAACCGAATAATAACTCTGACTACCAATATTTCTTAACACGTGCTAAAACCTATCATAGATTTGAACGAACTTAACAGAAATTGATTTAATAACATTCATTGATTTCCTACGCCTCGACTGATACCTGGACTATAAAGCCTTATTTACATGTACTCCTACTATGCACATTAATCTTCGCTTCGCGAGTTTGACAGCGTTTCTTAAACGGCCCGGAACGAGTTAACGTGCGTACTGACTAGATATTGAGGTATCTAACGTGGGGCATTCACGTGATACAGCTTATCTGCGATTGCGAAACCTGCAAAATGTAAACATCTTATATCGATGCCGCTATGACGTCACCGTGCATACAATATGCATAGCAACACGCACACACACACACACACACATATATATATATATATATAGTCACTAGAAAAAAAACCGGCGTCGCTAGGAAATCGCCATTGTTACTGATCCAGGATGTATTACAATGTAGACAACGTCTTTGGCGGCACTACCTTGTCAACTGAGTGGTGTTTTGTGTGCGATTAAGGTAAATTCTGACTATTCTAGTACATTGTAAGGTACATAATAATAGAATTACAATGTCATCGCTCGAGTATGATGGCCATACGCTCGGTTAGGGTAATGGTCGTACAACCATTAGCCTAACCGCGCGTATGGTTATTATACTCGAGCGATCACATAATAATTCTATAGTAACTCAACCCAATCTGATGCATATATGTTGTGCTACGAGCATGCTGCAAGACTAAATGATGTAAGGGAAAGAGTTTACAACTGCCGGGAGGAAAACCATCCTACCCAGGCTGAGTGTCGGACAGTATAGATATATGTCTTAAAAGACACCACTTAGCAACCAGCTAAATAAGTCAGGTTTCTAAAGTAAATTCTCTCCCGCTCCCTGTATGGTGTAACGTTTAATCCGGAGTTTAGGAAAGAAATATATCAAGCACCAATGGTTCCCTAAGGTAATTCGATCTGAAATGATTGTCCATGGTCAGCTGGGCACTCCTCTGAGATTCTGCATCCTACCAATGTCATAGAGTTGGCACACAGATAGTGAAGGGTAATGCAAATTCTAGAAAGGTAATGTTTATTCTAGAAACCTCTCCAACCTCTTTAACCTGCAGCATAACTGAGCGTGTTTCCCATGCTCAATAGGTAAGGAGTAGTGTGATGTGATTACCTTCACGTCAAACAGATGGTTCTGCCCGTCTTGGGGAATGGTTTCATTCATCACGTTGATGAAACTGAGGGAAAGATGTATCGGAGAAATGTACGGACGAAGAGTTGCTACGGTCACATCCAGGTCCATCATCTGGTAAATATCTGTCAGGATAAAGGTAATACAGAATAGGAATATGCTATGGTATTGTATTCCGGATATGAAAACCATATATGAGCCAAGAAACCAATACATTTCTCTCAGAACAGACGGATATAATCCAGAGCTTATGTTATAAATTAATTATTCGACATTACAGTGGCAATGTACAATAAAGTATAACACATATATGATCTACTATGTGATATTTGTGATTCCAAGGTTTGGAATATATGTTGGTGTATATGTACACTACAGCAGGAAACTAGGATGTGAACTGATATACTGATAACATGTTGAAACTTGTTAGGAGAATACATTGGCTCTATCTGAAAGAACTGTTTGCATCAGAATGTGGAATACATATTAAAAAGTTCCTTTGTATAGCATAATTATTGAGGAATAAATATTGTTGTGCACCTCTAAATATCCTTATAGAACATAGTTGTATAGTTACCTCTCTGGCACGTGGCCATGAGTGGAACAGGTCCAACATTGTTGCCCATTGACCTTTCAGACTGGATGAAGGGGCTGTAGACCATGATAAGCAGGAAGACCTCCCCACACAGTTCAGGGGGCAGGTCAGCAGGGAGCACTAACTCCTCTCCAGGATCACTGTCTATTGACAACACCTGTGTAGCTGACACTATAGTAGGGATAGTCCCCAGGAGCCTATCTGATGAATTATACTCCAACCGGAAGTCATCCCGGTCAAGAAACTCATCTTCGGACACATAGAATTGCAGTTTGAGGACTGGGTGAATGCCATCACCAAATGGACCATGTTTCACCACTTCCATATCAACCTGGATGGAAAACCCATAACCAGAGTCCTGCTTGGAGAGTGTAACTGAGTTATTAGATATGATGAGGTCCAGGAAACTTATGGAGCAGGCAATATATGGAGAGAGGTCCTGGTAGCGAATATTGTTGTCTTGCACTAGATCCGAACCCACTACGTGAGCACCTTGTTTTATTTGCACAGCCAGGATTGGTGATGTACAAGCCGGGCGGGGTAGGAGGACAGTTATGATACCATCGAGGACCAGTTGTTTTCTCCCTTGAAGAGTCGCAGTGAGGTTCTCCAATAGTTGCTCCATCTCGATGATTGTCACTGGAGCAGCAGTTTCTCGGTCCAGGCTGCGATTCGGGCTAAGGTAAATACTAATATTGATATGTTCCCGACTATCCCAGTACCGCTTAATATCTTCTTCGAGGAAGTTCCATATAGAGCCTTTCACCTTGACACGCAATGGGACCCCGGTGTGGAGTTTGTTTTCGGGGTATGCGGGCTCAATGGTGAAGTATTCGAGGGCTACCAGGTCATCCGCACACTCCAAAGTCACCTGTTCGATAAGTCTGTTATTCCTAAGATCGGGATCTGGTACTATTTTCTTGAGATCCCTCACCTCTACACTAACATAGCATATACCACAGAATCGTCTGTACTTTGATTGCCCTCTTTGGATGTTGAGTCCTACACCATCGAGACGTATTTGGTAGGGCTGTGGGCTAATGTCCGGTACGCCAAAGTCCAGCAGCTTCAACTGTTCAATGGTGAATGGCACTGCGAGTGGTAGCGACTCCGGGGACGGTTCGGGGCGCAGGTCGAGGTACATGAAGATGCCTATGGACTGGTCAGAAGAGTTCATGGAGTCTGCTTGTGGGATCATGGCACCTGGATGGAAGTGAAGACATACACAATATCACCATGATTTTGATCTGCATGGTCGTCTTCTCTGCTTAGTTGATGCGCAGCTATTTCAGAGGGATTGCAAGGATATTGCGAAGTCTCAACTTCAAGGAGAATCTGACTATGCCGATCAAAATCATTGTATTGTTGTATTTATTTTTCAGCTTACAAAAATATCATAAGTTATCAATGTAAACACAAAATTGCCGCTGGAATTCACATGCACTACTTTGCACGCAAGGGATTCTTTCCCGTATCCTACTGAGTAGGATATGGCTTTCTGTACGTTGTATACGTAGCTCTATAGATTTAGTATAGAGACTCCGTATCAGATGGATAATGAATCAGGTGGAATATCAAGCTCTTCGATATATTTGAAACGCTACCCTGTTATTCAGAAACATCCTTACCTCTGTTATTTCTTAAATTGACTTTGTGAGATACTGTATTCGTTTGGCTTGCTTGGATTTTGTAAAATGTAACGGATGTTACTTGTACCCCAGTACTTTCTGTTCAAATATGTTAATACTATTGTAAACCTACTCGTGAACCTACACGTGAATTTCCTGCCTGGAGAAGCATCGAAATAAGCATATTTCTGTCTACATTTTTACCTCAAGAATAAGCAACAGTTCCATAAAAAACATTCATAGGATACACCGCTATCAATTAATGTGTTAAATGTTATTGTTTCCACAATATACGACGCAACCCTTAAACAATGAAATAATAGGCTGGAAACCAAAGGTCGTCTTAACTGGCACCAAAATCCACAACCTTGTGACTATTCTGTAGCTACATATTGTGAGACAGTTGACGATTTAATTATTGTCCTTCTAGAAATTGCAATCCTTTGAACAGGCCTAGGGTTGTCAGGTTTTGTTGCCAAATCCACAACCTAAGGAAACCGTTTTATGTGACAGATAGGTATGACACCAAGGTCTATTGAATCTAACATACAGACCATTACAAAGAAACTAAGGACCTGGATTGGGGCTAACAGATTAAGTTAAATTTAAGAATGAAAGAGAAGGCTATCAGGGTAATAAAGGGAGATTAAAGAAGGAATTCAGTTAAACTTTTCCACCTTGTTGGGATGTCCTATCATACCATGAGATAAGGTATTAACTGAGCTTGTCTAGTACGAGAGGATGTATAAACAAAGTAAATAAGCTTCATTTGTATTATATACCTATAATTATTTATGATCAATCAAATATTTTCCAAATCATGACGATGTCTAACCGATATCTAACAAAGTCATTGTTTATATATTAGTTTTACATACAAATTAAGGTGCTTTTAAATTTTCTCCTTATTTTGCACTTTCCATACTCATATTATTCTAAATTTTCGGTATATAGATTTGGAGTACTTTTTATATATTTAAGTGACGTCAGCAGCACTAGATCATAGCTAGGTCAGTCATTTTCCTAACCCATCAGAATGCGTACATTAAAAGTATACTGGTAATTTTCCTTACCAACACAGTATGCTGGGATAGATTAAATACCAGAACTATAGCAGAGGTTGGTATCTCGTATTTGAGATCAGGAAGCATGTGAAGATATGAACAATCTCGGCGCTGTTATCGATAGCGGGTTGAAAAGTGATAAGCATGGAGAAAAATTACAAAAAAATGATTAGTAATAAATGAGACATATTTCGAGAAATTAAGCGGTATATGAATAAGACAACGGCACTTCGAATAATTAAACATGCGAACTCCTAGTCAGAGACAACTGTTCGTTTCTGTTAGCCAGAATTACAAGCATGGCAGATTGTATTATACATAATATATACTGGTTCCAGATACAAGCGAGTTGAGGCGTAGTTTCATAGAGTCAACTCCGAGGAGCATATGGCAGCTTTTACCTTCAACCAGTCAATAAAGTATTTATCATCCACATTTTACAGGTAGGTGGCGTGCTGATATCATAGTTCATTTTAGATAAAACTATTTTTGAGTACGGAAAAATGGTCAAGTAAATGCGAAAAAACACGACCAGAAAGTAGACGTAAATTACCGTTATTCGGTGTAATCAGGGGATTCTATAAAATCTCAGCATTTAAAGAAGCAGGCATAGTCGAGAATCGCATACATACAACATTATACAGGAAAATAATTTGTATTTACCGTGGCCTAAAAAGAGAGGGATTAGAAAAATCTGCAATATATTCAGGTATATCTTTGTGGAATTCGCTACCGTCGAAATAGGTATTCAAAAAGTGGGACAATCCAATGAATGAAATGTGTGGTAGTTACTGTCTTAACCACAAGGCATGACCAGTTATCCTTCTTCACGCTGCAATATTTTCACCACTGATCGTTTAAACCAAGTTCATGTATAAGCCATTTTCCATTGGCCGACGAAAACGGCACCGATTATTTGAGTCTGTTGGTGGTAGCACCACCTACACGTCGGTATCAAATAGTGAGGGTGCAGTGTATCCCTTGTTTCTCCTGCATTTTACACGATCGGTGGTTCCCGAATGCAGATCAGTGTCCTATAATTGGCCAATGGAAAATGGCTTCATACAAGTATGATTGATAAGACATAGAGATCAATAAAGAATAAATAGGAATATTTTAGTAATTTAATATAAAGTGTAGGGTACGCAAAAACTATCGTATTTACTGGACACGATCCGCTGTAATCGTTGTAATCATGGTAATTATCATAAACCAGTTATTCACGTTGTATTCCTATACTGCAAGTAAGAACAATTGTATAAACGTACGCAATAAAAGCAATAATATTACTCTTTAAGATGTTACTGATTTGTAGGATTATGGTAGTATAGTTATATACACTAGGGACGTGCGCGCAATGATCAGGCCAGCACCTACTAAGAAGGATCCGCATTACGATCCGTAGCTGCTGAGAATATGCTTTGAGTTGTGGTTGCGGAGTAATTTCACCGGTGAAATTGTGTATTTTAAATGGCTTCAGATCGGATGCAATTTAGATTTCATCTCACCCCTATCACCGACTGATCGGCTAACGTCGTTCCCCATAGTATTGGGTTTATCTTTTTTAAATATTACTCCATGGACATTGAGTACAATGTTAAGTCTATGGTAATTGTTTAGTGAGTCTCCATATATTGTCAAGGGGTACTTTGTATACCATGGATAATCAGGTAATGGTCTTACCTTGTTTTGTCTTCCAGACGTCGACCCGCAGCTCGTAGTTGGTGTTGGTGTCTGGGTGTAACAGGTGAGTTTCTCCTTTTTTTGTCATCAGCTGGAACTTCGTGATGGTGATGTCCACTAGACCTGTTCAAGGAGTTACATGTATTCTAGGAGAATAGTCTATAATAATATTCATATATATATATATACATACATATATATATATATATATATATATATATATATATATATATATATATATATATATATATATATATATATATATATATAAACCTACAGGTACTCAACCATAAGTTTGAGCAGTGATAGATCCCTTTCCGAAATAACATCCTCAACAAAATCAGGACATCTTTCGGAAACTATTTGATTTTTCATTGGTAGCTTTACAATGAAATCTAAGGAATCTGGAAACTAACAACATTCATTGTACTTTTGATTAGGGCCTTTGCTCAAAATATTTGTAAATCCTCCTGATTAAGATGTATATCATGAGGAAATGTAGTTACTGATACCGCAATGATTTCTGTTCCAGGTCTTTCTTCCTACAACTATCGCCCGATGCCGGAGGTGAAGGTCCGTAGTTAGAGGACGAAAGACCGAGAACGGCATTGCTAGGGGCTCAGTAACTACGTTTCCTCATCATCATATATATCTGCACTTACTTGGACATGAACATTATTTATAAATCACGCGCAGCAACGTACAGTATTTCATATACGTTCGTGTACAGGTATATAATAGTTCCTCTATGAAGACTATGAGTCGACCTACCTGGTGGGCACTGAATGGCTGACTTGTTCATGGATATGCTGACAAAGTCGTTGCCGCTGAACAGGGAATAGGTCTCGTTTCTCGGCAGCATCCTTATGAAGATGGTGGGTGAGGAGCTGGCCTTCTGATACTCCACACATTCACTCTGATTGGCCAGTGACAGCTTGGCTGAACAAGTTGAAACGTTTGGGGTAATGAGTCAACTAGCACACTCTGAATCATATATTGGAATATTAAACATTCGGATATAGCATATTTAACTGACAGGAATACATACACAATATTGGCTGGTTTCAGTTACAGGCGGCCGTATTCTCCGAGGAGTTCATGTGTAGTAATCACTGAGCGAATGCGAAGATATTGCGTAATTTCGGGGAGCCGGTTTCCGCTTTTATCTAAAACTAGTCTGTATTCATTATTCACCTTTTCGGACAGGTTGCGTTTTGTGTGTGTGTGTGTGTGTGTGTGTGTGTGTGTGTGTGTGTGTGTGTGTGTGTGTGTGTGTGTGTGTGTGTGTGTGTGTGTAGGGGGGGGGTCGGTGGTCAAGGGGGGTTCAATTTCCTTTATTGGTAAATAGACCTATGTACAAATTTTGTCAATTCATAAAGAGAATATAGGTTGATAGAAATATACCAATAAGGATGGCAAACCTGTCAGCATTGGACTGGCCATTTCTTAAAAAAAAACCAGTTGGTAACATGCAAAGTTCAGCTCCTTTACAGATAGAGGTTTAAATATAAATAACAAGAAGCAGGAATCATCATTTTGATCGTCATATTGCACGTACTTAAAAATAACAAAATCATCAGATATCAGGTGGGTATACATGCTTTCATTTAGAATAAATTTGGTCAATTGTTTAAACATACGCAATCAGATATTAGTTCGCTTTAGTTATGCACTATTTTTCCGTATGCGAGCTTTATCGCAATCCGGCGCATACAACATATCCGTATGTCAATACAAACTCCTTATGTATTTTCTATGGAGAGTTTGTACCGGGTGAATAATGAAATATATTACCATGATTCTTATCGGCATGGTCATATTCTCCGTGTACTTGACGAATATTGCATAGTGTCAACTACTAGGAGAATGTCAAATAAGATCAAAATCACGGTAATGTTGTATACATACATTATTCAGCATTCCAAATATTAGTTATGAAAGGAAAAACAAAATAGTCGCTGATATCATTCGGTCGATAATATTTTCAAGTATGCATACTCCAGTATGGCCTTACCTGAGAGACCTTGTACAATGAGCGCCGCATCTTTCAACATAATCCCCTTGTAGGCATACTCCTGGTTATCGTTCTCCAGGTAGACAGTAGCGCAGTCGTCATGGCTGTCTAGTTTGGCATCGCGGGAGAGACATGCCTGTAGTGTGAACAGGTGGTCCGTGTCATATAGAGGCAGTCCTCGGTTCACCACAGTCACCGTGAACGTTATCGGTATCCACAGAGCAGGGTAGACCAGGGGAGGGATGGAGGTGAGGTTAGCAGTGGTCAGCAGCAGGTAGTCGTCTGTAAGTAGGAGGGAGAGTTCGTCAATATGATTATTATTATGCTATACCTGCAAATAATTCCAGTAAAACGCCATTTTATTCAGCTTGATCCTTATGGCCCGCTGTCACAGCAGGGACTGAACATTATTAATATTGCACCCTAGCACACTGAGCAGTATCAGTAGACGTTCGGACACAGGTATATAAACATGGTTGAATTATGTATACTTTACATCCGTGGACACTTAAAAAGGCAAATCTAGTCTAAAGGATCGATTCTATTTGGCCGAATTATGTCCCAACCATGCTCGGTCCCTAGCAAGTCAAATCTAATGGTTGCAGACCGCGAATAAAAGTAATTCGCGAATTATTACCCATTAGAAACAAAGGTTTTATTGAAATGCTTTGATTTCATCAATATCATGAACAATGTAATTTTTATCACTGGGCCCTACTCGGAAGAGAATATAAATGGGGCCATCGTCTCCATAAAGTGGAGCTTTCAGAGGTTTACATGTTCAGATACTAATAAATATAAAAAAGAAGATAAGTATGTCTGTGGATACACTTACTTATGCATGCTAGGTACACCAGCTCTACCACCCTGTCGTTATCACTGTACATATCGTGGAACTTTCTGTGTTGCCAGATGCCGTATACGTTCAGGTACCTGCGATAGAGAATGATAGAGGTAGGGGTGGGTATTAGTTAATATAGTTAAAATAAGGATGATTATGATGATTAACCCGTGCACCTACTCCCGACACAAGACGATTGGTCTTACGATTGACTTCCCGATTTGATTCATTGGCCAGAGTATTAAGTATTTCTAATCATATCGTACAAGGAAAGCTACCATGGTGAATCGGAGGATGCGGGGTATAGCTGACATGAACTCAATCTAAGAAGATACTGAGAGTTGGAGCCACTGTTGTATTGTATTGAGGGGATTAATTTCTATCATCTTTGTTTTTTCATAAGGAAAACGAGCATTGCCTTCCGACATTAAAGATCCGTATTTCCATGAAAAAAACCCCAAGAAATCTGCCATCTCTGATAAAAAAGCTTTGACTGTATAACCTACGTATGCCACAGATTCCTATGCTTATAGGACTTAAGACCAGGTGACATGTGCGGAACAGCCATGCAATAACCATAACTAGGAGACAGAATTTCGCCATTTTATGATTTTACGATTGCCGTACACTTTTTACATACAGCGAGAGTTAAATTTTACATGTTATCATTTTGATGAATTCAGAAACGGGACTATATACTTGAGAAATTTTTAGATTAGTACTTAAATGATTATAGTATCTTGCTTATGTTGGGCATATAAATTGGACTGACCACGAGCGGCCGCAGTAGGATTCCTCTGAAGGCATGATTAGCGTGAAGTTCATGGAGTGGCGACGTACGGTGGCCGTGCCTGAAACTGCCCCTCCGTCC
Organism: Alentia gelatinosa; assembly: GCA_950022655.1. NCBI lineage: Eukaryota > Metazoa > Annelida > Polychaeta > Phyllodocida > Polynoidae > Alentia > Alentia gelatinosa. The sequence goes on along the minus strand of OX465579.1, from coordinate 78,050,074 downwards.
GGCTCAAATGTCTGACTCGCCTCGTGCTCCGTCTGGTTGTGTACCTCCAGCTGCACGTCTGTCAGCATCAAAATCACAACACGATAAACTCCAGGTCTTCCCCCAACAAGACCACCATGTGTTAAACATCAGGTCTGTCAGCATGAAGACCACCACACGTTAAATATCAGTTCTGACAGCATCATAATAAACACAGTTTGAATGCCAAGTCTTCTCCCATCAAAATCACCACACTTTAAACATCAGGAGTCCGATAACTAATCTATGCTCGTACATGAAGACCCTTTTCTGTAGGCCATAGAGACGCAGGAACGATGTGGGTAAACTTTATCCAACACAATTTATGGATGATCTCATGGACGGATGAGACTGTCTTAGCGAATAAGCCGAAGATTATTGAATGATAAACTTTGTACGAGGTACAGAAAATGGTCTTCATGTACGACCCTAGATAATTCAACAGGCCAAGTTGGTCTACTCCCATCAGGACCATCACGGTTTAAATATACGGCCTGTCTGCATTAAACCTATCGTAGGTTAAACACCAGGTCTGTCTCCATCGAAACCACCACACGTTAAAATATCAACCTACTGTGAGACTGGTATTTAGTACCGTACCGTAGTCTCTAGCCCCCACGTCGCCAAGAGGGAATGTGCCTATAAACAATTGGGACCTGTTTCAGTAGTTTCGTGACATGTCTAGTCTGTGACACCATACGGACAGATCACAAGATTGCAATCGATGACACGCGGAGTTTCACTCACTTCTCGTAGGAATTAAGCAATGATACTTTAACATGAGTAGGAGGTACAGGTAAATATGAAGAAGATTGGGTGCTCCGATTTTCTGATATTTGCTAGACTTTTTCCGCTGTTGCTTGCACTGTTGGTGCCGCTGTTGATGTCTGTATAGGCCTAATGTCACGAGCCTACTGAAACAGGTCCCAGGTCTGCCCAAACCAAAATTGCCACAGTTCTTGCATTGAGGAAATACCACGATTTCTGATGGCATTCAATAATCTTCCATGTGACCATTATAACCCATTATTTTCAATTTTCATCGAATGTGTTATCAGCCAATGAAGATTCCACAATAGGAAGTCGATAATTACCGGTAGCTACGGGTTCTGGTCCGGCAGCCAACACGGCCTCCAGGCGGAAGTTGGGCCACAGGTTGTGGTAGACTCGAGGCACCAGGGTCCGGCCCAGGAGCAGCACGAAATAGTCGAGCCCTACCTGCAGCGTGTCTCCTATTAACACATAGGGCTCTGAGTGGATCTCCTCCACGCCCATATCCACACTGCCGTCGTTACCTGAGAGAAATTAGAGTTATCGATGGATGTTCATAACAACACAATTTTCCTCTTGAAAGGGAAAAATCACCACACATGTGAATACAGAATTTATTATGTTTCTAATCAATTCAACCATCACTTTCTTGATGTTATCTGGCGCTCGTGTATCACTACGCTGTGATATTTCGTGGTTTACGGCCGCCTGTCCACAAAACCACATCGATTACTGCCTATGTAACACTCGTAGGGGCATGGAGAACGAGTTACCAGTGTTAAGCCATTGCGACAAAAATACCAAGTGTAAAAATAAGATCTAGTTCTTATATATGAGTGTAAGATTTGGATAATTCCGGATTCCATCTTGGAAATACTCAGTATATTCGTTCCTTGTGTAAAGTTGGAGAGAGATATCACAACTTTTGGCAGAACAGTCTCATTGACAGCCCGTCGGTAGGACCCAGGCAACACCTACCTGGACAATTGGTGATGGTGAATAAGACGGACCTCTTTACGTGGGCGAACGTCTTCATCAGAACATATCTCCGTGCGTCGACGTCGAGAAGTAGTTCGGCCGTCTTGCCGCAATGTGGCGCTAACCATGATTGGCGTGAGAACGGTCCGGCCACCGTCAGCGCCACCATCGTCAGATTACCCGCGTCGGGCAGCACGAGATTCTCGTTCTGCACGAGAACGTACGGCCTGTCATCGGCCGGAGACGCTGCAAGCAGAACAGGAAGGGAATTGCATCAGTGGTGTATGTCATTCTGCCTAGTTTGTATTCACAATAAGGTGGTGTTAAGTGTTTTGGGGTTTTCAGCATTCAATGAATACTGGCGATTTCGTCACTTCCCTCATTCCGGGAACACACCAAGCAAGTGAGGGCGGTGATCTCTGGAATCGGTACCCAATACAAAATATCATTTATGTGAGATATTATTTCATAGTGATATCTCCCACCGATAATTTAGCGTCTCGAATGTAACAATCAGGTGAAATATTAGATAATATCTCACATGGACGTCATTTCTGTGTTGTCAATCGTTGGCGATTCCGGGAATCGCTGCGTTTCTCGCCTGGTATGTCTCCAGCTTTGGAGCTGCGACCTCTGTCTCCACTCTGTTCATAGCAAGCGTTTGCTTTGGTGGCCAGTGTACGCTACCGACCACACCTCCAAGTGTCATACACTTTAGTATCATTCCTGGTCTAAGGAGGTTTGGGCGTATCGTGTGAATGGATGGGACTACAACTCTGAGCTTGTATGTGGCATACCGCTTCCGGACTGACACTAGCATAAAGTCTGGCATCTTAAAGCTCTCAAGGTACTATAATTTGTGTTAGAATTGTTGTTGCAGTCCACAAAAAACAGATAAGCTGATTGTGAGGTATGAATCGTATTAGGGATAGTGGGAGGGGGGGGGGGGGAGGTAAGTAAATAGAGTTGCGACGTTTCTTCTTAGTTTATATGACTTCATCAGGCAGTTGGTTTTCAGCGTGGCAAAAAATGAATCATAAGATACACAGTAGATCTGAGTATATATTGACCTACAGGTTTAAGTATTTCTGCAACGTAGAACCTCACTCTGGTGGCAATATACTCTTCATTCCTAGGTCTGATTAGGTCTATCACTATGTTTGGTAACACTCCAAGGAGATCCCAACAAGAAAATTAGCTTTTTATAACACTGTGCAAGGTTATGGTCACGAATTATAGTGTCTAAGCTATTTCCCATTGGGTCCCATTGAAGAAATTAATCATTAATTTGCCCTTGTTTGTTTAGCTACAAAAGTATCTCATGATAAAAGTAACGCATCGATTGCCTGACCGGAAAATTGAGCTTGACCTAGAACAGCAATTCAATATACGAAAGGCATAGGGTTGACATCTAATTGCATAAATCATAGATGATATTAAATTTGCTGCATCCCTTTTCGTGGATACCTTGAAATGAAATGTAGAATAAACTACTGATTCCACAGAGCGACCGATCTATGCCGAAACCTGCAGAAATGGAAATCGGGCGGCATCGGGAAAAATCGAGATAAATCGTGTAAGCATAACTAGTGCTGGAAGCGCCTATGCTTTTTTGTTCGGGTAATTTCGAGGGATAATACCATTTATCGCGGGAGTACAATCATCATGTAGCAATAAGAATCTTACCTCTGAGATACACGCTGACGTCGACTGCACTCTGACCATTAGATAGTTCTTTGGGCCAGTTTCCCGATAGAGAAGTTAACTCAAAGGTGACGGAACAGGACGTACTGTCCCCGAGAATGACTGCTTCTGTCGGCGTGTCATGACATAGAATATCCATCTGTGAGATGTTCAGGTGGACGGGGTCTGTAAAAGGACACACATGAAGATTAGTAAGACGATATCAGTTTGCAGATCTTACCTCGTTCATCAACCATAAAAGAACGATATTTTATGTCTCTTCTCACATTGTTGTTTATCTCACCTCTGGTTCAAGTTTAGCCATAGGGATAAAATTAAAAAAGAAGAAATTTATGCAACGATCACCCATGCAAAGGCCCAATACTACGCCTTGGTCGTGGCGGTGTAATATGAGATGACGTCAGAATCGACTGGCCAATCAGAGACTAGTATTTGAGTAAATAGGCAACACATCAACATCGAGATTTATACATTCCTAACTGGACTTGCGAATAATTTGAATTATTCTATATTGCGATGCTATTCCGTGAAAGGTGAGATATACACAATATTACCACGATTTCGATCTGAGTGGCTGTATTCTCCGCGTAGTTGGCGCGTAGTAAATCTCCGAGCGATAGCGAGGAGTATTACGAAGTGTCAACTACAAGGATAATACGGCCACACAGATCGAAATCGTGGTAATATTGTGTATATCTCACCTTTCACGGGATAGCATCATGGTAATGTTGTATTTATTACTCACCTTTCGAGTAATTATTTGGAGAAAAAATCTTGTAAATAATTAGAAATTCGACCCAAACGCAGTACATTATTTATATAAATTAGTTCCCATAATGCCCGTCAGGTGGCGCAAAAAGCCGTATTCTCCTAGGAGATTCCGGAGGTCCGATACAGTTCTATGGAGTTCAATTTCTAACACAAAAAATCTGTATACACATTAGTAAGAGAAAATATTATTCAATCCATACCCATACCACAAAGATTATTAAAAGATAGAGAGAAGCAAAATCTCTGGTATAGAAATATTAGCAGCACTAACCAAATTCTCAGGCCAAGTTAGAAATATGGAGTTTATCCACTAAAGCATTGGTCGTCAACCGAGGAATATTGAATAAAGATCCAGTAAACATTGTCACTCAAAGATGTTAGAAATAATTCCCATCAATATAAGATGAATAAAGAGAGGTTCGATCATAATCCAAAAAGAGATTTAATCATAATCCAAGATAAGATCTATGCATAACTAAAACGACCCACAAAATAGTGTACAAAAGATAGATTTTAATATAAACATCAAAAGAAAATGTCTGGTGCAGGAAATGTACAGAAGCGTACCGTCATCGCAGACGAGATGGAGCGGGACGTAGCGGATGTCGTTCTGAGTGTTCGTCCACTGGTCTGCCAGCTGTAGTTGTACCTGGTCACTGTTACCCTTCTCCAGTTGTATGGCCAGGTAGCGGACCTGCCAGCACGCCTTAGAGTCGTTAAACATGAACTGCTCCTTCACTTCTATGGGCAACACTGTAACACACCCAAAAACGATATCATTAGCTTTCTGTCTCCCTCATTCTCTGTTTCTATCTCTTTCCCATTCTGTCTCTCCCTCACTCACTCACTCTGTCTCTCTCTCTTTCTGTCTATCTGTCTCTTTATCTCTCTCCCGGTCTCTGTCTCTTTATCTCTATCTCTCCCTCATTCTGTCTCTCTCTCACTCCATTTCCTTTCTCACAGTGCTTCTTTGTTTCTTTCCTTGTGTTTCTCTCTCCCAATATAGATATGCTGTACTTATCTCATATGGTCTCAGCTACGAAGGTTTATGTTAAACTGTGAATCAAAATCTAACCTCAGAATTAACCAATCTACCTCTGTTAGTTCTAAAGCTCGATGTAAATGCGGTAGGTGGTGATAACTCAGTGCCGTCATTGTTGTCCATGATGACCTTGGAGATCCAATAAGGGTCAAGCCGACCTGGTGTCATGTGACCGACCTCCTCCAGGTACCCATTGAGAACCTGAAGATATAGCGGTATGTAAATCTGAGATACATGTGATAGAGTTTAGAAGGTAGTAGTATATAAATGTGGGTCTGTCTCAGGTATATGCGGTAAAGTGTAGAAGGTAGTGTTATATAATTGTGGGTCTGTCTCAGGAATATGTGGTAAATTGTAGAAGGTAGTAGTATATAATTGTGGGTCTGTCTCAGGAATATGTAGTAAAGTGTAGCAGGTAGTGTTATATATATGTGGGTCTGTCTCAGGAATATGTAGTAAAGTGTAGCAGGTAGTAGTATATATAAAGGTGGGTCTGTCTCGGGAATATGTGGTAAAGTGTAGAAAGTAGAAGTATATAGATCTTGGGTTGTTTCAAGTACATGTGGTAAAGTGTAGAAAGTAGTAGTATATATAAATGTGGGTCGGTTTCAGGTATATGTTGTAAAGTGTAGAAGAGAGTAGTATATCAATGTGGGTCTCTCTCAGGAATCTGTATATGGAGTTTTTAATTTTTCGCAATATCGCTAGGCTCTTGTTTAAAATTAATCAAATTTTCAATCATGTTTATGTGTCATGTTATAGTCTTAAGCACCGATGCTTAATAAATATGATCATAAATAGAATGTACATACCAGAATGAGCAGATTAAAATGCGTGGAGGCATTATGAGTGACACTGGTGGCCTGGTCAGGACAATCCACTTGGTTAGGTAACAAACATGCCACACGCATTGATATGTTGGCTTGGAATGTCTCTCCTAAAGACACTTGTTCAGGAATATCCACAGCAGTCAAGGACAAGCTCAGCAAATCTTAAACAAATAAACCAGTAAAACTTAGAGGAAATGCAAGATGAATTACCCCAACCTTAGTATGATTATTCCATTTGCTTTATGATATCAAGGACGATATGATACCTATATCATGTAGATATCTAACGTTTATTGAATCAATATATCTTTGTCAAAATCAATTTGTCAATATCAAAGAAATAATCGGGCAAGGCCAAAATTCACACTGGACCAGTTGTCCTTAACAGGTTAAAATGTGTTAAATCCCAAATCTTCAAACGTCAATGAAATTGAGGCTATAATCTCCCCCATAAATCCCACGTACCCGCTGCTGGGAAGACTCCGCCTGTGGGATTGACATAGTTATGAATGATCATGGTGTCCTCTAGCTGCAAACTCAGTACATTGTTCGCCTCATTGCTCTCTGGGACCTCGTCATAGGGGTCTACCTTGGCGATGAGGTACACCCAGTCCTGGAGGGCTGGGTTCAGTGGAGCGTGCTGTACGGTGACCTCTAGCTGCGTGTCAGTGGAGCCTGACGGCGTGCTGGGCACGGCGTAGCTGGACTGCAGCAGCTGATCCTCATCGGGGTTCAACTGATCATCGGCAGAGAACCAGAACTGTATGCGTGTTGTGTCTGTGGAGACGATAATAAAATGAATATTCAATAGCTCTCAACTTGTATTACCAACAGTTTTTACTGCCTATATTGATTTAGATTCTCTAGAATATCAGCGGTGGTATGAGGTATCTTTACAGAGCCTTGGCACAGGTAAAAAAACAAATGTACCCCATTAATGTAACTGACCATCAGAAGATCAGACAAGAAACACACAGGGTCTTCTGCCACCTTCAGCCCCTCTCCCCCCACCCACGCTGGACATATGACGCCCTTGGTTTGGCTCTCACCCAGTAAACACAAAATACATTCTAACAAAGTAAATTTGCGTATTTATTTGGGAGAATTTACGTAAATCTTTACGTAAAAGGTACGTGGAAATGTTAAGGTTTACTTACTTACAATAGGCCTGTGAATACCTGCAGTTATGATGCTACAGTGGGCCTTAGAATACCTGCAGTCATCATGCTGTAGTAGGCCTTGGAATGCCTAGAGGTATCGTGCTGCAGTAGACCCGGTAATGCCTAGAGGCATTGTGCTGCAGTAGGTAATGCCTGGCAGCACCATGTTGTAGTAGGCCTGGTAATGCTTGGCAACACTATGTTGCAGTAGGCCCAGTAATACCTGGAGGCGTTGTGCTGCAGTAGGCCCGATAATGCCTGGGGGCACTATGCTGCAGTAGGCCCGGTAAGTAAGGCCCGGCTGCACCATGTTGCAGTAGGCCCAGTAATGCCTGGGGGCACCATGCTGCAGTAGGCCTGGTAATGCCTGGGGGCACCATGCTGCAGTAGGTCTGGTAATTCCTGGGGGCACCATGCTGCAGTAGGCTTGGTAATGCCTGGCTGCACTATATTGCAGTAGGCCCAGTAATGCCTGGGGGCACCATGTTGCAGCAGGCCCGGTAATGCCTGGGGGCACCATGCTGCAGTAGGCCCGGTAATGCTTGGTGACACCATGCTGCAACAGGCCCGGTAATGCCTGGGGGCACCATGTTGCAGTAGGCCTGATAATGCCTGGGGGCACCATGCTGCAGTAGGCCCTGTAAGGCCTGGCTGCACCATGTTGCAGTAGGCCATGTAATGCCTGGGGGCACCATGCTGCAGTTAAAGGGTTAGTATACAATTAGACTTATACGTACCGATAGGCTCGTAAGAGGCTGTCAGAAGGTGGACGGTGATGAGGTACGTGTTGCCACCGAACAGTATCGTCAGCTGATCAAGGCTCAGATCAATGATGCCTGAATCACATAAGAATACATGCTACAGAATAACATACAACGAAAAGATAGGCCATTACAATAGGCCATAACGTATTCATTATCATCTACATGCTGCTTTAGGGGAAACCCAGCAATGATAGACAATTTTATAGCCTATTAAGTGTTTATTTCAAACAGCCTGCGCAGGCCCCCAGCGGCACGTAGCCATCTGTGGGGAGAATTTGTAGTTATGATAGTTCTCTATGCCATATATGAGTATCTCGGTATAAAGGTATTATATACTACCTGACCATCAACAGACTGAAAACCCCGCTTATAATCTGCTCGGAAATGAGGGTATCCCCTTAAGCTGGATTTTACTGTGTGTCTACGAAAGAACGATTTACGTTCACTCATTGAAAAGGAGGCTACACATATCAATATGTTATTTTCCTTGTTTTTGTTAGTGTAGAATTATCAATTCATGCATTAGGGATATGAAGAACCTATTTTTAAATCAAATAAAGAATACAATTATTTCGCCAAAATGTACCCCCGTATCTGCACTATTTATATATAATAGACAACATCGACGAGTGATTAGTAACGTGTATACTTTCAAACATGATGAATTAAAATCATGCAACAATAATGGAAGTTCAAATGATAGACAAAAGAGCTACGCTGGCTAATGAAAACAAATCATTATGCCAATAATTTACCAACACAAGGAAAAAGCTGCCATCTCTTAAATAAGAGAATAAGATCAGTGCCCCATCAGGACTTATTTGTATGAATAAATCTATTGCGCCGTGAAAGTAGGAAAATCTTTGATCTATAAATGCTTCTATTTATGATAGATTATCTACCTGTACAGCGAAGTGGTAGCGGGACGGCGGCGTAGTTGTCTTCCGTCGTCTTATCCACATGCAGCTGGTGGCCGCCGTACGGTAGAACACCCACGATGGCAAAGTGCACCGCGGCGCAGGCAGAAGGTGCCAGACTGAACTCCTTAGACACGATCCCCTTCAGCATTAGCGAACCTCCAGGTTGCAGCCCCATCGACAACGCCAGCACCATCTCTGAGCATGAGGAGCTTTTTCATATTACCGTCCATGTTAAGTTCATCGTATCAAGTACGCATATGATGCAAATGATAAACATACATCTAATGGTTTGGGAGTTAATAAGGGATATGCTTATTTTTCATGTGGAATTTTGTTGCCTATGAGAGATTGGGAAAACATGGAAAACATATCTGTGTTGGGCATGGAATGAAGCTGGGGGATGTGCGTAGGGAGGTTTGTGAATGAGGCCAACAATCTTTATTTTACACAAGGAAGAGGCATATTTGTTGCCGCCAGAAAGATGTTTTGGCTGAAGAAACGACCCCTTACTACTTCTATAGATTCGTGTTACTGGTGGAAAACCTATGACGTTCACCTGGTGGCAGACGACTTTCATCCACGTCAATTCTCCAATCTTTGTCAACGTCCCAAACTGCGTCCACGGACAGTGCGATGAACAACTCCAGCGACCGGCAGAGGGGGCGACACGCTAACAGAGAGTGCATGCTGGGATCGGTGACAGTGACGTCAAACATCAGCCTCGTTGTAACGTCCTCCCAGATTGAGGCTGGACTCGTCAGGACCGCGTCCTCAACCGCCAGTAAGTCTGCGAGGTGAGGAGGAGTAGAGGATAACATGACACAGATCACATCCGACGATAATGATGAGTATGGCAGGCAGGGTCTTACTCTCAGAGGGAAACTGGGGCCTGTTGAATAATGTTACATGAAGAGCCTTTTCTGAATACCAACGAGATCCAGGAGGGATGTGGAACAACTTTATTCAACACTTATGGATGCTCTTTAAAGGACAGACTTAGCGAAAGCGCTTGAATATTAGGGATAACGCCTCGTACCAAGTCACGCTGGTTTAAATATGGTCCCAAATGATATAGGTAATCATATATGGTTTGATTTGTTGGTTAAATCACGGCTATACACTTTAGCATTTGGTATCATGTAAGTAATCAATTTACCAGTAACTGGTTTTACTTTTGTAAAAGTGATGTTGAACATTTGGCTGCTATCAAAATATGCTGAAAATGATATCGTTAAGTGCGTCATTTATATATTCACCAGTTTTACAATATCTGGATGGATTCGCATATAACCTGCTTTCTCATTCTAGTTGATGCTACTAGATATCCTCGCATTTGCTCATATATCACTGCGCGTCAACGAAGTGAAGAAGACGACATGCAAAACAAAATGATGATGATATACAGGAAACCTTTAGGACAAGAAATCTTTAGGGTCAGAGCTCGTATCCCATCGAATTTGAATGGTGTGTAATTCACAAGGCGAAGCCGCGTGAATTATGTAGTGATCGATTCAAACGAGATTGGATCGGGCTCTGTCCCTATACTTGAATAGGTTTCTGAATATATCTCATCCTTCACATTGACTAATGGGCTTACATAATTGACATAATCCCCCATTGCAAATTTTTCCTAAATATCTAATGCGCGTTGGATATGAGTTCCCAATGTTGAGTTTATAGAGAGAAAATACCAGGGGTAAGATAATATTGTATATTTAATCCGATTTGCTTCTGTATCTGTAATTCTACTTGGCCGTATGTCACACTGACGTATATATGGGGTACGGCCAAAAGTCAGTAGAACGTAAAATCACAGCATTATAAAGGGCATAACAATATGAAAACAGTCTTTACATACAACTACAGCAACTCTCTTCCTATATGATACAGAGTTTCATGCTGACCCCTTTCAACGACACATACCTGATTGACATATGATGTGGAGTCTAACGCTTTGCCGGTTGTTGAACATTGACCTTTCATTATCAATCTCACTGCAGGAGACTTTCAGATGGAGATACCACCATCCACAGAGACCGTCAGGCAACGTCACACCTGAGGTAGACAAAGGCATCATGATGTAAGTAAAACCCAAAATAATTAGTGAATCACTGCAAAGCAAGAAGAAACTCAGTGTCAATGGTTCACCATTGAAATGATAGACCTGCGCTTACTAGTATTCTCCACATGGAATTCAATGTCCTCAAAGATGACATGTAAGTTATGAATAAGCAATATGAGGCAAGAGATTATCAAAATGAAAACCATTCTATCAAAGATAAAAAAACAACAATTTATATACAGGTATATGTAAAAAAGAAATTTCATTAAAATAAATACCAGTTGAGTAGAACTCCTGCTGTGGAGAAATTAAGGGATCATGTAACGGCATTCTCGTACTGCGATACTGCCCACGGACATTGATTACATTGCTCCCTATCGTACTGCAGCACTTTGACTATCTTTTGCCAGTTATTCAAAGTCTGTACAACGTCTGTTCGAAATTTTATATGATTATTATATGGGTATAGGCCTACATCCGTGTGCTTGAACGATCCATCTGAAATTCACGTACTGTGAGCTTTTGTGCATAAAACCCTTTCCAGAATAAGATCCCTGCCCTCCTAGAAAAGGTTACTAGTCATACCACCCTAAAAACATGACATTCTATGGTCTACATGAGGAAAAAATGCATTGAAATACATGGAGGTATACTTTGAGTTGATCTCTTGTCTATAATATCCACTGAGACATAAGAAGCATAAGGAATAAGATACAGTAAATATCAGGTAACTCATTAACATCTCATTCTATTCAGCAATATTGTTCTGTAAAATAAGGTTATGTGTAATATTATGATACATTGTACTGTGCATTCATTGGAAGGACTGTATAATCAATAAATAAATGAATAAAGATTATAGTTTATACAAAAAAGGGTGATGATCATATAATACGATAACCAATGGAATATCGCCCCTAAGGCGAACTATTTTGATTAAAAAAGACAACAACAACAAAACAAAACAAAAACTAACAGCACAGCAAAGACCAAGCACATCAGACACTCCACTGCACGTACCCTGTAGATCAGCCACTTCTATCGGGTTATCAGGATCGAGAGTCCCGCCGAGGGTGAGCCCCACGTCTGGTGTCATCTCGTACATTAGGTCAAGGTCGCCCTCCCCGGGTTCAGGTCTCGTCGACAGGTGGAGCTGTACTGTGAAGGGCCCAGCAGGGGGCGCCGCGTCCGTCCCCGAGATGGCGCCACCGGTCACGCTGAGCGCGAACGAGAAGCCGACGGTGGCGCCATGCGGGACGCTGTCTGTAGGGAGGAGCGTCTCGAAGTGTGTGACTACTAGATCCTGGTAGTACCCTGAGATATAGGAGAATATGTACAATACGTATGAGACCACCAAACCCTGTAGTAGTACCCTGAGGTATGCGAGACGTCTGTCATTTATATGCAATACGTGTGCGATCACCAAATCCCCTGAGATATAGGAGAAGGTATGTCTTATATAAACAACATGTAATCGATAATCAGTACCGACCGATTTCTATTCTCCCCATATTATATGGGTGCATTTTCTGTCAGCAGTTGTAAACGTAACCGAAAAGCCTGTCTGTTTTAGCCACCAACTCCACGTCAGAAACAAATAATCGGTGAGGGTTCAATGGAAACCTTGTTTTCACTCATTCCACACGTCTATACCGACAGAAGACTGACATTGTAATATACTTTCGTAAAACTGGATGAGTTTTAATCTGGGCTCCCGTATGTGACGACTGGAGTTTGGCGTAGTGATATCACGAAGCAGAGCCGAGTGAAATCCGGAACCAAAACTCTAAGGGTCACATACGGGAGCTAAGATTAAAACGAATTTGGTTTTGATTTTATCCTACCCCTCTCTACGCTTTTACACTACTTTATAACCAATAGGTGTGGGACCACCAAGTCCTGGTAGGGATATAACGGAAGGTCCATTATTTACAAATGGTATTAATTAGTAAGGTGTACACGAGACAACACAGTAAAAGTAACATGTTGTCTCTGGCCACCATACCATATTTGTTTCACACATTCCTTACGATAGATAAGCATGCTTGTACATAACATAGGTTGCTTACAATCGTGGTAATGATTGAGTAAGGTTTAACTGGTACTCAAGCATAGATGAAGGTGAGGATGTTTTTCTCGGGAACGGTGTCGTGGTGTAGGTTTGATACATGTGTTGTGATACATCACAATATGAGTTATAGTCAAGGGTTGATACACAGGATTTTAGAGTGGGATTTACCTGGTACACATGCATAGGTGAAGGTGAAGATGTTATTCTCGGGCACGGTGTCATAGTGTTGGTGCATGAGGGCAGCTCCCAGACGAACCTCGAGTGTAAGTTCCACTTTGCCATCAGGTCCACAGCCAGTGTTCGGCAGCTACAACATGTAAACATCAGTGTCTTATTAAAAGAGAACAGATATAGGAAAGGTATATTGGTTTTCAGCCTATCAAATCAATGTATGAGGCGAAGCTGCTGAGATACCTACAGTTTACAATGTGATTATTGCTTTCACAAACCCTCTATGCCCTCAGCTACACAGAATACAAGCCCTACTATAGGATATCAACCATATTGATAGATAAAACCACTACCTAGCATCTGTTTATCAATATAATAAATCTCAGGTATTGATGGTACAACATATCAGGGTTATACATAATTCTAGTGATTTCATTGCGACAGCCAATGAACACTTCTGTTGGAAGTTGGACACATTACTAAGGTGGCATATTTAACGTGACAGCAGACAAACAGGTAATATTTGCCATGACACATTTACCTAAGTTAGTCACCGGCATTCAAAACTGTAGGACTGACAATAGCAAGACCTTAAGGCCCGGCGTCCACCTACTACGATATGGCACCGATATCGTCTACGATGCACCTCCCGATAAAAAATCTAAATCGCGTTGGAAGGTTACCTGATATCGGGGCAGTTGACCACATTTCTGCGATTAGACGCCGATAAAACCCCCATACAACGCATGGTGGATTGGCTTGTCTAGACATATGTCTACGATTTTGCACCTTCCCGATATGGCACCGATTTTGACATTTTATATCGGTGTCACATCGGGAGGTCTACGATTCTATCGTAGTAGGTGGACGCCGGGCCTTATACTCTCATTGCCTTCTCTCAGCTTAAGGAGATCAGAAAACTACAAGTCCAAATTATTTATCCGACATGGCTAGAAATGAATGATAAGAGGAAAAGCGCATCTCAGTAGAGAAATACAAAAGAGAATAGCAGGTTCGAGAATTTCCTTACACGAGAATCCCAATCTACTGGTGCTTCACTCTTCATACAAAGGTCAGGCTCTGGCTGGCTCTAATTGGGGGTGAAACTCCTACCAGATCCGACAAATTTAACTGTTTTATAAATGGTAGGTAACAAGAGTCTTTTTAGACGCCACTCTTTTGAACAATTGCCTTTATTTACGGAACCCAGCCTTACGGCCTCATTTTGTAAAGGATGTCAAACAAATCTCGTTTCTCTTTTATATGGCCATGGTATTCTACCATATATAACAAAGGGAGCAGCAGATAGATTTCCATCGTGAAACCTCCCCTAAAGCCCCGTTTGATTTAAATGAATATTTTGGCCAATATCAACTGTCAGTATCTGGACCGAAATCGCGATAAGGGCAGAGCTAATAGGTCTGAATGGTCTACTGCTGGACATCAATTACACCAGCAGAAGGTTAAATGTCTGTGGTCTGGAACTTGGTCAGGCCAGTGATATAGGGCAGCTGGTTTTGAGTTTACTATTGTTCAGCGTTCGACGAGTAGGGGCGCCAGCAAGAAACCGGGAGGTGGTGGGGTGGGTGGACGCTCAAATTGAGAGAGAATCTGACACTCATTTGGTTCATAAATGCGCAACTCCCACGGGTGTTTCTACGTGATCAAACAAGTTTCATCGACAGTTAGTCTTGCTGAAAATATATCGAAGACACACCTAATACTAGCCAAAAATGATATTTTGTGGTAAAAAGGTATGATTTTGAAAGGACCTGCTTGGAGTTTCTGCCCAGCATAGAGACATGCTTGGCCAGGCCTATGCATGGAGATGGAAATGACTTAGTGGGAGACTCTTGTGTAGAGAAAAACTCAATCCCGTGAATCCTTTTTGGATGCCTTGACCTAGATGCACTTTCTCTCTTAAGATATATTTTTAGCCATGCGCAAAACATAAATTTAGAAGTGTCGATTTTTGTTATGTCCTTTGCTGTTGTGAGTAAATATAGTCCTGAATGCCAATAACTAGCTCATGTACCTATGCCATGCCCAATAATAGCCCAATCGTCCACCATCACGCCAAATAAAAGCCTACTGAGTTTACGCTGGTTTCAGGGTCATCCGCTAGGGACACAGGAGACACAGTGCAGCGACAAGCACTGGTTCCGAAACAAACCTGGGTCTGTCCTTCTATGGTGAACTTCCGGGAGTGCCCCGTGTACCGGAAGACGGTATCCAGCCCAGGGCGCACCCGGTACCGCGAGGAACTTCCGGCGATCACCACCAGGGGGAGGACATGGTCGCTGGTGGCGCTGCGTTGTGAGGAGAGGAGGAAGCTGAGGTTGTCCTGGCCGGCCGGCAGGTGGCAGTCGGGCATCATACAGGTGACGATGGCGGTGAGAGTGAAGGGGGTGGAGCGGCCTTCAGTTAGCTGACCATCGGTGGTGTGTAACTCCACACCGGACACGCCCAGCACATCTGTACGTAGGGATCAATATGGGATATATTTAGCGATTGGTTTAAGGAGGAATGTAATATTAGGAAACGTCTTTACTGTGGGCGAAACGTTTATCGTTCTTGGTCAGTCGCCGATTTCATACGGCTTGACGCCATAGGCGGAATTAAAAACTCTATGTTAAAGTTGCAGTCACAGCGGGCACCAACATTATTGTTACTGCACCCCTAGCAGCGGGCAGTATTTAATAGACACAGGTGTATAATAATATACAATGGGTATCATCCTACCCCTAGTGAACAACGCCATAGGGTGTTGGTGCTTGAATATAAGCAGGTGTTTCACCTAAATTAAGCCGATTTGAAACCGAATCTCGTGATACTTGTCACTTCTTTGATCCGTTAAACACGTCATCTAATCCCATTCCATTCACACAGCTGTATTTACCTCCGGGGCATTGGATGGCCGTCTGACGCTGCTGTAGGTGTAAGGTCCCCGCCTCGTCCGGCTCCTCCACGGCATCCTCCGCATCCACTACCACCACCGCCCACACCAGGCCACAATAGGCGCGGTCCTCCAGCGGGCCCGGGGCCATCTCCAGGCCGGAGAGCCTCCAGATAGTCAGCGTGCGGTCCTGGGCCGGGTCCCCCGCTGCCAGCAGGAAGCGGTGCCAGAGGCGGGCGGCGGCGGGGGGAGGGCCGGGCGGGGCGGCGGATGGTGCGGGCAGGCGGGCCCGGGACAGCAGCAGGTCCACGGAGATGAGGGGTAGCTGGAGGTTGGCGCCGCGCAGGAGGCTCACGTCGACGGCGATGGGAGACGGGAGGTCAACGTGCATCAACGGTAGCAGGAAGAACCGGTCCAGGCGCAGCTGGCTGGTGGGCGCTATAAGGGAAAGAGATGAGTTTGTTTGTACGACAAGAGTGGCAACTAGGGAAGGCTGTTTCTCTAAACCTAGTTTATAGTTCATGTCCCAGGAAGAAATGCACTGTATAACTGAAATCAATTTACTAACATGCATCCATGCTTTAATCCTTTAGAATTTAAGACCAATGTTCTGAAATTGAATGAAAATAAAGTTTTAAAAAATCCCAGATATTTCACTGACACCCTCGTTGCTACCTTATCCTTTTTGGATGGAAGATCGTCATTGTGTTTGATGAATCTATTTAGTCAATAAAACTTTACTTTACCAAAAGGCATTTACTTGAGGCATTCTGAACGAGGTGTTTATCTTTATTTCAAAATGCCTGGATGTAGCTTGGTAAACAATCAACTTACTGACTGTGAATAACACAATAGACAATCATAACAGCAAAGATAATAACCATCAGAAAGCAATTCTTACCACCATCTGGGATACATCTTTTATAATCCGGGGTGAATGGGACCTCAAGAACGTTGTCGCCCATGTTAAGATCATAAACTCCAAGGCCTACAAAGAGAAATCAAGTAATCATTATACTTGATGTTTTTAATCATCTTGATTCATTTCATTTCCATATAAGAAAAACTCTGGATACACCACTCATAACATAGGTAAAATATTCACCCCTCATTTCCATTGAGAGATGAACAGTCGTTTAATATCAACACTCAGGTGGTGTGCAATTAGGAAATCAGCGAGAAATCGTGAACAAAATGGCTGGACTTAAGAAATAGAGAGGTTCTACTGGAAAACCACCTCTAAATACATAGCTATAAAGTAAGAGCAGATTGTCTAGTATCAGTGTAGAAACAAACTGGTATATGCTTATTGATTAGGAATTTATTTATACATAAAAAGTCTTCCCAAGAACAAATATCCAGGATCTCTATATAACAAAAGGAGCATCAGATAGAAGTCTGATTCGGAAACTCCTCTAGACAGCGTCTAATTTAGATGAATATCTTGGCCAATATCAACTGTCAGTCCTTGCACTTAGATCGTGATAATTTCAGGGCTGGTATGGCTGAAGGTGCGGCTGCTGAGTTGATAGATCAATGCGATGACCTCTAATGTGGAGGTGGCCAAAGAAGTAGCAGAGGTCATTGGGGTCAAGGCGATGCGTAGTAATTCTAATGATCAGTAGCTAAAATAATAATAGAGGTCACTGGGAACAATGCTATATGTAGACCGGACCTAAAGTAGTAGTAGAGGTCACTAGGGACAATGCTGTATGTAGACTGGTGTAGTGCCAAAAACGGTTACCCTGCCAAAAGTGGTGCCTAATTATTGCCCACTCTATACACGCATGTCTGTGTACACCCTCTTCCGGTCATATTTAACGGACTATTGGGGGTCATGTCGTTAAATGACGTTATTACGTCATGATTACGTACAATTTTTTCCCGCTCAAAGTAACTGTAGTTGTACTTCATCCTCTTGTGATTCTCCAATCACGGACTTCATCACTGCGCATATTCGCGCCTGCGCACAAGATAATAGTGGGCAATAATTACTATTTTTGGCAGGATAACCGTTTTTGGCACTACACTAGACTTAAAGTAGTAGTAAAGGTCACTGGGGTCAATGATCCTTGTTGTAATATCGTAAAACCGGATGAGTTTTAATCTGGGCTCCCGTATGCGACGACTGGAGTTTGGCGTAGTGATATCATGAGGCGATAAAACGAATAAGGTTTTGATTTTATCCTACCCCCTGTGAACGATATTTTTATGTGAGGATAATAACAAAAAACATGATAAAAACTTTCTGAAGTCCTCCATATAGCTCTCCTTGCTGCTCTGAAGGCACTTGGAACTACTTTCAGCTGCTGATCTCTGATTGGTCCATTTTTTGTACGCTCCTAGGAGCGATTTTTTATCAGTATGCGAAATACGGGCGCATACGGAAAGTCAATGTTAAGCCTATGGGATTTTATATTAGGGGTGGATAAAAGCTCTCACCGGGTTTGAGCGTTACCCGCAGCGTGTGAACGGCGAGGCAGGCTGCCTGGCCCAGCACGTCCGTCGTCCTCACCAGCACGCCCGGGAAGGTGATCACGTGACCGTGTCGGATGGACCTGTGATACCAGGCCGGGTACGTCACACCGTCTGACGTCGACAGGGGGAGCTCCAGGTCGTCTGTCAACGCGGAGACCTGCAAGACAAGTCAGGAGACTATGATGTCGACCCACTGATGTGCAGGGTGGTTTTATGCGGTAACCTGATTCTATGTAAAATCAGAAGGTCTTCGCAACATTTCTTAACAATTTTAGCCTCACCTCGCCTTGATCTTGTGCACATTCGATTTACCAGGGGATATACGCAAAATTTCTCAATATTTCTTTTACCTCACTCTGCATATGTATGTACTTCATGTATGGCCCCTAAATGATGACAAAACAAGTTCAAATCTTAGAGAACGGAGCTACACATACCTGGACACTATAGGCCCAGGCGGTGGTCCCCGTGGCCATGCCGCTCTGGATGTGGTAGGGACTGGGCTGTGGTAAGGCGTACAGCGGGTTTGCATTCTGTACCGTCAGGTTGAGGGTGAGCATTGCGTGGTGCCCCGCTAACGCTTGGCCAAACACGGCCGCCGACACTTCCCGTAGTAGCAGCATGTCTGTCGTAGCCATGGAAAAGGGAACATGGAAACACAGGTAGTTGTATCAGTGATTACCATAAAGGCAAGGGACCCACTGACCTTCCGACACACTACAGCAAGCATTCCGATACACTAGAATATTTTAGTACTTAGTCTCATACTCTGACATTCCACCAAATCGAAGTTCCCAACATTCTGAGAAGGCTATAATGCATTAATTTCGATTGATAGCCATGACGGAGCCATGTCACAAGTAGTGGGTGCTTACCTTGGACACTTTATTACTGAAACAGCAATGTCACGTGAATTGCCACATAATTTGAGAACATAACCAAGGACCCTGATGAGATTCTGTCGGAATAATTCAAGGTCCTACATGCCACCTCTTCTTTGCCAATGACTTTTAGAATTCATACAATAAAGCCCGTTGTCCACCTACTGCGATATGGTCTACGATGCACTTCAGGATACAAAATCAAAATCGCGTCGGATGTCACCTAATATCGGGACAGTTGACCACATCTCTGTGGTTAGGCACCGATGAAAACAGGGGGTCTACCCCTTACGGTGCGTGGTGGATTGGCATGTCTAGACTTACGTCTACGATTTTGCACCTTCCTGATATTTGCTTTTTGTATCGGTGCCATATCGGTAGGACTAAATAGTAGGTGGCCGCCAGGCTTTTTCCTACCCCCAATAAAAATAAATCATAGACTTAACATAGAAAAATTTTATGCGGCATGCCATGACATAAAGTGGTTTTTAAGTATCTAGAAAAATGAAGAAAATTACCAATCAGCGATCAGGAATTATTCACCTGTTCCAGATGCGGAGAAAAATTCTGACAGGTGTCAAACATGGCAATTTACATATTCAGAAATGGATTTTGGTGGTTGTAAAAAACTTGCATATTTCCTAAAATCATAGAGTCTTAGAGACGGTGTAGGATCAATTTTAACTGAACTCTAATTAGCCTGGTCAAGATTTATACCACACCGCTCAACTGTCGCTTCGCACAGTAATATGCGACCTTCCATCATGGCATAAACCTTGACCTGAACAGGCTAACTCTCGTTCAGTTTCTACTAATTGTTTCTCTATCTATCGCATTTACCAAATGGGTTTGTCTAGGTAAATATATCTATCTAATCAGATATGAATATTTCCTCATAAAACGACATTTGTATAGTAAATGGATGTTGATTTTAGAGAGAATAACCTGACGGATGAGCAACTCATATTTCTCTGATGAATAGGTTATAGTTTCTAATAATTTGAATCTATTTTCATAGGTATTTTTAAATATGAAGTTTACATTCCATACAATCACAGAAAAGTTCCAGGAAATTTACCTGTATAACACGATATCCAGACAGAACTGTGAAGAATGTTGTTGTCTTCATTAGTTTCTTCCACTTCGTTCACTGTAATTTATGAGAAGGAATAGTGGGAATTATATAAACTACATCATGAAACATTCTATAATGTATACTTGTACATTACTTACGGTTATCTATAACCGCTATGATATATATGCATTACTTACGGCTGTCTATAGTCGCTATAATATATTTTTATTACTGCTATGATGTACACACATTACTTAGAGTTATCTATAACTGCAATGATGTACATTACTTACGGTTGTCTATAACTTCTCTGATGTATAGGCATTACTTATGGCTGCCTAGAACCACTATGACGTGTATACACATTAGTGGTTATAGATCATGGTTTACACTTATTACTTACAGGAATATACATACATTTACACGATTTATATGCAATACTTATGATCATCTATATACACTATGATGTATATACATTACTTACAGCTATCTATATACTATGATAGATATTCATTACTCACAGTTATCTGAAACAGCCATGATGCACACTTATCACTTACAGTTATTCATATACACTCTGATTTACAGGCATTACTCACGGTTATATACAGTTATCTACAGTTATCTATATATCTATCTTTATATCTATGATATATGCTCATTACTCACAGTTATCTGTAACAGCCATGATATACACTTATTTTTAACGGTTATCTGTATACAGTACGATGTATACTCATGGTAATCTATAACAGCCATAATGTACGCTTAATACTTATGGTCATTTATATACACCATGATGTATACACATCACTCACGGTTATCTACAACAGCGATGATGTTCATGTATTACCTACCACTATCTATATACACAATGATGAATATTCATTACTCACGGTTATCTATAACGGCGATGATGTAGGCGTGGCCGCAGGAGTTGGTGGCTAGCACGTCGGCCAGAGAAAGAGACAGGGGGATGCCACCCAGGTTCATGGTGCTCACCACACCACGCGGGAAGGTACGACCTCGTTCTCTGTGCGCCTGCCCGATGCTAAATCCCTGGTACGATATCTGCAAGCACATGTATGGGGACTCATTAAAACACTACCGCATTATTTACAGGTTGGGAGAATTGGGTGGTCGCAAAGGCCTCTCCGGTAAAACTTTAAACGCAGATGACAAACTGAGGTATGATCTGAATAATCTGCAAAATGAGTTGAACAAGCGCAGCTTAGTTTTCTCAGGTATCGCTGAAAGGCGTAACGAAAGGCTGAAGTTGACAATATCGGAAATTGTCTCGAATATGGGCATTACACTAGAGGCCTATGACATCGAAGCGGTTAAACGTGTAGGCGTCTATTCCGCCTCCGGCCGACCTAGAGACGTCAAAGTGTCGTTCTACAGTCTGGAAACAAAGGATGAGATTTTCTATCGAAAAAACTACATTAGGGCTATTCCTGCATGTAAAGAGATTTGGATTTCAGAAGATCTCACAACGTCCACTAAACGCCATAGAGCGATTCTGAAAACAGTTGTGGAATTTGCCGTTGACAGAAAGATCGACGCTAGGTTGATGGGGGACACGGTCATTGTTGATGGCTTGCGATATGGGCCAGGTCAGCTGGGTCACTTACCAGAGAAAATATCCCTAGAAAAGGTTCATACCCGTTGTGAGGGTGACACAATTTATTTTCAGGGCAGTTTTTCCCCTCTTTCAAACTTCTATCCTGCTACCTTTAAATTCGGAACGCAAAGTTACATTTCTGCCGAACAAGCGTACGCCCACAGCAAGGCGGTATCTGCTAATAATGGCCAGGCAGCAAATCTCATCATGCGCGAGAGTGACCCATATAAGATCAAGGAGTTAGGAGGCATGGTTAAAAGCTCACCGAACTGGAGAAACGAAGCCTTGGGAATAATGGAAAGGATTCTAAAAGCCAAATTTGAACAAAATGAAACCCTAAGAGACAAATTGTTGGCTACTCAAGATATCAAGTTGGTCGAAGCCACTTGTGCTCCTTCTGGGCTTCAGGCAAAACATTTAGTGAATTGCGACGCAACAAGACAGTGACAGGAAACAACCATCTCGGAAAGCTCCTTGAGAAGACAAGGCGTGTCCTTACCCCATCGGATGAGTAAAAACGGTTTGGATTTTGAATCTTTAAAGTGTATTACCAATATTTCCATATCGTGTGCCATGAACTCGCCTGTTATTATAGTAACTGACTCTAGAGGCAGACGTCTCCAACGGTATATTGAAAAGAACAATTATTTTCAATCTGAAATATCAGTCACGGCTAAACCAGGGGCAACGTTATGGCAAGTAGCACATACTATTGTTCGGCTCCAGAGACAGCATCCAAATCACCAATTTATATTAATGGCAGGCATTAATGATATAACCACGAAAAAGGGCCCACACATCTCAATGTTATTCCCCACGTCACAGGATTTAGAGAGGGAATTGACAGACACATTATGGGAAGTGAATTATTATTTTATGCGTGTCATACCACACACAAATGTCATTTATGCACCTATGTCAGGGCTCGACTACAAACGTTATGTAGGCTATGGCATCGAGGCCCAACAGACTGTCATTAATGAGGGAGTATTACTAGTGAACAAATTTATTATCCGGCTTAATGAAGACAGAGTAAATCCAACCCCATGGGTTTCGCAATTTGTTCACCCTAACAGGCGAGGGGTCGGCAGGCCTGTATATTCCTTGCTAACAGATGGTCTACACCCTTCAGATTTTCTGCTCCAACAATGGGCAAGGCAAATTGTGAAGGTGGTTAAGAAGAAAAACAACGCTCTCAAATAAAGGGGGGGGGGGAAGGGGGGGAAAAACGGAGAGCTGCACATGATGAGAGTATATTTCTATCTTGGCGATGCCTTGGTCTGGTAGACAGGGTACGCCTTTCAGCACTGAGGTCATTAGGCAAAACCGTTTCAGGATATATATATGTACTAAGGTGTCTTCTCTAATTTTATAACTAAGGTTTCTGACTGGTGACTTTCATATGTGAAATAGTGTCAGACAATTTATGTTGTAGAAGTTTGTATATTGAAAGATGACATTCGTACCTGTATTATAAAGTAGTCTTCATGGGCTATATGTTGATTATATGTCCTAGTTAGGTGCAGAGTTTGAAAGTTGACATTCGTACCTGTATTATAAGGTAGTCTTTATGGGCTATATGCTGATTGTATGTGCTAAATAGGTGCAGAGTATTGTATGTGCTAAATAGGTGCAGAGTTACAAGAGACCTCCAAGATATATCCAATGATGTTATTCTTTATTTAATAGAGGTTGTTTGACGTTATATATTTTAGTAAAAAGGAGGTTTCCAATAACTAAAGACAAAGTTTGTTCATTATTAGACAATGTAAGATTACGTATAAGATCGTTGACTGCACTGTAAAATAAGAAAATGTTGCCGATTGATATTTCCCAGAACCACAATTTGTTGGACAGATTTAAGATGATGTTAATGCCTAGTATTTTCTCAAGTTACAATTGCTAGACTACAGTACAATTTACAAGTGAAGATTACAGAACTTTGCCGGTATTAAGACTGTCTACCATGCCCATGGAAGGAAGTACCGTCCCAGCGACAGCCAGATAAAATTAGATTCGGATGTCCATCACACGAACTCGCTTCCACAGTCGAATCTGGGTCCACCATACGTCAAGAATCAACAGGGAGAGGAGGAAATAAACAGTGGTTTCCAATTACAAGAGACATTACTATACATGAGGTATTGTAAGGAAAGCATAATGTTTTGGATGTTTGGGCCCCAGCCGAGGTCTGTTGACATGAGAACAAGTTCTTCATGGTTATGAAAGGGTATTACCCATGCTCTATATTCCTGAATGTCTATTGTGTTTTAAGTGTGATATATGTGAAATATGTTGTTGATGTATACATGTTCTTTGTTTGGTATGGGTTCAAAGATCAGGCTATTGAGGTTGATACGATGCTAGGGGAATGGGGACAAGAAGATCAGTTACAACAGAAAGAAGAACAAAAGATCGCTGATTGTTTGGGAAAGGGGGAACAAGAACTCTATATACATTTAACATGGATAATATAAGATTTGCTAGTATAAATGTTAATGGTCTGGGGGAGGCAATTAAGCGGCGTACTTTTTTCCATAAACTGAGAAAAGACTTTGATATTATACTTCTGCAGGAAACTCATAGTACTGATCAAACCAATTTTTTATGGAAAACCGAATGGGGGGGGGGGGAGAAATGATTTTTTCTAATGGGGTATCCAATTCAAGGGGGGTGGCCGTATTATTTTCGAGCAAACTTGATTTTAAAATTGACAAGGTGGTCAGAGATATACAAGGTAGATTTTTAATTGTTCAGGTATCTATTGAAGAGGAAACCATAATATTGGTTAATGCGTATTGCCCAGTTCAATGTACCCCCCAGGATCAACTGATTAATCTTAGCCGGTTAGAGGAAGAATTGTACAATTTTGAAGAATTACCCATGTTGATAGGTGGAGACTTTAATATACCACTAGATCCCAACTTGGATAGGAAAAACACTTCTTCCCCCCCTACCTCCCGTCAATACCGGACAGTATTATCGGAATTCTTAGTTAATAATGATTTGGTTGACTTATGGAGAGAAAGGAACACTACAATTAAACGATTTACATTTCACAGAGCCCAATCTGCATCTCGTATTGATTACTGGTTCATATCTGAATGTTTTAAGATGGACATTAAGACCGCTTCATGTACAGATCACTCATTACTTACGTTTGAGTTAAAAAGACAGCAAAAAACTAGGGGCCCCTCCTTCTGGAAACTCAACAATTTGTTGTTGGCAGACAAGAAGTTTGTAGAACTAGTTAAAAAAGAATTATCAGAGTTACGTATAAGTACTAAAGAAATAGAACCGGCACAGAGATGGGATTTTGTCAAATTTAAGCTAAGGGACATCTCTATTCAATTTGCTAAAAAAAGGAAAAGAGAAGAAAGGTTGCAGCTGAAGAGTATGCAACAAGAACTAGAAAGCCTGGTACAAACTGATGATTTATCTGATTTAAAGGAGAATGAGAGAAAATACAAGATCGACACTTTAAGAAAGGACATTGAATTTCATGAGCGCAAAGCCACCCTTGCCCTTCTCTTTCGGTCGAAGGCTAATTGGGCATTGAAGGGGGAAAGGCCTAACAAATACTTTTTGAATAGAATTAAGAAGAACTGTATGAATAAATGCATATCCCAACTAACGATAGTAGAGGAAGGCAGACAATACGAAACGGGTGATCCAATCAAAATATTGTCTACAGTTGAAGAGTTTTATAAGAAGGTTTATACCAGAAATACATCAGAATCATTTTTGGATAACATAGAAAAGTTAATAGACCCCAGTAAAATACCAAAAATTTCCCAGTCGGAGAAAGATTTTTTAGACAGAGAGATCTCGGATATTGAACTTTATAATGCTCTCAAAAAACTTAACGCTAACAAATCCCCAGGATCTGATGGCCTTACGCCTGAGTTTTATCGTTACTTATGGGGCCATATTAAGGGCTTTCTTATGGAATCTTTTCAAAGGGATGTTAGGTACAGAACAACGAAGAGGTATAATCTCGTTAATTCCAAAGAAAGGAGTAAGCAGAGTTGAATTGAAGAACTGGAGACCAATTACGTTATTGAACACTGACTATAAAATTCTAACCAAAGCTTTAGCATTGAGACTCCAATCTCCCCTTCGAGGGATTGTTCATGATGACCAGACTGGTTTCATGAAAGGTCGTTATATAGGCTCCAACATTAGGATCATTCAAGATGTTATAGATTATTTGAATACAAATGGATTAGCAGGAATTCTGCTCGCCCTTGATTTTGAGAAGGCGTTTGATTCGGTCTCCTGGGAGGCTATATTTGATGCACTGAAACTCTTTGGATGTGGGGAGGAATTTCTGAGTTGGATCAAATTAATATACAGGGATATTTCTTCATGTGTGTCCAATGCTGGTTTTCATACTAATTGGTTTTTTCCCTCCCGGGGAACTCGTCAAGGCTGCTGTATCTCCCCCTACTTGTTTGTTGTCTTAGTGGAATTAGCGGCCATTGCAATTAGGGGAAACAAGGATGTGAAAGGGATTGAAATGCAATATAGATCTGTGAAAATCTCGATGTATGCAGATGACGTTACTTGTTTATTAGGGGACATACAGTCGGTGTACAGGCTTCTGGACATTCTGTAGAGGTTTCGTAGATATGCAGGACTAAAGATCAACCTGGACAAGTCCTTTATTATGAAATTGGGGGTAAAATCTGATCCCCTTCCTCCCAACTGTCCGATAGTAGAAAGACAGATGGTGAATATTCTAGGTATAAAGTTCAAAAATGCTTGGAAGGAAGACGAATATACTCAAATGAATTTTGAAGATAAAATTGACAAATGTCAAAGTATTTGTTCAGCATGGGCAACAAAAAATTGTCACTGAAAGGTAAAGTCACCGTTATTAATGCCACAGTAATACCTATATTGTTGTATCCAATGTCTTTGATATATACTCCGCCTTATGTGTTTTCAGAATTTAAAAAGATTGTATGTCAGTTTCTCTGGAATAGCAAAGTTAACACATTAGCTTATGCAACGGTCTGTCAATGTGTCAAGGAAGGAGGTCTTAATATGTTGAATCTGGAAACAATGTATGAGGTATCAAGAATTAAATGGATTATTCGTTTTTGTAATGAATCACGCTCATGTTGGGATTACATACTACCAGAATTTCTTCAATCGGAAGAAGAGCCTGTTTTCAAGACGATTACTGAATTTTTTAGAGCTAAAAGACTCATTCAACTGCAACACTGTGACTCTATGTTCTATAGGAATTTAGTCCAGATCTGGAATAAGATATACATTAGATTTCCTATTCAGGAAGAAGATCGGCAGTATGAGTATTTGTGGCACAACAAGTTCATTAAAATTTACAAACCAGGGAATATGGCTAACTCATGGAGATCAGCTGGTATTGTATCCCTACATGATATTATAAGTAATGGTAGACTCATGTCTGAGATAGAAATTAGGCAAAAATATAAAGTCCCATGCACGTTTCTACACCTTTTACATTTACGGAGAAGTATCCCATGGTTGTCAAGATTATCCTTTCAAAAGGTGAAGACTGAGGTGAATCCGTTATTTATCAACGATTCAGTTCGTGTGGCTATCAATATCAGAAATAGTAATAACAGAAAGATCTACTATGTTCTTAATTCTTTTAGAACCAAACCTCCTGCAAGTCAAAAATACTGGTGCTACCTCTAACAGATGGTCATTTATGGACCAATATCTTTACCCACATTTATAAAACGACTAGGGAAACGAAATTACAATCATTCCAATATAGAATTATAAACAGATTGATACCTACGAATTCATATCTATACAAAAGAAAGATCGTCCCTTCAGATATATGTTCTTTCTGTCAAGAAAAAGACACTTTAGAACACTTCTTCCTTGACTGTCCCAAAGTCAGGGACTTTTGGTCTCAATCTATTCGATGGTTGAAGGAGGTTGCAGATATAAATGGTGACTGGACGAGAACTAACATATTGCTGGGTTTTTCAGGCTCTGGTATTCTGTCCCACAGGCTAAACTATATTAGTTCCTTAATCAAGTTCTATATTTATAGACAAAAACTTTTCTATGACAGTAAGTTCTGTCTTTATGCATGGTCATTGGAATTCAGAGAAAAACTACGTATGGAGAAATATATATGTTATATAGAAAACTCTCCTCACAAGTTCAAAAAGTGGGAGACTATAATGCAAAATATTCAGTGAAACAAACTGGGCTTCGATTCTCTCCAAGGATGTTCAGAAGCCTTCATACGCGTTAACTTTACTCCACCAGGTCAGGGGTAACTCCAGTGACTCATACCAAAATAATGTATCTTGTCCGGTCTCGTCCTCTTGGGTTTTGTTACCATTATATGTCTCGCTTTTCATGTTTACTACTTAGAAGGATACGGTTAGTGTCCCAACAAAGGGTAAATTGTCTATAATAACTAGGTTTAAGGCAGCACATTATATGACTTTTTTATTGGATGTTTGAATACTGTTACAATACACTATGGTTGAACTTTTATCTAGAACTATGTACAGACATCGAAATGTACTTGAAACATTCATAAAAAGCATAATTTCCACTTGTTAAACGGTATGTTATTGAATTTGTACTGATGATTGGTAAAAAAAAAAAAAAAAAAAAAAGTAAGCTACAATTGAGATTACATCGTAAAATGGTATTGATGAAATATGAATGTGATGTAAACACAAATGCTATTGATGAAATATGAATGTGATGTAAACACAAATGCTATATCTAATACAATAGGTGAACTAAACGCGATATTGCTGTTAGAAAATAAGACACTTTTGGAAAGAAAAAGGATTGTTAGGAAATAAGATCTAATGCGAAATAAAGCTTACTCTATAAAAAAAACCAAAAAAAAACAAAGAAATAGCCCCTATTGATAGACCATTTGATATGGCAATTCCTGGGTTTAATTCATTCGAGGAGATGGATAATGAATATAACAAACGATGGTTTTTGTAGACAGTCAACAAGGTGGCAGGTTTGCGTATAAATGATTGTTTGTTGTTTGTTTGTGGTTTAATGTCCCACGGGACCCTGGGGGTATACAGGGACTAGCGAATAAATGATATATCAAATCAAATATTAGTATGAGATGATGCAATCATTACTCACATTTGCCGCATGTGCATTGAGTTCGCGGTCCCTGGACAGGTAGAGAGCCACCCCGAACTTAGGCAGCAAGATGGACCTGGACGGTCCCACGAACACTTTGACGATCAGCTGGAACATCTTCTCCGACGTGGGGCCGACGATGATGGTAGGGTCTCCGAGAGGCTTGAACTTCACCGGCTCCAGGTCAATCAACTCTGAAGGTGGAATTCCATTGACACGATTTGTGATTTTGAACATATTATAAACAGTGCGTTACTATCTTAGATGGTAATCTGTAATACGTGTAAGCTTTATTCCTGATATTACCGCAGTGGCGGACTAGTTACCTCTGCTGTGAGTTGGGACGGTCCCCTTGATGGCTGTTAAGGCCTGCCCCCTCGGGCGTATTAATTAGTGGCGAGCGAGCTTATAAGTTTATCGCATCAGTTGATCTATACTCTCCTGATTCCTCCCAATAATGTTAACAAGTTTCACTTGTATCATATACCTACAAATATCGGTAGTAACTTAAGTATTCATTAAAACATGATGACATCGAACTGCTCTTCCAAGTGTACTGGGCGGACGTCACTCCGCACTATATTCACTACCTCATTTTCGTAATAAACCAAACTGTATTTATAATCATAATATAATTTAGAAATTTTCTGTATGCATTTCTAGTCCGTATATTATCTATTTCTCTTTTTTATTCACGTATTGCCATGATCAGTGCAATCAATCGTATTCAAAGTATGGTGGTATGTCGCCATACTGGAACAGTGTTATGGTACGTGTCAACTACCACTTCTCTAGCAGAGGGTAGTATCTACAGTATTTTCTGGCATAAGTATATGATACTAATTTATAAGACAAGTCGAATGTATTTTGCGGGTAAACTTCTTTATTAAGTCAATCACAATGTGTTAGAACATACCATATACCTTAACCTTATAACATACATGTCATCTTGTTAAACCTTTTTGTTTAGGGATGAAGGGTGGGGAATCAATGTTCACGTACAGCGTCTTTGTGTGTCTGGTTGGCGGGAACCAGTGCCTCGGCTATTTATAGGCCGCATTGCCTCTGTGTACATTGCCTCGTAAAATTAAAGCTAAATTAAAATAATTTACACACAATTCTTTCTGAAATCTGTTAATTCGTCCAATATTCCAGCCCATTATTAATTTGACTGTATCATCCCTGACTCACCTGTATCAACCTTTGTGTGTCTGGTTGGCGGGAACCAGTGCCGTGGCTATTTATAGGCCGCATTGCCTCTGTGTACATTGCCTCGTAAAATTAAAGCTAAATTAAAATAATTTACACACAATTCTTTCTGAAATCTGTTAATTCGTCCAATATTCCAGCCCATTATTAATTTGACTGTATCATCCCTGACTCACCTGTATCAACCTTTGTGTGTCTGGTTGGCGGGAACCAGTGCCGTGGCTATTTATAGGCCGCATTGCCTCTGTGTACATTGCCTCGTAAAATAAAAGCTAAATTAAAATAATTTACACACAATTCTTTCTGAAACCTATTAATTCGTCCCATATTCCAGCCCATTATTAATTTGACAGTGTCATCCCTGACTCACCTGTATCACAGTTCAGGTAGCCGGCGGCGCTGAAGCAGTAGAAGTCGTTGAGGGTGTTGGAGTCATGGAGGCCGAACGTCACGTCGGGCGGGGTCGTGTACTGGATACACAGGTAGCGCTGTGTGTCTGAGCAGAACGTGTGCGGCAGTCTCACCGTGGCCCGTCCTCTCAGCGTGATGGCCGTGTCATCCGGAAACTCACCCAACAGCTCTGAAGTAGATTCACAGAGTTATATTTATACACAATATAGTTGAGGTCTATGGATCCGTTTTCACTCGATGAGTTTTTGGTACAGATACATTCGTTGGCCAAAGTATATATGACACCACCGACTTACTTTTGTGCCACCAACAAAATGACTCTAAGTCGATTTAATTGGTGGAAGAAGGAAGTCTAACGCAAACAATTGGTTGGTGATCACCTTATTTCATTTAAAGGTAACAACTAAACCAAAGTAATAGAAAACTGAACAGCCATAGGTTTCCACCCTATTCACAATTTGCGGAACATCCGTTATGGGGAAAATGTCCAATGTAACTTAGGTACCTTATCTAATTCAAGGTTTACCTTGAGTGGCAGGGGATTTGTCACTATTCAAGGTTTATGAAACCCCCTATGTGGACCATTTCTGGTGTAAACATCTCTCACTTTCGTTGGAGCATTGTTGTAGTGAAAATCATCTAGCACAGTGGTGATGTGATCTCCTTGCTATGGTTCATCTGTAGCGACACAAATTTGTTCTCTATACACAATCCGCGAAATACTGCCATGTGGGAAATGTCCCACATAAGTATGTCTTACCTTCATTTAGGACATTCTTGTAGCGAATGTTGCCCGGTGCAGCATAAACAAACATCTTGCCATGATATAGCTGTAACAACCATTTTTCTCTTTAAATACACAATTTGTGAATAGGGAGGAACGTGTCCTGCTATTGATTAACCATGACATGAAGATCGTCATCTTAGGGGCAGTTGTTTTATGAATTGCTGCTACAAAACACATCTTCGGCATGTAAGCGGGAGGACGCGCTAACGCACGCAGGGTATAAAGTGATCGAAAAAACAAGGATTAAGTTGACACAGCGGTGAACGGCAAGTCAATCAAGGCTTGTAAACATCACCTGGAAAGAACAAATACTAGGAATGCCCCCAAAATCAACTCGATCGGCCAAAAACGAGCAAAATACCCCACCGGACTCACCTGTAACACGATCTTCCAACATGGCGGCGAAGGCGGACGGGAAGAAGAGCACAAAAACACTCGACGAAGTCTGGGAACTCCTCCAAACGATGAACAAAGGCCTGTCTGAACATAAGGAATCAACTAAAAAGGCTCTTGATGACATAAACGGCACGCTAGGTGAGATCAAAAATCAAAACATCCAAATGAAGGCTGAACTAGACGCTATGGCGAGCCAAGTTAGTACAAACTCTGAAAAAATAGACGAGCACGATGTAAAATTTGAAGCCCAAGCAGAAGATATAACTGAACTTAAAGACTTTATGAAAAAAACAAACGATGACAAACGTAGAAACAACATCATTCTAGAAGGTCTGAAAGAAACAAGAAAACATGTACGGACGGACTGTGACGAATTTCTAAACACTCTGGGAACAGGGTTTAACGTGGGTGAAATTGAAGCATGCTATCGCATTGGCCAACAAACTCAGGACCCTCAACCAGACGCGAGACCGAGACCTATAATGATGAAACTAAAATCGTCTACACAAAAAGGGGCAATATATCGTAATGTACATAAGTTAAAAGGAGATGAAAATTACAGAAACGTCCATGTGAACGACGATCTATCCCCAGAAGATGCCAGAATGAAGAGAGATCTTAAAGAAATAGCAGACAGGGCAAAAGTACTAAAAATAGAGTGCAAAATCAGGGGCATGAGCCTCAACCTTAGGGATAAACGATACTCTGTGACACAACTACACCTTCTACCCAAAGAGCTGCAATTGGAAAATGTTAAAATCGCGGAAACAAAGGACGGTTATGCCTTCCAAGGCCACCATGCCTTTTTCTCTAACCTCTACCCGGTGGCGGTTGAGACTCAACGAGGAAAATTTCAATCAGCTGAGGCTGCCTATGTGGCAGAGCAGGCTTTCCATAGTGGGCAGTCAGAACTAATCCCGCAGTTAACCAAGTGCGCAGATGCTTACAAAGCAAAACAACTAGGAAAAACGATCAAGAAACTACCGGTATGGCAGAATATGAAAGAAGACTGCATGAAAAAAATCGTACAAGCCAAGTTTGACCAGAATCCAGACCTCATGACCAAGCTAAGTAAATATACAGGCCACTTATACGAAGCCACCGGTGACCTAGTGTATGGCTGCGGTCTACCACTAAGAAGGAAGGGTGAAATCGACTTCACTACGATCAAAGGCAAGAACTACCTAGGGCAACTCTTGGAGAAGATTCGAGACGGCGTTAACACATAGACAAGAAGCAAGTTCCAACCGACACTATGGAAATAATATTGTTAACCGACTCCCGTGGTTCTAAACTGAGCCCACACCTGGAACGAACTCAACCGGAATTTATGTCCAGAAACTCGGTGTCTGTACATGCGGTGAGGGGTGCGACCATCGACAAGGCGGTAAACCATTTTCTAAACTCATCCACAAGACAAGGTAGGCAACCTGACTTTATTATTTTAATGGCAGGGATAAACAACCTGACCACAAGAAATAAGCAACGAACAGTCAAGGCTGCATACGGCGACGTTGGGCAAACAGTTGACTCAATAACAAATGAATTGCTTGCTGCACGGCAAGTCCTAGAATCCCACGCCGGCCATGTTATTTTTAGTTACCTCATAGGAATTGACTTGCGGGTATACAACATCTTTACCAAAGCACCTCTTTACCCTGAAATAGACTCCGATCAGATCATAATAAATGACAGTGTGAAAGCGCTAAACCACACAATAGCAATCTTAAACAAAGAGAACAATTTTATCGGACCACGAGTACACTCGACTATTCACTTTAAACTAGGCAATACATACTTCAATACCTACGGGAGACTGTATGACGGTCTTCACCCCAAATCAGATTTATTGGTATATTGGTCAAAATGTATTGCGCACATCTTCAAATTGCCCCCTGGCACTGCACCCAACGCGGATAGAGCGGCGGGGCCCGTCTCATAAGAGAGACCCCGTGGCCTATCTCGTGGCTGGAATAGCACACCTTTAGCGAAACGCACATAGGTTTTGACATAAACTTGATGGTAGTATACTACAGGCCCGTCCCATAAGGGAGACCTGTAAACTAAACAAATAACAATTGTATACTGACTTGTTCTCACTTGCAATGTTGACTTATAAGTACCCTTGGTTAGACTTTTCATGTCAAACCTAAGCACGAAACATTTTGATTACACCGCGGCCATGAATGCCGAAGCGGTGATGATTGTAAATATATTTTTCTATTTACCTGGAATAAGGGTAGGAACTGTGGTATATACAGGTAGGATCCTGCACTTGGTCCATAAGAATTTTCGTATTTCTATATTAACCAAACAAATTACTGTATATTATGTATTAATTTTCTTTGACAATGATTGAACTCTCTGACAAATCAGAGCGTGGCATTAAGATTGTTCACTACAATGCATGTAGTTTGTGGTCAAAGATTGATATTATCCATTGTATGATATCTGACTCAGATATAGATATCCTTTGTATATCCGAAACATGGCTTAGGGATGACATGCCTACCCACCTGATAGATCTGCCCGGATATAACTTTATAAGACTTGACAGAAATTGGAGCGACCCTGGGAAGAACACAATTAAACAGGGCGGGGGTGTAGGAGTCTATTACAAGAAAAGCATAAAAGTTGATATATTCAAACACTCGCATTATAATGAAAGTACTAGTAACGCAGAATCGCTTTGGATAGAAGTAAGTTTGCCCAAAACCAGGAAGATCATATTAAATACCATCTACCGCCCACCAAAAGGAGACTGTACCTATTTTCTATCAAAGATAGACCGTATTGTAAATGAACTGACAACAAACAAAGAAATAGACTTATTTATTATCGGGGACATTAATATCGACTATATGGACAAAAAAGATCAACAATTTAAAGAGCTTAAACAATTTGAAAGAACAAGCGGGTTACCACAACTAATAGATAAACCAACCAGACATGGGCAAAAGGATAGTTGTCTTGATCAAATCCTCACAAACACTAATAATATCACAAAATCGGGACTTACTGGAACAAAAATCAGCGATCATGAGGGAATCTTCGTAATAAGAGCCAAACCAAAGGCGAATTATGAAAAAGTTACTTTCTTCGGCCGATCTAACCGTAAATATGATAAAGATCTTTTTACGCAACATCTTACGAACGAAAACTGGCACGAATATTATAATACCCTCGACCCAAACGAACTTTGGAACACTATGAAGAACAAAATAATGATCCACTTGGATCGACTTTGCCCCATAAGGGAATATAGGGTGAGATCTATAGGTGAGGTATGGATTACGAATGAAGTCTTAGAAATTATCAAGGATAGGGATAGATTGCTTAATAGGGCCAAAAGGACAAAACTAGACCAGGATTGGGACCTTGCCAGAATAGCTCGCAATAAAGCTAACAAACAAATTAAACAAGCAAAATGTAACTATGTAAAGCAGTCACTCGAAGATAATCAAAACAACTCTAAAAAATTCTGGAACACTATTTCGGGTCTTGTAAAAGGGAAAAAGAACAGTGATGAAGAAATTAAACTAAAACAAGAAAACACCCAAGAATACCTACCAGCTCTCGAAATTCCTGATTATATAAATACTTTTTTCACCGAAATAGGGCCGAAACTGGCAAGCTCCCAAACAAAACCTTGGATATACGAAGGAAAGATCAGCGCGAACAAATTATCCCATATTACCACAACAGAAGATGAAGTAACGAAAATACTTAAAGCCATTGATGTCACAAAATCCTCTGCAATAAAGAACCTATCGACAATCTACTTAAAGGATGCTTTGTTGGCGCTGGTCGCACAATTTACATATTTATTGAACAAGTCTTTCGAGTCAGGGGTCTTTCCCGACTTATGGAAGGATGCGATTGTGATCCCATTGAAAAAGGAACGAAACAGCTGTGATGTGAATAACCTGAGGCCCATATCCCTACTCCCACTGCCCGGAAAAGTTATAGAAAAAGTAATGCATGAACGAGTAATAGGACACTTAGACGATAATAACTTACTAACTAAGATACAAAATGGATTTCGGAAAAATCATTGTACTATAGACACTGTTGCCTCTTTAACAAACCATATTTTTAATGCAATAAATAAGAACCAGCTGACCATTTGTACATATATCGATTTTAGAAAAGCTTTCGACACAATAAACCACGACATTCTTATAAATAAATTAGACAAATTAGGTATTTCTGGACAAATTCTAAATTGGTTCAATAGCTATCTAAGTGACAGAACACAAACAACACTTGCTAATAACATCAGATCAAAGAAAGGCATGATCACCTGTGGAGTTCCACAGGGGTCAATCCTTGGTCCTTTGCTTTTTATCACCTACATAAACGACATAGAATCCTGCATGGGGGGGGGATATGGGCCTACAGGGCACCCAGTGCCTGCTGTACGCAGATGACACTGTGATTTTTAGATCAGGGAACAATCTACCCGAGTTAATAAAATCAATACAGACTGACCTAGACAGAATCGAACTCTGGTGTGAAAGAAATAAGCTAACAATAAATGCTAAAAAGACTAAAGCAGTTATATATGGTACCACACAGAGAATAATAAGGAATAACCGGGACGATTGTTCGCTGAAATTGAACAATGAGCAAATACACTGGGTGCCCTCCTACAAGTACCTGGGTGTGGCACTTGACCAACATCTGAACTACAAAGCACACCTTGGTAATTTGACAAACCAAATACTTCATAAAATCTTTCTACTCAAAAAAATCAGACCTTACATTACCCAGGATGCGGCTCTTGTAGTATACAAATCAATGTTAATGCCGATCATTGACTACGGAGACATATTATATGCTAATTGTAATCTCCAAGAAAAGCAAAAGCTGCAAGTCCTGCAAAATGCAGCCTTGCACTCCGTATTCAATGCCCACCCTTGTACTCACATAATCACGTTGCATCGATCTGCCAAACTACCTTATCTGAATGACCGACGTCAAATGCATGTATTGTGTTATATGTATACAAAACTGAATGAAAATGTACTGCTTCAAGAACATACTCGACATACACGAGCGAGTATGGCTCCAACGTTTAAAGTTAATCCACCCCGTACAGACACTTATAAAAGGAACATAATGTATCATGGAGCAATCTTGTGGAACTCACTGCCATCAAACACAAGGAATATAGACAATCTAACTGACTTTAAGAAATCTCAGAAGGCTTATTTACACCTAAAAGTACCTTGATCACTGTACCTTGATATTTAAAGAGATTTTCTGAAGCAAAAAAAAATGTTTTTCTTTCATCCGCGCTGTCAAGATTTATGTTTCTCATTGGACCTACTTAAAGCAGGGCATAGGCCTGGAAAAGCCACAGAACCCCTGAACTTCCTAAAGAAACTGTCATTGATAGTCTACCTATTTATTTTGTAAATCATGTTGTATATATGTTGCCACAAAACTATGGAATATTGGAAATAGTAATGTATATGTACTGAGCTGGGCGGGTATTGAAACCAATCCTCGGATTGAACCTGACCCAGGGTAAATAAATGTTTAAAAAAAAAAAAAAAACCAAAGCAAGGAGACCCTCATTGTACTGCTAGATAACATTCATCATGACAATGCTTCCAACGAAGGTAACACATAATTGCACTAAAAATTATCTGCATTGGAACACTTGCTGCATAAACATGTCTTAAATTTGTTTCAGGCGTTGTCATACAGAAAGCTACCTGGAGCCACCTGGGATGATCTCCTTGCCCTGGTTTAAGTGTAGAAGCATGGTTTCCTGTCACAATTCACAAATTGTCAAGACATTTTCTCTGTAAACGTATTTTATCTTCATTCAAGGTGTTGTCTTAATGAATGTCATCCGGTGAGGCAAGGACAATCTCCTTGGTGTGGAATATCTGGCTTCCTCTCTGTTTACAAAATATGTGGATAATTTCCAACGTAAACATGTCTTATCTTCTTTGGAGACATTGCCGTGGTGAAAGTCGTCTGGCTGTGCGAGGATGATCTACCTGCCCTGGCTTATCTGTAACAGCGCTGTTTTCTAGTCTATAAACAATTTATGAAACATTGCCTATATGGACAATTTCCCTTATAAACATGTCTTACCTTCATTTTAGGGTTGAACATTATAGAGGGAATCGTCAAGAATTGCGACGATGATCTCCTTGACATTGTTTCTCTGCAATGGCACGGGTTTCCCCTCTATTTACAAATTCTGTTTATATGGGTTTGTCTCTATTCACAATTCATGAAACAACTGTAGAAAGTTTTGCGCAGACATATCTTACCTTCGTTTGAGGCGTTGTCATAGTGAAAGTCCACTGGCGTCGCGAGGATGATTTCCTTGCCTTGATTTATTTGTAACGGCACGGGTTTCAGCTGGTCGCTCAGTGTTATTTTCAGACCGAAGTGGTGGCGGGAAGACGGCACAAACTGCTGCCCGGTGAGGCGAATATACACGGCAAAGTCCACAGGCACCTCTATATCAGAGTAGATGGAGGCGTACATGGGAGAAATACTCCCGTTCACCACATATAAATCTGGAAATATCAATAAAAACACATCTAGGCATTAACTTTTCTTTTATACATAGTCAAATCATACTATGCTAGTGTGGTGGAGAGCCACCCTGGGCAGAGGCTGTCTGCCCCCCCCCCCTAGAATTCACCGCTGGGAGGAGGTTTACTATAGAGGAAACCTATGAACGTTTTGGGTCAGAGCTCATATACTATCGAGTTAGAATCGCGTAGTAATTCACAAGGCGAAGTCATGTGAATTACTACGCGATTTAAACGAGGTTTCCGAATTCATCTCACCTCTCACATTGACAAATGGGCTTACCTCTGTGACAAAATCCCAGGCGTTCAACAGGCGTTGATTACGAGTTCTCAATATTAAGTCTATGGGGAAATATTCCAGATTTGAGGTAAGCCATACTACCTACTGTGACAATAACTTACCACGACTGCAGACTAATTGCACGTTTCCGTGATACAGGTCCTCACACGCTGTGTTGTCAATGTTGTTGTCTGAGAATGCATCATCTACTCCATCTCCGCGCTCCAGCCTCATACAGATGTAACGAGCATCTGTCAAATAACATATGTATAGTGAACATAAATAGATAAACCACAAATTGCAAAGCTTCTGTCAAATAACAAAGTGGACCTATACAAACAAACAATTCATGAGTTGTGCAGTTCCTGTCACATAACATAGTGAACATGAATAGATAAATCATCCACAAGTTCTAAAGCCACTGTCAAATAACACAGCGAACGGAGATAAATAAGCCATTCACACGTTTTATTGTTATGTAAATAAGTAAACCATTCAATTATTTTGCAGTCCTTATAAAAACATAGTGAGAATAAATAGATGTACCTTCACAAGTTGTGCAAGCTATTTCAAATAGCATGGTAAACGTAAAGGAATAAACAATTGACAAGTTATACATCCTGTCAAATAGCCAGACGAATGTAAATAAGCTATTCACAAAATGTATAATCTTTCTTAAATAACATATTCGACATAAATAAATAAACCATTCACATTTTGTACAGCTATGAATTACACAGCGAACATAAATGAATAGAACATTCGAAAGTTGTATGTCAAATAATATACTGAATATATACACAATTTTAAACTGATAGTTTCGTGACAGTTTTGTGACAGGGCAACATTGTATTCAAGGATCTCAGCAGAGGACTCATTCGGTAGAAACCTTAATTCACTATTTTGTTTTGTAACATGTGCAGTATAGTCAGGATGTTCTATCATTAGTGTGAGAATGTTTCGTTTAGCAGTATAGATTTCATTCGTCCTCGCATTAGTGTACTATAATAAATCATACTACCCTCCATACACATGACTTGTTGATATTAGCAACAGAGAGGCAGATGTTGACATTTGGTGGTCGAAAGTCAATGAAATCCTAAATACCATAATGGAGTTTTGATAAAATCCTGGCATAGGATAATAAGGAGGGATGGTGAGTGTGCCTGAATTCCATCTGTTCATCGAACTCAGTGAGTATTTCCGACCAAAATATCTCTGAACAGATTCAATTCAGGTACAGGAAAAATTTATCCTAATAATGTTGCACGTACCTTTACAGTCAGTTTGCAGCGCCAGCATATCAACTCTTATCGAGGAGTACATGGAAGTAGTCAGGGAAAGTGTGTCTTCAGTCCGATGTTGATGCCCGTTGACAAAGTTATTGGGCTGTTCTTTAGTCTACAAGTGGAAGTGAGGGTAAGTATAAATAATTTATTCATTTAATTTATCAAATCACTAATCCATGACGTGTTCTTTCTACCATAAAAATAGTATTTAAGCACATTCAAACCTCTACATTTGATTACTACAGTGTCAAGGTCAATTTACACAACTTGGGCATTAATCCTGACCAAAATATCAGTTTTGAAAACCACATCAAAAAGACTATTCAATCTGCGGGCAACAGCTTATTTTGTTTGTTGAAAGTAAGGAGAAGCTAACCCTACAATGTAGTTCTACAGATTTGTGATAACCATTGAGAAGACTTCTGACATCCCTTAGCTAATTAAGATTTATGATTTCAGCCTTGGACATCAAATCATTAATCTAGGTCTTAATCTAGTTTTCTATCAGAGAGCTGACTCACATTGGTGATTTGCCTGACGTCGTGGCCGGCGGAATGTCTCAGAGACAGGTAAAACTCGTAATTGGCGGCGTTCACGGTGGCGCCTGACTTTGTCATCGTTTTATTATCAGCCAAATTATACACCCCCAGTGC
Source organism: Alentia gelatinosa (assembly GCA_950022655.1). Taxonomy (NCBI): domain Eukaryota; kingdom Metazoa; phylum Annelida; class Polychaeta; order Phyllodocida; family Polynoidae; genus Alentia; species Alentia gelatinosa. The sequence goes on along the minus strand of OX465579.1, from coordinate 78,009,136 downwards.
GAAGTACAGCTTGGTTGCCACATCGGGCAGGATCTGGTCTCCATTAGAGGCGGAGTTTAGTATGAACAGACTCGGAACCATGCCTGAAAGAATCAATATCAATAGTTGGGTTTATCATCTTCATAATGTATATAAGATATTTCCAAACACATTTTCGAGTACTTGGCCTAGCTGTTTTGTGCATATATTTCCACAGAAAGATTTAATGAAAAAAAGGAATAAGGCTCCGAAAAGATAAAGCCAAAAGCTAAACCCAGCACTCGGATATATAGCAGGGATTTATTTTACTATATTAATAAGTCTGGCTTGTTGGTTTGATTTAAAGTATAGGTAACCATTGCAGGTTCTCACCAGACTTTCTCAAGGTTCTTTTACACCACAAGGGTGGTTATCGAATCTATGTAATGAATTTAGGTAGAAGTCTCACCCCTACACATTTACCAAGGTGAGAGTTCTTTTACTTCCCACACCACATAGACATGGTATGAAAAGGATTGGCCTTTGATATAGTAGTGAACCTACCACTCCTGGGGATGAAGGAGAAAAGTGGCTGCAGTGGGACTTGAATCAACAAAGTCTCACAACCTTGGAATTACAAGTCCAGTGCTCTTTACCACTGAGCTATCTCCCCACCCTGGTCGCTTTTGTTATGCTTGCATGCAAGCATATCCGGTCTGCATCACGAGGAGGCAAGGCGACCAAGAGGGTGAACAGATTGATAATTGCTGTCCACCCCAGCAGACAGGGCTTTGTTGTATTCATATATTGAATTTATGTAGATAATCAATCTGTTTTGATAATTGACATATTTTTTAAGAACTAATCTTAAAATGAAACAAGATTACTAGAAAATGAGTGACAATTCTATGTAGAAGCAAAATCTAAACTCAGTTTAATCAAGTAGGGAATTCTCTTACAATCATATTGATACCTTAACGTTTGTTGTACTCATAGTAGAAGTTAAAATGGACTGTTTTGTTATAAAAACAGAGAAGCAGTAACAAGCCCATTATCATGATATCTGGCATATATATCAAAGCAAACTTAGTTAACGTTGGAAATGATGCAATATTACGATATTGGGATTTCAATGACTGTTTTAGTTGCGTTGTTATTTACAAACAAAGGTTTATTTAAGCTCATTAGATAGGGAGCAAAAGTCAGTCTATAATTTCCTTTATAGAAACACTACATAGGGTTTAGGGAGTAGCAGTGTGTAACTATTAATGGTATTTTCACTGGTATAGAATGATATGTTGAATGGGAATCAAGAAGAATCTAAACCTTTTCCTTGTAGCAGACACTTAAATCCAGAAAGGTCATGTTGTAAAGCCTAGAGGCCTAGACTAGCCAGGTTTACACCTTAAGAGTAAGGGAGTAAGAACTCTAACACAAGTGTACTAGGTACTACCATAAGTCAAGAATTCAACTGATCTTAATGACAGATTCTTCAGCCTATATATAGAGTCAGCAGATGTCATCTTGGTTCAGGGCCATCCTGGGATTGGCTGTTGAAGCAAATGAGGATTAACCAGTCTCATTCTGGTCTGTTGCACATGCCAGGAGGGCCACTTGCGTCACTAACAACTCGCATGTCATATAAGCATGCCCTGCCCCCAAGTGGCCAGGCGATAATGAGGGTAAACATGTCAATCATTCCGTGGCTGCCATAAGGACAACATCAAGACACAATATAATTGATCACGGTAAGAGTGTAGAGACTGGATCTTTACAATATGATTTTATTATTATGCCATGGTAGTTGATGGCATTTCATCATTCTAATTCAAAAAATCATATGCTCCTTGTATATTGTCAAAATGTTGGAATAATACTGCTGTAGACACGGGAATACCTGGAATCATCATGATGTGGTAATCATGGGAATGCCTGGAGGCACCATGCTGTGGTAGCCACGGGAATGCCTTGAGGCATTATACTCCAGTATTCATGAGAATACCTGGAGGTATTATTTTGATTAGCCATGGGAATGCCATGAGGCATCATTCAGCGATAGCCAAGGGAAAGCTTGATGTCATCATGCTGCATTTCCCACAGGAATGCCTTAGGGCATCATGCCTGGAGGCATGATATTGTGATGCCTGGAGGCATCTTGCTGCGGTAGCCCCGGGAATGCCTTGAGGCATCATGATGTGGTGAAAGTTTGAAAATGAGAAAAATACTCAATTAGCTGGTTACTGGTAGACTCCTACCTGTGATGCCGTTGCAGATGAAATAGACCTGTTTCGACACGAAGTTGTTGGAGAGGTTACGGTCAGTCGAACCTGGGGCGGGAATGATTTCAGCTCCCAGCCACACGGACTTGCCACAATGCAAGAGCCATTCAGCCTCGGTGAACAGATCAAACGTTCGGCTATCTGTAGAGAGATACAGTGTAAATGGTTAAATAAGTCTCAACATACGCTCAATTCGTCTTTCCACTTGCCGACAAAATAGTCGGCGATCCAATTTGAGGTTGAGAAATCATTGATCGGGTCTGTATTTCATTTGTTTACACCTACCGATATTTTAAGGGAACTTGTGATAATCGGTCAGCAGTGTCAGATTCTTAAATCTGTTTTCAAAATAGATGAGTATAGATTCGGCCTAATTCGGGTGCTACATACACAATATTGACTGGTTTCAGATACAAGCGGCCGTATGCTCCGAGGAGTTGACGCGTAGTAATATCCGAGTGTATGCGAGGATATTGCGGAGTCAACTCCGAGTCTATATTGTTTTTGTTATCCACCTTTTTCTGGACAAGTGGCATGTCAATATCAGTCCTTTTTAGCTATGCACTATTTTTCCATACGCACTATTTTTCCGTATTCGCACCCGGAGCATATATCCGTATGCGCCGGGTATGTCCGTACTAACGCCCTATGTGTTTTCTATGGACACTTTGTACTAGGTGGATAATAAAGATCAGTACCAGAGAAAATTCAATAATTTGGAAAATTGATGGTGTTTTAGATACACCAAATATGAAGTATGACTTACATTCAACGAATTCGCCGTTAGAGCTTACGTCATGATCAAGTGGCTCGGCCCTGAGTGACTGGTTTTTGCCGCCGCTATCCGCGGGCATGTTGGACACAAGGAAGTTGACCTTGAAGCTCATGGAGGTGCAGGAGGGCGGCCAGGCGGTGTGGTAGCGGAGGGTGAAGGAGTTTCTGGCCGGGTAGAGGGCCCCGACAAGCCCGGTATGCAGCTGGTCTTGGATCGTTAGCCGCTGCTCAGGCTCCGTCATCGTCACGTATACCTGTTCCGCGATCAGGTCAAACTCTGGAAAGGCAAGGTTAAACGGTCAAGGTCAAACTCTACAAGGCCAAGGTCAAATGGTCAAGATCAAATTCAAGGAAAACCTGTGCAAGGTCATGGTCAAACGGTCAGGGTCAAACTCTCCAAGGTCAAGTTTAAAGGGTTTGGATGAAACCCTACTACACTTAGGTCAAACAGTGGAGTCTTTTAAGTGAGACCATCTTGAATAAAGCTGGTGTTCCATCGGGTTACTTGCTATTAGCCGATTCTGACCGATTTGTAGACTGGTTAGATCGGATGGAATAACCCCACATATGTGGCCGTGAGCGATAATAGGGGCGGTAATCAGGATAATGGATCATATAAAATCTAGGACGATCTCAGAATCTTTACTACCTAATGACAATGCCAATGTCAAGGTCAAGTTAAGGAAGAGAAATGAAAGTTGCAAGAGCCTTGCTGGACTCACTTAACCATAATATATAAAGAGACAATTTTTGTGCTATGTTACAAATGGAACACTAAGACAAGGGGCTCGTTTAATGTCTAAGATCGTGCATGAAATCCCTTTTCTGTACCTCGTACACGGGTTATCGTTTAATAATATTTAAGTCTGTTCGCTAATAGCTTTAACCGTCCATAGGGGTTGGATAAAGCTAACACATGTTGCTGTGTCTCTATGGTGTAAAAGCGGGTCTAAATGTCCGATCCTTGATTATCTTGCGGGCCACAGACGTGCCAATTCTTACTGTTTTTATTGAGTCAGTTGCAATCAAATTGATGACTTTTGCGCTCTATAAAAGTTCAAAAGAAGATGCAACTTAGAACTTAGTGTTTGATAGCTATACATAAGAACATATATGTCCGTTCTGGACGCCGATGGTTTGATCACATGTATAACAACAAAAGGTCTTAACTGGTCAAACACCAGACCCGAAATGACAATTAGATAAAATGTCTATGTTTGTTAATGAATAAAGAAACTACATTTGGATGATATTGGCGTTGACTTACTTGAACAAGCCTCATTATTGATAATGTTAATTCCTGTGATGACTAATTCGTTGTTATCCTCGTCGGCTTCAGGGATATTGTTTGTTGGGTCGAGGACAATACGTATACTGTGGCCTGATCCGCTCCACTCAATGAAGTCCCGATCATTAAGGAATGTCCATCCTCCTGCAGAGAAAGTCATTGTGTATCAAAACCATACAATCTCATATTCAGCAATTCCCTAACTTGTTGAGGGATGCTTTGAGATCATAAGAAGAATCAGGGTCATATTGAAACAAACTAAGCAAACTGAGAGTGAAATACCCAAATGTCATGTCACCTACTAATTTATGTATTTTCTTTTGTTATGTATATCTTTTCTATAGGTATCTATTCGTATCTTATTACGTATCCATCACTTACCAATTTTCATGCTGCGACTAGATCGAGTCTTCATGTTGATGACGTCATTGTTGACGTCAAACTGCACTCGTTGCGTCTTTCCCTCTGCTGGTTTCTCCAGGTAGACGTAAACATCAAACATGGGACTGGAACCAGCGGGCTGCTGCGACCATCCCGCATTTCTACCTGCAGACAGAGGCCGGAACATTGTAGACAGTGAGCATATATTCTACTGTATTTCCTATGTTCTGGGAACAAAGACTATGTTCATCATTGATGAATGCGCATGGGGTTATTTTTTAAAACAACATGATATAACAGTAAATAGCTTGAGGCTTGGACTTAAGCTAGCCAGTAGGTCATTTGCTGTAATCTAATAAGCAACTAGCTAACTAACCAAATATGTCAAGTACTGTGGTTTGATGTTAATAGGAAATTTGACAGTGATTCAACTGGCAGCGTTGCCGCCCCCTGGAGACTTCCGCGCTTACCGGAACTACATCCTGGCATCTCAACATCCGGTCACTAAGCCCTCTGAGAGACTACCAGGGCAGAAGCGGCCACGCTCACATTCAATCAAAACCCTCCCACCCACACTAAAAACTCATCACTCCGTGAACAAATTGTCTCTTAAAGATTTCAATCAATCTAATTTATTCATTTATCCTCCAAACCCGCCTCGTGTTAGTAAGGTAGTTTGGTCTGTTGTAATTAGTCAGGGTTATCTAGGTACTCTGTCTACATATTTACTGATGTCACAGAGTTTGCATGCAGAAAATGAAGGGATACTGTTCGCCTATATCAATTTAAACATTCCTTAGCCAATAATAATGTTGTATGTAAAGGTACAAAATAGAGACTAGAAACTGGAAAAACATACAGCGATTCCCAACAAACATAGATAAATGACAATTGACAGGGTTAAGTAGTTATGAGTAGTTACCTTCTATGAGAGCATCCACCACGAGGTGAAGGGGTGAGTGTTTGCTCACCTCCATGTCCATATCGTCTAGGTAGGTCCTTTCATCCCCTAGCACAGTCACCGCGAACCGCAGGTCAATGGAATCTATAACGTATAGACTACGATCAGATAGAGCAACCATATACCATGGTCGAACATCATAAAACAGGAGATGGGGTTTGAGGTTGCTAAAAGCAACCTCGTCATGGTTTGTATCATGTACAACCATGGTATGCTGTACTATATTTATCAATTACATATGTACATGGAGGGACGTCCTAATGTGGATGAATGTTTCTCTCGTTTAATGTTTTCTGAAAGAAAAAGACAATTACTCGAAATTGGTAATATTATACAATAGATTTAAAAGCCATGTGGAAGGTCCACTTTCCGCCGATGTATCAACGTGAACACATAAAGGGTGCCAAGTGAGCCCACTGAAATAGCCGACAACCCTGCTCAAAACACCACTTCCTGATAGTGGCGCTTAATAATTTGACTATATAGAATTGTAGTAAAGTACACTTCAATAGTAGCAAATGAGACCAAAAACGAAATTAAAGCCTCGAACCCCCATAGTTCTAGAACCAACTCTCATTCTTACTGGCCTCTGGAAATAATGTTTTGAGCAAGGGTATCTGGGGTATTAGCGGGCTAACCTTTGCTCCTTAAATATACCTTAATGTGTAGGCTTATTTACCTTTTTCAGCACAGGTTAGGGGAATACGTAGAAAGTTGTTGCGGTAGGCGCATTCCTTCATCAAGGTGGCCCCTCCTGTATCTACACTGTTCAGTACGACACCAACGAACAGGTTGGTGAATCCAAGTTTACACATGTCTTCGGTTACTCGTAATGAACCCTCAACCTGCCAGGCAAAAATACTCAACAATGTCAGTACTCTTTAAATATGTTTGTATTTAGTATTAGATTTAGCATTTTGTAGCTTGTTCACCCTTTTGCAACGGGTGTCTGTGGCAGTCACGCTTGAAGGGCAAGGTAGCAGTGTCAGACCATCTGCATAGGGCCGGGTCTAACAGACTGCTTGTAAAAATGTTATTGTTTTATCACGATATATGACACATGATCTTTAATTTCTTTTGCCATTTTTCATATCACCTTCAATTCTTAAATATGATGTTGTAAATACGTACGCTTTGTAGGAATTTCATGCTTATGAACAATTGATAAATCATTTCCGTCTTTATTAGAAAACACGATAACGTCATAAATCTGAGGAAATAATGCATGGCGGTATCACCCTACCATAGACCAAGATTACAACAATATTAATGATAATGAATATAAATATTAGTAATCATGCTGCAATACTAGAAATGCTTCATCATTTAAAATGATTATTTACATAAACTATACTTGTCATGGTTATAATCTATTGACGAGGTATTGGTATGTTAATGGTAATTACCTCATTGAGTGACCGCACTTCACTGGCTGTAAAATCATCGCTGAATTCCTGTCTCTCCGTCTGCCCCATGTACCACGGTACTGGAGTAACGTCCACCGCCCGAGCCATCTCCAAGTCGGCGCCAACGTTAAGAAAAGCCTGTTTTAAGTACAGACGATCCAGTTAATGCAGCAGTACTGGAAAAATATAACAAAGGGGTAATTGTCGAGAAATGGCACGTTTATATGAAAGCTCAGTCGCCTAGCTCATTTTGGCCAAGACCATTGGTTCCTATTCCGCGACCACACTATTTTAATACCTGAATCTAATTTCTAATGGAAAATACATACATTCTATAGCCATTGGTACGCTCCCAATGCCACATGATTACCTAAGCACTCCCTGGCGATCCAATCACTATACTACGTTCAATACCTAGCCTATACCAATACACATTATATACTATCTGAACTCTCCACCCACATCTTTCCACGCACCGATTCCTTCTTCTCCACTTCTTCCAAACACCAACTATCATATACCTATCGTTCTATCATAATTCTCATCCACCCACAGAATCCACTTATTCAATTTCGTATCATGTTCTCCTTGGATGATAGATACTTCCGGAAGATAGATGAACGATAAAATTCATATGTAATGTTTTGATACACTTTATTTTTCCCAAACATATTAATGCTAACCATCAGACGATTATATGTATGTAGCACAAAATAACTCATTGGTTTTCGAGAAAAAAACCGGAAGCCATTTGGACGATTATAATCGTCCATCCAGTGTAAACACTAGATGCACTTCTTCGATTTCAGTTTCTTTATTACTATTTACACTTGTCCAAAGTTATTCATGCCTCGTCAAATGCCCTATTTCTTTGTTAACGACCCCTTATCTAGTTTATCCTGCCCTATAAAAATTATCTTTTAGAAAAATTCGTTCGGCAAACAGAAACAGACAACCGAAATACAAGATCTCCGATATTTTGTGAGGAATTGTGATATCCATGACACCTTCCCACAGTGCATGTTTAAACTAGAGGTTCTAATGAAATCGTCGATCAATCTGTCGGCAAGTGGAAAGCCAACTTAAGGCAGTCATAATAGTCAACAAAGGCTGACCTTTAGGTTAATATTCACGTTGGTTATTCCACTCGTTAGCTCATTCTGGATGTCAGCAGTCAGGTAGACAGGGAATGGTTGTCCAGGGAAGACGATGATTGGTCCACGTAACGTGCCCGCAATGCTGAACACGTCACCTCCGTACCCGGCTGTGTCCCCTGTAAACAGTACAGAGACGATCATTAAACATAGAACGCTTAACGTGCCCGCAATGCTGAACACGTCACCTTCGTACCCGGCTGTCTCCCCTGTAAACAGTACAGAGACAATCATTAAACATAGAACGCGTAACGTGCCCGCAATGCTGAACACGTCACCTCTGTACCCGGCTGTCTCCCCTGTAAACAGTACAGAGACAATCATTAAACATAGAACGCTTAACGTGCCCGCAATGCTGAACACGTCACCTCCGTACCCGGCTGTCTCCCCTGTAAACAGTATGGAGACAATCATTAAACATAGACATCTTAACGTGCCCTCAATGCTGAACATGTGACCTCTGTACCCGGCTGTCTCCCCTGTAAACAGTACGGAGACAATCATTAAATATAGACATCTTAACGTGCCCTCAATGCTGAACACGTGACCTCCGTACCCGGCTGTCTCCCCTGTAAACAGTACAGAGACAATCATTAAATATAGACATCTTAACGTGCCCGCAATGCTGAACACGTCACCTTCGTACCCGGCTGTCTCCCCTGTAAACAGTACAGAGACAATCATTAAACATAGAACGCGTAACGTGCCCGCAATGCTGAACACGTCACCTCTGTACCCGGCTGTCTCCCCTGTAAACAATACAGAGACAATCATTAAACACAGAAAGCTTTACATGCCTGAAATGCAGTAAAGAGGCAGTCATTAAAAACAGAATGCACAACGTAAGGGTCGGTATCGTCGGAAGGATATCAAAACACAAAATTAACGAGTTTTACTCACTGAAACGAAAATTGTATTTACACGAGATGGAAATCTACCAACTCTGGACTAATTGTACAATGTATAAATATATATATATAAATAGATATATATATATATATATATATATATTCAGTTTTAACATGGTATGAACAACAATGTGTAGTTAAGAATTATTAATGTTATGGTCGTATAAGACTTGAGGAGATTGACGTTATTCACAGCACTGTGTCTCACAAGTTCTCTCCGTAAATATCATCAAGCCTCATCTCATTTTTTACTATATACCTACGGCCATAGGTGACGTAAATGCTACACGCTGCCCCCCACAATGTACTGCATGGCTGTGCAGTAAATTACGATTCGTTTTACAGTGTCTACTAATAGGATTACGTCATTATTTCCAAATGGCCGACGTTGTCTATTGCCTCTACATCGGTGATGCTAGCATTGTAGTATATAAAGAAAACACACTGAAATACTATAAAAACACAAATATGTTTTCTTATCGCTGCTTTCCCGCTGGTTCTCAAGCGACAACAAGCGTTGTTATGCAGGTTGCTATGCATGTGCCTATGTGATAACGTCACGGCCGCATTCCACTGTCGAAGCGAAAGCTAGGGTTCACATCAACCGTTCTGTGCCCAAATGCGACTAATAATGGCTCTTACAAATTAAGTAAGGTAAATTATATATGAATCTTTTGGAGATACAGGTATATAGTAAAGATAAAACGCTGTACGCTGTGCTACACACAGGCTCTGGGACGTTTACAGCTCGGTGTAAACACCTCGCTGTAAATGTCCCGGGTCCCGTGTTCGTATCCTGATTATTACCTTCACAGGAACATCGTTTTATTACTGTGTAATATACAATCATGGTAAAGTTATTCTGTATAAGTACGATATAAAAACGTATCACAGGTAAGAGAGAAATATGTAAGTTACTCACCGTTGGAGTTGCACTCGGTCTTGTAGGTCACTGACGCCATGTTGTTGGATGGGTCAAGGTCAATCATGGAATCATCTGAGAAGGTCACACTCACGAGTACGTAAACGATGCGGCAGTTCCAGCTTTCAGCCATTGCACTCTGAATATTCATAATCCAGATATTGAGTGAAAACTTTGAAACCCTTAAAAACATATATATAGGCCCACAATCCATATTACAATCCATATTATTTGGTCGAACTCTCCTTAATCTCATGTTTGGTTTCTAATATTTCTAGCATCCAGAGAAAGATCATAGTATTCATGACAAGGCTGAAAGTTATATACCAAGTTCGACCACGTGATGTGATATATGTGATAGGGTATATATCTATGATGATAGGGAAACAGATTACTGCTGTTAGAATTCAAGAATTACTCTTAGCCTCGGCACCTCGAAACTCAGGAATTCTGACGCCCAAATCAGTTTCCTTCTAGTACCAATGTTTTTGTGGTTCTAATGTCAGGATAAATCGTGATAAGGCATACAAATATTACTCACACCAGTAATACCGGTTCCCGACCATGTATACGCTGGTGCAGAGGAATCATCAACAGTTCCAGTAAAGTTGTGATCGCTCGTGTCCCATCGACCGTCCAAAGATATCCCAGCCACGATGTCCAGAGAAGGGGTGCGTCCAATGCTAGGAAGCTGAGGAAATACAAAAGGAATACTTGTATAAGACCACCTGACCATGCTGTACAAGCTACAAAACGAAATGATAGTTTATGGTTTGTAAAGTATCATCGAGTTTGCAGCTTGTACAAGCATGGTGGGTCGTTTTATATTTACTATATAGCCTACCCGAAAATCAATGAAATAATTACCGGTAACTTAATCTGACTTATAACTAACATTGTAACTAATATTTTAAATGACTGTTTCGTAAGGTATGTTTACGTAATGTGGCAAAACATTGCGTATATACGGCATGGGTATATAGTAAATAGTTAATGTTCGAGCATGCAGACGCAATATGAATTACCATATACTCGTGCAACTACTTCTGATTGTTACGCACCACTACTCCTTATACCACACACACATTCGGATAAATTCATCGCAAAATATTCATTCCGGCTGTATGATGAATATGGAACAGCATTTCATGGTCGTAAATCGCTTAGTCTCGCTTCAGAAATAAATGTAATGTAGTGAGGGATATGGGGAAACGAGGCACAGAAATGCACTTTCTTGGCAGACCGTTGTAAACACCCTTACTTGGTGGTAAGGTTGGCTTAATTCTTCATTTCTGATATTATATTTGTTCTAAAAGTGGATATTCTATGTTAAAATTATGTTTCCATTGGAACAAAATTTACATTGTTGGGTCTAAATCTTATAAACTGAATATTCACAGGCAAACAGTGTCGAAATGTATCTTTCTATAGCTATATCAGCCCAATTTCCTCAAGTACGATGTTCGATCAGAGTATGGCTGTACTATACAATGCATGTTTACTTTTGCAAGGGAAACTAATCTCTGTGGATACTGAGAAAGCTGTATGTCCTGTTATATAACTATGAATGACATCAAGGTTCCTTGATTGTGCGAAGAGGAAAAAACCCACTCTAATGGTACAGGTTCCCTAGCAAGAACACATCTGATGCTTTACTATGATACAAAGCGAAACAAAACTCGCCTGAAATATTACTATGCAAGGAACATTTAGTAGCCTAGTCCTCACCGTTTACTAGGTTGACAAGATTGCTGTAAGGGAAAATTAGTGACCAACAAACTTATTTAATTCAATTTGACAATACGGCACACCAGTAGGACACGTAATCATCAAAATTCTCCCACTTGTAGTACCCACTTTAAGAAAATTACGACCATACTAAGGGACTCCCAACCCAACAAGACCATGGAAAAGAATCTAAATAACACTACGCCTCTCTTTCTCTAGTAAATGTCTTTGATAAAACAGAATCGGTAATAGCTGGTTGAATCTGATATCGATGAAAGATAGTTCCCATGATAATGAACAGTTTGGGCATATTCATATTGGTAACAATTAAAGAACAAGCTGTTTATTTCGGGCAGACAACCACCTACCTCGATAGTCACAGTAAAGGCTGACGATGTTGTGATGGCTACGTTACTGACGCCAACAATCTCAAGATCGAAGACATCTATGCAATAAATACAGTACAAGACATTTCAATAGATGTACATAATAGGGTCCGGAATCATATTCTCTCCTATAATACATGTTCTAAGATGAAATTAAGAAGTTTGGCCTGATATAAAAACATTGAATTAGCTGTACCGATGTTTTCTAACAGTTCATGGCTTAGACATTTATGTTTTTTTTGTTTTTTTTATATAAATAGTTTTTATTTTCTTGAGTTCAAATACAAGATTTGTTCTTCCAATCAAGAACATTACAGAACAAGCACTATCAAAGATTCGGAAACGGTTCAATGTACATACGAAATTGAATAATCAACATTTCCAACTTACTATATGCAATGGTGACAGACAGGAATGAATACAATAAATGTTCTCAGAACTATTTGAGAAACCAATCAATAACTTGCCCCCAATATTTACAGAGTTTCCTATCCTGGATACGACATATTATGAATGATATACAGTGTTGCAGTTAATACACATCATATACAGTTAGAAGAATTTCTTTCAACTTCATGACTCTGTACTCTACCTTACAGCCTATACTCCTTTAGATTTTCAATAATGCAGACAATAAGAATGCACTTAATTAAATAGCTTTCATCTACATTTATGACGATGTATTATACACTCAAATTCTTTTCAGTATGGCTTTTTTTTTATACTTTTTGATTATATCATACCATAGATAACGCCCAAATTTCCCCCAATCTGATAGCAAACCTACAATATTCTGCCTAGTGTAGCGCGTTTCTTTATTACCTGAAACAATTGCAGCATAGTTCAGTGTTATTTCACCGGTGTTATGGGATAAAGGAGATTGAACGGATATTCACCTATGCATGAGTCGATGTTGGCGTAGTCGTTGTCCGGAAAGAGATCTATGAATCCAGCCGGTAGACCCAGTCCGCTCCGTACAGCAACGAGATAATTCCTATACGTGTTAGTATGAAAATCTATGATTGGTCACTGAATCTTATAGGTAACATTTTACTCAAGTCCTATCGATCGTACCATTTAATGGCCCGCACCCACCAATGCCGATGCACCACGATAGCCCGTCCGATACATTACGATTAGAAATGGCAAATTCGTGGTGCATTGGGAGGTTACCGAATATTCTAATCATAGCCTATTGTTTTGTATTGCAGTGTATCGAAACGGCTTGGTGGAATATAAATAAGGTGACCACGGTTACAATTAGCTTACAATTCAATCCGTGCATCAATATATATCTCAGGCAGAGTTTTGATATTGAAATGTACACTAATTTTGTACATATTGAATCATTCTGAATATCTTGTACAAGTTTATACATTATATTATTTTATCATTTTTCGGACATAAAAACAATAAAATTGAAAAGTATAATTGTGGCACAATCAAAATTTATAGTGATTATATTTACCCATATTCTGAAATTTCATAATTGACCACCACACATAAAGAGAGATTTTTCTGTCAAATAGGCTCCCGGTAAAAACCAATATATCATGAAAAACACAATATGTTTGATCTTATCGGGGGCCTACGACTGGCGTTTCTAATCGTTGCATGTTGGACGCCAATCTTGGTATATTGGTGTCTATCCTAGAGTCAATTGTAGAAGTGTGGCAGACTGCTACAATTTTGTCTGACCTCCCGATGAAATTATTTATTCCAATCGGGAAGTCAATCATTAGGTCTATCGGCAGCTGAATCGGCGCTAGTGGGTGTGGGGCTTTTTCGTCTGATATTATGATCGGAGGATCATTTGGAAGTAGCATTGCTTTATTGATAACATTGGTATGAATAAATAGAGTTCAAATTTACTTTTATATGAATTTACAAGTAAAACCTAGGTGCTACACTCATTATTGATTTTATGTGACAAAATCAAAGGTCAGTGAAGGCTGCAAAAACAGAAGAAAACACTCATATGACTGTTCCCTTTTCTTAACCCACCCAAACCCTATAGTAACATGTGGTCACCAGGACAGTGTGGTCTCCACCACTGGGAATAAGCTGGTGACATCCGCCCCAACACGGTAGTAAATACCAAGAGTGTGTCTAGTTTATGACACACGACTTATGTAACAGGTCGCCGGTAAAATTTGCATTGCATAGGTCAAGAGAGTATACTTTGATATGTACAAATAAAAAAAGGTCTCCAGAGTTGTGAATTTTTAGTAATTTTTCATCAATCGATTACAATTCCACATTGCAAATGTATGAAGCCACAGTAAACCACTACCCAGTGTTTCCGTATTGTCAGAAACCGTAAGGTTGATTACGGCCTCAAAGATATTGACTACGGGACCCTAGTTCCTTCCTGCTAGAGAACAAAAAAAGTCCCTAATGATATACCCTGTAATGGGTCAATTCCTGGGTTTATTTGATTGCAGAAGATACGTAATAAATACGACAAAAATAGTTTTGTGGACAGGTACCTCTCGTGGTTCACGGCTGCCTGTCCAAAAAGCATTTGATTATTGTTTATTTAGGCCCACTTTACACCTGCTTATCGCAAGTGCACCATAGGAAATCTGGAAGGGTCGTGTCGGACGATATTGCTTCCCGACAAAATATTGGTACCGATGATCAGTGACAAAGCAAGTCGTTGAGGCATTACACATTGACCATTCATTATAAATTTTATCTGCACCAGTATTTCTTTACACCTGCATTCCATCACCGATGGATTCAACCAAGTCTGATCTTGTTGCTGGCCTGAAAGATTGGTCAGTGCTGCTACATTACGCAATTTGGGGTTGAGAAATCATTGAGCGGGTATAAATCTTTGCTCTTTACACTTACCGATATATTATCTGAAACTTGTAACAATCTTTCTCCGGTTCCAAATTCTATAATCGATGATCAAAATCGGAATATGTACAATTAACTGGGCCTTATCATTGATGATCAGACTAGAGCAACTACATGCTGTAGAATCGGTCAGAAAAGGGCCCAGGACTTACTCGAGGTGAGAGCATTGGATAGCCGTGTCATGGAGCAGTGCCTGTGCGTCAGTCACTACCACCCGCTGGCCTGGCGCGATGGCAGCTGGCAACTTCCACATATCTTCCTCTGAGTACACGAGTCTCTTCAGTTGTACCGCAGTGCCACCCATGGTCTGAAGAATCTGCGCAAAACAAGGAGTGTATGTGTAAACTATCAATTCACCCGATACAGGTTATAGTGAACTTATACTTCATTTAAGAGGATAAAGCCTGATGCCCATCTAACGATTCAGGGTTGAGCGATTAGTTTGCAAATCGTATAGGAGTCGGTGAACTTGTCGCAGGCAAATTACGTAACTCTTCGCTCGATTTGCGGACATTGAGGAGATGGGGTTGGTGGATATTAGTCCTAAGCAAATCTGTCTACTAATCGGTGGCTCACCCTTGCCTAGCTGTCCTACATCTACCGACTACGGCCGACTCCGTTAGGATGCCTTGGCTGAGACAAATTACTGTCCGTTTGTCGCCGACAAAGGTACATGAATGTTCCGAAATCGGTAGGTGGGCACTGGGCTTAAGGGTGAAGCTGGACCCTTTTTAATTACCCATGTTCCTAGCAGACGACAGTAGAGGCGAACGTTGAAGCGAGGGACGCAGCTGTTGGATCACTGTGACGTATTTAGGGACCACCAACAGTCGGCTCTGAATCGACGACTCAGTAAATAGAATGGCGGTCTTTTCGATATAAGAAGATAAGAAAACCTAAGGAGTAATGTTCGGGCTCAGTGCTCAGTTATTTCATTCTCGGCCTTTTGTCATATAACTCTGGTCTTTTATCATATAACTCTGGTGAGAGAAGGACATTTACTACATTTTCCCCTAACACTGGAATTGATTATCAAATATGTATATTCCCACTAGTTCTCGATGAGAGTCCCAGAATTAACATACCTCTACCAAGGCCTGGAATTGCAAATTCCCCGACACGCACCTCGAAAATCCGGGATCTGCCACCCGAATTAAGTTTCCCTATAATTTTAAATTTGAAAAATTCAACACTACTCTACCTGAAAGTCGAAGTTGGCTGAGTCGGCGTCACAGCGGGGCATGCCAAATCCTTTCCCGGTGTTGTCGGTGAAACTGTTGGCGAAGGTCACGGAGAAGGTCACACGCACGTCGTCTGTGGAGTGGATTGTCCTCCGTATGGTCAGGTTCTGCGTTTCCATGGCGAACAAGTCTGTAACAAAATGAAAAAAATATTCTCCTTTGTTTTTGAAATTCCATTTTGTCGCTTATTTTACTATACACCCATGCACATAACTTCAATGGTTACGTACTGTTACCCTTTATACCACATATAAGAGTGCACAACGTATTAAGAGAATACGTGGTAACTAAGCCTGTAGGGATGGACATTCGGTGTCTTTTGTATTAAATGAAATACGTCCCAACGCTGGAGGTGGAGGGACATATTTATGTTACAAAAGGCCGAGAACGAATTCACTCTGGCTTAGGCACTCCATGTTCATATCAGTATATACCTAAATAATACAGAGGGAAAAATTTATTTATTTATCAGTTTATCAATTCATAGTCCATTTACTGTAGTATTTCCTAGACGCTCAGACATAAGTTTGTAATAATATCATTTATGAAATGCTATCGCCGGAGAAACAATAAAGCATGTTTTCCTTCATGATAGATCTGAATTGATGGTCAATATAATAGATCCCAAAGAGAATCCTATATATCGGCCGATCATCAGTTGGTCTTGAGGTAGATATTGATATAATCTCCAACCATAGCATTTTCTCCTCCATCCCTATTCCCTTCTTGCCTACCTACGTCCTCAGATCTACCGTTTCTTTACCTGCCTTTCCTTCCCTTCCAAGCCCTGAAGTGGTGCCAGATTGTGCAATCTAGGAGAAAGACATCTTTGTGTTTTTGCTGTTTGTATCTACCAAAATTTTGTCAAAAGCAATAATCTGTCGGTGGTACTAAATACAAACCAATCCTCCTACAGTGGATACAGGAATCACAGCAGAGAAACAACAATGCATAATACTTCATAACCAGACATATTACCATGTTGACAGTCCAGCGTAACGTTGATTGTCATGTAGTTATCCTTTAGAATAGGATCGACTCCACCACTTCCCTGATCTGCTCTCATGATTAACGTTTCTGTAAAAACGTAGAATTGCATGTAAGTGAGTGACCGGACAGGGTTGTTGTACATACGCGTGAAAATAAATTCATATATTTTTTCATTTTCCATAAATGAAAATAAATGAGGGGGAGGGAAGAGTTGTTTTCCATGGTCACGACTAAATTCTGGGCATGAATGGGGAAAACCTATTCTAGAATTTGATATCAACTTTGGACACATTTACTTTAATGTATAACTGTACATTGAAAATTAAAAAGGTTAACTAAGACTAAATGACTGTAGGTTTTGAGAAATCAACGCATACGTCAGCATAAAGTGCACGGTTGTTATACTGAATATTACCAAAGGAGCACAACCCAGAAAGTTTTGATCAAAACATTTTGTTCCCCACTATAAAAAATATCAGTATTTTGAGACAACTAAATTAATATTTGTTTAGCCAACCTGGTTAGATTATTAAAGTTGGGATTCTTGAGAATAAATACTCATTATTCATCATAATCATTACCATAACACGTTTGTACTAATACTAGTTATCATGAGTTATCAATCTGTGAACTGCAATCTTAGACACCAACTTGTCACAGGCTTATCTCAATCCTTCCAGAAAATCCTCACCTTATTTGTATTTCTAATCTGTGTCCTTAGAATGACCTTCCTGCTAATTCTTGTGTACACTATTGTCAACCCATCGGATTTACTTTACGCATTCCCGGGTGGGGGTTTGCTTGGTGGGTTGGTTGGGGGGGGGGGGGGACTCTTCATTCTAGAGCACTTGAGTGCGAAAAAACCTTTTTACCAAACTATAACATACTCCCCCCATCATGAAGATTGATTGGCCCTTGTACATGACCCAAATAAAAGGTCGAACCGGCTCTAATCCGGGATTCCACACAGAACTGGGACCTGTTTCATTCGTTTCGTGACATGTCTGTGACACCATACAGACATTGGGGTTGTCTAGTTTCGTGACAACACAAGTAGTTGCCCTTAGGAAAAGACAGACCTCAGACATAAGAATTAGACTAATCTACACATCATGGACCTGTTTCACCAGTTTCGTAACAAAAGTGGCACCAACAGTGCAAGCAAGAACGGACAAAACGAAGTCTAATGTCTAGTTCTTATGAAACCGGACAAACCGGACACGCCATCTAGACATGTCACGAAACTAGTGAAACAGGTCCCAGGTGGCACCCACCTACCAATGGGTACTCAGCTTAGTAGAGGGTTGGAACACTCCACAGCCTGCCGCTGCCAGCAGCGGACTGTGCCTAGTCATATACGAGCAGTCGTTCCAGTTGATTGCACATCGTTTACCAAAATCAAATTTAATGTTCAAAGTTAACTATAAACATTAATTGTTAATTTTTCATGTTACAACCTTGTGTGTGACTTGGATAATCACCTATGCAATGTCGTGTGCCAGTCCGGATCTTGTAATTCTATAATGGAACACTACCTACTAACCAGGTGAATTATGATGAATAAGAAAATAACAACATTATATGTTTTTATTGACCTGGTATGGGTGTAGAGCGCCTGGTGCGGGCATGTGCTGACTCAGCACTCCTCCTCCGCCTCCTGGCAGCACTGCCGTCCTTCAGGTTAAACACGTGCACGGTGAGGAAGACATTTCCACACAGCCGGGTGTCGGAGATGACCAGCCGGGTGCCGATCAACAGCTGGATGGCCTCTTTGTTCACTCCCTCTTTCAGGTAGTCCACGCCTGCGGGACTGGCGATCGGGTCTGCCGCATCTGTGCAGGACAAAGTAAACACAGGATGTCATTCTGTGTACAAAAGTATGCACAAGGACGTCCTGTAAATAAGGTGAAAAAGATACCCGGCGTTTACACAAGTCGAGTGACTGTAGGTCGTCAAGCCAAGAGTCGTCATATCGGACGTAATAGTCCTCAACCCCAGAATGTACTTGTTTACACTAGACATATTTTTATAGAAATGCAGAGCACGACTTAGTTTTTACAGAATTGTGAACAAAGTGAGGTTCAATATGAATACAGTGAATTGTAAAGACTTTTGTAAATTATGTAATATTATATTCTAAACCCCACTGTATTTTGCCAATATAATATTGTTAACTTTTCCGATTTTGCTGCACCTTTAAGAGTTCTGGTATGCTGCACCTTTTAGAGATCTTTTGAGGTTTATCTGTCACTCTGTCTAATAGGAAAGAGGCAGAGCAGCGCCCACCCTCCACTGAAACTGATAATGCCCTGGGACCTGTTTCACTAGTTTCGTGACATGTCGGTGACACCATACGGACATTGGGGTTGTCTAGTTTCGTGACAACACAAGTAGCTGCCCTTAGGAAAAGACAGACCCCAAACATAAGAATTAGACAAATCTGCACATCATGGACCTGTTTCAATAGTTTCGTGACAAAAGTCTTAGGCAGACATGAAAAGCGGCACCAACAATGCAAGAAAGAACGGACAAAAGGAAGTCTAATGTCTAGAACACATCATCTAGGCACCATCTAGACAACTCACGAAACTAGTGAAACATGTCCCAGGTGTAGAGAGGAGGCCGAGCAGAGGGTTGTTGGCTGGTAACAGACATAGTAGGTGATTGACCAGTATTCAGTATTTTTCTACCAATCTAATAGAGGACTCAGAGGGTGGCTTGTTCCCCCACATCTAACCTGAAGCTGAATCCTACTGTATGTTATTTTTGATACTAAAGAATAAATGGTCACAAATGACTAATCAGAGATAGCCAATGTGCTTCCTTTGTTATAATCGTCTCAGTTCAGAGGGTCCTGGTTATGGAATCAGTTAGACTCACAAATGCAAAATATAGAAACAAAATTGTCCGTTAAGAACGCAATCAAGGAAATATATTTGATATATGAAGTCTGAATATAAAGTCACCAACGACGGAAAGTCGTCAAATGGTGTTGAATTCAAGAATCTTCGCCTGTAATCGTCATGTGATGGTCGTTCAGGGATCTGTGTAGAAGTAAAAGAGATGGACAAAGTAGAACAATTGAGTGAAGATATCTAGAAAAAAAAACATGGCAATTGACGTTGTTGTTATGAGAATTGGGATTACTTCATCACCTTGATGAAGTAGAAAGTTGGATGGTGGCTGAGAAATCTATCACAGGCCAAAATTCTTCAGGTGAAAACAAGACCTTTAACGCAATAATCATCTTTACACATTGGGAACATCCTTTTTGTATATATGACAAAAACAGAAGTAGCTAAAACATATTAGTCAATATATCGATTTATCGATTTATCGAATATTCGGTATATAATAAAGGGAATACCAATACAGCGTACCAAGATTTCGGTCCCGGACTCGTTAGTTTACTAAAACCGTATTAACCTCGCCTATCGGCTCGGTTAGTACAAGTTTAATTAATTGACTTGTTCTGCTCCTACATCTTGGTACAATATCCTAGTATCCCTATCATATCATGATAGTACCATATCATGAAAATACTTCGAAGTATCTCCATGACATATTTACGATAGGTATGGTGGTAGACCGCTATGTAGATGTACTGGCGAACCATATCAATAAAAATATCTCACCTCTAGGAATCCTCAGTGACGAGGCGTAGTCAGTGTCTGAGCGACCGACGATGAACTCGTAACCGTAGTTATTGGAGCTGGCGTCCGTGCTGTAGGCGTTGGGGTTGGGATTAGCCCCGTTGGTGATCTTCAGCTCAATGACGTAGAGCCTCTCGTTCCCGGGGTGGAAGATGGTGGTTTGGATGCCGTTGTCAACATCGGTAATCATGAACTCCTGCACCTGCAGGTCTACAGTCTCTGTGGTGGAGAAGATGTGGAGATTTAGTGTATTGTCGTTACACGTAAGCCTCCATTTTGTCTTCCCCATAGTCGATTTAGAACCAATGAAAAGGTGAAGATACCACCATGTGACAATCCCGGCGTTTACACTAGACGATTCTGGCATTTTGCACCGCCTGACGACTTTCAGCAGTGTAAAGCTAGAAATTGTCTAGTGTACACGCCAAGTGTATGGCTAATGCAGATCATCTGGTTACATAAAGTTATACAATTCAGCACCACCTGACGACTACTGGTCATGCTCTGATGCACACAACTATTTCAAGCAGGCCTTTATTAGTCGTCTCGATAGGCGGCAATTCTGTGGAAACTTAAAGTCGTCAATGTAAACGCTCAGGTACATTCTGAGGTCAACGACTTTCGCGGTGGACAAATGATCAAAATTAGGTGCCGATTCACTCTCAAATTTCTTTCTATTCATTCATCATTTTATTCATCGATTTATATTGTCATATTCAATTTTCATTTAAATCTTATCAATTTTTTAAAACATGAAATATCGAAAAAAACCGACAAAAAAATTAATTAGTATATACTCGCAGGGGTCACATTGTCTGTTTCTTTCACTGGAGGGAAATAGAATCGCCCCTGCTTCAGATGCATTGCTATTACGAAATTCCCTTGCAATTCCTTTTCAGAAACACTTTCATCTTGTGCATCTGTTAACTAGAATCAAATGGTATGTCCGACATTGATGAATGAGTGCAGAATTCTATTGCTGGTAACCTGCCACCGAGCCAGTTCTACACTTGCTCTTGTAGGGCCAAAATATTCCAAGCACCAGCGGGTCAATGAGGTACTTCAGTCTGTATTGAGTGATCATGGTAAGCAGGACACTTCCGCGAAACACTTGGTATCTGCTCCATACCAATTGCACAGAGCTGGAACACAGATAGTTAAGGGATAGCACCCTGGCAGTCTCTATAACCTCTCCCTAGCCTTTGTAGCATATCTAAATATGTCCAACTCACAATAAAGGACGGCGATATGTGTTAAAGGGGACTACTCTTCCCAGACTCTGGTCACCTACAGCTTAACAATATCACAGAGTTGGCATGCGGATTGTGAAACGATAGTGTTCACGGTATACTGAAAGTCTCCTAAACTGTGACTAACCGAGGAAGCGTATCTGAGCATGTCGCCCGCTCCAGAAACGTCTCCCTGTAAAGTAAAGGTAAAGCATGTCTGACAAACCTGAGTTACACTTGAAGATGTCTGCATTGAGCGGGAGTGTCCGTGAGCTGGTGTAGGTGAGCTGCTCGCCGTTACTGTCCTCGTGATGCTTCACATCCAGCAGCACGGCCGCCGCCGCCCGCACCCCCGGGCAGTCCGTCTGCGATACCATCGCCTTACCTTTGTGAACAGATCAATTTTATATACACAGATTGGAGGCAACAAATAGTTTTATACATTTTCCTCCTGCTAAATATAACATTATTTAGCAGGAGGTAAATAGGGCAGTACCCTGGAGTAACTAATTAATACCATTACATAAGTATAGTAAAGGTTACGACTAAGGAAAAAGCAAGTATGGGGTAGTCCCTAGATAGTGATTGCAAGGTTAAATCACATTGAATGTATTTTTTATGTCAGGGAGGGTGGGTGTAATGTTTTTCCCATGCAGCGGTTGGAGCTGAAGGAGAAGGTGTTGCACATTGAGGGAATGCAATTATATCCTACCCCTAATGAAAAAACTCCATAGGCTTAACATTGGGTCACTGTATTCAGTCTGGAGTTCAGAAAACTGAAAAATATCGCTCTAGTGGCATACACTTGACAAATGAAGTCATCTGTTAATGTAGAAGTAATTTAGACAGGCGAGGTAGGATAAATTCTAAAACAAACTCGAATTAGTCGTGTTATTGTTCATTGCACTCCGGAAAGATCGCGTATTACTGCTCTCGGCTTCACCTTGGGCAGTAATACGCGATCTTGCTGTTGTGCGATAAACAACATGATTAACTCTTGTTTGGTTTCTCCATAGTATCCGCCAGCTGGCGTGGTGTCTTTTCTACAATATCCGAGGGGTGCTCTTATTGCCACTTCAACATTATACCCAATTTCACAATTGGCCTCAATTATGTTATAGGTGGAAAGTCTCGATAACCTTTTAATATACTAGGCAGCGTATCTGAGTGTGTCCCATGCTCAAAAAAGTATGGGAGTATTCCAGTTAAAGGGTCTATATACTATCCACTGTATGGACGCTTTCCAGTGTATACATTATGTACGGCACCATGTGTCAAACACTATAATATGTTATATGGAACACGTTGAAATATCGGCGGAGTGTCCACGCCATAGTTTGATATATATATATATATATATATATATATATATATATATATATATATATATATATATATATATATATATATATATATGTATACATATATACTGCTCTTAAAAACCCCGACAGATCTGCCTCCTCTTTATAATTCCAATAAACAACCAGCACTACTTACCTGTTATCCGAACGTTTAAGACTTCTCCGGGAGAGATGAGAGATATATCAGCGGGCAGGTTGCTACTCGAGGCCGACCATTCGACCATCGTGCTTGCTTTGGCGAGGCCCACTGTCAGTGTAGGTACAGAGGCGTTGTATGGACTCTGCGGGAGGAGGTTAAATATACTATTTAAATCGGTATATTAATTACAGGTAAGGAACATAAATCAACGGAATATCTCTAGATCTAGTCGAAAGAAATCCTACTCATCTTCAAGAGATGATTTTATCATATTTAGGAACTGCCCGTCGACATTATCAGTAGGAAGGCATTATTTTTCACCGGTTAATCTAAGGCACAACCCACAGCACCTGTATTCTCTGAACGAGAGGTAAACCTTATCTCACCCGTGTATTGTGAAAATAGCCTCAAGAGCAGATGATGTCACAAACGTTAGTTAATCAGTCCATGAAATGGGTGAGATAAAATCTAAACCACTCTCGATCCATAGCCACTGAAACTATGTCATTCATTTCGGTTTGCTATGTAATCTCACTGGGGTTTGCCTGATAAGTTACTCAACTCCAAATATCAGTTTTCAGTGGCTATTGGTCTCATGTATTTCCTTCTTAGTACTTACCTTGTTCTCTATTTTAGCATTGAGGGTAACATCATACTTGTATGTACCCTGCCATATGTTCGGCTCCAAGCTCTCAAAGCTCATAATGGTCACGTCCACTAAAACAGAGTAATTATTTTGAATGGTTAGTATTTATAATTCCATCATATTCTTTTCTTTTGAACATCGTTTTGGTATGTTTTCAAATTTGATTTCTGTATCTTCTTCAATTGCAGGGTCATGCTGAATCTCTAAATTGATAAAATATAAGTTATTCTCTTGCACTGAGTGTGTGTGTGTGTTTGTGGAAGGGGGATAAGTCCAATATAGAGATACATATCTATCATTTTGAAATCCTCTGTACAAGGTTCACCTGCTTACAAATATCAAACTAAATTCTGCTTTTTGTTCATTAGCTGGTTCATTCTAACTCTTTGAAGTGGCAATGAAATAAGTTTTTCTCTTGCACTGAGTGTGTAATAGTCTGTGTATTAGTCTAATATAGGCGGTGTTATATGGGAAAGATATGAGCGATACAAAGTTGAGGAATGAATCGGGTCCTGCACAAAGAAACAATTAATAGGAAGGTAGCACATTAGAGGAACCTTTAGCAATCATTTACATCTAGGATGTGTTTTTTTTTATTCTTCCCGTTCCGCTGGAGCCGAAACTCCGTAAGTTGGGGAAAAAAGCGGTGGGAGAAGGTCGTAAAAACCAGATACGCGCCGTCGATCTACACTACATCTAGGATGGTGTTCCAGGATTGACTACCTTTAACTTATTGGGCACACGCAAGTTGCCTTGCCTGGTGTCTCTCGTTAGCCATAAGTCAATAAATTATTATAACTGATAACAGCGATTGTACCCCGACTACAGTGGTGCTATCTTATCATTTCCTGGTGGATGATGATGGGAATAATAATGAATGTGTGCCCTATATCTGATAATAAGGTTAATTTGCGGCTCATCTGAAATTTTATATTTGTATATATGTACTGAATTATCACTTCACCAATGGTAC
Source organism: Alentia gelatinosa (assembly GCA_950022655.1). Taxonomy (NCBI): domain Eukaryota; kingdom Metazoa; phylum Annelida; class Polychaeta; order Phyllodocida; family Polynoidae; genus Alentia; species Alentia gelatinosa. The sequence continues at coordinate 77,983,894 of OX465579.1, read as the reverse complement.
ACAGAGTTCAGAAGATATATCCACCATTTATTCTAACTGGCGAAGACCATGGGCTGATGTATATAAGCTCCTGACAATTCTGAAATAGTTAAAGATACGGGAAAAGAAAACCCTTGCTTTCTTAATGTTCGAGGTATGGTATAGGTAACAAGTCATAAGGAAAACACCTGTAATTGTAATGAACAGAAATATAGCTGCTTGTAAAAGAGATAAATACAATTAAATAAAACAATAAAACAAAACAAAAAACAACAAAAAACACCTCCAACACCCACTGGGTCATACACCCACCACAATGGGAGTATCCACTATAGGGACAGGGGCCATTGGAAAGAATTAAAAAAACAATAACAATAAGATGACTGTGCCGTACACTTGGCGCAGGACACGTTGATGGGGACGGCGTCGTGGCCGACGTCGAGGCCCACGGCGGGCGCGATGTTCGCCGTCCTGACGATGAGGTGTGGACTGGACGCCGCCATCTGCTGACAGCTGTCTACGGAGAACTCGTTCAGGTTCAGGTGAACTGCAAATACCAAAGGCGGACTATGTTATGTTTGAAATACTAGAAGCAAATAGAATGTACATCATTGATGAATGAATAACAATTAATAGGTTTAGGTTATACTCAGTATATGGGTCATTTTCTGTGAACCACTTGCACCCAGTCAACTTGTCAATTCTGCAAAGGTATCAAACACCAGTGGATAATTGAGGTATTTCGGTCGTAAGTGTTTGGTCATGGCCACACTGGCACCCGGCTCCTTTCACAGTATGATGGATAGCATGCAGATAGTGAAGGGTAGTTTTTGACAGCACGCTGGAATCCGATATGGGACCTCACTAACCTTTACACAACGTGCGAGCACGTTCCAATAAAGACAGAAACCCGTCCCACCTGCAATCTATAAACCGCATAAAGTGTTGATAATATAACTAGTGAACCATTGAAATGTTTGGTTTTCATCCAGTTAGCGGGTCATTTGCTTTATTACCCACCAAATACGTAGTCTACATAGAAAATGTATAGGGCACCTGGAATCCACTTCCAGGAGATTCTAACATATCTCCCGCAGGAGATTACGGAAAAAAAAGTCCCATCCATAATCGGGTCATATTATCATGTACTTCAAAATAAGTTTCTTGAATGTTCATTCAATATTAATTATTCATAATCAGTCATAATAATATCATTTACCATTAGAAATCACTATAATAACATGCTTTGCATGTTAAAATCATGGGGAAATTTCGAACTATATTATTGGTGTAAGTTTACACCGAATTATTGCCACTTGACAGTGCTGTAGTGTCTGGAACTAAATGACATGCAGAAACATTTTTATTGCAATAGATTTGTTAGTAATTTTGTAGGTGGATAATACATAATATTACGTCGTTATCCACCTAATGCAAGAAACACAGAGGGAGTGTGTATTCACATAACCGGAGTATGGTTTCCAATAAAGCGCGCATATGGAGAAATAGTGCGTACTGAAATATGTTACATACCTAAACTAGTATCGGTCAGGAAAGGATAATGAATTTTTAAAAAAGGGTTTCAGATGAAAGTGGTTGTATACTCATCGGAGTTTACTCTGCACAGTATCCTCGCACTCATTCGGATATTGCTACACGTTAATTCTTCGGAGCATACGTCTGCTTGTATCTGAAACCGGTCGATATTGTATATGTATCCACTCCCTTATATCTTAAGCACCGTATCTGAGCCCCCCCCCCCCCCAACGCTAAATTAATAATACAAGCGCATTCCTGTATGAAATGCACTCACCCTGGATGCGGATGGGGACTGCAGTACTGGGTCCTATCCCGGAGTAAAGTTTGGACTGGTCCTCCGGTATCACAGTGACTTTTAGGTCCACCAGTCCGTCCGCCAACTGGTCGCCAGTACCCATCTGTGCCGCCAGGATGAAATCCTTCGAGTTAGGCGAGCCCCCGCCTAGAATAGGCTCGTTGTAGTCATTGTACACATACACCTGCAAGATCAGAGTGATACCTGATTAAATCTTATTGATCACACGTGTGAAATCAATCATTTGATTGGTGTCCGTTAAACGGGCAAGATTATAGATGTACAGTAGGAATTTAAAAAAGCCCATCCTTCTCCACAGCTCATGACTTTACCCACGCATTTTCTGAAGGTGATCGTAGATGCCACGGTCAGAATATTCGCACTAAAGGCCTGCACCCACCAACGCCGATGGTCTACGAAATACTTCCCGATAGGATACGATCGGAAATGACAAAATCGCAGCCTATCAGGAGGTCCCCGATAATTCAAATCGTAGACATGGGTGGAAATCGTAGACCATATAAACGCCTTTGGAGGATAAAAAACATAAACCATGATCACGATTGCCTCACGATTCAATTGGTGTATCAATTTAGATCTTAGGCAGAGTTTTAATAATGAAATATACTATAATTATAGAAATATCTTATGAATCTGTATAATCTCTTAGAGGTATTTACAACATATTATGATATTACTTTTTCAGACACTGAAACAATAAAATTGAAAAATATAACTGTGGTAGAATCATAATTCCGTTATGAAACTATCATTTTCAGACCCTTAGACCTAACATTTTAATACCAAATTTACAGTAATTATATATCTTTATGCGTTCAGATATCTAATCACAGAATTTGATAATTTGATAAGTATTTCCTCCGCAAGAGATATTTTCCCGATAAATCACATACAATACCCTACAGGCTACGAAAATTCCAACATGTTGGATTTCATCGGGAGCTCTACAATTGGCGTTTTCTATCGCAGCCTATCGTGAGGTACCGTAAACGGAATCGCAGAAACCTGTTCCACCTGCCTCGATTTGTTCTGACCTTACGATAGAATCGGTATGGTGTCGGGGAGGCAGTCGGGACCAGAATCATGGTAGGTGTAACGATGTGTTACCACGACCCAAAAGTGCCGCACCCACTTACTACGATTTTGCTTCCGACACGCCCCGACAAGCCTTACGACACAAAATCGAACGTTGTGTCGTAGCCATGTGCAACGCCCCGACACGCCCCGACATGGGCTGCGACACGCTCCCACACAGGAGCCTTGTCGCAGCCCTTCCGACAAGGCTACGACATGTCCAATATGTTGGACATGTCGGGGCATGTCATAAGGGCTACGTCACGGGGGATTTACTGCTATAACAAAGGCCATCCTTCTCATACCATGTCTATGTGGTGTGCGAACTCTCACCTCGGTAAATGTGTAGGGGTGAGATTTCTACCTGAATTCATCACATAGATTCGATCACCACCCTAGCGGTGTAAAAGAACCTTGAGAAAGTCTAGAAAGGACCTATAATGGTTGACTGGACATAAAATCAAACCAAACAAACCAAACAAAACGTAAGGGGGGGGGGGGGGGGCTTGTCGGGGCGTGTCGGAACGCTATCGTATGGGTGTTTGCATTTTTGGCTATATCTTCGTTGATACTTGACAAATTTCGTCGGAACTAGTGGGTGCGGGGCCTTATACATTTTCCCATTCCTTACACTACTCACATAAAGCATAGGCGTATGTAAGTAGTATGGGGTTTCCATTTTTACACAGGCGCCGATTGTTGCGTTTTGTGGGACTCGTTTTGGTATTTAGATTATTGATGTCAAGTATCATATAGAACAGACTGCATAAGATTAACAGACTATTAGAGATTAGATTTGAATCCCCCAGGATGATTGCCGTTCTGTTTTAACGCCAGGTTACCCGGCGTTTAAAAAGACGATTATAGGCGGCGATTCTTGAATTTTGCACCAACTGACGACTTTTAGCTGTCAATGGCTGGACGTCGGTACATAGAAATATAAAAACGCCGGAGAAAATTCTGATGTTGATGACTATAGGGGCCAATATTGCGTTATCGAGCATCACCTGACGACCATTGGCTAGACGATCTACAATCGTCACGTTTTAAGACGTCTAGTTTAAACGCCGGGTTAGAACGCATATCCTTCAAGTATATATATCTCGTTGGCCAGAATTATTCAATTCCCCCCTTAACTGTGAGATCGTGAGCCGTGAGATCTGACAGAATGAAGACTCACTTCGACATCCCAGGGCCTGACGTACTCGGAGTTACTGTACACGGGGTCGGGAACTGCTGCCGAGACGATCTCCACCTTCAAAGCTTTCAGAATAGAAAGCAAAGAAGTGAACCCATGAATGATTTGATAAGCACATAGCACCTGCTAAGTTATAGTGTATGAATCTATAGATGTATATGGGAACAAACAGAAGTATGTAGTGGGAATACTTTCTAGATTGATAAATTTTACCTGTGTAATATAGATTCAATTTATGTAGAAAAAAAGGGAGTGAAATAAAAGAAACACAAGCATAAACACATTTTAGAAATCAAGAAAGAAACTCAAGTCATTGATGAAAAGTCATTATTCAAACGTATCTTAAATAATAATGAGGGATCATCCATAAAGAATGTATGCAATGATGGAGGTCGAGTTGGGGTAAACAATTCAGAATATTTTGCAAACTTCACTTCTTTATGCTACTGATGGAGAAGGGGTAAGGTTGAATATTTCAGAAACTTTGCGTACGTAGTTTATAGATGACCCCCAAATAATGCCGGGGTTGTGGAGTCTTAGTTGAGATGTACACTACTTTAGATGGAAGTATTTGAATAGGATTAATTTTAGAAAAATAATACAGACTTTGTAGAAAGGTAGGGCACTGCTCTTGGAAGGTGGTAGGCGCCCCGACCTGGTACTGTACGTTGTTGACGTACTTCACAGGGTATATAGGTACCAGGGCCACGATGAACTTCACGGTCTTCAGGCAGTATTGCTTCACTGTGTCCTCCGGCACCTCAATTAGCACTGCAATCAGAATGAACATCATTCCCAACCGGACATATTATGCAGAGATACTAAATCTTGTTTTTGGAATGTCTAGAAGTCAAAAGTACGGATAAAAGTGCATCTGAGGATATACAAAAATAATATCAAAGTTAATTTTTTCTCTACACGAGAATCTCACACTCTTGGTATTTCAGTCGTCAAGTCCAAAAGTTTTATTTGCACTGCGTAAAAAACCACCAGTTTATTCCTATATACGCCATCGCGGAAGTGCATGTATCGGCTGTAAATTGACTTGTTTTCATATGTATATGCCCATATTTCACACCAGTGTATGAGGCATATAAAAGACTGTTTCCTCTTGTATATGGACGCGTCTTGACTGTATTTCACACTAGGCGTATACAAGAGGAAATATCCTCTGGGCAACATGCATACGCCAGGCGTATATGTGTACCAATTGATAATAAAAGAGGATCGCCCCCGCCGCCTCTTGCTCGTTTGTGTTGGTAGAGGTATAGATGGTCTCAGTAGGAAACCCTCGCCCCCCCTCCTGCCCCCGCCCCCGTCTGCCGCCATCTGCCGGTGTAATGCGAAAAACGGTTACCCTGCGAAAAACTTGTTTTATCACCCACTCTATATGCGCATGCGTCTGCACACGCAATTCCACTCACATTTCACGGACTATTGGAGGTACTAGTTTTACACTCTGGAAGTTAGTTGGAAATATGTTTTATTTCTCCTATAATAGGCTCTTAAATGTCATAAAATTACGTTATTACATTCATAATGACATTCCTAATTTCGGCAAATTGCACTAAAACTCCTAACAGAGATAACGCTAAATCCTGACAACATAGGGAAATGAGCACCAATAAACTTCTCACTCTCTAATTGTGTACACTGCACATGTTTGCGCATGTGCACAAGATACTAGTGGGCGATAAAACAAGGTTTTCGCAGGGTAACCATTTTTCGCATTACACCGGCTCCTGCTCGTTTGTGATGATAGAGGTATAGATGACCTCAGTGGGAAACCCTCGCCCTCGGCTACCCCCCGGCCGCCCCCCGGCCGCCCCGGCCAAGGTTTCAAACTTTACATATGTAAAGTGGTTAGCTTCACCCAGTGTTGGGGATGATAATTCTAGCAAATGCAACCGAAAATCCACCTTTTTATATATGGTATGTAATTAGTGGACCAGCCCAAACCTTGCATTACTGCATAATTTCTCACTGGCTCTATGCCATTTCCTGTAGCAGTGAGACGAACCCTAACACATACTTGATGTCTTATCTCCAAGAGAATGTAGCACAAAATGAACATAGCTTAGCGGAAACTGTTAAAAAAGCATATTGGGTATATTGAAAATTGATTCATTATATATTGACCCTTTCTAGGCGAGCAGGTTGGTGACCTAAAGAACTTCTTTATTGCCATAGTTCAATTTTTTTGAAGCAGCATTCAAAATGTACTGATTTCCACACATATCTTTCTTTATTTAACCGGATTGCGTTAATCATAGATGAATTGTGATTTTGATGCTGCGCTGCTGTTCTCACATGTTTAGTAGAGCCTCTCCTGTAAGGCCTGGCGTCCACCTACTACGATTATTAGGGATTGACTGGTAAAAAAGGTGACCATAGTCCCGATATGCCTCACGATATAAGCAGGGCTAAAATGCATATCTTGGGGTGTTATCTTCATTTTTAGATATATGATACACTATGATTCAGGAAATATCGCATCGATAATGTTTACTGGGACACATAGAATAATAATGTATTTTTTATGCACTAAAAGCTCTGCTCCAATTCAAACTAAGAAAATATTGATTTCAGACACTTAAACCTTATAAAAAATCACCAAATTCTCAGGGCATACAGGTATACATCTCCTATTTAGTTTCAAATTTTCATAATTTTCAGCATTTCACCCATGAGAGCAATTTTCCCGACAGAGTACTCTGCGATGCTGCCGATTAGGCACCGCCGTTTAAACATGTTTAAATGTCGTAGAGACCCTACGAAACAGGGGGTATTTCAATCGCTATGTACAATACGATGGCTGGACGATGTAATATATCAAACGATGTACGACCTTCGGGACGATCCGTGGCCAAGTTCGTTACATAAAAGAGATGGTAGGGAGACACGTGAATCGTTTGTACAAATTGTCGTGCGTTTGACATACATCCTACGGGACGGTAGGTCTACTATGTGTAAGCTATGCACTCCCCCCCCCCCCCCCGACATACACATGCCTTCATACATTCATTGAGCTCCGTTATTGTTTATACAGTATATTAGTAACATAGGAGCACAACCAAGTACATCATGACAAGCCATTTTGTCAATAAATTGCTTATACCATCAGTTTTTATCAATACCAATACATGACAAACACCGACGACACTCCCTTGGGGTGTCGTACATTTGGACGATCTAAGACCATTTGGATGATGTAGGTCACCATTTATGTAACGAGAATCGCCCTAGGACCATCCTACGACCTTTTATAAGATCGTACGATGATCGTAGACGCTTTATGTAACGATACCCAGGTTTTGCATCGGACCGAAATCGTAGACTCCCATTTTGTATCGGTGCCTAATCTTAGAGACGTGGTCAACTGCCCTGGTATTAGGTAACCTTCCGATGCGATTTTGGTTTTCTATCGGGAGGTCCATTGTAGAACATATCGGAGCAATAGACGCCTTGCCTAGCTTCTTCATGCACCATGTGACTTACTCCTAATCTCACCCCCGGTACAATTTTAGCCAAAGGAATAGTACTAAAAAGTCACGACAAACCCATGTAAAGTGACAATACTATTATATGCCATGGTTGTGGCAGGGTAATTGATACATGGAATCATAAGCGACGGGCCAATTAGCGGCCAGGATTTCAGGACGTAGACAAGACATCAACATGGAGACCCACTTACTTGCAGAAGTAATTTTGATTATTCTGATATTGTGATGCTAGTCTATCGTCATTCGGCTTTGCCTTGATGACGATTACAGTGCATCCAAACTCGTGGAGTATAGTTTATCTATACGATTTTCGATCCAGTTCTATAGAATACCATGGTACATTTCTAAATTGAATCGGCTTTTACCCACCCACCATTCATCATATTACCCGTATTTACTTAATTGTGATGTTAATTATCATCATATACCTGTACGCGAATGACTCACAGTGTAACTGGATTCAATCTGTTTCTTTTATATTTTGGTCGGAAATATCTGTGAACAGATTCAGGTACACTAACCTTGTCTCTATAATCACATTACTCCATTGTGTTAATGCTGATACAACAGTATACGTGTTACCTTTTGACAGTTTACCTTAACTGTTTTAATCTTGCACAATTATTTCTCCATTACCAGATGTTTTTACTAGGAACTTGATCGTTAACCCTTTAAGGGCGGATGATGCCTTAAAGCATCACCCGGCTGGGGGCGGATGATGCCTTAGGGCATCATTTGCTGGGTATTTATGAAATTAAGTATTTTTGCTTTTGAAAAGGAAATATTTTATCAATTAACTTGAAATTTGCACAGAATGTAGGTATAAGTTCATATCTTAGAATTCTAAATAATGGAAATAGAAATATTAAGGATAACAAATTTTATCATGTGATAAACCTTCGAATTTTGAGTTCAGAGAAAAATGTCCCCGTCCCCTAGAACTGTACATAGTCACTAGTTGCCGTCCCCATGTGTGTAGTTCTGCCATAGGCGGCCGTCCTTAAATGGTTAAGATAAAGTGACCTCTTATGTTGAAAAGGTTTTTAACCATCGTTGAAGCTTATTTCAGAATAACAGACTTACGGTCAATGCTGACTGGGGCCTGCTTGTGGCCGTGGCAGGAGACGAGTGTATGCGGGACGAGTGTGTCCACCTCGGGCTCGTACTCGTTATTTAACGACACGTACGTCTCTATCGTAAAGTGCGGCCTCGTGATGGTAGCCGGTCGTAACTCGTCCTGAGCCGACACGGGCAGGTCGTCAATGCGGAGTGTGCGGGACCCGGAGTTGTAGACACTGGCCGGGATGGAGCCTAGACTCAGTGACAGGGCTGAAACGTGATGAGACAAGCATGTTTTTCAGAGGTAGTATTCACCTAATCCGGTTAAGGTTCTCTATACAGCTATAAGAGATGTATTAAGCTAAAATTATGAACTTAATTGGGTCCAGATTTTATTTTAAATGACTGATGTAGCTGGGTCTGTTGTAGTAATATTATTACAACCGGTTAATTTATAATTTGTAATTTATACATATAGTGATTTTGAACAAAAACCTTCCGTTCTGTTACCTTGCCTCATTAACTCATCATTTAGTACATATGTATTATAGTTCACACGGAGAAACGATGTTTCTGGCCAACGTATAGTCTGTTAACGGAATGACCAGAATACCTGCCTCGGCAGAGGTCATTTATTGTACTTTGTTATGTGCAAATAAAAAAAATCCAAAAAAAAAATCCGGAGTCTCTATACTTAACATGTGGAGTCTACAGATCGCTACTGAGTATGATACGGAAAGTCGTATTCTGCTCAATAGAATACAGAAAAAGGTCCCTCTTGTGGAAAGTAGTGCGTGAGATTATCGGCAGCGATTCTTTGTTTCCTTGGAATAGAATGTACAGAGTGCAAATATGTCAAGTGGAATGTCATCATTAGAATGCCCTGCCACCATCTGAGCAGATTCAGAACTACAGCAAGTGATAATCGGGGTGAATATGCCATTCAAAGCATGACAGCTGAACAGTAAACATTAGGGAAGCAGACGAAAAAACAAAATGGTGACTGTTCCAATTCAGTCATTTTATATGCTAATGAATACGAACAACTTTAATGGTTACTTTCTTCTCTTTGAAACCAATATTACTTGGCCACGATAGGGATGTATTGATCTGAGCTTTACAAAATGTTACAAGGAGTCATTAGAATATTTCATATGGTAAATGGCATGGCTCTTCAATGTACATGTAATATATGCCGATTAGCTCTATAATCATTGAGGGGGGGCAGTAGTAATCTGCCTACGTCTCGGCTCTATTCTATGTATTTTCTTTATATCATGACAAATAGCATCATACAATGTCAGGATCAGGCAATTGTATAGACCGGCATATTTGTCATTCAAACACAATCCCCTTGCAGTGATGTGGGTAATATGTATATAAATGGTTTCATCTTGTATGTGTAATAAAATTCAACTCGCCGTCATTCTGACCATGCCTATAACTTACCCGGAAAGGAGAGGGTGAGGGGGCGGGGGACCACCTTGTAGTTGCTCTCTGTGTAGGGGTCTGTAGGTGCAGAATTCTGTGTCACAGACCCTCGTTTTACAAGGACCCCGACGTACGAGTAGGGCGCGAGCGGACCGGTAAACGTGTCAAGGTCAACTGTGACGGTCGTCGTGATACTGCCTGAGGTTAAACTGCAAATACCAGGTAGTAATTATCGATATGTTACGTGTAGGGGGCAAGTGGACTGGTAAACGTGTTCAGGTCTACTTTGACAGTCATCATCATACTGCCAGAACTGCAAATAACATGTAGTTATTATCCATAGATCTATCATGATTAAAAAAACTAGTGGGTTGGTAAATGGGTACCGGTCAACATTGATGGTCGTTTTGGTGGTTATAAAACTGGAAATGAGAACTATTTATTAACCATCTATTATGAGTAAGAAACTAGCAGACTGCTAAACATGTCCAGTTTAACAGCGACAGTCGTGATACTGTAAGAGGTGAAATGGAGATACGAAGTGCTTATTCTCCATTTATTATGAGTAGGGTGCAAGCGGAATGCTAAACGTGTCCAGTTCAATGGTGACAGTCGTCGTGGTGCTGCCAGAGGTTAAACTGCAAAGAACAGGTATTTGTTATCTATCTATTACAAACACAGCACAGCAGACCAGTAAACAGTCCTTAATTTAACGTTCGTAGTTGCTTCAAATATTTTCACCCATATTTCTATGCATGGCTAACGTTTGTTAGTCTAAATATTTACGTTGATAACATGCTTACGTTATTTATGCAACGACCGGCCGTCGTGATACCGCAGGATGCTAAACTGGAAACAAGAGATATGTTATCAGAAAGATGTTTTTAAAAACTAAGAACGATGAAAGAATTGATCTAATCCTTGCCTTTGTTGCATTGTCATTACCTTAAGTGTCCAATCATTATGGAGAATAATCCTACAAGACCATCAGGAAGTAAGATCTGGATGAGAAGGCCATAAGTTTTACTTTTTTGAGGGTCTATTCTTTTAGGTGTGTTAGATTCTTCATAACAAAATGTCGTCCGCTAAGATAGAGAGAAGTAAACGATAAAAACTGCAAAAGATTTCATAGAATTCTTAGAACCGAATTTGGAAAAACCCACTGACACTCTGATCATGGTCTCTATTACCTGAGGTTAGACCTAATCGTAATCGTTCAGCAAATATTTTGGATCCTGGATCTACAGTTGGTGTAGGATAAAAGGGTCGCATGCCGGTAAGCCTATGACTAGGGATCCAGTACTATCAATTTGGTCAACAAATCCACTGGGAGTGGAAACAGGCCTCTATATACAATTCATTATCCATCGTCTCCCATTGACGTCGAGGTTGACGTCGTAAGACAATAGCTTACGCTCGTGTATTGCTACATGCAAACCTGTCGTAGTGTATGGCCGCCTGTTCATATAATCATCGATGGTTATCTATATAATCAGGATTTACAGTTTACATCGGATAACAAGACTGAAAGCAACAAACCTCCCAAGTCCATGACTAGGTAACCAGTGCTAGTCTGAGGTCTGGCAACCTTGCACATATCAATTTTGATTATGACCAATAACGTATTTTATATATGAATACCATAATGTAAGCATCAGTATTGTATATTTCCCAAAGACACCAGAGGGAAACACTGTACGCTTCTCATTCTAACGCTAGGTGGCGCTCGGTGTTACTGCATCTCCATCACCACAGGCCTCTCGCCATTACCAAGGTGTTGAAAATTGTGACCAATAGCATATTTTATATATACTTATTTTGATACGGGAATCCTTGCACCTCTTTTAATAAACTATCATATACAGAGACTACTCACTCCACTGGGTTGACAAGGTGTTTGTGGGACGATCCTTGGAAGAGCTCGTTACCGTTGAAGACCCGGTCCACGTCAAGGTACGGGTACAGACTCAGCATGGTGTCAGAGGAGCAGTCCTCAGCCACGCAGGCCACCGCCGCCTCCATCTTGAAGTCTGACTCGCCGCCAGGAGATGCCAGCGTATGCAGCGACTGCAGCACCAGGATATCTGCAATGTCGCCAACAAGAACCATGTGTAACTTTCTTTCCCTATTATTTCTTTATTGCAAGCTCTCCATATACGTATTTTCAGGTACAATATTCTTGGCGTCGATTACAATCCTCGGCTTGTTATCATTGTATCATAACATCTAACCGAATTAGATATAGAGTTGTGATGAGTGATGAAGTAATGGTTAATGAACATATGATATCTACATATTCTTTGTTTTTTGCTTGAATTCCTGGGCAGAAGCACAGTTCTGGACATTAGGGAGGTGGGTCGTCCGGAGCCCTCTGGTTTGGTCGCAATACAGGCTTCAGTCTAGCCTATGCACTAGCCACCAGAGCAAGCGCTTATTTTGCATGCATGTAGGCATGTTGATAGGCTATAGAGACGTAGTCACTAGGTAAATAAAATGAAGATACAATACCTGTCTCGTTGCAACTGACTGTGATGCTGTCGGCCAGCCAGGTCTTGTATGGTTTACTGATCTGTATGGCGGGATTCGTGACATTTAGGGTCAGGATAATGTACACGTCACCGCACACAGACATATTGCTCGGCGACGTCACGGGGGACGCTGTGACATCAACGTCACCGTCTGCGGTTAGCGTGACCGATAGACCTGTAAATCGTATGACATAATCTTTAAAAATACTGAGCTCATCAAATATATTCTATTCTATTTCATCTGTTGGGTGATAGGTCCCTGTGTATTTTTGTGATAATGTATTCTTTAGTCTCAGATACTTTCTAAAATAGTTGCCTTATTTAAGAAAATACAAATTCAGAAGATGTTTCTTCACGAATTTTTATGCAATTCTTTATATATGTTGTTTTGGCGTCCAATGAAGGCCAAGACCTTCATACCAAGGAAAAAGTCAGCAACTTTTCAGTTAGCCCCACCCCCGCACTTTCAAAATATTCTGACGCCCCCGATTGTTGTTGACACAATTTTTTTAGTAGTTATGTAGATAGAACTACTTTCATAGGAGCGAGTAAGCTGCTTGTTGATTGATCAATACTTATTTCCATATTCAAGACCTCGTATGCCACTTATGGCATGCACATTACGCTACGTCATACACTTTGAATACGGTGATGCAAAATTAATCATATGAGACTTGGCATTAGGGGTAAGATAAGATTAACTTACCTGTGTTTACATCCCAGCTGTCTAGGACGTTATCCTCAGAAAGCCACAGACTTGCCACGACGTCATTGAGTAATAGACCGTCCAATGAGAAGTTGGCTCTGACAGTGAGGTTCACGTCCATGATGCCGTTCACGACGATACGAGCAGGATGGGTCGGTCCCTGCACCGCTTCGAACGTCCGCAACCACATATTTTTAGCTGAAGGCGGAGAACAAACATAATTAATCTAACCATTTCTATATCAAGCCATCAATAATCCGAATTGTCCTCATTTCTTAAGTTATAGGCCCGCAGTAACTGACCTCTCTCTTACTTGAATATATACACAAGAATGACTGGTTTTTTTCGTACGAGTGACCGTAATCTCCGAGAAGTTGACGCGTAGTAATATCCGAGAGATTAGCGAGGATATTACGTCGTCAACTACGAGGAGATTAAGGTCACTCTATAAAAACCTTTCGTTATTGTATTTACTACCCACCTACAAGATCAATAACAAGTCTATTGCAAATTGTAGACCTACACCAATAATATAGTTCGCCATTTACCTGTGATTTTAGCATGCAAAATGTGTTATGACAGTGATTTCTGATGGTAAATGAGATTATTATGATTGATTGATTGATAAATGATTAACATTGAATAAACATTCAAGAAACGAAGTACATTATGATTCCACCTCATTATGGACAGGACTATTTTTTACGGAATCTCCTGCAGGAAATTCTGACATTCCAGAAGCTCCAGGTAGCTAATTCTATGTGCCCTATACATTTCCTATGGAGACTCCGTAATATGTGTGTAATAAAAGCCCCTCCTCAGCAACCTGCCACCTCTAGCCCTTGGTTGCACCCTGTAGACATAGGTCTGTGTGTGACTCTAACTCTTGCCAGTCTGGGTCCCTAGACATAACAGTACATGACTAATTACCCAAGGGAATTAATTTATACCAATGGGAATCAAGTTATAAATAATCGCATACAAATCAGCAAATGTATCACAAATACTTGAGAATCACATGAAATCACTTGCATCTCCAGTCTAATAACGAGCTCCAACTTAAATAACAGCTTAAAATGCGACTAACCAGTAGTGGACGATTCTATTACGATCGGTAGCGACACTTGGTCGTTACGGTAAACAAGGTCCACCTCGTTCTGTCGGTGTACAGGCACGGTTGCCTTGACGACCAGATAGTTGTACCCCTCGGCGGCCATGGCGACGGTGAGTTGGTCCGCCTGGATGGTGATAGTGGCGCCGTCTAGCGACACCTGCCCGCCGGACGGGATGAAGGCAAGCGGCGACTTGTCGAAGTTAACGTATTTCACAGTGTCGGGTTTCGTCAGGTCTAAAGGCTGAGGATCTGTAAAACGGTGAAATAATTTTCATAAATCTTAATAAAGGTAGGATATATAATTCTCCGATTACCCCTGAAAACCCAGATGATTTATTGGGGTTTTCAATGTTTTATATAGGTTTTTATAGAACGTTTTGGACTACTAAGATGAAACATGGTTACTGAGTCCGTGGGGATAGCCGTTTAAGGTCTTCTGTATCAAATGAAATATGTCCAAAAGCTGGAGGTGAAAGCAGGTATTTCTGTTAAACATCTTTTTGTAAAGAAGTGTTTATTGACAGTATAGATTCATCAACAAATTTGACCATCTTCCATCTAGCTGTCCACTAAGTCTAGTACAACGACATGTATACGATAAGGCTTGTAGATGGAGCAAAAGAATGTACATGATAAATTCGATATATTGCCAATTATTACATCTTTTTAACTGTTAAATGGCCGAGAATTGCATTCCTACAGGCTTAGTCTCTACGTTTTCTTATTATTATATACCTAGAATTGATGAGAAACACCGAGTTAATTCGCTTACTGAGTCATCGATTCATAGCTATTCACTACGTAACAGTGAGCAAGAACATAATTTATATTATAGCGGGTATTATCCAGTTTTGCCATAGGGATAACATAAAAATTACTCAACGATCACCCAGGAAAAGTGAAAATAGGAGAGGACGTCATAGGCGACTCACGCATCAGCGGCCAAGATTTCAGAGAGAAAACAAGACACGACAAGAGATTTAAGTGTCCCTAACAGTGAAAGGTGTGAGAAAAACCCAGAAACAGCAGTCGAATCGTAAGATAAACAATACTCCATTAGTTTGGATGCACCATAATCTTCACTCGGCTTCGCCTCAATGGCGATTGTAGAGTATCCAAACGTCTTTACTGTGTACGAAACGGTTCCTGTGCGAGGACCGTCGTCGACTTTCTACTGCCTGATGCCATAGGCGGAAGGCAGTATAAAATTGACAATTGACATAACTGACAAAAGCTGATAATAATGTGGCCATTAACGAATTTTATGTTGGAAAAGGTTTTTCTGATGAAAATAGGGCCTGGATATGTTCCAAAATCGTGGACAGTGATTTACGGGAGAAAAGCGCCTCTGTATTAAATCAAATGAGCCATCATCAGAATAAAGCAATCAAAAACTCAAACCGACTATATAATGAGCTGTGAAACGATTGTGTATAGATCTTCAGTGTAGTTAAAATGAAATTACGTCCTTCATAAGCGAAAATCATGGACTGCTCAGTTTTACTATCCGTAAAAAGGCGAGCACGTCGCGTAGAACATGCATGGTACGTAGTACACAAAGTAACTTCGGTCGTTCGTCATTAATAATTTCTGCTTTATGTTTGTATTCGAAAGAGATGTCAAGAAATCAATAAAACAATTGTGCAAAGAAACAAAAGAAAGAAAATCTTATATCATGTTATTGGTAAAAGGGGCTCTTTATACATTCCATTGATTTTGGTCCACTTGACATAATAATTTTGGGCTTAGTACTGAGCAGATCAAGGTCCAGCAAACACAGCACACGGCGCCTGTGTAAAACTGAAAACCTTGTACTACTTACAACTAGGTTTTCTTGTTAATAGTACACGGAAATGGGAATATGTTTCAAGGAGTGTTTCTGTGTTACTGTCAATAAGACTATACGACTTGAATCAATGGATCAATGGTACCGTAACAAAAAGAGCAGGGGTATTGTGGCAAAATATTCAGCACAATAGAGATCTATGAGAGCTAATGTTTCCTTTTAAGAGTGTTGGGGAATGATAGTTAGGTCCGGCGTCCACCTACTACAATATGACTCCGATATGGTCTACGCTGCACCTTCCCATACAAAATTAAATTCACCATCAGAAGGTCACCTAATATCGGGGCAGTTGACCACGTTCCTGCTATTAGACACCGATAAAAAAACCCATACAATGCATGGTGGATTGGCATGTCTAGACATATGTCTACGATTTTGCACCTTCCCGATATGTTTTTTTGGGTTTTTTTTCAATAAGTTTTTATTCAGGGATTGAATGTTATACATCACACCGGATTCGGCATAATGCCGTTCTTCCATCCGGGCCCTCTCCGATATTTTGTTTTTGTATCGGTGCCATATCGGTGGGTCTAAATCTTTATCATAGTAGGTGGACGCCAGGCCTAAAGGTGCGGGGGGGGGGGGGGGAGGTGTCCCATGGGCTCCCGTTACACAACGATACACGCCGACATTGACCTCCCGATACAAAATCAAAATTACAGCGAAATCTAAGCACGTATCGGGCCAGTTGGTGAGCTTTCTACGATAACACTACCTGTCACAAATATACATCGATATACACCCATAAAACACTCGTTTCATAGGGTCTACAACAATCGAACATGTGTCGATTGTCCAAGCCTATTGGTGCGTATTGGTGTGTATCGGTGACGCATTTGAATGGGAAATCATATGAAATAATCGAGGGACAATTATGAAATACAGAATACCTGGAATATGTAATGATAACGTTTTGCAAATATGGTGAAATTTGTTAATAGATAAAGGTCTCAAATCGATCATTTCATACTTTAAATTTGAACTGAGTTTTTAATGTCCGAAATATTATATGATATTGTTTTCTTCCTATAGGTAAAATATCAATAATAAATATGCATTATTACCGGAATTGTAGAGGATTATACACATGATATGGGTGATAATGCAGTTTCCATCGTGAGCTTCACGAGGTATATCGAGACCATGGTACATTTTACTTGCACCCTCCCATCACGTTACGGCGCGCACCGATACACACTGATACGCTACGATATGGATCTCCCGATGGGCTACATTTTGGTCATTTTGTATCGATGTGTATCGACGTGTATCAGCGTTGGTGCCTCCCTGGTCTTATAATCTCCTAATACTAGACCCATGGAACCCCCAAATTGCTTACTTGTGTCGGTCAGGTATGAGGGTCTGCCTGCACAGGTAACCCAGCAACTATAGGCTTTACTTATCTGTACCAGGCAGCTGGTCAGGTATTAGGGACTAGATGCACAGGTATACCCGCTACTATATGCTTTACATACCTGTATCAGGCAGCTGGGCAGGTATGAGGGTCTGGCTGTACAGGTAGACTCGTAGCTATAGGTCATACATACCTGTACCAGGCAGCTGGTCAGGTATAAGGGACTAGATGCACAGGTATACCCGCAACTATAGGCTTTACATACCTGTATCTGCCAGTTGGTCAGGTATGAGGGGCTGGCTGTACAGGTAGACTCGTAGCTCGGCGCCCGCCGTGGCTGCAGGCTTGGCCTCCCGGTGTAGGCGCTGTAGGTACCCGGAGAGGGTGAGGGTGTAGGAGAGTCCGGGGTAGAGACGCAGGAGGACGGGCGGCGGTCCCGGGCCCACGGTCAGGGAGGCTCCGGGCAGCCCCCATACATCTGTACGGAGGGCAAGAGCAAGACCAGGTTATGACATCAGAGGCGGTTTTATTGTACATTTACAGAGGATAGCAATGTCAATTGTGCACGGGATTCGTGCACGGATATGTAGCATTACTTGACAATCGTATGTTGTCGCCAAACCCTGACATGCAGATGACTACTGCTTTGAATGCAGCATTCAGTCAATAAATGAACACGCTAGATATTTAACATTTAATAAGCATTACCTAATGATAAGAGACAAAATCATAAAATGTATTCTTTAATGTCTTTATAAAATAAGAATCGTTACACCATGCTACTTGAGGATATAGCACATCATCCTTGCTTAATCCTTTTTCATCATTATACAAATGCCTTGGCCTCCGCTATGACCTTCTAGTATAAGTATAACATGTGGCTTCCGTCGGAATTCCCATACTACAAAGTTGATATTGAGTATGACGATTTATCTCACCCCTGGTACAAGTTCAGCCATAGGAATAACATCAGAAAAAAATACTCAACGCTCACCCCCGTAAAGTGACAACACTACGCCACGGCCGTGGCGTAGTGGATTTGCTAAGTCTTTTCTAATTATTGTGATAGTTTGATGATATTTAATTTGATAAAAAGGGGTGAGATAAATCCAGAACCGCACTCGAATCATAAATAGACAATACTCCACGAGTTTGGATGAGCCGCAATCGTCATCGAGGCGAAGCCGAGTGACGATTTCGGCCCATACAAACGAGTGGAGTTGTGTCTATTTATACGATTCTCGATGCAGTTCTATATAAATCATGAAGGTACAATGCTTTAAGCTTGACTTACCATTTTCACAAATGACGGTCACGGAAAGAATGTTTCTGTTGTTCCATTCATTTAACTCAGCGATAAATCCATGTCCTGTAACGGCGTAAGTAAAGGAGTCTGATAATCAAAACGATTATAGCTACTTGATAATAGTATCAAAGTGATGATCAGTAATAGTTTTCAGGTCTATACGATAATGAATTAGAGGATAATGGTCACAAGAAGTATTTAACATGAGGAAAAGATGTGTTATAAACATCTATTTACTTTGAAAGAGTGCTATACCAATGGTGATATTTTTTCCCCTTTGATTCAACATTGGTACCAGGGACCTGTTTCACTAGTTTCGTGACATGTCTGTGACACCATACAAACATTTGGGTTGCCTAGTTTCGTGACAACACAAGTAGCTGCCCTTAGGAAAAGACAGACCCCAAACATAAGAATTAGACAAATCTACACATCATGGACTTTTTCATTAGTTTCGTGACAAAAATGTTAGACAGATATGACGCCCTTCTAGACATGTCACGAAACTAGTGAAACAGGTCCCTGGTACCCATGGAATATTGTAAGAAGAATTCAATGGTTGATGACATCACAAACATTATGCGATCAGTCAGCGATAGAGGTGAGATAAGATCAAAACCGCACTTGATCTGTAGCTGCTGAAAATATTTCATTCGTTCTGGTTTCCTACATATTCTCACCTGGCTCTGCCTCGTAAAATTACTCCGTAATCAAAACTCATGGCTTATTTTGAATGGCTGTGGATCTCAATTTAGGTCCTTTTAGTATCTTAATCATCTGATATCTTCACTCCAAAGCGGTGTCTCTGATATTCCACCTTCCTTGTCTGGAAAACGTAAACACAAAGTCCTACGTAGCAATAATCCACCACCACAATAGCTCACGGTACTCACCACTCCCTGGATCGATTTCCAGAACGAGGTTGGATCGTCCGCAGTACCGCTGGTTATCTGGCCACCTATTGGATGGCGGTAAGAACATGTCAGGTCCGCTGAGAACCAGTGTATCCGACTTCAACACGTCACGTAACGTCATCGATGTTAGAGTAGACGGCAGGTGAGTAATCTGTTAAAAGAAAATGAGATATTTCAAAAGGTTATCTAGAAAATTCTAAATTGAATTCTGATATTTAACGCCTGATAAGTTAAATGTATCTTCGAACAAGGCATAAGATCACTCCCAACTCTGTAAGTATCGACCTTTAAAATACAGGTCAGTCTAAACACGCCGACTGAATAGAGTGCCGAAATTTCAATTACTCCGTCACCGACAGACAAAATACACTTCAAACTACAATGTGGAAAAAGTGCGGGCACATTATAACCCTAAAATATCTCATTCTAAGATGTATGCATCCAGTAATAATGATGATGGGTATATATACTTTCCAATGAATATTCATTTGAGATTACGATTACTTTAAGTCAATCATCTCAGTATTGAGGTTGTGGTATGTGGACAGTGATACCTACCTGTGTACCGGGACCTCAACCTTAAGGTATGTAGACACGGAGACCTATCTATGTACCAAGTGTCTCAGCCGAGAGGTCATCCCGCATGAACAGGGGGACCTAGCTGAGTATCAGGTACCTTAGCCCAGGGCCCCGTTGCTCCTGTTTGTGTGGTATCACTAGCTATAATCGGACCGCAATTGTTTTTTTACGATTACTTTAACAATCCAACTAAAAGAGTGTTGCTCCAGTAATATCGATTTGTATCGCTATATTTCTGCGGTATCGCAAATTTTTACGATGCGATTACGACACAACAATTCAGGGGCACATATTGAATGAGACAGGGGAAGATTAATTAGTTATTTGATTAAATGCAGATGGCACCATAGTTAAAACTGATCTGACACCTGGTGGTTGGGATCGCCATTTCCTATAGGTAAAAGAACAAGGGGCAGGGGTTGGTGGTGTCACCCTGGATCGATATTTGAAATATCAGACAAGGCTGGTTTTAACCTACAGCGATACAATCAGCAGTGCTGTGAAGGTTTGCGTAAAAAGTATCGCTAAATGCCGTATTTTACACAGCTATGCGCCTATGCGATTGCGACCCGATCCGCAAAATTTCAGGAGCAACGTTTTGGCCCTCGGATCGCTATTCTGCAATCCGCAGCTCTGTCGTTATCCTGGAGCAACGGGCCCCAGATGTGGTTGGCGTGGACAGAGCGACCTACCTGTGTACTGGGCAACTCAGCCTGGAGGTCGTGGTACCTGGACAGAGAGACTTCCCTGAATACCGGTCACCTCAGCCTGAAGGCACTGGTATGAGGATAGAGAAACCTACCAGTGTAGCTGGCACCTCAGCCTGGAGGTTGTGGTATGTGAAGAAAGAGACCTACTCTAGTAACAAGCACCTCAGCTCAGAGGTCATGGTGAATGGACACAGACCTACCTGTGTACTGGGCACCTCAGCCCGGAGGTCGTCCGGCGTGGACAGGGAGATCCTAATGGAGTAGCTCTGCTTGGCGAGTTCGGGGTCAGGCCGCAGGGTGGCAGCCCCGTACAGGTCCACTCTGAGGGCCAGTTCCAGCGCGTTGGGAGCGTTAGTGTAGAGTATGCCTAGTGGTACCTGGAACCGCTGTGCGTAGAGATCGATCCCGTCTGTGACAACGGCAGAAGGAGAAATCATTTTTATCATTTAGCCACATAAACGAATTGCATTTAAGTCATGACACTATGTACTGCACTGATTGTATACTCAGATGAGCTTGTTTGTTAACATTTAATTTCTTTTATATACACCTCTATACCAACGCTCCCATGTAGGTCCACTCGATGGACGATTGTCATTCACAGACAATATTGTTGGAATAGGAGGAAGAAAGTCATAGCTGTTTCGCCTAATATATCCTTAAGATTTGTGGACAAAATTATGAATTACATGGACTACAATCAATGGGTTTGTCCCCAGGTAGCAATACACGATGGGAGGTTGATGCGTAGTAATACACGAGCGTTAATGACGGTGTTTTGAAGTCAACACAAGTACAACTTGTAAAACCATCAGTGATAGCAAAATTCGTCGTATAATGCAAACATCACCCTCTACATTTCAATGCTTTATCAAAGCAGAAAACCTTTAGTAGTATAAAATGTAACAGTCAAATTGATATCTATCTGCTGTGTGCTATGCATGATGTATTGCGTTGGATAAGAAATATATAAGGTAATGGTTTAATGTATTTTAGATAATAGTTTAATGTATTTAAAGTGATTCATCAGTTATTTCCTTCAGCATATATACTGTCTCTACACCCTCCTAACCAATTAATTCTCTTGCCCAACAGACAATCGCATACCTCTATATTGGACTCTCAAGCTCACTGGTTACCTACCCGCCCACTCCATTTTACTAATTTCTCTCATTGGCTTAGATTCATATACCTTTTTATCCGTGATTTTGTTATTCGACTATAATAATTCTTCTAGATTCATTGTATATAAACCGCCTTGCCCCTTATTAATGAAATATAGCAGATGTAGATACTAACCGCCGGAGCAGTCGCGTATGTCGGTGACCTCGTGGCAGCGGCAGTTGTCGGCCATGTTTGTTTCAGTATAACCCGTGTAGGCAGGTAACGTCACAGATACACAGAGAAAGGTGACGTCATTGCATGACGTCAGCACGTTGACGGCCGCCATGCCTTGTAGGGTGAGAGAACTGCCGCCTCCAACCAGACCTGTCAATAGGAACAAGATTTCTTTTCTTAACCGCTGAGATCAAGACACACCACGACGATCCAATAGTTCCTCACTGGGCATTTATTTTTAGATTTATAGGTTTGGTTTAAACAAGTACAACTCAACGACTTCCCAAATCGGTTGGGTGGATGGCTTTATCTTATTTGAACATTAGTACATATTTTAGATTTATACTTCACCTCCTAACCTCCTTTCACAATTTACAATTCGTCGTATTTACAGAGACAATGTATGTCATTTTCTCATCGATTTCAACTGCATTTTTTAAACTACAAATCAAATCAAATATATAAAGGCGTGTTTACCAGACTGTAACTTGTCGGCCTGTTCCGGTTCATTGAACACGGTACCAAACTGCTGCCCGCTGCCCATAGTTCCACACTCACTGTCATCAGTCAAAACAATACTGACAGCGTAGTTCGCCAGACCGTCGCTACGCGGCGCGATGTCCTCTCCAGGGGAAGTGTTTTCAAGCGTGAGAGAAAACTTGACGATGGCCGATCTGCTCGTTAATTCTGTTATGTCTGATAAGACCGCTGTGGATAATCTTTTAGAAAAGTAGGTAACCACCAAATCTGCAGATAAAAGGATTGTACAGGGATGATAATTTATTTAAATGCGTGTACACACATGTAAGTAATGGTGGTAAATGAGAAACGTATCCTTTATCCCACCCCTGGTACAAGTTTAGCCATAGGAATATTGAAACATTGAAAGGCAAGACATCAACATTGAGATTTATACGTTCATAATTAGATTTACATAAGCAATTTGAATCATTCTGATAATGTGATCGTATTTAATTTCCATGAATGGTGTGAGATAAATAAACAATGCTCCATTGTTTTAAATGCATTGAGATCGTCACTCTTCTTCACCAAGATGAGAATAACTGGGCATCCAAACTTATGGAGTATTATTTATTTGTACGATTCTTGTTCCATTTCAATATAAGTATTTATGCTATTTTATTTCTCAATGAACTATTGGAGGTACTTATATAGAACGTCCTGACCATGCTGTACAATTCCCAGAACGAGATGGTAATTTACGGTTTGTACGGACCGAGGCATTTATCCCTAGTTCCGTACAAACGGTAAATTACCATCGAGTTCTGTGACTTGTACAAGCATGGTTAGAAGTTAGATATTTACTATATACCCGAAATAAAAAAAAAATCAATTTCATTTGGCTGAACAACCAATTTTTTAATACACGTGGATGGCAAGGTGGTCTGTATTTTAGTGTACGGACCAGTATTTTGCGCCATATTATTTCATAATCCTTTGATATCTTAGGTTTGAATACCCATCGTAATGCCGTATTCCGATAGGAATGACCTTTTAATATCTCTTCATATCATAGCATCAATTAGTACCAGCAAGGGACAGTCTATTTTCTCTCATATAATCACTGTTAATCTCTAATATCATATAACACAGAACGGGAGAATCTATTTTGTGACTAGCGACAGTGCAACACAGACTCCACAGTGGCCCGTTTAATATTGAAGGAACAATTGATGAACTCATGGGCGATTCGCGATAAATCTCGTTAAACAAACGGGACGTCTCTTTTTCATCGTTAGTAAAATATCAAACGGACACCTTGGGAGTTATACAAGACAGATCATCACATAATACGTACATTTTGTTGTATTTCCATTTCAGAAACTGAGCAAGACGAATGAAAGCCTTACCTGGATTTGACTGAACCTCCGATAGAAGCGTCAGAAATATCAACGCTGGTGCAAATAACGCCATCCTGATGGGAATACCGTGATCTTTTCGTCTAACTATAAAGACATCAGAAAATGAATTATTGTCAATTCTATACAGCTTTTCTGAATCAGACGTTAAGCGGGGGTCCATCAGGAAAGGACGGACATGATCTGGAGTTACCAGACTTTGTATGTGGTACTTCATATCATAGAAGCTCGTGCAAAGCCCATTTAGTACAACATCTTACAAAAAATGCATAATAGTGCAAATGATAAGCAACACTTGGAGGTTCACATATAATACCCCAGAAACTAAATAAAGAGACAAGAGCTTATCATTTCAAATAACGAAAGTGTAACTTTTACCTGACAACATCGTTGATTCCATAATTTCCCCACCTCAAAGGTCGATGATTCCTTATCGTAATCCTAAATGGCAATTATCTGCTGTAGTCCTTGCGGATATGCTGCCATCTTGAATTATACACTATGAGAATGCCTGCCTGTTTGTAAGGCGACGTGAATCGTCAAACTGCAGAGGGCAGGTGTTTGTGCGCATGCTCCGTGACGACGTCATGGTTCACTGATTAGCCAGCCCGCCCCCTGGTGGGACGCGCGACAACCGTCAGCGAACTCTAATGTCGTATTGATGACTTCCGCGCATGCGTATTGACAACGCCTATTAATCTATAATCACCTATTGTATTTCAAGAATGACCAGCTTGTATATCACATAGACCTACCTTGTGAATCCTATAAGCTTTCTTTTCAGCTGTAGAACGTTAGCGTTTTTTGGCCGCCGATAGATTCCACCCCGCTGGTTTTATTTGAGACATATGAAGTGGCAAGGGGGTACAGACTAGAATGGTAATAGCATAAACATAGCCTAAATGTTGCTGCATTGATATAACTAGGCTTTTATTCGAACTATACATTATTAACCTCACTCGTTGGCATAATGACTTCGTGCAAGACTTGCACAACATCTAGCCAATACCTATTCGGGAAGCAGAGATACTATATCCCCAATGGGACTCACCTGAGGAGCTGTTGATTTTGACATTTTTGAAATAAATCACCTTTAGAATAAAGTTTTTTAAAAAATAATAAAAAAATAACATGAAAAAAGACAAATACAAATAAAACGCACAGCAATACATTTAAGCTATTACAAGGCTAAATAATTAACAATTTCATGCAACTGCTGAATATTATAAAGGTAATATTAAATATATACATGAGTATATACAGGTGGTATTTGAGATAAGATTAGCAGTATTGCCACTCAGATCTCTCACGGACCGTGCGTCCTTATTAGACGAATCGCGGTCGATAATATTCCCTGGCGTTTCAGCCGGAAAGTCATACACCATGACGGCAATGTAGGACTTATCAATATTATATACACAGCCTCTGACACGGGTATGCGTGCGTAGATCGTGTGCGGGTTTTGGCCAAAGGTGCATTCCCATAAGGCATTGCAGTCGGAGACCATCATGGGACGACTACTATATGGATAATGTCAATAGGGTTTATGAACGAATACAGGTGGGATATAGTTTGATATTACGTTTAAATATGTCATGATAGTAGTGCTGAATATTCATGTTCTGATACAAACATTTTTTAGATTATTTAAAACCTTGAGATCCATCTATGTAGGTTTGACACACTGCAGCTTCCTTTTATGGTTTAAACTGAGAGAACTTATACTAAGGGAACTGTGTTAATAACAATATATCAATTTTGGGATACACAACGAAATTAAATATGAATTGACTAAAGCAAACATGCTTAAGTGGTAATTTGATAGTTACTACCCACACTTAATGGTTACTACAATTTTTGAATCGAAAGTAACTTCTTACGGGAATATAAACCGCCATATATATGTACATTTTCTAAAGAATAAGATTTTTTCCCTCATTCGGACATTCCGATCGGTGGTGTAGGTCCTTCTTGGCAACCTTCAAAATTCATACATTGAATTTATGCAAAGCGCGATTCTTACACCTCATTCTTATTTTCTTTGTGCATTATTTTTGCAATCTTATCATATTTGATCCTAAAAACCAAGCCTATTTTGATACCTTCGCAATCTCTTTCGGTTGCGATACATGTATTAGATTGTTGGAGTACGTAGAGTTTGAAGATTCACCGAAGGATAGTCTATAGACTCCCGCATTGTCTATGGTTTCATTACCGGTCTTTGGAAATACTACAGCCTTTTCTTGCCTTACATGTTTTAATCATTTATCAATCTTGCAGGACTCATACCAACATGAGACATTTTACGATTATCATTGGTTTCCTAATATCGGTGTACGCGCCTGTAACAGCAATAGGTAAGATACTTTTTTATCATGATAATCCCAATACCAACCCTTAGGGAGAATGACTGAAAGATTTGTTCAAATTAACGCCTGTATTGAGTAGAAAGTTACAGCATCTAGTTATACATATCAAAGAATAAGTCCTATTGTTAATTACAGCAGTCAATCATTAACTGACGCCCGACCTCGCCTGGAAGAATTCTCGTTTATCCAGCTCAAAGTACTAAACTTCTATAATTCAAAATACCTGAGTCAATGAGTAAAATGTAAAGCCATTCTCTTAAAAATAGTTCATCTGAAAAATACTGTCAGGCAATGCTCTGCACGTTTGATTTAGATTTCAGCAGACCTCTACGCAATTGTACAAAGCTATACTTTATACTGTGATATAGTTTGTCTTATATTTCAGATTTGACAATTAATAGCTACGATATTGAGCTCTCTGGTGCTACAGTGTTCTATGGGTATCTACAGACCGTCAACTATACTATCGACATACTAGTAAAATCAGGTAAATAGTTTCGATTTTCTAACGTTGGCGTTCAGAAAAGGGTCATCCTTACGACTCTACATTATTCAGCACGCCCCAGGCTGTTCTTGCATGCTTTTGGGAGACCCTTAATGTTGTTCCCGTTGCACTGTCCTTTCTATGGGCAAGAGTAATGAGGGTAATGCCTTTCTTAATCTTGACCTACGTATTCAATGCGCTAAATTCCGCAATATATCTTATTCCCAAAGGCCCCTTAGTGGATTCCCAACTAGACGACTTCTACATCAGAGTCTCCTATCGAGAAACAGCGGAGACGACGGTACAGAAGCAGTTCGCCGAGTCTGTGGTTAACCCGGGATACGAGGATGAACTTACCAAGGCTCAGGCTGCGGGCACCATATTCCAAGTAAAAGGCAGTGCCCAACTACTAGAAGACAATGTGGACCATTGCACCAGTATAAGGTAACTGCTGTCCCTTATTTTACATCATGTACATGTGTATCGGCGGCGGGTTATCTTGTTATTATCTTTTCATTTCAGCTATTTGAATTGTATCTCATTAATACCTCACGTACCTTGATATTCAGTCATTGCGCACTCTATGAATAGACGTCACTAGGAATGCTAGGAGTAATAAAACGTATCAGACCTCACGATGCCGTGGCGACCGCCATCTATAGAATCTTTCGCCTTAACAAGTCCTTCGACCTCTCAACCAAATTAGAGTGCTTTGCCTGTTAAATAATATTACTATACCCCTATGCTGAGCGCCATAGCATTAATGCCTGTTGACACTGGGATCAATGTAGGAAATCGGTTTCGATGTATTTTCCCATTTATTGAAATCTAAATGATGTATAAAAATTTATCTTTTACTTATTACTATATACCAGTGCACTAATGTCTCACTTTTACGCGATAGTAGAAAAGATTCCGTTCGGCCGCACCGTGGCGTAAAATATCAATACTACCCACCGTACCACGTGATCTGTTGACATTATCGGAACAAAAAATAAACAAAAAAAATTGCGGCCCATTCCCTCGATTCGTACGGTGTCGATAATGATCATATTGAATATGAAATCAATGTAAAATAAACAAACAAATAGTAAGCATCGTAAGTACATACCCAATACGGACATTATCACCTGAGAACATATGAAAAAACGCCCTGCCCGTACACTTGAATTCGGAGCAAAAGTTACTGTGTGACGTCATTACTACCGCTCACTCTCCCAGCAGATCTTCTGTGGTGCTCATGCTTACTTTAATCTCTGCTACAACCCCCCGCTATCACTCTCCATAACGACATTCTGACGTCATCGCGGAGGCGCCATTAAGTGGATCACCCGTGAACTATCCATCAAGGTGAATGTTCGGGGGTTCATACATGCCTTACTTATTTCGGAGGTTGAAGTATGTTGATAACATAAGTACAAAAATGGCATTTTAATCGAATTTCGGCATATAGTAATAAAAAGACATAGTGAGTGTGTCTGAATTCCATCTGTTCCTCGATATTTTGATCAAAAATACTCACCGAATTCGAAGAATGAGGTGAGTATTTTTGATCAAAATATCTCTGAACAGATTCCATTCAGTCACACTAACCATGTCGTTCTATATTCCGGTTTCAAAGAATTGACAGAGTTATACTCAGGTTTACTCTATGCTTTAATACCTAGGAATATATGTATGTTTACATATACAGAATCCCCAGAGAGACTAGAATAGCCTACTATGATTGGGGGCGGAGATATTCTTTCAAGATATTTCACAAACACTACATTTTAACCTTCTTTTTTCAGCTTTGTTTGCGTGACTGTTGATTACGTATCAACTACACTAACTGACGAGGTTAAAGCCGATAACACGGAATGTATTCAGACGATCACCAGTCCGGTCTGCAGCAGCGGTAAGATGTATTCGTGGTATATAACCTCAAAGCCATCGTATACGGAAAAATAGTTTCTTTGTCTTTAGAGCCAAGAGGATTGTGCATTTTGATAGAACCTTTAACATGGCAATTCTTGGGTTTAATCTATCAGAAAAGATGGATAATCCATGCAACAAACGATGGTTTTGATATTCTCGCCAAGAGGACACCAAATTCGCCCACATAATCGCCAACATAAAATTGCTATAGTACTGCCGAAAACGGAACACACCAAGTTTTCAGTCCATTGTCAGCGATATGTGAGCGAGTCCTACTATTGCCATTAAGTCAACCAATCAGATTGAGTTTTGTAGTCACATGATCACCATTTGTTCGTAAAAAACCCACACTTACTCGCCGATTTAGAGATCGCCAAATATCAAACATCGCCCATACTTGGCAAGTTATGTTTTAATCGCACGGTGCAGTTTATCGCTGGTGTCTTCTTGCCGCCTCAGCTCGCTCTGTGTGTCCCAAAATCGTCAGCAAGTTGGCAAAACTCCCTCCCACCTTGTAGGCGAGAAAGGATGAGCGATTCCATTACTTGCTGGTTTATAATCGCCAAGGGTTCCGCCAGACGAGACACACCAAGCGAGAAACGTAGCGATTTCCGGAATCGCCAACACAAAATGATGTATATGTGTGCTATCATTTCATATTTCACCTGATTATTACTACAGAGTGCTAGATTATTGGTGGGAGATATTACTATGAAATAAAATCGCACATATATGCAAATTTCTGTTGGCGATTCTGGAGATCACTGCTGTTACTGGCTTGGTGGGTCCCCGGCATTACCGTCAATCCACTCGTAATGTACGGTCGCCTGTCTACAAAACGATCAATTATTGTCTATTTGTTCCCTTATTCTAAACGTTCAACACCTCGGACTTTATACAATTCTATACATAGTAATACACGAGCGCTAGCGAGTGCATTGCGACGTCAACCTCGAATGGTTTACAGAGCCGCCTATCTATAAACCCATTGATTTTTTATATCTATTATCCATCTTTTCGAATAAACTAAGCCCATTAATTGCTATTTTAAAGGGTATAACAGTAGGGACTATATCTTTGCTCTATAGTACAAAGTGACTATTTTCCCTTATACCATGGCTTTGAGGCCGTAAACCACAGATTTGAATCCGTATACAAAAGTTATGGTATATGACAGATTTTATTTAATGGGTAGTGGTTTACTGAGTCCTCATACGTTATCAATGGGAACTTTGTATACGATGGATTATAAAAAAAACTTGATATCCAAGTCAGACAAGAAAAAAACCACCAAATAACACGAGGAATTGGACTATGAACATATCAAGCTAGATATTTACACAATAAAGTATTCATAAAGTATGTGCTCCATCTAAATTTCGGAAAGATTTGACCCGATCCATGATCTCCCCCTCCGTCGTGCACGCTTTACAGCTTTTTTTCCATTGCCCGATCATATGGTAACGATATACAAGCATGAACAAAGAAATCAGGAAACGATTATCATACTTAAGTTTGTCTCTATGTAGGGGAGAAACTCCAAGCAGATTCTGTCGAAATTGTGTATTTCTATATATGTTGGAACTAATATTATTCCCCCTCGTCTTACAGACTGGGCGGATTTACGCGTGGCTGACTTCTACCTGAATGAGGAGGTGGTGGAGGCGGGGAGCTACGTCTCCGTACAGCTCAGGACGTATGCCTGGATTAACGCCGAGGGAGTGATCCCCAGTTACAACATCACCATGTTCCTGTCTGAGGACAGAGTCATCAATCCCGTAGACGACAAGCAGGTAGCACCGTTATTTCATTCCTCATTACTATACATCTCCATCCCTTAAACTGGCTATGATATATACATGAAGAGAAAGAGTACGAATATACTTGAGAAAATATACAAGTATACAAAGTCCCCATTGAAGGTATATGAGGACTTGGTAAACCACTACCAAAGCCTCAAACCCTTGATTATGGAAAACTAATCATTTTGTATTGTAGAACGAAGAAGGTCCCTATCAATATCCCATTTAATATGGTGATTCCTGGGTTTAATTTACCTGAGAAAATGCATGATGAATACAATACTACGCGTCACCTCACGTGGCTTACGGCAGGCTGTTGAAAAAATACAGCGATTATCGTCTATACATAAACTCCCCATCTCTTTGTGTACAGCTGCTGACGTTGCCGACGCACTTTCTGCGGGTGTCCCCGCCGCAGACTGAGTCCGGATTCCTTGACTTGAGCGGGCCCGGACTGTGGATCCCCAACGTCTCCGCCACCCTGGAGGACAACGTCTACTGCGGACACGTCTACATCGGCGTCATGGTCGACGGGGTCTCCTCCTCCGCCCCCAGCCGCGGTCAGTCCTGCTTTTTGGGAGAATATCTTAGCCTATAAGACATAGAAACGGCCACTCTGCCGGAATCCACCTTTGCTTGACCTTTGTGGGGGTACTGGCCGGCCGTCCCTGACCTGTCGACTGTCGATGTACGCACCTTCACCGACTGTTCCCGATTCTGAGCAGGCCGTTTAAATAGCGATGGTACATATCCCCATGTCCAATGAATATGCTTTATATCGATTTGTAGGCGAGATAGAGGCGATTATAGATTTGAAAGTAATTTTCTGATATTTTAGATAGAGCATATTAAACTGTGCATTATTGCTATATAAACCTATTAACCAGCCCGGGGTCCGACCGCGCCCGACCCCCACTCACTCTCTTTGATCTCAACCGGGGTCAATTTACAAGGTTCTGGAAGGACGAGGTGTGATCAGGAAGAGTCTACCTGCCGATGTAATATAGGTATAAGAAATCGACATTCTATTTCCGATTCTCACTGAGCCGATGGTCTGGATAAATCGGTATCAAATGTTGATGTTTTAAAGGCTTTACATATATTTTAGTATATTACGAAAGTTTCCGATAAGAATGCCAGATATCAGATATCAGAAATGTTGATGTCCAGTGTTCTTTCTTGAAATCGAGGTTGACGACGGAATATACTCGCTGTCACTTCTGCATTACGTCAAGCTCTCGTGGTTTACGGCATCATCGATCATTGTCTATACAACAGATCTGTGTATACCTTCTACTATATGTGGGGTAGCCTTGGTAAAATGGTAAGATGCACATCATCTAGCTGGTCATGAATAATCACTAAAAACATTTAGTGCATCATAGCCCAAATGTTGCTTGATATATTGAGAACCTACAAAGGCTGATATAGAACTGACTGGTTGGCTTGTTGCCAAGTGGTTTACAGAAAATACCCACTGACTGGAAAACACCCAAACTGTTTACTTGGAATTTAACGCTCATTAGTAACATACTAATTGCTTTTAATACTGCTATGCCCTCCAAACCATCACTCAACAGATTTGGTTGTCTGAAGCTGTGAATCAATTTATTCTGCACTAATACAGTACAAATGGCTGATTTTCACTACACGGAACTGGCCATATTTTAGACAGAAATCATAAGGGAACTGTATAGCGAACTTTCATATCATTACTAAATACTGAGATAGGATTTGAAAGTGGTGTAGAGTTTAGTAGATAGATGGCTCGTCAGGTGGGAGAGCAGCAATGAGGGCACCCCTCTCATAAGATCTTACACTCTCTAAGTGGTATTCTGTACTTTCACTACGCTCTATGGATAAGAAATATAGATTCTTATAATCTCAAGGCTCTAAGCCTAGACCTCTTTTCCCATAGAGCGCAGTGAGCACCTTGTACAGATTACGACTTAGAGAGTGTGAGGTCTTATGAGAGGGGTGCACCGGCGGCCTGGCACAAACGTGGTACATGTATACCAATTTCGCTATAAGCAGAATGCGGCAACAAAATAGACTGACATCATCTATGTCTCTAGTATAAGGTACAGAGCAATTGTTAGTTCATGAAGCAGAGACCACCATTCGATGGGCAGTTCCTCTGCTGTACACATGTGACTCTTTGTTCTTACGAAATTCAACTGACTTTCAAAGTTTTATAATGCCTTCATTTTCTCTTTACACCAATCACAGTTTAAGATGAAACCCAGGACTGAGGAGAAAACTAACAAGTTTTGGTCAAAGTCGTTGTTCTCCACGAGTATGATGCGGAGGGATATGAACGAGGCAACAGCCGAGTGAATATCACATAGCATTCTAAATTGATTTGGAGAATGACTTCTTTGATCAAAACGAGTTGCTTTCTGTATTTATCTCACCCCTGTACACACAAAAAATGGACAGCACACAGGATATAAACCATGGATAACGGACTGGAATACTTGTACGACCATGGTGAACGGGCTCCCAATGTAAAGCCTATGGATTTTTATTCCAGGGGTGAGATAAATGATTGTTCTCATATAAAAATGTATATACATATGTGAGAAAGTTTATCATTACTAACCTACTTTGCCATCTCCGGTAGTGAAGAACAACTACATTCTCACCTCCAGTAAAAAGCATGTACTTGATAAAGGATGGCGCACCCCAAGGAACGTTAGCTATCTGCCTTATAGGTTCCCACATGCCAGTCCTACTATGAGTTGTAATTCCTTGTCCATTGCCTGCAGATCGGGGAGATGTGATAGAGCCGGACGAGTGGAACAACTTCATGTCCTATCCGATAGTCATTATCTGTCCTGGAGGTAGGTACAAGTCTTCTCTACAAGACATCATGCTATGTATTAGTCTAAAAACCGTGAGGAATACCTCTATATGATATCCACTGACTGATTCTTAACAGCAGTTGATGTTAGGAATCAGCAATAGATTTTCAGAGTTTTTCCTAACAAGAATTCAATGCTTACAAAATATTGAATGTTTACACAGGTTTTCGTGTTGTTTTAATTTGTGGTCAGTTACATTTGCTCCCTCTATCATTTACTTCCTGTGACTGCATGAACCTTATAAATATGGACTAAGTACAAGGAAGTTCTAAAAAACGGTAATACAAGAAGGCAACTTGGTAGCGTCAGGAGTATTCAAACTTGGACTAATGTTTCTTTTAGAAAGCATTAGAGGCCGTCAAGTACCCAGTATGAATAACCTCCTCGGGATATTTTGAAATGTTTAATGAATATTTACACAATGATGTATTTCTCTCGATGAAGCTACCCGGACATGTCTCAGAGTCACTCATTAAAGCTGCCATCTATCAAGTTAGGCAATTATTGAAGCATATTATATGCTGGAATAAATGAAAATCTGGTTCAAAACTTTCCTCCTCGACAATCTAATCCTGAGAGCTGCGATGCCTTTGTTAAGGTTGTTGACCACCTATGGAGATAATAATGACGAACGGAAAATTCATTTGCTCAAACAAAGCAAAACATAAACGAAAAAAAGGTAACAGAGCGGTAGGGTCAAAAGTTGAATACACATGTATGTGGATTTTTTATATCATGATAACGACAATCAAGTATAGGTCAATCCTCTAATGTCTTAAAATTTTGTTTACACCTTCCAAAATGATAACAACGAGAACCGTTCCTCGTTACATTTCCCTGTCTAATTGCTCTCAACATTATTTCCACATTAGTGGCTCTTCACACAGCACTTGATGCTGTTGATGCACCAGTAAACCTCATGCATACAATAATCTGTCTCTTTTTCTGATCTAGGCGTACCAAACATGTTAATCAATACCTCTGAGTATAAATCATGTATTGGTCGAGACTGCACTTCCTAGAAGGCTCATACGTAGTGGTTGTTGTAGTATTGTCCCACTGTTTACTTGACAACTAACAATACAATGTCCAAGAAAACATGTAAATGATTGCTTTTCTAGCTTCCATTATCTGGCAAGCTAATATACTAGCTTTTATAGTATTTCCACTTTTTTTAGAATAATCTAGGTATAACAATAGCTAACTCTCAAATGATCTATGCCCTTACAATACCCTCTATGGTGAGAAAGGCATTGTGTACATGTCGTCGACAGTTCAAGATAATGCCTTATGCGATATTGATATCCTCATATATCAAGTCCAGTGTTATAAGCTAGCATCAACACTGTCACCTAGGGAGTCTGCTATTATCTACAATCTTACCATTGGGCCGTGATTAAAGCTACGATTTCTGTCCGGTTTATTATCAGAGTGTAGCAGCAAAGAGACTGATGGCAATTACTGCCGAGTAAAATAAATTATCAATAGATCTAGTGAATATTCCGAAGCGCACCAAATAGGATGGCGGACACTTTCCAAACAGGAATAAGTTTCATCATAACCTGGAATTTTTTTATCGCACATTGAGTATGAGTCACCTTACTTACAGGCCTGTTGGGTACGAATTCCTAACGTCGATCCGATGAATGTTCATACCAGGGGGCCGTTTGATATTATGGGACAGTGAGAACGATGAGGACAATGATAGGAGAGTTTGTGGGAGGACCTTGACAAGGATGGGAACCATCACGTCGAATAAATCTGATCAATATTGTATTGCCCTTCTCCTGACCTCAATCCTTTGGAAGGACAGGACATGGTGCAAGCCATCCTATGATAGGTTCTTCGATCTGTCTGTCCCGGGTGCTGGTGGGGATGGCGCATTAGAATCACTGGTAATGATAAGGTTCTGGGGGGGGGGGTTCTATTCAAATCTTTTAGATTCTTATTATTTGATGGCAAATAAATGTATAATTTACATATGATTGTTTGAAACTCTGAAGAACATTATTCAAGCAAGTGCATATATTATATAATGCTTAATCAGGCTACCAGCATAAAAAAAAAAAGAGAGTTGAGATTTCCTTCCAATAGAAAAGTTTTCTGGGTCGAGGACAATGACACATTTATCAAACAGCCTGGAAGATCATTCCAAGTCTTCATCCTTCTCCCTGTCCTTTAACAGGGCAATACGTGCTTTTGCCATATGACAGTCCTAGGACTATCATATGTCAGAAGAATCCTTCCAGATATTAAACGAACCCAGGCTAAGCTACATCATCATTCTCTGTTTTGACAGACACCCTTCAGCTGCGAGACTTCCAGTTCACCCTGTCCTACCTGCAGATCGCGCTGAACGGCGCCAACGTGCCCATCTGGGTCAACGCCACCGTGACGACCTTGAGAGCTCAGCGACACACAACCTCTGTAGGAGTGGCTCAGTTCAACCTTAACCTTTACTTGCTCACCTCACCGACCCTCGTCACCGGGAGCCTGGATGGCGATGGAAGTAAGGGGATACCTTGTACTGGATCTTCAAGTTTGTTTTCCGGTTTTTCTCTCCTTTTTTAAATTCAGAGGAGTACAGGGTTGTGATTGACATAAAGAAAGGAATCGCTGAGAAAACTAAACCCTCTCTGGTTCTCAAGGAGTTCTGGACTGGGATAAGTTACTGTTGATATACAACAGTCATTCATTTTTAGAAGCCTTACCCGGCATGATAATATCATATGGTAGTCTCATCGGCATGCAGGGCAATAATGCTTTTCTTTCCATCGTAATTTATCGGGAATTATCGCAGAATTATATGTTCCCCGGTCATTTTTCCTTATCTGTGACAACTTAGATTTCAGTGCTGAATAATAAATATAACATTAACTTGTTCCATATTCATAAAAACGATCATAATCTCCACGGACTAGAATCTACCTTCGCTCGCATTCGGTCGGATATTAATAGGCGTCTATTCCTCCGAGATTACGGCCGCTTGAATTTAAACTACTAAGATAATACTATATATTGTGTATGTCTACACCCTAGTGCCTATTTACTCGGCGCCGAACGTGAACAAGAAGCTGGTGTGGTCGGGCACAGAGTACCCCGCCTCTAGCCGTCTGCGTGTGACCGCCGCACGTGCACAGGGCGAGGACGTGCACCTGGAGAACGTGCAGATGTGGATCAACGGCTCTGACCTCCCCAGTGTGAACGCGGAGCAATACCTCCACCTCTACGTGAGTGAACCGCCCACAGACCCCATCACCGAGACCATCCTGCTGAATAACTACGCCACCAGAATGCTCACACTGAAGGGCAATCAGGAAATATGTGAGTTGTCTTTTTTTTTCAATATCAATTTCAATGGAATTTGACGTGGCAATACCACCATTCAATAAAAGTGATACTACCAGCCACTCAACAAACCTAAATCGCTCAAAGACAATCAGGAAATATGTAGGTTGTTTTTGATAATAATTTCAGTGGTATTGACACTGGCAATACCACCATGCTGCCAGCCATTCATCAACCTCAGGCAGAGAGGGTGTAAGCTCAACCACCAGCTGGCTGACCTGGTCAAAATAAGCTCAGAATTGTGGCAATATATAGCGTCATTGTAAATGGAAAACAGGTCGCGCCTCACTGGCATCAACTAACTCGTTACATCACTTCATTTCTGGTAAAGGCAATTTGTAGAAGCAACAATAATAGTAAAAAGAAACGGATGTGGAAATTCATGCGAAATATACATTTTTTTTATTTAAAGAGCTTAATTCATTCTGCCAATAGGGCACAATAGCACAAAGTCAAATACAATGCTTCTGTAAGTTGTTGATTAGGAAAGATTGCATGATAAACTTCGCCATTGTCATGCAATAAATGCTAATTGCGGTTCAGTTTTTCCATGAAATGGTATCAAAATAAAAAATCTGCTGTAACTAATGAAGATGTTAAGGATTTTCTCTTCTATTATAGCAAATGCCAATTGGACTGGTTCACCAAGTATGCCAGAAAGAATCGCAACAAATAGTAAGTGAATCATGAAAACAAAATATGAAAATCTAACCTCTGAGATAAAACACATTCTACATTTGTTAGTTAGTTTTTTCTATATCATATATCTATATTCTATATCATTCACAGACTAGACCTATTCTGGTTCTCAATTATCAAGTTTCAAAATAAAGATGATAATTATAATGAAAACAACTTCAAAACGGTAGGGTACTTTGAAAGTTTTAAATAGTTGATATGATATGCTAGATCAATAGTGATGAACCTCCCATTGTGTAGATCCTTTCTCTCATATGGAATTATGGATGAAACAATATCTTGATTACATTTTATGTACAGAATGTAATATATGTATATATTGCTTTGAATACAGTAAAGTACAATGTTTTTCCTGTTGGTTATATCACTGCTATTCTACACGGGGTATTAGTTTGCAGAGTTGGGTGCAGTTTACGATGTAACTCAATAGACCCTGGACACAGACTCCCCCTCCTGGCAATTCCTTGGTGCAACTTAGCTTTCAAAAGGGACAAATAATCTGCTTGGAGACTGGTATTCCGACTGAGCCATCTAACAGCTTATGAAAGAAATAACGATACCTCTGTACCCTATATTACCCCCGCAGTTCCTTCAGAGTCTGAGATCCCATGACCAGAATAACACCCGTTAAATGTGTATCATTCTTTTCAGCCTCTCTAACGGCAGACATGTTCACCGGGTCCCTCTACCCAGGAGAACTTAATGTCGAGGGAGTGGATGTTTTTTGGTCAACCGATGACAAGTGAGATTCGTTTGTATCCTCCATTGTTTTATATGGTAACTTAAGGCCGAATTTAGTCCTGCCGCCGGGTAATTCACAGATACAATTTGGGGAAATAAAGGTCGGTCGGTGATGTTCTCCATTAAGATATTGATGTTCTTTATCGGTGGCACTCCAAGTCATTGAGGCCTTTACACCTGAAGACCAATTGTATCATATGTACGCACTGACTATCCACATTTAAATGACCTTGAAAACAGGGTGTTTTGTAAAATCCGGGAATTCTTCGCCGACAATTCTAAAGCGCCGTGAAATCGTCAGAGGCTTCAAAAGTTGGTAGGTGGTGCCATGTTATACAGTCTGGGGTGGAGAAGTCGGTGACCGGAGTTGCATTTTGAACATCTGTTTATACATGTACCAATATTTTATCGGATGTGCGTAATAGTCAGGCAGATGTGTAGGATTTTTTAATCTTTTGTCAAAATCAAAAGTGGTAAACTTGGCCTTAACTGCCGCAGTAAATGTTTTAGGTATTATAGTTTTGTAGTCCATTAGAAGCGATGATTCCTGAATTTAGCAAAACGGCTAGAAATCAGACGTGGGCATAGATATGATGTAAATATGAGGGCTTTGTTGATCCTAGAGGTGACCTATTTCAAAGTAGCTTGAATTAAACATCTTGACACTTGACGATTCTGTAAATGTTAAATCATCAACCACCTGGTCTTTTGGCAAAAAACCTGCTATAGTATGAGTACATGGTGAATGATGTATGGCTCTTGAAGGGTTAAAGGTCCCCGCCTTTAAAATCCGTCCCTGTGTTTTAATCATTTGAATATGATTTTATTGGCCAGGTTGTAACTAGGCAGGGCAGTAAAATCATTATTGTCATTCAGTGTTCTAAGTTATAAAATTCCTGAAATGTTTACACTAGATGAAACAACTAGTCCAAAATTATAGGCTATTCACTCTAGGTCATGGCTCACATAGAACAATCGAATAACCAATATTCAATTTATGCATATTTTAGATTTGACGCGGCTGACCTTCCAGCCAGTATAACGATGAAATTATCGAACGATGGAGACACACGATTGGCCACAGTCAAGATACCACCGCAGCAGCTGCTGGAGGCGCCACCGTCGTCGAAAAGCCGTTATTGTGGCGCTATTTACGGCATAATGTATATCTTCTTTGATCCTCAGTACACCGAGGTAGCGGTGCACGACAACACGTACATACAACGCGTCACTCTAGTCTGCGACGCAGCCGGTAAGTCCCCCATAAGGCCAAGTTTACACCTGTCCACGGAAAATGCGCTGATAAAATATCGGGAAGGATAGCACCGGTCGGTGGTGCTACCAGAGAAATTATAATAGGTCCTGTTAATCAGTGACACTGCATGAAATTGAAGTATTTACATCCCATGACTAATACACATTATCTTCAATAAGGCCACTTTAAAAAAACAACTTGTTTCTCATCACCGCGCGCGTCAGCAAAAACGTTTTTAGGCCACTTTAAAAAAAAACACTTCTTTCTCATCACCGCGCGCGTCAGCAAAAACGTTTTTAGAAGATTTTTTTTTTTTTTTTCCATAGATGAGATGAAAATTTGATAGAAATCATGAAAAATATGAGTATTTGGTATCAAATTAAAGCTCCTGATGTAAGGAATGCATTCAATGTGGTTATATGGTTGGCAAAAGTGATGCATCAAGTGGTGTCATGTAACCAATTAAGGGGGGCATCCACCAACCACGACAAGGCTACGACAGCTCTAAGATTGGAAGCCTTGTCGTAGCCTTGTTGAGGTTGGTGGACCCAAGTTCCGACAAGATGCCACAACAAGGCCATGACAGGCTGCGACATGAAGCTTGTCCGGGGCCTTCCAACAAGGCTACGACAATATAGAACATGTTCGATTTTTACTACGACTAGACCTTTGTCAGGGAGTGTTGTGGATTTCTCAATATCACTGTCGTAGTGTGTCGGAACCACGGGTGCCTTTTTTATGGCAACCAGCAACGTCTACGACACGCCACGACACCGCTGTCCCGACCCTGCTCTTCTCACGACAAGGCTGCGACAAGGCTACGATTGGAACTTTCATGTCGTAGCCTTGTCGGGGTTGGTGGACGCCCCCCTTTAGAGTAAAACCCCACTTCTGGGACACCCCACAGGCTGTGTTGGTGGACCCCAGTTCCCGACAAGAGGCTACAACAAGGCCATGACAGGCTGCAACATGAAGCTTGTTGGGGGCCTTCCGACAAGGCTACGAAAATATTGAATATGTTCGTTTTTTGCTACGACTAGACCTTTTTCGTGGAGTGTTCTGCATTCCTCGATATCACTGTTGTAGTGTGTCGGAACCATGGGCACCTTTTTAATGGCAACCAGCAACTTCTACGACACGCCAGGACACCGCTGTCCCGACCCTGCTCTTCTCACGACAAAGCTGTGACAAGGCTGCGATTGGAACTTTCATGTCGGCACTTGTTGTAGCCTTCTCGTGGTTGGTGGACACCCCCCTTTAGAGTAAAACCCCGCTCCTGGGACACCCCACACGCTCCTGACACGCCATGACACTCCATAACAAAGGTCCAGTTGTAGGAAAAGTCAAACATGGCCTTGTCGTAGACTCTTGTCGGGAACTGGGGTCCACCAACCACAACAAGGCTACGCCAAGTCCACCAATCGTAGGCCTGTCACGGACCTTGTCGGAATGCCATTGTTGTAGCCTTGTCGTGGTTGGTGGACGCCCGCCTTTAGCCCTTTTCAGAAGCCTGCCTCCACTAGTGCAGCATGCTAAGATAGCCTGACACGCTCCGACATACTCCAACACTCCCAGGCAGGGACAATGAATGCCTTAAGGCACTCCCATGCAGGGGAGGAGGAATGGGACAAAATTCATAGACTTTCTAAATATTGTCAAAATAATTGAAAAGATGTGCGGAAAAAATATGTAGGAATTTATCTCACCCGTCACATTGACTATTGGGCTAACATCTGTGACATAATCTCCCATTACACACAGTAAAATGAGTGAGATATTAGGAACTTACAGTGAGACTGCAAGATATGACCTAAATAAGTGTCTGAAGTCCATATTATTACACTTCAAAAGTTATCTCTGACCCAGCAAAAAAAAAAAAAAAAAAAAAGCGCCCTCGTCATATTTTTTTTTTTTTTTGGAGTGGCCTAATAGAATATTTTTTTAAATCGGCAACCATCACGATCGTTGAGTGGGTTTGCTTTTGCCATTTGCACTCACAAATATCGGTCAGCGGTGCCAGATTATGTATTTGTCCCTCTATATAAGTGTTGGGGGTAAACTGGGCTTGAGCCATGTTCCCATCTGCAGATTTTGTTGGTACCAATAAACATGTTGGTCAATACAGGTCTACCAACCTTATAAAAAATTTAAAAAGTCGGCGAATTTCTTTGTTCCGACTAATGACGTTTTATTATACAACCAACAAATGTATTTCTTGCGAGCGGATTCAACACAGATTGATTTTATCAAGGAGGCATGGAGTCAAGGGTTCAAAAGCAATTTGCGATGAACTCTATAAAGTTGGTTGGCAAATGGAAATTGAAATTTTCAGGATTTTAGCACTATAGCTGACAAAAGGATCGGTAACTTGTAGAATCCACTTATTCAAATATAAACCTGTTTCCACTCCCCCCTGATTTTGAGACTTTTTTTTTAGTAATTCCCGTGTAGCACCAAAGAAATGAAAAATAAGTGCTAGTGATCTATATTCCGATTTGGGGCGGGTCTTTGTTCTGAATGAAATTAATCCAACAAAAATTGATTTTGTCTTGTATTAATTGCGTCGAGGGTTCAAAAGAATTCACAATAGAGGATTGGTCGGCAAGTGGATACAGATCATCGATAAACAAAAAAGCTGACCTTTTGAATATGAATTAGATTGTTAGGTTCCTAAAATCGCTGATCGTTTTGTTGACAAATGCAAAAACACTTCTACAGGTGCATTTTCCGAGAAATGAGTTTCCATGATAATAAAGATATTGACATTCATCATAATAGCCGTCAAATTCGGCGGGCTTGTAACGTGTGGTTTGTTTCCAGATATTGTGGGCCTCCTGGACGCCTGGGTGCCCGAGCCTACTGTATTGTGGGAAGGTGTACCCACCATGGTAACATTCAAAGCCACTATCAGTTCAGCTGCCCTCAACTGCTCAACCGTGGTAAGAGGCTTGTAATCTTAGAATTGCAGTTTTACGCGCCAAATTTAGTAATGATCATATCTAATAACTAGAGTTATCTACTGTGTCGTTTTGCTTTGTCCTGCCCCTTATGTTCGCATTGTCCTGTTTGCTTTATGATGGTAAATGGAAGGGCGATAGTGCTTGCAAATAGATTGGGCGAGGTGGGGGGTCAAATCGTTCAGAGATTTAGCCATCGTACTTCAAGGACTTATCAGAACTGAAGTATCTCTTTCTTGTACTCGTCCATGCCAGGGTGACTTCAGCATCAAGGTACAACTTGGCGCGGGACCTGAGCAGACGCTGCCGGGTACCCTGTCAGGATCAGGTGAGTCAATTTCCTCATTTGGGTTGGGTTTTCTTTCGTTTTCCTTTTTTGAAATAATCATATAATTCGCCTTGAGAGATCGCCTTCTACTATAGATGCGTGTCCATTGATGTTTAGTTCTAGATATTTTCAGTTATTAAGAAAAGGAGAAAATACACGAAGAAGAAAATAATTGAAACATAATAGGTGTCTAATCTGATAATTGTTACGAAGCGAATACTAAATACTGGGGTTTGTCTTGGGACAGGGAGGATTTTCACGAGTCTTTGAGTGAGTAACAATTATCTGATTAAATGTCTGGTCGATTTTCCTTTCATCATGCAACTTCAAATATTTTAGATTAATTAGAAATTATGTGAATTTGCCATTCAAACTCCAATCTGGACACACTGACCAGGTCCATTCTTGTGATATATACACATCCATACATTAACATTTAGCCTCGCTTTTGCATTAGTTACAGTGAGTAGTCAACGTAGGCCATACATGCCACACAGGTCATTACATAATATTTCTTGAACACCGTGAAATATGATTTATGTAGGATAAACTGAGAAGAGGATAGTAACCATGAGACTGATGTGTAAAAGTGTATAATAAAGATGACATTGTATTTTGATATTTCTTACGTTTCAGATTTTACTGACTGTAGGGTAACAGTGACTCGTTCAGTCGAGCTATCAGCTCCCTCATCTAGCTGTGCTACTAGTAATACTCTGAAAGTCACCTTGACAGCCCCACCAGGTGGGGACTGGGACGCAAATAATGCAATCACAATCAGTCTGCCGCCATTCAGGTGTGGGGAAACAGGTAATGTGTAGAAACTTATTACCTACTATTTTAAATCTCATAACTGCATTCTGAATACCCTTGATAAGGTCTGATCTTATCTTGGCTATAGTAACGTATCTATTATTTATTACAACGATATTTGAGGACGCTATTCAACCAGAAATGCAATATCCCAGAAACCCTAATTTCTACATCATACATGAAAAATGTCATTTCTTGAGGAATAGGAAGATACCAAGTATTCTGATAAATTAATGGGATACTCATATAGAACTAAGAAATGAATATGTCTTTCTCTCTCTCTCTCTCTGTCTCTCTCTCTGTCTCTCTGTCCCTCTGTCTCTCTCTCTCGTTTTACCCATCTCTTCATTCAATCTAAGGGTTGTCCATGTGCTCGTCTATCGATGGTATCTTATTTTGTTAA
Source organism: Alentia gelatinosa (assembly GCA_950022655.1). Lineage (NCBI taxonomy): Eukaryota > Metazoa > Annelida > Polychaeta > Phyllodocida > Polynoidae > Alentia > Alentia gelatinosa. Next base: position 77,939,540 of record OX465579.1, on the reverse strand, counting down.
TACTTATATTCATGTTTGAGGCTATGCCTTATTTCACACACCTTTCGTTTACATGTTACTTTGAATTGTAATATCATCTATGTTCAGAGAATTGAAGTAGTTCAGAGTACGTACATAATCTAGATCTGCCATTTGATTTCAGGCAAGGTGGACATCAGTCCCACCTCTCTAAGTCTGGTATCGGCGACGAGTTTAGAACTGGGGTGGCCAATTGCCTTCACCTGTATGGTGGATGTAGTGGTATCTAACAAATACTTCCCCAGGCTGGACTGGCCCAGGTTTCTGTTTGAACTCTTCCTGTCTCTGGACAACAAGAAGGATGTTGATGACTACACCATCGCCTACACCATCACTGACTGCGAGAAGGATGAGCTTAGCAAAGCATTGGGGAACACAACTAATGTATTAACCCTTAAAGATGATGGTCAGTATTTTTTATGTATCAAACATAAAGGAAGGTAGTTGGTGATATTTTTAGATTTGAAACTCCATGATATCCATCAAGATATGAAGATGAAGATCTTAGTAGTTCAAGTCGTGTATAATGTACAAGCATGCAGAAAATAGCTGTATGTGCACATTGGTCTATATGCTTACCAATTTCACTGGTATGTATACTAAGATGTAAATGCATCCAACACATGCCAAAACCTTATTCCCATGCATATTTTCAGTTGGGTTCACCCTGCCAAGTACATGGCTGTAGTTGAACCTAGTTAGACATACAGTTAGACTGTATGTGCCTATTGATCTAGATGCGTTCTGCTTTCTCCTCTATGATATGATGTAGATGCTGGCAGATCGTGGAATACGGTTGCTATCTATAAGTGCTATATTGTCACGTATATTTTCGGTTGGGTTCACCCTGCCCCGGACTGGATTGGAGCAGTTCTGTGGTAAGCTGGTGTATGCGTGTAAATAGTTGGACACGTACAACTCCTTCACGTATGACAGCATCAGGGGGCAGATCAGGACCTAGGGTTGTTCTTTACAAGTACTTTATTGTCATGTATATTTTCAGTCGGATTCACCCTGCCAAGGACTGGGTTGGAGCGGTTCTGTGGGAAGCAGGTGTATGTCTGTATAGAGCTGGACACATATGACCCGTACCCGTATGACGGTATCAAGGGGCAGATCGAAGAGACGATTGAGACTGACGCCTCTAATGTTATCTGTACCACGAGCCCTGTGAGTTTGGACACTGCTGACCTACTCAACTGTACTGACATCACCGTAACCACCCAGCAAGAGTGTAGGTATATTTTATGATGAATTCAGAAATAATACTCCTATCACGTTATATACAAAAAGAGAGAGACCAACAGATGTATACAAGAGAATATCAAGTACGTTTTGTGAATAAAGTCACATTCACAGACCGTGTTATCTTTGGTCTTTACCGATAATACCGGTAAGTACTAGATACAAGGAGACTGTCCTATAGTAGGAACAAAATTTCTCTCGAGGTATTCCAAAGTTAGAGAAAGTAACATTCATACATCGTCGAAGAGAATTCTCAGACAAAACAAATCGGTGGAAAAAATAGAGTAACTTTCTTTCATTGGTACTTGATTCCCCATTTCCTACACACATTCAATATCGACAAAAATGGAACTTTCTTAACCTGCGATAGTAAAAGAAGCAATGACCACCCTTATCAAGTAACTGCAATTGCTATGTTTTCATCCCTCCAGTTTCCAGCTTGTTTTGAGAGTTGTTTTAAGTAAAGTATTGTATTATGAGATAAAAGCTAACGACGGCTTTCCCATTTTTATGCAACATATTCTAGTCTTTCTAAATGCCAACAGCAGCAGTAATTCGAGAAATTTGCGAGAAATAGGTCGTCTTATTTTCCTGTGACCACAGTGTCCATGTGATCACCGGTCTAAAAATCATAAGCATTTGATCTCTATTAAGATTACAATGATGAAAAGGCGAGACAAGACCCTGATCATATTTTTTAAGTCGATGAAGTAAGGACCAGAAGAGGTATAAATATAACATTGGCTGCACCTAAAATAGAATAATTTAGACACTTATTGATCTATATATATATATATACAATGTTAAGCTTCGATACCCTGCAAATTGTACCAGGCGAAAAGTTTAAATATAATGTGAAAAGGGAACTTCATAATGCAATAGAAATATAAGAGGATAGACGTCCTGAAGAGAGATGACTGGTGAAAAGACCTAAACGTACACTATATGCATGAGAATAAAAGATTGTAATGTAATGTAACTGTACATTGTAACGTGTAGTGGTATATTGTTATGTGTTGTCCTGCCACTTTTGATATTGTTATGATTAGAAACCTGCGTGGGAGATCGCCTGGATACAGGGGAATGCACAGACTATCAATATATTCCTTTTTTCCCAAATAAACTTGTGAATTTCTGATAATATGATTGGTATGTGATTGATATACTGAGGCCGCGTCTATTCTAATAATAAACTTTTACATTATCGTATAGTGTCGGTGGAGATTATTGGAGACGTTGAAATGAAGAACGAGGGAGGTAACCCAGTGAACGCTGTCCTGAATAACACAGACATGGTCTTCACTTTTACAGTGAGAAACTTTTCCTTTTCCTCAGTATTTTTCTAATATTCTTCTGTAGAAAAAAATACTTGGAAATGAGTAGGAAATATTTTATGATCAACAACATGTGGTGTTTGATGGAATAAAACCGGTCTGATTTTGTGAGGAATTATTTACTCATCATCATTAAAAATGTGTGTTGGCTTCTGGAATAGTTTGTTCACTACACTAAGTAATGTGCTTCATGTATCTTAACGGTATCTTATATATGAGGACCTCACCTACATATACATAATATTACCATGATTACGATCTACACGGTTGCATTCTCCGCATAGTTGACAGGTAGTAATATCCCAGTGAAAACGAGGATATTGCATAGGAAAATACGACCATGAAGATCAAAATCAAAGTAATATTGTATTTATCATCCAGCATTCCAGATATAAGTAATCAAAGGAAAAGCAAAATCGCCGCTGCAATATCATGTAACATGTAAACGAAAGGTGTGTGATTTGTACGCACTACTCTGCAGGCAAGGGACTATATTTCCGTTTTTCTCTATCGCGCATGTTTTTATTTGGTATGAATAGCACAGATGTGAAGTAGATCTGAATGGCTTTCAGGTGGGAGTAACTAATCGATACAGTGAGCTGCTCACTACTGCTCCCGCCCCTGGTAACTTTGAGCTGGGCCTGATGCTCGTCAAACCTGATGGCTCTAAGGAGCTCAACCTGACCTCATTCCTACCCGCTTCCCAGGGCATCTACCAGACCCTGGCCATTGATGCAGGTTATACACTCACGTATGGACTAACCGGTAAGGGTATAATTTGTTATCAAGCAAATTGAAAAGGTTCAATAGAACTCAAATACAAAAATATAGAGTGGTACACAGTGGAACGAGCTACCAAATAGTGTAAAGAATATCAATAATATCCTAGACATTTAAGTCAATTGAAGAAACAACTAAAGAGCAGAGGAGACAACTATTGAGTAATATAGCCTTCAGATTATATGAAATACCTAAGCCATTGAGATGATCCTTTTTTTTAATTGTATATATGTTGTTTAGGATGGTCGCTACAAGGGAATGACTACTAACCTTTTAACAAATTTACAATGTCCTCCCAAATCTGAAACCCAAATATAAAATGATACAGATCACGCATCGATAGACCAATACATTCTTAGAAGCCATCCATGAAATACATATGCAGTGAGTGGGGAATAAAACCTATTGGAAATTTGATTAATATCCTTTTGATAATTATGAAATGATATCAAAAGCATATACATGTATAGTGAACTAACATGTGAGTGCATTCATCCTCTTTTTTATGAAGCACAAGGAAAATTTATTATTTGTTACATGAAGTATATGGAATATTGCAGATACTGTAAAACAAATACATATATTTAAGATTTTTTTGGTGTTTTTTTACCGGAAATCGAAAAAGGAACAGAATTATTATATAATCAGAGGGACCAATAACAGAATCTGAAAAAAGAGTGATACGAAAGCTGCATGCTGAAATACCCCCGATACTTGTTTTTGTATACAGTGACTGTGCCCAAAGAGGAGTTTACAACGGATGGTTTCTGCACTCGGTATGAGGAGACTGGAGTACAACTACAGATTAGTCTGTCCCACGTTAGCGCTACTGGTTATACAGCCGCCCCCAGCCCAGCCCTAGCGCTTCTACCCCTCGCCTGTATGCCTAGCTGTGAGTATAAAATTCCTTGTGAGAATGATTCATATTTCAATATAATTTTAATATTACCCCACCTCATATTCCTTACTTCACATGATGCTTTACATACCCAACCACTCGTCATTTCCCACCTACCCACATCTTAATTTTGAATATCTCACTTCGTTCTTGTCTCACTTTGTTAAGCCTCTTTTAGTATATTTCTTATATATTCTATCATACAAATTATCCAATCAATTCAAATATATCTCATCACTTCACTCCTGCCTCGTCTTATGTGTCTCCAGGTATCTAGTCATGACACAACTACATTCGTTCCTACGTGTTGCTCTTGAGAACAATGATTTTAAAAGAACTGTTTGTCTTCACAGTGGCGCCGGAGTTAACCCTGCAGCTACCCTCCGGCCTGACCCTCTACAGTAAGAACCCCTCCGTCACCTACGACCTGCCGTTCACGGTGACCCTGGAGGCGTACTCCGCAGACCCCCCTCCTGACACCGCCAATATCAACCTGGTGTTCTACCTGGTGGTGCTGGCCAACCGCAACCTGGAGGGCCGTGCGTACACGGACGAAGTCCTCCAGATCATCACAGGAGGGGCTGGCGGGTGTGCGGCCGTACTGTCTAAGACGGTAGATGACAGTCTGTCGACGTCTGACGGACAAACGGTGACTTTACATGGGAAGGGTACGTAGTTGTAAGGTGAATGCTTATAGTTTAAGTGTTTTTATAGATGCATGTGCACAAGTATAAGGGGCCATTAGTAAAGTACAAATGCAGTTGCTTTTTAGAATGTTGCCCCCCCCCCTTCCTATCTATCTGGTATGCAATAGAATAAGACGCGAAGGGAAATATAATGTATATTGTGAACAAACATTCTGTTTGAACGAAATGCAATCATCATCTTAAAACATTGACTCCTTACCCATGAATAAGAAGAGCAAAGCTAGGTTAATATTCATAATCAGAGTAGACGGTAGACAAAGTAGATCCTATGATCTCTTGGGGAGGGTACTACTATCGTTGAGATTGTATCTAGAAATACTGCAGGCATTTGTAGGTCATGATAGTACCAGTGAAGACAGGTCAGATTATTTGGGTAAAAGGAATGTGGTAAAGATGGTGACATTATCACAACTTTATGAGAGATGGGGAATACCTTCATGAACAGATAAAAGTAAATTTCTGTACTACTTCTGGTAAGTGGCTTCAACAGTCAAGAAAATGTTATTCACAGAAAAAACTTAATAATACACTTCACGTCCTATCTACAAGTGACTGGCACAAAATGGACATGACTTATGAAATCACTTAAAATACCATGAGTTGGTGTGGTGGGAACTGAGACATTTCACAGTATGCATTATGATTTACTTTTCCTCGTAGAAATAGTAAATAAACAATTCTAGATGTCATAACACCGTCTGATCAACTCCAAGTATTTGATATTCTCTACTTTCTCTCTATTATATTTCAGTATCTATCGAGATGCCCCCTATCGGCTGTACCTGCGTCAACATTGCCAGTGGGAGTAAACAAACTGTACTGGGCGTCCAGGCCGACAGTTCCTCCTTCACAGCTGCTTCAGACTTCCCCAAAACTATTCTGGATGGGGTTACTTTCTCCTGTAAGCGCATCACTATACAAGCTTCTTCATCGATTCATTCACAAAAAGTATATTTATGGGAACTTGCTACAATCTCCCATACCATAAAAATTTTAGAACCTAATTTTAGAACCTAAATATTTTTCAAGTTACGAATTTAAATATAACTTCTGTTTTTTCATAAAAATCAAATATAAACCTAACTGCTGTACCGTATGGAATTAGCAACTGCTTTTCCTGAGGCTACCTGAGCTCCCAAAATACAAGCAGCAGTATTTAAGATATGCGATTATAAAAAGCTCATAAAACACTGTAAGTTCAAAAATATATCACAAGCTTCTGTATACAACACAAGGATTATGCCTGCAAGGTATCCTCATATAACGTAGATGAAAATGATAGATGGGGACGCTCGAATATATAGTTTATCCCTTTATTTCAAACAGGCTCCGCACCCGGCAATAGCGTGAACCTAGTCCTGACCAGTAGTTCAGCCATCTCTTCACCGTTAGTGCTCAATGATGGGCTGGACATCAGCTCCCTCTCTGTCACTACGAACACACCCACTCACGGCTACACCCTGGAGATCTGGTTCTCCCAGGATGCACTGCTACAAGAAGCCATTGACCAGAATGTGGGCAGCCAATCAGGCACCACGGATCAGTCCTTCTCTGACGTCATCTCGCTATTGACCTATCAGGCGGCCCGGTTTTGTCACGTGAGCAGTATGTTTTTGCTGGCTCGCGTGGTGAGCACGGTGTCGGGGTCAGTGGAGCTGAACATCCTGGATAATACCTACACACAGCCCATTGAACTCTCGTGTCCAGGAGGTAAGATTCTGAATATCATTTATGAGAAAATGTTAATGAGTCGTCAATAAATTTCAATTTTAAGATTGACAACATTTTATTATGAACACAGCTCTTATATTTCTTATAAGATGTCCCAATTGTTCTGGGGTCCCTTGGCGCATTATAACCTCATCAAGTCAGATCCTTGTTACATGCCTAGAATTATCAAATCAACGACGGACTTCTTGTCACCAAGGTTATGGTTAGATTCATATATATTCACAAATACCTTGTAACAGTATTGTGATTTGAATTTTGGGAATTTAATTATCTAAAAAATACCAGCAGAAGAGGAAAAAGCAAATAGCTAACATCGACATAATTCACTGATTTCTTTACATGTTTTGGTATACTGGAATATTTATTGTGAATTGCTCTTAGATCATAGATTTAGTTGGTTTTTTTTGTTTATTTTTTATTTAGTATAAAGTGGTACAGATTCATCCTGTATTGGGCGTTCATGCTCTTTGGTTGTCAGAAATTTAGAATTAAGCATTTCGCCATGTGATATATCGGTTTAATTGTTACATCTTGTGCTGACAGATATTTTCCGGATGGACTCCGTCTCCGGCCTCGAGGCGGCGCTGGTGGGCTCCGGCGCCGGGGTCACTAACAAGGTCAAGTTCGCCGTGACCGTGAGCAACGTAGCCGGGATCAACCTCACTGTGGGCGAATACCATCTGCCCAACTTCCACTTTGAGGTAAATCCACGTTTTTGTGGGTGTGTGTGCATCCACATTGCTATGTGATGTTATTTCCAGTCTGAAGCCACTCCACTGTCAAACAGTTATTTCTGATACTCATGGTGCAGTATGATCCAAAGGCAGACTGGCCTCGAAGGAATTTGGAATTTCCAGTTCTCTGATTTCATGGGCTGCTTGTGGATGTCTTGATTATACATGTTCTTGAATTTTCTTGGTTGGTTCTTACTTGATACTTTAACATTCGCTGAGAGTTTATATATGCTAGGCTGATTTGCCAGATACGGAATAGTGAAAAACAAATAAAAAATAAAATGTACAGCAGATATGGAAAGCCAGAATTACCAACAAATGAATCGTTTATACGAAATGAAACCATGTGTTCCGAGATTCTGAACAATCTTTTCTAATGGTTTCATAGCTAGTATATTTTCTAACCCTGCCCACACCTATTTGATCGTTAAATGTCTTGTTATCCGTTACCTTTTTCTGCTTACTCAGCTTGCGGATTACCCCAGCAATGACGTGTCAGGGACGTCATGGTATGACCTCATCGTGACGTCAGATGGGGGGCTGAACGTCGCCATGCCAGAAGACACACCTGTGACGTTTACCCTGGAAGCGTCGCGGGCGATCCCCAACACCTACTGTGATAATGTGAACCTAGGCGTTAGGTAGGTAGCCCATACACTCATAGTGGATGTGTGTTTATCTCACCCCCTGGTACAAGTTTAGCTATAGGAATGACATAAAACACGTAAAGTGACAATACCCTGCCATGGTCGTGGTGGAGTGACGCGTGATGTCATAAGTGGCTGACTAATTAGCGGCCAGGATTTGAGAAAGTAGACAGGACATAAGCATGGAAATATATATTTTTCTAACTGAATTTGCACAAGTAATTTGAATTGTTCTGTTATTGTGTTGCTATTATACGTCCGACATAGGAGTGAGATAACTTGCTTGCTCTCTCCCCTGGCAAATCCTTCAACTGTGAGCACACCCATCACCTACTGTGATAGGGTGAAGCTGGATGTCAGGTACACACTGATAGTGTGGTTGTCTGTAGGTCATATACATCAGCAGGCAGCCTAAATGATCTTGAACTTTGCCAGGTATTCATAATCGAATAGATCTATATTCAATTTAAAAGTATCATGCCTAGTATCATGTCTGCCGCCGCCTACCCTTCCTCTTCCTTCCATCTCGCCTGCTAGCTTCACCCTTATTTGGCTGAAGGAGAAAAAAAGTTAGGAGTATACATTTCTAGTCTGGCTCCGTCGACAACCCCTGTCTTACTATGTTAAATGCTAACTATTCTAAAACAAATCATATAATCTTAAGTGAACACAAAATAATATATCATTGTAATATGCAATAAATTGGGCATATATTTAAATGTAATAACCTTAATGAAATAGCTGATCAGGAAATTGGAAAGAAGCGAACGTAGTATACCTGAAAATAGAATGCCAACTCAACATGGTCTTGCGGGTTCGTAATGTAAATTTGGTCAATGGAGAATTTTAACTGTTTGTGTTGCAGTAAACTAAGAGTGAGTCTCTACCCTGGACTGGGAATGGGAGAAGGTGTGTTCGACGCCGTTCCGCTTGACAACTACATCCTTCTCCCTCTCACCTGTACTACAGGTAGGTCTATGAAGTCAAGGAGTAGAGAACTGAAAGTCCAATAATCTTCATAGGTATGCAGGATATCTAAAGCGGGTATTCCACCAGGATGCATGATCTAAGACGATTCAGAGCGATTTGGTTACACGCTTTGTTGACTTGCTGGACCACTATGGAAGAGCTGCATGTGAGCGATGATAAGTGATTCGTACAGAGGGGCAATGAGGCAAGCAGATCTAGCAAGCTGTAGTTGATCCAGCAAGATCTAGCAGGGCACTAGGAGACGCTGCCCGACCCTGTTAGAAAACAGAAATCGAGCTGATGGAATCAGCAATCAAATTGGTGGCATCGTCTTGTGGAATAAACCAATATAGTCTCTCGTCACAATTAAGTAACTATGTGCTGTACTGCATATGGCGTTTTCTGTCGCTGTAGTCAAATGATTCATCTGGCTAATCCTAAGCATTAGTTCCAATATTATCATAAAATAACTAACCTTTCATCTGTAGGTTACCTTGATTTGGCGGTCGGGACTTTCCTGGTGACTACTGACACACAAATAGACCGACTTGAAGTACGAGTAAGTACAGATAAATTCATTCACCATACCTTTACAAATATACACCCTCTAATATATAGCCTTCAGTAAATATCATCCAGTAGCACTAGACAGTTGAGATGAATATTAGTGATATTACACATATTCTAAATATTTACTTTACTTTAAATTTTTATTAGCAATTGTCATTTTCCAACTGTCTTCATTACCTTTCAAATAGATTATCTCGGCTGTTGATCAATAGACTGACGAGTATTCAATGGTTGATATTTATGATTTGAAAGTCTGTCGCTGAGAGTAACACTTTAAGTATTTGGGGATTTAACAAGTTGCTATTAAGAGTAACTCGGTTGAGGAGTCCTTAACCTTTTAAGAATTGCACATCATTGTACATGGTACATGGAGCATAACTTATTGTGACGCTTGAATGGCAAGCTTCGGTAGTCTTTTCGGCCCATTTCAATTTTGCGTCAGCAGAACCAAAACGTTCATCAGTGGTTCCTGACTAGATTGGTGATTGCCAATGGAAACGGGCTTTTAGGGTAACTCAAAAGGTCTCCGCCAATAGAAATGTTTGTAATGTTATGATAATTTCTCAAAAACAAACATACGGTATTATTATCTGGCCGTCTTTTCTGGCCATATCCATGGGAATGCCAAACAGCATTTTTCAGCTGTATCTACAGGTGTACCATATGGCATTGCTTGCCAGTAAAGGGCCTATTATTGGGAATTCCTGTTTTCACAGTCTGTTGAGTACCTCAGCTGATGAGCCGTTAGGTGTTTACATTTCACATTTTGACAGTGTTTCATTAAGATTACCTCAGCTGACAGGTCTTTAATGTATACTCTAACATTTTGAAAGTCTGTCGCTAAGAGTGCCACGGCTGACTAGCCTTTAAGTGTTTATATTTTGCGTTTTAACAGTCTGTCGCTAAAAGCACCTCGGCCGACGAGTCCTTCAACCTGGAGGTCTACTTGTCACGCGACAAGACACTGGATGCTGACCAGGATGTGCTCGTTTTCTCCCAGTCCTACAGCAGCACGGCCACCCTCACCAACCTCCCCCTCACTGTGAGTGTCCTTACTACCATTCTTACATTGTACAATGGATGATTAATAAATACTGAAATAACCCGAAAAGTATTTTTAACTTTGTTATTGTGAGAAAAGAATATCTAGAATTTGTATGGATATATATATTTCCTTATCACGACTATTGAAATTTTTGAAAATTCCGCTCAATATGATCACTGATGGGATACTGATAGTATTGAATACTAGATATTGAGCTACAAGTATATGCTTCCAGTAGTTATGCCATTATACTTGATTCATCCAAATTAGACTTTACTTTTTGCCATCGAGTAGAATCTGATTTTATTTGGTCAAACTTTGTGGTCATATTTCCTTATTCAGGATGTGCCTGCTGTGTATGAGCCCTGTCAAATTGTCTACTACATCGCTAGACTGGTAGTAACACAAGAGGTGGATACAGACTACACAGACAACGTAAAGGCGGTGCCCTACACTATGCCCTGTGTCGACGGTCAGTATAAGCCCTGTCTTTTTCATTCATCATATTACTTTTGTATACTACGTTTTAACATGACTAAAGGTATATGATTAAAGGGTGGGGGAGGGGAGACAGAGTGACCCAGGATCACAGTTATAATCTAAAGTAGGGTAGAGGAATGGAATAAGAGGTGTGACCCATGCTATAAAATATGTCAAACTAATATGGATTAGCTAAGGTGACCTTGGGTTAAGACTACCTTGGAATCTGAAAAGAAATAGACTTAATCCTAATTACATCCACTTCCTGAATACCCTTCATTCTACACATAAGAAATCCGCTATTAGGAGGCATAGATTTGAAACAATGAGGGCTTGCCAGTTTAAAGAATATTTTGTAAAACATTAAGGCTAAGATTTGAAGTGATTAAATATATCATTTATATTTTATCTTGTGCGATGATGCTATAGCTTATAACGACTGTTGAAGTAGTTGTTTTTTATATATTAAGGATGAAAGAACATTCGACAGTGCATGGGAAAAGTTCTTTAGTAAAAAAAAAGTTTTCGTTTCGATGCTCAGTTCTAGACCTCTACTCAATCATTAACGTGGTGGTCGATGCTCAGACGACGTTCGTGGTTGGTCAGCCAGCCACCGTACAGTTCGCGGCCCAGGTGCAGAACATGCAGCCAGACCCCATCAGCGAGGGCTCGGTACAGAACCCCAACTTCGTCTTCAAGGTCAGTGATCGAGGCGAACCCCTCTCTTAGGGCCCGTTCCCATTGACCTATTGTTCGTTACCGATCTGTAGGCTGGAACCACCTACCGTAATGGTTAAAGCGGAGAAATAGTGAAGATTTAGTGAACTATTGACATTATTGATAACATAGGTATATATTGAAAGTTAATTGAGATATATAGAGTAAGAAAATATGAATATTGAAGAGAAAGCCCCACGGATGAAGGATGAATACGTGTAGTATCAAAAGTTTGTCTACAGGGTGGGTGGGAAGTAAAATGTTCCTGAGAGTCCGTTGGAAGATGGCGACTGAATCGCATGGGAGGGAGAAGTCACGTGGTTCATGAAAACTCCGGGGGGAGAGTGGAATCTCTCCCATTCACATTACCTCCAATAAGTTGGAGACAATTACTTGTGTAGACCGACCTTCTCATACCATGTCTAGGAGAAAAGGCTTAACCCTGAGTTGGTCTAGAGGGGACCATCAAAATCAAACAAGCAAACTTCCCTTTAATATCTTAGAGAAGAGGAATTATATTTAGTAGCAGGTCATGTTCTCAAGCTCTGTTGTATGGCGCACGTGACATATTAAATTTTATTACTTTGGAACGCGTAAGATTTCCATGCAACATGAAATTATTGTTTCCTTCTAAATTTCTAACTAACTGAATAAGGGGCGATTTATCATCTAACCTGAAATCGAATTACGCGAACTGCAACTAGAGTTATATCAACCTTGATGAGGAATTAGCTGATATTATTGTTTGACATGAACTCACAAATCAGAGCAAAATCTATATGTAAATAGAATATCTTGCGACAAGGTAAATCAAGCCTAATTTCCACTATAGATGTACGCCATGAAGGGTAGTACGTACGACGTCCAGCAGATGGCAGAAGTGACGCCCACCTGGCAGTTCTTCGGGGACGAGGGTCGGCGGGTTTACCTCCACCAGGGGGGGTACCCGGCGGTGGTCAACTTCCGACAGGTGACCGGAAACGTCACCGTGCCTGCCGCCGTGTGCGCACTCGACGTCGACCATCTGGGGATCGGGGTGGAAAGCACCCGGGGGGAGCTTGAGTGCATCCTGCATAATAATTACTACGCATTCCCCTTTGAGTGCGTCACGAAAGGTAAGAAGAGTAAGAAGAACATACTACAATAAGTTGATAGATATACATTTGAATACCGTATTTATCAATGGGGAAAACATAGAGTCAATCTGATGTTAGAGTGTGGATGGCATTATGTGATTATAGGAGACACCTTGTAAGCCAATTCTTTTTTATTATTATCATTGGATCGGCTCGTGTACAATCAAGTAGTGCGGTCTATCGCCTGCCCATTTTCCAAGAGTACGAATACAAATCAACACACCTTATAGAGAATAGGTTCTATGTTATACTTTATGAGTTATTAGAAATCTCTGGCTTTGTTGCAGTCTCCTTCATGGACCTGTACGTCATGCCTGATCGTAATGGTGGCCACCGTTTCCGGTTCCCCTGGACGCTAACGGTGGTTCTCGGTGTGCCGCATGAATTTGTGTTAGAGGTCCAAGCCGACTTTACAGGTATGTGTTGCTTTCATTTGTCTATACTCGACATCTTAATAGTAACTGGAAATGTGAGGGTCAAGTTGTGTATAATCATGAAAATAAAGATGAATATAAGAATTCGCCTTTATTATATATAGCAGTTTGAAAACTCGCAAATTTTCCTTATGGGCTTTGAATATGTCTATTTGCCATCGTATGAATGGCATCAGTATTGTATATCCCTTGAAATAGTGTCTGCCTTGCTTCTTATTTCAAAGCAGTGTGCTTAGAATACCGGCTTTCCCCCTATCAATGAATCTAGGTTATTGTCTCATAAATATGATACTGGAAGAGGCTCCACTGCAGTGCGATAATACCATGCCAATTTCGTGTGGAAACATTCCCCCTAGAAATATATAGACTATCGGATCATTTTCAGATTAAAGAAAGGTTTTGAATTGACCTCGACCGAGGTTAACATTTGTATAATCGGATCCCAAATAGACCTTAACCCCCATTCAAAACTTGAAAGTAAGAGTGCATTTTAACTATTACAATCAATGTAAAAAGGTAAAACAATCATTTTCGTTATCTTTCCTACTGTCCCATAGTACCTGGGAAACTCACTAATTCATCATAACATGTATTGCAGGCCCTGAGGGAGCGGCGGCCTGGAACCCGCTGCCCACAAACGGCCGGCCTGTGTTTGAGTACACCTTCCTGCTGTACACCGACGACCCGGACGAGGCACCCATCGTTGTTCCTCATAGACCGGACCTCACAGAGATCAACCGTGCAGTGACTAACTCTACAAGATTTATACTCAGTAAGTTACAACTGGCTACATCTTCTCCGACTGTTTCTACGTGACTGATACTCAGTAAGTTATCTGTGACTGCTTCTACATGGTTTATACTCAGTAAGTAGTTTGTTCTCAGTATCTAACCAGTCATCCATGACTACCTCTAAACAGTTTGTTATCCGTTTTTACTAGTCATCAATGACTGCCACACTTTGTTCTTAGTATGTAACCAGTCATCTATGACTGCCACTACACAGTTGGTTCTACATATGCAACCAGTCAACCATGACTGCATATAAACTCACTTTTTTATCACTATGTATCAGTTATCCATCACTGCCACTATACACTTTGTTATCAGTATGTAACCAGTCATCCATGGCTGCCACCTGACACTTTGTTCCCAGTATGTAACCAGTCCACCAAAACAGATTCTATACACTTTGTACTCAGTAAGTTACCAGTCAACCATGACTGACTCTTTACACTATGTTCTCAGTATGTTACCAGTCACCTATGACTGTCTTGATACCCATTGTTCTTGGTGATAGTAGATTTGGTTTTGAAAATGGTGGAAATTGTTCCTTTCTTGTCAGAGGACGCAGCATGTCTAACCCTGGCTGTGAGTAGCAGCGCCAAAACCCATGCAAAGAAGTGCCACTAGTTCGCCCTTTGTTATATAGCCTGCTCTATATATAACGCTGGATCGCAGCGATTCCAGCAGAGCTCTTGTTGCACCTCTTTTGAGAAGTAATGCCTTGGATTCTCACATAAAGCGAGGATTGATTTACTCTTTCATTGGGTGGGTCTTGGTCATTTAGCTTCGGCTACGTGTACCTGACCCATCCAAGTTATCTAGGTTTAGCTAGGGTACCGAGGCTGGGATTTCGATTCAGCTCTCCACATTACATTTTAGTAACACACATTTGCTGAATAAACTATTGTTTATTTCTACTTCTGTGTTGTTGCCTCAGACGAGCATTTAACCTTTACCAGATTAGCAGATCATTTTTGCCAAGTATAATGACCTAACCCAGCGACCGCTACAGTTAGTTATCAGTCATGGACTGATTACCATTAATATAATATACTACAGTAACCATCAGGTTTTTTTTTAGAAATCTTATGTAGGTGTTGTCTACCAATAGGGGCTGTCCATAAATGATGTCATGCTATGTTCTTGATAATTCTTTTAATTTTGTAATGTTGTACTGTGATAGGGTGTGCCATTCTGTGACGTTCTGGTCCATACATCCCCATCATGGCCAAATGATAGTGGTTTCTATTAAAAGAAAGTAATCATCAAAATTACCCTCCTTTTAGTAGTGAACAAATTTACAGAATTGAAACAGTCACAATTTTGGACAGTCCCCTCCTCCCTGAAGTTTACAGTTCAACTGCTATACTTTGAACGGCATATACATATACCTATTTTTGTTCTCTAGTTCCTAGTCTGTCCAAATGGGGGATGGTTGCTCTACCAATGACACTTTGTTCATGGGATGTGCAACAAACTGGAATGGGTTCTCTTCTGCAACGATTTTAATCATCTCCTTTTGGCTGTTGTCACATCAGCCAACGAAAGTGCAGAACTGTCATGAAAACCCCTATAGTATGTATAGAAGAGGGACTTTTCTTGTCAATAAATCAGTTAAGTTTCTTGACACATCGTTGTATATGCCGCGTAACCATAGAGGGGACAGAAAACTAGTCATATTTTTACTTGAAATACAAAAATTCTCATAACTTAGGCTGTAAAAAAGATACAGATTTGCAAAAGGTACCATATTTAACCAGAGACTATGGGCTTTATTGTTATATACATTTTTAGTTTATTGAGATAATTTATCTGTTTGATTTTTGTCGTATTTTCTCAGAAATCATGTTAAAAATTAAGCATAATTTTTGACTTAAAGAATATTAGTGAAGATTCCAATGAATTCCAAATGGGACCAAAATCAAAACTCAGTTTAATCAAGCAGAGATTTCCTTCACAATCATTTTGATACCTTAACCTTGGTTGGACTCAAATCAAAAGGACTGTTTTGTAATAGAAAAGTATCAAAGTATACTTTCTAGAAAAAAACGTTTGAAAATATTAAGGTTGAATATTCAAACAAACAAAACACAAAAAAAAAAGAAAAAAAAAAGGGAATTGTTTATAAAATACATCCCCAGAAATGTTGCTGTTAAGAAGGAAAGAAATGAACAAAAATTGCTGTACAGTTTGCGTCACTATCTAGATGTAACTATTTGAGAAGAAACTGAATAAAATTCTCGTGATACAAAAAAAAGAAAAGTGATAAAAAGTCACATCTTGTGATATCTGCAATATGTCAAAGCACTGTCATAGAAGGCAGAAAATGGGGAAGAAAGGCTTGGTTGGAAATGATGCAATATTTTTATATTGTAATTTCAGAGAATGTTTTTCCTTTTGATATACTTTATAAACAAATAGTTACTTGAACTAATTAGATATGCAGCACAAATCAATCCAAACTGTTTTAAAAAGAAAACACTGTTCGAATCTGGATCCCACCATAGTCCCTAATATGCCTTCCTGATTTATAGTACATCTCGTTTCGAGTTCCTACGCCCTTCTTGTTAAGGTCTATTCCTGCATAAGTAGGGTTCCAGACCTTACAATTCGTTATTCTGTAGTCCTGCCCAGAAGCAATCATAATAGACCATGCAGAAATCTGAGGCATCCTATTATGTCTCAAATAGATCTTACAGAAAAGAGTCTGTTTCTTACATCCGAAGTAAAATAACTAAAACCCTCAGACCACAACCAATACTTTTAGTCACACTATGTTTTATTTTGTCTTTGTATCCTGTAGGTGGTTTCCTGACATTCCCCGTGGGCCTGTTTTCGCACCTGTGTAACAAGCAGAACATGACGCTCAAAGTGGTCGTTGACAACAACAACTACCTGGACGAGACGAACGAGAATAACAACGAGGCCACAATCTCCAAGGTCAAAATCATCGGCAACGAGAACGATAACATTTGTCAGGGTAAGTCTTATCTATAGCTTCCTGAGCACAGATATCCATAAACAGTCTATGAAGCAACCTTACTTGACTCTCTTTTCTATTTTCAACACTAAAGGTATTTATATTTAAGCCTTCATTTAGAAACTTTACCTGTAAGTGACTTGTGTATGAATCACGAATTCCCACTGACTATATAACCCTGGACTTATTCAGCTAATAATAAACCTTCAAAGGAGTTCGTTTTATGTATATTATACCTGCCTTGGAACTCGATAGCTATACATCCATATACCAATGTGTATTCCTATACCCTACTCCATATATCATTTTGTGAATTGATTATAAACTTCGACTAGAATGATTCTGTCAATTTTTGAATATCAGGAGGAAGTACTACATGTAAACTCCTTTCAGGTGCAAGATGGAAATAGGCACTACTAAGCCTAATATTTTACCTCCAGAATAGAAATGAATAAATGATTGATTTACTATCAATAGCCCTTTCTGACTCATAATAACCGACCCATGCAATTAATACTCAAAGAGAACAGTGGCGCTGTAACTCCAAATATTTATCAGGCAACTGAAACTGACTTGTCTTAAGCAGTAGTGATAGATTTCACATTCAGCCGCCTTTATATTGACAATAACAAAGTGGTAGTAGTACATGGAATTGCCACCTTGCAACGGGCTCTCCAGTCATTCCATCTGTATATATACGTGTAGGAGAGGTCCTGCGAGGCCAAGAGTGTAATAAGGACAATCTTAGGGGAACTGTCCTTACGCACAAGGCAGCACAAATCGTCCATAAATGTTTGGTTTTTTTAAAAGGTGACCCTTATCTTCCAATCTCTCGTCCAAATTCAGGCTCCGAGCCCTACTAAGGTATCCCAGGTGAATCAAACTAGAAAGAGCAGCCTTAATCATCAATCAAATTACTAGTGATATCTTTATCAGGGTCTCGCTAATTCAGAGGAAGAACGTCTCAAATATTTAGTTGGATTCATTGATATTTATAAAACAGGAAATTAGTTAATAAAACCTCCACTATGTGACACTACCTGCAGTTGTTCCGAACCCTCCCCCCCCCCCCCCCCCTATAGAGACCCAAATCTGTTTGACGTCTCAGTTGTCCTAGCCAAGGATGAAATTCACTTGTAGGAGACTAATTGTATATCATTTCTCTCCCTATGGACGATAGGTATTAATAAACGTGAATGGTCTCCTCTCATGAAATAGCTAATCGTTGCTGGCGTCATCCCTAGTGGAATCTTCCGCCTCTACCAAATGTTTTAAACGCCCCTAGATTACCAAAGCCTGGCAACATTGCATCACACAATTCTTTTTAGGTCACATGCAACTTATCACCCTACCCGAGAAGGACAACAAACTAAGTTAGTAATCCCTGAAGAGGCAAAAAATACTTGCCGAAGCTATGGATCACACTAACTTCCCACCAATACAATTTCAACCAATTATTATTAGGTGGACTCATGGTTGTCCTGTGTAATCTTCAACTAATACAGATTTAGAATTGAGTGGTTCTCTCTTTTTTTCCAGCCGGGAGGGAACTGAAGGACTGGGGTGTGTCTCACTTCACCCTGCTCCCCTCCTACCGGCGCTGGGCTGAGTATAACATCACGGGCGGCCCGTCCCCGGACATGCAGCTCGAGGCCACCATCGAGTGCCGCCTGCGAGGCGAGAGTCCGCCGCCGTCCGTGCACCTCATGCTGCTGCTGGCACCGCGCGTGGAGGGTGAGGAGGTGCCCTACCCTAGAGACGTGACGGGGTACAGCTGGCAGGAGACCGGGCTGGTCCTGGCGCCGGCCACCACCGACAGCGCCCTCTACACCACACAAAGTGAGTCTATCTGTTATATCTTTATTATCTATCCATTACAAAGTCCCATTCAAAATGAATGCAGCCACATTAAAGTAATTACCTATTGTTTCTATAATGTCAGAAACCATTGCCATTGGTTACAGATTGGAAAACCCATTGATTATATACAAAGAGTTGACAGGCTACTTTATAGACCAAGATTGACTTCATGATACACTCGCTAACGCTTGTGCATTACTACGTCTTAACCACCCATGGTTTACTGCCGTCTGTCCACATAACCATCGATTATTATCTATTTATCCCAAGTAGTATCAACAGAGTATTTACCAGGGTAGTTTTATGTGTAGGTCAACCGTAAGTCAAAAACACATGCTAAGCATTCCTTATATGAACACGTCTAACTACACTACCTGTAGTTATGGCCGCCTTCTTTATTATGTACGTTACGCAGTCTCTGTGGACACGGGGATCGTGGCGGCCATGGCTAAGGACGACATTGCGCGTTTCTGTGACCGCTTCGTGCAGCTGGGTCTAATTGTGAACCCCAACACGACGGCCACTGTGGAGCTGGACGAGGCTGATCTACGCAGCCCTAACGCCGCCTGGCTGGAGATCCGCCTCCACTGCCCCGACATCGACGGTGAGTCTGGTCAAGAATTAACTCTTTTT
Organism: Alentia gelatinosa; assembly: GCA_950022655.1. Classification (NCBI taxonomy): domain Eukaryota; kingdom Metazoa; phylum Annelida; class Polychaeta; order Phyllodocida; family Polynoidae; genus Alentia; species Alentia gelatinosa. The sequence goes on along the minus strand of OX465579.1, from coordinate 77,919,837 downwards.
ATTGATAAGTAGGGGTGTTTGGTTCGATAATCTAGGATCGCACATGTAGACTCTTTTCTGTATGCCATAACGATCCAGGGACGATGTGGATTAACTTTATTCGACACTTATGGACGACTCTATGGACGGCTAATACTTAGCAAACAGACTTAAATATTATCCAACGATATTATCAAAGGATAACCATTGTATGAGGTAGTATGTTCATTTATCTCACCCCGGTATTTTTCTCCATAGGCTTAACATTAGGAACTCGTACTCTATGGCAATGAAGTTCGAGTACCCAATACTCAATGGCTAATTGGGTGATTTATTTTATCAATAAATGATGTTATACGGGGTGAGATAAAATCAGAAACCCACTCGATGAAAATACCTTGGTCTGCACTCCACCTCGTTTGACCACAGAGTAATTCACTCATCTTCACTTCGTGGATCACTCTGCAGTCAAACTCGGTGGAGTACGGATCAAGCTATTTTCATCTCGTGGGTTTCCTTCTAAGTACGATTCTAGATTATCAAACGGGCCCTGCATTATTTCTGGCCATGCCAAAAACATGCGTTAGATTTGTAGTTCTCTTATCTCTGCCATTTTGGAAATGGCGCAAGGTTCATTGGTCCCTAGATTTTGACTACATTACGATCTATTACAAGCCATCAGCTCAGTTAGACTGAAGACTGTAGTGTGGCCACTTTGTGTATACATATTTCATCAACAAGTTGATCTCCTTTTCTACCCAGGTCTTGGCTTTGTGGAGCTCAATGTGGCACCACAAACGATCAGCCCGACTAACACCAACCTGGAGGCCACCTTGACCCTTGTCAACAAAGGTCAGACCATAGCGGTCAGCGGACCCCCTGGGCTTTCCACCTACGTGATATTGCGCGACGCCGCTGGGAACGCCACTACCGCCCAGCTCGCTGGTCCCGCGATCGCCGCGATAACATTGCTCACAGACTGGTTACCCGGCCGACATGAAGGTTTTGATTTCCTAGGGAATACTGCCTTTAATCTGCCGTTAAGTGATGTATGTGCTGGAATAACAGGTACGGTGTATTGTTTGTGGTATCATTTTAATTCATCGAGGGTGAGATCTACAGAAAACGATTTAGGTGTGCATTTATGCATTTAAACAACAATAAAGATTTGAATTAACATAAACATATACAATACATTCCGTTCAGGACCACCCATAGTGTGGGTAAGCAGGAATTCTACAAGTTGCGAACTATGGATTAAGGAAGAAATGTACACACAATTTCTAAAATTGTTTAACCTGCCACCACCACATCCCCCATGGCTGTTCCTCTACTAAAATGGATTTCCTAGTGTATTCATATTAGGTGATCCAGAACCCAATAGTCTGTTATCAAGACACTGATACCGTACTGCAAGATAGCTCTTTGGATATTGAAGTATTCGTATATTCAGCACATGCTTCTTTGCCTGCGTTATGATCATTGTAGCCAGTATATGGCACTATTGTGAAATAGATATAGTCCTGTACACCAAAACTAAACTAGCTGACACATGAAAGCAAAAGGACATATAATTGAATGCTTGTCTATGTGTGGTACTGTGTTTCAGACGCCCGGTATCTCTGTATAGGAATAATCTTTTCACCTGACAATTTTGACGGCGATGACGAGGATTGTATTGACCTTATATCCGGCCCTGTCTTAATCGACTGTCCGAGAGGTAATTTTTTTTCCTTTACTCTGTTTCACTGTTGATTTTCGTAATGTACAGCACTTTCACGTAGACAGACTGGGAAGGAGTCGGGCCTCCCATGCACTCTAGGCACTGAACAAGAATACTGCCTTAACGTTAGCACAACTAACGTACAATCATGGAAATCAATATGGCACATTCCTTAAATGAAGAAAACTACAAAGGTAAATAAAAGGCAATAGAGTAGATGTTGTAAATGCTTGGAGGCAATGCAGATGTTGCTGCAACACTAATGAATACCAAATATATGCTATTAGTATACATGAAACTATATTCTGGATTTTGTTGTGCTGTTGAACTGCTGTGACGATATCATAGTATGCATGATATGTCTATGAATATAAATGAACATCACATGTTCTTATGACTCTATGATATGCAGCTATCATATCTGTTTCGATGCACTGAGGTCTTGTCTCTGACAAGGAGCCAAAATTAGTCCAATGAGACTGAAGACCTATTCACAGCACTTTCAGCCACAACCTAAGACAATACTTCATTTCATTAAGATTTTTTCATATACATAAGGATTGGGGTTGAAATCTAGTTTTGGGTCACAGTGGCTACCACTTATGTGTAACATATCATGATCATCTCTGGTTAAGTGAAAAAGGGGAATAACCTAAGATTCAACGGTTTCGAGAAATATATTCCAGAACCAAGCATATATAATTATTGGGCTACGTGCTGTTTTGTGAACAGATTTGAGGGGGTGTCTGCTATGCCAATTGGTTGATCTTGTGTCTCATTACCCTGACGTATAGAATCCTTTATGTCCATTCATCCAAACCTATAATGTGTGCTATTTTGGCCCCCAACTCTGCAGCCATAAAATGAAAAAATGAGAATCTCAATGCCTACTCCTCTTGCAGACATCGCCCTGACGAACCTAAACATCGCGCTTGTCGACACCACCTTCATCGCACAGGACGCCAGCGTCCCAATCGCCTTCAACGTGACCTTGACCTTCACCGGGCGCTCCATGCCGCCCCCTAGCGGACCACGCGGTCTCGTGACGCTGGAGTTTCTCGCGACAAGTGGCGCGACGTGCGCACCTGAAAGTGACATGGTGGTGGGACTCGGGGAGCTGACGTCATTGGGGGAACCTGTGACGTCATTAGAGAACTCTCAGGTGGTCGTACTGAAGGGCTTATCCGTGGTTCACATTTCTGCCGATAGTTGCACTTCGGGGCAGCACTTGTGCGCGCATTACGTCATACTGACGGACGCCGACCCGGCATTCCGCGATGATGATGTCGATTCGGACTGCGCGTGCGCGGATGTCAGTACACTGGTGATGTGTATGGAGAGTGAGTGGACTTTATTTCTGTAATTTACATATCTCATTGGAATATGTCACGTCCATGCATTTTTTTTGCTAACTGTTGATGACCATGGTTTTTATTATAAAAAATAAGCTGTATCTAAGATTGAAATGAAAATAATGTACCAGAATTATAAATTATACGAAATTGTATCTACTGATCCATCGAGGAATGATGGCCTTGGTTGATAATGGAACTGTGATATGATGTCATCAAAGCGGGACACCCCATTGAAATTAGTATAGAAAATGCTAATTCTGCCTCATTAGGTCGTACTGAGCTGCACCATGGAGTTGTCCCATTACACTAATTCCATATAAGGAATACAGTAGACCGAGTAGCCAATGACTGCATTCGCAGCAAACCCCGACCTTGACCCTGACCTCCTTACATGATATTTTCTAGCGCCTTGGGACGGCTCTGCAGTCGAGAGTTGACCTACAATCTAATGGGCCTCAACCACCCTCCTAGTGAACTGTAAATTTAGTTATACACTTAGATCACTAACGCTCGGCTTTAGGGGTTTGTATATCAGAGTTCTTTGACAAATACACTTTTAGCTAAGGATGAATTCATACCGATTTCAATTTACTTTGTGTCTAATAATGCAGAGAGCTACCTGTTCACAGGACAACCGTTTGTTTTCATTATTCATCTTCACGAAATCTTGAGGCCATAATCAATTGATTTCAAATCCCTAATCAATGTTTATCGGTTCTAAGGGCCTAGAAACAATTAGTAACTGTGTGTACTTTGGTCCAATACAGTTCCAATTATAACTTCGTAATAGATGGTTAATAAAAACATAAACAGAGCAGATAAGGGTACAGACCTCTCCTGCCCCATCGTTACAGAGGACGACGTGGAGCCGGTGTTCTTCGGGCTGAACGAGACTGCCTTCCGACTGGGCGTGGCGCTCAGCTTCCAGCTCCTCGTCAGAGTGGAGAAGTACGAGACCAACACCTCCATCCCCGTCTACTTCGAAGGCAGCTTCTACTTCTCCAAGAATGAACTCCTCGATGCGGGAGATGTGAGGGTACGTAACTTCGATTTTATATCATATCACACACATTTTGCTAGGATCCATCGTTAGAGTAACGTGGATCTAAGCAACTTAATTGGTCTAGTCTGTGAATGATAACTATCATGAAATAAATGGTATTATAAATTCATATTGTTTGAGTTTAGATTTCCATTATTTCTCTAGTGTTCTTTAGTTTACTTACTATTTGTAGCGATTCTTTCCGGCGTCGTGGGTTTTTAAGTCCGATTCGCATTTGCTGTGATAAAAGAGTGAATCCTGAACATCTTCATCAGACTTTCATCATCCGATCTTTGGAACAAAGTTGCCTTCACATCTATGGCATGCCAATGGCTCAGTTGCCACTTTACCAAATTATGCTATCTTAACTGTTCCGGCAAGTAATGTTCATTTTGTGCCACAGTCGCTTTGAGATCGGACGTGAACTGTACCGAGTGTTTAATCATTATGTGTAGTACTTGTCACATTTTTAATGTTAAATCTATGGTGCATGCCATAAGAAACATTTTCACAGGGATTGACATCACATACCGGAAGTGGAAAGTATACTACTAGCGTAGTTTTCAAATGACTTCGGCTCATATAGAGGCGCCACAATCATCAGATTATAACCACCTCTCCCGGTTTCAGATTCCATACGGCTTCTTTCACTACGAGCCGGCCAAGTCGGAGCTGGCACGGCCGATGACGCCCGGTAACCACACGGTGAACCTGGCCGGGCTGCCCCTCGTCATCCCCGACAACCTGGTACCGCCGAGTACAACGTGCGGCCAGGGATACATCCTCTACTGGGCAGACTCAGGTAGGTGCTGATTGTTGCATATTAACTCTGGTGCTCGTCACTGGAACAAGTCCTTCTTACCAGGGCTCCGTTGCTCCCGTTTTTGTGGTACCGCTAGCTATAATCGGATCGCAATTTTATTTTTACGATTACTTTAACGATCCGACTAAAAAAGCGTTGCTCCCGTAATATCGGATCGTATCCTTATATTCACGTGGTATCGCTAATTTTTACGATGCGATAGCGTTACAACAATTCAGGGTGAAATAGGGTTTAAGACACAGAGACAGAAATAATGAAAGTGAAAGAGAGAGAGAGAGATATCTCGAAGGCGAGAGAGAGACGGGGGGAGGGAGATACAGCGTCCAGGTAAGGGGGAGAGATAGGAAAGACACACACAGAGGCGTAGAGAGAGGTACAGACAAAGACAAGTAAAAAGTGAGGCAAAATGAGATTGGGAAGAGGTGTGGAGGTTTGTTACATCGAATCAATAACTGTTACACAGAATCAATAAACTATGAAACTTGCCAAATTGTATATCCAATTCTTTCATTTTTGCTTTTCAAATCTGGTAGTCTGGGGACAAGTTTGGTCAAACACATGCTAGAGGTGTCAACTCAAGTCTTAAAATACCTCTATATGTCTTACCCCTCCCAACTTTCAGTCAAAGTAAGGACATTGCGCGTGGCCAAGGACTATTCTAAAGCTTTTACCTAGCTGTAGACACCAGTTTATCATTGCTTCCTGACACACGAATATAGAATGATCCATATTATGGAATAATATATTATGCAATAGTAATATTAGATAATAAAATGCAATAGTAATATTAGAAACCATATTGTTCTAAACGCCTTCCTTCAACGTTATTAACCATTATCTATTCACAGGGCAACATATTGCTGAGAAATATGAAAACAACAATGTCTATCCAGCCAGGGTTGTGATAGAGTGTGAAGGAAGTAAGTATCGGAACAATTTCAAAAAGATACCAGCATACATGATAATTCGCTTAAGACAGACAACGGCATTGGTTCTTGTATATAAGTAGCTAAAACTATTAACTTGCAGTGACGAATGTACATCGCATCTTTCAGTTCTTCAGAGCAATTCTTTATTAATTTTCACTCCCTAATTAATAGGTATTCAATAATATATTAGAGCAAAAATGAAAAAGAACTGAAGACATTTTCCTTAATGTTTTCTTCAAATATTTTATAATAAATGCAAAATAGTTTGTTTATTGCCCCTAGTGTATACTGAAGCTATGGGAATCGTTGATATACTGAAACATGAGTCATTGAGACGAAAGAATGAATGTTTTGTGTTGTGTTTGAGCGGCGAGGGTGAAGTGAGGTGGCATGGTGTGCGGTTGAGGGAGTTGGGAGGGGTGAAGTGTATGTGGATTCTCAATGCAAAGCTCAATGATCAACCAGAGGCAAACACCTCTGGAGAACCAATCGAGTCTAAAAGACCTTTGTTAAATGCTAGGATAAACTGGATTTTTACCATTATATTTCTTTCTGTGATATTTTCATCCTAGGGCCTCCGTTTGGCATCATTGACATCATCCAGTTACTGGACTTCTCCTTCTCCGTACCTGAACCCTTGGCTGCCGGGCAGAATTCACTAATTACTATAAATTACGTCGCTCTTAATGTGGGTGGCGATCTGCCATTACCCTCTACCGAGTCCCCACTATACCGTCTAGTTCTCAGAGCGGACGACATCGGCACCACTTTGCTCGGTGACAGTACCCGGATGTGGCAGAATCTTCCGGCTGATTACTATAGACCAATGATGAGTGGACAGAGTCACGACTTTAACGATGTGGTGGTAAGTAAAAATTTCCAACTTGCTCTTCGATCTGTGTGAACATTTCCTACACAAATTAAAACAACACAGAACATTATTCCATTCTGCCACACGAACCACATCTCCTTATTACTATATACCTGGAAATCATTAAAAATGCCATTTTCTTGACGGAGGGCATGTGTAAGGCCATGATGACACATTGTTCATCAATTACTGTTCTACGTTACAGAGGGTGATTTTACTTAATATGATGGAGGAATTATGTAAGGCCATGATTACGTACCGTCTATGTCTGTTCTACCTTCTACAAATGTAGAATGTTTGTAAGGCCATTGTAAGTGTTAATCTCTGACTGTCTTACCTTACAGGGGGTGATTTCAGGGACATTCTTCACGGAGGGCGTGTGTAAGACTATGACAGCGCTGACTCTGTGTGCTGTACACGTGAGCGATAATGTCGAGGATCATTGTCTGACACGCTCCGTCCCTGCCAGCCTCAAACGCTGCGATGCCTCCTGTGAGTGTCAAGTTTTTATTAAGGAACATGGTTTCAGTATAGTGCATAAAATGTCGATGTACAATTAAAGTTATTGCCTCAAGCGAGGAGCGGTGAACATTTTGTAAGAACTAGGACAATCAAAGATAATGATCATGGCACTCTAGGATTGCTCTTTTAAAGGACTATTTACAAATGTAGCAAGCAAAGGGGACTTTGCACTATATCAAGGACATATAGTTCATTCAACCCTGTTTAATGGGCTGATACCTGTCCCTTTTGTTGCATGCAAACAACTGAGGCAAAGTGTAAAATTCCGTCCTCTCTGTATAACAAAAAAAGCCCATTTCCTTGATAAAGGTACCATTTAACATAGGAAAGATATCAATCATATCCATTATCATGAAAGGGATAGTATGCTTGATCGCATTAAACATATTAATGTGCCCTCTAGAGAAGAACAGCTTGAAAGACATTTTTCTATCCGAAAATGTGCACCCTAAAACTTCGATAGGGAAGGGAATTTCGTGCAAAGATTCCTCCTATTTGAAACGATTTCGCGATGTAGAAATATACTGTATGTCATCAACAATTCTCCATTAGAAATTGAAATATTAACTCAACAAGGAAGGAAGGGAATCAAATGTAGAATGTGTAGAGACGAGGCCTAGCTATAGTGTCTCAAATATAATACACCAATCAGGTTCCTTTATTTATTCTGCTCCTCAGACCTGCGTGACCTGAAGGTGCTATACCTGCAGGCGCCGAGCATGTTCAACCTCACCGACCCGCTCAAGGTTAATTTCGACTACAACCTCGATCTGAAACCCGACGCCATAGACATCAGGCCGCTGGACTTCCGGTCTGGCCTCTTTCTGACGCACAGTGAGGACGAAGACCCGACAAGCGGCGTTCTCCTCGCCGAGCTCTTCTCAGACGCCGGTAGGTGGCGTCAATCCTACGAGTCGCAGTGATGCCCGGGGGCATTTTCTTTCTGATATTTTGCAATATCATTATATTATGTAACCAAATTAGAAATTATGGATTCATAGATATGGGGTTTTCACAGAATGAAGTTATAAAGTCATGTTTAGTTATGTTAGGCGATATAAAGAAAGATTCTTAAAGGACCACATAACTTATCACGTGATGAAGCAAATTTAAACATCTTTCCTAGATAGTACTTCATAATTCCGGTTTGGTACATTTTTAGTCATATAATGCAGATAGGGAAGGACTGACATTTGCCCCAGACGCACCACTCAGATAATCTTAAGGTACATTCACAATGTCCGACTAGAGGGCTTGCGACTGGCTACTTTTAATCTCCCACTAGCGGTACCGAACTTGAGCCTAGGCATACCTAATTGCTTGCGACTTGGCATACCTTGGGCACCAATCGCAATATGTTTAAATGCAATTGTACACTATAATATGTGAATCAACCACTGTCTCTGCTGATAAGAGGGCTGCGACTGTTGTGTGTGTTTGTTGGGGGGGGGGGAAGGTCCCGCTAATCAGCGACTAGAGGTAACAAACATAAAACTTGTTTGATATTCAAGAGACTGGGCAACAGTCTAGGGGCAAGACACATATGTACCACTAGTCGGCAACTAGGTGTATCGCGCTGCGCCCAGTCGCACAGTATGAGCGGGGCTTTTGCTGTATGAGAGGGGGGCTGTGCTTGGAGGTTGCCATTGCTCTCCCAGTAGATCCTTTGTTCCAAATGGCCTGCAGATTGGCAGAGGAATCAGCTGTAAGCATTGAACTCCCGGTGAGCTGCCTGACGGACCATAAAGAAACTATAATATGCTCTGTCTTCTATGTAGCTGTGACTGCCGGAAACTCCATGTGGTGGCGCCAGGAGTACACGGACGTTGCACTAGTGGCGCCTCCTGGGGACAGTTATTGCGGCATACAATACCTCAGCGTGGTGGTCGACTCCGGACAGGACATCCCGGAGGCCTCCGAGAAGAATAACTACATCACCAAACAAGTCGTTATAGGATGCCCGGGTGGTAAGTACGCTCTAACTAAACATTTGATTCTTCAATTAGAGCTTTATTCATACATGTTGTAAGGTAAAGACCCAGAAGTCTTATAGAGGTATAACTACATACCCACATGAGGATGCTCTAATTACAGCCTCAACTCTTTTATCTAAACTTTATCTCTGATAAGGGAAACATTAAACTTTTCCGTCATAGCAATTATGTGTCCTTTAAAATTCATCTCACTCCTCAAGTATAGATGAATCTAGGAATGAAATATTTGTATAACACTCTTTGGTAGATACTTTGGAGAAGAGCGCAATTTCTTTATTTGCGGAATTCCTCAAGTTATGCAACAGCATCACGTTTTGTCCTTGATCATAAAATTTTATAAAATGAGCCAAAACAAAGTTCTAATTACATTAGACCTCATATTTCTTACATAATATGTCAACGGTTCAATATGTGCTTTGAATCCTAACACAGTATTAAAGATCTAATATTGGTAACCGATGTGTACCCGCAGACGTTTGGAGCCTTGGGGATCTAACCTTCTCGACGGCAGAGGGCAGGCTGACGGAGAACGCCTCCATCCCCTTCACCATGACGACCACCGTGACATGCAGTAAGCGCTACTGTGACGTCAATTCCGGCGTGCTGATGTTCAGCGTGAGTTACGGGTCAGAGAACGTGAGTTTACCAACACAGGGCTGGTTCTCTGTGACTGACAGCTTCCCCGGGACGGTTACACCGCCGCTACAGTCTGCCTTCCTCACTGGCCAGGTCAAGTAAGTGTCTACAACTCTACAAATACCGATATTAAAATCTTTTCTTTTTTTAGCAATCTTTAACAATTTCCTTTTTTATTTAAATGAGCTGATCTCTTTTTATTGATGATACAAGTAGAGTATACATTAGGACAATCAACCAAGGTGCCGTTGTGTATCCTATTTGCCACACGTGTTTTAATCCAGCATTGAACAATAGGATGGGAGATAATACATTTTGACAATCTGTCCAGATTTTATTGTTTGATTTCACTGCAGGAGTTTTGTGATAAGGGGTGTGGCCGACTTAGATGAGGGCGGATGTATGGACGGCAGTGCTTACATCACGGTCTACGTAAACTCCACCACAGACTCCGAAGAGATCGTCCTTATGAACAACAAGAAACGAACAATATATCCATGTTCACCAGGTAGGCATAATGAATGATAATAGACCCTGATTAACCCTAGGGGCTCCCACTGGCCAACCATAGACAATATTATTTAGATAAAAAATTAAGTAGAACACTTGAGGTAGAGGGGCATAGTCTAGAGCATATAATTTCATTTGCATACATACCACAATTCCACCTTGTAGGGACATTTAGCGTGAGTTCATGATACATGATATCTATAATAGTGTCCACATATATATTTGATATTTCTAGAATATAAATATAAAAAAGTAAAGACAAATTCGGGACATTACACAGTGTTGTGCGTAGGCGGAAGTAGTACATGGAAATGAAACCTTAAACCAGGCTATCTATACCTGTACTATTCACTGTCGGAAGTAGTATTCTGAATGGCATTAACCTATTTGTGCGGACAGTTATAGCTATAAGAAACTCTATTACAATACCAAATTATAGGATTCATCATATATGATGTTAACTTAAGTAAGGTTTCTTCCATTATGATACTAAATCTCATTATCCCCTTTACATTATTCCCTCTAACTCGGAAACTGCATAATCAGTAGACTGCATTGTCCAGTATATATGCTTAAAACTAGACGAACATTCTTAAAAATGGTCTTCATAAAACATCCAAGCATATTATGCATGCATTGAACCCCGGGACTAGTAGGAATCAGTAGAAGAGACAATTGAACTTAAAGCGATCTTGTACTTAATTGAACTTAAAGCGATCTTTAGGTGTGTGTTTTGAAATGTGGCAGGGTTGCAGACTGATGACACTCTCCGGGATCTACTCGTGTACCCAGTCACCTTCCCCGGGATTAGTACTGGCACCATACCGGGTCTGCTACCCCAGGACCTGCCCATCCTCAACCAGGGAGACAAGATCGCTTTCAGAATATCATTCCAGGTAATAAAATCAAGATACGTTATTCACTGTTGTAAACCTGGAAATGGCGAAACGCGAAAGATGTTTGTTTTGATAAGAATTCATGATAATGTACGATTCCTGGTTTTTATTTTTTTATTCAATATTTGATAGCATTTCTAATTGATTCACATGTTACATGTTTAAACATTGATTCATTGCGCGATATTACAAAAATTAATGTGAGAGTTCAGAAATATAAACATAACCTTTTAAATAAGAGGTGTGGATGGGTGAGTAAATTTAGCCATAGGGGTTGTCGACAATGGCGAATAAAAGAGGTTGCACACTGTGGAATTATCGGTGAAAATATGGGGAGTAGCTGGGCAGGTGGAATGATCAAGTTAAGACAAAAATGGGGTTGGATACAAGATAGAAGATATCTGGTCAAAGTCAATGATATGAGGTACACATCCTAATTAATCTACAACAATATCGATGTGACAGAGAAATAGAAAAAAGATAAGTAATTATATAAGAAATAAAGGAAAGGTTGGTAAGGATTTTAAGAAAGATTTAAACGGCGAACTAAAGTTTAGTGATGACTTTCTTTTAAGAAATAAAGCAGAGCGAAATAGAAACAGGACTGGAGGAGATTTTAATTGATAAATGCATGCTTGGACGTGTGTGTTCTTCACTATGATTGGCTGCTGAGCAAACAGCCAATAGGAGATGATCAGTTGCATTCTGCTCTGACACATATCTATGAGGCCCTCATATGAGGACGTTATTGTTAGAGTGCCCTGCCACCATGTGAGCAGGTTAAGAACTAGAGCGAGTGATAATGGGAATGAAGACGTCATTCACAACGGGGGCTGTTGTATTATAAATATCAGGGTGACAAAAGGAGATTCTAAGATAGCGACTGGTTCAATTTAGTCAATTTGTTACAAATGAATATGGATAATTTTGATGATTCCTGGCCGCAATGTAGATGCACATAGACCTGAACTTCACAAGTTGATCATTCCTTTCTTTCTGGTCCTTAATTCAGATGCACATAACAGGTCTACTGAAATAACCAAAAAAATGTGTAGTCTTTCTTTATTTTGCTCCTGTTATTTTCTTTAAAAAATTGAGTAGATAAGTAAATGTTTCTTATGAAGCAATAGGTATTGGTCAGATGGGTAAATCAATCGTCCCTGGCTCATAGTAGTACCGTGTACTCCGGTGTCTGAGTTCTGCCTTATATACACACAATATTGACTGGATTTCGATACAAGCGGTTGTATACAACGAGGAGTTTACTCGTAGTAATATCCTAGGGCATACAACCGTATTTATCTAAAACCAGTCTATATCATATTCATTATCCACCTTTTTCAAACAAGTGGCCTATACTCCCTATGTGCGTTTTTATGGACACTTTGTATCAGATAGATAATAAAGTCTATTGATCAACTGGCCAGTATAGGTCTCTAGCCTTTGCATTGGTATCATAGTCATACAGTGTATACCTGGCCAGTGTACATTGGTATCCACGATATGTAATGAGGAGAAATGACTGGAATGCATATTTTGCTAGAATAGAATAATAGAAAGATATATAATTAGATATGTATATGTATTTACAATTGGTCGCTGTATCTGCCGCCAGGTGAGGGGCGCGCCGATCCCGCCGCAGGACGCGTCGCTGCCGTCGACGCCGTTCTGGTTCGGGTTATACTTCTCCGAGGATGCTGAGTTAGACCCGCGTGACGCGCGTGCACAGTACGACATGGCGACGAGTATCGCGGGCGCGTTGAACAACCTGCCGGACGAGCCCAGCTACACCGTGCAAGCCGAGGACATGCGCGGTGAGCACATACTGCCTTTTTTATATTTTAGCTTATATGTGTAGTTTATGCGACCATACCTGTTCTTTTGATCTCACTCCGGATGTACATTTACCGTTGACTTATTATTGGAAACTCGTGCTCAACGCCCATGGAGTATTTTAGTAAAATACTCAATGTGGGATGATGTCACAAATTTTAGCCAATTAGTCTGTGATAGGGGTGAGATCAAGTCCGAACCGCACTCGATAGCCACTGAAAATAGGCCATCCATTTTGGTTTGCTACATAATCTCACTCGGCCTTGGCTCGTAAGAATACTCCACGGTCAAGACTCACGGCATATTACCAGTGGCTACAGATCTCGATGCAGTTCCTTTAATATTGACCATAATTGAGAATAGGTGTAGACATTTATATTCCTTACACGCACTGTTACGTGCTGGTACTGTTAATGTATTGTGTATGGCACTGTATACGGTACGCTATTAATCCATGGCTCTGTTCTCCCCCTGCAGGTCTGTCTATCTAGCCGGTCACTGTTTTATCTATCATTTGATCATCACTAATTAATTGATGGTAATTGTCTTGCCCGGGAGGTGTGTCGATTCATGCCAGTCTCTGTTGTATTTATTACTCATCAATACTAATCAACTGACATTATTTCCTATGTAATTCAGGCTATCTACACCTGCCGGTCATCTTTTTATTTCATATTATTTAATCATCACTAATCAATTGATGGTAATTGTCTTACCCTGTAGGCCTGTTTATCCATGCCAGTCGCTGCTTTATTTATCACTTGATTAACCGCTATTAACTGACATTACTACCTTTGACCTGCAGGTCTGTCTATCCTGGCCTGTCACTGTTTTATCTATCACTTGATTATCACTCATTAACTGACATTATTCCCCTTGCCCGGCATGTCTGTCTATCCCAGCCGGTCACTGTTTTATCTATCACTTGATTATCACTCATTATCTGATATTATTCCCCTTGCCCTGCAGTCTATCTATCTCAGCCGGTCACTGTTTTATCTATCACTCGATTATCACTCATTATCTGATATTATTCCCCTTGTATGGCAGGTCTATCTATCCCAGCCAGTCACTGTTTTATCTAACACTTGATTATCACTCATTATCTGACATTATTCTCCTTGCCTGGCAGGTCTGGCTATCCCAGCTGGTCACTGTTTAATTCATCACTTGATTACCACCCATTAACTGACATTATTCTTCTTGCCCAGCAGGTCTGTCTATCCCAGCTGGTCACTATTTTATTTATCACTTGATTATCACTCATTAATTGACATTATTTTATTCATCTATCATTCGATTATCACTCATTAACTGACATTATTTTATTTATCTATCACTCGATTATCACTCATTAACTGACATTATTTTATTTATCTATCATTTGATTATCACTCATTAACTGACATTATTCTCCTTGCCCGGCAGGTCTATCCATTCCGGCCGGTCACTGCGGCAGACAGAACCTGATCATCTTCCTGGACGACACTGATCGCATCACGGAGACGGTGGAGTCTAACAACATGGCGGCCACTCCCGTGTACATGGCCTGTGATGACGGTGAGACATCATAGGCTATTGCCATGTTACTCTTTTATACAGGAAATTGAATGAATTCGCGCAGAATTTTATATTTTCCCCAGTACCAAGCAGGTAAGATACGTCCTGTCTATAGATCGATTGAATGAACGATTTTTTAAACAACAACCCCATTTCCATGCGAATCATGTGACCTTCACCATCGTTATGTGTTTGCCTTCTGGTTTCCATGGTAATGTATTAACTCGAACATTCCTTTGTTTGCCCCTTTGATTCCATGGTAACACAGACGTGTGGGCCATGACGGCGCTCTCCGTGGCGGCGTCCGGCGCGCTGTGGCCGGGCCACACCGTCAACATCTCCGCCAACCTCACGCTGAGTAACGTCGGCACCTTCCCCGTCTCGTCCCGTCAGGCCGTCCCCGTGGCGCTGCCCGTGTACGTGTCCTCGGACCCGCACCTCGACCTCAACCTTGGCGACGGCTCGGCCGCCGACACGCAAGTGGGGCTGATTAGTTTCGATGCAGGTCAGTGGAGTTTGTCCAGTGCAGTGTGTTAATATTACCAGAGTCATCATTAAATACCTGTGGCCGAACGTCTATGAAATACGATCCACTGCTAGGGGTGCAGAATAAATGATGTTCGGGCTCACTGCGACGTAGTGAATCGGCTATGAATCAATGACTCAGTAGGTAGATCATCATAATAATAAGAAAATGTAGTGATTGACTCCGTAGGTATGCCATTCTCGGCCTTCTTCATATATATATACATACAAACATATATATATATATATATATATATATATATATATATATATATATATATATATATATATATATATATTTATTGAGCGCGGGAAATCGCGCTCATATATGTCATCTAGAGAGGTTAAAATGCTCACATAGGCTTTTAGCTTACTGCAGAGAATCTAACACTTTGCTATCAATGTCCCAACTATGAAGGCCTGGGTAAATGAGCAGCGGCCCAGTATCCCAGTCTGACCATACCCCTGCCCCACGACTTATTTGGTTCCTTTTAATAGAACATTCATGGATAAGTGAATGTGTGAACGTGTGTGTGGTGCAATGTTGCAAATCAAAGGAAATCACATATTAACAAGGTGTATTGATTGACTGCATCGAAAGTATGGCTGATAGTCAACCTGAAGACAGTATCTTAATGGACCATGATAATAGAGGGAAAACATACAACAAATATGTTAGTAATAGGACTACAGACAGCACTAGTAGTACTCCAAATCAAGTATTCTCAAGCCAAACAAACACGAGTGTATCAAGCGCTAAGGGGCTATCAGAGAGTGAACTGAGTGGCATAGCTGACCTATTAGCCAGAGAAGTAGGGCAGTTGACCAAGACCCTAAATGAAAAATTCAGTCACAACCACGACAATGTGAATGTGATCTGTAGTATGCTAGACCAGGCACAAGTCAAAATAAAAAACGTTAGCCAGAAAATGACAAACATCTCAAAAGAAATATAACGAAGTATTGATATTCTCTTACTTTTATTTCATGAGATTTTGGTATACCACGCTCTTCCATTATGAATGGAAATAACATATGCTCCTAGTATATATGTGTGTGTGATATACATTCGCTGTATACATATCGCACTCTCCATGTTTTTGCAGCTGAACGTCAGCGCCTGATGCGCGGGGCCCCTCCCGGCGGATCGATCAGTCTGCAGAATCTGCTCGTGAGTGGAGTGACGGTGACGGCCGCCAACTGTCTCCAAGCACAGTACGTGATTGTTAATTTGGTGGCACTGACTGGACTGCTGCGGGCCGACAGTTACTTGTCTGACAACTACCGCTCCGCCCCGCTTGACGTCCGCTGTCACGGTAAGATATTTGTGTAATATTTATATAGAACTGCATTGACAATCGTATTAATGCACAATACTCCATCGTCATCGAGGCGGAGCCAAGTGATGATTGCTGCCCATCCAAACAAATGGAGTATTGTTTATGTTACGATTCGAGTGCAGTTCTGGGTTTATCTCACCCCTTTAACTGACATTAATTGGCATCAGAATGTCAGAATAATTCAGGTTACTTCGCAAATCCAGTTGGTTAATAGTGTATGACATATTTTTGCTTTAACAATTTAAAGCAGTATGCATCTTATATTGCCTTATCCTCTAAACTTAAAGTTTCAAATATCTCTTCCTTTTATTTCTAACACGTTTGGCCAGTTTAATGGGATGATATGAATTTTGACACATACATTCTTCCGTTTTGTCCGGAAAAGGAAAGGGGGAGGTATATATGTTGGTGCTCTTCTCTGCAGAGATCCAACTCCGGTCAGGTCTGCTTCTCACAACGCTCGGCTAATGCCTCGCCTAGTAAGTCTCGACCTGCCCGTTGTACCACAAACACTACACTACAGACTCTCGTTCAGTTTCTGCTAATTACTGCATCACCTTCACTAACAATGTAAACGTTTCATATCACACAGGAAGTGCAGACATCAGCGTATCAGAACTTAGTCTGTCAGCGGGGTTTAAGGGTCGCGTGTCTTGGGACAATCCCATGGTCAAACCAGGTCAGTATTCTGCTACTTTAGTTCTTTCTTGAATGTTTGTTGTCGTTTCTGTAAATGATGTGTATAGTCCTGTCACAGACGTTAACTGAGAAACAAATAGATTCGGGATGTGAAATGAGCATTTTAACCCTGAGGGTGGGTTTAGTGATGACTTAGGTGCGACTTAACTATGTACATTGTATATATATAATAGTAATAACACATTGTAGATTCAGCAACAGAAACTATGTATCCTGATGATACCATTATGGCATGTGTCGTGGTACCGATCAAAACGATCAAATGACCTTGTAAAAATCTAAGCTATAGTAACAACCTTTCCTCATAATGCCTTCACACTCTCTCTTGTATAGTAACAGTGGCCTACAGCCTGTGGCTGTCCCCCGACCAGCACCTTTCTATATTGGGGGGCTAAACAGAACAACCCAAAGTAAAATAGATTCAGTCACAATAACTACGTTTCTTCACAATACATCTGTCATTTAGTGTCAGTATCATAGAGCGTAGCCGGCTCTTGACCAACACCTGCTGATATAGTGTAGTTGAACAAAATGAACAAGTATAAAGTAAATTCAGCCAAGGTAACTATGTTTCCTCACTGTACCTTCACAATCTTTCCTGTAATGTCATTGTCTTAAAACCTGTGGTTGTCCCCCTCCTAACACCTACCTATATCTTGGGGCCAAACAAAACGACCAAATACCTTGAACAAAATAATGCTGCCACAGTAAATATGTTTGTTCACAATACCTTTACAATCTCACATATATATATCGTGACAGTGACCTACAAGACCTCAAACAACATCTGTCTACATCTTTTGGGCAACAAACGACAAAAAAAACCTTGAATAACTCGAACTCAGCCAGAGTAAAGACGTTTCCTGACAGTATCTTTACACTCTCTCTTATATAGTGTCAGTGACCTACAAACTGTGGCTGTCCCTGGACCAGCTCCTCCAGCCGACCCGGGACTCGCTGATCGCCGAGGGTTCCCTGCCTGTCGGGGCCGTCTCTGGCGGCGAGTACACATTCCGGGCGGGACCCCTGAGCATGGCCGGCGCACCTGACACCTTCTGCGGCCAGGTGTTCCTCATCGGGCAGGTAGACGTGTACGATGAGTGGCCGGAGGAGGACACGGAGAATAACCTCAGGGTGGAGAGTGTGCTAAAAGTCTGCGATACGGACGAAAACACAGGTATCAGCTTTTAAGGTGGTCTTGTATGTAGCTTAAGGGTCATTCATAAAGTACGTAGGCACTGAGGGGGGGGGGGACTGAAATTTTGCATATGTTATTTCTGGCATACAAGATCGGGTGGGGATGTGGCTAACAATTTCGGGAATTCTACGTACATACTTCATGGATCGCCCTTTGTTGGTGTTCTTAAAGGCATATTGAGCAATTTACCTTGAAACTGGAAATTCACCTTGCATTGTCCAAAATGAATCACATAAAACAAATTCCAATATATTTCTGAGACGAATGGTTTGAAAATATGTCAGTGGTTCCCAAAAATTCATCTGCAAGTGGAAACGGGCTCTATAAATATTCTCTTATTTACAGATATCATGACGTTCCGGGTGGAATGGTGGCATACGACCACACCACCGACCTACGGCGTCGACTTTCACATGACACTGGGCATGTTTGTGTGGTGTTATAATACAGCAGTCAGTCTCTGCCTGCAGAGCGAGGACACAGACGGCACCATCTTCTACTTCACATTACGGGTAAACACCATCTATAGAGGAAACCTATGGAATTTTATGTCCAGTCAGAGCTCGTATCCCAGAGTTTAGATAGTGTAGTAATTCACAGGCCGAAGTCGCGTTGATTACGTAGAAACTCAAACGAAATGGGATCAGATAGTTTCTGAATCTATCTCACCCCTCACAATAACTAATTGGCTAACATTTCTGACATAATCCCCATTGTGTATATTTCTAAATACTCCATGGGCATCTAGTAAGTGTTCCCAAAGTTACGTCTATGATGTGAGATAATTAATGTCAACATCTCTCTCGGGAACTTTTGAGGTATTTCTGTATTATTGGTAAATGATATGTACAAATTTCATTTTTTCAATATAGGTATTTTTCAGAGGTGGGCCATCGAACTCTGCAGAGCATTGCTCATAAACAAATGCTTCACCCGCTAATTCTCCTCACCCGACCTCACAGTACAGAAAAACAACAACACCGAAACATATTGCATGCTATCTATCATTTATCATATTTTATTTTACCAATATATCTTCGGTACATGGTATTTTTATTGTCATTATATTATTACTATCAACATTATCATCTGTGTCACAACAACCAATATTATCATCTCTTTATTTCAGTTGTTAGATGCTAACCTATTCCACATTGCTGACCTATCACCACGCGTCATCGATGAAAACACTGATCTGTTAGATGAAGGCATATTGAGCCAACCTCTCAATGCAGGTACGTTTACTTATTACATATCCCAACATGCTTTTTGATGGTTATATATCCCTACTCCCCATACCGTATCAATGTTAATCCTACCCCTAATATAAAAACGCCATAGGCTTAACATGGGATATGTTTATGTCACGGGTGTGACATGAAGTGTTATTTATGTCACTATTTTCTAATTCTAAAAAAATGTGGAAGCGGGGTAGGATAAAATCTAGACGCCACTCGTTTATGTTTGAGTTTACTAATGTCACTCATTTTGTTGGCTCCGTAATGTCACTCGTCTTCGACTCATGAAATCACGGAGCCAACAAAATGTGTGACTTAAATATACTCAGACTCAAACTCGTGACATCTCTTGATAGTATGGCACCCTGTGCTGGTATACGGAACACCTTGAGGCATCGACAGCGTCTGAACCTTCATTTCGAGAAACTTGCTGTACCAATATATGGTAACATATGGGAATCGGGTATATGATACATATATATGTATACATGTACACAATATTGACTGGTTTCAGATACAAGCGGCCGTGTGCTCCGAAGAGTTGACGCGTAGTAATATCCGAGCGTATATGCGAGGATATTGCGCATAGTCAACTCCAAGAAGCATACAACCGCTTTTATCTGAAACCAGTCTATATTGTATTTATTATCCACCTTTTCTGGACAAGTGGCATGTCGATGTCAGTTCGTTTTAGTTATGCACTATTTTTCCATACGCACTATTTTTCCGTATGCGCCACCCGGAGCATAGAACATATCCGTATGCATCGGGTATGTCCACACACACTCCCTATGTGTTTTCTATGGATACTTTGTATTAGGTGGATAATAAAATAGCATACCATTGTCATATATGATACATGACTCGATGAGGTTGACCTTGGTCACGGAACTCTTTCGCCTTCTCCATTTCTCATTCTCCCAATCATATATACTCCTATAACTTCAATAAAAGCAATAAACCCTATATCAATATTCGGATTATTTCTATATAATATCATTAGATATACCTATATTGATTTTACCTATACGAGGCATTCGGTTTTGTCTTTAATCAGATTTCAAACTCTTATCAAAGTATAAGCTAAAATAACTCATTTTTTATGCTCCGAGAGACATCATCAGGAAGTAGTTCCATTGCCTATTTTCATATTAATAAAAAAAAAAAAATCCCGGACGGAGATGCAGCTCAACAAATCTCAAAGACAGCATGATGTCCGCTATCGCCTGGAATGATTGAAAACTCCCTAAACATTGCGTGTTTGTTGCGTCTGTCAGGTCCCAAGACGTTTGTGATAGACGGTAACTTCAGGATGTCCCAGCGGGGGTCGTGTGAGGCCATCAAGTATCTGCAGGTGACCCTGGAGAAAGGCAACTCTCTGTTCGTCAGTGATATCAGCTTCGGGCCCGCTTCCAGTAAGCGGCGTGTCGTACCCCTGTCCTTCATCTGTGACATCCGTGAGTCTTAACCCTTACTTCTCCAATATGTGGTGTGAACCCTTAGCTCACCCGGTATTTTTCTCCATAGGCTTAACATTAGGAACTCATACTCCATGGCCGTGAAGGTATTGAACTCAATACTTAGTGGCTAATTGCGTGAGTTATTTTATTGATTAATACTATTTCTGATCATGTATACGGGTCGAGATAAAACCAGAAACACACCCAATGAAAAGAACTTGGTCCACACTCCATCTCATTTGACACGAAAACAGGGTTTCGTTCTAGGGAGTGTAAATAAACGGATTATGGAAGTATATCGGTGCCAAAAATATCCACCAAGGCTGCGCTGCATCTAATGCCACATCACAGGATGCATCATCTGTATATCATCAAACGGGATGCAAATGCTGAGCTCATAGACTTGGATGGGCATCGCCGTACTGCTCTGCAAAAAATGTTATGCAATGGGTACATGTTGGGCTTGCCATATTTTAAAGAGATATACTTTCAAGGTTTGTTTACGCCCCCTTTTCAAGTGCCAAACCACTTTGCATATGACCATATATGGTAAATTTTGTTTCGCTCCATAAATTACTCTGCAGTCAGACTCTGTGTAGCACGGACCAAGTTATTTATATCTCATGAGTTTCCTTCTAATTTCCTTATTACGCCCTGATAGGAAAAGACGCCATACGGATACATGTAATATAATGGATGATATCTTTACACCTTTCCATGGAAATCCATGTTTTCAGAACAAAACAATCTTTGTTATTTTATGAAATGATAACATTGAGCCTCAGTACCACAAATGGAATAAGCGGCGGAACCTCCACACGCTGTGTCCGGCACTAACCTGTTTACTCAGTCTCTCTCAAGCAGCAAATTCCATCTGAAAAATACGTCCACTTATTCTTCTGACCTCAACTGACATCCCTGTATATTATTTTCCTAAAGAAATATATACTACGATTCAGCTGGATACTGTCATAAAGATCTCCTGCGAAGCCTTGAGATTATCATAACATGTTCATCGATTCAGCACGTGATATGACATTCCAGTCTCGATGTATCTTTCATATCACATAAAAACCTCAAATATAAAGCTATAGCTCTAATCTATGAATGATTAATGTTTATTGATCCATTATAGAGGATTTATTACATGAAAACAATTGCATTGTAAATCCCATAAATCAATGTCTCAACACATCACGAGACCAGCCCTGCATCAAGGCATCACCCTGCAGGAATCAATTATCCAAATTGCTATAGGTACTTTATTGACCCTGCAGAGAGTGTGGATCTGTCGCTGGCCTTACTGAGCGCCAGTGCTAACCTCACAGCATCCAAGCTGACGATAGGCGTCAAGGTTCTTCTCTCAGCCTCGTCAATTCACTCTTTCTAATCCAACTAGCTATAGAAACTCTAATCTCATCCTTTACCTTGCAGAGACTGTTGACCTGTCGGTGGCCTCGCTGAGTGCCAGTGCTAACCTCACGGCATCCACGCTGACAATTGACCTCGAGGTGCTCGTCTCAGTCGTCAATTGGCCTCCAAATATGAACCCATTCCTCCCTATATTCACCTACACCATAGGAGTGAAATGTACGTGTTTGATTAGAAAATCGTCTCCCTTAATCAAAACTCTGAGGACAATGTGGAGAGAAAAATGTTATTATAATTTGTCCGACGCATGGGTATCAAGAAAATGAGAATGCCGAGGGAATTAAGATAAATGGCAAGACTTATTTGTCTATGAAGCAATAACAAATGTCAATCGGTGTGGGATGAGTGGGTACAAATCTCCGAGAAGCAGCTTCGTGAAGCTGATGATGCGCTGTCTTGAAAGCGCGGAGGGAAGCTGGAGTGATCCGCCAGGTGTCCATTTTCCCAGTTGAATTACTAGATAATTTCACAATTATCCTCAATCTGTAGCTTCTAGGCTATTATCATATATAAACCTCAACACATATAAAAGCTTAAGATACCAAAGGGATTATGTCTACAGTGTTATACAGAAATGAGGGGATGACATGTATTCTAGTGATGAAATAGTCTTGTTATTGAGAAGACTTTGTCCTATCTAGATAATGTTATTTGAGATAGCCACTATCTACTTCGTTCATTTGAACACAATATTAATTTTAGGAAATATTAACAGATTATATTTCCAACGATTCTTAAATGAAATATAGCAACTGTAATGAAAGGTATGCGTAACTTTTTTTCCTCCTAATTATGTACCAGGACTCATGGGCTCGAACTACTATCTTAAAAGTACCTAAAGAAGTAAGCTTTCCTGATTAATTGTATTTTATCAAGGGGACTTGAAGCGCTTGCCCGGAAGAACAAAATGATGTACATTGATAGCGAATTGAATTTTCAAAAAGAGGACAAACATATCATACGTCACTTGTGATTCCTATAACTTAACAACTGCTTTGCCTATGTTAACATTACAATGCATTGTTCCCGGTGATGCTAATGGCCTTTATACTTGTCCATTCTCCCTGCTCAGCGGACGGCGCTCCCCCTGAGGTGATAGCGGACATCGGATACGAACCCGGACCTGATATCAGAGAACTGCTGACTCAGGACCTGGTTGACGGCACACTCTCTCTGACAGAGGTGGGTTACGATGCATATTTAGTAAATCTATCGCTTATGTGAGTGTGCTGGGGGTCATCCATAAAGTACGTACGCAGAATTTCTGAAATTTTGGACCCCCACCCCTCTCCCACTCTTGTACGCAATAGAACAAAGAGGGACCATACGCAAAATTTCCAAAATTACCCCCACCCCCCTTATTGTGTACGTACTTTATGGATGGCCCCCTGGAGTTGGGTTTTGATGTTAACTGGCCACCAGATTAATTCCATATTGTGAGGAAGAAGGCCGATGATTGAAACACAACCATAGCCCATACTACAGGGTATGAATAAAACAAATGGAATTATTGATCATGTGGTCCTTCTCAATAGTGAGGCTCATATCGTTGCATCTTCAACCTCATGTCCTTACATGATTCCATTGGTATTGTAGGGTCGTCATTTCTTTACACTATATTAATGCATTAATACCCTAATGGTAATTGCCCCTGATTCTCTCCTCTTTTCAAGGTGAATGAAACTAAAACATGATGTAGAGGTGCAAACACGTTACCCTGTTAGGTCTCTTCTTCATGTCGTCCATAATCAGAATTGAAGCCAATGGTGACTTGCTCCAGTTCGGTATCTCAATGTAAAGTAATAGCAAAATATATCCAGAAAAACCCTTATTAATTTTGAAGTTGATCTTTGGGCTAGAGCGGGTTCTTCGTTCGCTTAGGTCTTTCCAGTCATTGTTAAACCTATTGCGGAACATGATGGTTAACAGTTGGGGTTTCCTCCTTGTCCACAAAGGAGTAATATTACATTCGGCATGTAGTGTAGCGATTGAGGTGTTCCGGGCAGACCTGTTCAGCAATATGCGCAGTCCTCTGTTGTGTAGCTTTTCCAGGGAACTTTGGTAGGTTTTTCTGAAAAACGAGCAGTATTCCAAAAGAGATACGATATTTGATAAATACACTTGCCGGGCTGCATTGAAAGTCAGGTGTTTCCTAAGTTTACCAAACTTGAATATGTGTCCGCTTATATTCCGGACCATTTGATGAACTTGGTTACTCCAGGAGAGACTATTGTCGATGATTACCCCTTACTTGCTCTACAGGAACTCTAGATATATATTTTTATTCAGATTAAATTCCTTACGCAAAGAAGCGAGGTTAGCTAAGCAGTAGGGGGAAACCACAAAGCACGGGGTCCACGCACACACAGTTAAGGCGGGCGTCCACCAACCACGACAAGTCTACGACAAGCGGCGACAAGAAAGTTCCAGTCGCCGCTTGTCGTGGTCTTGTCCTAAGAAGGGGGCTTTACGACAGCGTTGTCGGAGGGTGTCGGGAAGTGCACGCTCCACTGCAAAGAATTATAGCTAACCTATGAACATACTGTGTAGATGAACGAGGCTTAGTACCTGTGCTACTACGTATTAACACCACCGCGTTGCTAACCTAGGGACATATACCTATTGTTCACACCTATTGCTTATGTTGATCCTTACTTCCCATTATAGACGACGCAGAAGGTGGACTGGGCGGCGCTGAACAGCATGTGTGGACGCAGTGACCTCCAACTGACCGTGACCTTGGACCCGACAGGGGACCTAGAGGAGACCAACGAGAACAACAACTACCACGAGGCCTCCACGAAATTCTCTCTGGGTGCCTGCCCAAGTAGGTCATTCTATGTTTTTGATGGCAGTTGTTCTATTTTCATAGGAAACCCTTGTTTTCAGTTTCAGTTTCTTAAAAATTTTCTTTCTTGTGTAAATCAAAGAGAATAAATTGGGTCACACCCACACCAAAAAACAGTTGTTAAAACCTCTCAACACTTTCAAGCAATATTCCATGGAAAATAGCAATGTGTTTTCAATGTTTTCTCAGTTTCTCTAGTTGAAGTCATAATCCGGTCGACCATTTTAGGTCCCTTCCTGCCTTTTCAGGTTCAGCTTTTTCTCACAGATTATGTAACCCTAGACGTGGTGATCTATGAGATTTATTCAAGTAGAAGCCTCACCGTTACACCCCGTACCATCGGTCAGTTAAATGACGGTTTTCTCATACTGGAGTTGTAAATAATCAGTTCTTGCGAAGTGGGTTATTCAAATGATTATCTTAACATGCAGGTGATTTGAAAAATACGGGAACTAGATTTCTAAATGTCAGGAGACTTCAAACCTTTGGTGCGATTTTTAGGATACCAACATTTAGATATCACCCCAAATAACATTTTGCTTAGGATCCTGTAATTTGAACTGAATATTCAGTATCCTCCTAAGGAAAATGAGCGTACCACTTTAAAAGTAGTGAATTAAATCTTTGTATGTATCTAAACTTCTAGATTCGAACATTAATATGGTTAAACGCTTATTTTAGAAAAAAAAAACGTGAGCGGGAGGGCTCTTGTATATGAAAACAATGGATTATTCAATTAGACATGTCACCAGGACACAATGTTGAGGTAATATAGTGGATATTACCATATACATTTCAGCATCCATTGACCTGAGTATCACAAAGTTTGAGTGTGACAAGACCCTACTGGTGTCGGGGGATGAGGTCGGCCTTGACCTTGATGTCCAAGTTCTGCTAACTGGTGCGATAGTGCTGCCACAGCGCACCGATGGAAGGAACTTTAACTTCAGCTTTGACCTGGTCAACTCAGTACAGAATCCTACAGAAGGTAAGTCTCATAAATAGATTATGTAAACTCTTACTTCTAAGAGATCGTGCATAATCAACTCGTTCAGTCCTGAAGATACCTGAAAATATGTTATTTTGGGTTCCAACCAAACTTCTGACTTCTATGAATAGTTGGATACGATCAGTTATGAGTATGGCGTTAGTGATCTGCCTTGGAGAACAGAGAAGCCAATACCTTGGAAGCTTTGCTATACATATTTTAACATTTGAACGGTCATTTGGTTATATCAGCTATTTGTGTATTTTCAGTGAGGCATCTGGAATACCCTCTGGATAACTTTGCTGAGTTGAGGTCCACACTTCTGTCAGCATCTCTCACGCATGCTACTGTTTTAGACGAAACACTCGACCTGCTAAACAATCAGAAACTGGTCATTCCTCCTGACACGGCAATCTGCGGCTCACAGGCACCAAGGTCATGGTAAGTCTGAAGGTCACAGTGAACCTCAAGGTCATGTTAGGTATGAAGGTCTTGGTGAACATCAAGGTCATGGTAAATACGAAGGTCATGGTAAACGCCAATGCAAAGGTAAACCATAGAAAGCAGTCTCATGATCATTTTGACTTAATGTAGTAAAGTGTTTTAATATAAACTCGCTTACTGTAGAATCAGCTATAACATCTATACTACTATAGAATCAGCAATGGAGCTAACTCGATAAATGCCAGTATGTGTCTATGGTTTGTAATGACTGTGCACATCACATGCACTGTTCAGTGTGTGATATCCAGACGTCTCAAACCACGGAGAGGGCGATCATTTATGTCGTTTGTTGCTCTCTACCCAGGTTCCTGAGGGCTTCGGTCACCCTGGAGGAACAGAAAATCGGCAGTCTTACCATCACTCCAGCCAGTGACCGGGTGGCGTCCAACAACTACGCCTATGTACAAGTAGCCATTCAGTGTAAAGGTACGCAATCAGTCCGCTGTGTTGTGATTCTATTCTCCACTCTTTGTGGACTCTTCGTGAAGCGTATGTTACCAATAAAAGGTCAATGACTAAAAACATAGAGGAAATAGACATGGCTATAGTACTTGGGGCTTTTGTAATTCTTAGAATTTACTCTGTTACAGTTGACCAGCTGTCTCTATACAACATAGAATTCGCCAACATCGCAGAAGAACTCTGGTCACAAGCGGACTACGTGCTCCAGTTCAAGGTAAGTCACACTGTTTAAAACAGATCATTTATTATCAACCTAATACGGAGTCTCTATGCTTAACCTACAGATCACTACTGAGTAGAATACGGAAAGCTGTACTCAGAAGAATACGGATAAAAGTCCCTGGCGTGGAAAGAAATGCGCGAAATATCTGCAGCGATTTTGTGCTTCCTTTAAAATCTTATATTTGGAATGCTGGATATTGAATACAATGTTGCCATGACTTTGATCTGCATGGTCGTAGTCTTCGCGGCGAATAGTCCCATGCAAATAAATATCATAGTAATAGTGTGTATCTATTCACCGAGGATATTTATACAATCGAAACAGAGAATACCGCTGTTTTTTCTCAATGTCGTCTCATAGAAGAAATCAAAGAGAGTGGTTAGGTATTATCAATATGCCACACGCCTGATCATGCAGTGACTTCACGAGGCGATAACCGAGTGGAATTACGAAACGATCAGATGAATGACGTCTTGGTCAAATCTAACCACTCGAATAGGTTTGAGATTCTCACCCCTAGATTTGAGTTAAAAACGCTATTGATACTCAAAACCTGTCATCATAAAGAAATCCACTACTCGTAAAAGGAACATGCGGCCGCTATTTTGATGAAAGTGTTTTCTTTTCGAATGAACAGGCTGAGTCCTGGCTCCTGATTGGCTAATATTTGTGACGTAAACGCCAATTGAGTATTTATTGTGTTACTCAAAAGAGCTTTGAGTATCATTCAGCTATATGAAGGAGTAAAATAACATTTATAGTACTCATTTGCTGATTCATCTTTACCATTTCCCATTTGTTCACCTTTACTGTATCCAAATCCTATACTATATCCATATCAAACAGCAATCGAGCCATCACCACTTGCCTAACAAATGAAACTTCCAATCGTACCACAGGTGACTACCATTAACCTGGGCCCGCCCATTCCAGCCCCATACGGCACTAACAGTCTATACGGCATCAATATGTACTTCTCCACGAGCACCACCTGGGACCCTACAGGGGCAGCGGTGGGGCCCATACAGCTGACAGACACAGAGACCGGACAGGTCTACTATTACAGCGGTGCCCTCACCAGGCTGCAGGAAGTGACATCACCTCTTCTTCAAGGTGAGTGTGAGTAACTGGGTCAAGGTCAAACGATATCTTGTCAGAACTGAATGAAGCAAGGGTGGGGCTTGAACAGGGGACCAACACAATGACAATGCAGGTTTACCATTACAGAGGCGACAAGACTGCAGAACTGATGTCAGAGATCTTTAAGGTGAGTGTGTATGTGGGTCAATGTCCATTGAGAGCTACACAGGCCATATCAGGATAGCAGTGGGGCCAGTATAATTGATGGATGCAGAGCCTGAACAGATCTACCATGACAGTGGTTGCCTTGAAGTGGCATCACCAATCACTCAAGGTGTAACTAAACCAAGATTAACCAATGGCTGGAGACCTACCAGGCAGCAAGACGTCAGGGTCGACTGTGAAGGTCGACCGATAACTGGATCCGTCCCATTGGGACGGCTGATAGACAAGGAGACTGGGCAGGTCTACTATATTATCCTACCCCTAAGAAAACGGTCCATAGGTTTAACATAGGCAAATTTTATGCGGCATGCCATGAAATAAAGTGCGATTTATGCCTCTAGGGGCATAAAAAAAAATCGACCAATCAGCGACCAGATTGTTAGCAGGTCCGAAAAAAGTTCCGGTTGGACTCAAAAGTTCCGGTTGGACTTCGATTGGTCAATTAATCGATATTTATATTTTAGTAATCCAAAAGCGTAGAGACGGGGTAGGATAAATGCGAAACTAAACTTGAGTTAGACTTGTCAGTGTCTATGCCGCTCTGGTCAGGTCTGTTCCTCACTCACAGGTCTGTTCCTCTGGTCAGGTCTGTTCCTCAGCTAACCCTTCGCGTAGTAATACACGACCTTCCCGTCATGGCATTAACACTGACAAGTCTAACTCTCGTTCAGTTTAGAACTACTAAACAGCGGTCCAGGGGGTGTTTTTTAGTAGTGATGATCGCTAGCTGAGATCAGCTAAGATCGGAGAGCCATTGGGTGACCGCTTTGGAAGATCAATGACAGGAAGTGTTCTTCAGACGTGGTCGCAGCGCGCCACAGGTGATCGCTAGCTGATCGCTGCTAAATCAGTCACTATCTGAGATCAGGTACAAGATTCTGCAATCTAAAATTGATTTGAGACATTTTACTTAGTCAAAGTAAACTGTATTTACAGCGGAAAATTGTCCATGTCCATCCGACCAACCCTAAGATTTCATAATTTTCCATTGAGTATTTGAAAAGTCAGACATGTTTTACTTTTTAAATGGGTGTGTCGTTAGTTCTAAATATCGTGTGACGTTGGCCCTACATCGGGCATTACAGTAGACTATGCACAAGTGGTGCATTGCCGGCATTTTTCAGATTTTCAGACAAATGTTTCTTGCAACCATAATAACCAAGAAAATTGTGAAATTTGGGACATGGGTAGGGCAGATTATTAGTAATAATTTGAATAAGTTTTAGCATTTGCAAAAAGTAATTCTGACAAGTATGAAATAGTCGTTGTGACCGTTTAGGGGATCGTTTCATATGTGGTCACTAGTGAACCTAGTGGTACTCACAACTGAAAAACACCCAAATCACACCCAAACGGTGGCATCCCAGCACGTGGCTGGGATCCCTAAAGATCCTCAAAACGGAAAATACTTTGCCCTTTCAAACGGTCGCACCTAATTATCGTCACTACCCCCCCCCCCCCCCCCCCGATTCAGGATATGTTGTCAGTGCTTCTTATAGGTGATTGTGTGCAACTGGGTTAAGGTCAAATTATATCTGGATTTTTTTAAATAACAAAAATGAGGAAACAGTCATGAGCCATGTAAACGAGTCCTTAACATTGAAGTGAATTCGAAGGGTCTATAGTTATATAAGCCCCTGGCTTTAGAAATATAAGAAAAAAAACCTTTGATATTCTAAGGATTTTACATAGTGACTAACGTGGGAGTTAAATGGATATTGAAATTGTATTGAAATATCCACCCCAGCCAATTCCCCAAGCTTAACTACCAGAGAGCCCTCTCTCTGAGGAAGGAGGCGAGAAATAGAGTCATCGTTCTTGTGGGGTGGGTGGGTGGTTCTTACTTTGACGGCGGATTGGGAGCCAGTGAGGCCGAGCACTCGCTGAGCAGTGTGAGCTGCACCCGAGTTACGTGACCGCCGGGAGGGGTCGCAGGGTGCAGCCCGAGTCACATGTTAGCGTCCTTAGCAATCACCGCACTCTCTACCGCCCATCGCATTACCTCAAACCCTCTGTTATGCATAATGTTTGCTCACAAGGAACAAGGAGAAAAGGTAATAGGAAATAGTTTGGCATACATAGATTCAGAGACACGGCGATGATACTTTAACCCTTTAACATCAGAAAGATGCCTCCAAGCATTCCCCTGGCTACGGCAGGAAGATGCCTCCAGGTATTCCCCTGGCTACAGCAGGAAGATGCCTCCAGGCATCTTCGAGGCATCATTGATACTTATGTACAAAATTCAATAGATAAAAAGAAAATTATTTGATTTAAAAGAAATTTTGACAAAGTATACGAGACATATTGACCTTTGATTTGGTATAACAGCATATGATCAGTCACGAAGGTAAATTACTTAAATCACAGAACACATCACATGACATTACTATTTCCAAAAAAAGGTTCCTGCCGTAGCAGGGTCGTTTGGGCAGGCAATGCCCGCTGTGTAATGCTGAGCAGGGAAACTGGGTGCGGCAGGGCAAGGGTTAAGCTGTTAGGGAAAGCTTTGATCAGATAATCAGACATCACTTACAAAGAATAGCTTCACGCTTTTCTTCCTGAAACTACTTTGATTTCAATATGTTGCAAATAAGAAGGGAGTGAGTTTCATCGTTTGATACCTCGATATAAAAGACTAGACATTTTCATGTACCTAATTAACATTGTGTTTCCCGCCACACAGGGTCGCTGAGGATCGCCACACGTGACATTTGTGCGCAGGCGCAGGAGGGCAGCTCGACCATCTTCCTGGAGCTGGTGCTGGAACCGAGTGCCGCAGGGTACTCCGTGTTCAAAGACAATGACATCTTGACCATCCCGCTAGGACCGGACCGCTTCGTCTGCCAGCCGAGTGAGTAGCCTTATTGAGTGTGGGAAACAAGCCCAGATACGCTGCCTAGGTTCGGGAGAGGTAGTGTATGAGCTTTCAACCTGCTGCAAAAGCTATTCCTTCACTACTAAATTTTGTGTGACAACTCTGTGTTAATGGTAGGGTGCAGAGGCCAGTGTGTTAGTCCTTGAGGCGTGCCCAGTTGATCATGGTCAATCACTAGGGACCGAAATACCTCATTAACCCACTGGTGCTTGATATGTCTGGATGCTACAAAGGCAAATGTAGATGTGACTAGTTTGCTGGGTGCCAAGTGTGTTACAGAATATGACCCATAAACTGAATAAAAACCAAACATTTTAATTGTTTCTTTTTATAATTGCCCGCTTGTTCATCAATGACGAACAAGCCATTTGAGTTGATAATTGCTTGGAAGGATTTCGTCTGGATATCCTTTTAATCTAAAAGATATACATCAGTTAGACAATGGTGTTAATGAGCTTACATATTTATCCTACCCCTAATATAAAATCCCATAGGCTTAACATTGGGTTTCCGTATGCCACGCTGACTGGCATACGGAGTTTTATATGCCACTAGTGGCATACAGCATTGTTACCACGTAATATTCCAAAATCGAGGAGATAGGGTAGGATAAAATCAAAACCTGATTCGTTTTAATCCTGAAGTTTTGGCTCCGGACTTCACTCGGCTTCGCTTCATGAAGTCATTATGCCAAACTCCAGTCGTGGCATATGGTGGCCAAGATTAAACCTCATCCAGTTTTACGATAGTATTTATCTATATAGCGTTTTGATAGGTTGCTACTTCCTTACTTTCGATGTACGCCTACTTTTACTGGTTTATTGTCAATATCTGACGTTACTTCAGCCCCTCCTGTAAGAGATATCAAATTACCCGCCCCTCTCACATACATATAACCCGCCCCCCACCCCATGCAGCTACAGTGAGGTCTTTAAAGAAAATTGGATATGAAGTAGTTAAAACAATATTTGCTGTTTAGACCGGAACAAAGGCAAAATAGAGTTTTCCCCATCCTCCCATGTTAAGGCAGGTTTCAGCATAGACAAAGAACTCGATGGCATTGATCAGCGATTTACATTGAAATAGGGAAATCAAAGCAACAAGTGTAGAAGTATGTGGAAATCAGGGATTCAGAGTAATGACCTTAAGAGTACTATGTTGGAAATTGGGGATTTGGAACATTAACGGGAGGAGTAGTATGTGGAAATTGGAGATTTAGAGTAATAATCATAAGAGTAGTATCTAGAAATCCGGGATTCAAAACAAAAACGGTAAGAATAGTATCTGGAAATAAGGGATTCAGAGCAACGTGTGGAAATAGGAGATTCAGAGCAATAAAGGGAGACGTTTTGTGTGGAAATCAGGGATTCAGGACAATAACTGTAAGAGCACTGTGTAGAACTGGGGGATTCAGAGCAAAAAACATAAGAGTAATGTGTGGAAATGGAAGATTCAGGGCATTATTGGAAGCAACAGTATGTGGAAATCGGTGATTCAAAGCAATAATTCAGTAAGAGTAATGTGTGGATATGACAAATTCAGAGCAATAACGGCAGAGGTAGTCTGTAGAAATCAGGGATTCAGAGCAATAATCGTAAGAATAATGTGTGTAAATCAGGCATTCAGAGCAATAAAGAGAGGAGTAGTCTGAGGAGTAGTAGTAGACGAGCAATATGTGGAACTGGGAGATTCAGAGCAATATCTGGAAGAGCAGTAGTAAGGAAATGACGGATTCAGATTGATCACAGACAAATCTTAGTGGGATTATGTAGCAAACCAAAACAATGGCGTATTTTCAGCAGCTTCGGATAAAATGCAAGTTTAGATCTTAATAAATAAGTACTTAGAGGTTTAGATCTTATCTCACCCCTAACACTGACTGAGTTGCTACAGTTTGTGACGTCCTTCTCGATGGAGTACTTTTTTTTTGCAATACTCCATAACCAATGAGTACAAGTTGCCAACGATTATGAAAGAAAAATACCAGGGTGGGCTAGCAGTTCATAGAGGGGTCAGATTTTTGAAACCTGCTAAATTACGCTTTCTTCCTGGGATTTTACACTCAAAAATTAATTTTAGAATAATACTTCTTTTTATATTTTATATTAGTCTCCTACTAAGTACCTTCCAGAAAAACATTATTCCAACAAAATCAGACAAATGGTTCAGATTTTAGAGCCTTTTGAAATTGTGTAAAATACTGCATGTTGTCCACCCCCATAAAATATTTGAAATTTCAAGGAACTTTATAAAAGGTTATAATTTGAGAAAAACTGATATTATATGGTGACATATGTCATATTTGACCCAAAACATCTCTATCACATATTAGATATGAAACAAAAGCTATGAGCATATTTAGGTGTTGGGCCACACAGGGGTGTCGGACAACACGAGGGGTGTCGGACAACACGTTTTTTAAATCACTCAGAACAATGGACAAAAAAATATTTGTGGCCATAATACTTTATATTCTCAATCAAATGATAGAAATCTTCGTTTTTCAAAGCAAACCACTCAATTACTGATAAGAAACAACCCCAAATTCATGACTTTTATCTGAGCGTGTTGTCCGACACCCCGGGGTGTCGGACAACACATCTTCAGTTTTTTAACCACAAGAAGTACATTTCTTTATTTAGGAAAAAAGTAAACTGGTTATTCATAAGTGGTAGGGATACTGAACATATACAGGGGTATTTGTTATTCTATTATGATTATTATTTCTTCTATACATCTTTTAACAGGTGTATTGTCCAACAGCCCATTTTTTGGAAAAAATATCATCATGGAATCACAATGTTTTAATATCAGAATGGATAATCTGATTGTGTTGAAACTTTCAGGTCTCACAGTCAGGATATTGGTCAACATTTTACTATAAAGAAAAATTCATTTCTCATTGTATATCTCATTAGTACAATCCTCTCATAATTGGGGTGTCGGACAACATGCTCTATGGGGCTCTCAGTTGGAAAATTTAAAGGTCTTGGATAGATTTGACCATTTTGATATTTTTTCAAACTTTAACCAATTTTCAAAACTATATTGTCTACACTCCTCATGACATATGCCTTAAACAAGTTACTAGAAACAATTGGCTCAACATTGTGCCTCCAAGATTTTGAAAAAAAGTGAAAACACTAGAAAATCACAGTTTTTGTTGATTTTCGGAAGGAAATATTCCTCAGAGCTATACAAAACCCTATGTTGGAATGAAAGATCATCTAAAGATGCACCAAAAAATGCCACTTTTAAATCGATGAGATACGTTTATACAACATTAGCCTTAAATAACCCTGTTTTCGGTAATTTAGCAGGTTTGAAAAATCCCACCCAGAGTATATGCCATCATATCTATTTTTGCAGATAATGTTGATCTGCGCGTTGACACCTTGTCTGTGAATGGCGGGACCGGGCTCATTATTGCCAATGAGGACACCTCCTTCCAGTTCACTATGAAATTCACTCGGGTAGGTTTGTAATTAGAAATTGAGATCAAATGATATTCCTTAAGTTGACATATGACATACCCATGTAGTTCTACATCTCATTTTTGCATTGCTTGACATCTTCTGGGTATTAAATGTTAACATAGTTCAGCTGTATCGACATTATTTCATATAAAAAATCTAGTCAGGAATAAGGCCTACGAAAAGACAACGAAAATGGCAGGCTTTTACTGTATTGATCATGACCAAGCAGTAGCAGTCAAGATACTAATATCAATATATGGTTTATATCTCAAACATAATGGATGACGTTGACAAAAATTACAAAAATGCCTACAATTTGTACATAGATCAGTCGCCGATTTTTTTGGTTTCCATTTGCGGATGTCTTGGGGCAGCATATGAAGATTTGGTCAATGGTGATCAACAAAAAGCCAGAAATCGGCAATTAGAAATAGACCTGTAATCTTATGCCTGTATTCCTCTGATAGACGGCAGAGGGCAGCATCCCCGCGTCCATGGACGGCCGGCCGAGCCTGAACTTCACCTTCATTCTGAGCAGTGACGACAAGTTGGACTCCTCAGACCAGGCGGTGGACACTAACTACACAGACGGCCAGACGAACGAGATGAGCAAAGGCATCGAGGGCGACTTCGCAGGCACTATGTGTACGCATAAGGCCCGTTTCCATTGGCTGACGAAGACGATGTAGATTCTTTAGTTGTCCTTGAAGCTCATTTCCATTGGCCGCCACCGATATACAGTCATGAACCAATGATAAACCTTTATCACTGCTGGCGCACAATGAAAATGGGCTATTAGGGGCGTTTTCGTCGGCCAATGGAAACGTGCCTATACTCTCATTGTCTCAATTTAATACAGTTAATTATTATGTAATTCTCCAATATCGATTGTTTTATTGATTGTTGTATCAACTCAGCTAACAAATACAGCTAAAAACCATGTCTTGGACTTGGCTCCGCCTAACACTCTCTTAGTTATATGACCAACACAGTCGCCCCCATGCGTAAACATGATGCTACCTTAGAAAACACGAGATGATCAGCAATTACTATCTTTTGGTTACTATTCATTTATATGTTGTACATTATTGTATCGTCTTGCAGTTACTTGTTTTGTCCTGTATTGTCTTGTTCTGGCCTATAATGGAAGAACACTGTAGTAAAAAACTTCTTTTTATTTTTTTAATCTATAATGGAAGAATTCCAATACAAACTGTCTAGACAAAACACATAGGGAGCATGTATCTATATACCCGAGCATACGGATATGCTGTATGCTCTGGGTGGCGATAAAGGGCCTATATGAAAAAGTGGTGCGTAGTAAAGAATAGTACTTATCTCAAAGGAACTGATATCACTATCTGGAATAGTTGGATAATGAATACCAAGTAGACTGGTTTCAGGTAAAAGCGGTTATATGCTCATTGGAGCTGACTTTATATATTGATATTATTAGGCGTCAACTCCTCGGAGCATGCGGCCTTTTTTATGCGAAACCAGTCAATATTGTGTATCTCTTTCTCTTTATAAAACATCAACCTGATGTAGACTCCGATGACCCCCTTCCCGCTCGATCAGACCCGCAAGACTATTTCCGACATTCTCAATAATAATGGTATTATTTATTTTTTTGTCGGCAGACTTCTCCGGGAGAAACCTAGTGGTCGACATCAATGGCAACCTTGACTTGACCTTCTTCTGCGGTCGTAGTTACCTCTTTGTGAAGGTCATGAACCTTAGGAGTACCTCCAACATCGACCCAAACCCGTCTAATGATTACCTGGGTGTTCCTATCGAGCTGCAGTGTCTCAATGGTAAGTCAGTGAATGTATATGATTCCTAACGAATTTACTCGCTATATTTTACGAGAGGCCCATTCTGTAGCATGACCTGGGGTGAGGTTTTAAAGGAATGTGTACCATTGCCTATCTTCCTTATAATTGACTTTAGATTACGCATGGATATTCCGACATGTCAACCAGGCAGAGGATATACCCACTAGTATCAGAAGCAGTTCAATATTGCTTATATGTAACAGAGAGACTTCTTGTATTTGTAGATGTGCTATCTCTAGATGAGGTCAGTGTGACACTCATGGGTCACCAGCGCCAGTTTTACCCAGAAGTTCCGACGAAATTCGCATTTTATGCAAAGGTGGACTACAGGTCTAACGTTGATCAACCCAGCAGTAAAGGCCGCCCCCTCTCCAATTTCAGGGTAGGTGTTCTTTTATCTTTATTGACTTAAGAACCGTGTTTGTCCCGTAGCAGTCATGGTTGTATCACTCACTGACATTGAAACCCTCTTTACATCACTTTTCAAGACTCATTGATCTACAAAACATTTTTTACGTCATGTTTTCAACACACATAGACGTATAAACATGTTTGTAACAATTCATAATGCCTCATTTACCTGTGAACCTTGTTTCCATTACTTATTTATGATTCATTCACCTATGAACCTTATTTCCACAGTCGTTTTCATGACTCATTAGTCAATGAACATTGTTGGTCTCAGTTCGTCATGTTCTAAACGGTATTTCATGACTCGTTGACCTATTGACCTTGTTTTCATCTCTTTAACTTAAATGACATATGAACCTGGTTTTTCTCACTTTGTCACGACTCATTGACCTAGGTATCTTGTTTTCGTTACTTTTTCATGATTCGCTGACCTGTGAACCTTGTTCGCGACAGTTTTTCATAGCGGAGGAACCTGTACTGCGGGCCTACACGTTCAGCAGTGAACTGTTTGCAGACATGAGCGGAGTGTCGGGTCTCACTCAGGGCTTCACCGCTGGAGGTCCTCCACGCGAATACTCCGGTATTATCCTGCTCTATATGCACAGCCTGGTCGCCGCCAAATTGGACTGCAAGTAAGCTTCGACCAAATTCCAGAGAAACCCTGCTTATCTGAAACATTTCAGTTTTGTATCATACACTTTATTTAATTTGGGAAACAATGGTTAATTTCAGAACTTTCTTGGTCTAGATAAAGGTGATTTTATGATAAAACTTCAATGAAATAAACGATCTATCTAAACAAAGACAAAGACAAAAAATCAAGCCCATAAGGATTTTTTTAAGTGCAATTTTTTACTTTGATCAACTGTGTTATTCATTTTCATTTGTTTTGTGTCTTCGATGAATCAAAATCAACTTTGATGAGAGACCACACGCCCAGTTCTTCTATGGAAATGGTTCAAATTATGAAATTATCTCTTTGATAAAACTAATTGGCCATTCTAGTTTTCCTTTTAAGATCAATTGGACAGGATAACGTTTCGAAACTTTCACCAATCGATGTGGATATATCATATATCCTTTTGTTTCAATGCATTCTGACATTGGGCTCCATCAACTTCGTATACCATTATATCTACTAAATGCCGCAGACAAGAATTATATGCATACCCTATTATATGATACTGTTGTTATATAACTTTACGTTATGATATTATTATATACCTATTACCGAATATCTATGAAATATTAACCGCTGCTAGGGGTGCAGTATATTTATTCGGGGGTACCGGGCCCATAGTGAATGTTTGGACGCACTGTGCCCTGAGTGTATATCGTATGTAAATAAAATGGCATTTCTGGGGTGATATTTAGGTATATAATAATAATAAGAAAACATAGGAACTGAACTTATAGAGATGAAAATCCCGGCCTTTTTTTCAATAAAATATGTCCCCCCTCCTCTGGCATCAAGCCATATTTTATGGGACAAAAGACCTCAAAGACCCATCCCTACGGATTCAGCAACCAGGTTTTCTCCTAATAACCATTACTAGAATTGATACTTCCGATGAAAACTAACCTGACACTAATCTCCACCCTTGTTTCTGGATCGCCTCAGATACATGATCGTCCTGGACATGCTGGGGGGAATTCAGGTTCAGACCGAAGACATAATTTCCAACAACTACGACGTCATTCCTCTGAAAGGCATATGCAACACCTCAAGAGGTATCTTTTTCATGTTCAGTATCCTCTGACCTGTTATCCAAAATGGCTCAGTTTTCGCTTATCCAATTCAGGCTATTTTTAGCTGTTTGTGGTAAGTGATGTTCATTTTGTGCCACAATCACTCGGAGAAAGGACATGAAGCGCAGAGAGTGTTTTATCATTATTTATAGATCTACTGTGCACAACATTTGAGGTTTTTGTATGACCGTTGACACCAACTACTGGAAGTAGGGGATTTATGTGATGTTTAAACCTGTGTATAATAATAAGAAAACGCAATGACTGAACACTTAAGGATGCTATTCCCTACCTTTTGTCCCATAAGATATGTTCCCCGCCTCTGACATCAGGACCATGGGACAGAAAAAAACAACAATCGATAATTTTTGGACAGGCTCTGTGAACCAATCCAGGTTGGCGACGTAAAACTCCCTCTATCGCTCCGATATTACTTCGCGTCAACTACCTTTTTACGGCCGCCGGTCCAAAAATCATCGATTATTGTCTGTATATATACAAAAGTAAGTGATAGAGTGTATATAAGATTTTATAATTTGGGCAAAATTAGATTATATAAGCTTGAATGCACCTATTATATGTAAAATAATGGTTAAGTAAATACTAAAAGAATAGACCCAGTGTGGGTGGGTTGGGTAAAATCTTTTGAAGTGAAATGGGCAATGGCAGCGAGTGGAATGAAGAAGGTAGAAGAGAGTGGTGAAGGTGGGAGTGTGAAAATGGTGATGTATATTTTTGGTTTGTGGTGGTGACGCTAGGGGTCCGGAGGCGACCTTAGACCACAATGGCCTGATGTAGCTGCGAAAATGAAAAATTTAATTTCATATCCATAGTTAGGATAATGTATGCTAGAGAAAGCATGGAAAAAGAGGATCACAGAAATTCTTGACTTTTAAAAACCGTAGTAGTTCAAAAATTATGGAGGAAAGTCTAGACAGATTAAGGTTGAATTTGATTAACTCAATTGTATAGAAAACAGTTGACGGCATGGCACCACATAATCATTAGAACAGATGAACACATTTATTACAATAGCTCTCTAGATATTCATGATAGGGACATGATATTTAGCATACAGGTGTATTTTTACCTGCTGAATCCAATAGAAATAATCATTTTATGTATGTTGATGATGTCATAATCATTTTTGCCTAACCTTTTCGTTCCGTTAGACCTCCCGAAGGCGGTCCGTAGTTCGAAAAAATCATAATCAATTTGCATGTCAATAATGAATTCTGCAATAATGCTGCATACATTTCGTGGTAGTCATTTGAAGATGCCGGTCATGTACATTTATCAAACTATGGCATACCATGTAGCTAATTAATCCTCTATGTATGCTCTTTGTGATGGCATATGCATGTATCTGTTTGATTCATTCATTTTTGTGTGAAGGACTTTTTTCTTTCAACTTGGAGCTTGAT
Source organism: Alentia gelatinosa (assembly GCA_950022655.1). Lineage (NCBI taxonomy): Eukaryota > Metazoa > Annelida > Polychaeta > Phyllodocida > Polynoidae > Alentia > Alentia gelatinosa. Next base: position 77,879,170 of record OX465579.1, on the reverse strand, counting down.
CAAGTTGTTCTGGTCATAGAAATTTCATGCTAGCACTAAAGTGAAGCCCAAGATGTCCTCAGATTAGCTGAAATAGTGTTTTGCCACTTAAAGTGGCAGAACATATTGGCAAATGGATGAACTAAACACTGTGTCTGACAGAGCAGTGGTCATGGAGCAGATTATGCGCCCAGGCCAATACATTTTAGATAAAATTTTAAAACAGATATTGCCCATTCACTTCTATATTTATATTCACAGGAAAGCCTGAATCTCAGCTTTCAGAAGGTAAATAAAAGATGTGATGAACAGGCGCTTATGGGGACCCATTTAAAGGACAATGATTGAGAAATTATTGTTTTCGCACTGAGTGACAGCCACCGCGCGCATTGCTACTTATGCTTAACCTATTATCCTCAACGAACTAATGTGACAGCTTACATGTGAAAACTTGATCTTTGAAAAAGAGGCAGGGAATACATATCGCATACATTTCAATTACAAAATGATGTTATGACCAATATATCGAATTCTCTTTTCAGAACGGGATGATCTGCTTTTATCATCCTTTAAGATATCATCCGGTACAGAATACAAACCTGGAGAGAGTATGAACATCTCATTTGCATACCAGGCAAGTTCCTCTGTGTGATCTTTTATCAGCTAATCACGAGAATGCAGTTCATTCTCTTGACTCCAGGAAGCTAGCAGAGTCTCCTTGGTTCTCCTTAAAAGATTACCCCTGCCGATAATCGTTAACTTTAGAAGCACAGACCCTGTTACCACCTGACGATTAATTACTATAAATGAGATTTTTGGCCTTAGCCAATAGATCTATGGTGGTGTGATAATGTAGTTCAAAAGTCCTGGGACCATAACAGCCTGGATCAGAACATTAAGAAATGAAGAAATCAACTAGTACGCTTGAGGTATAGTTAAGAGGTCTAGAACAGATTGTTTAATTACCTATGAATCATTCACTTATATACAGATAGGGGGTGGCGGTACAAACTGTAAACCTGGCCCCCCTGCGCAGTTATTGGCTCACTAATTGACAAATCAGCATACAGTTCCAACTGACCAATGACTGTCTGTGGCCAGGTTCCAGTCCAGTAACCACATCGATCACCATGTAATCATGTGCGCGCATTTGGAACTAATGTGAAGTCACTATATATTATATATATACTTACAATATCATCCATATACATATTTTATTACGACAAAATATTAACATTTAAGACATTGTCGGTACTTCACACAATGGCTGAGACAGCGGTTGTCGATCTTTAATTCTTGTCCAAATTTCCATATGACGAATATCTCAATAGAAATGGCAGTTATTCAGACGGCAGTGCTAAATATCATAATTGGTGGCAATAATCGCCAGGTCGAAATCTGGCTAACAAAATGACTACCACTCACTCACTCAGCCCTTCTCACACAGGCCAACTCGACGTACGTACAAGACACGTTAGCGAACAGGGCCGGGAGACCTCCTTTCAGGATCTCATTGATCTTATCTATAGACCCCATCGTCGACTCCTCAGACATCTACATAAAGAACATCACTATGGACTATATCTCGTACAACTTCACCGACTACCCCCTGGTCAGTGACTTCTGTATCTTCCTATTTTATATTGTAAATACGAAATCAGTCAATCAGATTTAAAGCACCTAATTCACATCATTCCACTTACATGTGCTCCATATGGGGTCTTCACCTAAACAAATACACTCGAAATGGGAATATCTTTGCAATGCAATCACCATTTGGCTTAATCAACATTTACTATTAATAGGTATCTTCTTTTTAATTTTACGAATATCATACGATACGAATATTGCTATATTGAGTAAAGTATAATAGTATTGAATCTTTATCCCTTCTGGTAGCGGCAGTTTATAAAGACCATATGAGGTCCCCCTCCTCTGGTGAAGGCTCCTTTTCTGTCAGTCCGTGTGATTCATGGAAGGCGGTCCTGACTTCTTAATTCTGTATTTGATCTATAATCACAAAACTTGGGGAAGGCCTCATAAATGCAAGACAAATAAAACGTATTTCTTTGTGACTCTTCTAGGAGATACCGGCCAATCTCCAGCCGAGGATGTGTGGTCAGGTGTACCTGATAGTCATGCTCGACGCGCAGTACAGTATCTTGGAAACAGACGAGTCGAACAACGAGAGAGCTCTGCCCATCCTGATCATCTGTCCATCGGGTGAGAGGCATTCTCTATATATATCGCTATGCTATTAAAATCATGAAACAACACTTAAGATAGTTTGTAGCCATTATCCTTGGTATAATGTTGCCAACATAGCGATCAATATCTAACGAATAATCTAATATTTTCAAAGGATTCCCTGTGTCTTTCCCCATATTTCAGGGTTTATTTTACGTCTCTACGTGCATTTTTAGCTGAGTTAAGACGCCTGACACTGTACCTCTGTTTGTAAGACCAAGATAGCCTAGGGTCGAGCGATGCAGTATGTTGCATGTTGTCCCGCCGTCATTATGGTAGCCGGTAGGGGTGACATAAAACCCGAGTTTAAGAAGACAAGACACATCTAGACCCATTCACATCCGAAGACCAAAAGCCTCCTCTTTATTCCAGTATATATTCAAGTCTCCACATAGAAATGGGCCAATGCGCATGAGCAGTTAATGTTTACATATCATCAGATAAGACTGCAGCAGGGGAATGTGATATCACCTCTCATTGTTTTAGAATTCGCCAGAGGTATTCATAACATGCAGTACATGTTGATAAAAGCATTTTCAATGTTAATAATATTTTGTCTGCTATTAGAAACGTTCCCACAGTGTCTGGGATACCAAGAATAGTCTTGCTAATACCTTCGAAACCATGCTAATACATTCACAACGGTACATTACCCCACCAACTTATTTTAACTTTTATTATATAAAAGTTAGAAATTATCTCATTGATCAATACCTTAACCACATTCTGCAAAACTTTGGAACGCTGTTCTCTTCATACCAACTTCAACAGGTCTCGGAACTTCTTCCTTACAGTCCTTCGTTCCTACTTCAATATCATTGTTTCTCTTAATCTTAAGTTTCCGGCATTTTCCTATAATGAACTTCCGTGCATAGCACACAATTATACTCAAGATTCCAACAATAAAAATCATACCCCACATCAATGACTGTCTATAAGTTTGGTGCCAAACTGTACGAGTAGGCAGTGGGTCAAGTGTCATCTTCACTGAATGGATAGTAGCACGATCAACTACCTTCAGATGTTCCAGTAACTTGCTATGAAATTCATGCGGTATTCGGTAAGTCACATTTGGGAACGTTATGACATGATAACGCTGGTCTAGCTTAGAAGTAAAGGTACGAGCTTGATATGTAATAATATCTGAAGAATGCAGGTTACACCCTTCTCTCAAGTGCCATAATTCAATTCCTTGAATAGTATACGAGAAAGTCTTACCACTATTACAATAAACCTTAACACTATTTGTAACTAGAGATTGCATAATATACTTATTTCTAGACCAGGGATGAACAACAAGGTTACGTGCTACTTTAGTAACTTCAATAGGACAAGCGGAAACCGACTCACCTAATAAATCAAGTTCACATCCATTTTGTTCCAACACTCTAACTTCACATATTTTGAAAGATCTACCTTTACACTTTTCAGGTATAAACATTTGTGTCCGTTGAATGTTTATAGCTACTTCAATTCGAGGCAAAAGTTTTTCAGCATAATCATGCTTAACTATTGGAAATGTTACAAACCGCCATAAGTAGTAAATAGAAGGTTCAGAAGCCCATAAACATACTTTATAGATAAGTCTACGTGGTTCAGCAACAACTAATTCCACATTAGTATTCTGATAATACCAAACCAGATCCTGAACTCTACCATGTTTAGACAAGTGATGCAATATTTCACTTAGATGAGTGGTAGATAGTATGTCCTCTGACAACTGACCATACTCCAACACTCTCCTAGCAAGCTTAAAGTGTGAGTGTTCCTTTTCATATTTATCTGCAGCTAACTCCAATGCAGAAATCCACCGATCAAAGTGACGCGCCACTCTGACCTGGATTACGGCTCTACGAAGATGGTCCGTGTTTTCAGTCATTTGGTTTAACCGTCCAGTCACTTTCTCTGCATGCTTCTGAAGTCGCTTAATGTCCTGTCGATTTTCCATGGAGTACTTACGAGTTAAGTTCACAACACTCAACAGCTCCCGTTGATTATGATACACCGTGTCAACACTCTTTACTGCCTCGTCCACCTCAGCCTTCAGTGCGTCCACTTCAGCATCAGTAGCGAGCCCAAACAATGAGTGTCCTACATCACCAATTAGATCGATGAGACCGAGAAGTTTCCTATTTCCACCAATATAAGATGTTGTAGTTGTTGACAACTCAACTTTATGGCCACTAAAGTTGATGTCAAGTCGATCAAGTCTTCCCATAGTGTGGTTGAGATCACCTTCAGCCAACCACTTCCTGTCAGAACTAACATGCGTTCGGACCTCCTGAACCCACGCCGGCATGGGGGGTTGTACTGGCGCATGGATAGTAATGACTGCCGTCCATTCCGCTTTCAAAACTCCAGCCTCACCAATCTTTTCAGCAATAACTCCATTCGTAATCGGTTTCCGTATAACATCAGCTTCAACAGAGACAAGCATGTACAAGGTAAGTCCTATAACTGCGTACATCTTGGTCGTTTAGGACCAGTATAATCAATAGCCCAAGGTCTTTTCCTATTAGACCTCCGAATTCCGTGACTCGCAGACTCAGCTGGCACATCAATGTCCATTGACTCCTCAATACCGTCTGTCAACTGAGTGGTGTCATGAGTGGATGGTGCAACAGGAGTAGGTAAATGCGCAATAGTTGGTGGTGGCGCATCTGAAGCAGGCGGTGTCACTGCGTCGGAATGTTTTGTCTGAGGCTCCTTTGTTGATGGGGCTGGTTTAGGAGCTGTTTTTAATTTCTGGGGTCGAGTTCTGTAGTACCGTGTGACTCTTGGTCTAATTGATATCCAGTCACCGTCTGTGTCAACATGCTGTAGTTTGTCACGATTGTATACCTTTGTTCTTTCTCCCCCACTGATAGACTTGCACCACACCACATTTCCTCGTATTCTTGTTACCTCTTTCGGCATGTCCCATTTGGAGTCGAAAGGTGCCCGCTCATACGCCTTTGGTAACACTCGATCTCCTACCTTAAGTGGTAATGCATTAGCCCGTTTCGTAGCTACAGTGATATAACGTTCTTTTGATTTTTGTGTGTTTTTACAGGCATCATGCAAAGCATCTCCCATCCTCTCGAGCCGTTGACCCAAGACAGTTGTTGATTCAGGAGCTCGATTGGAAGGATACCGAGCCCGTCTACCATATAGGAGGTAGAATGGTGAATAACCTGTAGTTTCAGACACAGATTGTCGGTATGCTAACAAGGCAGACCCAAGATGCTCCTCCCATGTTGATATGTTATTGTTTACCAACTTCCGTAATATGTCTTTTAGACTGCGATGCCATCTCTCCAATTTCCCATTAGTTTGTGGATTATATGGTGTTGTACGTCGCACTTCCACTCCTAATTCATGTAAATAGTCCTGCAACGTGGCATTGGTGAACTCAGTACCGTTATCGTGGATAATAATGGCAGGAACACCATGTCTAGGAATATAATCCCGGGAGAGTTTTTGTACAACCGCTTCTCCAGTTCTGTTGGAAATGGGATAGGCCTCAGCCCATCCTGTTGCGTGATCTATTAAAGTTAATAGGTACACATTGCCCTCTACCGATTTAGCCAGTGGACCAACCAGATCTATTCCAACCATTTCTCCAGCATAAGTCGCAGTAGGCATACCTACTGGTGCTGGCCGTGTCGTACGTGATTCGTTCATTCGACACGTTGGACAGTGAAATATTGCTGACCTTACTGTATCTCTTTGTTTCGGCCAATAATATAACTCTCGGATCCGTTGCAAGGTTTTTGTTTGTCCTTGATGTCCCACCTCCATATGAGCCTTCACAGTGATGTCACGACGGTAGTCTATTGGCAGCACAAGCCGTGGGTATGGCAATTGATCAGGTAATTCTTTTGTACACCACAATAAACCATCATGCCGATGATAGTAACTACCTTCATTATCTGCCAAGTCCCACTCATCCATTTCATGTTGTTTTTCACGTACCTCATCTTTGTTCAGTCCATCCCAACGCCAGGGCACTTCCTGCGCGGGATTTGCTTCAATGTCAACCCAGTCTGTTGTATTGCATTCTCCTACTTCAAGGCACGGGTTACGGGCGAGCATATATGCACCTACCTCATACCATTCCTCATCCTGAGTTGAGGGTACAATCCGTGAGAGCATATCAGCCCTTACATTGTTTTTTCCAGCTCGATGCAGTATGGGTGCTCCATACTCGGCAATCAGGGAGGCCCAACGTTGTACCTTTGTATTCTTGACCTCACCTAAAAACAGGGCCTTAAGGGGCTTTTGATCTGTCACGATAACCAGTTCTGCCCCATAAAGATAAGGCCTAAGAGTCTTTAATGCATGAACAATAGCATAGGCCTCTTTCTCAATGGTACTCCACTTGAGTTCAGATCCTCGCAGAGTGCGTGATACATATTGGATAGGTCTCTCTACACCGTTGCTGTCTTTTTGCACTAATATGGCTCCTATTGCCTTGTCCGAGGCATCAGTGTAGAGAATGTATGGGTCCCCAATAGATGGATGTGCCATAACATCACTCGAAACTAGTGCCATTTTTAGTTGATTGAAGGCCTCCTGGCATTGTTCTGTCCAAATCCAGGGTACACCTTTCTTCGTCAGGTACTGTAACGGTTCTGCAATGGCAGCATACCGACAGATCAATTGACGATAGTACCCAGCCATTCCTAGGAACCGGCGCAACTCAGACACATTGGTTGGAGGGTGTAGATCATTGATGGCACATGTCTTCTCGGGATCGGCAGCAATACCATCCCCAGACACTATATATCCTAGCAGAGGTAGCTGCCGCTGTTTGAATTGACATTTCTCCTTTTTAACTACTAGTCCTTCCGCCTCCAGACGGGCTAGCACTTCCTGGACATGTTCCTCATGTTCTTCCTGTGTCTTGCTGTAAATCACTATATCATCAATATATACCATTGCGCAGCGACCTATAGCATTTCCCAAAACCCTTTGCATTTCTCGTTGAAACACAGCGGGCGCATTTGTAAGTCCAAAGGGCATACGTACCCACTCGTACAGGCCATTGTGTGTAACAAAAGCAGTCTTTGGAATATCACATTCCTCTACCGGAATTTGCCAATATCCAGATTTTAGGTCGAGGGTGGTGAACCATGATGCTCCTGTGAGGTTATCGAATATATCTTGTATTCGCGGCAAAGGATGGGCGTCTTTGCGAGTTATACTATTTAATTTGCGATAATCTATGCAAAAGCGAATACTTCCGTCCTTCTTGGGAACTAGAGTCACAGGTGATGCCCAGGGTGATTGGGATGGATGTATCACCCCTTTTTCTAACATCTTTTGGATTTCTTCTTCTACCACTTTTCTCTTGGTCAGTGGCAAACGATATGCCCTCTGACGGATAGGAGGATGATCACCGGTATCAATGTTGATGTGTACTCCATTAGAACACCCTATTTCACTTTGAAACACCTTAGGAAATGCCTTTGTCCATCTAGAGAGTTCAGTCTCACCAAGTTCAAGGTCACTTACTTCTGGCAAGGAACTCTCATATAGTACACCATTAAAGAATACTTTCCCTTTTTCACAGTCTATCACCGCCTTTAGTTTCTTCAACGTGTCCTGGCCCAGTAACAGATCGTGTTTAATGTTGTCCGTTATAATGACATCAATTCTTTCCTCCATCAAGTTAACAACAGTTCTGCCTTTCACAGGGAGACTCTCACCTGATAGGGTAACCAGATTTTCAACAACTGGTTCTAGCAAAGGAACTCGTCTAGTTTTGTCACACAACGCTAGCCAGAATGATTGTCTCATCAGGGTACATGCCGCACCCGTGTCAACCAGAGCAGTGGCTTCTTTTCCGCTGACATCTACCACTACTCGAAGTCGGCCATCGAGTACGGCTACTGGCCGTTTCCCTTACCAGAAGCTTTGTACTGGCTACAAGCCTTATCCTTGGCCATGTGTCCAGCTTGGCAACAATTATAACAGACAGGTTGGCCGTCTGTTGTCCAGGCAGGAATCCCCTTTTCCTTTAATTTTTGTGGCCCTTTACCGCGACCTCGGCGTTTCTTATCCAGCTGTTTCTGCATCTCAGCCATTTGACTCTCTAACTTCTGTACAGTATCCATCATTTGCTGGAGACCAGTACTGGAAGCTACTTGATTTACACTCACCGGATTTTTCAGGGCACCTATTTCCATTGGCTCCTCCTTTCGCGTCACACCGGCAAGGTTTCGTGCCCTATCCATGGTCATGGCACGTTCGTAAGCTGCCTCTAGAGTGAGTGGTCGGGTAGCATGAACCTGGATGCGAGTTTCACTTGACTGAATACCAGCAATGAAGGTACGAGTCAGTCTTTCCAAAACCACCTCCACCCCTAACTCCGCATCCGTATATGCCCGATGTACTGCTTGGTCGAAGTCGCGGGCATATTCTCGTACATCTTGCAGGACCCCCTGTTTCATTTCATCTACGGCTTTCCTGAGATATTCATTTTCGTCAGCACCCAGAAACTCTTGCTCGATTCGTTTCCTAATGCGCTCCCAAGTAATGGGTTCCTGGTCAGCTGGTTGTCGGCGCCCATTTTCTTCATCATATTCTCTTATCCATCTGCGCACTGCCACATCCAACCTTCCTTTCACCAAATAACCAACTGTGGCTAATGTTACCTGATGGTTAGCAGCACACCATTCCTTAGCACTGGATATTTCCTCTACCCATTCCCGTAGGGCAGTCTTGTTTACACCATCCTGTACACCGATACGTTTAGCATGATGTTCCATTAGTTTTTGTATGGCCCGACCATCAATCCCATCTTGTGGATTTTGCCCATCCATCTTGTCAGTTCTGTTTAACTGAATAACTAATTCATGGGAGTATCAAAACTCGATACTGCAGCGCCCAAAACAGTTATATCAGTGCCCAGAATTGACAACTAAATCAGACATACCTGTCCTACATTCAGGTGTTTCCTCCATTTGAGGTGTTGTCCTTTTATCCAGAGGTCTTGTCCTTCTATTTAGATGTCTCGTCGTGGTCGCCAAAAATATGTCCCGCCGTCATTATGGTAGCCGGTAGGGGTGACATAAAACCCGAGTTTAAGAAGACAAGACACATCTAGACCCATTCACATCCGAAGACCAAAAGCCTCCTCTTTATTCCAGTATATATTCAAGTCTCCACATAGAAATGGGCCAATGCGCATGAGCAGTTAATGTTTACATATCATCAGATAAGACTGCAGCAGGGGAATGTGATATCACCTCTCATTGTTTTAGAATTCGCCAGAGGTATTCATAACATGCAGTACATGTTGATAAAAGCATTTTCAATGTTAATAATATTTTGTCTGCTATTAGAAACGTTCCCACAGTGTCTGGGATACCAAGAATAGTCTTGCTAATACCTTCACAACCTTGCTAATACATTCACAACGGTACAATGTGGGAATATGCTGACTGGTGCAGTGAATGCAGTTCTTGGTTCGAATAGTAAAATGTATCTCACAAAGGAGTTGACCACTAGAGAATTATAAAAATAAAGCTTCAGGTAAAGCATTCATGAATATGGAATTCTTTGCAGCATGCATTTTTTTCACTTAGATATGTTATAGTGTCAGATAGGATATGTTGTTTTGAGCAGTATGATAGAGTAGACCCTCTCGTGAACAGTGAGTAGTCCAGTGACAGGGACAGCGAACGGAAATTTCGTTCTGAAACGATTGCTTCCCCTGTTGGTGCCACCTCTTCAAAGTGCCGCTCGCTGTTGTGTTCATAGAGTATTAAAACGCCAACTCCCGCTGTGGTGATGCTGGGAACAACAGAAAACCGATTTTCAAATAGGGAAACGGGCCCTTGGTTACCATCTTCCACAGTGGAGAAGGTATATCAAATTCAGGACTTGTTAGGGCCTTAGTGTTGCTGTATATATTGAACAATAATGGAAACAACACAGATATGATCATATAAGGGCTTTGATGTGGCCATACATTATTCCTGTATACCCTGAATCTGTTTGTGTTTGTGGGTGGGTGGGGGCTGTAAGAATGGATCTGATATGAATATTTTTGTCAGAGATATGAACAATTTTTCACTTGAACAGAACGTAATTTGCACATTGAACTGGACATTCAATGCGGATTGTAAGTTTTGTTTTTTTAAGTTGTTTTTCTGTATCAGGCCCATAAGCACGACGGGTAATAATGTGACCAATCTCATTCATCGTAAGGGGTGGGCCTATAGCTATTTAATGAAATGACTTCCTTTGACTTAAACAATCAACAATGAACAGCCCTCGGGGCTAAAGCAGTTCATTCATCATAACAACACACTATCTTCTTATGTTCCTCAAAAAAGCATAATGACGTACGATTTATATGATTAACCAACGTAGGCAATGGGCCCTAGACCATGCTAGATCGGTCAACAGTGCAATCATCGTGTATTCTGCCTTAAATATAGTATTACCAAGGCAATAAATCAAAAGTACCTCATCAACTTGCTCAGTGGTAGCAGAGCAGAACCATATAACAGAGACCCATTTAGTGGCCATCATGTGGGCTGCCACATTGAATTTATTTTACACTGCGTTTGTTTCAAACATGGTAGAGTACAACGTGCCCTTCCAAGAGGGAAAAAACGTCACTGTCTTCTTCCCGCGACCCTCCGGCATGAAGATCCTCTTCAACACACTTGATATCTGATACATTTTCACACTGCGTTCGTTTCAGACATGGTGGGGCTTTACAACGTGTCCTTCCCGGAGGGTAAGAAAGGTACCGTCTTCTTCCCGCGACCCTCTGGCATGAAGCTCCTCTTCAACACGCTCGACATTGGAGATGCCAACTTCTCCCCAGACCACGACACGAAACACTTAATTGTGAGTTAACTGAGCACTCTAAAATAGGTTTTTTCAACTAGGAAGCCCTTGTGGCGATCTACGGAATGAAAAAGATTGGAACACATAACTGGCACTCTATACTCCACAAATATTTTCAAATTGAACAAAAGGACGTTACATTTACCCTGTAATGGGTGTCCTTCTTTGTGTCTTGTAAACGAGCAGGGCATGACATAAACATGGACAGCGACATTATACATGATTGAACAAGAACAGACAGGAAAAACATAGCATGGACAGGACAGACACACGACATAAAAAGCTCAAAACAATGACGTATTGCCACCTACAGGGACTAAGGATAAATTGGTCATAGATATGTGGAATCATTTTATTTGTTAATAAAAATCCTGGTAGTCACCTCATTATAATAAGGGTTACTGCACATGTAAGGCCTCCATAATATATGTCCATGCCTCTGTAGAGATATGATTTGACGAGGAAGATGAGCAATGCAACAGTATCACAGGAAGAACTATTGCAGAAGTTACAATTTCCATATATGGCATGCTAACTCAGGGCTGCCTTCTACACATATAATAAGAGACTTGTGGCATAACCCCTCACTCTCTTGCTCACAGGTATTGACCAGTACATCAGATAATCAATGTATTTTTCATGGCTTCTTTCCTTGGTGTGCTGATACTTTTATCATAACTCTGTTAAAACCATGTCAAAGTGAAGGTGCACACTCAACCGATGGCTCCTGTGGTGTTCTGTAATTATATAGAACGTCCTGACCATGCTGTACAAGTCACAGAACGAGATGCTAATTTACCGTTTGTACAAACCGTACAAACGGTAAATTAGCATCTCGTTCTGTGACCTGTACAAGCATGGTTGGGCGTTATATATAAATTACTATATACCCGAAAAAAAATTTTAAAATCAATTTCATTTTTCTTAAAAACCAAAATTTCAATAAATGTGTATGGCTAGGTGGTCCGTATTTTAGTGTACGGACCACTGGTCCGTACAGTATTTTTACCTCATATACCAAAACGGTGCGTATTTCCAGTATATACAGCATGGGTATATAGTAAAAGAGTGTATGAAGTAGGAGGTAATTTCAAATATATACGAAATAGGGAGCATTGACATCTTTAACTAACAAAAATATATGCTCGGGTATATACTTACCTTTTTATTTTTATTTTTTTTATTCAAGTTTTATTTGATGACTTTACAATCGTTCATCTGTTGCCAGACGACCTTCCACGTTGGCGTCAACACACAAGGTACAAAATACACAAGTGACAAGACTATACAGGACTACACAAATCATGTAGTTCACTCATATATCCACTTATCTTAAATACATCAAGATGACCATATACTTCTAAACTTCATTGAATAAAAAACTGTTCACATTTCAAGATATAAATAAAACTTATTTGAAAATATTTGGCAATTTCTTCCCCAGATCCTAGTCCGGCGCCCGGGAGGTGAGATCTACCACGACGTGACGCCGAGTGAACCCTGGATGAATGTCCTGACAGGCTCAAAGGCAGAGTTTAACATCCCACAGGTGGCAGGGACGAGTAAACTCTATTACATCAAAAACAAACTGGACCTGTCTTCTGCCTGCTTCGCGGAGGTCGATCCCTTGGTGGATGGAGAAAACGAGATTATGTTTTTATTGATGGCAGGAGATAAGGACTTCAGTCAGTCGTCGATCTATGACGGTATCATGGAGAATAACGATTATACCACGACCATCAATGCTATGTGTTCGGGAGGTAAGTTTTCATAGCTTTTCTCATTGACCAGTAGTTCTGTTATACACCACAAACATTAATGCCATGTGCTTGGATACTACTATTTTATATTCTTCTCGTTGTTGATTTTAGTTAATTGCGAAAACCTAATGTTCAGGTGGTTAATATTGTATATGATTAGTGTTACTCATTCACTGTTCATCCCATCAATTACAATCAAGTTATTTCTTGTTTTCTACAGAATATCTGGATTTCATTGTGGATGACTTCCATCTTGGCACAACAAAGGAGTCGACAAGCAGATTGATTCTCGGCCTAAATAAGTTCGTCCTTGATGTGCTTGTCTGGACAAGTAAGTATTTAGATTCTGTAACAGATACATATTCATAAGCAGCGTCTTTAACTAGAAATTTACATCAATATTGTTTTTATTCAACAGAAACCGTTAAAGAAATATTTCTATGATTCCAGTGATCTGCACAGTACTATGTGGTTATCAAATATAGAAACAATAACGTGAATATAAACTCTAATTAATCTCACTATATTCCAAATATGTATAATTACATTCATACCAACCATTTTGAGGATCAGAGGCCCGTCGTTTCTACAATGTATGGTAATTTTAAATAATTTGATTCTAAAATTGATACTGTTAATTATCATAAACCTGGCTGAAGGCTCTATAGTGATATACCCCCGTGTTTGTTACGTCATAGTTCTAGTATCCATAACAAGGCTCAAGCTTTCATACCGAGGTTAATATTTCATTTCAAGGTTGACAACGTGACACTTACTCATCCGATCAGAGACCTTCTTATGGCAATCCATGGCATACAGTAGACATATTGCGTTTAACAGCAATGGATGCAATAATTAACATGTAAACTACTGAGATCACGCACACGTTTCACAGGTTCCTCGGCGGCCTACAACAGTTGGATCAGCGGGGAGCAGATCTTCACCTACGTGTTCACACTGGTGTCGAGGTTTGAACAGACGTTACACTTTGAGGAGGACGGTACGGAAGTGAAAAAGCCCATCTTAATGGTCGACAATCTGCCTTACGACACCTCAACTTACAGGGGCCGTATCAACCGCCTCATCCTTGACCATGAAGTGCTCGATCTCTCAGGTTGGTGTAATTATTCATTTCCCCGGATTGAAAATAATGGAATATTGTGGTTTATTATCCATCGTATACAAAGACCTCATTGAAAATGTATGGGGACTCATGCAACTCAATATGATCACGTGGTCGCCTAGTAGATCGTTCATCCTTATTGATCTCTAAAAGACACGATGAGGTCCGCGTTATTCGCTGAACACGGCCTCACAGCATTGTGCCGTAAATACGACGAAGCTTCATCTCGTCCTGTGCAATGTACGACCATAGAAAGCTTGTTCTATGTAATTGCCTTTTCTTAAAATAAGCGCTGTTTAAAAAACAAGAATGGTGTTCAGAATTGGCGGTATTCCACTTCACCAAGCTACTACATCTGGTGACAGACACGACAACGGCCATGAAAACATCGGCAACATAGTAAAAGCATATTTAACACTGGAAATATGAAATAATGATATAACACCGTGCACTTGAACAGGCGGCGACCCAAAATGAAGATCCATTACCCCATATCCCCGGATGGATAATGAAGAGGCCGGAATGGGCTAATAAAAATTTATCAAATTGTTTGTCCTTATTAATTACAAAAGCAGGACTGCCATTTTAAAATATCTTTATTCAGGGTAAAATACGGCTGCCTATTTTATTTCGTCAGCCAAGATGAATATATATTTTAAAATGTAGGTATATAATATGACATAGATTGCTTTGCAATTTATGGGTAAAAGTTGACGAGATACAGTGATAGTTTGCGTTCAGCAAGAGCGTTTTTGATACTGGATCGATACAACATTAGTGACTGCTGGAGTGCTGCGGCGAATGCTGACCCTGATGAGGGGCCAGAAGAGTTGAGAGGAGGCGGGATGTAGAGGTGAGCAGTTGTGGTGGTACATAGGCATACACTGCCTCGGACCTCGATTGCCCAAGCCTCATGATGTCGTCGATGGGCGCACCAGCATGAGCTGCCTCCTGGGCACCGGTCCGTCTTAAGCTGTGGAGGGTGAAGGAGGAGGCCGCACTATGCCCAAGGGCCCTTAAGCCGGCCCGGAAGGGGTGGACGACATCAGGGGGTCTTACTGGCCGACCCTGCTTGTCCACAAAAGCCAAGCCCGAACCGGACAGTTTGTTTTGTTTGTTTGTTTGGGTAGTTTAACGTCCAATTTGTTCAATTAGACTTACTAACCGGACAGTGAGAGTTACCTGTCGCATATACAGGGAGGTCTGTTGAGGAGCCACTTGTCGTTTTTGTAGATCGTACCACTAGCCACATGTCCCCATCGACCACTCTGACGTCTCCACTGAGCAAGGCGTGCAGGCCCGGGCCTCTGGTTCCCGGTGGAGATAAGATGTTAGACTGTCTAAGTATCAAGGGCGGTCGACAGAAATATCAGTGTGGGTAGTTTGACCGCAGGTGCTGTGGATGGAGTATGATTAGAGCGTTTTTGTATTCCTTTGAGGGTCATATTTAACTGATGTAATGAAAAAGCATGGTCATTGCCAGTAGTTCTTTTTTACAAATGTGCGAGCACCAGAGATATAGTTTCGTACTGAAGAGGTGAGGAGAGAGAAGAGGCCAAAAAGGTGGGGTAAAGTGAGAGTTCATGGGGTGTTGGATTACTGTGATTAAATTTATTTGTCATCATGAATTCCAGGAAACGAGTTGCTTGTCGGGTATGATTCTGCCAGATTCCGAGAGTGCAGGCAGCCAACATGTTACGTTGTAGCTCCTGATTCAGCTGCGGAAGTCCTGTGTAATAGAATGGTTCATTGTTAGCACATGTTTTAACTCAATAGGCTCAATCTTCCTGAGGTTCTTTTTCCTAATGAGGTCATCAGCTAGTACCTTTATGTTAGTGTCAATGGGAGCACGAGAGAGAACGTCCGCCAGTATAAGTTGGGTTCCGGGGGCATGACTTATTTTTATCTCAACATTATTTAGAGCTTCAATTAGGGCGATTTCTCTGGCGCATGCCACGAGAAACGGGTCACATGACCGTCCAGAGTTCAGAGCATACATGGAACTAACTATTGGCAGTCGTCACCTGAACCTCGAGGGGGCGCGGAGCCTCCATTAGGAGTGATTTAATTGCAAGTATGATATTTGCGGCCTCAATCTGATTTATGTGGAGTTTCCCTCGAGCAGCATCACCTAGGCTCATACTGTAGTAGGTTTTTGTCGTGTCAGAGTAAGCCCCCAGGCCCGCAGGGCAGGCGTCACATTCAATTTGTTGGGTCACACATTCAGTTGGGACGAGTCTCTTACCGTTTGATAGTTTTGCGTATTCAGAGAACCACCTGACGTCTGCTCGAAAGTCTGCGTCTAGTCATACTGAGACTGGCACATGGGCTGCCCGCAACTTATCCAAGATACGATCCATGTAGCGTTTCGCAGGCGGTATGCACTGGGAGATGAAATTCAGGCGGCCGGTGAGGACCTGCAGCTCACGTTTCATTGCAGTTGTCTTCTCGTGCCAGCTATTGCACTCGTTGACCACATCACATAGTTTTTCTGCGGGAATAGAGATTTGCATTAAAGAAGTATCAATTTCAATTCCTAGCCAGACAATTCTAGCAGATGGAAATTCAGATTTTTCCTTTGCCAGCACCATTCCTAAGTCCCTCGTTGAAGTCCTCATGAACGCCCACAAAGTCGTCTACATAGGCTTGAGTTTTATAACCTGCTTCACAGTTCATGATGTAGCAAAGTGTGTTTGACACCCTTTGCTGGCAGCTGGGCCATAAGTCGAAATAGAAATTTCCGTCTTCGTCCCTGAAACCCAATAGTGGGAAATCCAGGGGACCACCCGTAACTGTCTATAGGCTCGTGCCAGGTCTGCCTTCCAGAGTAGGTAGCCGGGACCATTGCGTACAACTTCTTCAGCCAGGTCGGAGACCGTGGGGAGGGTGTACCTGCAGTGTTTGCCCTGGAAAGTATTGGCCGCTATTCCAGTATTAACAGAGTGCCCTTCGGGGAAACTCAAATCAAGTATGACACGTCTGACATCCTTCGCATCCTTAATTTTGTCATTAAAGGGTCCATTCAACAAAGTGTTTTTTTCAAATGGACCCACAATAGCAATTACAACGAGGTGTTTACACCGAGCTGTAAACGTCCCGGGACCCGTTTTAGGATCCGGATTTGTACGTTTACAGGAACAAAGTTTTATCTTTATTAGATACCTCCAAAACGTTCAAATATGTACCTTATTTCAGTTGTAATGGCTATTTTCAGTCCGATTTGGGCACAGAACGGTCGACATGAACCTTAGCTTTCGCCTCCACTGTGGAATGCGGCTGTGACGTTGTCCCATGGCAAACGCGCATAGCAACCTGCATAGCAACACTTGTTGTCCTTTGGAAACCGTCGGGAAGAAAACATAGCATTTATTCTCTCATCGCACTCCCTGTTTTTAGGTGCTTGCCATGTTTATTCATGTTTTTATTGCTGTGCTTCGATGTTTCTCTGTAATTCGTGTATAGATTTCCTATTTCAATATAATTAGGTGCCTCTTGTTTATGTACTGCAACGTTAATGTTACCGATGGAGAAGCGTCTCTAAAACCCAACATCGACCATTTTGAAATGATGACGCAATCCCGTGTTTTGAAAATGGAAAAAGAACTGTGATTTACTGCACAGCTGTGCAGTACATGGTAGAGAGCAGTGTGTAGTAATTACGTCACTTATGGCAGTATACATGCAGAAATTGGCTTTATCCTACTCCTAATGAAAAAACACCATAGACATTTTAACAGCCTATTTTATGCGGCATGTCATGACATAAAGTGTTTTTCATGCATCAAGGCGAATAAAAACGATTGACCAATCAGTGACCTGAAGGTGAACTGCTAGGAAAAAAGTTCCGGTTGGACTCAACCATTCAAATGTTTGCTAACATGATACAGAATATTACGATTATTTTTGTGTAAACTCACCCAACTTCAGATACGATTGCATTGTTCACCTATGTAAAGCATCTTGTCTCAGTACAGCTCTATGATTCGGCCTAGGCCTAATTGAACAGGCTGGAGTTCAACTTGCTTCAATCAGCCTGCTAGGAAAAAGGTTCCGGTTGGACTCAACCATTCAAATGTTTGCTAACATGATACAGAATATTACGATTATTTTTGTGTAAACTCACCCAACTTCAGATACTATTGCATTGTTTACCTATGTAAAGCATCTTGTCTCAGTACAGCTCTATGATTCGGCCTAGGCCTAATTGAACAGGCTGGAGTTCAACTTGCTTCAATCAGCCTTGCATGCGGCCGTTTATATTACGCAGCGCGAGTCTGACCGTTTACAACTTTTGACTCCATACCGTATTAAAAATATACACTGGCTGGCCGCTTCCCGGCCACCCGGCGACGGCAGAGTGGTGGCAGTTGCAGTGGTAGGGTGATATCTGATCAGACCTTGTGTTATATATACAGTACAAGAATTTTACCAACAGAATTGACCAATTGAGTATGTTGTCAATTGTCATAAGTATGTATATTTATATAATATGATGATGTAAGTATATATAGTTATACAATATGTATATAAAAATAGCCAAAAGGCTAGTAAAAGGGAGAGGTGGAAGGGAAGAAAAGAAAATGATAAGTGATAAGAGTTATTGTTTGAGAGACTTGATAAGTGACAGGGTGACTGCCTGAGTGTCAGAGTCTCTGATATATATATGCCCTGTGGGCATTGGATCCCCACCCACCATACCATTGGATGGATAGCTCAGGCATTCCCGCCTGGAATGCCTGAGTGGCCGCGGTCCTTCTCAGGCTGTGGAGTGTAGCCCTTTGGGGGTTGGCCTGCTTCAGTTAGGAATCGGTCCCATTCCTTTGTGAGCATCCGGCACGTGATGATCGACCTGTCCTCGAGCATAAGGAGTGGGTCCTCGTTTGGGCACGACCTAGGGTCCGGGGAGGCCTGCAGTGTCACAGACTTCTCTTCTCCAACACACTGGAGGTTCTTGGCCGCTTTGATCCAGACCGTCACGTGAGTGGGTGTGGTGGTCACGTCTCCATGTGACAAGTGACGTGACAGGTCCTTTGCACGTGCCGTTGGAGGAGCCACTTCGTTCTGTTGAAGCGCGGCATAATACAGGAGGAGGAATGCTTTCCGTAGTGAGAGGTAAAGGGGCGTGACTGTTAGACCCCCGAGTACCTCCTGGAGGGCCGGCATCGGGGTCGGAGGTTTCACGTTGGGAGTGTACGACTTCTTCCTCCTCATCGCGTCCACGGCCCTCCTGACCCTTACTTCCTCAGTCGCTGTGACGTCCCCACCTGACAGCTGTATAGGTGGGACCGTAGGTGGGATAGGTGGTTTGCTATGGTTGCTGGAGATGTACTCCAGGTAGGCCGTAACGAAACTCACGGTCGGTGATTGTGTGTCTGCCCTCATGCGTCAGCAGAAGGCGAGGTAGGTCGACATAGCACATTTCTGGTTGGTGACCTTGCCTGGGGCACGTGCCTCGGACTGCTGGACAGATGCCTTCCTCTGGAGACAGCGTAGCGCCGGATCTGCAGGACAATCGAAGCACAGGCACAAATGAGGCATGATTACATGGGATAATTGACGATAAGTTATGGAAATGCATGTATTGGGCGGCATTATCATAGTCCCTTGAGGTCAGGTGGCCGCGACTGAGGGCATCGGCGACCAAGTTGAGGACCCCGGGGAAGTGGGTGTAGATCAGGTCGTCAGTGCCTGGACGGTGCCCATATTGTCGCAAAAGACTTCGACCCGCGTGCCTCTGTCCTGGTCAGTGAGGAACGTGTTGAGGGCGTAGATGGTGTTTAGTGCCTCGAGCTCAGCTATGCAATCCACTGGGTCATTGACGAGGCACACCTGACCGGCATAGGCATAGCGGCCATTGGTGCCTCCAATACCCGTGAGGCACACGTCCACCGTAATGCACTTGGTGGGGGGTCCTCGAGGGATGAGTGCATGCCCGTTCCAGCCCTCGGGGAAGCATGTGAACCACTGGAGGTCCTGCCGTATGTCCGAGCCCACGTTGATGTAGTAGCCATTCATCGACCGATGTCCGATAGTCTATCTCTTTTAGTAAATTAAGTGTTGTAGCATAATTGTTTAATCACAACATACTTAGATTACGTACAACATACTGTGTTACATTATTACTATAAGGCTTTTCATCTTGTTGACATTGCACATTGTCATTGTGGTTGATATTAATATCAATCCAAATAGTCCACACAAATCAACTCTATTCATCTCTTTCTAGTCATAATAGGGTTATCTGATCCAAGGTTATGTAAGGCGCCATCGGCAGGTTCTCTCTTACACCGACGTCTGATACAATAACCATTTAGTTCAGGTTTGTCGGTGGAGGTGCTGCCGTCGTGACACACTTAAAAAGAGCCTTAACAACCAGGATAGCAACGTCAGAATAGACCTACAAGAGTGGAATTGGGGAATATTTTCGTATTTTATAGTTTATAACAAACAGATTACAATATTCGCACACTTTCAGACATTAATATTTGAATAACTGCAGTCAAAACATCACGAACTATATCGTCTCCTAGAGCAGACTAAACCACTGCTTTGTAAGTAAATACCTTAGGCGCAAAGTATCGCAGTGCTGAGTGCGTGAACCTTGACTCGCTCTGACAATAACAAGTAGCATATAGATATTGCTTAGTAGAAACTGAACGAAAGTTAGACTTTTCAATGTTTGTACCACTCAGGTCAGGTGTACTACTCACTACCCTTGGCAAACGCCTCGCGTAGTAATTAGTGACCAGCCCGTCGTACCGTAAACATTGACAAGTCTAACTCTCGTTCAGTTTCTACTAAGTATTTGTCACCTGGCATGAATTACATAGTTTTTATCAAGGAGTAAGACTATTTTATAATAATTTGAAAGAGATAATAGTACAACTACTGAGATGTTTAGGAGAATTTCTCACAGAACTGACGTTTCAACTATTGCATTTATAAAGTCTTTATCAAGCTTGGATGAGGCTGCTATATTTTCCATGGACCTTATTGACCAAGGGCAATAATCTACTTATTATTAGTTGATTTGGATATTACAGTAATAATGATTAAGGATGTTATTGGGATCGGTATTCACCTCTTGATAAACATTTTTATTTGACCCTTGTCATTAAGAAAGGTAAAGTTCAGTTGAAAGATGTTTCTCATATCTATTCATTGTTTGTATATCTGTCCCTAATAGATATGAAGTTCTGTAATTGGGAAGTCTGATTTAGACCAATATAATCTCCATACTAGCAAGTAGAAAAAAGTGATTTATTGGTTGCTAAGGTCCCCAAAGCAATCGCAGAAATAGGCTAATGAGGTAGTGCGCTCAAAATGTTTCAAAACAAGGGGTCACATGACCAAATCTGAAAAAGATGTGTTGTAGAATACATATTAAGGATTGGAGCATGTTATAGAGGGCAGAAAACAGAAGTCTAGAAATTACATAAAGTTACAACATAGGAAAGGGAGGTACTGGAATGATGAGGCTTACCACCAAAATGTTCAAATATATAGGAGACATTATAAGTGTAGTAACACGCATGTAGCCTAATGCAGATACTTGGGTCTACAAATCCTGAAAAAATATTGTATTGCAATTTGTTCAATGGAGGGGCCTAAATTTGTCCAAATTTCCTCCATTAGCATTGAAATCAAATGTTTTTTTGTAATATTTGGTAGCATAGAGTACCTTTCAAAAATATCCAGTGGAATAAACAGCAGGTCTATGATGTAATAACAGACATATTTTCCCAGAACTTATTGTGTTTTGTAAACACAATAAACATGTCACGCAGAGAATATTTCTCTCCAGATACGCTTTGCAGTAAACTACAGGCATTACGCTGATGTGTACAAGGGAAAACACACTTGAATACGCTTATAATAAATACGCCGGCACGCAAAACATGCCTATACATATAAAAACATGTCGATATACATTTTATACGAGTATTGACGAATAGTTGTATTGATGAAATATCTCCTTTTTTCAGACGACACTGGTGGTATAGACATGCCACGAAACGTGTTCTTCAAGGTATGTTTGGCAGAGGATGTGACTCTGAGTGTCACTGTGGACAGCGATCAGCAGGTCACGGAGACGGACGAGTCCAACAATGTTGACACCCTGTTCAAAATCCAGAAACCCAACGGCTCCATGTGCGAGGGTCAGTCATACTTTTATTTATGGTTCGAAAAAGGAGCTTATTCAAAATTAATTTATCTTTGAGTTTTTTACATCGAGATTCCTTTCATCGTCCAGTGTCGAATATGTTGAATAGGAAAAAGGAAGTGCCTATATTATTTGTTTTAGATTTTGTTCTTCTCCTTAAGGGGAACAGTCTTACCATAGGCAAATCTACAGACATAGACAAAGTTGTAGACAAGACATGACAAGGTATGGTTATATGGTTGCAGATATAAAATTCCTTATATCATGAGTCAAACCTTTACCATATCATATTTTCATTCGATTCTAACCTGAAAACCAAGATGCAAGCTTCCTACTTTCCAGTGAAAATCCATGTTTTCCTTTTCAGCGTATAAATTTCTTTTTCCTAAGCTAGAAATATGATTACACTAAATGGACCTCAATCTGGGCCAGATAACAGAGATTTGAACCCCCCCCCCTCCCAACCCTCGCTCTCCTTAATTTTGTAATATATTATTCTATTTATCATTAAATGAACATCAAGATTATGAAAAATAATTAGCAAATGGCATTACCAGGTTTTATCAAATTTTATTGATTCCAAGAGTATATCAAACACAATCAGTAGAAGTACACACTAATTACTGTTTTGTTCTGTATGAATTGCCGCCATCTCGGAGTAGTTGACGCGTAATAATATCCAAGCGACCAAGCGAGATTACAGCCACTCGTATAGAAAACTAGTGGTCCTTGCATTTCTTACCCACCTACACATTTGATAACAAGAATGAACCTTGTTCAAGATCAACATAGACCAATGGGCTAGCTACACGTAAGGCCACAGCAAGTCAATCATGGCGGTAATACCTTTCCAGAATATTGTCCTCGAGTTTCATTCCAGTTGACCTAAAAAATATGTTTGAACTATTTTTCCGGAATCTCCTACCGGAGATTCTGACATGCCAGAATCTTCCAGTAGGGACTTCTGGGCGGACTTTACATTTCCAATGGAGACTCCGTATTAGGTTGGAAATAAAACGACTGAAACTGAAAGCCCGATGAAAATCTACTGAAACTCACATTTATGCTTGCAAACGAAAATAAAACACATTTCAAGCTTCTTGTTCCAACTTTAGGTCAGGATCTTGCGGTGAACATCTGGACCTTGGATGGTCTCAAGTATGATTTACTGCAGCCTAACAAGGCCGTGCCCTACACGCTGAAAGTATACACCTACCTCTCCGGGACCGCAGACCCCAGCCTCTCCGTCCTCAACGGCCTCCCGCCCGGCGACTGGAGACATTTTGACGTCATCATCTTCATGACACGTCACAAGGGCACCGAGCCATCCCCTCCGGATGACATCATACTGCCAATCATCTTTTCCGAGGCTCAAATCAAGGCGCTTAAGGTTCGATTATAACTTTTGTGCCTCATAAGAATGTCTGAACGATTCGTTGCAGTTACTCAGAGCCCTACCTCTACCTAATCAAAGGCATGGTCCTGTATCTCATTTTCCTGTACCTCATCCTAAGGAGAACTATGTGTGTACTTTGACACAGATTGTGCTAATCCCACTGACGCCCTGTTCACACTGGCTCTCATACGATTCAACAGATGAAGTGCCCAGACAATGGGCCTGTTCGATGCACTTATTTATATCTAGAACAGAGAGCACCTATACGTACCTTTAATATCTCATAGATTTATATAGAAAGATACAGTTATTTGTAAGTCCTTGGACAATCTATATTTACGTCGCAGGCAGTCGAAGCCTGTTTCTTCTTGTCCAACTTCCTGGTGGATTATGGGTGAATTAGCAATCGCTCTGTGCCCTATACCCCTTATTTTATATATACCATGTGTGTTTTCAGAAGTCATACTTCGGGCTTCAGGAGATTAACCTGGACGGAGTGCTGACAGTACCCGTTAACAGTATCACATACCCGTTCTGCTGGGAGAAGGTCAGCATCGGCGTCTACATCCAAACCGGCCCCACCCACAGAATCCAAGAGGTCACCAAGATCAACAACATAGACTACTATGATGTCATCTTCGACTGCGGAAGTGAGTAAATTTTCATGAAAAACATTATTAATCAGGAAACTGATTAAAAAGTAAACGATTGAAATGAAGTTTAATCATAACCAACCCACAAAACCTGGGGATCACAAGGTGCTTGGATTTGGTGTTGCTCTTGGTGGCGTGATTTAGGTTTTTAATAGTTTTTTTTATCAATGTGATATGACACATTGCTACCACACAATAATTGGGTTGGGACGGAGCTTTGTGACGTGCGGGCCGGGGCACCCTATGACCTCCGGGTCCCATGGGTTGATGATTACGATGTGCAATGTCAGTCTTACTGTTCTAATCTCCAATATGTTGATGTGCAGTTGTGGTTCCTCTGTATCCCAGCCTTCTCCATAATTTAGGTTATGTTCCACTAAATATACCCCCAGCCCGTTGTGGATACGGGATTTGCAGGATTCAGTCATTTCTCTGTACTGACCCTGTAGTGACATGGTCATCTACCCTGGGTGACCTCTTCGTGGTTTGCTGAAGGAGAATATATACCATAGAATACAGTCATATCCATTTACATAAAGCATGAGACGGACAATTCTCCCCATCATATTTTTAGTAATAGTACCGTAAATAGATATGTAGATCATAATTCATATACCTTCCACTGCAGACAAACTGGACGAATGTTTTGATGAGCTGGACAACTGCGACGTGAAAGCCAGTTGTCAGGACAAACCCTACAGCTTGAACGACCCCCGGCGGGGACCGCAGCAACTACAGGGGGACCCGCCAAAGTTCAGTTGCACTTGTAGCGAGGGGTTCACCGGCAATGGTACCTTCTGTGAGAGTGAGTCACGGAAACTATTCTTATAGCCCTTTAATGGGATGTTCTTATTGTTATTACAAATGGCTCAATTTCCACCAACAAATTCTGCTATTTCTAATGTTTCTGGTCTCATAGTTATGTTCATAATGTGCCACAAACTTTTGGAGATTGAAGGTAACATATATACAGAATGTCTTATCATTTTTGTAGCACTTTCACATTATCAGTATTAAATCTACTGTGCACAGCATTGGCAACATTTCCATTGCCGTTGATGTCGTTTAAAGCTTACCCTTACCCACGCCGAATTTGATCCCGAAAGGCTTTACGATTGACTGTCCGACACTAGACCTATTCTATTGTGAGGTCAGAAAAAATCGTAGCCGTGGAAGAGGTTTCTAGGATCGACTCTACGATACCTCACGATTGCATCCCGATGGGCTACGATTGAAAAAGCCAATCCCGAAGCTTATGATGAAATCCAACATGCTGGATCGTAGACTGTTGTAGCGGATTTTATGAAAAAATATTTCTTGCGGGTGGCAGAAAATTATGGAATTAGGTAGACCAAACATAGATATCAGTATGACATGTGTTTTATACATTACTTCTGAGACTTCGCCACTTGTAGTAATTACTTCCAGAATTAGTATAAATTACAAGGTAGCTTTTGTGATGATTAAGTAGGTAAAAATTGTGGCAAAGTGCAATATGTTTTTTTCAAACCCAAGATAAAATCTACCTCTCGAGTAGGAATAATTCCTCAGTTGGCGTTAGTAGTGACATACCATTCCCTTGATGTCTGAAGCTGACGTTTTTAACTGCTCTACCCCACAGACATTGACGAGTGTCTGGAGAGTGACGCGCTGGGGAATCCCCTTCCCTTGTGTGACGTAGACAACAACTTTGAGTGCGTCAATACTGTGGGCAGCTTCTTCTGTCGGTGCGAGGACGGCCTCGTGGAACATCGGAGTATCATCAACGGCGTCCTCTCCTGTCAAGGTTGGCGTAGACCTATTTCGAGAGTCTCTGAGTGAGGGGTGCAAACAGTCAGAGTGTGCCCTTAGAACCCTAGTTCAACCACCCCTCTCATTAGATCTCACACTCTCTAAGTGGTATTCTGTATTCCAGTCCAAATAAAGCCACAAGGGCGCCAAGTTCACAGTATTCCCACTAGGTGGCATCATTACAGGAATCTGATGTAGATGTTTAGCACGGGAGGCAGGCCAGTGGATTCTCAAGGCTCTAAGCCTAGGTCGTTAAGAATTCTTCCTCCATAGAGAGTAGTGAAAACCTTGTTCAGAATACCACTTAGAGAGTGTGTGATCTTATGAGTGTGGTGCAGCAACAAGTCTGACAGATTGGTATAAGTTCAATTTAGTAGGAATTCAGCATATAAATACAGGTTAAACCTTTGCGATATTGTAGTGCAAAGATTCTTGAGACAAAATACAGTACAATGACTGTGATATACTACCTTTGCATTAGTTTTACGTAATTGAACATCCAGGGCCCTGTTTTTCAGTCACGACATGATCACCCAACGATACCCTAAGATCGTCCAGCGAATGCACAACATCTTATGGCAACAAGTATAGAATTGACAGAACCAGGGAACCGCATCCGGTACCGCCCGTCAAATATTCGACTGTTAGTGTACGACATGTCCACAATGGTCTTTGGCTGCGATACTTTGGCCGATATTTTCACCCGCTGAAACCTTCGACACCTCTAAACGCCCTAAGTATCGTAGGCCTATGATCATTTGCCGATCCCTTTAGATCTTATGTCTATAGCACAATGACAGCAAAAACATGTTGTCCATAACGAATGTCGTGACTAAACAAGAGGGCCCAGTGTTTGTAAAACCTCTATAGCCTTGTTTCTCAAAATGGTTTACATGTTGGTGATTTTGAGATAATGACTTGTGCAGGAATGCCCTGAGAGTGACACAAAGGAATAAAACAGTTGATTCTTTTTTTGTATATCCGTCACGGTAAAGATGGATGAACAAATTCTGAAATTGGCAAAATACCTATACTCCACAAATCACCACATTCACACTGTGCCTAGCAAGTATAGTACTTTTAAATAATGAATGTTTTCAGTACTGAACAACGAGTTTTATGAAAGTTGAGACTGAATTTACTGCGAACATCTTCTAGAACTAAGCTATAAGTGAAAGATTGGTATGGTCTCTGGCATTATTCAAGCCAGACCTGGGCCCTGTTTTTTAGTCACGACCATTGTGGGTCCAGTCAGCCCCACGATCTACCAACGATATAAAGACAGTTTGGACGACACAAGATTGATTTTTCCACTTCCCGACGGAATTAAGCAATGACATTTTAACACGAGTAAGGGATACATATATCCTATAATCGTACCAAATATGAAGAAGACGGCCGTACCGTTCCGAAGATATCAGCCTTTGAATTTGAAACATTGGGCTATCGATCAGGGCCCTGTTTTTTAGTCACGACCATTGTGTGGCCAGGAAGGCCCAAGACCAACCAGCTGTAAAGATCTGCAGTCGATAATTCTAACTTTGTGGTATTTTTGCTTTGAAAAAGCAGCATTATTAATTATAATATATATATTCAATCTATTCTAAATTCTTTCCTCCGAATCCAAGATGGCCGACACTGGCCAGGCTAATTGGTCCTTCCTGCTGTAGCTATAATCCCCCCTTTGAACCCGGCTTTGGCCGGCGGTTGTTTGTTAACCCAACTTCCTGGAGATGCGGGCGCGCTCGTTGTTACAAAGGTGACGCTAACTGGCGCCTAACACGACCGCCCGTATAAGCGTCCCCCACCTGGAGACAAAGGCGCTACGATTGTATATAAACCCGGGCCCAAATTAAAGAACCATTCAGTCTTACCTGGATTCTGTTACCTACAACATCTATGCGTTGACTCCAACCTTATTTAACGTATATCGACCGCTAGGAGCAGAACCGCTAATGGGTATAGCCTAGAAACTTTACATTGGTGACCACGACGAGACGCTTTTAGTGTGATTCGAGGACAGATTGCCGGTCGAGTTACGAATGACCGCGGAAGGACCGACTCCATAAGACACGGACTCATGTAGGGAAGTGACATTCTGCTATGATATAACGTTTTGATGTGGGCGTGGAAGGTACTTGCATGCCGGTAGTTCTGTGTTAGCGACAGTCGGACCGAGCGGACCAGCAGCTGTCGCACGTGGGAATCGCAACAGGTTCGTGCCATATAGGTGATTGACGTATATATAACGTGTGTGGTTATTTACGCAATTCGGAAGGATGGCCGAACCCAGTGTGTTGCCTGAGGATTTCCAGGTGTGGCTTAACGCTGGGAAGTTGGCGGGGACCATTCCGACCGACTTTACTGTCGCCAACACAGAGCTGCTGGGCAAACTGTGGAAGCAGTACCTGGCCCAGACCTGTAAGGAAGTGAAAGATGTCGCTATCTACGAGTTGGAGCAGCGGCTTCGCGCCGAGTTTACGCGACAGGCCGACCTCCGGGCTCAACAACACGCTCTGGAATCCCAGCAGCAGGCCATGGAACTCGCCGAGGCGGCGCGACAGCTCGCCGAGGCCCGTGCGATCATTATTGACTCCGCCCCCCGGTCGCGGCCCGAGACCCATGAGTTGGCCTCGGTCAAGCAGCTCATCCGGCTGTTTCGGGCACTGCCGACCGTCGACGGTCAGGATAAGGCCGCCCTCCGCACGTGGTTAAACGATGTGCGACAGGCGCGCTTTGTCTCCAAGGCCCCCGACGAGAAGCTGATCTCGGAGGCCCTGGCCTACTCGGCGGGGCGCCTCAAGTCGATAATCTACGATTGCTTCGAGGACGGCGTCACCGACTTCGAGGCCGTCGAACGCAAAATAACATCGACGCTTCTCGGCATGGAGGAAATGGAGAGTCTGCGCGCTGCACTCGGGCACTTCTCCCAGACGGCCCACGAGACCGCCCCCGAGTACGCGCAGCGCTTCTGGCTGGCGGCCAAGAAAGCCTACTCGCCCCTTGAACTCGCCTCGCCCTTTGTGCTGCGGCCGACGATGCGACAGTTCGTGAGTACTCTGTCGCGAGGCCCTCTGCGGTGGGACCTCAATCTCAACACGCCCCAAACAATCGCCGAGGCTCTCTCGAGGGTCGACGCGTTGGCGAAGGCGGTGGAGAAGGAGGCGCACTCTGACGACACTCGCGTCGAGGAGGCCATGGAGGTGGGCGCGGTCGGCTCGAGGACCACGGCCGCCCGCTCCGCCAACCACCCCGCGCAAACCGCCCACCAGCGACAGATGGAGGAGATGCAGCAGGCGATAAAGTCCATCCAGGGGGAATTGAAGGCGAAAAAGGGGAATAAGGGCCACACGGTCGCGGCTGTGATGCCCGCGGCAGCGCCACCACAATCCACGATTGTGTTCGCGCCGACCCCCGCGCCCGTTCCCGCTCCCCAGCCGCTGTTTGCGACCGTCCCAGCTCCGCCGCCCCCAGCCGTCGCCTCCACTGTAGCAGCCGTCGCGCCGGGGCAGCGTAACTCCGGCCGGCGGATGACGCCCATAAACGACATCATCTGCTACGCGTGCAATCAACGAGGCCATTATGTGGCTGGATGCCCCAGTCTGAAGGCCTCCAGGGACGCGGCACGGTCGTTAGCCCACTCCCAGGATCAAGTCATAGCCGCCGCGACCCAGGGAAACTAAAACGCGCGTCCGACCGACGACCCTGCATTGACCTCGAGCTTCGAGGCGTGGCACTGCAGGCCCTCGTCGACTCGGGTGCGTGTTGCTCCCTGGTGTCCGTCCCCGCGGCAGATGCCTTGCGACAGGTGGGCGCGGTGGGTAAGAGTGCAAGACCCCCGGCGCGACTTAAGTCCCTCACCGGCCACGGCATCTCCGTCCGCGAGGCGGTTAACCTGAAGTTGTACGGCCGGCCGTGCGACTTTAATGTGGTGGGTGATATGTCCCACGATCTTTTATTAGGGGACGACGCGTTGGAGGCTACTCACGCGATCGTAGACTATGCTTCCCCTGATAAATCTGTAACCCTCTGTGGTCGTCGCCATGCGGTGCGACGGTCGGTGCGACGCGAGGGACACATCGGTCAGCTGGTATACGAGGCCGAGTATTGGAAACGGCAATACCCCGATGTGTTCCCGGTCACCGGCCGCCCCCTCACATGCACTACTGAGGTCTACATGAGGATCGATACGGGCGATCACCCCCCCATCAATCAACGGCCGTACAGACTTCCCCTCGCCAAGCGCGAGGTCGTCGACCGCGAGCTGGACAAGATGCTCGCGGAAGGCATAATCGAGCCCAGTTCCTCCCCCTGGGCCTCGCCCCTCACCCTCGTCCCTAAGAAAGACGGCTCGGTCCGGTTCTGTGTGGATTACCGAGGACTGAACGCAGTTACTCGTCGCGATGCATACCCCCTGCCTCGTATCCAGGACATTGTTGATAATCTAGGTGGTGCGAAAGTGTTCTCGACCCTAGATTTAAAGTCCGGATACTGGCAGGTGCCGATGCATCCTGACAGCGTCGAGAAGACGGCCGTAGCGACGCATCGGGGCCTTTTTCAGTTTAAGCGGATGCAGTTTGGATTGTGCAATGCGCCAGCTGCATTCCAGAGGCTTATGAACAAGGTTATAACCCCGCTGCGTAAGTTCGTTATGGTCTATCTCGACGACCTCGTAATCTACAGCCGGACCGAGGAAGAACACCACCACCACATCGCGGCCGTCCTCGAGGCCCTGCGCTCATACGGCCTCGTGGTCAAAGAATCGAAGTGCCACTTCGGGGTCGACCGCGTGAAACTCCTTGGCTATGTGGTCAGCGCGGACGGCGTCTCCTCGGATCCCGACAAAGTGGAAGCCATACGTGACATGGTGCCACCCGAGGACGTAAAGGCGGTGCGACGGCTGCTAGGGTCGGCCAATTATTATCGGCAGCTCATACCCAGATATGCCGATATTGTCCGACCCCTCGTCGCACTGACAAAGAAATACGCCCTCTTTCATTGGGATTCCGAGTGCCAGACCGCGTGGCAGGAGTTGCGCGACGCCCTCGTGAACACGGTGACCCTCGCTTACCCGGACCCCGGTCGCCCGTACAAACTATACACCGACGCCTCAGATTATTGCCTCGGCGCCATCTTGGTACAAGAGGATGACCAGGGTATCGAGCGACCCGTACACTTTCTCTCACGTCAGTTTACGGAGGTGCAACGCCGATACCCTGTCATCGAGAAGGAGGCCTACGCGATAGTCTTTGCGCTTACGCGCTTACGGGCGTATTTGTACGGTGCGACCTTCCAGATTCTGTGCGACCACAAGCCCCTCAAAAGCTTATTTTTGGCCGAAATGAAAAATACGCGAGTACAACGGTGGGCCGTACTCCTTGCGGAATACGCCGCACCCATCGTGTACTTCGCTGGTGCCAAAAATGTGTGGGCGGATATGCTCTCGCGCCTCCGGTCCGATTCACCGGCCGAGCTGCCGCTGGAGGTCGCACAGATCGCCTCGGTCCAGGAAGAGCGGGAGTTGCCGTGGGAAGCGTACGGGCTGACGGAAGCAGAGGTGAAAGTGCGACAAGCAGCGATGCCTGAGTTCCGGTACGGTCTCGAGGAACAGGAGGATTATCTGGTCAGTAATGGCCTCCTCTTTACCCTCAAACCGCCCTCGGGTCTCGCGGCTTACCCTCGCCTCGTCCCCCCGTCGGAAATTCGCGCCAACTTGGTCCAGACCGCCCATCTACAGGTCTGTCACCAAGGTATGAGGAAAACTTTGCGACGACTTCACGACCATTTTAAATGGCCAGGAATGAAGCGACAGGTATTTTCCGTTCTTGCACGATGCGCCCCCTGCGGAGCCAATCGCGTCCGTGCAGAACGTCCAACCCCCGCCCCTATGCCTGTCGCCGAAAACCCGGGAGAAGTCGTCGCAATGGATCTGACCGGCCCCCTCCCCCTGAGTCGCAGCGGCGCTCGTTATCTATTATCAATCATAGACCACGCCACTGGCTATGTAGATTGTTTCCCCCTCAAAGATAAGTCCGCTGAGTCGGTTTATTCCTCCCTATCCCGGGAGTACATCCCCCGCTACGGCCCCCCCTCTGTCGTGTTAACGGACAACGGATTAGAGTTCAAAAACGCGACAGTGGAGGGATACCTGCGACAGCTCGGGACCGAGGTGCGACACACCACCCCCTACCACCCGCAGGCCAACGGTCGCGTAGAGCGTTTTCACCGCACGCTAAAGGATATGTTGCGTAAGGTGGTAAACGCCCGTGCTTGCGAGTGGGAGGACCACCTCGGGGATGTACTCCTCGCCCACCGGACGACCCCCAGTGACGTCACCGGCTTTTCCCCCTACTACCTTCTTTTTGGTCGTTGCCCTCCTCCCCCCTTTTCCCACCTCCGAGATCGCCCGCTAGGGGATTCGTCGGCCCGCCTCGCCCTCCGTGTGGACGAGCACTCGCGTGCTTTGAAGGAGGCCGCCCACAACGCGGAAATAGCGAGGCAGGCTAACGTTAATCGCCTAAGCAAACAAGCCAACGCCCTCCCCCTAGAACCCGGTACCAAGGTGTTCCTACGAGTCCACGAGCCCGGACCGCTGGACCCCCGCTGGGACCCCGGATACCTCGTGACGCGGGCATCCGGCAACGTGGTACACGTGGTGGGCCCAACAAACAAACGGCGGACGGTTAATCGCAGTCATGTCAAGGCGGCCGACCCGGGCCTCGACTGGGAGGGCTTACGCCCACGCCTAACCCGAGCCCAGCGGACGCGCCCCCCGACTGCGATGCCTCCACCCACACCACGGCCACGCGGCCGCCAGCCCCAGACGCGCGTTGCTTGGATACCCAACCCCAGCGTGCCAGCTGTAAACGCTAATCCTCAAACCCCAATTATCCCACCAACCCGGCCCGCGTCCCCCATGCAGCTAATCCCCGGCAACGACGCATCCCGTCCCCCCTCTGCAACTCCCATGCAATCAACTCCCACAGATGTCCCGGCCCGGCCTAACTCCTCCAACAACATGGCCATCGATCTGCCCCCACTTCCCCCTACAGGTCCAAACTCCCTTGCGCCCTCGGCCGCCCCCACTCCTCGAGCAAACACCCCCATCCCGGTAATCGACCCCATCACGCCCGTCCCACATGTCCCTAATCCCCCTGATGTCCGCCGAGATCGTAAACGTGCGGCTGAACCTGAGACACCCCCTCCCCCCCCACTGGTGCGTGGTCCGGTCACTTCCCTCCCGCTCTCGGGCCGACCCACCCACGCGACGCGGGACGATCTTAAAAGGCGGGCGGCGGCCCCGCTCAGTCACTTCACCCGTATCACGCGCTCATTCACCCGGTCGTTGGAAGCAGAGACTGCGAAACGCCAAACCCTCCAGCCACCGGACGAGGCCGAGATACAAGCGGAGAAGCGACTGTGCATTGCAGCCGTCGCCCAGCATTGTCGCCCCCGACACGTCTAAAAACCAGTGAGTAGTTCCAACTGTGCCTTTTTCATCATGTGGATGCCCGTATTTCTGCTCTGCTTATACGCCCCCTTCCTCGACGCGGACCTGTTCTCGGACGATGGCGTGTTGGTCTACACGGACGGTCGTGCGCGTGCGGTCGCGGCCGCCTGGACTGTCGCCGTCACAATCCGACCACCGTCCCCTCCCTGTGTAGATGACCTCGTACACAACCTAACTGTCGCCATTGACGCTGTCGCGGACGTGATGGAGCCGAATCACGTCCCCTACTGGCGCCGGCATCTGTCGCGTTTGCTAACCCGCTTGTCCGAACTACCCAGGGCAAGTCGGATAGTAACCGACGGCAGGCCGGAGGCCGGCCGACGGCGTCGGGGCCTGCTTAATATTGTGGGGTGGGCTGGAAAGGCTCTGTTTGGACTGGCGACTGACCGCGACGTCGCATCATTGCGAGGAGTCGCACGCGACACGCTGGTCCAGCAGCAGCAAATAGCCCACCACCTGGAGCAGATGGTATCGGTA
This sequence comes from Alentia gelatinosa, assembly GCA_950022655.1. Classification (NCBI taxonomy): domain Eukaryota; kingdom Metazoa; phylum Annelida; class Polychaeta; order Phyllodocida; family Polynoidae; genus Alentia; species Alentia gelatinosa. The sequence goes on along the minus strand of OX465579.1, from coordinate 77,845,223 downwards.
GTAAACGCCACTCGTGGAGGCGTTCTACAGAATGCCGATAACATCGCCACAATAAATGAGCAGGCCGCCCGCGCGATCCACCTCGCGGAAGCCGGAGGTACGATCGCGGTCGGGGCCGACGAAAAGGTGAACAAGGTCTGGATGGCCCGGCAGATCGAGCTGGGCCTACGGATCTTGGAGGAGACGGTGCGCCAACACGAACTTCGGCGAGTACAGTTCCATAATCAACGGATGGAGCTGGAGCGGGGCCAACTGACCGAGGACGTTCTCCCCCGAGAACACCTGCTCCAGGTCCTCCGCCGCCTCCGAGACGCCGGATACCACACCCTCCCTACGATGTGGTACTACAACTACGTGGACATCGACCCCATCTGGGAGGAGGGACGGGAGTTGATCTACCGTGTTGTTGTTCCCGGGCTCACGAGCGAGGCCTACCTGGTGTACAAGCTGCAGTACTTCCCCGTGCAGTTGGACGCGTCCCACCTGCGGACGGTCCAGGGTAGGCCCCGTTTAGCCGTGAGCTCGTCGTCCTCCACGTCCTTCGTCCCTGATGTCTGCGTAGGTCGGCAGCCACGAGTGTGTAGGCCTACGGTAGTGTACACCGAACGGTCCTGCGAGTCGGCACTCGTGCGCGGGACCAAGCCGACCTCGTGCCACATCGCCATCACCGCCCGGAACAACGCGACGGCCGTAGTGTCGAGGCCCGAGGCCGGAGGCCGACAAGCTGTGGTAGTCGCCTACCAGTCGACCTCCGTGCTACGCCTCTGCACCGGCCGCCCACCCGTGAACCTGCTCGTCAACGGCCCCACCCTCGTCGACCTACCCCCAGGATGTTCGCTGGAGTCGCGTGGGTGGCGCCTACACGGCATCGCGGCTGGGCACCATACCCTCAATTTCCACTTCCGGCGCCCCCTTCAGCTTTCCCCCCTCAACATATCCTGGCCCCGCACCCTACCTCCCACCTTCTCCGAACCACTCAAACTCCTCCCCCGCGTAGTCCTTCCCGTAATGGAAGTAGGCCGCCTACAGGGCTTACGCTCCCCGACCTCTATTTTATCCTCGGTCCCCTTTGTGTCCACCTCCTCTGTGACCCTGCTAATAGTCCTTATCCTCCTGACGGTTTGTTGCGTTCGATACAAAAAGCTTTGTTGTATCCCCGTCACTCGCTGGTGTTGTAGGTTGATCTGCGTGCGGAGTCCGCCGAGGTCGGCTGAAGAGGACCGCCCACGCGAGGAGATCAGCCTACAGAGCCTACAGGCAGCACCAGCATCCCCCTTTCTGTCCCTCCCTGCCCCCACCATTGTTACCGAGGATCCCCCCACTGAACCCTTCCCCCAATCCCTACCCGTAATTCCTATACGATCAGAAACCGCGACCGCCCCCATACCCCCTCTCCGCTTACGCCCAACCCTGGAGCGGTTAGCAGGCTCCTTCGCGGACTTACGCCCCCAAGATATATATCCCCGGCTTCCCCCTGTGTAAACCTTTTTTTTATGAATGAATCGTTGACGAAAAAGGAATTGACCCACGATTGTGAGACTGGATTGATTAAGACCGATAGCATGGTGAAAACCGTGGGGTGCTTGCAGCCTCGCTGAGACCCACGAGTTTTTTGTTTTATGTTGCTCGGCCATCGGTAAGGGCCCTGGTTATTCGAAGTGACCTTGGCCCTGTGTTTGGCGGTCAAAGGCTGGCCTTGCGGCCACTCGGCCAGCCCCTTCGCCCCAGACCCTTTGGCCGAAGGATGATTATGTGGAGAAACGACGATTTTGAAGAGGCACGAGGAGCACGAGAGGTCCGCGGCCTAGCTCAGCCTAAATCGTCTGTGTGTGTTTGTCTAAATATCGTGTGTGTACGATATCGTTTTGTGTTTTTTATCGTTTATCGTAGGAACGATTTTAAGGGCCTATGCGCCCAGGGAGGAGTCCATGATGGGGCCTGCCCTACTAGTCTGAAAACAATTTTTTTACATATATCAAACATGTTACTTACCGTGCTATGCCGCGCTAATTTTTTCTTCTTGGGTGGGCACGCCGAGAGTGGTTGAGTTATTTTTAGAGTAATTTGAGTATTGCCAAAATTTAGAGTGTTGGGGGAGTGAAGTACGTATGATGCCTACGTATCCCCTGGCACCGGTTGAAATTTTTGGCAATTTTCTGGAAAGAACCACTCTCAGCTGCTTCACAACCCCCTATTTTTAACATCTACGCTGCACGTTTACTTATATACTTAAGGTGACGACCATACTGTGTATTAGTAACGTGACCACGCAGCACGACATTTTCTAATTTTCTATATATAATTTAAATTTATAAGCAATGACACCGATTTAATTGACGAGCTCCTGCCTATATATAATATGCTATGCTTTATATTTTATAAGGAACCGACCATACTACAATCACAGCCCTGCGCTAAGTATTACTTAATTCTAAAATGATCCTCTTAATTAATGTCGGTTCCTTAGTCTATTGGCCAGAATTGTTTAATATTATTATGTAATTATTATTTTTTGGAATAGCCCAACGAGGCGACATGGTTAGTATCAAGGTGGATCTGAGACAGGTAGAAATGTTAGTTATAAACCAAAAATTTAAGGAATTATAATCATCTAGTGCATACCAGCCGCGTGCAAATAGTAAGTATTACCCAGAAATTACAGAAAAATTTAAGTAAATAACGAGAAATATCGTTTATATGGATTTCTAGACTCTAATTAGGCTAACAAGTAGTGATACAGTGAGTTACTATCAGTTAGGTATGCAATAGCTGGAGATGGGCCGATGTTTCAGGCCGCTGAAAAATTCTATAAATCGGGGTTAATCGGGAGGGCTCTACGATTTATTATGTTTAGGCCACAGTGTTATCTCACCACTCCTCGGTAACTTGAGTAGACTTGGGAAGGGATGAAGGCTGTAGGCGAACGTCAAGTTGGTTAGCGAGTGGCGCGGCCCGTACACCCGTCGTCACCAGAAGCCGGGCGCTAGCCGCAGTCGATATGTAGAGAATGGCGATGTCCAGGCCTTAACGTAGTGCTCAGATCCACGCTGAAAACGCCAATATTATGTTTTATCACCATGTACATATATGTTTATAATACGGCCACAAGCATATTTTCTACAATCTTTATCAAGATTACGGGAGCTCGTCCCCTTTTTTGGTGTCATTTACCGCCTTATCAATTTTATCGTAAGATTTACCGTCCTCAGCGGCGACCAAATTGTCTATTTTTATCGTTAAGCACCCCGCTGCTACTTATATGTCATGCCTTTCACGGCGATATTATCTTCTTTTTTTGGTACTATCAAAATGGCTGCCAGGATGTGCGCTGGTGAGGAGCCTGAGATGTGTAAAATTGTTTGAATTACCGTTTTTTATTGAGGAAAACGTGTAATCTACGTGTCAACTGAGTACGTGTGACTCACATCTATTTTTCTGTAACCTTTTATGACCTGATTGTGACATGACGGGCTCCGATCCTCCCGCGAAGTGCTTCGCGTGGGCGGCGGTCTCGGGCTGGCGCCTACGCTCGGACCGCCAGCTGTCGCACTTCGGTAGCCCGGGACGCGGAGTTCCGTCGCGGCGGCCTGCCAACAACGAACAAAGGTGTGTTCTGCACTTGACAGGCCGTTCCTACGTGTATATACCTCTACAAAGAGTAACCATCGTGTCAATCGTGCTAAAGTGTGTTTTAGCGCGATTGACTCCACCCCTACGATTGGCGAGCGAGTCAACCAAGAGACACTGACGCCGAAGACCGCTCGCCATACACTGTGAGATCCCTGTGATCTACCTTTTTACATTTATAAACAACATCCTGAAGCAACAGGATACAGACACTCGTATCCCAGCTTTATATCAAAATGGACTACGCAATTATATTTTATAAAGACATTCGCTGGCCATTTTCTACACTCGCGACTGGTTGTACAGCCGAGTACCCATAACCCGGACACGGTCGGAGCTCTGACGGCGAGCGGGCCGCAGTGACATTTTATTTTTAAAATATAACCTGTATCTCTGTTATCATCTCTGTTACTCTTTACCCGTGTGATCTATATGTGTTAATGATTGAACCTACCTTCTTTGAAGACCCGATGGCCGCCATTGTTTGCGTAAGACCCGTTTGTTTAGCACGCCGAGATGTGGGCGCTGCCATTGTTGTTGTTTCTGGGTGGTGACCGGAAGTTGGGAATTGCTGCCTTTTCATTGGTCGAGAGATCGTGAGCGCGCGCTGGTGGCGCCTCCGCGTTCGCTCGACGAACTAACCGTTCCCGCGCTGGTCTCAGCAGCCGCACGACTGCTCTGAGACGGAGCAAGGCGGTTAGGTTGGTTTTAGCGACTGCACATCTTTTTCTTTTCTTTTAAAGTTCTCCGTTGCTCTTCGAACTCAGAGTGAGGGACGTTTGTAAAGATCTGCAGTCGATAATTCTAACTTTGTGGTATTTTTGCGTTGAAAAAGCAGCATTATTAATTATAATATATATATTCAATCTATTCTAAATTCTTTCCTCCGAATCCAAGATGGCCGACACTGGCCAGGCTAATTGGTCCTTCCTGCTGTAGCTATAATCCCCCCTTTGAACCCGGCTTTGGCCGGCGGTTGTTTGTTAACCCAACTTCCTGGAGATGCGGGCGCGCTCGTTGTTACAAAGGTGACGCTAACTGGCGCCTAACACGACCGCCCGTATAAGCGTCCCCCACCTGGAGACAAAGGCGCTACGATTGTATATAAACCCGGGCCCAAATTAAAGAACCATTCAGTCTTACCTGGATTCTGTTACCTACAACATCTATGCGTTGACTCCAACCTTATTTAACGTATATCGACCGCTAGGAGCAGAACCGCTAATGGGTATAGCCTAGAAACTTTACACAGCGATTTCACGACAGTTTCGACAACAAAAGATGGCCAGTGTGCTATAGACAGTGTCGTGCACGGGAGATCGCCGCTAAAAGTATCTCAAGTATAGAACTGTCTTAGGTTCTATAAAACCTCACTGTGCGTATATAGAGGGTTTTTCCACTTCCCGACGGAATTAAGCAATGAAATTTTAACACGAGCAAGGGATACATATAACCTATAATCGTACCATTTATGAAGAAGACGGCTGCACCGTCCCGAAGATATCTGCGTTTGAATTTCGTCTGCTCTAGTGGACAGTGCACCCTCCAACCTCCCAGTGCGCAGTGAATGTCGAGGTCGCTGCAAAAATTAGGTTCACGTGAACGTAGGGCTACACTGGCCACCAGAGCAGAGATTGCTAGGACGAAATTCAAACGCCGATATCTTCGGAACGGTGCGGCCGTTCTTTTTCATATTTGGGACGATTATAGATTATATGTATCCCCTACTCGTGTTAAAATTTCATCGCTTAATCCCAAAGGGAAGTGAAGTTCCACATTCAGTACGGCATGTCCATAGATGTCTTAGGTCAGTTTGGGAGACAAATTTACCCACGTGACCTTACATGTCTCGTGCCTATAGCACACCTCAGACCACCCTAAGTCTCTTAGAGGAGTGATAATCACCTGACCCCCTAAACTATTGCGGCTATAGTACACTGACAGCAAAAACATGTCGCCCGTAACGATGGTCGTCACTAAATAACAGGGCCCTATATTTGGTTTCATACATTGTTGCCAACCGTGCAATCCAGTCTCAGCAACTGTGTCAAGTTGTTCGTTGAATATTTTAAAGGGTAACACTAAGGAGCTCAATCCGGAGAAAGTTATCATATTGATACATCCTATTCAATTACAGAAAACAGTTTCATAATTTGCATGAATAAAGCAAACTTGGTGTCTGTGTTCGGCAATCACGGCACTTACGAATTACGTCACACTAATGCGGTTTATGAGCTCTCAGTGACCTCTGTGGTCAGGGGTGGTCACTGCGCCTGGCATATACTGGATCACTGCCTAAATAAATAGTGGGACAGGTATCGCACGATGTGATATGACCTTGAGCTTACGCTGGTTCCCCAGTCATTCGGAGCGGAGGGGAAACCAGCTAAATTGCTGGGTCCACTACTCCACAGGGGAACCAGCGTAGGGCCCAGCGTAATAGAAACCGTTTTGTCCATGACCTTTTTTTAAAAATTGATTCATTGCCAACATCTGACTTGGTCAGGTCTTCCTGTTGTACAGTACTCTTTGTATTCCACAAATACATCGAGAACATGGTTTATTATGAGGTATGATTATGGTATGTGTGCGATGCCTGGCCTAATATGTGAGGACATAGGCCAGGCTACCTCTTTCTTCACTCTATTACATTGGATATTGGCTCAATTCAATATACAATATTAACCTGATTCAAATGGAATGCAAAAAACCTTGTGAATTGTAAAGATATCACAGCCTGTTTACTTTAACAAGCACAACCCTCTATAACAAATTCCAATAACTTATATACCTGTATGAGACGATATATAACAATCTCTCGTGGGGTTCTTTTTCCAGATATCGATGAGTGCAGTGAACAGGACGCGACTAACTGCGACGTTAATGCCTATTGTCTGAACACTTTTGGGTCGTATGAGTGTCTGTGTAGACAGGGCTTCACTGGGAACGGTACACACTGTGACAGTAAGTAAATCTTCCTGCCTTTAAGAACGCACTTAGCATCCTTATTATGCAAAGGTAAAGGAAACGGAGGCACAATATCATGCTCCGCACCTTAGATTGTGAAAGAGGAAGGCTATTTTAGCCTCTTTCCCCACTCCTGGCCTCAGCCACTAATTGCTCAGACATTCTCATAATTCAGCCATCATCCACCAGGCATACTGAACGAATTCAGGTGTGACCTGTCACATTCAGGCCGCCATGTCCAAGCCCATTTGAAACTATGAATTCTTACACTTTTGCGTTGATAGATTTTATGCAGGGTATCAATAAAGTGATATGTATATATACATAAAAATACACATTTTAAAAGGTTTATGAGGGAAAGCAGAGTATCTTTACACTTTTCGATGGTACAAAAGCCAGCCTTGTATTTCCATCTTAATAGATATTCCCTGGGACTGCCAAAGCATGATTTAACTAAAATCATTCTTCATATTATTTGTCTGTTTGCTGCAGATATCGATGACTGCGCTGTTGAGCCCTGTATAAACGATGGATCGTGCGAAGACAAAGTGGCCGGGTTCTACTGTCACTGTCCGCCCTTCTATGAAGGCGAAACATGTCAAAACGGTACGTTCATTAAATGTTATATACATCCCTGATCCTTATACGTAGACTAGATGCCATTCAGCATCGGAGGTTTACTGTCAAATATATATACATAAATAAGGTGATCCTAATGACACCTGGTCTGTATCTATAATCGCTTTTATTATTGTTGTTCTGCCTGGCTAGGCGGCCAACGTGACCGACGGCAAAGTCACTGACCGGAGACTGGACCAGGAATCCATAACAGAATCATTGTGGACGAGTAGAAAAAGGCAATACGTCAATAACCCTCCAGGAGACTGCTACCCGCCCTGTGCTTATCATGGTCACTCCACACAGATTCATGTTTTTATAATGTTAATGTGTCACGTTGCAGCTAACGGTAACTGGGGTGAGTGGAGTGAGATGGGAGACTGCAACCCGTTTATAATGTGGATATAGACAAACCAATACAGATTTATGTTAACCTTTATGTGTTATGTTGCAGCTAACGGTAACTGGGGTGAGTGGAGTGAGTGGGGAGACTGCAACCCGCCCTGTGGTAACGGTCATGCCGTACGGATACGTGCCTGTGATAGTCCAGCGCCAATTAACGGCCGGCCGTGTGAGATTACGTCCAACTTGACAGCAGAACAGGCCCGGGAATGCCAACTCCCTCCATGTGACGGCGGAATAGGTAACTTTCACCACTGTACTTATAATATAAGCGAAAACTGTGCAAATAGAACGCCATTACTATTGGTATATATTTAATGATGTGTTAATGTTTGTGTGCCATGTGGTGGCCTTAGGTAACTATGATCACACTCTACCGATGGTATACATAAACGCAAGTCCTATAATTCACACTGACACCATCTGGTGATTTTCCTTTAGTATTCAAACCAAACTTTCCATTCAGAGTACAGCAGAGGAAGGCCAGCCTCATCCTCCATTTATCTCGTCACATATGTGGAGCTGCAGTATCACATGGAAGGACTGTGGGGGCATGCTGACTATACATTAATTAAAACAGATTACTCTGCTGTCTTGGAAAATGTCACACAGGGTTTTCTGACGATTTATTTGACAAGGCTTCACCCTTTTTGCAGATATTGATGAGCCAGATGACAGTTGCCAGGTCGGGTACCACCGTGTGCAACGTCCGGATATGTCCTTCGTCTGTGATGGTACGTTGTCTATCTGCAACTCAACTATCATCTCGTGTATCATCTTGACATACAGCAGTGATGAAGTTTTGAAAAGAGTGTATTCCTTGTTACATCATTTATCTAATATTCAAGAAAATCTAATTCTGCTTTTAAATTACAATTTTCATTTTTGCATAACTAAATTATCATTTCCCTTATGCTTAGGAGAATTTTCATTTGAACTTGTGTATACGGAGTAATTTCCCTTTCGCATCGGTTTTCAGACTGCATTTCTACTTATACCTACATGTATGAAAGGTGAACATGCAACTTTTATTTTTGCGTAATCAGATTTTCATTTTCATTTTTCATAATTGAAGTTTCAGTTTCCCTTTTGCATACTTCCACCTTCGTTTTCAGACATAGACGAGTGCACGCCCGTGGATGGCGTTATTCTGCACGACTGTGACCTTAAGCTGGGAATCTGCATTAACCAGGCAGGTGGCTTTACTTGCACCTGCAGGACCGGCTTTAACCTCATCGGACAAGTTTGTCGAGGTAGGGTTTTCTCATCATAACTATAGGCCGCGCAATCATTTTGGGGACTGAAACCTAGTTATTTTTGACTTGATATACAAAGATTCTCATAAATCAGGCTGTAACCAAAGATACAGATTTGCAAAAGTTGTCATTTTTGACGTATTTTCTCAGAAATCATGTTGAAAATGTTTGACTTCTAGAATATGAGTGAAGATTCCGTAGAATTCCATATTGAAGCAAAATCAAATCCCAGTTTTAACAATTAGATAGTTTTACAGTCATTTTGATACATTAACTTTTATTGTACTTATAGTAGAAATCAAAATGGACCATTTTGTTATCAAAATGGAAAAGTAGCAAAAGGCCTCTTCCTGTGATATCTGCCATAAGTGAAAGCACTGTCATAGTAGGCAGATAATAGCGAAGAATGGCTTGGCCTGAAATAATGTAATATTTCTATATTGTAATTTAAGAGGATGTATATTTTTTCCTTTAGCTATTATTTATAAACAAATGCTTACTTAAACTAATTAGATATGCAGCGCATGTCAATCTATAAGATCTTTTAGGGAAACGCTATTTGAATCCGGATCCCTCCATAGTCCCTAATATGCCTTCCTCGACTATAGGAACAAATTGTTTGTTCATCGCTGATGAATGAGCTGCAAAGTATGAGAGGCATCAAATATTAAATTGGAAAGATATACTTCGTTTAGGATAACGTAATCGAGCAAGGGACAAAGGGAAATTAAGTAATTTTTTAGGATATTTGCTTAACAAATAGACGTTGCATTCTATTCTATAAATGTGCTTAAGATTTCGACCAAAATCTTTTTGGTTTACATCAGGATCAAATGGAAGGTAGTATCTCCTATCTAAGTAAAGTGGCCTTGATTCTAAGATATCTGACATTAGATTTTCTTTTCTTACAGACATTGATGAATGCCTCAGACCTGAGGATAACGCTTGTGATATCAACGCTCTGTGTGAGAACGAAGGTGGCCGCTACAGTTGTCACTGTAAGGAGGGTTATAAGAAGGAGAAACTGGGAGACCCACTGACTGGGATATGTATAGGTAGGTTTAACTTTAACTACAAAGAGTGTTATAAGACAGAAGGTGGGAGACCCGCTGGCTGGGACATCTATGGGTAAAATTACCTTTAACTATAAAGGAGGTTATAAAACTATATAGACTGGCATATGTATAGGTAGGCTTACCTTTAATTATATAAAGAGAGCCATTAGACAGAAAAGTGTAGGATCCGCTTAAAGGGATGTATATAGGTAGGTATACCTTTAACTATAAAGACAGAGAAACTGTAAGACACACTGACTGAGATGTAAATAGGTAGGTTTACCTTTAACTGCAAAGATAGTTATAAGACAGATAAACTGCGAGACCCACTGAGTGGGATGTGTATAGGTAAGTTTACCTTTAACTATGACGAGAATTATCTGGAGAATCACTAACTAGGTGTAGATTAATTGCTATAGAGAGGGGTATGAGAAAGAGACAGGGAGTCTTGACGACCGCAGAAAGTAATTTGATATTATTGTAAAGTATATATTCCAACGGGGCGGCTGATAGCATGAAAACGCCAACGGCGCCTGTATATATATACATGGTCCCTTGGAAGAGCCCTACACACCCAACAGCGGCAGCCATAAGGCCATAAACCGGTGATGAACCGGCGATAAACCATCTAGATCTTGTCAAGTAGAAAATAATCGGCAATTGATTATCAAGTGTATTATTTTTGCGCGTGCTTGTGTGAATGTACGCATGTTCCTTTTCTATGTGATAAGTATCTGTGATTCAGCACACAAAAAAACGTATGTGCGTCAGAATGGTAATAGTGACTCCTCATTTATACCCATTACAGAGAATCGGCTACTGCCGTTCGGACTAGAGAACGGAGATACGGAAGTGACATCAGAGTCGCTGCTTCAGCCCGATGAGGTCACTTCCGGTCTCATTTTCCCGCCGCTGGGACTTCCGCTGTTTGGTCACATCCTCGCCGAAAGTGTCTATGTGAGTTTACGAATTCCATTCACTGAGATATTTCAAGCTATATCTATCTTAAATAATGTTTTGAGATAAGGGTTTCTAGACAATGAAAATGTAGTAAATGAACAGTACAACGGGAGAGGTTAGCGATTAAAACCTATGCAGCCTATGTATGTGAATTCAACTGCTTTTGAAATGGGTTTTAATCAAAAATTGTGAAAAAAAACTCATTATTTAACAATGAAAATGGAATTTAGGATTGATAGGGATAATGATGAGATGGTAGTAAAATCATTTCCTTATAGTCTGACTGGCATAATAGATTCAAGATATCACCTGAAAGACGATTCATATGCCTTGGCACTTGATACCAATTTGGGGTATATTACCACTCCTGTCACTCTCCAAAAAGATTTCAGAGAACGGAGTGATCGTGGCCACAAACGACATTGCCGACGATCCGCGGAAGAACGCCTACAAGCGGAAGTCATGTGATCTGAGCACGTGGACCTTCTCGACCAATGAGAACACGCGCGCTCTCCTCGCCCCCTGGTGGGCTGATAGTGAACTAAAGCCCGATGTCTCACATGTAAGTAGGAAATCCACGAAGGGCTGACGGCATTAGAGAGAACATCTAAACTATATACCAAACTAAAATGTCTCAGCAACGAGACCATACTATAGATATATTTAAACCGTAATAGATATTGCTAAACGAAATAAAACAGAACTGTTCTGTGGAGTGAAACACCATCATCAACAACATAGGAAGTGTATATATATATATATATATATATATATATATATATATATATATATATATATATATACACACACACATAACAGTACAAGGTTTAGCAGCGGAATGAACCGTTATCCAGGTGTTCGTTACCATGTTACCTTGAGTTACCGCATCAGATACCTAGATACATAACAATGACGTGGAATGATGCGAGCTAATTGCGAGCTAATTGCTCCTGTAGATTCAGATAAATGTATCCTTATTTTATTGTTTTAAATCAGATTTATTACCAGGAGTACACAGATCCCGACGATAAGGTCTTCACTAAGGTGTCTAACATCCTAAAGACGCTGGAGTTCGGAGATATTGACCTTTATTACATTCTGAAAGTCACGTGGTACAAGATGGTGCCTTACTACAGAAGCTTTGACCGTGAGGTGAGCGATGCAAAACTAAACTAAAAATACATTGTGCCAGGTTGAGAAATATTGTTATGTATATACAGGAGTTTCGATAAAGACTAATTTCCATTCAGGGACAATGTACCTATGCGATTGAACGTATACATGAGGGGATAAAGACCGGAACTAATTGGGGAGAAGATGTGGGACAATGACAAGGGAAAGCAGTCTGATATAGGCTTTGGTTACACCTTGACTCTCAGGCTACTTAGCAGAACCATAAGTAGGGCTTGTATAGTATAGTAGTAGTATGAAAAATCCACTTTATACTTAAATAACTCTTAGTGAAATGATACTTTTTATACACCTTATATTCTAGATCTGTGATGTACTAATACAATTAACACTAAATTTGTAGCTGAATACGTTCCAAGCGGTACTGGTAACTGACTATAAACACACGTACATCATCTACCTCTACGACCAGGCTGGTATGACGTGGGACCCGCAGGAGAGGTAGGACACGTAACTGATAGTATTATATCTTCACTAACTTGGATATTGATGAAACGATATCATTACTTTATGTAGTATTAGTAAACTGATGACTATGCTAATATCAATTGAGTGCCACAGAGACATACAAAGGTAAAACAGTGCTTTTATGGGAGTGACAGCATAACAATCTATAACAGGAGTAAAGTCTAGAGGCCAAGACTAGATAGGTGTAGACCTATAAGCGACTCAAACCAAGAACTCTGTGCAATATAGTTGGAAGAAGATTATATTGACAAAAGTGAGAGCTTTTATACATTCCAGGGTTTTGATACTGATAATTTTGATATTAGGGATATCCGGACCTTAACTTAACAACACTATTTATTTAGTATGGACATATATATTCCATGATCTGCAGTGATGTCTGTTACTCAGAAACACAAGGTTCCAGATCTAGTTCAAACATAGAAACAATAGGCTATCAGGGTGAAGCTGGTGGTTGTTGGCACAGGGAACCAGTGTAGCATATCATTGCCCTTGTTCACCATTACCAGGAGCCGCCCCCAGGAGTCATGTCAGTTCGCACAGGTAGGCTACTCCGTATACCTGGATGCTGAGCACTCCATGAACAGCTCTGAGCAGCTCGGGGCCTCCGTGCTTAACATCGACAGCGTCATGCTACGTCCTAACGTCACCAACACCACGGGCATGGTCGCTTACCGCCTGGATGATAACGACCCGGGCTACATCAACCCCCGAGAGCGCTGTGTCCAATGGTACTCCGTGAGTGAACCCTTCACCTGTGCAATATTTTGTGTGTTTCTTTTTTCTATTTGAGCGTGGGCCACAGGTTCATATACGCTGCCTAAAGGTTAGAGCCGTCACATAAGTCTTTCAGAGTGCTGCTAAAATCATTTCATTATCTGCGTGCGAACTATTTTACAATGGGAAAGGTGAGAGAGCCAGTGTTTCAGCGTCGTAAGGGCGTACCCAGCTGGCTATGACTAATCACTAGAGACCAAAACCTGACTGGTGCTTGCTGTATTTGGTTCCTAGTACCAAACAGTTGTGGAAACACCTTGACTCCATGGGTGCAGGTAGGTTATAGTAAATGATCAATAGACTGAGTAAACCTAAACCTTTATATTTTCTTCATAATTCCATGCTCATTCATGAATGATGAACATGCAATTTGCTCTTAGATATCATTTATAATGTAAGGACAAGACCAGAGTGAGCTGCCCTTACAGTTTGCTTTGCTCTTTATTCAAATTTGTTCAGCTTGTTTGGATTGTATCACATTCCCAGGGCAATTCTTAAATTGAGCGTAAATCCTAGGGGAACGAGATTTTTTTTTTGGGGGGGGGGGGGGGCGGGAGGGCGGGTGTGTGGTTAAAATTAGTGAGCACTATTTGTGCAATTCTGGCCTTTTAGTCTCAGCTGAAACCGAATTTCATTTAGAAAAGCTTGAATGGCAGGAGCTTCTGGGAGCTTTGCCCTTTGGACCCCATGAAGCCGTCAAAGCCCCTGTCGATTTCTTTCAGATCTTTTTCAATTTCTCAGGTCATGTTTGCACTCATGAAGCTCAAACACAGCAGAATTGTAGCGCCATCCGCGTGTTGGGGGGGGGGGGGGGGCATGATGTCCCTCTACTGGGAAGGACTATCATTCACACGCGCCACTTACCATCACATTCCCCACAACCTACAACTTCCTTTGCCCTCAACCACTTCGCCTTACACCGCCATCTTCTCCACACACACTTTTATTTACCCACCCATCATCACCCTCAATCTCAAATTTCCATAAATATAAATATGATATCATAAATAAAGAATCATTATATATATATATACAAATATAAATACATATACATACATTAACTGAACTACGGCGCCATCGAGATTACCTAGCGTACTATCGTAGACACTTTCGAAATGATATAAAATTTGAATCTGGTCTGTGACTGCGCAGGACCAGCCGGAAGTGACGAAATGGGGAAAGAAACTGCTGGGAAGTTGTGCTCATAACATGAGACAGGCGGCGATAGACCGGCGTTTTGAGGGCGAGGACACGCTGTCCACGGAGACCCGCTGTTATAACCTCCTGTTTCCTACCACAGATGGTACGTACAGTCCAATTGTATAATTCTAGAATCGCTTGTGTACAACTCACATGCTGCTCTACCGACGAAAGGCTCTTTCTATTTTTTAAATCTTGTTATTTTCTACTTGAAAAAAAAACCACGTTGTGAACAAAAAGTAAATCCCGTTCCGGAAGTCGCGTGAGCGACAACCAATAGGAACAAGGGGTTGGCCAAGGGAACCCGTCAGCAATTCCTTTACATTCAAAATATTCTGTTATGATGTCTTATAATTAGGGGCAGTTTGGTTTAACACATAACGTGAGATTAGAACTATGGTATTTTATACTGGTGCCAATTTTCGTTGTTGGTTTATATATTCCTTAATGATATCATACTATTAAGTGGAGTGTGGGCTTTACATGTATATATTCGCACAGGTGCCAATATTCGCTGCTGCTACTCGGCCTCCTCCGGTGCCATCTTGGACGAGGACCCGGCGCTGAATGTGTCCGTCAGACGTACGGGTTTTTACGGACTTGGCCGCCTCTTCAGATACTCTAAAGTGAGTATACGTTACACTCATGCTCCATCAGAGTCACTCTCTCTCTCCTCACTGTGACGATCTTAGCACGGAGTTTGGAGGAATCCAAAATTGTAACATTCCCCGTGTGAATATCTATATAAAAAAAATCTGACAGTATCTAAGCTTTTCAATGATGTTCCGCCAACATGTGGGAAATTGAAAAGTGCTTTCATTTGGTAGATAACATATCACATATATACTGTGGTTGTCCACCATTATCATCATACCTATATTTGAAGGTGATGGATTAGCTGATAACTGTATATCACTTATTGATTGAAAAAAATTGGATAAGTTTTTAAAAGAACGAGCGAAAGGGAAATAAAATAAGTCTTTTAGGTGATATTTAAAATCTTCAATCTATATGAAAGACTGTCGTCGTGCAAGACACAATTTGTTGAATACATATACTCACATCGTTCAATAAATGTATTTGGTTTATAGGAATACATATACCACTTTTAATAGCTACTCATACCAGTACATCTTCATCGTAGTTGTTGAATTGGTTTCGCTCTTAGTCTTAAAACTGGCCCCTGATCTTGCACAGGATCTGACAGATAACAGCGACCACGACCTGGCAGATCGTCAGCCGTACCGCTGGTGTTGTCAAGAAGCCCCTGACTGCCGCACCGACTTCTGCAAGTACTACCTCGAGAGGCGCCCCCTAGCGACGTCAGAGCACTACGACTGGCTGCAGGCGGGTCAGTATGGGACTGAAAAACCTGGGACTATAAGGGTGTATTCTATAGTGAAGCTCTGCATGAGATTTCATCCCGTAGGCTAATGCTAGGTTTACACTGTGTTCCCGGCGGCCACATTGCGGGCCATCGTGGACAAACTGGGAGGGACGTGGGACAACTCAGGGGGACTAGATGAACAAATGTAACGGACCCTGATCGCCGTGGCCACCATGGCAGATTTTTAAACTGTCAATAAACTAGACACGGCGGCCACGGTGCTATAATATGCTTATGAGGATCTTCTGGGCCATAGTGACGTGATGTGACTGAACGTAGTCGGCTATTCAGGGCACGGTGGACAAAGCCTGAGGGACATGACACTACTCAGGGTGACAGGATGGACAACATGGTGCTTAACAGTCATTCAAAACTTGGCCGCTGGGCAAATATGGCTGCTGTGGCCGGGAAGATAGTGTAGTCCTAGCATTAATGAAAATTTAACTTTATGCTTATCTATGAGGAATGAGCGTCGACAAGCCACACGAAGGAACACGAAGGGCGACCTCTGGACTTGCCAACAAAAATTGCCAATCTAACCTTTTTTTATTTATTCAGGTAGAAAAATAAGGCAAAGTACAATCGCCAAATGGCGTTCTTCCTAGTACTCGTCCAAAACAAGTTACACCACAATATAATTTACTATACCACCTCCCTTCTCGTAAAGTAAGCAGGTGATAGTCGGTGAAACCGCTTCATTCACTTGCTCGGTGTGTTGTTAGCTTATGTCGGAGACACACCAAGCGAGAAACGCAGCGATTTCCGGAACCGCCAACACAAAATGGCGAGTATGTGCGCTATTATTCTATATTTCATATTATTTTTGCTTCCGAGACACTAACATACAGAGGGTTGATGATCAACTAATAGCTGATGGCTCAGTGTGTGAGTAGTATACAGAATGAGGTATTAGAACCGGGATTCTAAAAGTCATCAAAATACAACTGTATTATGCCTGGTTCAAGCTATTTCCTTATCGTCTTATGTAGATTTTATTACTTTCTGCATGATTTCGTTTCCCAAAGGAAGAGAGTGTATAACAACCCTTAGCTATTATTTCCTTATGAACTATCTTATATTGGCCTATTTTCCTAGAGTTTATTGTTTGACACTCAAATCTCCACATGGTGACATATTGTTGAGGATGCTCCTGACGGATCATGCTAATCATTTCTCTTTTCTGATACTCAGCTATGGCGCACGGGGGAGCTCACTACATGACGTTTGGAGGCGATACCGTCACCTTTGACGGGTTCGGAGAGTACGTCGCGTTTATGACGCACACACCGCTCTACGTCATGATGCAGACACGTCATAGCCTGCGCCCGGGTAACGTCACTTCCGTCTATATCAGGTACGTCATGGAGTTGGGTGTCTTTCTTTATATTTGTTTTCAATGTAAGTACATTGTTCTGCCCTGCAAATCGATCATTGTTACAATAGGAACGCTTTACATTGGCTTATCAAAAGCGATAATTGTTTCATCTTTGATAGTGACTAGTGTTATCTGTTTTCACTCTTCTATGTACAGTCATACTGTCGGATGACAAAAGTAAAAGGCAAAACTTAACATACAGATAACGAACGCAACAGCACAGACGACATGTCAATTCATATGAACCCTACTCATAGTACTTAAGCAGAACTGGTTTGAGATACGCCTCGTAACGATTACTACGCATCCAAACTCGTGGCATAGTGGTTAGAAATACGATTCAAAAAAAGTTCTGTTTCTATCTCACCTCGTCCACAAACTGTATAATTTAATCAAAATATTAATGTTTTGCAAGTTACTCACCCAAGATCCATTTAGGAATCGTAATAACATCCGATATCATGTTGCGTCTGTTCGATGCCTTCAAATCTCTAGCGGAAGTAAACAACGCCGTAAGTCGGCGAGCTTTAACGACAGTAAATAGTTTGCGAAACCTTTTTTTTTCCTAGTCGCTGATTCGCTAGTCGCATCTGACGTAATAACGCACACACTCCGCAACGAGCATGGCGTAGTATTGTCGCTTTACCGGGGTGATCGTTGCGTATTTATTTCTAACGTTATTCCTATGGCTAGACCTGTACCAGGGGTGAGATAAATGCATTTACATCATAAGCATCTCATACAATAGTTACATAGAGAGAGGAGAGAGACAGGAGAAAAAAGAAAGAGATATGAGAGACGAGAGAGAGCCGACAGAGAGAGAGCAGAGAAATAGAGGAGAGAGAAGAGAGAGGAGTGTGGGAGTAGAGGATAGACAGGGGGAGGAGAGACATGAAGGGAAGATAGAAGAGAGAAAGGAGTGAAAGAGAGTAGCAGCAGGAGAATGACAGGGGGGAGAGAGAAAGGAGAGAGAGAGAGAGAGAGAGAGAGAGAAAGAAAGAAAGAAAGAAAGAAAGAAAGAAAGAAAGAAAGAAAGAAAGAGAAAGATAGAGGAGTATCAGAATTAGATTTTACATTGCGTTCTCGTTTTAGTGGGGTTGCCATACAGGTGAGTAGTGCACAGGACCCTGTGGTGGAGATGTACTGCCAGGGCCCGGACGCCATTCAGACGTGGGTCGACGGCTCAATCTGGTCCCTTGGCGACGCAACCCCGAACGGCATCAAGATACAAGTCATAGGTCAGTACAAAGTAATAGATGTATACAACTTTCATCATACATATACAAACCATGGGTGAGACCTATGCAGTTATCCCTATATTAACCATGGACCTGAGGCTATTGTTGTCTTTATAATGCGCTTGAATGGATTAAACCTTTTAAAGTACGTAATTCGTAATTGTATCTGAAATCGAATATATTATCTTCACTCTTAGATTTCCTGGTGCTAAGGCCAGGATATATAGAGGCATAATTCAATTAGAATGCATATAGTTAGTGCAGATACATTTTGTTACTCTTAGTGACTCATCTAATTACAAAGACCTGAGAGTCAAAAATTACCATAGGCAATGTTAACGCTAACTGATTCTGTCACTGTTACTAGGCCAAACTGGCTTCAAGGGCCTCGCAGTGGGCGACATAATGGGAGTTGACTATAGTTAATACTAATGTATCCATTTTTTGCCACTGTCAGAAGACCTGTCTGGCTACAAGGGCCTTGCGGTAGAGTTTTTTTTGTTCTTTTTAAACTTTTATTCATCCTGGAGTTAACGGTTTGGAGTTACATCTCCTATCCTCCCCTATCTCCAGCAACAGATAATCTTTGAATCACCCATGTCCAGGTTATGGACTTACATGGTGGCTAAAAACAGCAAGTCTAAAACTAACAGTATTGAGTATAGTCAGTATAAGCTATTGAATGCTCCAGTTGAGCTGGGATGGTTCAATTGAATATGTTATATTTAAGCAACAGGCATAGGACACAGTACAATATATTCCATCAGTTCAATGGTTCAGTGTACAATCACTTATTCAGGGTAACATTAGTTCCAGTCAGTAAGGGTAGTAGTAACCACATTAACAACGACATTGATTTTATGCAGAGATAAACCATTAGTAGTTTTCCCTAAGTTTTTTCAATTCACTCTTTTGCCACCTATCAAATGTCAGTCTTTCATCAATGTTATGGATATTAGCCGGTAGACCATTCCATAGGAGGCCTGTTTTGTATTGTGCTGAGTTCATGTATTTGGATTTGTGAATGCTATTGCATATGGTTAGAACTGGAGCATCATTGACAATTGACATGGACAATGCCAGTCTTCCCTTTTGTCTGATTTTTTTGCACTTCTCCATGCTCTATCCTTCTCACAGATAGCCTCAATTAGTTCATTGTTTAACCACGGTTCTTCTCTAAATTTTATCTGATGATTTTTCATTGGGCAGATTTCATTTAGATATGATGATATTGTATCCAGCATGACTTGCCATGCAGTGTTAATATCATCCACCTTATAGAAGTCGTCCCAGTTATGGGCAGCTAGAGAGTCTTGAAGGTGTTGTTTGCCATAGTTTCGGTATGATCTACCATGGAATTGTTTAGTCTCATACTTGATTTTCACCTTCTTTTTGGTAACATAGATTGCACTGTGGTCACTTATATTGGAATTCAGAGTTCCACTTCTCTTTAAATGATTCCACTAAATCTATTATATTATTAAAACGTGTTGGTTCAGTTATCACCTGTTTCAGCCCTGTTTGGTTCTCTAAATTGATTATGGTACAATATTCTTGGCTATTTGTCATGTTAAATTTAAGATTAAAATCACCAATTAGGGTAATCTCTCCTTTGTAATTGTCTTTGATTATTTTAACATGTTCTTCAATTATTTCAGTCATCTCTTCATGATTCCCTTTGTCTGGTCTATAAACATTGCCGATGATCTGAACTTTTGGGTTTTTTAGTTCAATCTTGACCCACATGATTTCTAAGTCTTCACAGCTTATGCTAAGCTCCTCAAGTTCTATTTAGTCTAATGTGTCTTTGATGTAAATTCCAAACCCCTTCTAATTTTGATTTCTCCTTTCTTGTCCAGCCATTTCCCGTCATTTCTCAGTAGTCGATAGTTATCAATGCCGAACGATCTGGGGTTAGACAGGTTTCTGATAAAGTTGCAGTATGTGTATCAGAGTGTCTGATGGCTAGGGCTACCAAGTCTAGTTTATTGCAGTGAGGATGACATCATAAGCTATTAACCAACTATATTTGTGAAGTAATTTGAATTGTTCTGATATTGTAATGATATTTAATGTCAGTGAAAGGGGCGAAATAAATCCAGAAACGCAACCGAATCATAAAATATGCAATACTCGACTCGTTTAGCTTCACCTTGATGACAAATGCAAACAAACTCGTGCAGTATTGTCTATTTATGTGATTCCCAATCCAGTTCTGTGATGGTCATTGATAACACACTAACCTCGAGAAATGTACGCGAATTTCTTATCATAATAGGAATATGCAAATAGTAACATATTTCTATGCCCTCCAGAAAACCCATCTGGCTACAACGGCTTGGCTCTGGTGTACCCTGAGGATGATATATTAAGAGATGACTATAGTTAATATATTTTGTGACTATCAGATGAGCCATCTGGCTACAAGGGCTTAGCCGTGGTGTACAGTGTGAATATCGTGCTGGAGGTGACCAGGAACGACACGGGACTGCGCGTTGTCTTCATGGTGTCTGTATTTCTTACCACTGGATTCCCGGAGGGACTGTTCTGTGATGATGGAGGAAACACAAACCTCGAGAAGTGTAAGCGAATTTCTTATCATAATAGGAACATGCATTGTTCTTTTATAATCTCCTTTCTCTTTAATATATGATTATATGATATAAAACTGAATACATTACCTGTTGATTGAATGCAATGAGTCATTTGTTATATCTTATAGACCAGTTTTCCATTATGTTATTAATAATAGGTATTGGGATGTGATAGATCACTATAACAAAGGTTTTTCTATGTGTTCGCGTAACCCCTAACCCATCTAAAAAATTCCAAGGGGTTCACTTAATCTTTATCTGCATCTCGCTGCATTTCAAATGACGTCTATTTAGGGTAGTGCTATAATTAGGTTGTACTTAAGGCTGACTACATCTTTTCAAAGGATTTTGTTATGCTCGACTACAGCCGATTCAGGCAGTATGTAACTTTTATTAATGCTATAGCAGAAGTTATAAAGGGCCAGGTTTCAGATACAGTAATTTTGTACTGTTGAGGGATACTTGAATAAATGATAACGATACCCCTGTAGTGCGTATCCGTATGAGGAGGGATGTGTGGATTATATAAAGTCATTTCATATTGATACAATATTGTCTTGTAGAAGTGTTCATGTTGATTTGGGGAGAAAACTAACTCATATAGTTATTAGATCCACAAGATCTTTTAATGATACTTACGTATCCTGGGTTCGCTTACTTTATATTCATGAAATACACAGGAGAATAATTGCCAGTAACTTGTTACAAACCTTCATAAGTTCCCTCAGCAAAGATTCTTATTGATATAAAAATATGTCCACAATTCATTCCGTTTGCACTTAGAGTCCAAGTTATTCACGTAGATGATAAACTACAATATCAATAACTGTGAAAGTCCAGTTCATATTCTCATAATTCATATTACTTTTATATAACTTGAATAACCAATTAGTAACACTTGAAGATGTTGATGACATTCACTCAGAAGTTCAGAGTCCAGTTCCTATAACACAATGCTGTTGAAGTATACTGAATTCAGTTCCGAGAAAGATCATTAGACTGAATGTAAGCGGGAATGCTGGGTCTCTGCTTTACTATTATTGTAAAGTCCGCACAGATATTCTGAGTCAATCTTAGTTCAGCAGCGGTGTAAGATCTCCAGCAACCATGGGAGTAGAAGCGTCTTCCTCCCTATGTTACATGAATTATCACAGAAAACACTTTTTTTTAGCTTAGGTGTTCTAGAATGATATAACATCCAAAGCAACATTCCTCATTATCATCTTTGAAAACACTTATTTCACTCTCACGAGGCTGAAAATGTCAGAGATGCACGCTATGTTCCCCAGGGTCCCTGCTGCTGATGTGCGGCAACTCTCTGGTGGGCGCCAACGCCAACGATTGCACTTTATTCTCCAAGTACATTCCTCCGTATATATTGGCGAGAAAACCCATCTACAGCGCGCTGCAGTACTACGACGAGGACTGGGTGACGAGCACACTACAGCTCTCGGGGCTGGAGACCACCCTACTGGCCATGTGTCGCCCGCCTCAGGACATTGAGTCCGACCCGCAGTGCCTGTTTGACGCCGTGGCCAGTGGCGATAGGGCGATAGGCCAGAGAACCCTGGAGTCAGTGATGGCATTTGAGAAACAGAGGAACCTGCTGCGTAAGTATTTGTGTGACGGTGGCAAATAATCATGATGGATTGCAGTAGGGGGGTGTTTCAGCAATTTCATAATATTTTAATTCAGGGAAACAAAGTCATGGAACTGTGGGGAATTCAATTTAGATTTACAGATTCAATGGAACCGGCCAAAATGGAGTTGTTGGGTAGTTTGTTTTGGTTTTTTGTTTTTTTTTCCTACAAATATAGACATGCGACATATTGACAGCCTTGATGAGTACCAATGGTTAATGTCACTTTCCTAGATATGTGATGGAACACAATGATGGTAACCATGGCAACCAAATCTAAGTTTCCTTAAAGATGAAATACTGCTTCATTAGATCTTATTGAAACTTCATTATAAATAGGCATACGATCCCATACATCGAGTGTCTTGAGGACAGTTATATATCTGTCAGTAAGTATTTAAGTGGAACTTATTATCGTTATTTTGGGGTAGATACTGATAAAGAAACGTAGTAACTGTACGTCCCTGCGCCTATGTTATGGAAGACCTCTAACTTCCACAACTAGGTGCTCTGTAACTATCCTTCCTCATACTACTACGCTATTGTACACTATGTGACACTCCACCCACATTCACATAGACATACGCATATATATGTATCTAGGACACGCATATTCGTAGTAACCTTATACAGCCCACCATTAGGATACTGGTCAATATACTCTATTACAGGTGACACTCCGCCCGTGTTCACGTATGGCACGGACTTCAAGGTGAACCTCGTTCTGGACGCCGCTCTGCGCGTCCGCCTCGTGGCCACCAAGCCCGGAGCGGAACAGCTTACCTTCAGCGCCAGTCTGCGCGACCACCGTCACTATGAGCAGCTCGACTCGGAGCAGAAGGAACTCCAAGCACAGGCGGGCGCCAGGCCTGCCACATTCCAGGTCAGGAGCGGCTCTGTGAATATGCACACTGCTAGCTATGATAGTATTCATCTAATCCATTTCATATTTTGAGTTATATGTGTATCTTTATATCTGTATATGTATCTATGCAAATCATTTCCCCAGTAAATATATATTAAGAAATAGGGTTGGGTGATTGTCATGTTGTTTTTTTTTTTCTATATTGTTTTATTATGATATGTGAGTTCTTATGACTCTCTCTTGAGCCCTTTCGTGTGTCCACACTCATCTATACGGTCCTTCCTATTTTACAGGCCGAGTTCATTCACGAGCTGCCGACCAGTGACTGCTACTATCTACAGTTCGTGGTGGAAGACGAGGAAGGATCGAGTTCTCTCATCAGACCCACTCTCATCAGGTGTCTGTGTGAGAATGGAGGCACGTGTCATGATGAGATCTGTCAGGTACGCCAGTCATTAAGTGTCTGTCAGAGAATGGAGGAACGTGTCATGATGACATCCGCCAGGGGAATTGGTCAGTAGGTTTCTTTGTGGGAATGGCAGCAGATGTCCTAATGACATCTTTTTAAGTCTAGTGCTCAGCTTACACAAGAGTTGACCTTAAAAGGAAGGGAGTTAAAACTCGAACACAAAGATACTAGGTGCTACCATGGCTACTCCTGATTTATTAGTGTTTTTAATGTAAATTTTAACAGATTAATGATTCCATACATCCCATTCCCCGTTGGATGGATCCTCGGTGACCGTCTGCACCTCTGTAAGCAGGAGCTGGTGTAATATTTGAGAAATAATTAATTCGATCTAACCCCTTTTCAGGAGGCGCTGGACGGGTGCTCAGTGGCGGTGTGCACCTGTCCTCCCGGGTGGACGGGGCGCTTCTGTCAGGAGGAACTGGACGGGTGCACGCTCGGTGCCTGCTACCAAGGTCAGTACTCGCTGACTCAAACCTCTCTGACAAAATAACTACTTAGATTTCAAGGTAGTCTGCCCATCCACTTGATATTTCACCTGGATATTACCTTTTTGATCATTCTGAGGTTCTACGACACCACGGCTGTAATAGAATGTAATTTATCATGAATATACACATAGAAGTTATCACTTGTATACATCACATTTTCCAGTTTGCAATATCATAATAATCGTTGCAATAAATAGCAACTCTCTTATGGTCCAACATATCAAAGTTCTGCAGTACCTCGATCCCTCTTTCATGTTTCATTTACTGTATAATGCCTACTGCCAATACAACCTCTACATCTAGCTACTTTGTGCCTCTCTGCCATACAATAAGCTGAGAGCTTAATTCCCGTATCTATATACCTCTGTATACTGCAGGCTGTTCAGACATCAAGGCGGAGGAGGTGGTGACGGAGGACCTGGTGGCAGAATACACATGCTCCGCATGCCCCGTGCATCTGGACGGCGACGGACAGAACTGCTACGGTAAGGAGGCCCCCTCTAAAACTTTATGGTAAACTGTGCATATTGAGTCTCCATCGCGGTAAAACGCGGTTTTCGTTAACCTTACATGATATCTTTTATGATATTTATTCTATTTGACAAATGCTCATAAAGAGCCAAAACGTTGAAAACCTGCTGCTAAATAAAGTCCAACCATACAATCAATTCGAAAAAGTTATTGAATTGTACTTGTACTCCTATTCGGGTCGAAGGAGCATCGTCGGGCATATCAGAGTACATCGGGAACCCAGTGGATGCCCGGCTTCACAATGGCATTAGATATTCTTCTTCATGCTGTCATACCGGTCTCTCTTCACCTTTTGGTTCATTTTTCGACCGATGTGATACAGCTTCATCATTACGTAGGCTTGTAGGTCGGTGCCCGGCATGGGTCGTCCTGATGTTGGGTTCTGTTTTCTCGTCATTTTTGTTGACTGGGGTAGAGGTTTTGGGCCATGTTGGTGACTTGGTGTTTGCGGGTGTTGCTGGTGTGGAGGTGCTTTCATCGCCGCTGTCTAGTTTCAGGTCTTCGACGAGTAGTTTGCTATTTGATGCGGTTTTATTAATATTGAAAACCTTTCATGTTCAAATCCAACTTTTAATAGAATCTAACCTTGATTATTTGAATCACAAATGAACACAGGAATATCTAGTAGATGCATTTTTCGAATTTTGCCTTTTGTATATATATATATATATATATATATATATATATATATATATATATATATATATGTTAGATGATATTTTAGATAAAAGCTGATAGATGGTTCATCTTATTCTTGCAGAATTTAACGAGTGTTTGTTGGAAGAGGACCACCCTAAACGTCACCAGTGTGAACAGATCTGTGTGGACCACCGCGACACTTACTACTGTCAGTGTAAGGAGGGCTTCGACCTGGTCGGCACCTACACCTGCAAAGGTGAGCCGTGATCATGAGTGGGATTTCTAGTTTCCAGCACTGCACGAATCTAACCACTTTACACATACATGCTCCATGACGGCATCGCACGTATCGGCTGTAAATCGACTTATTTTCATTTGTATACGCCTCAAAAGCATACCTATACGCCGAGTGCATTCATAAGTAAAATGGTGGTGTTCGTGCAGTGCAGATGCAGATCTGGAAACATATTTTGTTGGTCAATGTTACCAACCTTTAGAAGATATCCCCTTTTTTCAATCTAAGCTGCGCTCTTTCCTTATTCATCCCCATAATTTGGTAGCATGTTAATTTTTTTTCAGATATAGATTGCTTATAGATTTACCACATCTGAAAATTGTTAGTATTATAGCCTGTGCACAATCCTGCGATGTACTAAGGAATATCCATTTAGCTACAAGTGGTCAATCCAAAGTCGAACAAACCTCTACTATAATACGCTTGGCCAATTCATAGCTGAACAATTTGTTTCTATCAGCACCTTTCTACAAAATGATTCCAAAAATAACTGTCTTCTGACCTATAATAGTATCACATCAGAGTTCACCCTTTTTTATCCATTTTTTAAAATGATTTTGTTCCACCACACCTTCCCTGCAGCACCAAATCGCCCTGACACAACAACCATAGTTTGGACTCGATGTAACACCAGCGAGAATTGGAAGGGAAACACTTCGTGGTTTCAGACCCATATTTTCTTGGTATTTTAAAGTCGAGATTTAGCTGTTATTTCCTTACTAATTACAATAGACCAGGAACCATGATTATAAGCTCATAGATATATTCGCTATCCCTCAGATAAGTTCGAGTGTGCGACGCCCATTCTGAACACCTGCGACAAGCAGAAAGGCACGTGTAAGGACGAGCCGCCAGGGGGCTACACGTGCGACTGTCAGGACGGATACAGGCTGCTAAAAAACAACAAATGTGAAGGTAAGCATCAACATCCTCCTCAATAACCACAAATGTTTTTTTTAAACCAGAAATGTCCAGGTAAGAGTCAACACCCCGTCATCAATCCACAAATGTAAAGGTAAGAGGTAACAACAGAAATGTGAAGGTAAGCAGCTTCCCCTTGCTCAACAACCATAAAATCACAAGGGAAATGGCTACACCCTGCCCATAAACTATAGGTGTCAAGGTAAGCAGCTACACCCTGCTCAACAACCAGGAAAATGAAAGGTAAGCAGCTGCACCATGCTAAAAAGACATAGATGTCAAGGATAGCAGTCACACCCTGCTCAACACCCAGAAAGATCAAGGTAAGCAGCAACACCATGCTCAACAACTAGAAATATCAAGAGAAATGGCTACACCCTGGTCCACAACCACAAATTTCAAGATAAGCAACTATGCAATGCTCAAAAACTAGAAATGTCAAGGTGCGTATATTGATGATAGGACGAAATTCCTAATGGCCATGAGTACATAACGAACCCATTGGATGCACGTGCGAAAGCTGTCTTTTCATAGTAGTGTGTTGTTTACTGCAGACAAATGTACAGAGAACCTCCGCAAATGGCAACATATCTGTGGGAATACAGGTGGCCTTTACCCTGTATCCTGAACACAATAGAAGGAGAGTCTAGAGAAAGTGTACACTCCCTCTCGGTCCAGAAACATATACGGCTTCGATGTGAGGCGGGCAATATTAAGATCAGAATACAGCTTACCGGCCGTGCGGTCGTGGCGTATCGTCTCCCGGTCCAGTTCGCGTTGGACGTAGGTGTCCTGGGCGTAGCGGTCCCTCAGCTGTCTCGGCTCCGGGAGTACCCGGGAGGCCTGGTCCTCGGCCCAGTCCTCCGTCCTCCGTGCGGCTGCAGATCGTGCCGAGGGCGCCTGGGAACCTCAGTCCTGGGACCGCGCCCTGGTCAGTGCTGCTACGGCTTGCACCACACCATTGATGTCGGCTCTCATCTGGGCGAGGCTGGCGTCAACGGCCGTGGCCCTCGCGGATCTCACACTTCCCACCTGGGAGACGGACTCCACGTGGTCCTCGCTGGCCCTCACGGTCGAGTCGGAGGTCTGGTCCCCCTCCTGCGCCTGCGAAGGTCCTGGGGTGGCCCGTGTCTTCAGCATTTTCCTCCCTGTCGTAGTACTTTCAAATCACCCGTAGTTGTCCTCGTACGGCTCGGTCCGATACTCGTGGAGTATAGGGACGGCAAGCGATGTAGGCCAAAGAGAGAGAAATTGTAGAGTACGTCCGTACGTGGTGAAGAAAAGCAGGAGAATGGGAAGAGGTCAGTGTAGCGGCGTACCACGTGACCGCGTGGTTCACGTGGCCTATACGAGGGGGCGCGCAGGGTGCGCTAGTAGGAGGGGATTGCGTCAGGTGGAGCAATGACTGCCCCTGACCCTACGGCCATGGGCTACCAATTACACCCCGTATATGATCTATGATACTGTTGCACATGATTGTTGTGTGTTGTCTACTCTAGACAACCACGAATTCAGCATTGTGTAGCCTTTCTTGTGTATTATGGAGAACAATTGTCATCAACTCTGAAGGAAACGTACTTACTGAGCTTGTTTTGATGGCCATTTGAGGTATTTGGTTCCGTTACTACAGCCTGTCGCTCTAGGCGCAGGGCAGTATTTATGGAATAAAAGACCGACAAAGGCATCACTACAGGCTTGCTTATTATGTTTCATTATCATCATTATTGACATCACAAAAAATGCGGTTTCCGAATTTACTACAGACATAGACGAGTGTACAGAGAACCTTCACAACTGTCAGCAGATCTGCGGAAATACAGACGGTGGCTACGACTGTCAGTGCAGCTATGGTTACCGGGTCTCAGAAACTAACCCCTCCTGGTGTGAAGGTGAGACGCTTTTACCACTGGAAATAGAACAATACTGACTTTTCATTTGTAATCGACCATTTATTAAATACGTTTGAGGTGTAGTTTTCATGGGGGAGAGCCAGCTCTTAGCCTGATGTTTCTTTTCCCCCCTGTATTTCGAAAGTTGGGGGGGGGGGGGCGGCACGCTAAATCTTTCTCTTTTATAAATCCATGGGAGGAGGGTCATTTCTTTTATATCTCCGTGGGGCAAACCTTTTCTTTTCGCGATTCCTGATGGGGCCAACCTTTACTCAGGTAAACAAAGAGGGGTTCACTCATTTGTGTTATATGACAAAAACTAAATCCAAATCTGTGTCACTAGAGCATTTTGTTCTATGATGTGTGTCCTGATAACATGCCAAGTAACAACAGCACTAGAGTGATAAATATCTCTTGAGAGTCGAAAACAAATTTTGTTATTATCCCCATGCAATATGTTGCATTCTCGGAGCCACATGCCAACTTTACAGCTTTCCCTGTTCAGTGCCATTGCTCATTTGGGTTTGCTGCTGTTTCCTGCATGCCCTAAAATCTCTCTATCTCTCTCTCTCTCTCTCTCTCTCTCTCTCTCTCTCTCTCTCTCTCTCTCTCTCTCTCTCTCTCTCTCTCTCTCTCTCTCTCTGGGGTGCGACATACTTGTTTGAGCAGGGTAATGTAGGCAGTTTCTTGGGATCGCCTTTATTCACAGAACTCGGCCTCACAACCGTGTTCCATGAATGGACATCAATCTTATCTCGTCTTGTTTGATGTGCTACTATGTTAGGGTTGTTCTATATAAGTAACTCACTGAACGACCAAAGGCATTATATTTGGTATATGATCCGTACAAAGGTGAGATAGGGCAACTTCAACATCGGTATGGAAATAATTAGAATAATTAAAAATGGGTATCCTAAATGCAAATGATACATTATAAAAGAGCAGACACTGATTTGCAATGGGGCCTGACATGATTATTATGTGTGTCCTGGTTTCAGATATTAATGAATTGACAGAGGCATTGATAAGTGTGAGATGGGTGTAAGAACCTATGTAATTACATATGTTCTGGTTTCAGATATTGATGAATGCACAGAGGGTATTGACAAGTGTGACATGGGTTGTAAGAACCTGACCGGGAGCTATGAATGCACCTGTCTTACCTATTTTGACCTGCAGCCTGATGGATACCGCTGTAAACGTAAGTATACCAGCTAAATGCGTATGATGCAGCCTTACCAAGCGTAGCAGGAATCAGATATGAAAAGTCATTCTACGTAATTACGGACTTGTTACAGGCAATCGTAAATTCATCTAACATTGATTTGAATATCTTGTTGAGATCAATAACGGTGACCTTTCCTTTGTATTCCTATACCTCAATAAAATTTGATCGTGGAAAGCTAAGGTTCTTGATAAAAGTTGGCAAATGTATAAACGGCCTTTGTTGTGTCAGGTATCATTGTTTTCTAATTTTCTTTTCAAAGCTTTTGATTTCTTTGTAAAAGAAATAATCATGCTAATGGGTATTGGCCTGAGCCGTGGTGACAATCCTATGCTACTCATGTTCCTGGTTGATTGTTACACAATGCCAGATGGGGATTGTCCTTTGAAGTTATTTGTAACTCTTAAAGGCGGGCTCTCCTTATCTTTTCCTGTGCCCCTGCTAAGCCAATATAAACAGTTCTGTATGGACCATGTATAGATAAAGTACGTAACCTATACAGAATTTCTGAAATATTTTACCCTTCCTACCCGCCCTTTAAATCTTGTACACGATAAGTTTGAAAAGAGAGGAAGTACAATGCACGCAAGCTTTCCAAAATCTTTACCCGGTCCTGTCACTGCGTAGATACTTTATGGATGAGCCCGTAGTAAATCCGACTAATAGGTTATGTTGTACTCTACTTTATTGTTCGTCTTGTTCAAAGTTTCCATTGAAAATATATATGGGCGCTCTCTATCCATTATTAAAGAGCTGTCAGATACTATAACTATGGCATTCGAATTCAAATCCGTGGTATACGGCCTCAAAGACATTACATACAATAGTCCTTTTGTGCTATAGAGCAAAGAATAGTCCCTATTGATAAACCCCTTAATACGGCAATTCCTGAGATTAATTTACTCGAGACGATGAATGATAAATGAAATAAACCATGGACTTGTAGACAGGTGGCTCTGTAAGCCACTCGAGGATGATGTCGTAATATACTCGATGACGCTCTTATATTACCTCGCGTCAACCCTCTTATATTTTGCGGCCGCTTGTCCACAAAACCATCGATTATTGTCCATGTAAACATCCCTTTTCATACACTCTCACAGCACAGCCAGACAAGACTTGTCGGAGTGAGGATGATATCTGTAAACGCGACCCTAAAGCCTACTGCAGCTGGATTGACGAGAAGGCCGAGTGTCACTGTCCGCACGGCTACCTACCCAGCCGGGACGCTCTACCCGTGTGTCTAGGTAAGTCTGCGTCAATCTTCTGAGGGATACAGCCAGTAAGATTCCCAGTCTGTCTATTTATCCTACCCCCTATGAAAAACGCCATAGGCTTAACATTGAGTCACTGTATTCGGACGGGCCTGCAGTCTCATTTATTGCTCGAGGGTAATAAAAAAGATTGCCCAATAAGCTGTCAGAACGTGAGCAACGTCATACTAATGCGGTCTATGAATTGTTGACGACCTATTGCCTTACTTGGCAAAGCGACTCACTCGCTTGAGCAACTTGGCGATACTAAAATGGCTAATTACACAATGTTAATAAGGTGTTGGCTAGAAATCCTTCACGACGAGCTCTGAAGGATTTCTGGCCTACACCAAGAATAAGTATCATTGTATTTGTGTCATTACTATGTTATTTTATTATTATATACCTTCAATTGTTTATGAATCGCCCAAACTGACCATAAACCGACTGCCTTGGCAATATCACTCTCTCAGAGCACAGTAAATACATCACAATACTAATTTGGAAGTCAGATACACTATCCTAGTCGAGGTTAGGGTCGCGAGGGTGGTTGTGGCCCCTAAGATTCGAGGTCAACATTCGACTGCAGAACCGTCCCAAGGCACGAGAAAATATTATGTAAGGAGGTCAGGGTGAAGGTCGGGGTTTGCTGCGAATGAAGTTATTGGCTGCTCGGTCTACTGTATTCCTTATATGGAATTAAGGTAATGGGACAACTCCATGGTGGTCGCTCAAGCTTGGTGCTATGTACAGAGACAACGATTAAGAGAGTGATCCTTGTTTGTATATGATTGCGCATGCGCAACGGGCTATATCCGGCCCTGTTGAGGCTCGTAGTGTCTCACTTCAGGAGTTTCAAGACGTCTGACAAGGACCCCGGAACATGTTAACTTGCGGATTTACTAAAATGCGTGCATGGGGGTTTCAACTGATAACGTCCAGATAGTTTAAATATGCGATATCGACCGATAACAACACTCGCCGCCAAGTTACGCCGATTGACAGGGGTGCCGCCATTGACGTCATTATTGGCATTTCCTAGATCGTAGGGAAACCCCGATAATGACGTCACACTAATGCGGTATATCTATTCTAGTCACTGTGACTTTGCGGCGAGTGTTGTTATCAGTCGATATCGCTTATTTAAGCTATCCCGGGTTAGATACCTCGATATTTGAAGAATTTGCATGATAAGTGATTCCGGGGCATCTGTCAGTTGCTCAATACTTGCGTAGTGGTGGGATCCCCCATTTGTAAATCTTCCACCAGGAACTGTGTTGTTGGCCTCTCAGCCAATCAGAATGTGTTATTTTTTCAAAGCACGCAATATGTCAGTTAAAGCACTCAATATGTTAGTCAAAGCACAAAATATGTTAGTCAAAGCATGCAATATGTATCTGGGTACAAAGATACACGGCGTATCACGCAATATGTAACAAATTATTATAGCCCAAGCAGCAGTATTTACATTGAGTTAGTGTATAGGTATATAATGATAACTGGATATCAGTCTGTGTTCACATATTTCCTATTGTTCAGTCATGGAGACGGGGAAGGAAAATTACTATACTGAACTCAAGTTAGTAGCGTTAGTGTTTATCGCACACCCATCAGTTCAGCTACTCACTGCGCTCGGCTAATACACTGTGCAGTAATGCGACCTGCCCCTCGTGCAATAAACACTTACACTACTAGCTCTCCTTCAGTTTCTACTAATTATCCTCCAATACCATCATACAGGCTTCAACAATGATTTCATCATTTCCAGTTAACCACCTTTAAACAACGCAACCCCAAGTACTTTGCCAGTATCGCCTGTGTCACCCATGAATGTAGTTACTAATTCAGTTTAGTGCTTGATATATAACTTATAGTATAACAGGATATTTCCTTTCCCAGTGCTAAAAGATAGTAATGTCTCTATTTCAGACATAGATGAGTGCGCCACTAAAATCCACACTTGTGGAGTGCTTGCCGAGTGCCTCAACACCAACGGCAGCTACGTATGTGAATGTAAGCCGGGCTTCGTGGCTGTGGACGGCGCCTCAGAGTGCAAAGGTACACAGAGTGGAAAAACGTGATTTACATATGTATACTTAAGGCGTATATATGCATCATTTTGCAAGAATAAGAAGGAGTATACACTTTATCTCTGGGCGTACGCCACTTTTCAATATTTCCAATCTCTGCCACTGCACAAGAACCACCAACTTTACATATATATACGCCCTGCGTATATATATGTATGTTTTTGCGTATACAAGGGCGTCCTATTCCCTGTGTGTATACGCCTCATCTGTAGGCGTATATAAGCGTCCATGGTGCGGTCAAATATACGTCATATATACCTAATTCTGTTGTATTTACACCACTATCGAATAGTTCCTATCTCTGCCACTTGGGGACACTACTGGTAGCATATTTTATTGTCCATTAAGCGTCCAAGTCTGTATTATATGAAAAATATAATCTTATATTACCAATTTATTTTATAAAACCTTTATAAAACCTGATTGAGTATAAATTGATTAATTACACATTATAAACCCTGCATTATGTTGGTTCGGTGGGGTGCCGGAGGGCTTCGGGTCAGTGTTGGTGCAACCTCTACCAAACCCACGAGTGTGGGGTGGTGGTGGGTGGCGATTCTTTTTTTTTTTTTTTATAATCATGTATACGCCCAGCATATATATATATATCGTGCAGAGTATGTTTTATCTTGGATATGCCAGGTGTGAATTACAACCAAGACATGTCCGTATAAAGGAAACAGTCTTGTATATCCCTCTATGCTGGTGTGGATTACATAGACAATAGTCGATGGTTTTGTGGACGGGCGGCCGTAAACCACGAGGGGTTGACGCGTAGTAATACACAAGCGCTAGCGAGTGGATTACGAGGTCAACCGCGAGTGGTTTACAGAGCTGCCTGTCCACAAAATCATTGTGTGTTGCATTTATTATCCATCTTTGCGAATAAATTAAACCCAGTAATTGCCATATTAACGGGTATAACATTAGGAACTATTTCTTTGCTCTATAGCAAAAGGGACTATTTTTCCCGTAAACCATGGTTTTGAGGCCGTATACCACAGGTTTGAATCCGTATACCACAGTTATGGTATCTGACAGGTTTTATACAATGGGTAGTGGTTTACTGAGTCCCCGTACATTTTCAATGGGGACTTTGTATACGATGGATAATAAAGGCATATACAAATGAAAAGAAGTTAATATTCAGCCGATACATACACTTCCGCGATGGCGGATATATGCATAAAATGGTTAGTTTTGTGCAGTGTGCATCTAGGGGACACAACTGTTGTTTTTATTTGATTCACCATTAGTCATCGAATAAATGGTATATGGAAAATCCAATGCTAAATTATCAATTTTTATTATAGATAATTCTAAAACCAGATTGAGTATCAGTTGATTAATTATATAAAATAGACCTAGTGCACTCTTTATTTTTAACCGAATTTTGATAGATTTTAGTTCGAAACACCATTCTTCTGTGGTTTTATTCTGGTACTGTATATATATATATATATATATATATATACATATATATATATACATACATATATACATACATATAGACATACATATAGACATACATATATACACACATATATATATACATATATATACACATATATATACATATACATACATACATATATATATATACATATATAACAAAAGGTCTGATCAGATATCACTCCACAGCCGCAACTGCTGCCACACAACCGCAACCAACATCAGGCCAAATAGTTGGACATGTATCAAGGATTTTTTGCATATACCTTTATGTATCATGTTGTTTATACTTAGATGTGGACGAGTGTCAGACAGTTTCCTGTGACGCCTGTGTCAACACGTTTGGCTCCTACTACTGCCAGTGCCTTGAAAACTACTACCTAGTCGAGGACGGGGTCACATGCATAGGTAAGCACAACGCTACTCAGTGGTAACATCTCATCGGGTACCTAACATGTATAAGTAATATAAGTAGATACTCATCCGTAACATACAAAAATAAGTGTGAATACTCAATTGTATTTTAATGACGATATATGTTTTTTAGCGACCTCTCGGACCACCTTTCTTTCTATAAAAATACTTATTTTGAAAGAAACAAGGTACGGGAATTCGTCCAAATATGGTTAACACGTTTCACTTGTAATATATATCTATAAATATTGATAGATACAAATAGATATTTACCAAAGCATGATGATGTCGAACCGCTCTTGAATATGTTCTAATCCCACTTCTGACAGACTCGCCCAAAAACTATTGAAATTACCTTCCATTCATTTGTTGTCTAGAATATTTTGTGGTAAGCTGAATTGTCCCTCCGCAAGACCTTGAATATCATTGTTAATTGAACTAGTTATTGCAATTAAGTAAAGGTGGCCAAGCAGTCTAAGGTACTACATTCAGATCTCCTCCCTTGGTAAAAAACTTAAATCGAACTTTTAAGAAGATATAATTTCCCTGAACAAGAAATGATGCTGCATGACCCTTCCATTCCATACTGATAGGGAATAATTTGGCTAAACATACTGCCCTCCCTTCACTCTTAGGTGTAGAATCTCAGTTCTGAATGATTGCGGTCACTTACTTTCTTAGACCATTAATTTCCATTAAGTCAGGATGGCCGAGCGGTCTAAGGCGCTGCGTTCAGGTCGCAGTCCACTTCTGTGGGCGTGGGTTCGAATCCCACTTCTGACAGACTATTTTTGCTCAACCTGAAACACTTTTCACTTTCCCTTCAATTCATTACTTATCTCAAATATTTCCTGCAAAGCAAAATGGTTTTTCTGCATGACCTTGGACATCCTCATTGATTGGACTAATTATTGCAATGAAGTCAGGATGACCAACCAGTCTAGATACTGTATTAAGGTCTCCCTTTTACTATATATTATGATAAGGAGTTTGAATCCTTTGTTTGAGAGGATATAATTTCCCTTGACAAGAAATGATGCTGCATGACACTTCCAGTACATACTGATATGGAATAATTTGGCTAGACATACTGCCCTCCCTTCACTCTTAGGTGTAGAATCTCTGTTCTGAATGATTTCGTTCACTTACTTTCTTAGACCAGTCATTTCTATTAAGTCAGGATGGCCGAGCGGTCTAAGGTGCTGCGTTCAGGTCGCAGTCCACTTCTGTGGGCGTGGGTTCGAATCCCACTTCTGACAGACTATTTTTGCTCAACCTGAAACACTTTTCACTTTCCCTTCAATTCATTAGTTATCTCAAATATTTCCTGCAAAGCAAAATGGTTCTTCTGCATGACCTTGGACATCCTCATTGATTGGACTAATTATTGCAATGAAGTCAGGATGACCAACCAGTCTAGATACTGTATTAAGGTCTCCCTTTCACTAAATGATAAGGATTTTGAATCCTTTGTTTGAGAGGATATATTTCCCTTAACAAGAAATGATGCTGCATGACACTTCCATTCCATACTGATATGGAATAATTTGGCTAGACATACTGCCCTCCCTTCACTCTTATGTGTAGAATCTCTGTTCTGAATGATTGCAGTCACTTACTTTCTTACAGCAGTCATTTCCATTAAGTCAGGATGGCCGAGCGGTCTAAGGCGCTGCGTTCAGGTCGCAGTCCACTTCTGTGGGCGTGGATTCGAATCCCACTTCTGACAGACTATTTTTGCTCAACCTGAAACACTTTTCACTTTCCCTTCAATTCATTACTTATCTCAAATATTTCCTGCAAAGCAAAATGGTTTTTCTGCATGACCTTGGACATCCTCATTGATTGGACTAATTATTGCAATGAAGTCAGGATGACCAACCAGTCTAGATACTGTATTAAGGTCTCCCTTTCACTATATGATAAGGATTTTGAATCCTTTGTTTGAGAGGATATATTTCCCTTAACAAGAAATGATGCTGCATGACACTTCCATTCCATACTGATATGGAATAATTTGGCTAGACATACTGCCCTCCCTTCACTCTTATGTGTAGAATCTCTGTTCTGAATGATTGCAGTCACTTACTTTCTTAGACCAGTCATTTCCATTAAGTCAGGATGGCCAAGCGGTCTAAGGCGCTGCGTTCAGGTCGCAGTCCACTTCTGTGGGCGTGGGTTCGAATCCCACTTCTGATAGACTGTTTTTGCTCAACCTGAAACACTTTTCACTTTCCCTTCAATTCATTACTTATCTCAAATATTTCCTGCAAAGCAAAATGGTTCTTCTGCATGACCTTGGACATCCTCATTGATTGGACTAATTATTGCAATGAAGTCAGGATGACCAACCAGTCTAGAAACTGTATTAAGGTCTCCTTTTTACTATATATTATGATAAGGAGTTTGAATCCTTCTTTAGAGAGTATATAATTTCCCTGAACTAGAAATGATGCTGCATGACCCTTCCATTCCATACTGATAGGGAATAATTTGGCTAAACATACTGCTCTCCGTTCACTCTTAGGTGTAGAATCTCAGTTCTGAATGATTGCGGTCACTTACTTTCTTAGACCATTAGTTTCCATTAAGTCAGGATGGCCGAGGGGTCTAAGGCGCTGGTTCAGGTCGCAGTCCCCTTCTATGGGCGTGGGTTCGAATCCCACTTCTGACAGACTATTTTTGCTCAACCTGAAACACTTTTCACTTTCCCTTCAATTCATTACTTATCTCAAATATTTCCTGCAAAGCAAAATGGTTTTTCTGCATGACCTTGGACATCCTCATTGATTGGACTAATTATTGCAATGAA
Organism: Alentia gelatinosa; assembly: GCA_950022655.1. NCBI lineage: Eukaryota > Metazoa > Annelida > Polychaeta > Phyllodocida > Polynoidae > Alentia > Alentia gelatinosa. Next base: position 77,807,123 of record OX465579.1, on the reverse strand, counting down.
GTCAGGATGACCAACCAGTCTAGATACTGTATTAAGGTCTCCTTTTTACTATATATTATGATAAGGAGTTTGAATCCTTCTTTAGAGAGTATATAATTTCCCTGAACTAGAAATGATGCTGCATGACCCTTCCATTCCATACTGATAGGGAATAATTTGGCTAAACATACTGCTCTCCGTTCACTCTTAGGTGTAGAATCTCAGTTCTGAATGATTGCGGTCACTTACTTTCTTAGACCATTAGTTTCCATTAAGTCAGGATGGCCGAGGGGTCTAAGGCGCTGCGTTCAGGTCGCAGTCCCCTTCTATGGGCGTGGGTTCGAATCCCACTTCTGACAGACTATTTTTGCTCAACCTGAAACACTTTTCACTTTCCCTTCAATTCATTACTTATCTCAAATATTTCCTGCAAAGCAAAATGGTTTTTCTGCATGACCTTGGACATCCTCATTGATTGGACTAATTATTGCAATGAAGTCAGGATGACCAACCAGTCTAGATACTGTATTAAGGTCTCCCTTTCACTATATGATAAGGATTTTGAATCCTTTGTTTGAGAGGATATATTTCCCTTAACAAGAAATGATGCTGCATGACACTTCCATTCCATACTGATATGGAATAATTTGGCTAGACATACTGCCCTCCCTTCACTCTTATGTGTAGAATCTCTGTTCTGAATGATTGCAGTCACTTACTTTCTTACACTTTTCCATTAAGTCAGGATGGCCGAGCGGTCTAAGGTGCTGCGTTCAGGTCGCAGTCCACTTCTGTGGGCGTGGGTTCGAATCCCACTTCTGACAGACTATTTTTGCTCAACCTGAAACACTTTTCACTTTCCATTCAATTCATTACTTATCTCAAATATTTCCTGCAAAGCAAAATGGTTCTTCTGCATGACCTTGGACATCCTCATTGATTGGACTAATTATTGCAATGAAGTCAGGATGACCAACCAGTCTAGATACTGTATTAAGGTCTCCCTTTAACTATATGACAAGGATTTTGAATCCTTTGTCTGAGAGGATATATTTCCCTTAACAAGAAATGATGCTGCATGACACTTCCATTCCATACTGATATGGAATAATTTGGCTAGACATACTGCCCTCCCTTCACTCTTAGGTGTAGAATCTCTGTTCTGAATGATTGCAGTCACTTACTTTCTTATACCGGTCATTTCCATTAAGTCAGGATGGCCGAGCGGTCTAAGGCGCTGCGTTCAGGTCGCAGTCCACTTCTGTGGGCGTGGGTTCGAATCCCACTTCTGACAGACTATTTTTGCTCAACCTGAAACACTTTTCACTTTCCCTTCAATTCATTACTTATCTCAAATATTTCCTGCAAAGCAAAATGGTTTTTCTGCATGACCTTGGACATCCTCATTGATTGGACTAATTATTGCAATGAAGTCAGGATGACCAACCAGTCTAGATACTGTATTAAGGTCTCCCTTTCACTATATGATAAGGAGTTTGAATCCTTTGTTTGAGAGGATGTAATTTCCCTTAGCAATAAATGATGCTGCATGACACTTCCATTCCATACTGATATGGAATAATTTGGCTAGACATACTGCCCTCCCTTCACTCTTAGCTGTAGAATCTCTGTTCTGAATGATTGCGGTCACTTACTTTCTTAGACCGGTCATTTCCATTAAGTCAGGATGGCCGAGCAGTCTAAGGCGCTGCATTCAGGTCGCAGTCCACTTCTGTTGGCGTGGGTTCGAATCCCACTTCTGACAGACTATTTTTGCTCAACTTGAAACACTTTTCACTTTCCCTTCAATTCATTAGTTATCTCAAATATTTCCTGCAAAGCAAAATGGTTTTTCTGCATGACCTTGGACATCCTCATTGATTGGACTAATTATTGCAATGAAGTCAGGATGACCAACCAGTCTAGATACTGTATTAAGGTCTCCCTTTCACTATATGATAAGGATTTTGAATCCTTTGTTTGAGAGGATATATTTCCCTTAACAAGAAATGATGCTGCATGACACTTCCATTCCATACTGATATGGAATAATTTGGCTAGACATACTGCCCTCCCTTCACTCTTATGTGTAGAATCTCTGTTCTGAATGATTGCAGTCACTTACTTTCTTACACTTTTCCATTAAGTCAGGATGGCCGAGCGGTCTAAGGTGCTGCGTTCAGGTCGCAGTCCACTTCTGTGGGCGTGGGTTCGAATCCCACTTCTGACAGACTATTTTTGCTCAACCTGAAACACTTTTCACTTTCCATTCAATTCATTAGTTATCTCAAATATTTCCTGCAAAGCAAAATGGTTTTTCTGCATGACCTTGGACATCCTCATTGATTGGACTAATTATTGCAATGAAGTCAGGATGACCAACCAGTCTAGATACTGTATTAAGGTCTCCCTTTCACTATATGATAAGGAGTTTGAATCCTTTGTTTGAGAGGATATATTTCCCTTAACAAGAAATGATGCTGCATGACACTTCCAGTACATACTGATATGGAATAATTTGGCTAGACATACTGCCCTCCCTTCACTCTTAGGTGTAGAATCTCTGTTCTGAATGATTGCAGTCACTTACTTTCTTACACCAGTCATCTCCATTAAGTCAGGATGGCCGAGCGGTCTAAGGCGCTGCGTTCAGGTCGCAGTCCACTTCTGTGGGCGTGGGTTCGAATCCCACTTCTGACAGACTATTTTTGCTCAACCTGAAACACTTTTCACTTTCCCTTCAATTCATTACTTATCTCAAATATTTCCTGCAAAGCAAAATGGTTCTTCTGCATGACCTTGGACATCATCATTGATTGGACTAATTATTGCAATGAAGTCAGGATGACCAACCAGTCTAGAAACTGTATTGAGGTCTACCTTTTACTATATATTATGATAAGGAGTTTGAATCCTTCTATAGAGAGTATATAATTTCCCTGAACTAGAAATGATGCTGCATGACCCTTCCATTCCATACTGATAGGGAATAATTTGGCTAAACATACTGCTCTCCGTTCACTATTAGGTGTAAAATCTCAGTTCTGAATGATTGCGGTCACTTACTTTCTTAGACCATTAATTTCCATTAAGTCAGGATGGCCGAGCGGTCTAAGGCGCTGCGTTCAGGTCGCAGTCCACTTCTGTGGGCGTGGGTTCGAATCCCACTTCTGACAGGTTATTTTTGCTCAACCTAAAACACTTTTCACTTTCCCTTCTATTCATTAGCTATCTCAAATATTTCCTGCAAAGCAAAATGGTTGTTCTGCATGACCTTGGACATCCTCATTGATTGGACTAATTATTGCAATGAAGTCAGGATGACCAACCAGTCTAGATACTGTATTAAGGTCACCCTTTAACTATATGATAAGGATTTTGAATCCTTTGTCTGAGAGGATATATTTCCCTTAACAAGAAATGATGCTGCATGACACTTCCATTCCATACTGATATGGTATAATTTGGCTAGACATACTGCCCTCCCTTCACTCTTATGTGTAGAATCTCTGTTCTGAATGATTGCAGTCACTTACTTTCTTATACCGGTCATTTCCATTAAGTCAGGATGGCCGAGCGGTCTAAGGCGCTGCGTTCAGGTCGCAGTCCACTTCTGTGGGCGTGGGTTCGAATCCCACTTCTGACAGACTATTTTTGCTCAACCTGAAACACTTTTCACTTTCCCTTCAATTCATTACTTATCTCAAATATTTCCTGCAAAGCAAAATGGTTTTTCTGCATGACCTTGGACATCCTCATTGATTGGACTAATTATTGCAATGAAGTCAGGATGACCAACCAGTCTAGATACTGTATTAAGGTCTCCCTTTCACTATATGATAAGGAGTTTGAATCCTTTGTTTGAGAGGATGTAATTTCCCTTAGCAATAAATGATGCTGCATGACACTTCCATTCCATACTGATATGGAATAATTTGGCTAGACATACTGCCCTCCCTTCACTCTTAGGTGTAGAATCTCTGTTCTGAATGATTGCGGTCACTTACTTTCTTAGACCGGTCATTTCCATTAAGTCAGGATGGCCGAGCGGTCTAAGGCGCTGCGTTCAGGTCGCAGTCCACTTCTGTGGGCGTGGGTCTTAATCCCACTTGTGACAGACTATTTTTGCTCAACCTGAAACACTTTTCACTTTCCCTTCAATTCATTACTTATCTCAAATATTTCCTGCAAAGCAAAATGGTTCTTCTGCATGACCTTGGACATAATCATTGATTGGACTAATTATTGCAATGAAGTCAGGATGACCAACCAGTCTAGAAACTGTATTGAGGTCTCCCTTTTACTATATATTATGATAAGGAGTTTGAATCCTTCTTTAGAGAGTATATAATTTCCCTGAACTAGAAATGATGCTGCATGACCCTTCCATTCCATACTGATAGGGAATAATTTGGCTAAACATACTGCTCTCCGTTCACTCTTAGGTGTAGAATCTCAGTTCTGAATGATTGCGGTCACTTACTTTCTTAGACCATTAATTTCCATTAAGTCAGGATGGCCGAGCGGTCTAAGGCGCTGCGTTCAGGTCGCAGTCCACTTCTGTGGGCGTGGGTTCGAATCCCACTTCTGACAGACTATTTTTGCTCAACCTGAAACACTTTTCACTTTCCCTTCAATTCATTACTTATCTCAAATATTTCCTGCAAAGCAAAATGGTTTTTCTGCATGACCTTGGACATCCTCATTGATTGGACTAATTATTGCAATGAAGTCAGGATGACCAACCAGTCTAGATACTGTATTAAGGTCTCCCTTTCACTATATGATAAGGAGTATGAATCCTTTGTTTGAGAGGATATATTTCCCTTAACAAGAAATGATGCTGCATGACACTTCCATTCCATATTCATATGGAATAATTTGGCCAGACATACTGCCCTCCCTTCACTCTTATGTGTAGAATCTCAGTTCTGAATGATTGCAGTCACTTACTTTCTTAGACCGGTCATTTCCATTAAGTCAGGATGGCCGAGCGGTCTAAGGCACTGTTTCTCGTCGCAGTCAACTTCTGTGGGCGTGGGTTCGAATACCACTTCTGACAGACTATTTTTGCTCAACCTGAAACACTTTTCACTTTCCCTTCAATTCATTACTTATCTCAAATATTTCCTGCAAAGCAAAATGGTTCTTCTGCATGACCTTGGACATCCTCATTGATTGGACTAATTATTGCAATGAAGTCAGGTTTAACAACCAGTCTAGAAACTGTATTGAGGTCTCCCTTTTACTATATATTATGATAAAGAGTTTGAATCCTTCTTTAGAGAGTATATAATTTCCCTGAACTAGAAATGATGCTGCATGACCCTTCCATTCCATACTGAAAGGGAATAATTTGGCTAAACATACTGCTCTCCGTTCACTCTTAGGTGTAGAATCTCTGTTCTGAATGATTGCGGTCACTTACTTTCTTAGACCATTAATTTCCATTAAGTCAGGATGGCGGAGCGGTCTAAGGCGCTGCGTTCAGGTCGCAGTGCACTTCTGTGGGTGTGGGTTCGAATCCCACTTCTGACAGACTATTTTTGCTCAACCTGAAACACTTTTCACTTTCCCTTCAATTCATTAGTTATCTCAAATATTTCCTGCAAAGCAAAATGGTTTTTCTGCATGACCTTGGACATCCTCATTGATTGGACTAATTATTGCAATGAAGTCAGGATGACCAACCAGTCTAGATACTGTATTAAGGTCTCCCTTTTACTATATATTATGATAAGGAGTTTGAATCCTTTGTTTGAGAGGATATAATTTCCCTTGACAAGAAATGATGCTGCATGACACTTCCAGTACATACTGATATGGAATAATTTGGCTAGACATACTGCCCTCCCTTCACTCTGAGGTGTAGAATCTCTGTTCTGAATGATTGCGGTCACTTACTTTCTTAGACCAGTCATTTCCATTAAGTCAGGATGGCCGAGCGGTCTTAGGCGCTGCGTTCAGGTCGCAGTCCACTTCTGTGGGCGTGGGTTAGAATCCCACTTCTGACAGACTATTTTTGCTCAACCTGAAACACTTTTCACTTTCCCTTCAATTCATTACTTATCTCAAATATTTCCTGCAAAGCAAAATGGTTCTTCTGCATGACCTTGGACATCCTCATTGATTGGACTAATTATTGCAATGAAGTCAGGTTTACCAACCAGTCTAGAAACTGTATTGAGGTCTCCCTTTTACTATATATTATGATAAGGAGTTTGAATCCTTCTTTAGAGAGTATATAATTTCCCTGAACTAGAAATGATGCTGCATGACCCTTCCATTCCATACTGATAGGGAATAATTTGGCTAAACATACTGCTCTTCGTTCACTCTTAGGTGTATAATCTCTGTTCTGAATGATTGCGGTCACTTACTTTCTTAGACCATTAATTTCCATTAAGTCAGGATGGCCGAGCGGTCTAAGGCGCTGCGTTCAGGTCGCAGTCCACTTCTGTGGGCGTGGGTTCGAATCCCACTTCTGACAGACTATTTTTGCTCAACCTGAAACACTTTCCACTTTCACTTCTATTCATTACTTATCTCAAATATTTCCTGCAAAGCAAAATGGTTCTTCTGCATGACCTTGGACATTATCATTGATTGGACTAATTATTGCAATGAAGTCAGGATGACCAACCAGTCTAGATACTGTATTAAGGTCTCCCTTTCACTATATGATAAGGAGTATGAATCCGTTGTTTGAGAGGATATATTTCCCTTAACAAGAAATGATGCTGCATGACACTTCCATTCCATACTGATATGGAATAATTTGGCTAGACATACTGCCCTCCCTTCACTCTTAGGTGTATAATCTCTGTTCTGAATGATTGCGGCCACTTACTTTCTTAGACCAGTCATTTCCATTAAGTCAGGATGGCCGAGGGGTCTAAGGCGCTGCGTTCAGGTCGCAGTCCACTTCTGTGGGCGTGGGTTCGAATCCCACTTGTGACAGACTATTTTTGCTCAACTTTAAACACTTTTCACTTTCCCTTCAATTCATTAGTTATCTCAAATATTTCCTGCAAAGCAAAATGGTTTTTCTGCATGACCTTGGACATCCTCATTGATTGGACTAATTATTGCAATGAAGTCAGGATGACCAATCAGTCTAGATACTGTATTAAGGTCTCCCTTTCACTATATGATAAGGAGTATGAATCCTTTGTTTGAGAGGATATATTTCCCTTAACAAGAAATGATGCTGCATGACACTTCCATTCCATACTGATATGGAATAATTTGGCTAGACATACTGCCCTCCCTTCACTTTTAGGTGTAGAATCTCTGTTCTGAATGATTGCGGTCACTTACTTTCTTAGACCAGTCATTTCCATTAAGTCAGGATGGCCGAGCGGTCTAAGGCACTGCGTTCAGGTCGCAGTCCACTTCTGTGGGCGTGGGTCTTAATCCCACTTCTGACAGACTATTTTTGCTCAACCTGAAACACTTTTCACTTTCCCTTCAATTCATTACTTATCTCAAATATTTCCTGCAAAGCAAAATGGTTCTTCTGCATGACCTTGGACATAATCATTGATTGGACTAATTATTGCAATGAAGTCAGGATGACCAACCAGTCTAGAAACTGTATTGAGGTCTCCCTTTTACTATATATTATGATAAGGAGTTTGAATCCTTCTTTAGAGAGTATATAATTTCCCTGAACTAGAAATGATGCTGCATGACCCTTCCATTCCATACTGATAGGGAATAATTTGGCTAAACATACTGCTCTCCGTTCACTCTTAGGTGTAGAATCTCAGTTCTGAATGATTGCGGTCACTTACTTTCTTAGACCATTAATTTCCATTAAGTCAGGATGGCCGAGCGGTCTAAGGCGCTGCGTTCAGTTCGCAGTCCACTTCTGTGGGCGTGGGTTCGAATCCCACTTCTGACAGACTATTTTTGCTCAACCTGAAACACTTTCCACTTTCCCTTCTATTCATTAGCTACCTCAAATATTTCCTGCAAAGCAAAATGGTTTTTCTGCATGACCTTGGACATCCTCATTGATTGGACTAATTATTGCAATGAAGTCAGGATGACCAACCAGTCTAGATACTGTATTAAGGTCTCCCTTTCACTATATGATAAGGAGTATGAATCCTTTGTTTGAGAGGATATATTTCCCTTAACAAGAAATGATGCTGCATGACACTTCCATTCCATACTGATATGGAATAATTTGGCTAGACATACTGCCCTCCCTTCACTCTTAGGTGTATAATCTCTGTTCTGAATGATTGCGGCCACTTACTTTCTTAGACCAGTCATTTCTATTAAGTCAGGATGGCCGAGCGGTCTAAGGCGCTGCGTTCAGGTCGCAGTCCACTTCTGTGGGCGTGGGTTCGAATCCCACTTCTGACAGACTATTTTTGCTCAACCTGAAACACTTTCCACTTTCCCTTCTATTCATTAGCTACCTCAAATATTTCCTGCAAAGCAAAATGGTTCTTCTGCATGACCTTGGACATCCTCATTGATTGGACTAATTATTGCAATGAAGTCAGGATGACCAACCAGTCTAGATACTGTATTAAGGTCTCCCTTTCACTATATGATAAGGAGTATGAATCCGTTGTTTGAGAGGATATATTTCCCTTAACAAGAAATGATGCTGCATGACACTTCCATTCCATACCGATATGGAATAATTTGGCTAGACATACTGCCCTCCCTTCACTCTTATGTGTAGAATCTCTGTTCTGAATGATTGTAGTCACTTACTTTCTTAGACCGGTCATTTCCATTAAGTCAGGATGGCCGAGCGGTCTAAGGCGCTGCGTTCAGGTCACAGTCCACTTCTGTGGGCGTGGGTTCGAATCCCTCTTCTTACAGACTATTTTTGCTCAACCTGAAACACTTTCCACTTTCCCTTCTATTCATTAGCTACCTCAAATATTTCCTGCAAAGCAAAATGGTTCTTCTGCATGACCTTGGACATCCTCATTGATTGGACTAATTATTGCAATGAAGTCAGGATGACCAACCAGTCTAGATACTGTATTAAGGTCTCCCTTTCACTATATGATAGAGAGTATGAATCCGTTGTTTGAGAGGATATATTTCCCTTAACAAGAAATGATGCTGCATGACACTTCCATTCCATACTGATATGGAATAATTTGGCTAGACATACTGCCCTCCCTTCACTCTTAGGTGTAGAATCTCTGTTCTGAATGATTGCAGTCACTTACTTTCTTAGACCGGTCATTTCCATTAAGTCAGGATGGCCGAGCGGTCTAAGGCGCTGCGTTCAGGTCGCAGTCCACTTCTGTGGGCGTGGGTTCGAATCCCACTTCTGACAGACCGTTTTTGCTCAACCTGAAACACTTTTCACTTTCCCTTCAATTCATTACTTATCTCAAATATTTCCTGCAAAGAAAAAATGGTTCTTCTGCATGACCTTGGACATCCTCATTGATTGGACTAATTATTGCAATGAAGTCAGGTTTACCAACCAGTCTAGAAACTGTATTGAGGTCTCCCTTTTACTATATATTATGATAAGGAGTTTGAATCCCTCTTTAGAGAGTATATAATTTCCCTGAACTAGAAATGATGCTGCATGACCCTTCCATTCCATACTGATAGGGAATAATTTGGCTAAACATACTGCTACTCGTTTACTCTTAGGTGTATAATCTCTGTTCTGAATGATTGCGGTCACTTACTTTCTTAGACCATTAATTTCCATTAAGTCAGGATGGCCGAGCGGTCTAAGGCGCTGCGTTCAGGTCGCAGTCCACTTCTGTGGGCGTGGGTTCGAATCCCACTTCTGACAGACTATTTTTGCTCAACCTGAAACACTTTCCACTTTCCCTTCTATTCATTAGCTACCTCAAATATTTCCTGCAAAGCAAAATGGTTCTTCTGCATGACCTTGGACATCCTCATTGATTGGACTAATTATTGCAATGAAGTCAGGATGACCAACCAGTCTAGATACTGTATTAAGGTCTCCCTTTCACTATATGATAAGGAGTATGAATCCGTTGTTTGAGAGGATATATTTCCCTTAACAAGAAATGATGCTGCATGACACTTCCATTCCATACTGATATGGAATAATTTGGCTAGACATACTGCCCTCCCTTCACTCTTAGGTGTATAATCTCTGTTCTGAATGATTGCGGCCACTTACTTTCTTAGACCAGTCATTTCTATTAAGTCAGGATGGCCGAGCGGTCTAAGGCGCTGCGTTCAGGTCGCAGTCCACTTCTGTGGGCGTGGGTTCGAATCCCACTTCTGACAGACTATTTTTGCTCAACTTGAAACACTTTTCACTTTCCCTTCAATTCATTAGTTATCTCAAATATTTCCTGCAAAGCAAAATGGTTCTTCTGCATGACCTTGGACATAATCATTGATTGGACTAATTATTGCAATGAAGTCAGGATGACCAACCAGTCTAGTTACTGTATTAAGGTCTCCCTTTCACTATATGATAAGGAGTTTGAATCCTTTGTTTGAGAGGATATATTTCCCTTAACAAGAAATGATGCTGCATGACACTTCCATTCCATACTGATATGGAATAATTTGGCTAGACATACTGCCCTCCCTTCACTCTTAGGTGTATAATCTCTGTTCTGAATGATTGCGGCCACTTACTTTCTTAGACCAGTCATTTCTATTAAGTCAGGATGGCCGAGCGGTCTAAGGCGCTGCGTTCAGGTCGCAGTCCACTTCTGTGGGCGTGGGTTCGAATCCCACTTCTGACAGACTATTTTTGCTCAACCTGAAACACTTTCCACTTTCCCTTCTATTCATTAGCTACCTCAAATATTTCCTGCAAAGCAAAATGGTTCTTCTGCATGACCTTGGACATCCTCATTGATTGGACTAATTATTGCAATGAAGTCAGGATGACCAACCAGTCTAGATACTGTATTAAGGTCTCCCTTTCACTATATGATAAGGAGTATGAATCCGTTGTTTGAGAGGATATATTTCCCTTAACAAGAAATGATGCTGCATGACACTTCCATTCCATACCGATATGGAATAAAGTGGCTAGACATACTGCCCTCCCTTCACTCTTATGTGTAGAATCTCTGTTCTGAATGATTGTAGTCACTTACTTTCTTAGACCGGTCATTTCCATTAAGTCAGGATGGCCGAGCGGTCTAAGGCGCTGCGTTCAGGTCACAGTCCACTTCTGTGGGCGTGGGTTCGAATCCCTCTTCTTACAGACTATTTTTGCTCAACCTGAAACACTTTCCACTTTCCCTTCTATTCATTAGCTACCTCAAATATTTCCTGCAAAGCAAAATGGTTCTTCTGCATGACCTTGGACATCCTCATTGATTGGACTAATTATTGCAATGAAGTCAGGATGACCAACCAGTCTAGATACTGTATTAAGGTCTCCCTTTCACTATATGATAGAGAGTATGAATCCGTTGTTTGAGAGGATATATTTCCCTTAACAAGAAATGATGCTGCATGACACTTCCATTCCATACTGATATGGAATAATTTGGCTAGACATACTGCCCTCCCTTCACTCTTAGGTGTAGAATCTCTGTTCTGAATGATTGCAGTCACTTACTTTCTTAGACCATTAATTTCCATTAAGTCAGGATGGCCGAGCGGTCTAAGGCGCTGCGTTCAGGTCGCAGTCCACTTCTGTGGGCGTGGGTTCGAATCCCACTTCTGACAGACCGTTTTTGCTCAACCTGAAACACTTTTCACTTTCCCTTCAATTCATTACTTATCTCAAATATTTCCTGCAAAGAAAAAATGGTTCTTCTGCATGACCTTGGACATCCTCATTGATTGGACTAATTATTGCAATGAAGTCAGGTTTACCAACCAGTCTAGAAACTGTATTGAGGTCTCCCTTTTACTATATATTATGATAAGGAGTTTGAATCCCTCTTTAGAGAGTATATAATTTCCCTGAACTAGAAATGATGCTGCATGACCCTTCCATTCCATACTGATAGGGAATAATTTGGCTAAACATACTGCTCTTCGTTTACTCTTAGGTGTATAATCTCTGTTCTGAATGATTGCGGTCACTTACTTTCTTAGACCATTAATTTCCATTAAGTCAGGATGGCCGAGCGGTCTAAGGCGCTGCGTTCAGGTCGCAGTCCACTTCTGTGGGCGTGGGTTCGAATCCCACTTCTGACAGACTATTTTTGCTCAACCTGAAACACTTTCCACTTTCCCTTCTATTCATTAGCTACCTCAAATATTTCCTGCAAAGCAAAATGGTTTTTCTGCATGACCTTGGACATCCTCATTGATTGGACTAATTATTGCAATGAAGTCAGGATGACCAACCAGTCTAGATACTGTATTAAGGTCTCCCTTTCACTATATGATAAGGAGTATGAATCCGTTGTTTGAGAGGATATATTTCCCTTAACAAGAAATGATGCTGCATGACACTTCCATTCCATACTGATATGGAATAATTTGGCTAGACATACTGCCCTTCCTTCACTCTTAGGTGTATAATCTCTGTTCTGAATGATTGCGGCCACTTACTTTCTTAGACCAGTCATTTCTATTAAGTCAGGATGGCCGAGCGGTCTAAGGCGCTGCGTTCAGGTCGCAGTCCACTTCTGTGGGCGTGGGTTCGAATCCCACTTCTGACAGACTATTTTTGCTCAACTTGAAACACTTTTCACTTTCCCTTCAATTCATTAGTTATCTCAAATATTTCCTGCAAAGCAAAATGGTTCTTCTGCATGACCTTGGACATAATCATTGATTGGACTAATTATTGCAATGAAGTCAGGATGACCAACCAGTCTAGTTACTGTATTAAGGTCTCCCTTTCACTATATGATAAGGAGTTTGAATCCTTTGTTTGAGAGGATATATTTCCCTTAACAAGAAATGATGCTGCATGACACTTCCATTCCATACCGATATGGAATAATTTGGCTAGACATACTGCCCTCCCTTCACTCTTATGTGTAGAATCTCTGTTCTGAATGATTGTAGTCCCTTACTTTCTTAGACCTGTCATTTCCATTAAGTCAGGATGGCCGAGCGGTCTAAGGCGCTGCGTTCAGGTCGCAGTCCACTTCTGTGGGCGTGGGTTCGAATCCCACTTCTGACAGACTATTTTTGCTCAACCTGAAACACTTTCCACTTTCCCTTCTATTCATTAGCTACCTCAAATATTTCCTGCAAAGCAAAATGGTTCTTCTGCATGACCTTGGACATCCTCATTGATTGGACTAATTATTGCAATGAAGTCAGGATGACCAACCAGTCTAGATACTGTATTAAGGTCTCCCTTTCACTATATGATAGAGAGTATGAATCCTTTGTTTGAGAGGATATAATTTCCCTTGACAAGAAATGATGCTGCATGACACTTCCAGTACATACTGATATGGAATAATTTGGCTAGACATACTGCCCTCCCTTCACTCTTAGGTGTAGAATCTCTGTTCTGAATGATTTCGGTCACTTACTTTCTTAGACCAGTCATTTCTATTAAGTCAGGATGGCCGAGCGGTCTAAGGCGCTGCGTTCAGGTCGCAGTGCACTTCTGTGGGCGTGGGTTCGAATCCCACTTCTGACAGACTATTTTTGCTCAACCTGAAACACTTTTCACTTTCCCTTCAATTCATTACTTATCTCAAATATTTCCTGCAAAGCAAAATGGTTCTTCTGCATGACCTTGGACATCCTCATTGATTGGACTAATTATTGCAATGAAGTCAGGTTTACCAACCAGTCTAGAAACTGTATTGAGGTCTCCCTTTTACTATATATTATGATAAGGAGTTTGAATCCTTCTTTAGAGAGTATATAATTTCCCTGAACTAGAAATGATGCTGCATGACCCTTCCATTCCATACTGATAGGGAATAATTTGGCTAAACAAACGGCTCTTCGTTCACTCTTAGGTGTATAATCTCTGTTCTGAATGATTGCGGTCACTTACTTTCTTAGACCATTAATTTCCATTAAGTCAGGATGGCCGAGCGGTCTAAGGCGCTGCGTTCAGGTCGCAGTCCACTTCTGTGGGCGTGGGTTCGAATCCCACTTCTGACAGACTATTTTTGCTCAACCTGAAACACTTTCCACTTTCCCTTCTATTCATTAGCTACCTCAAATATTTCCTGCAAAGCAAAATGGTTCTTCTGCATGACCTTGGACATCCTCATTGATTGGACTAATTATTGCAATGAAGTCAGGATGACCAACCAGTCTAGATACTGTATTAAGGTCTCCCTTTCACTATATGATAAGGAGTATGAATCCGTTGTTTGAGAGGATATATTTCCCTTAACAAGAAATGATGCTGCATGACACTTCCATTCCATACTGATATGGAATAATTTGGCTAGACATACTGCCCTCCCTTCACTCTTAGGTGTATAATCTCTGTTCTGAATGATTGCGGCCACTTACTTTCTTAGACCAGTCATTTCTATTATGTCAGGATGGCCGAGCGGTCTAAGGCGCTGCGTTCAGGTCGCAGTCCACTTCTGTGGGCGTGGGTTCGAATCCCACTTCTGACAGACTATTTTTGCTCAACTTGAAACACTTTTCACTTTCCCTTCAATTCATTAGTTATCTCAAATATTTCCTGCAAAGCAAAATGGTTTTTCTGCATGACCTTGGACATCCTCATTGATTGGACTAATTATTGCAATGAAGTCAGGATGACCAATCAGTCTAGATACTGTATTAAGGTCTCCCTTTCACTATATGATAAGGAGTATGAATCCTTTGTTTGAGAGGATATATTTCCCTTAACAACAAATGATGCTGCATGACAATTCCATTCTATACTGATATGGAATAATTTGGCTAGACATACTGCCCTCCCTTCACTCTTAGGTGTAGAATCTCTGTTCTGAATGATTGCGGTCACTTACTTTCTTAGACCAGTCATTTCCATTAAGTCAGGATGGCCGAGCGGTCTAAGGCGCTGCGTTCAGGTCGCAGTCCACTTCTGTGGGCGTGGGTCTTAATCCCACTTCTGACAGACTATTTTTGCTCAACCTGAAACACTTTTCACTTTCCCTTCAATTCATTACTTATCTCAAATATTTCCTGCAAAGAAAAAATGGTTCTTCTGCATGACCTTGGACATCCTCATTGATTGGACTAATTATTGCAATGAAGTCAGGTTTACCAACCAGTCTAGAAACTGTATTGAGGTCTCGCTTTTACTATATATTATGATAAGGAGTTTGAATCCCTCTTTAGAGAGTATATAATTTCCCTGAACTAGAAATGATGCTGCATGACCCTTCCATTCCATACTGATAGGGAATAATTTGGCTAAACATACTGCTCTTCGTTTACTCTTAGGTGTATAATCTCTGTTCTGAATGATTGCGGTCACTTACTTTCTTAGACCATTAATTTCCATTAAGTCAGGATGGCCGAGCGGTCTAAGGCGCTGCGTTCAGGTCGCAGTCCACTTCTGTGGGCGTGGGTTCGAATCCCACTTCTGACAGACTATTTTTGCTCAACCTGAAACACTTTCCACTTTCCCTTCTATTCATTAGCTACCTCAAATATTTCCTGCAAAGCAAAATGGTTCTTCTGCATGACCTTGGACATCCTCATTGATTGGACTAATTATTGCAATGAAGTCAGGATGACCAACCAGTCTAGATACTGTATTAAGGTCTCCCTTTCACTATATGATAAGGAGTATGAATCCGTTGTTTGAGAGGATATATTTCCCTTAACAAGAAATGATGCTGCATGACACTTCCATTCCATACTGATATGGAATAATTTGGCTAGACATACTGCCCTCCCTTCACTCTTAGGTGTATAATCTCTGTTCTGAATGATTGCGGCCACTTACTTTCTTAGACCAGTCATTTCTATTAAGTCAGGATGGCCGAGCGGTCTAAGGCGCTGCGTTCAGGTCGCAGTCCACTTCTGTGGGCGTGGGTTCGAATCCCACTTCTGACAGACTATTTTTGCTCAACTTGAAACACTTTTCACTTTCCCTTCAATTCATTAGTTATCTCAAATATTTCCTGCAAAGCAAAATGGTTCTTCTGCATGACCTTGGACATAATCATTGATTGGACTAATTATTGCAATGAAGTCAGGATGACCAACCAGTCTAGTTACTGTATTAAGGTCTCCATTTCACTATATGATAAGGAGTTTGAATCCTTTGTTTGAGAGGATATATTTCCCTTAACAAGAAATGATGCTGCATGACACTTCCATTCCATACCGATATGGAATAATTTGGCTAGACATACTGCCCTCCCTTCACTCTTATGTGTAGAATCTCTGTTCTGAATGATTGTAGTCACTTACTTTCTTAGACCGGTCATTTCCATTAAGTCAGGATGGCCGAGCGGTCTAAGGCGCTGCGTTCAGGTCACAGTCCACTTCTGTGGGCGTGGGTTCGAATCCCTCTTCTTACAGACTATTTTTGCTCAACCTGAAACACTTTCCACTTTCCCTTCTATTCATTAGCTACCTCAAATATTTCCTGCAAAGCAAAATGGTTCTTCTGCATGACCTTGGACATCCTCATTGATTGGACTAATTATTGCAATGAAGTCAGGATGACCAACCAGTCTAGATACTGTATTAAGGTCTCCCTTTCACTATATGATAGAGAGTATGAATCCGTTGTTTGAGAGGATATATTTCCCTTAACAAGAAATGATGCTGCATGACACTTCCATTCCATACTGATATGGAATAATTTGGCTAGACATACTGCCCTCCCTTCACTCTTAGGTGTAGAATCTCTGTTCTGAATGATTGCAGTCACTTACTTTCTTAGACCGGTCATTTCCATTAAGTCAGGATGGCCGAGCGGTCTAAGGCGCTGCGTTCAGGTCGCAGTCCACTTCTGTGGGCGTGGGTTCGAATCCCACTTCTGACAGACCGTTTTTGCTCAACCTGAAACACTTTTCACTTTCCCTTCAATTCATTAGTTATCTCAAATATTTCCTGCAAAGCAAAATGGTTTTTCTGCATGACCTTGGACATCCTCATTGATTGGACTAATTATTGCAATGAAGTCAGGATGACCAACCAGTCTAGATACTGTATTGAGGTCTCCCTTTTACTATATATTATGATAAGGAGTTTGAATCCTTTGTTTGAGAGGATATAATTTCCCTTGACAAGAAATGATGCTGCATGACACTTCCAGTACATACTGATATGGAATAATTTGGCTAGACATACTGCCCTCCCTTCACTCTTAGGTGTAGAATCTCTGTTCTGAATGATTTCGGTCACTTACTTTCTTAGACCAGTCATTTCTATTAAGTCAGGATGGCCGAGCGGTCTAAGGCGCTGCGTTCAGGTCGCAGTCCACTTCTGTGGGCGTGGGTTCGAATCCCACTTGTTACAGACTATTTTTGCTCAACCTGAAACACTTTTCACTTTCCCTTCAATTCATTACTTATCTCAAATATTTCCTGCAAAGCAAAATGGTCCTTCTGCATGACCTTGGACATCCTCATTGATTGGACTAATTATTGCAATGAAGTCAGGTTTACCAACCAGTCTAGAAACTGTATTGAGGTCTCCCTTTTACTATATATTATGATAAGGAGTTTGAATCCTTCTTTAGAGAGTATATAATTTCCCTGAACTAGAAATGATGCTGCATGACCCTTCCATTCCATACTGATAGGGAATAATTTGGCTAAACATACTGCTCTTCGTTCACTCTTAGGTGTATAATCTCTGTTCTGAATGATTGCGGTCACTTACTTTCTTAGACCATTAATTTCCATTAAGTCAGGATGGCCGAGCGGTCTAAGGCGCTGCGTTCAGGTCGCAGTCCACTTCTGTGGGCGTGGGTTCGAATCCCACTTCTGACAGACTATTTTTGCTCAACCTGAAACACTTTCCACTTTCCCTTCTATTCATTAGCTACCTCAAATATTTCCTGCAAAGCAAAATGGTTCTTCTGCATGACCTTGGACATCCTCATTGATTGGACTAATTATTGCAATGAAGTCAGGATGACCAACCAGTCTAGATACTGTATTAAGGTCTCCCTTTCACTATATGATAAGGAGTATGAATCCGTTGTTTGAGAGGATATATTTCCCTTAACAAGAAATGATGCTGCATGACACTTCCATTCCATACTGATATGGAATAATTTGGCTAGACATACTGCCCTCCCTTCACTCTTAGGTGTATAATCTCTGTTCTGAATGATTGCGGCCACTTACTTTCTTAGACCAGTCATTTCTATTAAGTCAGGATGGCCGAGCGGTCTAAGGCGCTGCGTTCAGGTCGCAGTCCACTTCTGTGGGCGTGGGTTCGAATCCCACTTCTGACAGACTATTTTTGCTCAACTTGAAACACTTTTCACTTTCCCTTCAATTTATTAGTTATCTCAAATATTTCCTGCAAAGCAAAATGGTTTTTCTGCATGACCTTGGACATCCTCATTGATTGGACTAATTATTGCAATGAAGTCAGGATGACCAATCAGTCTAGATACTGTATTAAGGTCTCCCTTTCACTATATGATAAGGAGTATGAATCCTTTGTTTGAGAGGATATATTTCCCTTAACAACAAATGATGCTGCATGACAATTCCATTCCATACTGATATGGAATAATTTGGCTAGACATACTGCCCTCCCTTCACTCTTAGGTGTAGAATCTCTGTTCTGAATGATTGCGGTCACTTACTTTCTTAGACCAGTCATTTCCATTAAGTCAGGATGGCCGAGCGGTCTAAGGCGCTGCGTTCAGGTCGCAGTCCACTTCTGTGGGCGTGGGTCTTAATCCCACTTCTGACAGACTATTTTTGCTCAACCTGAAACACTTTTCACTTTCCCTTCAATTCATTACTTATCTCAAATATTTCCTGCAAAGAAAAAATGGTTCTTCTGCATGACCTTGGACATCCTCATTGATTGGACTAATTATTGCAATGAAGTCAGGTTTACCAACCAGTCTAGAAACTGTATTGAGGTCTCCCTTTTACTATATATTATGATAAGGAGTTTGAATCCCTCTTTAGAGAGTATATAATTTCCCTGAACTAGAAATGATGCTGCATGACCCTTCCATTCCATACTGATAGGGAATAATTTGGCTAAACATACTGCTCTTCGTTCACTCTTAGGTGTATAATCTCTGTTCTGAATGATTGCGGTCACTTACTTTCTTAGACCATTAATTTCCATTAAGTCAGGATGGCCGAGCGGTCTAAGGCGCTGCGTTCAGGTCGCAGTCCACTTCTGTGGGCGTGGGTTCGAATCCCACTTCTGACAGACTATTTTTGCTCAACCTGAAACACTTTCCACTTTCCCTTCTATTCATTAGCTACCTCAAATATTTCCTGCAAAGCAAAATGGTTCTTCTGCATGACCTTGGACATCCTCATTGATTGGACTAATTATTGCAATGAAGTCAGGATGACCAACCAGTCTAGATACTGTATTAAGGTCTCCCTTTCACTATATGATAAGGAGTATGAATCCGTTGTTTGAGAGGATATATTTCCCTTAACAAGAAATGATGCTGCATGACACTTCCATTCCATACTGATATGGAATAATTTGGCTAGACATACTGCCCTCCCTTCACTCTTAGGTGTATAATCTCTGTTCTGAATGATTGCGGCCACTTACTTTCTTAGACCAGTCATTTCTATTAAGTCAGGATGGCCGAGCGGTCTAAGGCGCTGCGTTCAGGTCGCAGTCCACTTCTGTGGGCGTGGGTTCGAATCCCACTTCTGACAGACTATTTTTGCTCAACCTGAAACACTTTTCACTTTCCCTTCAATTCATTACTTATCTCAAATATTTCCTGCAAAGCAAAATGGTTCTTCTGCATGACCTTGGACATAATCATTGATTGGACTAATTATTGCAATGAAGTCAGGATGACCAACCAGTCTAGTTACTGTATTAAGGTCTCCCTTTCACTATATGATAAGGAGTTTGAATCCTTTGTTTGAGAGGATATATTTCCCTTAACAAGAAATGATGCTGCATGACACTTCCATTCCATACCGATATGGAATAATTTGGCTAGACATACTGCCCTCCCTTCACTCTTATGTGTAGAATCTCTGTTCTGAATGATTGCAGTCACTTACTTTCTTAGACCTGTCATTTCCATTAAGTCAGGATGGCCGAGCGGTCTAAGGCGCTGCGTTCAGGTCGCAGTCCACTTCTGTGGGCGTGGGTTCGAATCCCACTTCTGACAGACTATTTTTGCTCAACCTGAAACACTTTCCACTTTCCCTTCTATTCATTAGCTACCTCAAATATTTCCTGCAAAGCAAAATGGTTCTTCTGCATGACCTTGGACATCCTCATTGATTGGACTAATTATTGCAATGAAGTCAGGATGACCAACCAGTCTAGATACTGTATTAAGGTCTCCCTTTCACTATATGATAGAGAGTATGAATCCGTTGTTTGAGAGGATATATTTCCCTTAACAAGAAATGATGCTGCATGACACTTCCATTCCATACTGATATGGAATAATTTGGCTAGACATACTGCCCTCCCTTCACTCTTAGGTGTAGAATCTCTGTTCTGAATGATTGCAGTCACTTACTTTCTTAGACCAGTCATTTCCATTAAGTCAGGATGGCCGAGCGGTCTAAGGCGCTGCGTTCAGGTCGCAGTCCACTTCTGTGGGCGTGGGTTCGAATCCCACTTCTGACAGACTATTTTTGCTCAACCTGAAACACTTTCCACTTTCCCTTCAATTCATTAGTTATCTCAATTATTTCCTGCAAAGCAAAATGGTTTTTCTGCATGACCTTGGACATCCTCATTGATTGGACTAATTATTGCAATGAAGTCAGGATGACCAACCAGTCTAGATACTGTATTGAGGTCTCCCTTTTACTATATATTATGATAAGGAGTTTGAATCCTTTGTTTGAGAGGATATAATTTCCCTTGACAAGAAATGATGCTGCATGACACTTCCAGTACATACTGATATGGAATAATTTGGCTAGACATACTGCCCTCCCTTCACTCTTATGTGTAGAATCTCTGTTCTGAATGATTGCAGTCACTTACTTTCTTAGACCTGTCATTTCCATTAAGTCAGGATGGCCGAGCGGTCTAAGGCGCTGCGTTCAGGTCGCAGTCCACTTCTGTGGGCGTGGGTTCGAATCCCACTTCTGACAGACTATTTTTGCTCAACCTGAAACACTTTCCACTTTCCCTTCTATTCATTAGCTACCTCAAATATTTCCTGCAAAGCAAAATGGTTCTTCTGCATGACCTTGGACATCCTCATTGATTGGACTAATTATTGCAATGAAGTCAGGATGACCAACCAGTCTAGATACTGTATTAAGGTCTCCCTTTCACTATATGATAGAGAGTATGAATCCGTTGTTTGAGAGGATATATTTCCCTTAACAAGAAATGATGCTGCATGACACTTCCATTCCATACTGATATGGAATAATTTGGCTAGACATACTGCCCTCCCTTCACTCTTAGGTGTAGAATCTCTGTTCTGAATGATTGCAGTCACTTACTTTCTTAGACCAGTCATTTCCATTAAGTCAGGATGGCCGAGCGGTCTAAGGCGCTGCGTTCAGGTCGCAGTCCACTTCTGTGGGCGTGGGTTCGAATCCCACTTCTGACAGACCGTTTTTGCTCAACCTGAAACACTTTTCACTTTCCCTTCAATTCATTAGTTATCTCAATTATTTCCTGCAAAGCAAAATGGTTTTTCTGCATGACCTTGGACATCCTCATTGATTGGACTAATTATTGCAATGAAGTCAGGATGACCAACCAGTCTAGATACTGTATTGAGGTCTCCCTTTTACTATATATTATGATAAGGAGTTTGAATCCTTTGTTTGAGAGGATATAATTTCCCTTGACAAGAAATGATGCTGCATGACACTTCCAGTACATACTGATATGGAATAATTTGGCTAGACATACTGCCCTCCCTTCACTCTTAGGTGTAGAATCTCTGTTCTGAATGATTTCGGTCACTTACTTTCTTAGACCAGTCATTTCTATTAAGTCAGGATGGCCGAGCGGTCTAAGGCGCTGCGTTCAGGTCGCAGTCCACTTCTGTGGGCGTGGGTTCGAATCCCACTTCTGACAGACTATTTTTGCTCAACCTGAAACACTTTTCACTTTCCCTTCAATTCATTACTTATCTCAAATATTTCCTGCAAAGCAAAATGGTTCTTCTGCATGACCTTGGACATCCTCATTGATTGGACTAATTATTGCAATGAAGTCAGGTTTACCAACCAGTCTAGAAACTGTATTGAGGTCTCCCTTTTACTATATATTATGATAAGGAGTTTGAATCCTTCTTTAGAGAGTATATAATTTCCCTGAACTAGAAATGATGCTGCATGACCCTTCCATTCCATACTGATAGGGAATAATTTGGCTAAACATACTGCTCTTCGTTCACTCTTAGGTGTATAATCTCTGTTCTGAATGATTGCGGTCACTTACTTTCTTAGACCATTAATTTCCATTAAGTCAGGATGGCCGAGCGGTCTAAGGCGCTGCGTTCAGGTCGCAGTCCACTTCTGTGGGCGTGGGTTCGAATCCCACTTCTGACAGACTATTTTTGCTCAACCTGAAACACTTTCCACTTTCCCTTCTATTCATTAGCTACCTCAAATATTTCCTGCAAAGCAAAATGGTTCTTCTGCATGACCTTGGACATCCTCATTGATTGGACTAATTATTGCAATGAAGTCAGGATGACCAACCAGTCTAGATACTGTATTAAGGTCTCCCTTTCACTATATGATAAGGAGTATGAATCCGTTGTTTGAGAGGATATATTTCCCTTAACAAGAAATGATGCTGCATGACACTTCCATTCCATACTGATATGGAATAATTTGGCTAGACATACTGCCCTCCCTTCACTCTTAGGTGTATAATCTCTGTTCTGAATGATTGCGGCCACTTACTTTCTTAGACCAGTCATTTCTATTAAGTCAGGATGGCCGAGCGGTCTAAGGCGCTGCGTTCAGGTCGCAGTCCACTTCTGTGGGCGTGGGTTCGAATCCCACTTCTGACAGACTATTTTTGCTCAACTTGAAACACTTTTCACTTTCCCTTCAATTCATTAGTTATCTCAAATATTTCCTGCAAAGCAAAATGGTTCTTCTGCATGACCTTGGACATAATCATTGATTGGACTAATTATTGCAATGAAGTCAGGATGACCAACCAGTCTAGTTACTGTATTAAGGTCTCCCTTTCACTATATGATAAGGAGTTTGAATCCTTTGTTTGAGAGGATATATTTCCCTTAACAAGAAATGATGCTGCATGACACTTCCATTCCATACTGATATGGAATAATTTGGCTAGACATACTGCCCTCCCTTCACTCTTAGGTGTATAATCTCTGTTCTGAATGATTGCGGCCACTTACTTTCTTAGACCAGTCATTTCTATTAAGTCAGGATGGCCGAGCGGTCTAAGGCGCTGCGTTCAGGTCGCAGTCCACTTCTGTGGGCGTGGGTTCGAATCCCACTTCTGACAGACTATTTTTGCTCAACCTGAAACACTTTCCACTTTCCCTTCTATTCATTAGCTACCTCAAATATTTCCTGCAAAGCAAAATGGTTCTTCTGCATGACCTTGGACATCCTCATTGATTGGACTAATTATTGCAATGAAGTCAGGATGACCAACCAGTCTAGATACTGTATTAAGGTCTCCCTTTCACTATATGATAAGGAGTATGAATCCGTTGTTTGAGAGGATATATTTCCCTTAACAAGAAATGATGCTGCATGACACTTCCATTCCATACCGATATGGAATAAAGTGGCTAGACATACTGCCCTCCCTTCACTCTTATGTGTAGAATCTCTGTTCTGAATGATTGTAGTCACTTACTTTCTTAGACCGGTCATTTCCATTAAGTCAGGATGGCCGAGCGGTCTAAGGCGCTGCGTTCAGGTCACAGTCCACTTCTGTGGGCGTGGGTTCGAATCCCTCTTCTTACAGACTATTTTTGCTCAACCTGAAACACTTTCCACTTTCCCTTCTATTCATTAGCTACCTCAAATATTTCCTGCAAAGCAAAATGGTTCTTCTGCATGACCTTGGACATCCTCATTGATTGGACTAATTATTGCAATGAAGTCAGGATGACCAACCAGTCTAGATACTGTATTAAGGTCTCCCTTTCACTATATGATAGAGAGTATGAATCCGTTGTTTGAGAGGATATATTTCCCTTAACAAGAAATGATGCTGCATGACACTTCCATTCCATACTGATATGGAATAATTTGGCTAGACATACTGCCCTCCCTTCACTCTTAGGTGTAGAATCTCTGTTCTGAATGATTGCAGTCACTTACTTTCTTAGACCATTAATTTCCATTAAGTCAGGATGGCCGAGCGGTCTAAGGCGCTGCGTTCAGGTCGCAGTCCACTTCTGTGGGCGTGGGTTCGAATCCCACTTCTGACAGACCGTTTTTGCTCAACCTGAAACACTTTTCACTTTCCCTTCAATTCATTACTTATCTCAAATATTTCCTGCAAAGAAAAAATGGTTCTTCTGCATGACCTTGGACATCCTCATTGATTGGACTAATTATTGCAATGAAGTCAGGTTTACCAACCAGTCTAGAAACTGTATTGAGGTCTCCCTTTTACTATATATTATGATAAGGAGTTTGAATCCCTCTTTAGAGAGTATATAATTTCCCTGAACTAGAAATGATGCTGCATGACCCTTCCATTCCATACTGATAGGGAATAATTTGGCTAAACATACTGCTCTTCGTTTACTCTTAGGTGTATAATCTCTGTTCTGAATGATTGCGGTCACTTACTTTCTTAGACCATTAATTTCCATTAAGTCAGGATGGCCGAGCGGTCTAAGGCGCTGCGTTCAGGTCGCAGTCCACTTCTGTGGGCGTGGGTTCGAATCCCACTTCTGACAGACTATTTTTGCTCAACCTGAAACACTTTCCACTTTCCCTTCTATTCATTAGCTACCTCAAATATTTCCTGCAAAGCAAAATGGTTTTTCTGCATGACCTTGGACATCCTCATTGATTGGACTAATTATTGCAATGAAGTCAGGATGACCAACCAGTCTAGATACTGTATTAAGGTCTCCCTTTCACTATATGATAAGGAGTATGAATCCGTTGTTTGAGAGGATATATTTCCCTTAACAAGAAATGATGCTGCATGACACTTCCATTCCATACTGATATGGAATAATTTGGCTAGACATACTGCCCTTCCTTCACTCTTAGGTGTATAATCTCTGTTCTGAATGATTGCGGCCACTTACTTTCTTAGACCAGTCATTTCTATTAAGTCAGGATGGCCGAGCGGTCTAAGGCGCTGCGTTCAGGTCGCAGTCCACTTCTGTGGGCGTGGGTTCGAATCCCACTTCTGACAGACTATTTTTGCTCAACTTGAAACACTTTTCACTTTCCCTTCAATTCATTAGTTATCTCAAATATTTCCTGCAAAGCAAAATGGTTCTTCTGCATGACCTTTGACATAATCATTGATTGGACTAATTATTGCAATGAAGTCAGGATGACCAACCAGTCTAGTTACTGTATTAAGGTCTCCCTTTCACTATATGATAAGGAGTTTGAATCCTTTGTTTGAGAGGATATATTTCCCTTAACAAGAAATGATGCTGCATGACACTTCCATTCCATACCGATATGGAATAATTTGGCTAGACATACTGCCCTCCCTTCACTCTTATGTGTAGAATCTCTGTTCTGAATGATTGTAGTCCCTTACTTTCTTAGACCTGTCATTTCCATTAAGTCAGGATGGCCGAGCGGTCTAAGGCGCTGCGTTCAGGTCGCAGTCCACTTCTGTGGGCGTGGGTTCGAATCCCACTTCTGACAGACTATTTTTGCTCAACCTGAAACACTTTCCACTTTCCCTTCTATTCATTAGCTACCTCAAATATTTCCTGCAAAGCAAAATGGTTCTTCTGCATGACCTTGGACATCCTCATTGATTGGACTAATTATTGCAATGAAGTCAGGATGACCAACCAGTCTAGATACTGTATTAAGGTCTCCCTTTCACTATATGATAGAGAGTATGAATCCTTTGTTTGAGAGGATATAATTTCCCTTGACAAGAAATGATGCTGCATGACACTTCCAGTACATACTGATATGGAATAATTTGGCTAGACATACTGCCCTCCCTTCACTCTTAGGTGTAGAATCTCTGTTCTGAATGATTTCGGTCACTTACTTTCTTAGACCAGTCATTTCTATTAAGTCAGGATGGCCGAGCGGTCTAAGGCGCTGCGTTCAGGTCGCAGTGCACTTCTGTGGGCGTGGGTTCGAATCCCACTTCTGACAGACTATTTTTGCTCAACCTGAAACACTTTTCACTTTCCCTTCAATTCATTACTTATCTCAAATATTTCCTGCAAAGCAAAATGGTTCTTCTGCATGACCTTGGACATCCTCATTGATTGGACTAATTATTGCAATGAAGTCAGGTTTACCAACCAGTCTAGAAACTGTATTGAGGTCTCCCTTTTACTATATATTATGATAAGGAGTTTGAATCCTTCTTTAGAGAGTATATAATTTCCCTGAACTAGAAATGATGCTGCATGACCCTTCCATTCCATACTGATAGGGAATAATTTGGCTAAACAAACGGCTCTTCGTTCACTCTTAGGTGTATAATCTCTGTTCTGAATGATTGCGGTCACTTACTTTCTTAGACCATTAATTTCCATTAAGTCAGGATGGCCGAGCGGTCTAAGGCGCTGCGTTCAGGTCGCAGTCCACTTCTGTGGGCGTGGGTTCGAATCCCACTTCTGACAGACTATTTTTGCTCAACCTGAAACACTTTCCACTTTCCCTTCTATTCATTAGCTACCTCAAATATTTCCTGCAAAGCAAAATGGTTCTTCTGCATGACCTTGGACATCCTCATTGATTGGACTAATTATTGCAATGAAGTCAGGATGACCAACCAGTCTAGATACTGTATTAAGGTCTCCCTTTCACTATATGATAAGGAGTATGAATCCGTTGTTTGAGAGGATATATTTCCCTTAACAAGAAATGATGCTGCATGACACTTCCATTCCATACTGATATGGAATAATTTGGCTAGACATACTGCCCTCCCTTCACTCTTAGGTGTATAATCTCTGTTCTGAATGATTGCGGCCACTTACTTTCTTAGACCAGTCATTTCTATTATGTCAGGATGGCCGAGCGGTCTAAGGCGCTGCGTTCAGGTCGCAGTCCACTTCTGTGGGCGTGGGTTCGAATCCCACTTCTGACAGACTATTTTTGCTCAACTTGAAACACTTTTCACTTTCCCTTCAATTCATTAGTTATCTCAAATATTTCCTGCAAAGCAAAATGGTTTTTCTGCATGACCTTGGACATCCTCATTGATTGGACTAATTATTGCAATGAAGTCAGGATGACCAATCAGTCTAGATACTGTATTAAGGTCTCCCTTTCACTATATGATAAGGAGTATGAATCCTTTGTTTGAGAGGATATATTTCCCTTAACAACAAATGATGCTGCATGACAATTCCATTCTATACTGATATGGAATAATTTGGCTAGACATACTGCCCTCCCTTCACTCTTAGGTGTAGAATCTCTGTTCTGAATGATTGCGGTCACTTACTTTCTTAGACCAGTCATTTCCATTAAGTCAGGATGGCCGAGCGGTCTAAGGCGCTGCGTTCAGGTCGCAGTCCACTTCTGTGGGCGTGGGTCTTAATCCCACTTCTGACAGACTATTTTTGCTCAACCTGAAACACTTTTCACTTTCCCTTCAATTCATTACTTATCTCAAATATTTCCTGCAAAGAAAAAATGGTTCTTCTGCATGACCTTGGACATCCTCATTGATTGGACTAATTATTGCAATGAAGTCAGGTTTACCAACCAGTCTAGAAACTGTATTGAGGTCTCGCTTTTACTATATATTATGATAAGGAGTTTGAATCCCTCTTTAGAGAGTATATAATTTCCCTGAACTAGAAATGATGCTGCATGACCCTTCCATTCCATACTGATAGGGAATAATTTGGCTAAACATACTGCTCTTCGTTTACTCTTAGGTGTATAATCTCTGTTCTGAATGATTGCGGTCACTTACTTTCTTAGACCATTAATTTCCATTAAGTCAGGATGGCCGAGCGGTCTAAGGCGCTGCGTTCAGGTCGCAGTCCACTTCTGTGGGCGTGGGTTCGAATCCCACTTCTGACAGACTATTTTTGCTCAACCTGAAACACTTTCCACTTTCCCTTCTATTCATTAGCTACCTCAAATATTTCCTGCAAAGCAAAATGGTTCTTCTGCATGACCTTGGACATCCTCATTGATTGGACTAATTATTGCAATGAAGTCAGGATGACCAACCAGTCTAGATACTGTATTAAGGTCTCCCTTTCACTATATGATAAGGAGTATGAATCCGTTGTTTGAGAGGATATATTTCCCTTAACAAGAAATGATGCTGCATGACACTTCCATTCCATACTGATATGGAATAATTTGGCTAGACATACTGCCCTCCCTTCACTCTTAGGTGTATAATCTCTGTTCTGAATGATTGCGGCCACTTACTTTCTTAGACCAGTCATTTCTATTAAGTCAGGATGGCCGAGCGGTCTAAGGCGCTGCGTTCAGGTCGCAGTCCACTTCTGTGGGCGTGGGTTCGAATCCCACTTCTGACAGACTATTTTTGCTCAACTTGAAACACTTTTCACTTTCCCTTCAATTCATTAGTTATCTCAAATATTTCCTGCAAAGCAAAATGGTTCTTCTGCATGACCTTGGACATAATCATTGATTGGACTAATTATTGCAATGAAGTCAGGATGACCAACCAGTCTAGTTACTGTATTAAGGTCTCCCTTTCACTATATGATAAGGAGTTTGAATCCTTTGTTTGAGAGGATATATTTCCCTTAACAAGAAATGATGCTGCATGACACTTCCATTCCATACCGATATGGAATAATTTGGCTAGACATACTGCCCTCCCTTCACTCTTATGTGTAGAATCTCTGTTCTGAATGATTGTAGTCACTTACTTTCTTAGACCGGTCATTTCCATTAAGTCAGGATGGCCGAGCGGTCTAAGGCGCTGCGTTCAGGTCACAGTCCACTTCTGTGGGCGTGGGTTCGAATCCCTCTTCTTACAGACTATTTTTGCTCAACCTGAAACACTTTCCACTTTCCCTTCTATTCATTAGCTACCTCAAATATTTCCTGCAAAGCAAAATGGTTCTTCTGCATGACCTTGGACATCCTCATTGATTGGACTAATTATTGCAATGAAGTCAGGATGACCAACCAGTCTAGATACTGTATTAAGGTCTCCCTTTCACTATATGATAGAGAGTATGAATCCGTTGTTTGAGAGGATATATTTCCCTTAACAAGAAATGATGCTGCATGACACTTCCATTCCATACTGATATGGAATAATTTGGCTAGACATACTGCCCTCCCTTCACTCTTAGGTGTAGAATCTCTGTTCTGAATGATTGCAGTCACTTACTTTCTTAGACCGGTCATTTCCATTAAGTCAGGATGGCCGAGCGGTCTAAGGCGCTGCGTTCAGGTCGCAGTCCACTTCTGTGGGCGTGGGTTCGAATCCCACTTCTGACAGACCGTTTTTGCTCAACCTGAAACACTTTTCACTTTCCCTTCAATTCATTAGTTATCTCAAATATTTCCTGCAAAGCAAAATGGTTTTTCTGCATGACCTTGGACATCCTCATTGATTGGACTAATTATTGCAATGAAGTCAGGATGACCAACCAGTCTAGATACTGTATTGAGGTCTCCCTTTTACTATATATTATGATAAGGAGTTTGAATCCTTTGTTTGAGAGGATATAATTTCCCTTGACAAGAAATGATGCTGCATGACACTTCCAGTACATACTGATATGGAATAATTTGGCTAGACATACTGCCCTCCCTTCACTCTTAGGTGTAGAATCTCTGTTCTGAATGATTTCGGTCACTTACTTTCTTAGACCAGTCATTTCTATTAAGTCAGGATGGCCGAGCGGTCTAAGGCGCTGCGTTCAGGTCGCAGTCCACTTCTGTGGGCGTGGGTTCGAATCCCACTTGTTACAGACTATTTTTGCTCAACCTGAAACACTTTTCACTTTCCCTTCAATTCATTACTTATCTCAAATATTTCCTGCAAAGCAAAATGGTCCTTCTGCATGACCTTGGACATCCTCATTGATTGGACTAATTATTGCAATGAAGTCAGGTTTACCAACCAGTCTAGAAACTGTATTGAGGTCTCCCTTTTACTATATATTATGATAAGGAGTTTGAATCCTTCTTTAGAGAGTATATAATTTCCCTGAACTAGAAATGATGCTGCATGACCCTTCCATTCCATACTGATAGGGAATAATTTGGCTAAACATACTGCTCTTCGTTCACTCTTAGGTGTATAATCTCTGTTCTGAATGATTGCGGTCACTTACTTTCTTAGACCATTAATTTCCATTAAGTCAGGATGGCCGAGCGGTCTAAGGCGCTGCGTTCAGGTCGCAGTCCACTTCTGTGGGCGTGGGTTCGAATCCCACTTCTGACAGACTATTTTTGCTCAACCTGAAACACTTTCCACTTTCCCTTCTATTCATTAGCTACCTCAAATATTTCCTGCAAAGCAAAATGGTTCTTCTGCATGACCTTGGACATCCTCATTGATTGGACTAATTATTGCAATGAAGTCAGGATGACCAACCAGTCTAGATACTGTATTAAGGTCTCCCTTTCACTATATGATAAGGAGTATGAATCCGTTGTTTGAGAGGATATATTTCCCTTAACAAGAAATGATGCTGCATGACACTTCCATTCCATACTGATATGGAATAATTTGGCTAGACATACTGCCCTCCCTTCACTCTTAGGTGTATAATCTCTGTTCTGAATGATTGCGGCCACTTACTTTCTTAGACCAGTCATTTCTATTAAGTCAGGATGGCCGAGCGGTCTAAGGCGCTGCGTTCAGGTCGCAGTCCACTTCTGTGGGCGTGGGTTCGAATCCCACTTCTGACAGACTATTTTTGCTCAACTTGAAACACTTTTCACTTTCCCTTCAATTTATTAGTTATCTCAAATATTTCCTGCAAAGCAAAATGGTTTTTCTGCATGACCTTGGACATCCTCATTGATTGGACTAATTATTGCAATGAAGTCAGGATGACCAATCAGTCTAGATACTGTATTAAGGTCTCCCTTTCACTATATGATAAGGAGTATGAATCCTTTGTTTGAGAGGATATATTTCCCTTAACAACAAATGATGCTGCATGACAATTCCATTCCATACTGATATGGAATAATTTGGCTAGACATACTGCCCTCCCTTCACTCTTAGGTGTAGAATCTCTGTTCTGAATGATTGCGGTCACTTACTTTCTTAGACCAGTCATTTCCATTAAGTCAGGATGGCCGAGCGGTCTAAGGCGCTGCGTTCAGGTCGCAGTCCACTTCTGTGGGCGTGGGTCTTAATCCCACTTCTGACAGACTATTTTTGCTCAACCTGAAACACTTTTCACTTTCCCTTCAATTCATTACTTATCTCAAATATTTCCTGCAAAGAAAAAATGGTTCTTCTGCATGACCTTGGACATCCTCATTGATTGGACTAATTATTGCAATGAAGTCAGGTTTACCAACCAGTCTAGAAACTGTATTGAGGTCTCCCTTTTACTATATATTATGATAAGGAGTTTGAATCCCTCTTTAGAGAGTATATAATTTCCCTGAACTAGAAATGATGCTGCATGACCCTTCCATTCCATACTGATAGGGAATAATTTGGCTAAACATACTGCTCTTCGTTCACTCTTAGGTGTATAATCTCTGTTCTGAATGATTGCGGTCACTTACTTTCTTAGACCATTAATTTCCATTAAGTCAGGATGGCCGAGCGGTCTAAGGCGCTGCGTTCAGGTCGCAGTCCACTTCTGTGGGCGTGGGTTCGAATCCCACTTCTGACAGACTATTTTTGCTCAACCTGAAACACTTTCCACTTTCCCTTCTATTCATTAGCTACCTCAAATATTTCCTGCAAAGCAAAATGGTTCTTCTGCATGACCTTGGACATCCTCATTGATTGGACTAATTATTGCAATGAAGTCAGGATGACCAACCAGTCTAGATACTGTATTAAGGTCTCCCTTTCACTATATGATAAGGAGTATGAATCCGTTGTTTGAGAGGATATATTTCCCTTAACAAGAAATGATGCTGCATGACACTTCCATTCCATACTGATATGGAATAATTTGGCTAGACATACTGCCCTCCCTTCACTCTTAGGTGTATAATCTCTGTTCTGAATGATTGCGGCCACTTACTTTCTTAGACCAGTCATTTCTATTAAGTCAGGATGGCCGAGCGGTCTAAGGCGCTGCGTTCAGGTCGCAGTCCACTTCTGTGGGCGTGGGTTCGAATCCCACTTCTGACAGACTATTTTTGCTCAACCTGAAACACTTTTCACTTTCCCTTCAATTCATTACTTATCTCAAATATTTCCTGCAAAGCAAAATGGTTCTTCTGCATGACCTTGGACATAATCATTGATTGGACTAATTATTGCAATGAAGTCAGGATGACCAACCAGTCTAGTTACTGTATTAAGGTCTCCCTTTCACTATATGATAAGGAGTTTGAATCCTTTGTTTGAGAGGATATATTTCCCTTAACAAGAAATGATGCTGCATGACACTTCCATTCCATACCGATATGGAATAATTTGGCTAGACATACTGCCCTCCCTTCACTCTTATGTGTAGAATCTCTGTTCTGAATGATTGCAGTCACTTACTTTCTTAGACCTGTCATTTCCATTAAGTCAGGATGGCCGAGCGGTCTAAGGCGCTGCGTTCAGGTCGCAGTCCACTTCTGTGGGCGTGGGTTCGAATCCCACTTCTGACAGACTATTTTTGCTCAACCTGAAACACTTTCCACTTTCCCTTCTATTCATTAGCTACCTCAAATATTTCCTGCAAAGCAAAATGGTTCTTCTGCATGACCTTGGACATCCTCATTGATTGGACTAATTATTGCAATGAAGTCAGGATGACCAACCAGTCTAGATACTGTATTAAGGTCTCCCTTTCACTATATGATAGAGAGTATGAATCCGTTGTTTGAGAGGATATATTTCCCTTAACAAGAAATGATGCTGCATGACACTTCCATTCCATACTGATATGGAATAATTTGGCTAGACATACTGCCCTCCCTTCACTCTTAGGTGTAGAATCTCTGTTCTGAATGATTGCAGTCACTTACTTTCTTAGACCAGTCATTTCCATTAAGTCAGGATGGCCGAGCGGTCTAAGGCGCTGCGTTCAGGTCGCAGTCCACTTCTGTGGGCGTGGGTTCGAATCCCACTTCTGACAGACTATTTTTGCTCAACCTGAAACACTTTCCACTTTCCCTTCAATTCATTAGTTATCTCAATTATTTCCTGCAAAGCAAAATGGTTTTTCTGCATGACCTTGGACATCCTCATTGATTGGACTAATTATTGCAATGAAGTCAGGATGACCAACCAGTCTAGATACTGTATTGAGGTCTCCCTTTTACTATATATTATGATAAGGAGTTTGAATCCTTTGTTTGAGAGGATATAATTTCCCTTGACAAGAAATGATGCTGCATGACACTTCCAGTACATACTGATATGGA
Organism: Alentia gelatinosa; assembly: GCA_950022655.1. Classification (NCBI taxonomy): domain Eukaryota; kingdom Metazoa; phylum Annelida; class Polychaeta; order Phyllodocida; family Polynoidae; genus Alentia; species Alentia gelatinosa. The sequence goes on along the minus strand of OX465579.1, from coordinate 77,773,464 downwards.
ATAATTTGGCTAGACATACTGCCCTCCCTTCACTCTTATGTGTAGAATCTCTGTTCTGAATGATTGCAGTCACTTACTTTCTTAGACCTGTCATTTCCATTAAGTCAGGATGGCCGAGCGGTCTAAGGCGCTGCGTTCAGGTCGCAGTCCACTTCTGTGGGCGTGGGTTCGAATCCCACTTCTGACAGACTATTTTTGCTCAACCTGAAACACTTTCCACTTTCCCTTCTATTCATTAGCTACCTCAAATATTTCCTGCAAAGCAAAATGGTTCTTCTGCATGACCTTGGACATCCTCATTGATTGGACTAATTATTGCAATGAAGTCAGGATGACCAACCAGTCTAGATACTGTATTAAGGTCTCCCTTTCACTATATGATAGAGAGTATGAATCCGTTGTTTGAGAGGATATATTTCCCTTAACAAGAAATGATGCTGCATGACACTTCCATTCCATACTGATATGGAATAATTTGGCTAGACATACTGCCCTCCCTTCACTCTTAGGTGTAGAATCTCTGTTCTGAATGATTGCAGTCACTTACTTTCTTAGACCAGTCATTTCCATTAAGTCAGGATGGCCGAGCGGTCTAAGGCGCTGCGTTCAGGTCGCAGTCCACTTCTGTGGGCGTGGGTTCGAATCCCACTTCTGACAGACCGTTTTTGCTCAACCTGAAACACTTTTCACTTTCCCTTCAATTCATTAGTTATCTCAATTATTTCCTGCAAAGCAAAATGGTTTTTCTGCATGACCTTGGACATCCTCATTGATTGGACTAATTATTGCAATGAAGTCAGGATGACCAACCAGTCTAGATACTGTATTGAGGTCTCCCTTTTACTATATATTATGATAAGGAGTTTGAATCCTTTGTTTGAGAGGATATAATTTCCCTTGACAAGAAATGATGCTGCATGACACTTCCAGTACATACTGATATGGAATAATTTGGCTAGACATACTGCCCTCCCTTCACTCTTAGGTGTAGAATCTCTGTTCTGAATGATTTCGGTCACTTACTTTCTTAGACCAGTCATTTCTATTAAGTCAGGATGGCCGAGCGGTCTAAGGCGCTGCGTTCAGGTCGCAGTCCACTTCTGTGGGCGTGGGTTCGAATCCCACTTCTGACAGACTATTTTTGCTCAACCTGAAACACTTTTCACTTTCCCTTCAATTCATTACTTATCTCAAATATTTCCTGCAAAGCAAAATGGTTCTTCTGCATGACCTTGGACATCCTCATTGATTGGACTAATTATTGCAATGAAGTCAGGTTTACCAACCAGTCTAGAAACTGTATTGAGGTCTCCCTTTTACTATATATTATGATAAGGAGTTTGAATCCTTCTTTAGAGAGTATATAATTTCCCTGAACTAGAAATGATGCTGCATGACCCTTCCATTCCATACTGATAGGGAATAATTTGGCTAAACATACTGCTCTTCGTTCACTCTTAGGTGTATAATCTCTGTTCTGAATGATTGCGGTCACTTACTTTCTTAGACCATTAATTTCCATTAAGTCAGGATGGCCGAGCGGTCTAAGGCGCTGCGTTCAGGTCGCAGTCCACTTCTGTGGGCGTGGGTTCGAATCCCACTTCTGACAGACTATTTTTGCTCAACCTGAAACACTTTCCACTTTCCCTTCTATTCATTAGCTACCTCAAATATTTCCTGCAAAGCAAAATGGTTCTTCTGCATGACCTTGGACATCCTCATTGATTGGACTAATTATTGCAATGAAGTCAGGATGACCAACCAGTCTAGATACTGTATTAAGGTCTCCCTTTCACTATATGATAAGGAGTATGAATCCGTTGTTTGAGAGGATATATTTCCCTTAACAAGAAATGATGCTGCATGACACTTCCATTCCATACTGATATGGAATAATTTGGCTAGACATACTGCCCTCCCTTCACTCTTAGGTGTATAATCTCTGTTCTGAATGATTGCGGCCACTTACTTTCTTAGACCAGTCATTTCTATTATGTCAGGATGGCCGAGCGGTCTAAGGCGCTGCGTTCAGGTCGCAGTCCACTTCTGTGGGCGTGGGTTCGAATCCCACTTCTGACAGACTATTTTTGCTCAACTTGAAACACTTTTCACTTTCCCTTCAATTCATTAGTTATCTCAAATATTTCCTGCAAAGCAAAATGGTTTTTCTGCATGACCTTGGACATCCTCATTGATTGGACTAATTATTGCAATGAAGTCAGGATGACCAATCAGTCTAGATACTGTATTAAGGTCTCCCTTTCACTATATGATAAGGAGTATGAATCCTTTGTTTGAGAGGATATATTTCCCTTAACAAGAAATGATGCTGCATGACAATTCCATTCTATACTGATATGGAATAATTTGGCTAGACATACTGCCCTCCCTTCACTCTTAGGTGTAGAATCTCTGTTCTGAATGATTGCGGTCACTTACTTTCTTAGACCAGTCATTTCCATTAAGTCAGGATGGCCGAGCGGTCTAAGGCGCTGCGTTCAGGTCGCAGTCCACTTCTGTGGGCGTGGGTCTTAATCCCACTTCTGACAGACTATTTTTGCTCAACCTGAAACACTTTTCACTTTCCCTTCAATTCATTACTTATCTCAAATATTTCCTGCAAAGAAAAAATGGTTCTTCTGCATGACCTTGGACATCCTCATTGATTGGACTAATTATTGCAATGAAGTCAGGTTTACCAACCAGTCTAGAAACTGTATTGAGGTCTCCCTTTTACTATATATTATGATAAGGAGTTTGAATCCCTCTTTAGAGAGTATATAATTTCCCTGAACTAGAAATGATGCTGCATGACCCTTCCATTCCATACTGATAGGGAATAATTTGGCTAAACATACTGCTCTTCGTTTACTCTTAGGTGTATAATCTCTGTTCTGAATGATTGCGGTCACTTACTTTCTTAGACCATTAATTTCCATTAAGTCAGGATGGCCGAGCGGTCTAAGGCGCTGCGTTCAGGTCGCAGTCCACTTCTGTGGGCGTGGGTTCGAATCCCACTTCTGACAGACTATTTTTGCTCAACCTGAAACACTTTCCACTTTCCCTTCTATTCATTAGCTACCTCAAATATTTCCTGCAAAGCAAAATGGTTCTTCTGCATGACCTTGGACATCCTCATTGATTGGACTAATTATTGCAATGAAGTCAGGATGACCAACCAGTCTAGATACTGTATTAAGGTCTCCCTTTCACTATATGATAAGGAGTATGAATCCGTTGTTTGAGAGGATATATTTCCCTTAACAAGAAATGATGCTGCATGACACTTCCATTCCATACTGATATGGAATAATTTGGCTAGACATACTGCCCTCCCTTCACTCTTAGGTGTATAATCTCTGTTCTGAATGATTGCGGCCACTTACTTTCTTAGACCAGTCATTTCTATTAAGTCAGGATGGCCGAGCGGTCTAAGGCGCTGCGTTCAGGTCGCAGTCCACTTCTGTGGGCGTGGGTTCGAATCCCACTTCTGACAGACTATTTTTGCTCAACTTGAAACACTTTTCACTTTCCCTTCAATTCATTAGTTATCTCAAATATTTCCTGCAAAGCAAAATGGTTCTTCTGCATGACCTTGGACATAATCATTGATTGGACTAATTATTGCAATGAAGTCAGGATGACCAACCAGTCTAGTTACTGTATTAAGGTCTCCCTTTCACTATATGATAAGGAGTTTGAATCCTTTGTTTGAGAGGATATATTTCCCTTAACAAGAAATGATGCTGCATGACACTTCCATTCCATACCGATATGGAATAATTTGGCTAGACATACTGCCCTCCCTTCACTCTTATGTGTAGAATCTCTGTTCTGAATGATTGTAGTCACTTACTTTCTTAGACCGGTCATTTCCATTAAGTCAGGATGGCCGAGCGGTCTAAGGCGCTGCGTTCAGGTCACAGTCCACTTCTGTGGGCGTGGGTTCGAATCCCTCTTCTTACAGACTATTTTTGCTCAACCTGAAACACTTTCCACTTTCCCTTCTATTCATTAGCTACCTCAAATATTTCCTGCAAAGCAAAATGGTTCTTCTGCATGACCTTGGACATCCTCATTGATTGGACTAATTATTGCAATGAAGTCAGGATGACCAACCAGTCTAGATACTGTATTAAGGTCTCCCTTTCACTATATGATAGAGAGTATGAATCCGTTGTTTGAGAGGATATATTTCCCTTAACAAGAAATGATGCTGCATGACACTTCCATTCCATACTGATATGGAATAATTTGGCTAGACATACTGCCCTCCCTTCACTCTTAGGTGTAGAATCTCTGTTCTGAATGATTGCAGTCACTTACTTTCTTAGACCGGTCATTTCCATTAAGTCAGGATGGCCGAGCGGTCTAAGGCGCTGCGTTCAGGTCGCAGTCCACTTCTGTGGGCGTGGGTTCGAATCCCACTTCTGACAGACCGTTTTTGCTCAACCTGAAACACTTTTCACTTTCCCTTCAATTCATTAGTTATCTCAAATATTTCCTGCAAAGCAAAATGGTTTTTCTGCATGACCTTGGACATCCTCATTGATTGGACTAATTATTGCAATGAAGTCAGGATGACCAACCAGTCTAGATACTGTATTGAGGTCTCCCTTTTACTATATATTATGATAAGGAGTTTGAATCCTTTGTTTGAGAGGATATAATTTCCCTTGACAAGAAATGATGCTGCATGACACTTCCAGTACATACTGATATGGAATAATTTGGCTAGACATACTGCCCTCCCTTCACTCTTAGGTGTAGAATCTCTGTTCTGAATGATTTCGGTCACTTACTTTCTTAGACCAGTCATTTCTATTAAGTCAGGATGGCCGAGCGGTCTAAGGCGCTGCGTTCAGGTCGCAGTGCACTTCTGTGGGCGTGGGTTCGAATCCCACTTCTGACAGACTTTTTTTGCTCAACCTGAAACACTTTTCACTTTCCCTTCAATTCATTACTTATCTCAAATATTTCCTGCAAAGCAAAATGGTTCTTCTGCATGACCTTGGACATCCTCATTGATTGGACTAATTATTGCAATGAAGTCAGGTTTACCAACCAGTCTAGAAACTGTATTGAGGTCTCCCTTTTACTATATATTATGATAAGGAGTTTGAATCCTTCTTTAGAGAGTATATAATTTCCCTGAACTAGAAATGATGCTGCATGACCCTTCCATTCCATACTGATAGGGAATAATTTGGCTAAACATACTGCTCTTCGTTCACTCTTAGGTGTATAATCTCTGTTCTGAATGATTGCGGTCACTTACTTTCTTAGACCATTAATTTCCATTAAGTCAGGATGGCCGAGCGGTCTAAGGCGCTGCGTTCAGGTCGCAGTCCACTTCTGTGGGCGTGGGTTCGAATCCCACTTCTGACAGACTATTTTTGCTCAACCTGAAACACTTTCCACTTTCCCTTCTATTCATTAGCTACCTCAAATATTTCCTGCAAAGCAAAATGGTTCTTCTGCATGACCTTGGACATCCTCATTGATTGGACTAATTATTGCAATGAAGTCAGGATGACCAACCAGTCTAGATACTGTATTAAGGTCTCCCTTTCACTATATGATAAGGAGTATGAATCCGTTGTTTGAGAGGATATATTTCCCTTAACAAGAAATGATGCTGCATGACACTTCCATTCCATACTGATATGGAATAATTTGGCTAGACATACTGCCCTCCCTTCACTCTTAGGTGTATAATCTCTGTTCTGAATGATTGCGGCCACTTACTTTCTTAGACCAGTCATTTCTATTATGTCAGGATGGCCGAGCGGTCTAAGGCGCTGCGTTCAGGTCGCAGTCCACTTCTGTGGGCGTGGGTTCGAATCCCACTTCTGACAGACTATTTTTGCTCAACTTGAAACACTTTTCACTTTCCCTTCAATTCATTAGTTATCTCAAATATTTCCTGCAAAGCAAAATGGTTTTTCTGCATGACCTTGGACATCCTCATTGATTGGACTAATTATTGCAATGAAGTCAGGATGACCAATCAGTCTAGATACTGTATTAAGGTCTCCCTTTCACTATATGATAAGGAGTATGAATCCTTTGTTTGAGAGGATATATTTCCCTTAACAAGAAATGATGCTGCATGACAATTCCATTCTATACTGATATGGAATAATTTGGCTAGACATACTGCCCTCCCTTCACTCTTAGGTGTAGAATCTCTGTTCTGAATGATTGCGGTCACTTACTTTCTTAGACCAGTCATTTCCATTAAGTCAGGATGGCCGAGCGGTCTAAGGCGCTGCGTTCAGGTCGCAGTCCACTTCTGTGGGCGTGGGTCTTAATCCCACTTCTGACAGACTATTTTTGCTCAACCTGAAACACTTTTCACTTTCCCTTCAATTCATTACTTATCTCAAATATTTCCTGCAAAGAAAAAATGGTTCTTCTGCATGACCTTGGACATCCTCATTGATTGGACTAATTATTGCAATGAAGTCAGGTTTACCAACCAGTCTAGAAACTGTATTGAGGTCTCCCTTTTACTATATATTATGATAAGGAGTTTGAATCCCTCTTTAGAGAGTATATAATTTCCCTGAACTAGAAATGATGCTGCATGACCCTTCCATTCCATACTGATAGGGAATAATTTGGCTAAACATACTGCTCTTCGTTTACTCTTAGGTGTATAATCTCTGTTCTGAATGATTGCGGTCACTTACTTTCTTAGACCATTAATTTCCATTAAGTCAGGATGGCCGAGCGGTCTAAGGCGCTGCGTTCAGGTCGCAGTCCACTTCTGTGGGCGTGGGTTCGAATCCCACTTCTGACAGACTATTTTTGCTCAACCTGAAACACTTTCCACTTTCCCTTCTATTCATTAGCTACCTCAAATATTTCCTGCAAAGCAAAATGGTTCTTCTGCATGACCTTGGACATCCTCATTGATTGGACTAATTATTGCAATGAAGTCAGGATGACCAACCAGTCTAGATACTGTATTAAGGTCTCCCTTTCACTATATGATAAGGAGTATGAATCCGTTGTTTGAGAGGATATATTTCCCTTAACAAGAAATGATGCTGCATGACACTTCCATTCCATACTGATATGGAATAATTTGGCTAGACATACTGCCCTCCCTTCACTCTTAGGTGTATAATCTCTGTTCTGAATGATTGCGGCCACTAACTTTCTTAGACCAGTCATTTCTATTAAGTCAGGATGGCCGAGCGGTCTAAGGCGCTGCGTTCAGGTCGCAGTCCACTTCTGTGGGCGTGGGTTCGAATCCCACTTCTGACAGACTATTTTTGCTCAACTTGAAACACTTTTCACTTTCCCTTCAATTCATTAGTTATCTCAAATATTTCCTGCAAAGCAAAATGGTTTTTCTGCATGACCTTGGACATCCTCATTGATTGGACTAATTATTGCAATGAAGTCAGGATGACCAATCAGTCTAGATACTGTATTAAGGTCTCCCTTTCACTATATGATAAGGAGTATGAATCCTTTGTTTGAGAGGATATATTTCCCTTAACAAGAAATGATGCTGCATGACAATTCCATTCTATACTGATATGGAATAATTTGGCTAGACATACTGCCCTCCCTTCACTCTTAGGTGTAGAATCTCTGTTCTGAATGATTGCGGTCACTTACTTTCTTAGACCAGTCATTTCCATTAAGTCAGGATGGCCGAGCGGTCTAAGGCGCTGCGTTCAGGTCGCAGTCCACTTCTGTGGGCGTGGGTTCGAATCCCACTTCTGACAGACCGTTTTTGCTCAACCTGAAACACTTTTCACTTTCCCTTCAATTCATTAGTTATCTCAAATATTTCCTGCAAAGAAAAAATGGTTCTTCTGCATGACCTTGGACATCCTCATTGATTGGACTAATTATTGCAATGAAGTCAGGTTTACCAACCAGTCTAGAAACTGTATTGAGGTCTCCCTTTTACTATATATTATGATAAGGAGTTTGAATCCCTCTTTAGAGAGTATATAATTTCCCTGAACTAGAAATGATGCTGCATGACCCTTCCATTCCATACTGATAGGGAATAATTTGGCTAAACATACTGCTCTTCGTTTACTCTTAGGTGTATAATCTCTGTTCTGAATGATTGCGGTCACTTACTTTCTTAGACCATTAATTTCCATTAAGTCAGGATGGCCGAGCGGTCTAAGGCGCTGCGTTCAGGTCGCAGTCCACTTCTGTGGGCGTGGGTTCGAATCCCACTTCTGACAGACTATTTTTGCTCAACCTGAAACACTTTCCACTTTCCCTTCTATTCATTAGCTACCTCAAATATTTCCTGCAAAGCAAAATGGTTCTTCTGCATGACCTTGGACATCCTCATTGATTGGACTAATTATTGCAATGAAGTCAGGATGACCAACCAGTCTAGATACTGTATTAAGGTCTCCCTTTCACTATATGATAAGGAGTATGAATCCGTTGTTTGAGAGGATATATTTCCCTTAACAAGAAATGATGCTGCATGACACTTCCATTCCATACTGATATGGAATAATTTGGCTAGACATACTGCCCTCCCTTCACTCTTAGGTGTATAATCTCTGTTCTGAATGATTGCGGCCACTAACTTTCTTAGACCAGTCATTTCTATTAAGTCAGGATGGCCGAGCGGTCTAAGGCGCTGCGTTCAGGTCGCAGTCCACTTCTGTGGGCGTGGGTTCGAATCCCACTTCTGACAGACTATTTTTGCTCAACTTGAAACACTTTTCACTTTCCCTTCAATTCATTAGTTATCTCAAATATTTCCTGCAAAGCAAAATGGTTCTTCTGCATGACCTTGGACATAATCATTGATTGGACTAATTATTGCAATGAAGTCAGGATGACCAACCAGTCTAGTTACTGTATTAAGGTCTCCCTTTCACTATATGATAAGGAGTTTGAATCCTTTGTTTGAGAGGATATATTTCCCTTAACAAGAAATGATGCTGCATGACACTTCCATTCCATACCGATATGGAATAATTTGGCTAGACATACTGCCCTCCCTTCACTCTTATGTGTAGAATCTCTGTTCTGAATGATTGTAGTCACTTACTTTCTTAGACCGGTCATTTCCATTAAGTCAGGATGGCCGAGCGGTCTAAGGCGCTGCGTTCAGGTCACAGTCCACTTCTGTGGGCGTGGGTTCGAATCCCTCTTCTTACAGACTATTTTTGCTCAACCTGAAACACTTTCCACTTTCCCTTCTATTCATTAGCTACCTCAAATATTTCCTGCAAAGCAAAATGGTTCTTCTGCATTTCCTTGGACATCCTCATTGATTGGACTAATTATTGCAATGAAGTCAGGATGACCAACCAGTCTAGATACTGTATTAAGGTCTCCCTTTCACTATATGATAGAGAGTATGAATCCGTTGTTTGAGAGGATATATTTCCCTTAACAAGAAATGATGCTGCATGACACTTCCATTCCATACTGATATGGAATAATTTGGCTAGACATACTGCCCTCCCTTCACTCTTAGGTGTAGAATCTCTGTTCTGAATGATTGCAGTCACTTACTTTCTTAGACCGGTCATTTCCATTAAGTCAGGATGGCCGAGCGGTCTAAGGCGCTGCGTTCAGGTCGCAGTCCACTTCTGTGGGCGTGGGTTCGAATCCCACTTCTGACAGACCGTTTTTGCTCAACCTGAAACACTTTTCACTTTCCCTTCAATTCATTACTTATCTCAAATATTTCCTGCAAAGAAAAAATGGTTCTTCTGCATGACCTTGGACATCCTCATTGATTGGACTAATTATTGCAATGAAGTCAGGTTTACCAACCAGTCTAGAAACTGTATTGAGGTCTCCCTTTTACTATATATTATGATAAGGAGTTTGAATCCCTCTTTAGAGAGTATATAATTTCCCTGAACTAGAAATGATGCTGCATGACCCTTCCATTCCATACTGATAGGGAATAATTTGGCTAAACATACTGCTCTTCGTTTACTCTTAGGTGTATAATCTCTGTTCTGAATGATTGCAGTCACTTACTTTCTTAGACCATTAATTTCCATTAAGTCAGGATGGCCGAGGGGTCTAAGGCGCTGCGTTCAGGTCGCAGTCCACTTCTGTGGGCGTGGGTTCGAATCCCACTTCTGACAGACTATTTTTGCTCAACCTGAAACACTTTCCACTTTCCCTTCTATTCATTAGCTACCTCAAATATTTCCTGCAAAGCAAAATGGTTCTTCTGCATGACCTTGGACATCCTCATTGATCGGACTAATTATTGCAATGAAGTCAGGATGACCAACCAGTCTAGATACTGTATTAAGGTCTCCCTTTCACTATATGATAAGGAGTATGAATCCGTTGTTTGAGAGGATATATTTCCCTTAACAAGAAATGATGCTGCATGACACTTCCATTCCATACTGATATGGAATAATTTGGCTAGACATACTGCCCTCCCTTCACTCTTATGTGTAGAATCTCTGTTCTGAATGATTGTAGTCACTTACTTTCTTAGACCGGTCATTTCCATTAAGTCAGGATGGCCGAGCGGTCTAAGGCGCTGCGTTCAGGTCACAGTCCACTTCTGTGGGCGTGGGTTCGAATCCCTCTTCTTACAGACTATTTTTGCTCAACCTGAAACACTTTCCACTTTCCCTTCTATTCATTAGCTACCTCAAATATTTCCTGCAAAGCAAAATGGTTCTTCTGCATGACCTTGGACATCCTCATTGATTGGACTAATTATTGCAATGAAGTCAGGATGACCAACCAGTCTAGATACTGTATTAAGGTCTCCCTTTCACTATATGATAGAGAGTATGAATCCGTTGTTTGAGAGGATATATTTCCCTTAACAAGAAATGATGCTGCATGACACTTCCATTCCATACTGATATGGAATAATTTGGCTAGACATACTGCCCTCCCTTCACTCTTAGGTGTAGAATCTCTGTTCTGAATGATTGCAGTCACTTACTTTCTTAGACCGGTCATTTCCATTAAGTCAGGATGGCCGAGCGGTCTAAGGCGCTGCGTTCAGGTCGCAGTCCACTTCTGTGGGCGTGGGTTCGAATCCCACTTCTGACAGACCGTTTTTGCTCAACCTGAAACACTTTTCACTTTCCCTTCAATTCATTACTTATCTCAAATATTTCCTGCAAAGAAAAAATGGTTCTTCTGCATGACCTTGGACATCCTCATTGATTGGACTAATTATTGCAATGAAGTCAGGTTTACCAACCAGTCTAGAAACTGTATTGAGGTCTCCCTTTTACTATATATTATGATAAGGAGTTTGAATCCCTCTTTAGAGAGTATATAATTTCCCTGAACTAGAAATGATGCTGCATGACCCTTCCATTCCATACTGATGGGGAATAATTTGGCTAAACATACTGCTCTTCGTTTACTCTTAGGTGTATAATCTCTGTTCTGAATGATTGCGGTCACTTACTTTCTTAGACCATTAATTTCCATTAAGTCAGGATGGCCGAGCGGTCTAAGGCGCTGCGTTCAGGTCGCAGTCCACTTCTGTGGGCGTGGGTTCGAATCCCACTTCTGACAGACTATTTTTGCTCAACCTGAAACACTTTCCACTTTCCCTTCTATTCATTAGCTACCTCAAATATTTCCTGCAAAGCAAAATGGTTCTTCTGCATGACCTTGGACATCCTCATTGATTGGACTAATTATTGCAATGAAGTCAGGATGACCAACCAGTCTAGATACTGTATTAAGGTCTCCCTTTCACTATATGATAGAGAGTATGAATCCGTTGTTTGAGAGGATATATTTCCCTTAACAAGAAATGATGCTGCATGACACTTCCATTCCATACTGATATGGAATAATTTGGCTAGACATACTGCCCTCCCTTCACTCTTAGGTGTAGAATCTCTGTTCTGAATGATTGCAGTCACTTACTTTCTTAGACCGGTCATTTCCATTAAGTCAGGATGGCCGAGCGGTCTAAGGCGCTGCGTTCAGGTCGCAGTCCACTTCTGTGGGCGTGGGTTCGAATCCCACTTCTGACAGACCGTTTTTGCTCAACCTGAAACACTTTTCACTTTCCCTTCAATTCATTAGTTATCTCAAATATTTCCTGCAAAGCAAAATGGTTTTTCTGCATGACCTTGGACATCCTCATTGATTGGACTAATTATTGCAATGAAGTCAGGATGACCAACCAGTCTAGATACTGTATTGAGGTCTCCCTTTTACTATATATTATGATAAGGAGTTTGAATCCCTCTTTAGAGAGTATATAATTTCCCTGAACTAGAAATGATGCTGCATGACCCTTCCATTCCATACTGATAGGGAATAATTTGGCTAAACATACTGCTCTTCGTTTACTCTTAGGTGTATAATCTCTGTTCTGAATGATTGCGGTCACTTACTTTCTTAGACCATTAATTTCCATTAAGTCAGGATGGCCGAGCGGTCTAAGGCGCTGCGTTCAGGTCGCAGTCCACTTCTGTGGGCGTGGGTTCGAATCCCACTTCTGACAGACTATTTTTGCTCAACCTGAAACACTTTCCACTTTCCCTTCTATTCATTAGCTACCTCAAATATTTCCTGCAAAGCAAAATGGTTCTTCTGCATGACCTTGGACATCCTCATTGATTGGACTAATTATTGCAATGAAGTCAGGATGACCAACCAGTCTAGATACTGTATTAAGGTCCCCTTTCACTATATGATAGAGAGTATGAATCCGTTGTTTGAGAGGATATATTTCCCTTAACAAGAAATGATGCTGCATGACACTTCCATTCCATACTGATATGGAATAATTTGGCTAGACATACTGCCCTCCCTTCACTCTTAGGTGTATAATCTCTGTTCTGAATGATTGCGGCCACTTACTTTCTTAGACCAGTCATTTCTATTAAGTCAGGATGGCCGAGCGGTCTAAGGCGCTGCGTTCAGGTCGCAGTCCACTTCTGTGGGCGTGGGTTCGAATCCCACTTCTGACAGACTGTTTTTGCTCAACTTGAAACACTTTTCACTTTCCCTTCAATTCATTAGTTATCTCAAATATTTCCTGCAAAGCAAAATGGTGCTTCTGCATGACCTTGGACATAATCATTGATTGGACTAATTATTGCAATGAAGTCAGGATGACCAACCAGTCTAGTTACTGTATTAAGGTCTCCCTTTCACTATATGATAAGGAGTTTGAATCCTTTGTTTGAGAGGATATATTTCCCTTAACAAGAAATGATGCTGCATGACACTTCCATTCCATACCGATATGGAATAATTTGGCTAGACATACTGCCCTCCCTTCACTCTTATGTGTAGAATCTCTGTTCTGAATGATTGTAGTCACTTACTTTCTTAGACCGGTCATTTCCATTAAGTCAGGATGGCCGAGCGGTCTAAGGCGCTGCGTTCAGGTCACAGTCCACTTCTGTGGGCGTGGGTTCGAATCCCTCTTCTTACAGACTATTTTTGCTCAACCTGAAACACTTTCCACTTTCCCTTCTATTCATTAGCTACCTCAAATATTTCCTGCAAAGCAAAATGGTTCTTCTGCATGACCTTGGACATCCTCATTGATTGGACTAATTATTGCAATGAAGTCAGGATGACCAACCAGTCTAGATACTGTATTAAGGTCTCCCTTTCACTATATGATAGAGAGTATGAATCCGTTGTTTGAGAGGATATATTTCCCTTAACAAGAAATGATGCTGCATGACACTTCCATTCCATACTGATATGGAATAATTTGGCTAGACATACTGCCCTCCCTTCACTCTTAGGTGTAGAATCTCTGTTCTGAATGATTGCAGTCACTTACTTTCTTTGACCGGTCATTTATTAAGTCAGGATGGCCGAGCGGTCTAAGGCGCTGCGTTCAGGTCGCAGTCCACTTCTGTGGGCGTGGGTTCGAATCCCACTTCTGACAGACCGTTTTTGCTCAACCTGAAACACTTTTCACTTTCCCTTCAATTCATTACTTATCTCAAATATTTCCTGCAAAGAAAAAATGGTTCTTCTGCATGACCTTGGACATCCTCATTGATTGGACTAATTATTGCAATGAAGTCAGGTTTACCAACCAGTCTAGAAACTGTATTGAGGTCTCCCTTTTACTATATATTATGATAAGGAGTTTGAATCCCTCTTTAGAGAGTATATAATTTCCCTGAACTAGAAATGATGCTGCATGACCCTTCCATTCCATACTGATAGGGAATAATTTGGCTAAACATACTGCTCTTCGTTTACTCTTAGGTGTATAATCTCTGTTCTGAATGATTGCGGTCACTTACTTTCTTAGACCATTAATTTCCATTAAGTCAGGATGGCCGAGCGGTCTAAGGCGCTGCGTTCAGGTCGCAGTCCACTTCTGTGGGCGTGGGTTCGAATCCCACTTCTGACAGACTATTTTTGCTCAACCTGAAACACTTTCCACTTTCCCTTCTATTCATTAGCTACCTCAAATATTTCCTGCAAAGCAAAATGGTTCTTCTGCATGACCTTGGACATCCTCATTGATTGGACTAATTATTGCAATGAAGTCAGGATGACCAACCAGTCTAGATACTGTATTAAGGTCTCCCTTTCACTATATGATAAGGAGTATGAATCCGTTGTTTGAGAGGATATATTTCCCTTAACAAGAAATGATGCTGCATGACACTTCCATTCCATACTGATATGGAATAATTTGGCTAGACATACTGCCCTCCCTTCACTCTTAGGTGTATAATCTCTGTTCTGAATGATTGCGGCCACTTACTTTCTTAGACCAGTCATTTCTATTAAGTCAGGATGGCCGAGCGGTCTAAGGCGCTGCGTTCAGGTCGCAGTCCACTTCTGTGGGCGTGGGTTCGAATCCCACTTCTGACAGACTATTTTTGCTCAACCTGAAACACTTTCCACTTTCCCTTCTATTCATTAGCTACCTCAAATATTTCCTGCAAAGCAAAATGGTTCTTCTGCATGACCTTGGACATCCTCATTGATTGGACTAATTATTGCAATGAAGTCAGGATGACCAACCAGTCTAGATACTGTATTAAGGTCTCCCTTTCACTATATGATAAGGAGTATGAATCCGTTGTTTGAGAGGATATATTTCCCTTAACAAGAAATGATGCTGCATGACACTTCCATTCCATACCGATATGGAATAATTTGGCTAGACATACTGCCCTCCCTTCACTCTTATGTGTAGAATCTCTGTTCTGAATGATTGTAGTCACTTACTTTCTTAGACCGGTCATTTCCATTAAGTCAGGATGGCCGAGCGGTCTAAGGCGCTGCGTTCAGGTCACAGTCCACTTCTGTGGGCGTGGGTTCGAATCCCTCTTCTTACAGACTATTTTTGCTCAACCTGAAACACTTTCCACTTTCCCTTCTATTCATTAGCTACCTCAAATATTTCCTGCAAAGCAAAATGGTTCTTCTGCATGACCTTGGACATCCTCATTGATTGGACTAATTATTGCAATGAAGTCAGGATGACCAACCAGTCTAGATACTGTATTAAGGTCTCCCTTTCACTATATGATAGAGAGTATGAATCCGTTGTTTGAGAGGATATATTTCCCTTAACAAGAAATGATGCTGCATGACACTTCCATTCCATACTGATATGGAATAATTTGGCTAGACATACTGCCCTCCCTTCACTCTTAGGTGTAGAATCTCTGTTCTGAATGATTGCAGTCACTTACTTTCTTAGACCGGTCATTTCCATTAAGTCAGGATGGCCGAGCGGTCTAAGGCGCTGCGTTCAGGTCGCAGTCCACTTCTGTGGGCGTGGGTTCGAATCCCACTTCTGACAGACCGTTTTTGCTCAACCTGAAACACTTTTCACTTTCCCTTCAATTCATTACTTATCTCAAATATTTCCTGCAAAGAAAAAATGGTTCTTCTGCATGACCTTGGACATCCTCATTGATTGGACTAATTATTGCAATGAAGTCAGGTTTACCAACCAGTCTAGAAACTGTATTGAGGTCTCCCTTTTACTATATATTATGATAAGGAGTTTGAATCCCTCTTTAGAGAGTATATAATTTCCCTGAACTAGAAATGATGCTGCATGACCCTTCCATTCCATACTGATAGGGAATAATTTGGCTAAACATACTGCTCTTCGTTTACTCTTAGGTGTATAATCTCTGTTCTGAATGATTGCGGTCACTTACTTTCTTAGACCATTAATTTCCATTAAGTCAGGATGGCCGAGCGGTCTAAGGCGCTGCGTTCAGGTCGCAGTCCACTTCTGTGGGCGTGGGTTCGAATCCCACTTCTGACAGACTATTTTTGCTCAACCTGAAACACTTTCCACTTTCCCTTCTATTCATTAGCTACCTCAAATATTTCCTGCAAAGCAAAATGGTTCTTCTGCATGACCTTGGACATCCTCATTGATTGGACTAATTATTGCAATGAAGTCAGGATGACCAACCAGTCTAGATACTGTATTAAGGTCTCCCTTTCACTATATGATAAGGAGTATGAATCCGTTGTTTGAGAGGATATATTTCCCTTAACAAGAAATGATGCTGCATGACACTTCCATTCCATACTGATATGGAATAATTTGGCTAGACATACTGCCCTCCCTTCACTCTTAGGTGTATAATCTCTGTTCTGAATGATTGCGGCCACTTACTTTCTTAGACCAGTCATTTCTATTAAGTCAGGATGGCCGAGCGGTCTAAGGCGCTGCGTTCAGGTCGCAGTCCACTTCTGTGGGCGTGGGTTCGAATCCCACTTCTGACAGACTGTTTTTGCTCAACTTGAAACACTTTTCACTTTCCCTTCAATTCATTAGTTATCTCAAATATTTCCTGCAAAGCAAAATGGTTCTTCTGCATGACCTTGGACATAATCATTGATTGGACTAATTATTGCAATGAAGTCAGGATGACCAACCAGTCTAGTTACTGTATTAAGGTCTCCCTTTCACTATATGATAAGGAGTTTGAATCCTTTGTTTGAGAGGATATATTTCCCTTAACAAGAAATGATGCTGCATGACACTTCCATTCCATACCGATATGGAATAATTTGGCTAGACATACTGCCCTCCCTTCACTCTTATGTGTAGAATCTCTGTTCTGAATGATTGTAGTCACTTACTTTCTTAGACCGGTCATTTCCATTAAGTCAGGATGGCCGAGCGGTCTAAGGCGCTGCGTTCAGGTCACAGTCCACTTCTGTGGGCGTGGGTTCGAATCCCTCTTCTTACAGACTATTTTTGCTCAACCTGAAACACTTTCCACTTTCCCTTCTATTCATTAGCTACCTCAAATATTTCCTGCAAAGCAAAATGGTTCTTCTGCATGACCTTGGACATAATCATTGATTGGACTAATTATTGCAATGAAGTCAGGATGACCAACCAGTCTAGTTACTGTATTAAGGTCTCCCTTTCACTATATGATAAGGAGTTTGAATCCTTTGTTTGAGAGGATATATTTCCCTTAACAAGAAATGATGCTGCATGACACTTCCATTCCATACCGATATGGAATAATTTGGCTAGACATACTGCCCTCCCTTCACTCTTATGTGTAGAATCTCTGTTCTGAATGATTGTAGTCACTTACTTTCTTAGACCGGTCATTTCCATTAAGTCAGGATGGCCGAGCGGTCTAAGGCGCTGCGTTCAGGTCACAGTCCACTTCTGTGGGCGTGGGTTCGAATCCCTCTTCTTACAGACTATTTTTGCTCAACCTGAAACACTTTCCACTTTCCCTTCTATTCATTAGCTACCTCAAATATTTCCTGCAAAGCAAAATGGTTCTTCTGCATGACCTTGGACATCCTCATTGATTGGACTAATTATTGCAATGAAGTCAGGATGACCAACCAGTCTAGATACTGTATTAAGGTCTCCCTTTCACTATATGATAGAGAGTATGAATCCGTTGTTTGAGAGGATATATTTCCCTTAACAAGAAATGATGCTGCATGACACTTCCATTCCATACTGATATGGAATAATTTGGCTAGACATACTGCCCTCCCTTCACTCTTAGGTGTAGAATCTCTGTTCTGAATGATTGCAGTCACTTACTTTCTTAGACCGGTCATTTCCATTAAGTCAGGATGGCCGAGCGGTCTAAGGCGCTGCGTTCAGGTCGCAGTCCACTTCTGTGGGCGTGGGTTCGAATCCCACTTCTGACAGACCGTTTTTGCTCAACCTGAAACACTTTTCACTTTCCCTTCAATTCATTAGTTATCTCAAATATTTCCTGCAAAGCAAAATGGTTTTTCTGCATGACCTTGGACATCCTCATTGATTGGACTAATTATTGCAATGAAGTCAGGATGACCAACCAGTCTAGATACTGTATTGAGGTCTCCCTTTTACTATATATTATGATAAGGAGTTTGAATCCTTTGTTTGAGAGGATATAATTTCCCTTGACAAGAAATGATGCTGCATGACACTTCCAGTACATACTGATATGGAATAATTTGGCTAGACATACTGCCCTCCCTTCACTCTTAGGTGTAGAATCTCTGTTCTGAATGATTTCGGTCACTTACTTTCTTAGACCAGTCATTTCTATTAAGTCAGGATGGCCGAGCGGTCTAAGGCGCTGCGTTCAGGTCGCAGTCCACTTCTGTGGGCGTGGGTTCGAATCCCACTTCTGACAGACTATTTTTGCTCAACCTGAAACACTTTTCACTTTCCCTTCAATTCATTACTTATCTCAAATATTTCCTGCAAAGCAAAATGGTCCTTCTGCATGACCTTGGACATCCTCATTGATTGGACTAATTATTGCAATGAAGTCAGGTTTACCAACCAGTCTAGAAACTGTATTGAGGTCTCCCTTTTACTATATATTATGATAAGGAGTTTGAATCCTTCTTTAGAGAGTATATAATTTCCCTGAACTAGAAATGATGCTGCATGACCCTTCCATTCCATACTGATAGGGAATAATTTGGCTAAACATACTGCTCTTCGTTCACTCTTAGGTGTATAATCTCTGTTCTGAATGATTGCGGTCACTTACTTTCTTAGACCATTAATTTCCATTAAGTCAGGATGGCCGAGCGGTCTAAGGCGCTGCGTTCAGGTCGCAGTCCACTTCTGTGGGCGTGGGTTCGAATCCCACTTCTGACAGACTATTTTTGCTCAACCTGAAACACTTTCCACTTTCCCTTCTATTCATTAGCTACCTCAAATATTTCCTGCAAAGCAAAATGGTTCTTCTGCATGACCTTGGACATCCTCATTGATTGGACTAATTATTGCAATGAAGTCAGGATGACCAACCAGTCTAGATACTGTATTAAGGTCTCCCTTTCACTATATGATAAGGAGTATGAATCCGTTGTTTGAGAGGATATATTTCCCTTAACAAGAAATGATGCTGCATGACACTTCCATTCCATACTGATATGGAATAATTTGGCTAGACATACTGCCCTCCCTTCACTCTTAGGTGTATAATCTCTGTTCTGAATGATTGCGGCCACTTACTTTCTTAGACCAGTCATTTCTATTAAGTCAGGATGGCCGAGCGGTCTAAGGCGCTGCGTTCAGGTCGCAGTCCACTTCTGTGGGCGTGGGTTCGAATCCCACTTCTGACAGACTATTTTTGCTCAACTTGAAACACTTTTCACTTTCCCTTCAATTTATTAGTTATCTCAAATATTTCCTGCAAAGCAAAATGGTTTTTCTGCATGACCTTGGACATCCTCATTGATTGGACTAATTATTGCAATGAAGTCAGGATGACCAATCAGTCTAGATACTGTATTAAGGTCTCCCTTTCACTATATGATAAGGAGTATGAATCCTTTGTTTGAGAGGATATATTTCCCTTAACAAGAAATGATGCTGCATGACAATTCCATTCCATACTGATATGGAATAATTTGGCTAGACATACTGCCCTCCCTTCACTCTTAGGTGTAGAATCTCTGTTCTGAATGATTGCGGTCACTTACTTTCTTAGACCAGTCATTTCCATTAAGTCAGGATGGCCGAGCGGTCTAAGGCGCTGCGTTCAGGTCGCAGTCCACTTCTGTGGGCGTGGGTCTTAATCCCACTTCTGACAGACTATTTTTGCTCAACCTGAAACACTTTTCACTTTCCCTTCAATTCATTACTTATCTCAAATATTTCCTGCAAAGAAAAAATGGTTCTTCTGCATGACCTTGGACATCCTCATTGATTGGACTAATTATTGCAATGAAGTCAGGTTTACCAACCAGTCTAGAAACTGTATTGAGGTCTCCCTTTTACTATATATTATGATAAGGAGTTTGAATCCCTCTTTAGAGAGTATATAATTTCCCTGAACTAGAAATGATGCTGCATGACCCTTCCATTCCATACTGATAGGGAATAATTTGGCTAAACATACTGCTCTTCGTTCACTCTTAGGTGTATAATCTCTGTTCTGAATGATTGCGGTCACTTACTTTCTTAGACCATTAATTTCCATTAAGTCAGGATGGCCGAGCGGTCTAAGGCGCTGCGTTCAGGTCGCAGTCCACTTCTGTGGGCGTGGGTTCGAATACCACTTCTGACAGACTATTTTTGCTCAACCTGAAACACTTTCCACTTTCCCTTCTATTCATTAGCTACCTCAAATGTTTCCTGCAAAGCAAAATGGTTCTTCTGCATGACCTTGGACATCCTCATTGATTGGACTAATTATTGCAATGAAGTCAGGATGACCAACCAGTCTAGATACTGTATTAAGGTCTCCCTTTCACTATATGATAAGGAGTATGAATCCGTTGTTTGAGAGGATATATTTCCCTTAACAAGAAATGATGCTGCATGACACTTCCATTCCATACTGATATGGAATAATTTGGCTAGACATACTGCCCTCCCTTCACTCTTAGGTGTATAATCTCTGTTCTGAATGATTGCGGCCACTTACTTTCTTAGACCAGTCATTTCTATTAAGTCAGGATGGCCGAGCGGTCTAAGGCGCTGCGTTCAGGTCGCAGTCCACTTCTGTGGGCGTGGGTTCGAATCCCACTTCTGACAGACTATTTTTGCTCAACTTGAAACACTTTTCACTTTCCCTTCAATTCATTAGTTATCTCAAATATTTCCTGCAAAGCAAAATGGTTCTTCTGCATGACCTTGGACATAATCATTGATTGGACTAATTATTGCAATGAAGTCAGGATGACCAACCAGTCTAGTTACTGTATTAAGGTCTCCCTTTCACTATATGATAAGGAGTTTGAATCCTTTGTTTGAGAGGATATATTTCCCTTAACAAGAAATGATGCTGCATGACACTTCCATTCCATACCGATATGGAATAATTTGGCTAGACATACTGCCCTCCCTTCACTCTTATGTGTAGAATCTCTGTTCTGAATGATTGCAGTCACTTACTTTCTTAGACCGGTCATTTCCATTAAGTCAGGATGGCCGAGCGGTCTAAGGTGCTGCGTTCAGGTCACAGTCCACTTCTGTGGGCGTGGGTTCGAATCCCTCTTCTTACAGACTATTTTTGCTCAACCTGAAACACTTTCCACTTTCCCTTCTATTCATTAGCTACCTCAAATATTTCCTGCAAAGCAAAATGGTTCTTCTGCATGACCTTGGACATCCTCATTGATTGGACTAATTATTGCAATGAAGTCAGGATGACCAACCAGTCTAGATACTGTATTAAGGTCTCCCTTTCACTATATGATAGAGAGTATGAATCCGTTGTTTGAGAGGATATATTTCCCTTAACAAGAAATGATGCTGCATGACACTTCCATTCCATACTGATATGGAATAATTTGGCTAGACATACTGCCCTCCCTTCACTCTTAGGTGTAGAATCTCTGTTCTGAATGATTGCAGTCACTTACTTTCTTAGACCGGTCATCTTCATTAAGTCAGGATGGCCGAGCGGTCTAAGGCGCTGCGTTCAGGTCGCAGTCCACTTCTGTGGGCGTGGGTTCGAATCCCACTTCTGACAGACCGTTTTTGCTCAACCTGAAACACTTTTCACTTTCCCTTCAATTCATTAGTTATCTCAAATATTTCCTGCAAAGCAAAATGGTTTTTCTGCATGACCTTGGACATCCTCATTGATTGGACTAATTATTGCAATGAAGTCAGGATGACCAACCAGTCTAGATACTGTATTGAGGTCTCCCTTTTACTATATATTATGATAAGGAGTTTGAATCCTTTGTTTGAGAGGATATAATTTCCCTTGACAAGAAATGATGCTGCATGACACTTCCAGTACATACTGATATGGAATAATTTGGCTAGACATACTGCCCTCCCTTCACTCTTAGGTGTAGAATCTCTGTTCTGAATGATTTCGGTCACTTACTTTCTTAGACCAGTCATTTCTATTAAGTCAGGATGGCCGAGCGGTCTAAGGCGCTGCGTTCAGGTCGCAGTCCACTTCTGTGGGCGTGGGTTCGAATCCCACTTCTGACAGACTATTTTTGCTCAACCTGAAACACTTTTCACTTTCCCTTCAATTCATTACTTATCTCAAATATTTCCTGCAAAGCAAAATGGTTCTTCTGCATGACCTTGGACATCCTCATTGATTGGACTAATTATTGCAATGAAGTCAGGTTTACCAACCAGTCTAGAAACTGTATTGAGGTCTCCCTTTTACTATATATTATGATAAGGAGTTTGAATCCTTCTTTAGAGAGTATATAATTTCCCTGAACTAGAAATGATGCTGCATGACCCTTCCATTCCATACTGATAGGGAATAATTTGGCTAAACATACTGCTCTTCGTTCACTCTTAGGTGTATAATCTCTGTTCTGAATGATTGCGGTCACTTACTTTCTTAGACCATTAATTTCCATTAAGTCAGGATGGCCGAGCGGTCTAAGGCGCTGCGTTCAGGTCGCAGTCCACTTCTGTGGGCGTGGGTTCGAATCCCACTTCTGACAGACTATTTTTGCTCAACCTGAAACACTTTCCACTTTCCCTTCTATTCATTAGCTACCTCAAATATTTCCTGCAAAGCAAAATGGTTCTTCTGCATGACCTTGGACATCCTCATTGATTGGACTAATTATTGCAATGAAGTCAGGATGACCAACCAGTCTAGATACTGTATTAAGGTCTCCCTTTCACTATATGATAAGGAGTATGAATCCGTTGTTTGAGAGGATATATTTCCCTTAACAAGAAATGATGCTGCATGACACTTCCATTCCATACTGATATGGAATAATTTGGCTAGACATACTGCCCTCCCTTCACTCTTAGGTGTATAATCTCTGTTCTGAATGATTGCGGCCACTTACTTTCTTAGACCAGTCATTTCTATTAAGTCAGGATGGCCGAGCGGTCTAAGGCGCTGCGTTCAGGTCGCAGTCCACTTCTGTGGGCGTGGGTTCGAATCCCACTTCTGACAGACTATTTTTGCTCAACTTGAAACACTTTTCACTTTCCCTTCAATTCATTAGTTATCTCAAATATTTCCTGCAAAGCAAAATGGTTCTTCTGCATGACCTTGGACATAATCATTGATTGGACTAATTATTGCAATGAAGTCAGGATGACCAACCAGTCTAGTTACTGTATTAAGGTCTCCCTTTCACTATATGATAAGGAGTTTGAATCCTTTGTTTGAGAGGATATATTTCCCTTAACAAGAAATGATGCTGCATGACACTTCCATTCCATACCGATATGGAATAATTTGGCTAGACATACTGCCCTCCCTTCACTCTTATGTGTAGAATCTCTGTTCTGAATGATTGCAGTCACTTACTTTCTTAGACCGGTCATTTCCATTAAGTCAGGATGGCCGAATGGTCTAAGGCGCTGCGTTCAGGTCACAGTCCACTTCTGTGGGCGTGGGTTCGAATCCCTCTTCTTACAGACTATTTTTGCTCAACCTGAAACACTTTCCACTTTCCCTTCTATTCATTAGCTACCTCAAATATTTCCTGCAAAGCAAAATGGTTCTTCTGCATGACCTTGGACATCCTCATTGATTGGACTAATTATTGCAATGAAGTCAGGATGACCAACCAGTCTAGATACTGTATTAAGGTCTCCCTTTCACTATATGATAGAGAGTATGAATCCGTTGTTTGAGAGGATATATTTCCCTTAACAAGAAATGATGCTGCATGACACTTCCATTCCATACTGATATGGAATAAATTGGCTAGACATACTGCCCTCCCTTCACTCTTAGGTGTAGAATCTCTGTTCTGAATGATTGCAGTCACTTACTTTCTTAGACCGGTCATCTTCATTAAGTCAGGATGGCCGAGCGGTCTAAGGCGCTGCGTTCAGGTCGCAGTCCACTTCTGTGGGGGTGGGTTCGAATCCCACTTCTGACAGACCGTTTTTGCTCAACCTGAAACACTTTTCACTTTCCCTTCAATTCATTAGTTATCTCAAATATTTCCTGCAAAGCAAAATGGTTTTTCTGCATGACCTTGGACATCCTCATTGATTGGACTAATTATTGCAATGAAGTCAGGATGACCAACCAGTCTAGATACTGTATTGAGGTCTCCCTTTTACTATATATTATGATAAGGAGTTTGAATCCTTTGTTTGAGAGGATATAATTTCCCTTGACAAGAAATGATGCTGCATGACACTTCCAGTACATACTGATATGGAATAATTTGGCTAGACATACTGCCCTCCCTTCACTCTTAGGTGTAGAATCTCTGTTCTGAATGATTTCGGTCACTTACTTTCTTAGACCAGTCATTTCTATTAAGTCAGGATGGCCGAGCGGTCTAAGGCGCTGCGTTCAGGTCGCAGTCCACTTCTGTGGGCGTGGGTTCGAATCCCACTTCTGACAGACTATTTTTGCTCAACCTGAAACACTTTTCACTTTCCCTTCAATTCATTACTTATCTCAAATATTTCCTGCAAAGCAAAATGGTTCTTCTGCATGACCTTGGACATCCTCATTGATTGGACTAATTATTGCAATGAAGTCAGGTTTACCAACCAGTCTAGAAACTGTATTGAGGTCTCCCTTTTACTATATATTATGATAAGGAGTTTGAATCCTTCTTTAGAGAGTATATAATTTCCCTGAACTAGAAATGATGCTGCATGACCCTTCCATTCCATACTGATAGGGAATAATTTGGCTAAACATACTGCTCTTCGTTCACTCTTAGGTGTATAATCTCTGTTCTGAATGATTGCGGTCACTTACTTTCTTAGACCATTAATTTCCATTAAGTCAGGATGGCCGAGCGGTCTAAGGCGCTGCGTTCAGGTCGCAGTCCACTTCTGTGGGCGTGGGTTCGAATCCCACTTCTGACAGACTATTTTTGCTCAACCTGAAACACTTTCCACTTTCCCTTCTATTCATTAGCTACCTCAAATATTTCCTGCAAAGCAAAATGGTTCTTCTGCATGACCTTGGACATCCTCATTGATTGGACTAATTATTGCAATGAAGTCAGGATGACCAACCAGTCTAGATACTGTATTAAGGTCTCCCTTTCACTATATGATAAGGAGTATGAATCCGTTGTTTGAGAGGATATATTTCCCTTAACAAGAAATGATGCTGCATGACACTTCCATTCCATACTGATATGGAATAATTTGGCTAGACATACTGCCCTCCCTTCACTCTTAGGTGTATAATCTCTGTTCTGAATGATTGCGGCCACTTACTTTCTTAGACCAGTCATTTCTATTAAGTCAGGATGGCCGAGCGGTCTAAGGCGCTGCGTTCAGGTCGCAGTCCACTTCTGTGGGCGTGGGTTCGAATCCCACTTCTGACAGACTATTTTTGCTCAACTTGAAACACTTTTCACTTTCCCTTCAATTTATTAGTTATCTCAAATATTTCCTGCAAAGCAAAATGGTTTTTCTGCATGACCTTGGACATCCTCATTGATTGGACTAATTATTGCAATGAAGTCAGGATGACCAATCAGTCTAGATACTGTATTAAGGTCTCCCTTTCACTATATGATAAGGAGTATGAATCCTTTGTTTGAGAGGATATATTTCCCTTAACAAGAAATGATGCTGCATGACAATTCCATTCCATACTGATATGGAATAATTTGGCTAGACATACTGCCCTCCCTTCACTCTTAGGTGTAGAATCTCTGTTCTGAATGATTGCGGTCACTTACTTTCTTAGACCAGTCATTTCCATTAAGTCAGGATGGCCGAGCGGTCTAAGGCGCTGCGTTCAGGTCGCAGTCCACTTCTGTGGGCGTGGGTCTTAATCCCACTTCTGACAGACTATTTTTGCTCAACCTGAAACACTTTTCACTTTCCCTTCAATTCATTACTTATCTCAAATATTTCCTGCAAAGAAAAAATGGTTCTTCTGCATGACCTTGGACATCCTCATTGATTGGACTAATTATTGCAATGAAGTCAGGTTTACCAACCAGTCTAGAAACTGTATTGAGGTCTCCCTTTTACTATATATTATGATAAGGAGTTTGAATCCCTCTTTAGAGAGTATATAATTTCCCTGAACTAGAAATGATGCTGCATGACCCTTCCATTCCATACTGATAGGGAATAATTTGGCTAAACATACTGCTCTTCGTTCACTCTTAGGTGTATAATCTCTGTTCTGAATGATTGCGGTCACTTACTTTCTTAGACCATTAATTTCCATTAAGTCAGGATGGCCGAGCGGTCTAAGGCGCTGCGTTCAGGTCGCAGTCCACTTCTGTGGGCGTGGGTTCGAATACCACTTCTGACAGACTATTTTTGCTCAACCTGAAACACTTTCCACTTTCCCTTCTATTCATTAGCTACCTCAAATGTTTCCTGCAAAGCAAAATGGTTCTTCTGCATGACCTTGGACATCCTCATTGATTGGACTAATTATTGCAATGAAGTCAGGATGACCAACCAGTCTAGATACTGTATTAAGGTCTCCCTTTCACTATATGATAAGGAGTATGAATCCGTTGTTTGAGAGGATATATTTCCCTTAACAAGAAATGATGCTGCATGACACTTCCATTCCATACTGATATGGAATAATTTGGCTAGACATACTGCCCTCCCTTCACTCTTAGGTGTATAATCTCTGTTCTGAATGATTGCGGCCACTTACTTTCTTAGACCAGTCATTTCTATTAAGTCAGGATGGCCGAGCGGTCTAAGGCGCTGCGTTCAGGTCGCAGTCCACTTCTGTGGGCGTGGGTTCGAATCCCACTTCTGACAGACTATTTTTGCTCAACTTGAAACACTTTTCACTTTCCCTTCAATTCATTAGTTATCTCAAATATTTCCTGCAAAGCAAAATGGTTCTTCTGCATGACCTTGGACATAATCATTGATTGGACTAATTATTGCAATGAAGTCAGGATGACCAACCAGTCTAGTTACTGTATTAAGGTCTCCCTTTCACTATATGATAAGGAGTTTGAATCCTTTGTTTGAGAGGATATATTTCCCTTAACAAGAAATGATGCTGCATGACACTTCCATTCCATACCGATATGGAATAATTTGGCTAGACATACTGCCCTCCCTTCACTCTTATGTGTAGAATCTCTGTTCTGAATGATTGCAGTCACTTACTTTCTTAGACCGGTCATTTCCATTAAGTCAGGATGGCCGAGCGGTCTAAGGTGCTGCGTTCAGGTCACAGTCCACTTCTGTGGGCGTGGGTTCGAATCCCTCTTCTTACAGACTATTTTTGCTCAACCTGAAACACTTTCCACTTTCCCTTCTATTCATTAGCTACCTCAAATATTTCCTGCAAAGCAAAATGGTTCTTCTGCATGACCTTGGACATCCTCATTGATTGGACTAATTATTGCAATGAAGTCAGGATGACCAACCAGTCTAGATACTGTATTAAGGTCTCCCTTTCACTATATGATAGAGAGTATGAATCCGTTGTTTGAGAGGATATATTTCCCTTAACAAGAAATGATGCTGCATGACACTTCCATTCCATACTGATATGGAATAATTTGGCTAGACATACTGCCCTCCCTTCACTCTTAGGTGTAGAATCTCTGTTCTGAATGATTGCAGTCACTTACTTTCTTAGACCGGTCATCTTCATTAAGTCAGGATGGCCGAGCGGTCTAAGGCGCTGCGTTCAGGTCGCAGTCCACTTCTGTGGGCGTGGGTTCGAATCCCACTTCTGACAGACCGTTTTTGCTCAACCTGAAACACTTTTCACTTTCCCTTCAATTCATTAGTTATCTCAAATATTTCCTGCAAAGCAAAATGGTTTTTCTGCATGACCTTGGACATCCTCATTGATTGGACTAATTATTGCAATGAAGTCAGGATGACCAACCAGTCTAGATACTGTATTGAGGTCTCCCTTTTACTATATATTATGATAAGGAGTTTGAATCCTTTGTTTGAGAGGATATAATTTCCCTTGACAAGAAATGATGCTGCATGACACTTCCAGTACATACTGATATGGAATAATTTGGCTAGACATACTGCCCTCCCTTCACTCTTAGGTGTAGAATCTCTGTTCTGAATGATTTCGGTCACTTACTTTCTTAGACCAGTCATTTCTATTAAGTCAGGATGGCCGAGCGGTCTAAGGCGCTGCGTTCAGGTCGCAGTCCACTTCTGTGGGCGTGGGTTCGAATCCCACTTCTGACAGACTATTTTTGCTCAACCTGAAACACTTTTCACTTTCCCTTCAATTCATTACTTATCTCAAATATTTCCTGCAAAGCAAAATGGTTCTTCTGCATGACCTTGGACATCCTCATTGATTGGACTAATTATTGCAATGAAGTCAGGTTTACCAACCAGTCTAGAAACTGTATTGAGGTCTCCCTTTTACTATATATTATGATAAGGAGTTTGAATCCTTCTTTAGAGAGTATATAATTTCCCTGAACTAGAAATGATGCTGCATGACCCTTCCATTCCATACTGATAGGGAATAATTTGGCTAAACATACTGCTCTTCGTTCACTCTTAGGTGTATAATCTCTGTTCTGAATGATTGCGGTCACTTACTTTCTTAGACCATTAATTTCCATTAAGTCAGGATGGCCGAGCGGTCTAAGGCGCTGCGTTCAGGTCGCAGTCCACTTCTGTGGGCGTGGGTTCGAATCCCACTTCTGACAGACTATTTTTGCTCAACCTGAAACACTTTCCACTTTCCCTTCTATTCATTAGCTACCTCAAATATTTCCTGCAAAGCAAAATGGTTCTTCTGCATGACCTTGGACATCCTCATTGATTGGACTAATTATTGCAATGAAGTCAGGATGACCAACCAGTCTAGATACTGTATTAAGGTCTCCCTTTCACTATATGATAAGGAGTATGAATCCGTTGTTTGAGAGGATATATTTCCCTTAACAAGAAATGATGCTGCATGACACTTCCATTCCATACTGATATGGAATAATTTGGCTAGACATACTGCCCTCCCTTCACTCTTAGGTGTATAATCTCTGTTCTGAATGATTGCGGCCACTTACTTTCTTAGACCAGTCATTTCTATTAAGTCAGGATGGCCGAGCGGTCTAAGGCGCTGCGTTCAGGTCGCAGTCCACTTCTGTGGGCGTGGGTTCGAATCCCACTTCTGACAGACTATTTTTGCTCAACTTGAAACACTTTTCACTTTCCCTTCAATTCATTAGTTATCTCAAATATTTCCTGCAAAGCAAAATGGTTCTTCTGCATGACCTTGGACATAATCATTGATTGGACTAATTATTGCAATGAAGTCAGGATGACCAACCAGTCTAGTTACTGTATTAAGGTCTCCCTTTCACTATATGATAAGGAGTTTGAATCCTTTGTTTGAGAGGATATATTTCCCTTAACAAGAAATGATGCTGCATGACACTTCCATTCCATACCGATATGGAATAATTTGGCTAGACATACTGCCCTCCCTTCACTCTTATGTGTAGAATCTCTGTTCTGAATGATTGCAGTCACTTACTTTCTTAGACCGGTCATTTCCATTAAGTCAGGATGGCCGAATGGTCTAAGGCGCTGCGTTCAGGTCACAGTCCACTTCTGTGGGCGTGGGTTCGAATCCCTCTTCTTACAGACTATTTTTGCTCAACCTGAAACACTTTCCACTTTCCCTTCTATTCATTAGCTACCTCAAATATTTCCTGCAAAGCAAAATGGTTCTTCTGCATGACCTTGGACATCCTCATTGATTGGACTAATTATTGCAATGAAGTCAGGATGACCAACCAGTCTAGATACTGTATTAAGGTCTCCCTTTCACTATATGATAGAGAGTATGAATCCGTTGTTTGAGAGGATATATTTCCCTTAACAAGAAATGATGCTGCATGACACTTCCATTCCATACTGATATGGAATAAATTGGCTAGACATACTGCCCTCCCTTCACTCTTAGGTGTAGAATCTCTGTTCTGAATGATTGCAGTCACTTACTTTCTTAGACCGGTCATCTTCATTAAGTCAGGATGGCCGAGCGGTCTAAGGCGCTGCGTTCAGGTCGCAGTCCACTTCTGTGGGGGTGGGTTCGAATCCCACTTCTGACAGACCGTTTTTGCTCAACCTGAAACACTTTTCACTTTCCCTTCAATTCATTAGTTATCTCAAATATTTCCTGCAAAGCAAAATGGTTTTTCTGCATGACCTTGGACATCCTCATTGATTGGACTAATTATTGCAATGAAGTCAGGATGACCAACCAGTCTAGATACTGTATTGAGGTCTCCCTTTTACTATATATTATGATAAGGAGTTTGAATCCTTTGTTTGAGAGGATATAATTTCCCTTGACAAGAAATGATGCTGCATGACACTTCCAGTACATACTGATATGGAATAATTTGGCTAGACATACTGCCCTCCCTTCACTCTTAGGTGTAGAATCTCTGTTCTGAATGATTTCGGTCACTTACTTTCTTAGACCAGTCATTTCTATTAAGTCAGGATGGCCGAGCGGTCTAAGGCGCTGCGTTCAGGTCGCAGTCCACTTCTGTGGGCGTGGGTTCGAATCCCACTTCTGACAGACTATTTTTGCTCAACCTGAAACACTTTTCACTTTCCCTTCAATTCATTACTTATCTCAAATATTTCCTGCAAAGCAAAATGGTTCTTCTGCATGACCTTGGACATCCTCATTGATTGGACTAATTATTGCAATGAAGTCAGGTTTACCAACCAGTCTAGAAACTGTATTGAGGTCTCCCTTTTACTATATATTATGATAAGGAGTTTGAATCCTTCTTTAGAGAGTATATAATTTCCCTGAACTAGAAATGATGCTGCATGACCCTTCCATTCCATACTGATAGGGAATAATTTGGCTAAACATACTGCTCTTCGTTCACTCTTAGGTGTATAATCTCTGTTCTGAATGATTGCGGTCACTTACTTTCTTAGACCATTAATTTCCATTAAGTCAGGATGGCCGAGCGGTCTTAGGCGCTGCGTTCAGGTCGCAGTCCACTTCTGTGGGCGTGGGTTCGAATCCCACTTCTGACAGACTATTTTTGCTCAACCTGAAACACTTTCCACTTTCCCTTCTATTCATTAGCTACCTCAAATATTTCCTGCAAAGCAAAATGGTTCTTCTGCATGACCTTGGACATCCTCATTGATTGGACTAATTATTGCAATGAAGTCAGGATGACCAACCAGTCTAGATACTGTATTAAGGTCTCCCTTTCACTATATGATAAGGAGTATGAATCCGTTGTTTGAGAGGATATATTTCCCTTAACAAGAAATGATGCTGCATGACACTTCCATTCCATACTGATATGGAATAATTTGGCTAGACATACTGCCCTCCCTTCACTCTTAGGTGTAGAATCTCTGTTCTGAATGATTGCGGCCACTTACTTTCTTAGACCAGTCATTTCCATTAAGTCAGGATGGCCGAGCGGTCTAAGGCGCTGCGTTCAGGTCGCAGTCCACTTCTGTGGGCGTGGGTTCGAATCCCACTTCTGACAGACTATTTTTGCTCAACTTGAAACACTTTTCACTTTCCCTTCAATTCATTAGTTATCTCAAATATTTCCTGCAAAGCAAAATGGTTCTTCTGCATGACCTTGGACATCCTCATTGATTGGACTAATTATTGCAATGAAGTCAGGATGACCAACCAGTCTAGTTACTGTATTAAGGTCTCCCTTTCACTATATGATAAGGAGTTTGAATCCTTTGTTTGAGAGGATATACTTCCCTTAACAAGAAATGATGCTGCATGACACTTCCATTCCATACCGATATGGAATAATTTGGCTAGACATACTGCCCTCCCTTCACTCTTATGTGTAGAATCTCTGTTCTGAATGATTGCAGTCACTTACTTTCTTAGACCGGTCATTTCCATTAAGTCAGGATGGCCGAGCGGTCTAAGGCGCTGCGTTCAGGTCGCAGTCCACTTCTGTGGGCGTGGGTTCGAATCCCACTTCTGACAGACTATTTTTGCTCAACCTGAAACACTTTCCACTTTCCCTTCTATTCATTAGCTACCTCAAATATTTCCTGCAAAGCAAAATGGTTCTTCTGCATGACCTTGGACATCCTCATTGATTGGACTAATCATTGCAATGAAGTCAGGATGACCAACCAGTCTAGATACTGTATTAAGGTCTCCCTTTCACTATATGATAGAGAGTATGAATCCGTTGTTTGAGAGGATATATTTCCCTTAACAAGAAATGATGCTGCATGACACTTCCATTCCATACTGATATGGAATAATTTGGCTAGACATACTGCCCTCCCTTCACTCTTAGGTGTAGAATCTCTGTTCTGAATGATTGCAGTCACTTACTTTCTTAGACCGGTCATTTCCATTAAGTCAGGATGGCCGAGCGGTCTAAGGCGCTGCGTTCAGGTCGCAGTCCACTTCTGTGGGCGTGGGTTCGAATCCCACTTCTGACAGACCGTTTTTGCTCAACCTGAAACACTTTTCACTTTCCCTTCAATTCATTAGTTATCTCAAATATTTCCTGCAAAGCAAAATGGTTTTTCTGCATGACCTTGGACATCCTCATTGATTGGACTAATTATTGCAATGAAGTCAGGATGACCAACCAGTCTAGATACTGTATTGAGGTCTCCCTTTTACTATATATTATGATAAGGAGTTTGAATCCTTCTTTAGAGAGTATATAATTTCCCTGAACTAGAAATGATGCTGCATGACCCTTCCATTCCATACTGATAGGGAATAATTTGGCTAAACATACTGCTCTCCGTTCACTCTTAGGTGTAGAATCTCAGTTCTGAATGATTGCGGTCACTTACTTTCTTAGACCATTAATTTCCACTATATCAGGATGGCCGAGCGGTCTAAGGCGCTGCGTTCAGGTCGCAGTCCACTTCTGTGGGCGTGGGTCCGAATCCCACCTCTGACAGACTATTTTTGCTCAACCTGAAACACTTTTCACTTTCCCTTCAATTCATTACTTATCTCAAATATTTCCTGCAAAGCAAAATGGTTTTTCTGCATGACCTTGGACATCCTCATTGATTGGACTAATTATTGCAATTAAGTCAGGATGACCAACCAGTCTAGATACTGTATTAAGGTCTCCCTTTCACTATATGATAAGAAGTTTGAATCCTTTGTTTGAGAGGATGTAATTTCCCTTAGCAATAAAAGATGCTGCATGACACTTCCATTCCATACTGATATGGAATAATTTGGCTAGACATACTGTCCTCCCTTCACTCTTAGGTGTAGAATCTCTGTTCTGAATGATTGCGGTCACTTACTTTCTTACACCAGTCATTTCCATTAAGTCAGGATGGCCGAGCGGTCTAAGGCGCTGCGTTCAGGTCGCAGTCCACTTCTGTGGGCGTGGGTTCGAATCCCACTTCTGACAGACCGTTTTTGCTCAACCTGAAACACTTTTCACTTTCCCTTCAATTCATTAGTTATCTCAAATATTTCCTGCAAAGCAAAATGGTTTTTCTGCATGACCTTGGACATCCTCATTGATTGGACTAATTATTGCAATGAAGTCAGGATGACCAACCAGTCTAGATACTGTATTAAGGTCTCCCTTTTACTATATATTATGATAAGGAGTTTGAATCCTTTGTTTGAGAGGATATAATTTACCTTGACAAGAAATGATGCTGCATGACACTTCCAGTACATACTGATATGGAATAATTTGGCTAGACATACTGCCCTCCCTTCACTCTTAGGTGTAGAATCTCTGTTCTGAATGATTTCGGTCACTTACTTTCTTAGACCAGTCATTTCTATTAAGTCAGGATGGCCGAGCGGTCTAAGGCGCTGCGTTCAGGTCGCAGTCCACTTCTGTGGGCGTGGGTTCGAATCCCACTTCTGACAGACTATTTTTGCTCAACCTGAAACACTTTTCACTTTCCCTTCAATTCATTACTTATCTCAAATATTTCCTGCAAAGCAAAATGGTTCTTCTGCATGACCTTGGACATCCTCATTGATTGGACTAATTATTGCAAGGAAGTCAGGTTTACCAACCAGTCTAGAAACTGTATTGAGGTCTCCCTTTTACTATATATTATGATAAGGAGTTTGAATCCTTCTTTAGAGAGTATATAATTTCCCTGAACTAGAAATGATGCTGCATGACCCTTCCATTCCATACTGATAGGGAATAATTTGCCTAAACATACTGCTCTTCGTTCACTCTTAGGTGTATAATCTTTGTTCTGAATGATTGTGGTCACTTACTTTCTTAGATCAGTCATTTCCATTAAGTCAGGATGGCCGAGCGGTCTAAGGTTGCGTTCAGGTCGCAGTCCACTTCTGTGGGCGTGGGTTCGAATCCCACTTCTGACAGACTATTTTTGCTCAACCTGAAACACTTTTCACTTTCCCTTCTATTCATTAGCTATCTCAAATATTTCCTGCAAAGCAAAATGGTTCTTCTGCATGACCTTGGACATCCTCATTGATTGGACTAATTATTGCAATGAAGTCAGGATGACCAACCAGTGTAGATACTGTATTAAGGTCTCCCTTTCAATATATGATAAGGATTTTGAATCTTTTGTCTGAGAGGATATACTCCCTTAACAAGAAATGATGCTGCATGACACTTCCATTCCATACCGATATGGAATAATTTGGCTAGACATACTGCCCTCCCTTCACTCTTATGTGTAGAATCTCTGTTCTGAATGATTGCAGTCACTTACTTTCTTAGACCGGTCATTTCCATTAAGTCAGGATGGCCGAGCGGTCTAAGGCGCTGCGTTCAGGTCGCAGTCCACTTCTGTGGGCGTGGGTTCAAATCCCACTTCTGACAGACTATTTTTGCTCAACCTGAAACACTTTCCACTTTCCCTTCTATTCATTAGCTACCTCAAATATTTCCTGCAAAGCAAAATGGTTCTTCTGCATGACCTTGGACATCCTCATTGATTGGACTAATTATTGCAATGAAGTCAGGATGACCAACCAGTCTAGATACTGTATTAAGTTCTCCCTTTCACTATATGATAAGGAGTTTGAATCCTTTGTTTGAGAGGATGTAATTTTCCTTAGCAATAAATGATGCTGCATGACACTTCCATTCCATACTCATATGGAATAATTTGCCTAAACATACTGTCCTCCCTTCACTCTTAGGTGTAGAATCTCTGTTCTGAATGATTGCGGCCACTTACTTTCTTAGACCAGTCATTTCCATTAAGTCAGGATGGCCGAGCGGTCTAAGGCGCTGCGTTCAGGTCGCAGTCCACTTCTGTGGGCGTGGGTTCGAATCCCACTTCTGACAGACTATTTTTGCTCAACTTGAAACACTTTTCACTTTCCCTTCAATTCATTAGCTACCTCAAATATTTCCTGCAAAGCAAAATGGTTCTTCTGCATGACCTTGGACATAATCATTGATTGGACTAATTATTGCAATGAAGTCAGGATGACCAACCAGTCTAGATACTGTATTAAGGTCTCCCTTTCACTATATGATAAGGAGTATGAATCCTTTGTTTGAGAGGATGTAATTTCCCTTAGCAATAAATGATGCTGCATGACACTTCCATTCCATACTGATATGGAATAATTTGCCTAAACATACTGTCCTCCCTTCACTCTTAGGTGTAGAATCTCTGTTCTGAATGATTGCGGTCACTTATTTTCTTAGACCAGTCATTTCCATTAAGTCAGGATGGCCGAGCGGTCTAAGGCGCTGTGTTCAGGTCGCAGTCCACTTCTGTGGGCGTGGGTTCGAATCCCACTTCTGACAGACTATTTTTGCTCAACCTGAAACACTTTTCACTTTCCCTTCAATTCATTACTTATCTCAAATATTTCCTGCAAAGCAAAATGGTTTTTCTGCATGACCTTGGACATCCTCATTGATTGGACTAATTATTGCAATTAAGTCAGGATGACCAACCAGTCTAGAAACTGTATTAAGGTCTCCCTTTCACTATATGATAAGGAGTTTGAATCCTTTGTTTGAGAGGATGTAATTTTCCTTAGCAATAAATGATGCTGCATGACACTTCCATTCCATACTCATATGGAATAATTTGCCTAAACATACTGTCCTCCCTTCACTCTTAGGTGTAGAATCTCTGTTCTGAATGATTGCGGTCACTTATTTTCTTAGACCAGTCATTTCCATTAAGTCAGGATGGCCAAGCGGTCTAAGGCGCTGCGTTCAGGTCGCAGTCCACTTCTGTGGGCGTGGGTTCGAATCCCACTTCTGACAGACTATTTTTGCTCAACCTGAAACACTTTTCACTTTCCCTTCAATTCATTACTTATCTCAAATATTTCCTGCAAAGCAAAATGGTTCTTCTGCATGACCTTGGACATCCTCATTGATTGGACTAATTATTGCAATGAAGTCAGGATGACCAACCAGTCTAGATACTGTATTAAGGTCTCCCTTTCACTATATGATAAGGAGATTGAATCCTTTGTTTGAGAGGATATATTTCCCTTAACAAGAAATGATGCTGCATGACACTTCCATTCCATACTGATATGGAATAATTTGGCTAGACATACTGCCCTCCCATCACTCTTATGTGTAGAATCTCTGTTCTGAATGATTGCAGTCACTTACTTTCTTAGACCAGTCATTTCCATTAAGTCAGGATGGCCGAGCGGTCTAAGGCGCTGCGTTCAGGTCGCAGTCCACTTCTGTGGGCGTGGGTTCGAATCCCACTTCTGACAGACTATTTTTGCTCAACCTGAAACACTTTTCACTTTCCCTTCAATTCATTACTTATCTCAAATATTTCCTGCAAAGCAAAATGGTTTTTCTGCATGACCTTGGACATCCTCATTGATTGGACTAATTATTGCAATGAAGTCAGGATGACCAACCAGTCTAGATACTGTATTAAGGTCTCCCTTTCACTATATGATAAGGAGATTGAATCCTTTGTTTGAGAGGATATATTTCCCTTAACAAGAAATGATGCTGCATGACACTTCCATTCCATACTGATAGGGAATAATTTGGCTAGACATACTGCCCTCCCATCACTCTTATGTGTAGAATCTCTGTTCTGAATGATTGCAGTCACTTACTTTCTTAGACCGGTCATTTCTATTAAGTCAGGATGGCCGAGCGGTCTAAGGCGCTGCGTTCAGGTCGCAGTCCACTTCTGTGGGCGTGGGTTCGAATCCCACTTCTGACAGACTATTTTTGCTCAACCTGAAACACTTTTCACTTTCCCTTCAATTCATTACTTATCTCAAATATTTCCTGCAAAGCAAAATGGTTCTTCTGCATGACCTTGGACATCCTCATTGATTGGACTAATTATTGCAATGAAGTCAGGATGACCAACCAGTCTAGATACTGTATTAAGGTCTCCCTTTCACTATATGATAAGGAGTATAAATCCTTTGTTTGAGAGGATATATTTCCCTTAACAAGAAATGATGCTGCATGACACTTCCAGTCCATACTGATATGGAATAATTTGGCTAGACCTACTGCCCTCCCTTCACTCTTAGGTGTATAATCTGTGTTCTGAATGATTGCGGCCATTTACTTTCTTAGACCAGTCATTTCCATTAAGTCAGGATGGCCGAGCGGTCTAAGGCGCTGCGTTCAGGTCGCAGTCCACTTCTGTGGGCGTGGGTTCGAATCCCACTTCTGACAGACTATTTTTGCTCAACCTGAAACACTTTTCACTTTCCCTCCAATTCATTAGTTATCTCAAATATTTCCTGCAAAGCAAAATGGTTTTTTCTGCATGACCTTGGACATCCTCATTGATTGGACTAATTATTGCAATGAAGTCAGGATGACCAACCAGTCTAGATACTGTATTAAGGTCTCCCTTTCACTATATGATAAGGAGTATGAATCCTTTGTTTGAGAGGATGTAATTTCCCTTAGCAATAAATGATGCTGCATGACACTTCCATTCCATACTGATATGGAATAATTTGCCTAAACATACAGTCCTCCCTTCACTCTTAGGTGTAGAATCTCTGTTCTGAATGATTGCAGTCACTTATTTTTTTAGACCAGTCATTTCCATTAAGTCAGGTTGGCCGAGCGGTCTAAGGCGCTGCGTTCAGGTCGCAGTCCACTTCTGTGGGCGTGGGTTCGAATCCCACTTCTGACAGACTATTTTTGCTCAACCTGAAACACTTTTCACTTTCCCTTCAATTCATTACTTATCTCAAATATTTCCTGCAAAGCAAAATGGTTCTTCTGCATGACCTTGGACATCCTCATTGCTTGGACTAATTATTGCAATGAAGTCAGGATGACCAACCAGTCTAGATACTGTATTAAGGTCTCCCTTTCACTATATGATAAGGATTTTGAATCCTTTGTTTGAGAGGATATATTTCCCTTAACAAGAAATGATGCTGCATGACACTTCCATTCCATACTGACATGGAATAATTTGGCTAGACATACTGCCCTCCCTTCACTCTTATGTGTATAATCTCTGTTCTGAATGATTGCGGTCACTTACTTTCTTAGACCATTTATTAAGTCAGGATGGCCGAGCGGTCTAAGGCGCTGCGTTCAGGTCGCAGTCCACTTCTGTGGGCGTGGGTTTGAATCCCACTTCTGACAGACTATTTTTGCTCAACCTGAAACACTTTTCACTTTCCCTTCAATTCATTACTTATCTCAAATATTTCCTGCAAAGCAGAATGGTTCTTCTGCATGACCTTGGACATCCTCATTGATTGGACTAATTATTGCAATTAAGTCAGGATGACCAACCAGTCTAGATACTGTATTGAGGTCTCCCTTTTACTATATATTATGATAAGGAGTTTGAATCCTTTGTTTGAGAGGATGTAATTTTCCTTAGCAATAACTGATGCTGCATGACACTTCCATTCCATACTCATATGGAATAATTTGGCTAAACATACTGTCCTCCCTTCACTCTTAGGTGTAGAATCTCTGTTCTGAATGATTGCGGTCACTTACTTTCTTAGACCATTTATTAAGTCAGGATGGCCGAGCGGTCTAAGGCGCTGCGTTCAGGTCGCAGTCCACTTCTGTGGGCGTGGGTTTGAATCCCACTTCTGACAGACTATTTTTGCTCAACCTGAGACACTTTTCACTTTCCCTTCAATTCATTAGTTATCTCAAATATTTCTGACCAACCAGTCTAGATACTGTATTAAGGTCTCCCTTTCACTATATGATAAGGAGTTTGAATCCTTTGTTTGAGAAGATGTAATTTCCCTTAGCAATAACTGATGCTGCATGACACTTCCATTCCATACTCATATGGAATAATTTGGCTAAACATACTGTCCTCCCTTCACTCTTAGGTGTATAATCTCTGTTCTGAATGATTGTGGTCACTTACTTTCTTAGACCAGTCATTTCCATTAAGTCAGGATGGCCGAGCGGTCTAAGGCGCTGCGTTCAGGTCGCAGTCCACTTCTGTGGGCGTGGGTTCGATGCCCACTTCTGACAGACTATTTTTGCTCAACCTGAAACACTTTTCACTTTCCCTTCAATTCATTACTTATCTCAAATATTTCCTGCAAACCAAGATGGTTCTTCTGCATGACCTTGGACATCCTCATTGATTAGACTAATTATTGCAATGAAGTCAGGATGACCAACCAGTCTAGATACTGTATTAAGGTCTCCCTTTCACTATATGATAAGGAGTTTGAATCCTTTGTTTGAGAGGATATATTTCCCTTAACAAGAAATGATGCTGCATGACACTTCCATTCCATACTGATATGGAATAATTTGGCTAGACATACTGCCCTCCCTTCACTCTTATGTGTAGAATCTCTGTTCTGAATGATTGCAGTCACTTACTTTCTTAGACCGGTCATTTCCATTAAGTCAGGATGGCAGAGGGGTCTTAGGCGCTGCGTTCAGGTCGCAGTCCACTACTGTGGGAGTGGGTTCGAATCCCACTTCTGACAGACTATTTTTGCTCAACCTGAGACACTTTTCACTTTCCCTTCAATTCATTAGTTATATTAAATATTTCTGACCAACCAGTCTAAATACTGTATTAAGGTCTCCCTTTCACTATATGATAAGGAGTTTGAATCCTTTGTTTGAGAGGATGTAATTTCCCTTAGCAATAACTGATGCTGCATGACACTTCCATTCCATACTCATATGGAATAATTTGGCTAAACATACTGTCCTCCCTTCACTCTTAGGTGTAGAATCTCTGTTCTGAATGATTGTGGTCACTTACTTTCTTAGACCAGTCATTTCCATCAAGTCAGGATGGCCGAGCGGTCTAAGGCGCTGCGTTCAGGTCGCAGTCCACTTCTGTGGGCGTGGGTTTGAATCCCACTTCTGACAGACTTTTTTTGCTCAACCTGAGACACTTTTCACTTTCCCTTCAATTCATTAGTTATCTCAAATATTTCCTGCAAAGCAAAATTGTTCTTCTGCATGACCTTGGACATCCTCATTGATTGGACTAATTATTGCAATTAAGTCAGGATGACCAACTAGTCTAGATACTGTTTTGAGGTCTCCCTTTTAATATATATTATGATAAGGAGTTTGAATCCTTTGTTTGAGAGGATGTAATTTTCCTTAGCAATAACTGATGCTGCATGACACTTCCATTCCATACTCATATGGAATAATTTGGCTAAACATGCTGTCCTCCCTTCACTCTTAGGTGTATAATCTCTGTTCTGAATGATTGCAGTCACTTACTTTCTTAGACCGGTCATTTCCATTAAGTCAGGATGGCAGAGGGGTCTAAGGCGCTGCGTTCAGGTCGCAGTCCACTTCTGTGGGCGTGGGTTTGAATCCCACTTCTGACAGACTATTTTTGCTCAACCTGAGACACTTTTCACTTTCCCTTCAATTCATTAGTTATATTAAATATTTCTGACCAACCAGTCTAAATACTGTATTAAGGTCTCCCTTTCACTATATGATAAGGAGTTTGAATCCTTTGTTTGAGAGGATGTAATTTCCCTTAGCAATAACTGATGCTGCATGACACTTCCATTCCATACTCATATGGAATAATTTGGCTAAACATACTGTCCTCCCTTCACTCTTAGGTGTAGAATCTCTGTTCTGAATGATTGTGGTCACTTACTTTCTTAGACCAGTCATTTCCATCAAGTCAGGATGGCCGAGCGGTCTAAGGCGCTGCGTTCAGGTCGCAGTCCACTTCTGTGGGCGTGGGTTTGAATCCCACTTCTGACAGACTATTTTTGCTCAACCTGAGACACTTTTCACTTTCCCTTCAATTCATTAGTTATCTCAAATATTTCCTGCAAAGCAAAATTGTTCTTCTGCATGACCTTGGACATAATCATTGATTGGACTAATTATTGCAATGAAGTCAGGATGACCAACCAGTCTAGAAACTGTATTGAGGTCTCCCTTTTACTATATATTATGATAAGGAGTTTGAATCCTTCTTTAGAGAGTATATAATTTCCCTGAACTAGAAATGATGCTGCATGACCCTTCCATTCCATACTGATAGGGAATAATTTGGCTAAACATGCTGTCCTCCCTTCACTCTTAGGTGTATAATCTCAGTTCTGAATGATTGCAGTCACTTACTTTCTTAGACCATTAATTTCCATTAAGTCAGGATGGCCGAGCGGTCTAAGGTCGCAGTCCACTTCTGTGGGCGTGGGTTCGAATCCCACTTCTGACAGACTGTTTTTGCTCAACCTGAAACACTTTTCACTTTCCCTTCAATTCATTAGTTATCTCAAATATTTCCTGCAAAGCAAAATGGTTTTTCTGCATGACCTTGTACATCCTCATTGATTGGACTAATTATTGCAATGAAGTCAGGATGACCAACCAGTCTAGATACTGTATTAAGGTCTCCCTTTCACTATATGATAAGGATTTTGAATCCTTTGTTTGAGAGGATATATTTCCCTTAACAAGAAATGATGCTGCATGACACTTCCATTCCATACTGATATGGAATAATTTGGCTAGACATACTGCCCTCCCTTCACTCTTAGGTGTAGAATCTCTGTTCTGAATGATTGCGGTCACTTACTTTCTTAGACCAGTCATTTCCATTAAGTCAGGATGGCCGAGCGGTCTAAGGCGCTGCGTTCAGGTCGCAGTCCACTTCTGTGGGCGTAGGTTCGAATCCCACTTCTGACAGACTATTTTTGCTCAACCTGAAACACTTTTCACTTTCCCTTCAATTCATTACTTATCTCAAATATTTCCTGCAAACCAAAATGGTTCTTCTGCATGACCTTGGACATCCTCATTGATTGGACTAATTATTGCAATGAAGTCAGGATGACCAACCAGTCTAGATACTATATTAAGGTCTCCCTTTCACTATATGATAAGGATTTTGAATCCTTTGTTTGAGAGGATATATTTCCCTTAACAAGAAATGATGCTGCATGACACTTCCATTCCATACTGATATGGAATAATTTGGCTAGACATACTGCCCTCCCTTCACTCTTATGTGTAGAATCTCTGTTCTGAATGATTGCAGTCACTTACTTTCTTAGACCGGTCATTTGCATTAAGTCAGGATGGCAGAGGGGTCTTAGGCGCTGCGTTCAGGTCGCAGTCCACTACTGTGGGAGTGGGTTCGAATCCCACTTCTGACAGACTATTTTTGCTCAACCTGAAACACTTTTCACTTTCCCTTCAATTCATTAGTTATCTCAAATATTTCCTGCAAAGCAAAATGGTTCTTCTGCATGACCTTGGACATCCTCATTGATTGGACTAATTATTGCAATTAAGTCAGGATGACCAACTAGTCTAGATACTGTTTTGAGGTCTCCCTTTTACTATATATTATGATAAGGAGTTTGAATCCTTTGTTTGAGAGGATGTAATTTTCCTTAGCAATAACTGATGCTGCATGACACTTCCATTCCATACTCATATGGAATAATTTGGCTAAACATGCTGTCCTCCCTTCACTCTTAGGTGTATAATCTCTGTTCTGAATGATTGCAGTCACTTACTTTCTTAGACCGGTCATTTCCATTAAGTCAGGATGGCAGAGGGGTCTAAGGCGCTGCGTTCAGGTCGCAGTCCACTTCTGTGGGCGTGGGTTTGAATCCCACTTCTGACAGACTATTTTTGCTCAACCTGAGACACTTTTCACTTTCCCTTCAATTCATTAGTTATATTAAATATTTCTGACAAACCAGTCTAAATACTGTATTAAGGTCTCCCTTTCACTATATGATAAGGAGTTTGAATCCTTTGTTTGAGAGGATGTAATTTCCCTTAGCAATAACTGATGCTGCATGACACTTCCATTCCATACTCATATGGAATAATTTGGCTAAACATACTGTCCTCCCTTCACTCTTAGGTGTAGAATCTCTGTTCTGAATGATTGTGGTCACTTACTTTCTTAGACCAGTCATTTCCATCAAGTCAGGATGGCCGAGCGGTCTAAGGCGCTGCGTTCAGGTCGCAGTCCACTTCTGTGGGCGTGGGTTCGAATCCCACTTCTGACAGACTATTTTTGCTCAACCTGAGACACTTTTCACTTTCCCTTCAATTCATTAGTTATCTCAAATATTTCCTGCAAAGCAAAATTGTTCTTCTGCATGACCTTGGACATAATCATTGATTGGACTAATTATTGCAATGAAGTCAGGATGACCAACCAGTCTAGAAACTGTATTGAGGTCTCCCTTTTACTATATATTATGATAAGGAGTTTGAATCCTTCTTTAGAGAGTATATAATTTCCCTGAACTAGAAATGATGCTGCATGACCCTTCCATTCCATACTGATAGGGAATAATTTGGCTAAACATACTGCTCTCCGTTCACTCTTAGGTGTAGAATCTCAGTTCTGAATGATTGCGGTCACTTACTTTCTTAGACCATTAATTTCCATTAAGTCAGGATGGCCGAGCGGTCTAAGGTCGCAGTCCACTTCTGTGGGCGTGGGTTCGAATCCCACTTCTGACAGACTATTTTTTCTCAACCTGAAACACTTTTCACTTTCCCTTCAATTCATTAGTTATCTCAAATATTTCCTGCAAAGCAAAATGGTTTTTCTGCATGACCTTGTACATCCTCATTGATTGGACTAATTATTGCAATGAAGTCAGGATGACCAACCAGTCTAGATACTGTATTAAGGTCTCCCTTTCACTATATGATAAGGATTTTGAATCCTTTGTTTGAGAGGATATATTTCCCTTAACAAGAAATGATGCTGCATGACACTTCCATTCCATACTGATATGGAATAATTTGGCTAGACATACTGCCCTCCCTTCACTCTTAGGTGTAGAATCTCTGTTCTGAATGATTGCGGTCACTTACTTTCTTAGACCAGTCATTTCCATTAAGTCAGGATGGCCGAGCGGTCTAAGGCGCTGCGTTCAGGTCGCAGTCCACTTCTGTGGGCGTGGGTTCGAATCCCACTTCTGACAGACTATTTTTGCTCAACCTGAAACACTTTTCACTTTCCCTTCAATTCATTACTTATCTCAAATATTTCCTGCAAAGCAAAATGGTTCTTCTGCATGACCTTGGACATCCTCATT
This sequence comes from Alentia gelatinosa, assembly GCA_950022655.1. Lineage (NCBI taxonomy): Eukaryota > Metazoa > Annelida > Polychaeta > Phyllodocida > Polynoidae > Alentia > Alentia gelatinosa. The sequence continues at coordinate 77,728,654 of OX465579.1, read as the reverse complement.
GATTGGACTAATTATTGCAATGAAGTCAGGATGACCAACCAGTCTAGATACTGTATTAAGGTCTCCCTTTCACTATATGATAAGGATTTTGAATCCTTTGTCTGAGAGGATATATTTCCCTTAACGAGAAATGATGCTGCATGACACTTCCATTCCATACTGATATGGAATAATTTGGCGAAACATACTGCCCTCCCTTCACTCTTATGTGTAGAATCTCTGTTCTGAATGATTGCAGTCACTTACTTTCTTAGACCGGTCATTTCCATTAAGTCAGGATGGCAGAGGGGTCTAAGGCGCTGCGTTCAGGTCGCAGTCCACTTCTGTGGGCGTGGGTTTGAATCCCACTTCTGACAGACTATTTTTGCTCAACCTGAGACACTTTTCACTTTCCCTTCAATTCATTAGTTATCTCAAATATTTCTGACCAACCAGTCTAGATACTGTATTAAGGTCTCCCTTTCACTATATGATAAGGAGTTTGAATCCTTTGTTTGAGAGGATGTAATTTCCCTTAGCAATAACTGATGCTGCATGACACTTCCATTCCATACTCATATGGAATAATTTGGCAAAACATACTGTCCTCCCTTTACTCTTAGGTGTAGAATCTCTGTTCTGAATGATTGTGGTCACTTACTTTCTTTGACCAGTCATTTCCATCAAGTCAGGATGGCCGAGCGGTCTAAGGCGCTGCGTTCAGGTCGCAGTCCACTTCTGTGGGCGTGGGTTCGAATCCCACTTCTGACAGACTATTTTTGCTCAACCTGAGACACTTTTCACTTTCCCTTCAATTCATTAGTTATCTCAAATATTTCCTGCAAAGCAAAATTGTTCTTCTGCATGACCTTGGACATAATCATTGATTGGACTAATTATTGCAATGAAGTCAGGATGACCAACCAGTCTAGAAACTGTATTGAGGTCTCCCTTTTACTATATATTATGATAAGGAGTTTGAATCCTTCTTTAGAGAGTATATAATTTCCCTGAACTAGAAATGATGCTGCATGACCCTTCCATTCCATACTGATAGGGAATAATTTGGCTAAACATACTGCTCTCCGTTCACTCTTAGGTGTAGAATCTCAGTTCTGAATGATTGCGGTCACTTACTTTCTTAGACCATTAATTTCCATTAAGTCAGGATGGCCGAGCGGTCTAAGGTCGCAGTCCACTTCTGTGGGCGTGGGTTCGAATCCCACTTCTGACAGACTATTTTTGCTCAACCTGAAACACTTTTCACTTTCCCTTCAATTCATTAGTTATCTCAAATATTTCCTGCAAAGCAAAATGGTTTTTCTGCATGACCTTGGACATCCTCATTGATTGGACTAATTATTGCAATGAAGTCAGGATGACCAACCAGTCTAGATACTGTATTGAGGTCTCCCTTTTACTATATATTATGAAAAGGAGTTTGAATCCTTTGTTTGAGAGGATATATTTCCCTTAACAAGAAATGATGCTGCATGACACTTCCATTCCATACTGATATGGAATAATTTGGCGAAACATACTGCCCTCCCTTCACTCTTATGTGTAGAATCTCTGTTCTGAATGATTGCAGTCACTTACTTTATTAGACCGGTCATTTCCATTAAGTCAGGATGGCCGAGCGGTCTAAGGCGCTGCGTTCAGGTCGCAGTCCACTTCTGTGGGCGTGGGTTCGATGCCCACTTCTGACAGACTATTTTTGCTCAACCTGAAACACTTTTCACTTTCCCTTCAATTCATTACTTATCTCAAATATTTCCTGCAAAGCAAAATGGTTTTTCTGCATGACCTTGGACATCCTCATTGATTGGACTAATTATTGCAATGAAGTCAGGATGACCAACCAGTCTAGATACTGTATTAAGGTCTCCCTTTTACTATATATTATGATAAGGAGTTTGAATCCTGTGTTTGAGAGGATATAATTACCTTGACAAGAAATGATGCTGCATGACACTTCCATTCCATACTCATATGGAATAATTTGGCGAAACATACTGCCCTCTTTATTCTCAGGTGTATTATCTTTGTTCTGAATGATTGCGGCCACTTACTTTCTTAGACCAGTCATTTCCATTAAGTCAGGATGGCCGAGCGGTCTAAGGCGCTGCGTTCAGGTCGCAGTCCACTTCTGTGGGCGTGGGTTCGAATCCCACTTCTGACAGACTATTTTTGCTCAACCTGAAACACTTTTCACTTTCCCTTCTATTCATTAGTTATCTTAAATATTTCCTGCAAAGCAAAATGGTTCTTCTGCATGACCTTGGACATAATCATTGATAGGACTAATTATTGCAATGAAGTCAGGATGACCAACCAGTCTAGATACTGTATTAAGGTCTCCCTTTCACTATATGATAAGGATTTTGAATCCTTTGTTTGAGAGGATATATTTCCCTTAACAAGAAATGATGCTGCATGACACTTTTATTCCATACTGATATGGAATAATTTGGCTAGACATACTGCCCTCCCTTCACTCTTAGGTGTAGAATCTCTGTTCTGAATGATTGCGGCCACTTACTTTCTTAGATCAGTCATTTCCATTAAGTCAGGATGGCCGAGCGGTCTAAGGCGCTGCGTTCAGGTCGCAGGCCACTTCTGTGGGCGTGGGTTCGAATCCCACTTCTGACAGACTATTTTTGCTCAACCTGAAGCACTTTTCACTTTCCCTTCAATTCATTACTTATCTCAAATATTTCCTGCAAAGCAAAATGGTTCTTCTGCATGACCTTGGACATCCTCATTGATTGGACTAATTATTGCAATTAAGTCAGGATGACCAACCAGTCTAGATACTGTATTAAGGTCTCCCTTTCACTATATGATAAGGATTTTGAATCCTTTGTCTGAGAGGATATATTTCCCTTAACGAAAAATGATGCTGCATGACACTTCCATTCCATACTGATATGGAATAATTTGGCGAAACATACTGCCCTCCCTTCACTCTTAGGTGTAGAATCTCTGTTCTGAATGATTGCGGTCACTTATTTTCTTAGACCAGTATTCCATTAAGTCAGGATGGCCGAGCGGTCTAAGGCGCTGCGTTCAGGTCGCAGTCCACTTCTGTGGGCGTGGGTTCGAATCCCACTTCTGACAGACTATTTTTGCTCAACCTGAAACACTTTTCACTTTCCCTTCAATTCATTACTTATCTCAAATATTTCCTGCAAAGCAAAATGGTTCTTCTGCATGACCTTGGACATCTTCAATGAAGTCAGGATGAACAACCAGTCTAGATACTGTATTAAGGTCTCCCTTTCACTATATGATAAGGAGTTTGAATCCTTTGTTTGAGGGGATATAATTTCCCTTAACAAGAAATGCTGCTGCATGACACTTCCATTCCATACTGATATGGAAAAATTTGGCTAAACATACTGTCCTCCCTTCCCTATTAGGTGTAGAATCTCTGTTCTGAATGATTGTGGTCACTTACTTTCTTAGACCAGTCATTTCCATCAAGTCAGGATGGCCGAGCGGTCTAAGGCGCTGCGTTCAGGTCGCAGTCCACTTCTGTGGGCGTGGGTTCGAATCCCACTTCTGACAGACTATTTTTGCTCAACCTGTGACACTTTTCACTTTCCCTTCAATTCATTAGTTATCTCAAATATTTCCTGCAAAGCAAAATTGTTCTTCTGCATGACCTTGGACATAATCATTGATTGGACTAATTATTGCAATGAAGTCAGGATGACCAACCAGTCTAGAAACTGTATTGAGGTCTCCCTTTTACTATATATTATGATAAGGAGTTTGAATCCTTCTTTAGAGAGTATATAATTTCCCTGAACTAGAAATGATGCTGCATGACCCTTCCATTCCATACTGATAGGGAATAATTTGGCTAAACATACTGCTCTCCGTTCACTCTTAGGTGTAGAATCTCAGTTCTGAATGATTGCGGTCACTTACTTTCTTAGACCATTAATTTCGATTAAGTCAGGATGGCCGAGCGGTCTAAGGTCGCAGTCCACTTCTGTGGGCGTGGGTTCGAATCCCACTTCTGACAGACTATTTTTGTTCAACCTGAAACACTTTTCACTTTCCCTTCAATTCATTAGTTATCTCAAATATTTCCTGCAAAGCAAAATGGTTTTTCTGCATGACCTTGGACATCCTCATTGATTGGACTAATTATTGCAATGAAGTCAGGATGACCAACCAGTCTAGATACTGTATTAAGGTCTCCCTTTCACTATATGATAAGGATTTTAAATCCTTTGTTTGAGAGGATATATTTCCCTTAACAAGAAATGATGCTGCATGACACTTCCATTCCATACTGATATGGAATAATTTGGCTAGACATACTGCCCTCCCTTCACTCTTAAGTGTAGAATCTCTGTTCTGAATGATTGCGGTCACTTACTTTCTTAGACCAGTCATTTCCATTAAGTCAGGATGGCCGAGCGGTCTAAGGCGCTGCGTTCAGGTCGCAGTCCACTTCTGTGGGCGTGGGTTCGAATCCCACTTCTGACAGACTATTTTTGCTCAACCTGAAACACTTTTCACTTTCCCTTCAATTCATTAGTTATCTCAAATATTTCCTGCAAAGCAAAATGGTTCTTCTGCATGACCTTGGACATCCTCATTGATTGGACTAATTATTGCAATGAAGTCAGGATGACCAACCAGTCTAGATACTGTATTAAGGTCTCCCTTTCACTATATGATAAGGATTTTGAATCCTTTGTCTGAGAGGATATATTTCCCTTAACGAGAAATGATGCTGCATGACACTTCCATTCCATACTGATATGGAATAATTTGGCTAGACATACTGCCCTCCCTTCACTCTTATGTGTAGAATCTCTGTTCTGAATGATTGCAGTCACTTACTTTCTTAGACCGGTCATTTCCATTAAGTCAGGATGGCCGAGTGGTCTAAGGCGCTGCGTTCAGGTCGCAGTCCACTTCTGTGGGCGTGGGTTCGATGCCCACTTCTGACAGACTATTTTTGCTCAACCTGAAACACTTTTCACTTTCCCTTCAATTCATTACTTATCTCAAATATTTCCTGCAAAGCAAAATGGTTTTTCTGCATGACCTTGGACATCCTCATTGATTGGACTAATTATTGCAATGAAGTCAGGATGACCAACCAGTCTAGATACTGTATTAAGGTCTCCCTTTTACTATATATTATGATAAGGAGTTTGAATCCTGTGTTTGAGAGGATATAATTACCTTGACAAGAAATGATGCTGCATGACACTTCCATTCCATACTCATATGGAATAATTTGGCGAAACATACTGCCCTCTTTATTCTTAGGTGTATTATCTTTGTTCTGAATGATTGCGGCCACTTACTTTCTTAGACCAGTCATTTCCATTAAGTCAGGATGGCCGAGCGGTCTAAGGCGCTGCGTTCAGGTCGCAGTCCACTTCTGTGGGCGTGGGTTCGAATCCCACTTCTGACAGACTATTTTTGCTCAACCTGAAACACTTTTCACTTTCCCTTCTATTCATTAGTTATCTTAAATATTTCCTGCAAAGCAAAATGGTTCTTCTGCATGACCTTGGACATAATCATTGATTGGACTAATTATTGCAATGAAGTCAGGATGACCAACCAGTCTAGATACTGTATTAAGGTCTCCCTTTCACTATATGATAAGGATTTTGAATCCTTTGTTTGAGAGGATATATTTCCCTTAACAAGAAATGATGCTGCATTACACTTTTATTCCATACTGATATGGAATAATTTGGCTAGACATACTGCCCTCCCTTCACTCTTAGGTGTAGAATCTCTGTTCTGAATGATTGCGGCCACTTACTTTCTTAGACCAGTCATTTCCATTAAGTCAGGATGGCCGAGCGGTCTAAGGCGCTGCGTTCAGGTCGCAGTCCACTTCTGTGGGCATGGGTTCGAATCCCACTTCTGACAGACTATTTTTGCTCAACCTGAAGCACTTTTCACTTTCCCTTCAATTCATTACTTATCTCAAATATTTCCTGCAAAGCAAAATGGTTCTTCTGCATGACCTTGGACATCCTCATTGATTGGACTAATTATTGCAATTAAGTCAGGATGACCAACCAGTCTAGATACTGTATTAAGGTCTCCCTTTCACTATATGATAAGGATTTTGAATCCTTTGTCTGAGAGGATATATTTCCCTTAACGAGAAATGATGCTGCATGACACTTCCATTCCATACTGATATGGAATAATTTGGCGAAACATACTGCCCTCCCTTCACTCTTAGGTGTAGAATCTCTGTTCTGAATGATTGCGGTCACTTATTTTCTTAGACCAGTCATTTCCATTAAGTCAGGATGGCCGAGCGGTCTAAGGCGCTGCGTTCAGGTCGCAGTCCACTTCTGTGGGCGTGGGTTCGATGCCCACTTCTGACAGACTATTTTTGCTCAACCTGAAACACTTTTCACTTTCCCTTCAATTCATTACTTATCTCAAATATTTCCTGCAAAGCAAAATGGTTCTTCTGCATGACCTTGGACATCTTCAATGAAGTCAGTATGAACAACCAGTCTAGATACTGTATTAAGGTCTCCCTTTCACTATATGATAAGGAGTTTGAATCCTTTGTTTGAGGGGATATAATTTCCCTTAACAAGAAATGCTGCTGCATGACACTTCCATTCCATACTGATATGGAAAAATTTGGCTAAACATACTGTCCTCCCTTCACTCTTAGGTGTAGAATCTCTGTTCTGAATGATTGCGGTCACTTACTTTCTTAGACCAGTCATTTCCATTAAGTCAGGATGGCCGAGCGGTCTAAGGCGCTGCGTTCAGGTCGCAGTCCATTTCTGTGGGCGTGGGTTCGAATCCCACTTCTGACAGACTATTTTTGCTCAACCTGAAACACTTTTCACTTTCCCTTCTGTTCATTAGTTATCTCAAATATTTCCTGCAAAGCAAAATGGTTCTTCTGCATGACCTTGGACATCCTCATTGATTGGACTAATTATTGCAATGAAGTCAGGATGACCAACCAGTCTAGATACTGTATTGAGGTCTCCCTTTTACTAAATGATAAGGAATTTGAATCCTACCTTTTGAGAGGATATAATTTCCCTGAACAATAAATGCTGCTGCATGACACTTCCAATCCATACTGATATGGAATAATTTGGTGAAACATACTGCCCTTCCTTCACTCTTAGGTGTAGAATCTCTGTTCTGAATGATTGCGGTCACTTACTTTCTTAGACCAGTCATTTCCATTAAGTCAGGATGGCCGAGCGGTCTAAGGCGCTGCGTTCAGGTCGCAGTCCACTTCTGTGGGCGTGGGTTCGAATCCCACTTCTGACAGACTATTTTTGCTCAACCTGAAACACTTTTCACTTTCCCTTCAATTCATTACTTATCTCAAATATTTCCTGCAAAGCAAAATGGTTCTTCTGCATGACCTTGGACATCTTCAATGAAGTCAGGATGACCAACCAGTCTAGATACTTTATTGAGGTCTCCCTTTTACTATATGATAAGGAATTTGAATCCTACCTTTTGAGAGGATAAAATTTCCCTGAACAATAAATGCTGCTGCATGACACTTCCAGTCCATACTGATATGGAATAATTTGGTGAAACATACTGCCCTTCCTTCACTCTTAGGTGTAGAATCTCTGTTCTGAATGATTGCGGTCACTTACTTTCTTAGACCAGTCATTTCCATTAAGTCAGGATGGCCGAGCGGTCTAAGGCGCTGCGTTCAGGTCGCAGTCCACATCTGTGGGCGTGGGTTCAAATCCCACTTCTGACAGACTATTTTTGCTCAACCTGAAACACTTTTCACTTTCCCTTCAATTCATTAGTTATCTCAAATATTTCCTGCAAAGCAAAATGGTTCTTCTGCATGACCTTGGACATCTTCAATGAAGTCAGGATGAACAACCAGTCTAGATACTGTATTAAGGTCTCCCTTTCACTATATGATAAGGAGTTTGAATCCTTTGTTTAAGGGCATATAATTTGCCTTAACAAGAAATGCTGCTGCACGACACTTCCATTCCATACTGATATGGAATAATTTGGCTAGAGATACTGCCCTCACTGTACTCTTATGTGTATAATCTCTGTTCTGAATGATTGCAGTCACTTACTTTCTTCGACCAGTCATTTCCATTAAGTCAGGATGGCCGAGCGGTCTAAGGCGCTGCGTTCAGGTCGCAGTCCACTTCTGTGGGCGTGGGTTCGAATCCCACTTCTGACAGACTATTTTTGCTCAACCTGAAACACTTTTCACTTTCCCTTCAATTCATTAGTTATCTCAAATATTTCCTGCAAAGCAAAATGGTTTTTTCTGCATGACCTTGGACATCCTCATTGATTGGACTAATTATTGCAATGAAGTCAGGATGACCAACCAGTCTAGATACTGTATTAAGGTCTCCCTTTCACTATATGATAAGGAGTTTGAATCCTTTGTTTGAGAGGATGTAATTTCCCTTAGCAATAAATGATGCTGCATGACACTTCCATTCCATACTGATATGGAAAAATTTGGCGAAACATACTGCCCTCCCTTCACTCTTAGGTGTAGAATCTCTGTTCTGGATGATTGCGGTGACTTACTTTCTTAGACCAGTCATTTCCATTAAGTCAGGATGGCCGAGCGGTCTAAGGCGCTGCGTTCAGGTCGCAGTCCACTTCTGTGGGCGTGGGTTCGAATTCCACTTCTGACAGACTAATTTTTGCTCAACCTGAGACACTTTTCACTTTCCCTTCAGTTCGTTAGTTATCTCAAATATTTCCTGCAAAGCAAAATGGTTCTTCTGCATGACCTTGGACATCCTCATTGATTGGACTAATTATTGCAATGAAGTCAGGATGACCAACCAGTCTAGATACTGTATTGAGGTCTCCCTCTTACTATATTATAAGGAATTTGAATCCTACCTTTTGAGAGGATATAATTTCCCTGAACAATAAATGCTGCTGCATGACACTTCCAGTCCATACTGATATGGAATAATTTGGTGAAACATACTGCCCTTCCTTCACTCTTAGGTGTAGAATCTCCGTTCTGAATGATTGCGGTCACTTACTTTCTTAGACCAGTCATTTCCATTAAGTCAGGATGGCTGAGCGGTCTAAGGCGCTGCCTTCAGGTCGCAGTCCACTTCTGTGGGCGTGGGATCGAATCCCACCTTTGACACACTATTTTTGCTCAGCCTGAAACACTTTTCACTTTCCCTTCAATTCATTAGTTATCTCAAATATTTCCTGCAAAGCAAAATGGTTCTTCTGCATGACCTTGGACATCTTCAATGAAGTCAGGATGAACAACCAGTCTAGATACTGTATTAAGGTCTCCCTTTCACTATATATTATGATAAGGAGTTTGAATCCTTTGTTTGAGAGGATATAATTTCCCTTGACAAGAAATGATGCTGCATGACACTTCCAGTCCATACTGATATGGAATAATTTTGCTAGACATACTGCCCTCCCTTCACTCTTATGTGTAGAATCTCTGTTCTGAATGATTGCAGTCACTTACTTTCTTAGACCAGTCATTTCCATTAAGTCAGGATGACCGAGCGGTCTAAGGCGCTGCGTTCAGGTCGCAGTCCACTTCTGTGGGCGTGGGTTCGAATCCCTCTTCTGACAGACTATTTTTGCTCAACCTGAAACACTTTTCACTTTCCCTTCAATTCATTAGTTATCTCAAATATTTCCTGCAAAGCAAAATGGTTTTTCTGCATGACCTTGGACATCCTCATTGATTGGACTAATTATTGCAATGAAGTCGGGATGACCAACCAGTCTAGATACTGTATTAAGGTCTCCCTTTCAGTATATGATAAGGAGTTTGAATCCTTTGTTTGAGAGGATGTAATTTACCTTAGCAATAAATGATGCTGCATGACACTTCCATTCCATACTGATATGGAATAATTTGGCGAAACATACTGCCCTCCCTTCACTCTTAGGTGTAGAATCTCTGTTCTGAATGATTGCGGTGACTTACTTTCTTAGACCAGTCATTTCCATTAAGTCAGGATGGCCGATCGGTCTAAGGCGCTGCGTGCAGGTCACAGTCCACTTCTGATGGCGTTGGTACAAATCCCACTTCTGACAGACTATTTTTGCTCAACCTGAAACACTTTTCACTTTCCCTTCAATTCATTACTTATCTCAAATATTTCCTGCAAAGCAAAATGGTTTTTCTGCATGACCTTGGACATCCTCATTGATTGGACTAATTATTGCAATGAAGTCGGGATGACCAACCAGTCTAGATACTGTATTAAGGTCTCCCTTTCAGTATATGATAAGGAGTTTGAATCCTTTGTTTGAGAGGATGTAATTTACCTTAGCAATAAATGATGCTGCATGACACTTCCTTTCCATACTGATATGGAATAATTTGGCGAAACATACTGCCCTCCCTTCACTCTTAGGTGTAGAATCTCTGTTCTGAATGATTGCGGTGACTTACTTTCTTAGACCAGTCATTTCCATTAAGTCAGGATGGCCGATCGGTCTAAGGCGCTGCGTGCAGGTCACAGTCCACTTCTGATGGCGTTGGTACAAATCCCACTTCTGACAGACTATTTTTGCTCAACCTGAAACACTTTTCACTTTCCCTTCAATTCATTACTTATCTCAAATATTTCCTGCAAAGCAAAATGGTTCTTCTGCATGACCTTGGACATCCTCATTGATTGGACTAATTATTGCAATGAAGTCAGGATGACCAACCAGTCTAGATACTGTATTAAGGTCTCCCTTTTACTATATATTATGATAAGGAGTTTGAATCCTTTGTTTGAGAGGATATATTTCCCTTAACAAGAAATGATGCTGCATGACACTTCCATTCCATACTGATATGGAATAATTTGGCGAAACATACTGCCCTCCCTTCACTCTTATGTGTAGAATCTCTGTTCTGAATGATTGCAGTCACTTACTTTATTAGACCGGTCATTTCCATTAAGTCAGGATGGCCGAGCGGTCTAAGGCGCTGCGTTCAGGTCGCAGTCCACTTCTGTGGGCGTGGGTTCGATGCCCACTTCTGACAGACTATTTTTGCTCAACCTGAAACACTTTTCACTTTCCCTTCAATTCATTACTTATCTCAAATATTTCCTGCAAAGCAAAATGGTTTTTCTGCATGACCTTGGACATCCTCATTGATTGGACTAATTATTGCAATGAAGTCAGGATGACCAACCAGTCTAGATACTGTATTAAGGTCTCCCTTTTACTATATATTATGATAAGGAGTTTGAATCCTGTGTTTGAGAGGATATAATTACCTTGACAAGAAATGATGCTGCATGACACTTCCATTCCATACTCATATGGAATAATTTGGCGAAACATACTGCCCTCTTTATTCTTAGGTGTATTATCTTTGTTCTGAATGATTGCGGCCACTTACTTTCTTAGACCAGTCATTTCCATTAAGTCAGGATGGCCGAGCGGTCTAAGGCGCTGCGTTCAGGTCGCAGTCCACTTCTGTGGGCGTGGGTTCGAATCCCACTTCTGACAGACTATTTTTGCTCAACCTGAAACACTTTTCACTTTCCCTTCTATTCATTAGTTATCTTAAATATTTCCTGCAAAGCAAAATGGTTCTTCTGCATGACCTTGGACATAATCATTGATTGGACTAATTATTGCAATGAAGTCAGGATGACCAACCAGTCTAGATACTGTATTAAGGTCTCCCTTTCACTATATGATAAGGATTTTGAATCCTTTGTTTGAGAGGATATATTTCCCTTAACAAGAAATGATGCTGCATGACACTTTTATTCCATACTGATATGGAATAATTTGGCTAGACATACTGCCCTCCCTTCACTCTTAGGTGTAGAATCTCTGTTCTGAATGATTGCGGCCACTTACTTTCTTAGATCAGTCATTTCCATTAAGTCAGGATGGCCGAGCGGTCTAAGGCTCTGCGTTCAGGTCGCAGGCCACTTCTGTGGGCGTGGGTTCGAATCCCACTTCTGACAGACTATTTTTGCTCAACCTGAAACACTTTTCACTTTCCCTTCAATTCATTACTTATCTCAAATATTTCCTGCAAAGCAAAATGGTTCTTCTGCATGACCTTGGACATCCTCATTGATTGGACTAATTATTGCAATTAAGTCAGGATGACCAACCAGTCTAGATACTGTATTAAGGTCTCCCTTTCACTATATGATAAGGATTTTGAATCCTTTGTCTGAGAGGATATATTTCCCTTAACGAGAAATGATGCTGCATGACACTTCCATTCCATACTGATATGGAATAATTTGGCGAAACATACTGCCCTCCCTTCACTCTTAGGTGTAGAATCTCTGTTCTGAATGATTGCGGTCACTTATTTTCTTAGACCAGTCATTTCCATTAAGTCAGGATGGCCGAGCGGTCTAAGGCGCTGCGTTCAGGTCGCAGTCCACTTCTGTGGGCGTGGGTTCGAATCCCACTTCTGACAGACTATTTTTGCTCAACCTGAAACACTTTTCACTTTCCCTTCAATTCATTACTTATCTCAAATATTTCCTGCAAAGCAAAATGGTTCTTCTGCATGACCTTGGACATCTTCAATGAAGTCAGGATGAACAACCAGTCTAGATACTGTATTAAGGTCTCCCTTTCACTATATGATAAGGAGTTTGAATCCTTTGTTTGAGGGGATATAATTTCCCTTAACAAGAAATGCTGCTGCATGACACTTCCATTCCATACTGATATGGAAAAATTTGGCTAAACATACTGTCCTCCCTTCCCTATTAGGTGTAGAATCTCTGTTCTGAATGATTGTGGTCACTTACTTTCTTAGACAAGTCATTTCCATTAAGTCAGGATGGCCGAGCGGTCTAAGGCGCTGCGTTCAGGTCGCAGTCCACTTCTGTGGGCGTGGGTTCGATGCCCACTTCTGACAGACTATTTTTGCTCAACCTGAGACACTTTTCACTTTCCCTTCAATTCATTAGTTATCTCAAATATTTCCTGCAAAGCAAAATTGTTCTTCTGCATGACCTTGGACATAATCATTGATTGGACTAATTATTGCAATGAAGTCAGGATGACCAACCAGTCTAGAAACTGTATTGAGGTCTCCCTTTTACTATATATTATGATAAGGAGTTTGAATCCTTCTTTAGAGAGTATATAATTTCCCTGAACTAGAAATGATGCTGCATGACCCTTCCATTCCATACTGATAGGGAATAATTTGGCTAAACATACTGCTCTCCGTTCACTCTTAGGTGTAGAATCTCAGTTCTGAATGATTGCGGTCACTTACTTTCTTAGACCATTAATTTCCATTAAGTCAGGATGGCCGAGCGGTCTAAGGTCGCAGTCCACTTCTGTGGGCGTGGGTTCGAATCCCACTTCGGACAGACTATTTTTGCTCAACCTGAAACACTTTTCACTTTCCCTTCAATTCATTAGTTATCTCAAATATTTCCTGCAAAGCAAAATGGTTTTTCTGCATGACCTTGGACATCCTCATTGATTGGACTAATTATTGCAATGAAGTCAGGATGACCAACCAGTCTAGATACTGTATTAAGGTCTCCCTTTCACTATATGATAAGGATTTTGAATCCTTTGTTTGAGAGGATATATTTCCCTTAACAAGAAATGATGCTGCATGACACTTCCATTCCATACTGATATGGAATAATTTGGCTAGACATACTGCCCTCCCTTCACTCTTAAGTGTAGAATCTCTGTTCTGAATGATTGCGGTCACTTACTTTCTTAGACCAGTCATTTCCATTAAGTCAGGATGGCCGAGCGGTCTAAGGCGCTGCGTTCAGGTCGCAGTCCACTTCTGTGGGCGTGGGTTCGAATCCCACTTCTGACAGACTATTTTTGCTCAACCTGAAACACTTTTCACTTTCCCTTCAATTCATTAGTTATCTCAAATATTTCCTGCAAAGCAAAATGGTTCTTCTGCATGACCTTGGACATCCTCATTGATTGGACTAATTATTGCAATGAAGTCAGGATGACCAACCAGTCTAGATACTGTATTAAGGTCTCCCTTTCACTATATGATAAGGATTTTGAATCCTTTGTCTGAGAGGATATATTTCCCTTAACGAGAAATGATGCTGCATGACACTTCCATTCCATACTGATATGGAATAATTTGGCTAGACATACTGCCCTCCCTTCACTCTTATGTGTAGAATCTCTGTTCTGAATGATTGCAGTCACTTACTTTCTTAGACCGGTCATTTCCATTAAGTCAGGATGGCCGAGCGGTCTAAGGCGCTGCGTTCAGGTCGCAGTCCACTTCTGTGGGCGTGGGTTCGATGCCCACTTCTGACAGACTATTTTTGCTCAACCTGAAACACTTTTCACTTTCCCTTCAATTCATTACTTATCTCAAATATTTCCTGCAAAGCAAAATGGTTTTTCTGCATGACCTTGGACATCCTCATTGATTGGACTAATTATTGCAATTAAGTCAGGATGACCAACCAGTCTAGATACTGTATTAAGGTCTCCCTTTCACTATATGATAAGGATTTTGAATCCTTTGTTTGAGAGGATATATTTCCCTTAACAAGAAATGATGCTGCATGACACTTTTATTCCATACTGATATGGAATAATTTGGCTAGACATACTGCCCTCCCTTCACTCTTAGGTGTAGAATCTCTGTTCTGAATGATTGCGGTCACTTATTTTCTTAGACCAGTCATTTCCATTAAGTCAGGATGGCCGAGCGGTCTAAGGCGCTGCGTTCAGGTCGCAGTCCACTTCTGTGGGCGTGGGTTCGAATCCCACTTCTGACAGACTATTTTTGCTCAACCTGAAACACTTTTCACTTTCCCTTCAATTCATTACTTATCTCAAATATTTCCTGCAAAGCAAAATGGTTCTTCTGCATGACCTTGGACATCCTCATTGATTGGACTAATTATTGCAATGAAGTCAGGATGACCAACCAGTCTAGATACTGTATTAAGGTCTCCCTTTTACTATATATTATGATAAGGAGTTTGAATCCTTTGTTTGAGAGGATGTAATTTCCCTTAACAAGAAATGATGCTGCATGACACTTCTATTCCATACTGATAGGGAATAATTTGGCTAAACATACTGCTCTCTGTCACTCTTAGGTGTAGAATCTCAGTTCTGAATGATTGCGGGTCACTTGTTTTAGACCAGTCATTTCCATTAAGTCAGGATGGCCGAGCGGTCTATAATTTCCCTTAACAAAAATGATGCTGCATGAAACTTCCATTCCATAAATAAAGGTACCGGCCAAGTTTTGTACATAACAATGATCGGTCGTCAGCCTTTTTTGACAGGGTTAGATATACACAGGACTGAACATTGTATTTTATGTTTTATCTTCAACATGTTATAGATCTGGACGAGTGTGAGGCTGGACAGGAGAATCTGTGTGACTGGGCCTCCACCTGCGTCAACCTCCCCGGGTCCTATAGTTGCCCCTGTAGGCCGGGTTATGAGAGGGCTATAGAGGGTGCAAAATGTACAGGTAAGTATCTGCATGAAGCCATCCTTACACTGACTGAGTTTTTCGTATAGTCGGTCGTTGGTGGCCAATGATTGCACAGGTGTGTCTGAAAATAGGGGAGGCTGCTGTGTTTGCCTTGTTTCTGCTGCTTTTGACAGATCCACTCTAACAGAGCTGTCCTCAGAATACAATGATGATCACCGACGATTGTAATACCCTTTTCTTCTGTCGGTCGTTGACAAAGTCGTTTGATGGTGACCTCACTACATAATCTATGCACATTCATCTGTAGGCACATCTTTGCATGCCTTTTTCCATTCACCGACCTGGCGTCGGTAAAACCTAAATGTTGATTGGCGGTTCCCGACTGCAGATCTGTGACAAAAAGTTGGCTAATGGAAAATGGCTGATACTTAAGCGTTTGATCCACCAAACCTGAGCTAGGGCTGGAGAATGGAATTGTGGATGTCGGCCACCCTATAGCCGGCCTTAATCGCTAATCGGCTGAGATAATCGGCTTGATGGATAAGCAAATAATGTACCCACGGCCGGTCACGGCCAGACCTGTTCATCGCTGGCCCTCCTTGTATCTCCCAAAACCCCGTCGGTCGTAGCCTTCCGCTCATCTGGTGGTCATCGACTAACCCCTGGTGGCCCTAAATGCTACTGTTCTGCTGATCCACCAAACAGGCCGGCCGGCCAACCATCATATTTTGAGGGCCGACCCAACGGGCTGTCAAAATCGGCTGTAATTTTCCTAGCCAATGCTAGAGCAATGCCGAGAGCAATGCCGAGAGCAATGCCGGGAGCAACTCTGAGACTTTGGGGCGGCAGGCCTGCCGGCCTCAGCTAGGATCGTCGGGTGGACGGTAAAAACCAGCCGGCCGGCTGCCTATGAGAGTTGATTTGGTGGATCACACGCTTTAGCAGAGGAGCCTCATTATGTACAATAATATTTACACAGAATTAATGACAAAAGGAATATCATTTAGGGTGGATCAGTATGATGATGGGTACTGATCAATAAATTTCCTTGAATTGATTCACAAAATTAACTGGCTTCTGATACAAGCGGCTGTAATCTCCAGGGATCAGACACATACTAATATCTGATTGCACGCGAGGTTTTTATATAGAGTCTTGTCCGAGGAGACTACAACAGTTTCCTCTGAAACCAGTTAATATTGTATTCATCTACCACCGTTCGTCACTAATAATTACCATGCTCAAACATTTTGAAAGATTTAAAACTCGATTGATTGCCCGTGAGGTGGCACTTCTGGCAAAATGATGGTAAGTTGATATAGCCTCACATTATTATAATTATCTCGAGTTATATGATGATAAGAAAACCGTATACCTGTGTTTTGATTTTAATTTTACCTCACCCCTGTCCCCGGACCTTTAAACCTCGGTCTAACCTCGGGCATAGGGGTTCAGTAAAATAAAAATTTGGCCACAGGAATACAGTTTTCTGATAGTCTTATTAGCCTTCGTTCAATATTAAACAGACCCATGGATGTTAAGTATTCTACCCACAATAATGGGTAATAGTAACAAGGGTCTTACAATTGTCCTTGACAAGGTCTCGATTAGTAAAATGTTGCATCATTCACCAAAGACTCCTTGATGATTGGATGGTGAAAGGAATGTACGGCCTCATTAATGAATCAATAAATAAAAACATATCATTCCTGTTATCATTCCTGTTGGTGTCACATTGAAATATGGAAATGACAGTTGTTGTTTTTTTTGTTAAAGTTTTTATTGACAACTTCTGAATATTCATCAGATCTTCCTGTTGACAATGCCAGGCACAGATAAGTCGCAGAACAAACACAGTAGGTATTGGTGCTAGGATGTGATGAGATGTTGTGTAATGTTGGTGAAAGGTTGGTGAACAATTTCTGAAAGTAAAAATACAATTTTCAATGTACAAGCATATTTATACAATTTGTAAATTTTATAGCGTCCAGGTAGAGTTTTTATTTCTAATCCATTAGTTAATAAATATAGATTCACTCAGAGCGCACCTTATTCATATACTTACATGTTTCGTACCCTAACCTCTCGGCCTAGGGGGCATTCACGTGTATGTCCTGTATCACTCGCTTAAAGCTGGCAACAGAATCTAGTTTCTGAACATAATCATCTAGTTGATCCCAAGCCTTCGTACCTCTATGCATCGGGGACTTCTCATATTTGGCACTATGATGTCGGTATTGGGACAGTTTTATTTTATCCCCTTGCCTGGTATGGCGTCTAATAGTCTCATCTATGTTGGTGGGGTTCCTTGATTTTTCGTAGATTAACTTTAGAAACTGTAAGTCTCTCCTATCCCTTAGTGGACTAATTGAACAAAGCCTATGTAGGTCGTCAATAGGTGTACGTTTACGGTTGCTGCCCAGTACCGGTCTCAGGGCTCGATTTTGTGTTCGTTCCAATCTGGTTATATCAGTGAGAAGGGCTCTGTCCAGAACAAAAGTATTCTCATGAGCTCTGCTCAGGGGGAGTCATTGCCACCTCCGGTGTCCCCCTCTACCGCGCCTCCCGGGCGCCCCTCCTGCCCCCTCGCGGCTTTCTCACCCACCACGAGGTCACGAGGTACAGCCCGGTCCGTACCCCGGCCTCACTTCTCCTTCAACCTCGCTGCAGTACACACGTACTACAGTACTTTTTCGTTACTCTTGGCCACGTGCTCGTAGCCTCATACTCCACGAGTATAGGCCAGCACCCCATACACACGTTAAAGTATATCTACGAGTAAAGGAGAATGGGTCCTACGACCAGAAATACCCCCGTGCCCAGCACCACGAGGGCACCGGAGGTTTCTGCTCAGGTACAGTCGGAAGGAACGCAGAGAGGGAGCGAGGCGGCAAACGATCAGATCGAATCCGTCTCGGAGCGAGGATCAACGGTCAAGACGTCTCGTATGACCGCACTGGAGGCGAAGATGGACACCATGATGGTGATTCTAGCAGCGATGTCCAGACAACGGTCGCCCAGCCGGGTCTCGTACCACCCACTGACCGTGCGCGAAGCACGGACCCCGGCAGAAGATCGGACGCGGGAATGGGCCGAGGACCAGGCCTCGCGCCTCCCCGCCCCCCGGGCCCTTCGTGAACGTTACCTCCCGGAGGATCACCTGCAGCGAGAGATAGACCGAGAGGCGATGCGCCACGACCGTACGGCCGGTAAGACCCCTACTGACTTTCAATCTAAAGGTATATCGAAGCCGTACATGTATGTTGAGCGCGAGGGTCTGTACACCCTCGCGCAGAAACTCGAGGTCAGGGGCACCCTCGGACCTATGGAATACGTGGGTGCCTTCCTCGTGATGATGGAGGACCACAGAGCAGTCCCCGAGGAACACAGGAGGGATATGTACAGGCATTTATCGCAAGTATCCATTGATGCGCAGTCTCGACCGTGGGCCAGGGTCCGCCATTGGTCTGATTTTGTATTCGACCAAGTCGAGGCTGGGAGAATTTACTGGTCGGATCACGTGCGGATCTAGGATGAACGCGTGCGCCTGGCCATGACGGCTACGACCACCACGACCAACGGCCACGACGGTGGCAAGGCCGGGGGGCGGGAGCTCCCCTGCCGAGCCTACAACTCAGAGCAGGGGTGCCGCCAACGGAACGGGCATCAGGACGGAAACATCAAGTGGATTCACATATGCTCCTTCTGTGATTCCGTTGGCCGGATGTGCACGCACTCCATACACGTGTGCAACGGGAAGCTGATGTACGGTGGCGGGTATGAGAGTGCTGCCCAAACATCCGCACCCCCGACACACCGGATGCCGCACGCCGGACACTCACTCCGCACGAGTGATCCCCAACCGCTGAAACAACAGGCATCAAAAAACGGCCTGGACGCGTCCCGCGAGTGAGCGAGGCGCGTCGTAAACCCCCTGCCCTCAGGACTCCTGCACTCGGGGAGGGGGTACCAGGGAGCGAGTGCACGCAGGATGACGCAACACCCCACGTGACAACAACAACACGTGACACGCACGTGGGGGATGCGTGGCAATTGCTCGGCAATTGCCCCGGGAGGATGTGGACACCAGACTGGATATTGACTTCGCCGCTGTGAGGAAGGTATGCAAGACCGGGGTTCCCTCCCCCGGAGTCCGGACAGACCCCGAGAGGTTCGCCGGACATCGGCGGACTCACTGGCCCTCCTTCTCGGGCCCCGGGCCGCCGGGACACGCCTACATCTACGAGGAGGTGCGGCGCACGGGCCTACCCAACGCGCTCGCGGCGCACATCGACCTCCCCAAGGACTTGTGTATCCCGGCATGGGAGTGGTACCTCACGGGCCTCCCCGGGAGGGAGGAACTCCTGGGCTTCATCAGATACGGTTTTCCCCTGGGATACATTGGCCCCATCAGCGATACGAGGGGCATGCCCAATCATCCCAGTGCCACGGGATACCCTGATCAGATGGACAGTTTCATCAACAAGGAACGAGGGTTCAGCAACCTCCTAGGGCCGTAGGAGGCTCCCCCCTTTGAACCCTGGTGTCACGTGTCACCGTTGATGACACGCGAGAAAAGGGGCACCGACGACTGTCATGTCATTACCGACATGACGTACCCTAAAGACGACAGCATCAACAGTTTTGTGGTGAAGAATTCGGTGTACGGTGAGGAGAGGGAGCATGGCCTCCCGACCGTCGACAGTTTCGTCGGCCGCCTGGTGGCCTCGGGGCCCGGAAGTTATATGTGCTCGATCGACATCGCGAGGGCGTATAAAAACTTCTGGTGCGACCCCCTGGACTGGCCCCTCCTGTGTTTCGCGTGGAGGGACGGGTACTTCTGTGACACGGCGATGCCGTTTGGTGCCCGTGCCTCCTCGTACCACATGCAGTGTGTCGCGGAGGCCATCATCGCGATACTCGGCCAGAAGGGGGTCGAGGCCTGCATGTACCTTGACGACGTCATAATCCTCTCACCCAACAGAGAGAAATCCGAGGCCGACTTCCGGACGGCCCGAGAGCTGCTGACGGAACTCGGACTCCCCGAGGCCCGAGGTAAAGCCCAGCCCCCGAGCCAGGTCGTGACATGGCTTGGGATAGTCATCAACGCCGCCGAGATGTCACGAGAGGACAAGCTTCACGAGGTCCGAGAACACGTGAGGGCCTTGTCCATGAAGCGGTCTCTGACGAAACGCCAGCTTCAATCCGTCCTCGGGCGGGTACTACATGTGTCAAAGTGCATCAGGGCAGCACGCCCATTCGTCAGTAAACTCCTCGAGGCCCTCCGAGGCATGACTGGGTATTACCTGAACATTAACTCTGACATGAGGCAGGACCTCGGGTGGTTCCTGCACTTCGCCGAGGGATGGAATGGCCACGCCATTATACCGCGAGGACCCCCGACTAAGTGCCTCATCGTGGACGCATGTCTCTCGGGCATCGGGGGTACGGACGGCACCTATTGCTACTCCGGACAGGTCTGTCCGGTCAACGACCCGGTCGGCTGCATCGCTGAGCTGGAAGCCCTAAACACGGTGTTCGCGATGTGCACGTTCATCACAGACCGGGACAGAGGTTCTCGCGTGGAAGTCTACTGCGACAACATGGGGACTGTCCAGGCACTCACATTGGGGCGTGCCAGGAACCCCGTTCTGGCCGAGTGTGCCCGCCAAGCCTGGATGGTCCAAGCCAAAATGCAGGTAGACTTCATTTACACGCATGTGCCGGGAAAACTCAACACCGTCGCGGATGCACTCAGCCGGGCACACCTGACCTCGAGGGACTATGACACGGCTTCGATGTTCATGAATTTCCATTCCCTCCTCGAGGTCTTTCCCTGCACCCACGTGTGCTTTAACCCTGTTTTCCGTCTCGTCTGCAGATCCGGAGCTGCTCTTACTCCAGACGAGGGCATCTGCGCGGCTATGCGAGGCGCGTGCCCCCGGAACGGTCGCGAACCAGCGGAGCGCCGTCGCGACATACCTCGCATTCTGCCGGCGGATGCGTGCCGACGCCCAGAAACCCACTACCAGCTTCATCACGGCGTACCTCGAATACGTCTCGGACCACGCCCCCTCCCCGGCGACGGTCGCGAATCACCTATCCCACGTGCGGTCGCACCTGCGACTGACGGGAGGGGACGTCGCGCCGACAGAGGACTACCGAGTGAAGCGCGCCCTGGAGGCGATGAGGCGCAACAAGTCATACGTCCCAAACATCAAGCCTCCGGTCCCCATGGAGGTCCTCAGGGCAGCCCTCGCGGCCCTTACACCCTCGCCGACCCACCTGGTGCTGCGGGCTGGGATACTCATCATATACTACGCGGCACTGCGGCAGAGCGAGGTCGCCCCACCGTCAGCCGCCAAGTTCGACCCTGCGCGACACCTGTCGCGCCGCGACGTGGTGGTCACGCCGACGCAAGTTACCGTCCGCATCAAGGCGGCCAAGAATCTACAACTGGTGGGGGAGGAAAAGACTGTGGTCATCCAGGCGTCCCCCGAGGTCGCGGCATGCCCGGTACGCGCTATCACCGATATGATCGCGGCCGTCCCCACGACCAGCCCCGAGGCCCCGTTCCTTACCCTAGCGGCCGGGGACGTGGTCACCACAAGACTTCTCACCCGAGAATGGAAGGCTCTACTGAAGGCAGCAGGCCAGCCTTCCACGTACACTCTCCACAGCCTGCGTAAGGCCGCCGCAACTCAGGCATACCAGGCGGGCCTGCCTGAGTTGTCCATCCAGCGCTACGGCGGCTGGAAATCCAATGCCCACCGGGCATACATCAAGGCCAACGACGCCAAGGCCGTCAATCGGGCCTTGATCCAGTCACTACACAAAGACTAAAAACATTTCCCACCCCCCCTCTCCGTATCTTGCCTTTTTTGGCTTTTTATTATTTATACAATTACCTGTATTGTATTTCATACAATTATCATGTGTATTGTATTTCATATTTTACTTTTCATAATTGACTTATATTCTACCGGTCAATTATCATTTACTTACCTTCATATTATCTTATCATTAATATGCTCGTCCAGTAAGGTCGACATAATTTTACTTACTATTATTCCATCAAATTAAATAAAATTTTATTCTCCCAAGCCACTGCTTGTCTACTTTTATCTGGGGGTAGGGTAATGCTACAGTATTCCATGATAGGTCTGATTGATTTGGTATAAATTTCAAGTGCCACTTCGTATCCAATAGATTTTCGTATTTTTCCCAGTTTGAACAATCTATTATTAGTCGATTTCACTATTTTGTTGATATGGCTCATGAAATTCAGGTGACTATCTGCCAGAACACCCAGATAGTTATAAGACTCTTTACTAGTTACCTCTATATCCCCACACTTTAGAGCAAGATTTGGAAGATACCTTTTCCTTGTGGATGCCGAATACCATACCGCACACATTTTACTAACATTTATTTGTAACCCGTTAACCTGACACCAGTCATAAACCTTTGATAGCGCTGCCTGTAGGTTATCTTTAGCATATTCAGGATTTAGAGAACTTGAGTATAACACGAGGTCATCAGCATATTGTATTCCCGATCAGTTTTCCACGCCAGCGCACATGTCGTTCACAAAACAGTTAAATATGGTTGGCTCCAGAACTGAGCTCTGGGGCACCCCATAACCAACTGGTTTTTGTGAGGATAAACTGCTGTTTATAAAGACTTCCTGCTTACGATCAGCCATGTAGTTTTTTAACCAGCGCAGAAGGTTTGTGGGGATGAGACAAAGACTACCGAGTTTAGCTAAGAGTAGGTCGTGTGGTACAGAGTTAAAAGCCTTTGTTACGTCGACATAGCACGCCGCAGTTACCAGTGATTTATCTCTAGTTTGGTAGAGGTCATTAGTATAATCAAAGATCGCATCCTCTGTACCAACTTTGTCCCTAAACCCGTATTGTTTATTTGTCAGAAATTGTGTTTCCTTCATCCACTCAACCATCCTGGCATGGACTATTCGTTCCAGAAGCTTACCTGGGAGAGGGAGAATACTGATGGGGCGCCACTGACTAACATCCCTAGCATTGGGACTTTTTGGGATCGGAATAACGGTTCCTGTCTTCCATGTAGTAGGGATTATTCCTGTTTCCAAAGAGGTGTTCATCATATGAGTTAGCTCACCGCCCAGTATAGAAAAAGCATCTTTAAGACATCTAGCTGAGATGTTTTTTACCCCACTGGCTTTATAAATGGGGATTTCTTTCACTAACTTTTGTAATTCCGCTTTATCACAGCATAAAGCTGCAGGGTATATGTTCTGTTGCAGGGCATGTAGATTTTTTTAGTAACTGCGTGTACCTAACATGGTCACATTTGGCAAATAGTTTTGAACCGCTGCTATTGAAGTAGTCATTAACATAATCAGCGGTTTTACCCATGGGTACCCGTTCTCCCGTGTCGTCAGTTAGGTTACAAGAGGTTCCTAGCAACTTCCCGTCTAGGAGTTCCTTAATCATTCTCCAGAAGTCCCTCGGTTTAGTTTTCGCATTTTCCAACTGCTCCCTACAGTAGTCATTTTTACTTTTAGTCAACATAGTTTTAATAATTCTATCAAGTCTCTTAGCCTCCAATAGTGGGCCTCATTTTTTGTTAACTTATGCATCTTGATCGCCTCTGCCCTGTCATGGATCAAGGATAGTAAGTAGTCCGTTATCCACGGGTCTTTGTGTTTTTTAAAGCACATCTCTTTCACGGGGCATGAACGGTCTAAACAATTATTTATGTGACCGCAGACGATGTCCGATTGTAGGCTATAGGGTCATTACTGGCCCAGAACTCGCACCACTCAGCTTCAGCTAAAAATTCGAATAAGCTCGGGAATAGTGCTTGTATGTCCTACCCTGAAACTGCGTTTTAATAGGTGTTATCGTTTCTTTTTTTCTGACTGCCCAGACCATTCAGTGGTCGCTTATTAGCATATCACTAACTCCAGATGCCATTACGTGAGCCGAGTTGGTGTAAATATGGTCTATCCGTGTGCCCTCTTTGCCTTTAGGGCGCGTATAACTGCGTTAATAAGTTGGTATAAGTTGTACCACTCAGTAACTGTCTAACTTTGGGGTCGTCTCTATCATTTAGATTTAGATTTATATCTCCCAGAACCCAACACTCAGCATTTTGGTTACCGTATGCCATAAGTGTAAGTTCAAGATGTTCAACGAATTTTCAACTGATCCGTTTTGGGGTCTATAACAGATTATATTAAGCGTTATTCTGTTGTTGGGTTTGTTTAATTTTAGGACTAAGCTTTCGACGTTCTCATTAATAGTGCTATGATCTTCTAGTTTTTGTACAAAGTCGTTATATTTTGGTGAGACGTAGCACGCTACCCCGCCCCCAACCTGTTTTCCCAGTCCTCTCTTAAACAACTGATGCTGGTTCAGATGCAGCAGTTCACTGTTATACCTAGAATCTAGCCAGGTCTCTGTGATACCTATTAAATCGTTTTCCCCCAGTAAGTGTCTTTCTGAAATTTTATTAAACATACTTCGTGCATTAGCGTCACAGAGCCCCAGGCCCTTCATGATGGTGAACAAGATGGTCAAGCAGGTCGTGGGAAATTAAAGTATGTACAGGTCGAAGTGTGTAACGTAAAATGTAATTATTTTCTACTCATCTGTGGCTTCGGGGAAACGTCACGACATCACAATGTGTTGTAGCAGGTCGCAGCACGACAAGTTGTAGCAGGATGCAGGGGTTCAGCAGTTAGTTGCTGTTAATAATGTCAGTGTCAGGGTGGAGGTGGTGCACTCACCGCTCTTGCTTTCATGGCCACAACATGTCTGCCATATCGATAGTGCGTTGCGCCCCCTCGGCCGACTCACAGCCAAGATGTGAGTACCAGATGTTGCCTCAAGGAGTGTCCAAGTATCTATGCAATAGTAACAGAATAACATTGTGTACATAGGTTGAACAATACATGCGTATAATTTGAATCAGACCCTTTTATTTACAAATGTTGTTAAAATAACAGCCTCGGCAGCGTCTAGAATATTTTGAAACTTAGTCTGGTTGGAACAACATATCATCGTAATTACTTAGTACTTGGTTATAGTTCAAATGCAATACAGGTAGGTTTGCTGTTTTTGCAACATATGGTTCATTATGAGAGACTCTATGTACTTAGAGTTGCTGGTCAGTTGTTCTCAGTTCTCTGGGCCGATCGGGCGTTTGGTCTCGTGATGAGGGTCAGTCCTCACATGTACGGGGAGGGGTTGTTCAAGTGTGTTGATCCTGTGATTCTTGTTTCTTTATCGATAGTCAGGCAGGAGTAGGTGTAGAGGTAATTTGTCAGCTAGGTCAATCGGGTCCCCGTCTACTATGAGTTCTTCGTCTGTTAGCCTAGAGTTCATTCCCATCCTACGCATGTACCCTCTAACCATATGACCAATACCTTTTTTTCGTCTAGTTTCGGGGGGATCGTCAGGGGTAACAAGCACGTAGCGTAGCATCGTATTTCGTAGTTTTGGTGTGGCTCTGAACAGGTTTTCTCTCGCTTTTCGGTTAGTGAAAGACATCATTATTGGAGGGGGTTTGTTTTGGTTTGCTCTGGGGTTATTACTGATTAGTCTAGTTAAGCACATTAGTATTCCCAGGCAGTTGTAGATACTGTCGATTACCACGTCCGGATTCTCATTTCTCTCGTATATCATACCTAATATGATTACATTTCTATCTTTGGAGGCATGGTAGAAGTGAGTGCTATCATCGATGTTCCCTTCAACAACGTTAGCATAGCTAACCTGTGGTTCGGAGCGTTTGGGGAGTGGTTCACCGTTGTTTATTCGGTCATATAGCTTACTGATTTTTTCCTCTACCGAGGAGATCCTGTTTTTGACCGTTTCTAACTGGTCTGACTAATCTAAAAGTGTGACAACACTAGAACACTATCAAGCATAATCAAGATTACATTATTTTACATCTTTCTAAGTGGCATACATTATTTTTGTATTCAGTAGAAACAAGAAGAGAGAAATGATATGACTGAGCCATCAATGACTTGAGAAGATGACAGTGTAGTGGGATGGGAATCCAGCAGTGTTTGTTTGTTTCACGGAAGGTGGCGCGATATGCCGATCCTTACTGTGTAGTGATTCCGGTCAACGCCGCACACGAGAGTGGCGCGGCGGAGACCGGGATTACGTAACGCTTAGTATATATACTCAGCGTTCACAGTAGGTCGACAGGCTGTCCTCGCGCGTCTCTTCTACGGAACGGACCCTTGGGCCCTCACTTTGCAGGCGGGTTCTTGTAACCTTCCTGGTGGTTAGGCGAATCTTCCGGATTAGCCTATCCAGCGTTACCTAGCACCCATGTGCTAGGGTACTGTACTTGTGGGGAAGATCTTCCAGATCTTTCTGGGAAGTAAGTGATTAATAAACATCCCTGTTTATTAAATGACGTTGTTGTGTTGTGTGTGATTAGGTCTGTGCAAACTAACCGAAAACCGAACCAACCTACGTGAGTGCGTAGGGTGGGATCCTGCCTGGAACTAGCGTTCCGGATTGGGGTCATCCAACCTGCTAGACAGGCGGCGACCACCACACTGGTGCCATGACCAGGATCCTAGGTTGCTTGCACAACCCGGGATTCTCGGTAAATGCACGGATCTGGAATAAAAACCAGATCTCAGGCTGAACAGGAGAGTGAAGATGGGGAGGTAACTTCTCAACAAACTCTTCCGGCCCAGAATGACGACAAGTCTCCAAAACCAGAGGGAGGGGGTGAAACCCAGAAGTCCGGTAAGGAGAAATCTCGGAAGAGAACCGCCGCTCAGAATCTGAGTTCGACGGTCCTGAAGAGTTTCAGTCCGGCGGCCGACAGCCGACATGGCCCCGCAAGGGATCTGGAGGGACTCATTAAAATTGGGTCTCAGACAGATAGTCCCAGAGAGTCTAGTACTCCCCGGAATAGGTCGGAAGATACCTTAAGAGTACCTTCCGATGAAGTTCCTGTAGGTTTCCTTGGACCCGAACTCTTAGCCGAGTTTGATAGGGAGAGGGAAGCCAGAGACGTGTGTCGGGAACTAGAAGCTCGAAACCGTGAGATCGCCGAGAAGGTAGCCCAAAGGCACCATAACTTGGAAGAACTTTTGGTTCGCGAGATTGAGACTCTAGAGAAAATCGAGCGATTGGACCAACATGTACAATACATGAAGGACCAAGTTCGACTAGCAGAGACAAAATCATCCCAACGGATGCCTATGTCACAAGCTGGCTGGAGTAATGTGAGAGATCACCTATATTCCCCACCAGGGAAAGTAGAAGATCTAGAGAAGACCCCTAACAGATTCGTATCTGGAACAAAGGGTGTGAAGACTCCTTTGGTTAGCTTCCGGCTACCCTCTGAGTCAAGAATGGGTTCTCCGAGTTCCGAACGTACTAGTAAAGCTATAGCTGAACTAGGGTTCAACTCGTTCAACCAAGTCCGGGAACAAGATCGGATCTGTAACTTGTCAATGGCGAGAGCTGACAAGGTTCCGATGATGCGCCCAGAGAACGCAGCCAGAAAGAACGCTGTCATTCCAAAACCTTACGGGAAAGGAATGGAGTGGGAACACTGGTTCGCGGGATTTTGTGAGGATATACAATGAAATGGCTGGAATAAAGTCGATGCATTGCCATACCTCAAAAGAGCGTTACGAGATGGACCCGGAGAAGCTGCACTTCGCGCTTTTCGCCGTTCCGGTGGTACGGAATGGGATGAGCTAGTGGAGGTAGCCTCATACTACTGTGGTCAGTTGGTAACGCTGAACCCCCGATCCACTTTTCTAAAGAGGATCCAGGGTAAAGAGGAGACAACTCGCGCCTATGGGCTAGCTTTGCAACAAATGTTGTTAGAGGTTTACCCAGGGACGGGATTAGATTCTCCTGCGCTACATGAAGATCTACAAACTCAGTTTGTGAAAGGACTTCGAGATGATGATGTGAGAGCAGAAGTCATCTCTAAATGGGAGCCCGGTATGAACTTCATGCAGGTGTTGCGAATAATAGATGCCTATGAACAACGGTGTATACTATTCGGAAAATATGCTAATCCAGGAAAAACTTCCCGGGTTAACATAGTGGGTTCTACTTGGTCACAAGTAGAAGAAGATACCTACGAGTGTCAGGAAGCAGAAATAGAGGATATACTCTCTAATGTCCGCTCAATGGTACTCGGAAGAGGAGGTTTCAATAGACGGGGACGTGGAAGAGGTCGAACCCCTAGCTTTGGAAGGAACAGCGATGTACCTTCTGTGGCAGAGGCAAAACCAATAACCACTGATCCTGAAGGAAATTCCTCGGAGGTTATGAAGTTGTTGACCAAAATCAACGAAAGACTGAATCAGGTGGAGAAAAACCAGCTGGATGTCCGACGTTGTTGGCGGTGCAACAAAATGGGACATATCTCTCCAGATTGTCCAGAAGCCCGGAACGTTACTACGGTGGAAACACCTCGTAGTCTGCCTGCGTTGATGGTTGCCTCTCAGAGTGAACCGGAAAACAAAGGAGGACTGTAGCGAGTGGCAACACTGCGGTCCGGGAAAGAAAGTGCCAGGAAACCCAAACCTGTGAGATTTATAAGAAGGAAAATATTTCCAACTTACCAGAAAAGGGGAAGATACAAAATACGGTCGCAACGATCTGTAGTAAGTATCTTTCACCCGGGCATCCCTGTCTGCAATGGCTTTGTCAACGCGGATGGGATCTTGGAACCTTGGATGGGATCTCACGGTTTATACGACAACCGTCCCCCTTAGGAGGGCGACGTTGGTATGTGCCGGCTAGAATTCAAGGAAGAAAGATAGATCTATTATTAGATACTGGCGCTAGTCGCTCTGTGTTGAACAATGGACTCTATCAGTCTCTTGGATTTGCACAGGAATGTCATGTTCCTGGAGCTACGGCAAAAGCTGCTAATGGCACTCACATGAGATGCTATGGTAGTGTGATTATTCCAGTCTCAATAGGTAACACTGAATTCGTATGGGGTCCCATACTCAGTGATATTGAAGAGAGTGGAATATTAGGCGTAGATTTTCTCACCCTCTATGGAGGTTCTGTGGATCTACCAGATGGCACTCTCCGACTAAAATTTCCTGAGTTAATGGAAGTGGAATGTAGTTGTCAACGGATTTCTTCTTTGATTTCTGTTCGACAAGATGTGGGCATCCCACCTCAGCAGATGGTTAATGTCCTGATAGCTGGGGAAGGCGATTTACCACGTGGAGATGCACTCTTCGAGCCAGACCCGGAACTGTTTTCTAAAAAAGGAATACAGGCCTGGGATACCTTGATCGGAAGTGCCAGAGAAGGATCAATTCCTATAAGTAATCATACCTCCGGGTTGATTAAACTGAGGAAGGGTGATACATTGGGCTGGGTAACCCTAGCTCATGTAGATGGCCTAGTGGACTCCAGTCCACAGGGAATCACGCCTATTCCAGTTTCCGAAATAACCGGGGAAGATGAACAATCTGAACTGGGAAGGTCGGACTTAATAGGAAATGATTATGAAGAAGTACGGGTTAGTGCTATCGATACAGGAACGGGATACTTCCCAATTCCGAGTCCATTGCACGAAACTCTAGAAACCTTAGTTCAGACGACAGACGCACTAAACAGTGGGGAACGACATGAACTAAGAATTCTTCTGAAGAAAATGGAGTCAATCTTTGCTCGACCTGGAGATCCCTTGGGAAGAACGGATCGAGTAGAACACACGATTGACACTGAAGGTCATCAACCTTTCCGCCTTCCTTATCGACGGCTACCTCCGGTAAAACGGGAAGCTTTAGAGGAAGAAGTAGGGAAAATGATGGACCAGAAAGTAATCATCCCCAGTGCAAGTCCTTGGGCTAGCCCGGTGGTAATGGTTACTAAAAAGGATGGTACTTGCCGATTCTGTATTGATTACAGAAAATTGAATGGTATCACCCGGAAGAATGCTTATCCAATACCCCGGATCGATGAGAGTCTCGACTCTCTGGGAGGGAACCAGTGGTTTTGTACTCTGGATCTCCAGTCTGGATATTGGCAAGTAAAGATGAACAGTGGCGATCAGTCGAAAACGGCGTTCACCATTCATCAAGGGCTTTACGAGTTTACAGTAATGCCATTTGGCCTCTGTAACACTCCCGCGACTTTCGAATCCATGATGGATCAGATGTTGCGGGGTCTACAGTGGAAAAAGTGTTTGGTTTATCTGGACGACATAATCATCTTCGGAAAGAATTATGTCGAATGTTTAGAAAACCTAAGGGAGGTATTTGAGCGGATTCAATCTTATGGGTTGAAGCTCAAACCTCAAAAATGCAAACTGTTTCGCAAATCTGTGGAATACTTGGGACGGATAGTTTCCGGAAATGGAATCCGGGCAGATCCTTCCAAGTTGGAGGTAGTGGCTAATTGGCCACGCCCCCAGAATATAAAAGACATAAGGTCTTTCCTAGGATTTTGTTCGTATTACCGGACTTTATCCCGGGTTTTTCTGAAATTGCACACCCTATGCAACAGTATGTAGTACTAGATAAGCCAGGGAAGCAAAAAGAGATCCAATGGACTCCGGAAGCTGAACACACTTTTCTGGAACTAAAAAGAAAGTTTATGGAGACCCCCGTGTTGAAATACCCTCTAGCCCAGGGTCGGTTCATTCTTGACACTGACGCTAGTAATGAGAGTATTGGAGCGGCGTTGTCTCAGATACAGGATGGTGTGGAAGTTCCAATAGCTTTTGCCAGCAACAGCTTAAGTAAAAGCCAGCGGAACTACTGTACTACTAAGAGGGAACTCTTCGCGGTTGTGGTGTATGTAAGAAAATATCGACACTTCTTAGCAGGTGGAGATTTCATCTTACGTACCGACCATTCTTCTCTCAAATGGCTCTTTAACTTTAAAGACGCCGAGGGAATGATTGGAAGATGGCTGGCAGCTCTCTCCGAATTCGGGTTGACAAACTGCCAGATTGAGCACCGGGCTGGAAAGTCACACATTAATGCGGATTGTCTCTCAAGGAGACCAGTGCGGAAATGTGGACGACCAGATTGCCGGGATTGTAGCGAGCATAGAGCAGTGATAGCTACTCTGCGTTCCCAGAAAGTGAAGCCGCCACTAAACTATCAGTGGACACTAGAACAGATTAAGGAAAGTCAACAGGCTGACCCAGATCTGTTCCGGTTAACTAAACTGATAGCTAATGGACTCCATAGACCTACAGGACCCGAGATCTCGCCTGAAAACCGAGAATTTCGGAATCTATGTGGTCAATGGAAAGAGCTAGAAGTCCGAGATGGAGTATTATATCGATGGAGAACCACGTTGCAACCACTTAAACGTGCTCTACAACTAGTGGTCCCTCGAGAATTACGATCCGGACTAATGACTCTATGTCACGAACATAGGAGTGCAGGTCATCTAGGATGGAAAAGGACGGTAGCCAGAATAAGGCGTCGTTACTACTGGCCTGGAATGGGTGCAGATATTCGAAGATGGATATCTGGATGTTCCATATGTAGCAAAGTCAAACCCGGGGTAGGACTCGGAAAGATGCCGTTACAACAGGAACTGTTTGGTGTCAGGTTTGCCAGAATCGCTCTAGATATCATATCTGGTATCGACGAGTCAGAGGAAGGAAATACCTGTATGATGGTGGTGATGGATTATTACACAAAATATGTGCAGATCTATCCCATGAAGAATCACAAAGCTGCCACGTGTGCGGAAGCTTTAGTGAAAAACTGGATGTTGCCTTTTGGAACTCCGAGCGTACTACATTCCGACCAGGGAAGGGAATTTGAATCCCAGATCTGGAAAGAAGTGTGTAGGATACTCGAGATTAAAAAGACACATACGAATCCATATCGTCCACAATCAGATGGTATGGTGGAGAGATTCAACCGGACATTGATCCAGTGTCTTCGGACCCTGGTAGATGAAAATCGGAAGAATTGGGATGAATTGGCACCAATGGGACCATTCATTCAAGCACGGGGTGTTCACCTAATTTACTCGTCTTTGGCGAGGAAATAGTGATGCCCGCTGACATAGTCTATGGGGTTCCTGGAATGTCTACGGATGATCCTTGTCCCATAGGATTTGTCGAAAAACTCAGAGAACGCTTTATAGAGGGATATTACCTCGCGAGACGGAATCTGACGAAAGCTGCAGAGTGGCAAAAGACTGGCCATGACGTCAATCTTAAACCATGTAAGTTCCGAGTAGGAGACCGGGTTGTACGATACCACACTCCGTTGGTAAATGTAAAACTCGCTCCTAACTGGGACGGACCATTCAGAATTGTTCAACTATTGTCAGAAATGACAGTAGTGATAGAAGATGAATGGTCAAGAAGGCGTTATAAATCCCATGTAGCTCGTTTACGACTATGGGAAGGAAAGCGCGAATGTTCCGACTTTGAAGTTTCACACCCTGCTACAAAGCAGGATGTGTCACTGAACACGGGTCCTACTGGGGAACCAGAGAGGTCCCGGGTTCAAAGAGCCGGGAAGCCGGGTGTCAAACCCCCGTCAACACGACGGAGGCAGACCCCGAGGGGGAAGTCCCGGTCAAAGGTTACCGGGGTTCCGAGTGGGTGCTCGCCTACACGGCGAAAACCGGGACGTCCGCGGAAGGTGATTCCTACTTACGTCAACCTAAAAAGGGAAGTGTGGGTAGAAGAAAAACCTGACATGGAAAAGTCTAAATTTGCTACAAATCGAGCTGTGTATAATAAACATGGTTCGAGATGTAGAATGGAGTCTAAAACAGACTCAAAACCCCGCCGCAGCTCTCGACTAAAATCGAAGGCTGTGGTTAGCTACAAAGAGTAGTGGTGCCGGGGTTGTCAAAAACACAACGAGAAGCAATGGTACGAAATGTAGATCGTTGGTAGTCAGTGGCGTGTCAATTATACATGAATGTTGATCAAACAGTTACCTTAAAATCAGTCGTTGTGTGCCGCAGCCCAGACGTTGCTCTAAGGGACCCCGTCGAGGACCCTCTAGAGGCTGCAGAATTGCCGAACGCTCTGTAAGGTCTGATCCATTTATATGGAAATTGTACAAGTCTCCCATACTATCAACGAGATACACGACGGCGATAAGAAAATCCACGCGGTGGAGAACTCGGGGTGGAGCTCAAAAAGGGGTTTCCCCGGGTTTCGGAACCTGTGCTGGGTGATTGAAGGCGTGAACGAATCAAGTCGAGCGTAACGCTGACCTTTGGTTTCTTCACGCATGCGGTGTTCAGACGCTCAAGATGAGCCAGTCTCGAAACGGTTGATTGGTTCGCGACTGCGAATCTAGGTCACTTAGGAGTATATAAGACCCTGTTTTTTCAGTAGTCTTCACTCTGTGATCGGAGTGGTGCCTAGCACCACAGGAGTCGGGCGGTAGCAGCATGGCTGACCGTGCCCCGTCTACGGAGGGTGAGCGCGAGCTCCCCTCACCCCTGCCCGGATCCTCAGCTTCGGCTGAGCGGGGGGCAGATCTGGACGATGATGCTTTGCTCATCGGGTCAGATGATGGTGATTTTGACCTGGAAGGGGACGAGTCTGAGGACTCTGTTCTTCTTGGGGTAACCCGAGATGAACAACCCAGAAAGGGAAAAAGTCACCCCGGCCGCTAAGGGTTCTTCTGGTGCCCGTCCGAAGACGAGCTCAGTAAAAACTGAGGCCTCTGACTCGGATGTGGTTATGGCCGAAGGTTCCGAATCGGAGCGCGATACGCCAAGGCGAGGCCGAGCCCGCCCGCGTCGTCGCTCTCCGAGGAAGTCCTCCGAAGAGATGGGTTCCAGGCATGAGGTTTCAACTCAGAGCCTGGAACAGATGTTGGCTGGGATCCCAGATCCCAAAACGCGTGCCATAGTACAGTCAATGTACCAAAATTGGACTCCACCCGGAGTGGAGCTGGCGGAAGCTGGGACCTTTTTGGCCCCGGGTCCGGTAGCAAAAACCCGGAAGGTCCGAGGCTGGTACAGAGACAGCTATGGAGACTGATTCGTCAGTTGGGGGCGACTCTGTAACGGGGTTGTCCAGCAAAGGTGAGAAACCGGTGTCACAACCGGATAAACCCGTGCCGGGGAAGTCTGTCAGCAACACTGAGGTGTCAAAACCTCAGGATGCTAATAAGACTGAGCCGCAGCTGTCGAAGCAGAACCGGAAGCGACTCCGTCATGCAGCCCGGAAACGGGCTGAAGCGGAGTTGGAGAAAACTGGAGGTCAGCCGGAATCGCATGACTCGGGGAAAGGGAAACCTCAACCCGGGAAGCACGAGGAGTCAAAGGGGGCTGAGTCGAAAGGCTCGGACAAACCCGCGGCGCAGGCTGGACCTAGTGCGGCTGACACTACACCGAGTACCTCAACAGGTGCCACGGGTGGCGGAGATGTCAAGTTTTGGGGAACGGAGATGGACAAGGCTAAACCCCTGGCCCAATCCAACCCCGACAATGATGACGGTGATTTCCAACCTGGCGTAAAGCGGGCTGGGAAGAGAACGGTAGCTAGACAGATACCCGCCTCTTTGCTGGGCAAGACTTATACTTGCCTAGAAGATCTCCGTCATGGGAACCGGCATTACATCCCAGATGGTGTCGGTTTAGATGGAACCTCTGACGACGAGGAATGGTTGGTTGACGAGGGTTCTCCCAACGCCTGGTACATCGACCGGGTGAAAGGAGTGTCCCGAGTTAGCCGACTGAAGTACGAGGATCAGGTCAAAGACCGGATCGCGTACGCATGGCACAAGTTTGGTAACGGCAATCATTGTGTCTTTCTGAGTTGCCATGGAAGGGACAAGAAATTGTCACTGACCTACGTGACTGAAGGTCGTTACGCTAGGCACCTCATAGAGGTACACTTAGCTGAGCGACCGTGGCTACAGTGCCTTGGTAAGAAGGGTGGTTCTTGCCAGGCCGGGTGTGCCAGTTCGAGGCAATCGTGTCTAGTCCGACACATTGCCCGGGAACACCGGACTGCTGGTGCTGCTGCTCGGGAACGGGTCATGAATCTGTGGCAGAGATTCGTTGACCTAGGTTCCGATGCTCAGAAAGGCAAACCGGAGCCCGAGACTTGTGTGACAGACGGTCGATTGTTTAAGATCGGATGGAAGAAGAATCCTGGCTGGTTCGGGAGTCTGATGCTATCCGCTTCAAAACATCGACAGATGTCAAAGGAGTCGAGGAAGAAACGGTCCCTTAGCCGGGAACCGTCTCAAAAGTCCTCGAAGGCTAAACGACGGGTCAAGAAGTTGTCATCGTCCTCGTCCAGCGAGACTGACACTTCAGAGCGATCCAGTCGGAAGCCTAAGAAGAAGTTGGCTCCTAGTAAGCACACCATCGCTGACGTGGTGGAAGCTGCTTACCAGGTTGTGCCAAGGTTGTCTGAGGGATTGAAACTACTCTCAGACCCGAGCGAAGGGAACGCTCCAACGGCTTCAAAAGCCCGCTGACCCGCGGAAAAACCAGCTGGGACTCGTCCTCGCTCAAGTCTCCCGGGAGTTTCCCCGCTGAACAGAGGTGCTACCCAAGCACCCGGGAAAGTTGAGGATGAAGAGGCCTTTCCGGCACTCCCTCCACCAGCCAACCCGGTTGTTGAAGTAAAGAAGAAACCAACGACACAACCACCAGTTGTGTCGAAAGTGACTTCTTCTCCCTGTGCGATGTCGGTTGAATACGTCCAAAGGGCGGATCAGCTAGAGTCGCATATAGGTGGCACCTTGGAGGGCCGTGTCCGAAGGGGCGCTCAGTCTCTCCATGAAGGCCTCGTTAAGGAGCTAGTAAACCTAGCTCGGTTCGAGGTGAGGGAAGCCCAAAGGGCCTGGCTAAACAGTACGCGTTGGACTTAGAGGACGCGCGTATTGCTAAAAGCACGGCCCAATCGAGGTTTGCCTGGGCGGAAGCCCAGACCCATCGCCAAGATGAACGTTGTCTTCGGCACTTGGGTATGTCGCTCTATGACATCGGTGACGACCCGCAAGCCCTTGAGGAAGCGTGGTTGGCCCGACAAAGGAGCCGGGGAAGATTTCTTCAGTTCACCATGGAAGAATCAAACCCGACACGTCAGCAACTCGCCGGCATGTTGGGATGGTCAGCCGTGGAAGAAACTTCCCACCAGGATACTACATCCAGAAAGGCCCAGCCTATGGATGTCAGTGTAGACACTCAGCTGTCAGGACCCGGTCAGACCCAACAGGATCAGACTGAAGTCCTACAGTCGAGGATGCCTCCCGCCATGACACTGGCTGAGAAATCAGCAAAGCCCTCCAAGGCTAAGCCGATAGACCAGCCCGAGGAACAAAGTGGGGCACTGGGGATGAATACCAAGATCATCCCGTTTGAGTCTGGAATCTTTTTAGATACCGGACCAACCTCTCTGCAGCAGTTGATGTCTCAGTTGCAGCCTACGACTGCGCTGAGTCCACTGCGACTACAGAGGACCGCCCCGGCAACGTCGGTTCCACCGACGGTTAGCACACCAAGCCAGTCGGAACTTCTCGACCTCAGGATATCCTCTGACGAGGATATCTAGAGGTTGACAACAACCGACTCGGCTGGTGCCCAACAGGCCGGGATGACGCCGTCTAAACTCGGAACCGGCAGAGCCAACAACTCTCCTGGATCCGAAGTCAGACGGGTATGGGAAGTCCCGGGGAAGAAATTTTTTTTTCCGACCTAGCTACTTCCAGAATGTGGCCCCCTAGCCAAAATTCTGCACTTTCTCAGCGAACCGCAAGGATCGCTGGGAGGGGTAGAGGGAAAGTTAGGAGCGACCAATGATAAGCGATCCTGGGTTGGGGCTGGGGAAAGCCAGTAAAATGACTTCCCTAAGGCACAACCCTGGTTTCAGATGGCTGAAGGTTCTCTCGATGGTCAGGCCCGTAATAGGCCCCCATCACGAAAACCTCCGGCCTGTGGTGTGGATACTGTCCACACTAGTCCCTGGTACCGGGTAAGGAAGACTATGCCTTTCGGGTATAGGTCTGACTTACCAGGTCTATGTCGGAACTGAGTTCATCGACTCGATAATGAGATAGTAGACATAATCCCTGTTCTGTTGGATTACGCCGGCTATTTCTACCTTGGGACGGTGATCGTAAGTTCTGAATCCGGCTTAGAATTGGGGCCTTCATTGGTACTCGATTCGAGCCGAGAAAAAGATATGCCAGTATAGCTGGAGTCAAAATGAAATAACACTGATACCACACACTCTTACCATGTGGATGGAGAATTGTTTTGCCTTTTTGGCCGTTATTTCCGTATTCGGAAACTTTTCAACACAGAAGGTGTCTAGCGAGGCTGACCCTTCTCTACATATGGATGTCTTCCAAACTGAAGAACAGTGGGAAGCCCAGCACCCGCCGGCATCGGGCTGAATGTAGTAGGTCTGCTACGCCGGTGGGCCAGCTGGGCTCGATACTCCAAGATGAGAAAGAAAACGACACTTCACTCGCCGGGAGCCAACAAAGGACTTCAACAAGATCCGGAACGGCTGGAGGCAGAGTGCTCGACAGGCCGGGCTGACCACCTGTAGGTCCGCGACTGTCGAGTCTTCCCTGCCCAACGCTCAAGAATATGCTCCTCGGCTCAAGATGGGTGAATATCACATTTATTCAAGGTGCTAGCGAGGCTAGTCCTTCATTCTTCAAATGTCGTTTCTTCTTTCCTAAATGTCGTATCTTCCATATTTTTAATAATTTCTCCATCTTACAATTCCACCTTTTTCACTTATACATTGGTATCAGTGAATTCTTGTGAACACCAGGAAGCTAGAGAGTAGACCAAGAACTGCTGGGTTTATGTTGTAATTTTTAATTGGGTAGTCCCTTAGCAGCAAAATGGCTGCCTTGGTTCCCCCCTTAGTAAAAACTGGGAGGGGTAATGTAGTGGGATGGGAATCCAGCAGTGTTTGTTTGTTTTACGGAAAGTGGCGCGATATGCCGATCCTTACTGTGTAGTGATTCCGGGCAACGCCGCACACGAGAGTGGCGTGGCGGAGACCGGGATTACGTAACGCTTAGTATATATACTCAGCGTTCACAGTAGGTCGACAGGCTGTCCTCGCGCGTCTCTTCTATGGAACGGACCCTTGGGCCCTCACTTTGCAGGCGGGTTCTTGTAACCTTCCTGGTGGTTAGGCGAATCTTCCGGATTAGCCTATCCAGCGTTACCTAGCACCCATGTGCTAGGGTACTGTACTTGTGGGGAAGATCTTCCAGATCTTTCCGGGAAGTAAGTGATTAATAAACATCCCTGTTTATTAAATGACGTTGTTGTGTTGTGTGTGATTAGGTCTGTGCAAACTAACCGAAAACCGAACCAACCTACGTGAGTGCGTAGGGTGGGATCCTGCCTGGAACTAGCGTTCCGGATTGGGGTCATCCAACCTGCTAGACAGACGGCGACCACCACAACAGTTACATGTTAACTTCAAAATCTAAAACTCTCATAATCTAATCATATTATTTCCAAAGCCATCAAGAGATTGCCATTAGAATACTTTAAAAGAATTATAAAAGAAATTCACAAATATCATTCGGAAAGTGTTAGATTTGCTGTGTAGAGCTGAGAACTATATTTCAGCTTGGGCAATAATACATCACGGTAGACCTACAAAAAGGCGCGGAGGGAACATCTTAAAATCCTAAGATTGTAAAGAGTCTATCATTGCAGAGACAGGTTTTGCAGCACAATAAACCGGAACGGCGCAGTGTGCACTTGGGGTATCAATCTCCCAGCAGATATTCTCACCATAGCTCAGGACCTCTGCTTGGAGAGTGTGGGGAAACATCGCGCCAGTCAAAGATACACCGTTTCCAGATGAGACCAGTCCCTGTGTCACTCAGAAGGGGTGGAGGGGTAGGATACAGGGACTGAGGCCAGATTGTATTCCGATTTTCTTTAACGTAGCTGGAATCGACCAACAAATAGTTTATTAAGGCTTCCTAGATGGGGTATATTTTCAGAACTTTGATTTTCTGTGGCTGACCATGTGATAATGACTGATTTCAGATATGTACCTAAATGGAACAGTAAAGATTGGGGATGTAAGTGTGCTGGGGGGTTCTAGACAATTGGCAAATTTTCTGTGACTTTCGCTGGGGTCGGCAGGCAGAATTCCCTCATTTTCAGATAAGCAGGCATGTAAAATCAAGATCCTGAAAATATTCCCATCACGCCAGGTCTTAATAAACTATTTCACCGATGGTTCCAAGACACTTCCTAAGTAGAACAGTTGAAATTATTGTCCTAGGTGTGCTGGGGTTTCTACATAATTGGCACATTTTGAGTCACTTTGGGTTGAGTCTACAGTCAGAATTCCCTCATTTTCAGGGTGTTGACATGGTAAATCAAGATTTTGAAATTATTTTCACTTGAACAGGCCTCAATAAACTATTTCACCGATGATTTCAAATATTTACCTAAATGGAACAGTAAAGATTATGGCTGTAAGTTTGCTGTTTATGGCTGTAAGTGTGCTAATTACTCATAGAACCTTGCCTATTCTACATGCGACGTAACCCAACCCTAACCCTAGAACTCCTGGTGGCCAGAACTGGAACTAAGGTCTCTAGCAGATCTCACGGAAATTAACGCTCCATCCGCGAAACGCAGCCAAGCGTAGCCGAGGCAAACAGATCGTTGAACAAACACGGCTCTCGCCCACGTTTCCTATCCATATATATACATGTGTAGGTCCATGCTATCTGCAATAAGAAAATGTAAAAAAATAATTTAAATGAATTGAATAATCACCAGGTGGAAACCCTGCATATACGAATGTAAGTATTTAGAGAATACTGGCTTAGGCTTCGTGGACGTTGTTTTGTCCGTGGTCCTTGGCCTGGTTTTACGGCCTGAGCTCGAAGAGCGAAGGCCGTAAAATCAGGCCAAGGACCAAGGACAAAACAACGTCCATCTAAGCCTTGACTGTATTCTTTTTATTATATACCCTCAAATCGTTATAATTAGTTAAATATTTACCTAAACGCCATTATCAAAGTTGCCGGGCACAGCATCGTGTACTCGAATCGTGGTTTTCACAACAACGTCGCTATCGATATGATAGCGAGGCTTGCGCCTGTGTCGTCATCAACCTCTCACTCTCCCAGCAGAACTTCCATGGTGCTTGTGCTTATTAACAATCTCTGCTACAACCCCCCGCTATCACTCTCCATAACAACGTTCTGACATCATCGGTTGTTTACATTTTGCAAGCTGTCGTATGTGTGATACACAGTCGGCAACAAGTTAACTGCTTCCTGTTTCGTGCACCCGGTGCCCGTACACTGAATTTCGTGCACATACATGCAATATCCAAACATTACTTCCATACAGTATATGCGTCAGTTTCGTGCACGGGTATATAATAAAAGAACTATTCAATGGTATATTTTCATTTGATGTGTTTATGATCAAACTCTGGGCAAGGCCAGTTCTTCCATTTGACAACAAAGGGTAACAAACTGTATAAAAGATGTGCTCTACCAAGCGTTAAAATGAAGGGTGAATAATAGAGCAAATAAGAATTTTGAATATGATTCTGCTCATCTCTTTGTACAGATATATTTGACTGTCCCGGTACCTGTGGTTACGAGTGTGAGGACGTGGCGGGCAGCTACCGCTGTTTCTGCTCACAGGGTTACTACATCAACCCCGCCGACGCCACAGGATGCTTAGGTACGTGGTGGATCTATAAGGAAACAGAGCGTGCCATTGTTACTTGATGATCCGTTAGTGGATGCATAGTAAGCCAAGTCTCCCAGCAGATCCTTCCTCCCCCTTACAAGCTAAGTAGATAGAACAATCTGCCATGAATGTGGACATTATCCATCATAATTATACTGAGACCCCATTGAAAATGTATAGGGGCTTAGTGAAGAATGACCCATTATATAAAACCTGCCATATAGGATAACTGTGGTATATAGATTCAGGTTAATAGTGTACGACCTTCAAGACCATGGTATCGATATAGACAACAATTGATGGTTTTGTGGACAGGCGGCCGTAAACCACCAGATGTTGACGTGTTGTAATACACGAGCCACCTGTCCAGAAAACCACCGTTTTTTTGCGATTATTAACCATTACACTCGCTTACGATTGTGTATTACTACGCCTCAATCTCTCATGGTTTACGGTCGCCTGTCCACAAAAACATCGATTATTGTCGATCTTATCGATGACATCTTTTTTTAGACCAGCCGTAAACCACAAGAGGTTGGTGTCTTACACAAGCGATATTGAGAGTTACGTCGTCAGCCTTGAGTGGTTTGCAGAGCAAACCGTCAAAAACAATAAAAACAATCGGTAGTAGTTTACTGTGGGCCCATACATCTTGAATGGGGACCTCATAACACATGGGTAAGTAAGATGAATCTCTTATTAGACCATGAGAGTGCTACCATAAGCTTGCTTGCCCTCCTTGTACAGTATATGTTTATAGACCACAAGTGGTTCCTACCTTTACCTGAATATGTAAATGTAGGTATATGAGTTGCTGCTCGTGCGCCAAACAGTAGTAAAATTTAATGTATCATAGTTAGTTTTAATGAAGGGTGAATGATAAAGATCATGAATATCAGTTCGATGTAACAGAGGAGGCATTGCAAGATTCTCGATGGTTTCGTTACCAATTCAATATACCGCATTGGTAAAGGATAGGCTGTGGATTTGACCTTCAGCATGACAATTACTCAGGGCTCTGGCTTTATCCTACACTCATTTTGTGTATTTCGTCTGGTCTGAGGCACTATCCCCGACTAGTGTTGAGAGATCCAGTCAATGAGTATTTAGATACGAACCGTATATTCTGTTACACCCCTTGAGATACCTGAGTTTTAGAGATATTAGGAAGATTTCCAAATCCTGCTTATAAGTCTTGTATCATTGTCTTTATCAATAGATGTAGATGAGTGCACACTGCCGGATGCGGCGACACGATGTAGTCATAGTTGTGTCAACACTGCAGGTTCCTTCATCTGCTCCTGTCCAGTACAGTACGAGCTCGACACGGACGGCCTCAAATGCATACGTAAATACCTTTCTAATGGTCGTGCTCTGAGTCTAAGTTTCTAAGTTTTTGTAGATCCATATATTCTGTTTGTCTCAGATCTAAAATAACTGATTTTGATTAAAGCTTATAGATGATATGCCTTTGTTTTATTCAAGATGATATTGTAAAGTGAATTTATTTCTGTATATCCTTTCATCTTTTGCACAATGAATATCTACAAAAATATAGGTGTATTCAGAAAAGGTGAAATGAATTGTCCTCTGGAACAGCAATATCTATAGAATAACCTAGCTAACGATTGTTCGGCGTCTAAACACTTTTGTGACATAGATATATGATAATAAGACTTTAATATTGTATTGCCTGTTAAAGCTACTGATGGCTGTGAGTACCAGTGTGGAGGTGGGAAATGCCGAATCGACAAGGGCCTGATGAAGTGTGAGTGTTACGCCGGGTACGCACAGACAGAAGGGTTCGCGCTTGCCGAATGCAAAGGTAAATAGTCACTCTGCAAGTTTACAAAGTATGTACTTATTTTAGTTTTGATACAATGATCATATCAGGTAATCCCCCATAATGGTAACTATTTTGCACATTCTCAATTTTGTTTATTGAGAATAGTAGTTTGTTTGATGTAAAAATTCGTATTTACTGGAAGAACTTTGAAAGAGAGAGGTGAATAAAGCCCTATTAAACAAAATGAGACAATAAAACCACTGACTATGTACAATGCACTGCGCGAAACTAACCACTTAACATATATATGCGAACGGCGTATACAGGTATGCTTTTGCGTATACAAGGTTGACCTATTTTCCATCTTGAGCATATCGAAAATTTATGAAAAGATACTCCATAAAGTTTTGTTTACCAAGATCCAAGAAGAAAATTGGATAGCTACTGAACAGTTTGGCTTTTTGCCAAAAAAATCGACAGCACAAGCAATTTTTACCTTATTAGAGGAGATACATATGCAGTTAAATAACAAGAATATAGTGGGAATAGCTTATTTAGATTATCGAAAAGCTTTTGATAGTGTGGATCATAGAATACTGATTAATAAATTATATGAAATAGGTCTAAACAAGAAATTAATAAATGTTTTGATAGATTATTTAAAAGGAAGAACCTGTAAAACTAAGTTATTGGGAAATTTATCGAATGAGTTAGAAGTTAAATGCGGGGTGCCACAGGGATCGGTATTA
The DNA here is from genome assembly GCA_950022655.1 of Alentia gelatinosa. NCBI lineage: Eukaryota > Metazoa > Annelida > Polychaeta > Phyllodocida > Polynoidae > Alentia > Alentia gelatinosa. The sequence continues at coordinate 77,685,025 of OX465579.1, read as the reverse complement.
GGGCCGCTTTTATTTATATAATTTTTATAAATAACTTATACAAAGAGATAAACTATGGGAAGATGATTATGTATTCAGACGACTTTGTGCTTTTGATCAGTGGAACAGATCAACTAGAAGTAAAACAAAAAATGGAAGCAGATCTATTGGTAGTAGATAAGTGGCCAAAGATAAATGAAATTAGAATAAACTATGGTAAAACAAAAGTTATGTGGGTAGGGAATAAACGAGGAGTAGATACTATGTTGACAGTAAAAATGGGTAATGTAGATATTCTAGCAGTACACAAATACAAATATTTTGGAATTTTGATAGATAGGAAAATCAACTTTGATGATCACGTAAATAAAGTAGTAAATGACATAGATTTTTAACTTTTTAGATTTAGAAAAATGAGATATTTACTTTATATGGATTCTAGTATTAAAATTGCTAAACAATGATAATACCAATCTTAGAATATGCCGATTTTATCTATCACAGCGCCTCACAACGAAATAGAAAACACCTACAAACATTAGCAAATAAGACATTAAGAATAGCAATAGGTCTGAACAAGGCAAGAAATATGAGTACTGATGAAATTTATAATAGGTGTAAAATGCGCTCAATTGATAATAGAAGAGCAGGCCACCTTTTAACGCTTATCAAATGGTGGACTAAAGATGTAAATCATATATTTGATAATGACACTAGAAGAATAAGAGCAGACCAGAAAATAAAAATTAAGGTAAGAAAACCAAATTTAGAAAAGTATAGGCATTCACCACTATATATAGGAGCTACATATTGGGATAGCTTAAATCAGAAAACACAAATGTTGGAAGGAGATAATTTTAAGATGAAAATCAAGGAGGAAATCTATAAAGTAACTGTATAAATTTTGATTATTAGATATTGAATCGAAGTTCCTGAATCATATGATGCATATATAAGTATAAGAAGTCAGAAGACTCATGAAACAGGGTATAGTAGAGGAATTGTCAGGAGACAAAATTTGAAATTGTATTTGTATTGGTACTCGAATTTGTATTTGATAATCAGGTTGAAATGAAGAATACTAAGATATGTATGAATGGTGAATGATTGATGTATATGTTGTATGTCCTGTACTTGTATATTATGTGTGGATGCCAACGTGGAAGATCATCTGTCCACAGATGAACGCTTGTAACGTCTGTAAATAAACTTGAATAATAAAAAAAAAAAAAAATTTAAATCTTGTATACACCTTATCTATTGGCGTATATACGTGTCCATGTTGCGGTCATATATACGTCATATATACGCCTGATTCTGTTGCATTTACACCACTATCCAATAGTTCTGATCTTTGCCACTTGGGGACACCACTGTAGCACATTCCATTTCCCATTAGTCATTAAGTCCTTGGTATGTGGAAAATCCAATGTTATATTACCATTTTTTATTATAGAATTGTTCTAAAACCCTATTTATTATCTTTTCATAAAATACATATTATAAACCCAGCCTTCTTTGGTTTTTTTAACGTTTTTTAAATAGATCTTACATTCAAAACACCATTCTCAAGTAGGGTTCTGCATGTAAGCCTTTTATACATAATGCTTGGATAGGTTGAAATCAGTGAGTCAATGAGGAAGGCGGCCACATTCACACAGAGGACTGGGATTTTACAGCTATTAGCACAACCGACACCACCTATACTTCTACCAGCGTGGGCGGGAGGTGGCGGTCGCTGGCGGGAGGGGGCTTCACTTAGTGCTAAAGTGCTAAAACAACATGCTCATAATTTGCGGAAGCAGCGGGGGCCGGGGGAGGAGGATTTTTTAAATTTTTATTTCTACACATATACGCCTGGCGTAGATATATATCGCGCAGAGGTTATTTCCTCTCGTATACACCCGAAGATTTATAATGGGTGGGATTTTTAAAACCTGCTAAATTGGCCAAAAAAGGCTTATTTAAGGCTGATGCTGTATAAATGTATCTCATCAATGTAACAATGACAGTTTTTGGTGCATCTTTTGATAGTCTTTCATTCCAACATAGGGTTTTGTATAGCTCAGAGGTATTTTTCCTTCTGATAATCAGCAAAAACTAGTGTTTTTCATGATTTCCACTTTTTTTCAAAATCTAAGACGCACAATGTTGGGCCAATTGTTTCTATTAACTTGTTTAAAGGATATGTCATGAGAAGTATAGACAATATAGTTTTGAAAATTAGTTAAAGTTTGAAAAAATATTAGAATTGTCAAAACTATCCAGGACCTTCAAATTTTCCAACATAAAGACCCAAACAGCATGTTGTCTGACATCCCAATTTTCAGAGGACAAAACTAATGAAATATGTAGTTAGAAATTGATTTTTCTTTATTGTAAAATGTTGACCAAAGTCTTGACTGTAATACCTGAAAGTTTCAACATAATCTGATTATCTATTCTGATATTTAAAGCATTCTGATTCCATGATGATGATTTTCCAAAAATTGGGGTGTTGGACAACACGCCTGTTAAAAGATGTCTAGAAGAAATAATTATCATAATAGGATAACAAATATCCCTGTATATGTTAAGTATCCCTACCACTTATAAATACCCAGGTTGTTTTTTTCTAAATGAAAAGATATACTTTTTGTTATTCAAAAACTGCGGGGTGTCGGACAACACGCTCTGGTATAAGTCATGATTTTGTGGTTGTTTCTTATCAGTAATTGAGTGGTTTGCTTTGAAAAACATAGCTTTTTATCATTTCAATAAGAATATAAAGGATTATTGTTACTGATATTATCTTATTCATTATTCTGAGTAGTTTTAAAAACGTGTTGTCCGACACCCCGCGTGTTGTCCGACACCCCTGCCTGGCCCAAACCCAAATGTGGCTCAGAGCTTTTGTTTAAAATCTAATATTTGATAAAGGGGTTTAGGGTCAAATATAACATATGTCATCATTTGATAATAGTTTTTCTAAATTTTTAAGCTCTTAAAATGTTTCTTGAAATTTCAAATATGTTAGGGGGGTGTAGAACATGCAGTATTATACACAATTTCAAAAGGCTCTCAAATCTAAACTATGTGTCTGATTTTGTTGGAATAAAGTTTTTCTGGAAGGTACTTGGTCGGTTACTGATATAGGATATAAAAAGCAGTATTATTCTAAAATTAATTTTTGGGTGTCTGATCCAAGGCCGAGAGCGCAATTTAGCAGGTTTTGAAAATCCGACCCTAATAAGGACAATTACACTGCATCACTGTCACTCATACCATTAAGACATAATAAGTATAAACTGCTCACCTGCAGACATTAACGAGTGCGCGTCGACAGAGCTGTGTGACGAGTTATCAGGCGCCTCGTGTGTGGACATGACACCCGGCTACAGGTGTGAGTGTCAACACGGTTACAACCTCACCCGCGACGGCCTCTCCTGTGTCGGTAAGACATACCACTACCATCCTACCACCTTCATTTTGGTTTGAAATGAAGACTCATTGATATGAATCGTAAATGGAATGATAATAATTGTTTGTGTTAAGATTCACTTAAAAACCAAAGTCGTCATAACTGGTACCAAAGTCTACAACCCTATGAATTGTCTGTGACTAATGTGAGACACCTTGCAAAGTTCAGGTGTATACATCCCTATCATGGTCATGTAATTTTGTCAAAAGGTTGTCCTCAATTCCTGATGACCAAAGTTGTTATAGTTTGTAGAGGGATTATTTAACTAAGAAATTAGCTGATGGCTTGAACGCAAAAATATTGCTACATGTTTTCTGATATATACTGTACAGAGGAAATATGATGCATGAATAAATTGTCAATTTACTAATGTAGTCATCAGCTTTTTTTTTGTAGCAAACTGAAATTGCTTCCTTACATATTGCATCATCAAGTTTGTATACTATCTCCTGAGTATGCGGTCGTGCTACAAATTTTGATGTTAGCATATCACGTACCGATATATGTGTGTCCATGGGTCTATTATCTTTTTTCTCCATTTCTATGTTGATCATTTGATTAATAATGAAGCTATTTTTCATATTAATCTTAAGGTCGTATTATAGGTCTGTGATTGGATGTTTCCCTCTAATACATCCTTCCCACTGTGATATCCCCGCTCGACTACTCGCTCAATTACCTACTGCTTCACATGTCATACATTAATGGAGGTAACTTTGGCATATATCCTCTTTCTTTTCTTTACAGACACGGACGAATGTGCTCTCAACATACACAACTGTTCTGTAGAAAACTCTAGATGTATCAACACAGTGGGAGGTTATGAATGTCAGTGTGACAGCGGCTTCAAAAGCTTTGTGACCTATTGCCAAGGTAAATCATGAGGCTTCCAGGAATCTTATTTCTGTCACCCAGATAAGTAAAACGCGAAGTAATACACGTGCGCCACCTATCACGATTTTGGCGATTGTCGCATTGCAACACTATGGAGGTCTAAATATATCTTATTCATCAAGGCAGGCTAACCTCTAGCAGGCAGATCTACCGCTAACTGCACTGTCTAAGGATACGTTTTCAAACACTTTGTAAAGTTCCTAGGCTATACCCATAGCGGTTCTGCTCCTAGCGGTCGATATACGTTAAATAAGGTTTGGAGTCAACGCATAGATGTTGTAGGTAACAGAATCCAGGTAAGACTGAATACTCTGGGTTTATTGGGTTCTGTTTTATAGCAGTGGGACGCCTTTGTCTCCAGGTGGAGACGCTTATACGGGCGGTCGCGTTAGGCGCCAATTAGCATCACCTTTGTAACAACGAGCGCGCCCGCATCTCCAGGAAGTTGGGTTAACAAACAACCGCCGGCCAAAGCCGGGTTCAAAAGGGGGGATTATAGCTACAGCAGGAAGGACCAATTAGCCTGGCCAGTGTCGGCCATCTTGGATTTGGAGGAAAGAATTTAGAATAGATTGAATATATATATCATAATTAATAATGCTGCTTTTTCAACGCAAAAATACCACAAAGTTAGAATTATCGACTGCAGATCTTTACAAACATCCCTCACTCTGAGTTCGAAGAGCAACGGAGAACTTTAAAAGAAAAGAAAAAGATGTGCAGTCGCTAAAACCAACCTAACCGCCTTGCTCCATCTCAGAGCAGTCGTGCGGCTGCTGAGACCAGCGCGGGAACGGTTAGTTCGTCGAGCGAACGCGGAGGCGCCACCAGCGCGCGCTCACGATCTCTCGACCAATGAAAAGGCAGCAATTCCCAACTTCCGGTCACCACCCAGAAACAACAAAAATGGCAGTGCCCACATCCCGGCGTGCTAAACAAACGGGTCTTACGCAAACAATGGCGGCCATCGGGTCTTCAAACAAGGTAGGTTCAACCATTAACACATATAGATCACACGGGTAAAGAGTAACAGAGATGATAACAGAAATACAGGTTAGATTTTGAAAAAATGTCACTGCGGCCCGCTCGGCGTCAGAGCTCCGACCGTGTCCGGGTTATAGGTACTCGGCTGTACAAACAGTCGCGAGTGTAGAAAATGGCCAGCGAATGTCTTTATAAAATATAAATGCATAGTCCATTTTGATATAAAGCTGGGATACGAGTGTCTGTATCCTGTTGCTTCAGGATGTTGGTTATGAATGTAAAAAGGGTAGATCACAGGGATCTCACAGTGTATGGCGAGCGGTCTTCGGCGTCAGTGTCTCTTGGTTGACTCGCTCGCCAATCGTAGGGGTGGAGTCAATCGCGCTAAAACACACTTTAGCACGATTGATACGATTGTTACTCTTGTAGAGGTATATACACGTAGGATCGGCCTGTCAAGTGCAGAACACACATTGTTCGTTGATGACAGGTCGACCGCGACGGAACTCCGCGTCCCGGGCTACCGAAGTGCGACAGCTGGCGGTCCGAGCGTAGGCGCCAGCCCGAGACCGCCGCCCATGCGAAGCACTTCGCGGGAGGATCGGAGCCCGTCATGTCACAATCAGGTCATAAAAAGGGTTACAGAAAAATAGATGTGAGTCACACGTACTCAGTTCACTTGTAGATTACACGTTTTCCTCAATAAAAACGGTAATTCAACAATTTACACATCTCAGGCTCCTCACCAGCGCACATCCTGGCAGCCATTTTGATAGTACTAAAAAAGATAATATCGCCGTGAAAGGCATGACATATAAGTAGCAGCGGGGTGCTCAAGATATAAAATAGACAATTTTGGCGCCGCTGAGGACGGAAAATATTACGATAAAAACTGATAAGGCGGCAAATGACACAAAAAGGACGAGCTCCCGTAATCTTGATAAAGATTGTAGAAAATATGCTTGTGGCCGTATTATAAACATATATGTACATGGTGATAAAACATAATATTGGTGTTTTCAGCGTGGATCTGAGCAATACGTTAAGGCCTGGACATCGCCATTCTCTACATATCGACTACAGCTGGCACCCAGCTTCGGATGACTACGGTTCATGACGCCGAGTCCCTCACTTACGGACCCGCTGCCGTCTTCCCGCCCCAAGTCTACTCAAGTTACCGAGGAGTGGTGAGATAACACTGTGGCCTCAACATAAATAAATCGTAGCGCCCTCCCGATTAACCCCGATTTATAGAAATTTCAGCGGCCTAAAACATCGGCCCATCTCCAGCTATTGCATACCTAACCGATAGTAACTCACTGTATCACTACTTGTAGCCTAATTTAGTGTCTAGAAATTAATATAAACGATATTTCTCGTTATTTAATTAAATTTTATGGTTAATTTCCGAGTAATACTTACTATTCGCACGCGGCTGGTATGCACTAGATGATTATAATTTCTTAAATTTTTGGTTTGTAACTAACATTTCTACCTGTCTCAGATCCACCTTGATACTAACCATGTCGCCTCGTTGGGCTATTCTAAAAGGACATAAATTAATATTTGAAATTACATAATAATATTAAACAATTCTGGCCAATAGACTAAGGAACCGACATTAATTAAGAGAATCATTTTAGAATTAAGAAGTACTTAGCGCAGGGCTGTGATTGTAGCATGGTCGGTTCCTTATAAAATATAAAGCATAGCATATTATATATAGGCAGGAGCTCGTCAATATAAATAAATAGGTGTCATTGCTATACTTTGTAAAAAAAAGGAAAATAATGTCTTGCTGCGTGGCCACGTTAAGTATATAAGACTCGTGCAGCGTGGTTATTAAAAAATAGGGGGTTGTGAAGCAGCTGAGAGTGGTTCTTTCTAGAAAATTGCCAAAAATTTCAACCGGTGCCAGGGGATACGTAGGCATCATACGTACTTCACTCCCCCAACACTCTAAATTTTTGCAATACTCAAATTACTCTAAAAATAACTCAACCACTCTCGGCGTGCCCACCCAAGAAGAAAGATTAGCGCGGCAAAGCACGGTAAGTAACATGTTTGATATATGTAAAAAAAATTGTTTTCAGACTAGTAGGGCAGGCCCCATCATGGACTCCTCCCTGGGCGCATAGGCCCTTAAAAATCGTTCCTACGATAAACGATAAAAACACACAACGATATCGTACACACACGATATTTAGACAAAACACACACAGACGATTTAGGCTGAGCTAGGCCGCGGACCTCTCGTGCTCCTCGTGCCTCTTCAAAATCGTCGTTTCTCCACATAATCATCCTTCGGCCAAAGGGTCTGGGGCGAAGGGGCTGGCCGAGTGGCCACAAGGCCAGCCTTTGACCGCCAAACACAGGGCCAAGGTCACTTCGAATAACCAAGGCCCTTACCGATGGCCGAGCAACATAAAAAAAACTCGTGGGTCTCAGCGAGGCTGCAAGCACCCCACGGGTTTCACCATGCTATCGGTCTTAATCATTCCAGTCTCACAATCGTGGGTCAATTCCTTCTCGTCAACGTTTCATACATAAAAAAAAAAGGTTTTACACGGGGGGAAGCCGGGGATATATATCTTGGGGGCGTAAGTCCGCGAAGGAACCGGCTAACCGCTCCAGGGTTGGGCGTAAGCGGAGAGGGGGTATGGGGGCGGTCGAGGTTTCTGATCGTATAGGGATTATGGGTAGGGATAGGGGGGAGGGTTCAGTGGGGGGATCTTCGCTCACGATGGTGGGGGCAGGGAGGGACAGAAAGGGGGATGCTGGTGCTGCCTGTAGGCTCTGTAGGCTGATCTCCTCGCGTGGGCGGTCCTCTTCAGCCGACCTCGGCGGACCCCGCACGCAGATCAACCTACAACACCAGCGAGTGACGGGGATACAACAAAGCTTTTTGTATCGCACGCAACAGACCGTCAGGAGGATAAGGACTATTAGCAGGGTCACAGAGGAGGTGGACACAAAGGGGACCGAGGATAAAATAGAGGTCGGGGAGCGTAAGCCCTGTAGGCGGCCTACTTCCATTACGGGCAGGACTACGCGGGGGAGGAGTTTGAGTGGTTCTGAGAAGGTGGGAGGAAGGGTGCGGGGCCAGGATATGTTAAGGGGGGAAAGCTGAAGGGGGCGCCGGAAGTGGAAATTGAGGGTATGGTGCCCAGCCGCGATGCCGTGTAGGCGCCACCCACGCGACTCCAGCGAACATCCTGGGGGTAGGTCGACGAGGGTGGGGCCGTTGACGAGCAGGTTCACGGGTGGGCGGCCGGTGCAGAGGCGTAGCACAGAGGTCGACTGGTAGGCGACTACCACTGCTTGTCGGCCTCCTGCCTCGGGCCTCGACACTACGGCCGTCGCGTTGTTCCGGGCGGTGATGGCGATGTGGCACGAGGTCGGCTTGGTCCCGCGCACGAGTGCCGACTCGCAGGACCGTTCGGTATACACTACCGTAGGCCTGCACACTCGTGGCTGCCGACCTACGCAGACATCAGGGACGAAGGACGTGGAGGACGACGAGCTCACGGCCAAACGGGGCCTACCCTGGACCGTCCGCAGGTGGGACGCGTCCAGCTGCACGGGGAAGTACTGCAGCTTGTACACCAGGTAGGCCTCGCTCGTGAGCCCGGGAACAACAACACGGTAGATCAACTCCCGTCCCTCCTCCCAGATGGGGTCGATGTCCACGTAGTTGTAGTACCACATCGCCGGGAGGGTGTGGTATCCGGCGTCTCGGAGGCGGCGGAGGACCTGGAGCAGGTGTTCTCGGGGGAGAACGTCCTCGGTCAGTTGGCCCCGCTCCAGCTCCATCCGTTGATTATGGAATTGCACTCGTCGAAGCTCGTGTTGGCGCACCGTCTCCTCCAAGATCCGTAGGCCCAGCTCGATCTGCCGGGCCATCCAGACCTTGTTCACCTTTTCGTCGGCCCCGACCGCGATCGTACCTCCGGCTTCCGCGAGGTGGATCGCGCGGGCGGCCTGCTCATTTATTGTGGCGATGTTATCGGCATTCTGTAGAACGCCTCCACGAGTGGCGTTTACTACCGATACCATCTGCTCCAGGTGGTGGGCTATTTGCTGCTGCTGGACCAGCGTGTCGCGTGCGACTCCTCGCAATGATGCGACGTCGCGGTCAGTCGCCAGTCCGAACAGAGCTTTTCCAGCCCACCCCACAATATTAAGCAGGCCCCGACGCCGTCGGCCGGCCTCCGGCCTGCCGTCGGTTACTATCCGACTTGCCCTGGGTAGTTCGGACAAGCGGTTTAGCAAACGCGACAAATGCCGGCGCCAGTAGGGGACGTGATTCGGCTCCATCACGTCCGCGACAGCGTCAATGGCGACAGTTAGGTTGTGTACGAGGTCATCTACACAGGGAGGGGACGGTGGTCGGATCGTGACGGCGACAGTCCAGGCGGCCGCGACCGCACGCGCACGACCGTCCGTGTAGACCAACACGCCATCGTCCGAGAACAGGTCCGCGTCGAGGAAGGGAGCGTATAAGCATAGCAGAAATACGGGCATCCACATGATGATAACACACAGTTGGATCTACTCACTGTCGGGGGCGACAATGCTGGGCGACGGCTGCAATGCACAGTCGCTTCTCCGCTTGTATCTCGGCCTCGTCCGGTGGCTGGAGGGTTTGGCGTTTCGCAGTCTCTGCTTCCAACGACCGGGTGAATGACCGAGTGATACGGGTGAAGTGACTGAGCGGGGCCGCTGCCTGTCTTTTAAGGTCGTCCCGCGTCGCGTGGGTGGGTCGGCCCGAGAGCGGGAGGGAAGTGACCGGACCACGCACCAGTGGGGGGGGAGGGGGTGTCTCGGGTTCAGCCGCACGTTTACGATCTCGGCTGACATCAGGGGGATTAGGGACATGTGGTACGGGAGTGATGGGGTGGATTACCGGGATGGGGGTGTTAGCTCGAGGAGTGGGGGCGGCCGAGGGCGCAAGGGAGTTTGGACCTGTAGGGGGGAGTGGGGGCAGATCGATGGTCATGTTGTTGGAGGAGTTAGGCCGGGTCGGGACATCCGTGGGAGTTGATTGCATGGGAGTTGCAGAGGGGGGACGGGATGCGTCGTTGCCGGGGATTAGCTGCATGGGGGACGCGGGCCGGGTTGGTGGGATAATTGGGGTTTGAGGATTAGCGTTTACAGCTGGCACGCTGGGGTTGGGTATCCAAGCAACGCGCGTCTGGGGCGGCCGGCCGCGTGGCCGTGGTGTGGACGGAGCCATCGCAGTCGGGGGGCGCGTCCGCTGGGCTCGGGTGAGGCGTGGGCGTAAGCCCTCCCAGTCGAGGCCCGGATCGGCCGCCTTGACGTGACTGCGATTAACCGTCCGTCGTTTGTTTGTTGGGCCCACCACATGCACCACGTTGCCGGATGCCCGCGTCACGAGGTATCCGGGGTCCCAGCGGGGGTCCAGCGGTCCGGGCTCGTGGACTCGTAGGAACACTTTGGTACCGGGTTCTAGGGGGAGGGCGTTGGCTTGTTTGTTTAGGCGGTTAATGTTAGCCTGCCTCGCTACCTCCGCGTTGTGGGCGGCCTCCTTCAAAGCACGCGAGTGCTCGTCCACACGGAGGGCGACGCGGGCCGACGAATCCCCTAGTGGGCGATCTCGGAGGTGGGAAAAGGGGGGAGGAGGGCAACGACCAAAAAGGAGGTAGTAGGGGGAAAAGCCTGTGACGTCACTGGGGGTCGTCCGGTGGGCGAGTAGTACATCCCCGAGGTGGTCCTCCCACTCGCAAGCACGGGCGTTTACCACCTTATGCAACATATCCTTTAGCGTGCGGTGAAAACGCTCTACGCGTCCGTTGGCTTGCGGGTGGTAGGGGGTGGTGTGTCGCACCTCGGTCCCGAGCTGTCGCAGGTAGCCCTCCACTGTCGCGTTTTTGAACTCTAATCCATTGTCCGTTAACACGACAGAGGGGGGGCCGTAGCGGGGAATGTACTCCCGGGATAGGGAGGTATAAACTGATTCAGCGGACTTATCTTTGAGGGGGAAACAATCTACATAGCCAGTGGCGTGGTCTATGATTGATAATAGATAACGAGCGCCGCTGCGACTCATGAGGAGGGGGCCGGTCAGATCCATTGCAACGACTTCTCCCGGGTTTTCGGCGACAGGCATAGGGGCTGGGGTTGGACGTTCTGCACGGACGCGATTGGCTCCGCAGGGGGCACATCGTGCGAGAACGGAAAATACCTGTCGCTTCATTCCTGGCCATTTAAAATGGTCGTGAAGTCGTCGCAAAGTTTTCCTCATACCTTGGTGGCAGACCTGTAGATGGGCGGTCTGGACCAAGTTGGCGCGAATTTCCGACGGGGGGACGAGGCGAGGGTAAGCCGCGAGACCCGAGGGCGGTTTGAGGGTAAAGAGGAGGCCATTACTGACCAGATAATCCTCCTGTTCCTCGAGACCGTACCGGAACTCAGGCATCGCTGCTTGTCGCACTTTCACCTCCGCTTCCGTCAGCCCGTACGCTCCCCACGGCAACTCCCGCTCTTCCTGGACCGAGGCGATCTGTGCGACCTCCAGCGGCAGCTCGGCCGGTGAATCGGACCGGAGGCGCGAGAGCATATCCGCCCACACATTTTTGGCACCGGCGAAGTACACGATGGGTGCGGCGTATTCCGCAAGGAGTACAGCCCACCGTTGTACTCGCGTATTTTTCATTTCGGCCAAAAATAAGCTTTTGAGGGGCTTGTGGTCGCACAGAATCTGGAAGGTCGCACCGTACAAATACGCCCGTAAGCGCGTAAGCGCAAAGACTATCGCGTAGGCCTCCTTCTCGATGACAGGGTATCGGCGTTGCACCTCCGTAAACTGACGTGAGAGAAAGTGTACGGGTCGCTCGATACCCTGGTCATCTTCTTGTACCAAGATGGCGCCGAGGCAATAATCGGAGGCGTCGGTGTACAGTTTGTACGGGCGACCGGGGTCCGGGTAAGCGAGGGTCACCGTGTTCACGAGGGCGTCGCGCAACTCTTGCCACGCGGTCTGGCACTCGGAATCCCAATGAAAGAGGGCGTATTTCTTTGTCAGTGCGACGAGGGGTCGGACAATATCGGCATATCTGGGTATGAGCTGCCGATAATAATTGGCCAACCCTAGCAGCCGTCGCACCGCCTTTACGTCCTCGGGTGGCACCATGTCGCGTATGGCTTCCACTTTGTCGGGATCCGAGGAGACGCCGTCCGCGCTGACCACATAGCCAAGGAGTTTCACGCGGTCGACCCCGAAGTGGCACTTCGATTCCTTGACCACGAGGCCGTATGAGCGAAGGGCCTCGAGGACGGCCGCGATGTGGTGGTGGTGTTCTTCCTCGGTCCGGCTGTAGATCACGAGGTCGTCGAGATATACCATAACGAACTTACGCAGTGGGGTGATAACCTTATTCATAAGCCTCTGGAATGCAGCTGGCGCATTGCACAAGCCAAACTGCATCCGCTTAAACTGAAAAAGGCCCCGATGCGTCGCTACGGCCGTCTTCTCGACGCTGTCAGGATGCATCGGTACCTGCCAGTATCCGGACTTTAAATCTAGGGTCGAGAACACTTTCGCACCACCTAGATTATCAACAATGTCCTGGATACGAGGCAGGGGGTATGCATCGCGACGAGTAACTGCGTTCAGTCCTCGGTAATCTACACAGAACCGGACCGAGCCGTCTTTCTTAGGGACGAGGGTGAGGGGCGAGGCCCAGGGGGAGGAGCTGGGCTCGATTATGCCTTCCGCGAGCATCTTGTCCAGCTCGCGGTCGACGACCTCGCGCTTGGCGAGGGGAAGTCTGTACGGTCGTTGATTGATGGGAGGGTGATCGCCCGTATCGATCCTCATGTAGACCTCGGTAGTGCATGTGAGGGGGGCGGCCGGTGACCGGGAACACATCGGGGTATTGCCGTTTCCAATACTCGGCCTCGTATACCAGCTGACCGATGTGTCCCTCGCGTCGCACCGACCGTCGCACCGCATGGCGACGACCACAGAGGGTTACAGATTTATCAGGGGAAGCATAGTCCACGATCGCGTGAGTAGCCTCCAACGCGTTGTCCCCTAATAAAAGATCGTGGGACATATCACCCACCACATTAAAGTCGCACGGCCGGCCGTACAGCTTCAGGTTAACCGCCTCGCGGACGGAGATGCCGTGGCCGGTGAGGGACTTAAGTCGCGCCGGGGGTCTCGTACTCTTACCCACCGCGCCCACCTGTCGCAAGGCATCCGCCGCGGGGACGGACACCAGGGAGCAACACGCACCCGAGTCGACGAGGGCCTGCAGTGCCACGCCTCGAAGCTCGAGGTCAATGCAGGGTCGTCGGTCGGACGCGCGTTTTAGTTTCCCTGGGTCGCGGCGGCTACGACTTGATCCTGGGAGTGGGCCAACGACCGTGCCGCGTCCCGGGAGGCCTTCAGACTGGGGCATCCAGCCACATAATGGCCTCGTTGATTGCACGCGTAGCAGATGATGTCGTTGATGGGCGTCATCCGCCGGCCTGAGTTACGCTGCCCCGGCGCGACGGCTGCTACGGTGGAGGCGACGGCTGGGGGCGGCGGAGCTGGGACGGTCGCAAACAGCGGCTGGGGGGCGGGAACGGGCGCGGGGGTCGGCGCGAACACAATCGTGGATTGTGGTGGCGCTGCTGCGGGCATCACAGCCGCGACCGTGTGGCCCTTGTTCCCCTTTTTCGCCTTCAACTCCCCCTGGATTGATTTTATCGCCTGCTGCATCTCCTCCATCTGTCGCTGGTGGGCGGTTGGCGCGGGGTGGTTGGCGGAACGGGCGGCCGTAGTCCTCGAGCCGACCGCGCCCACCTCCATGGCCTCCTCGATGCGAGTGTCGTCCGAGTGCGCCTCCTTCTCCACCGCCTTCGCCAACGCGTCGACCCTCGAGAGAGCCTCCGCGATCGTCGTGGGCGTGTTAAGATTGAGGTCCCACCGCAGAGGGCCTCGCGACAGGGTACTCACGAACTGTCGCATCGTCGGCCGTAGCACAAAGGGAGAGGCGAGTTCCTGGACCGAGTAGGCTTTCTTGGCTGCCAACCAGAAGCGCTGCGCGTACTCGGGGGCGGTCTCGTGGGCCGTCTGAGAGAAGTGCCCGAGTGCAGCGCGCAGACTCTCCATTTCCTCCATGCCGAGGAGCGTTGAAGTTATCTTGCGTTCGACGGCCTCGAAGTCGGTGACGGCGTCCTCGAAACAATCGTAGATTATCGACTTGAGGCGCCCCGCCGAGTAGGCCAGGGCCTCCGAGATCAGCTTCTCGTCGGGGGCTTTGGAGACGAAGCGCGCCTGTCGCACATCGTTCAACCACGTGCGGAGGGCGGCTTTATCCTGACCGTCGACGGTCGGCAGCGCCCGAAACAGCCGGATGAGCTGTTTGACCGAGGCCAACTCATGGGTCTCGGGCCGCGACCGGGGGGCGGAATCGATAATGATCGCGCGGGCCTCGGCGAGCTGTCGCGCCGCCTCGGCGAGCTCCATGGCGTGCTGCTGGGATTCCAGAGCGTGTTGTTGGGCCCGGAGGTCGGCCTGTCGCGTGAACTCGGCGCGAAGCCGCTGCTCCAACTCGTAGATAGCGACATCTTTCACCTCCTTGCAGGTCTGGGCCAGGTACTGCTTCCAAAGCTTGGCCAGTAGCTCCGTGTTGGCGACAGTAAAGTCGGTCGGAATACTCCCCGCCAACTTCCCAGCGTTAAGCCACACCTGGAAATCCTCAGGCAACACACTGGGTTCGGCCATCCTCCCGAATTGCGTAAATAACCACACTCGTTATATACGTCAATTACCTATATGGCACGAACCTGTTGCGATTCCCACGTGCGACAGCTGCTGGTCCGCTCGGTCCGACTGTCGCTAACACAGAACTACCGGCATGCAAGTACCTTCCACGCCCACATTAAAACGTTATAGCATAGCAGAATGTCACTTCCCTGTTCGCGTCCGTGTCTATGGAGTCGGTCCTTCCGTGGTCATTCGTAACTCGACCGGCAATCTGTCCTCGAATCACACTAAAAGCGTCTCGTCGTGGTCACCAATGTAAAGTTCCTAGGCTATACCCATAGCGGTTCTGCTCCTAGCGGTCGATATACGTTAAATAAGGTTTGGAGTCAACGCATAGATGTTGTAGGTAACAGAATCCAGGTAAGACTGAATACTCTGGGTTTATTGGGTTCTGTTTTATAGCAGTGGGACGCCTTTGTCTCCAGGTGGAGACGCTTATACGGGCGGTCGCGTTAGGCGCCAATTAGCGTCACCTTTGTAACAACGAGCGCGCCCGCATCTCCAGGAAGTTGGGTTAACAAACAACCGCCGGCCAAAGCCGGGTTCAAAAGGGGGGATTATAGCTACAGCAGGAAGGACCAATTAGCCTGGCCAGTGTCGGCCATCTTGGATTTGGAGGAAAGAATTTAGAATAGATTGAATATATATATCATAATTAATAATGCTGCTTTTTCAACGCAAAAATACCACAAAGTTAGAATTATCGACTGCAGATCTTTACAACTTGTATGTTTTTTTATGACAACTGGCTAGAACCTTCCTGTTATAGCTGATGCTTCCTTGAAGCTGACGCCTCCTGTAATGAGCAGAGCCACTGCTGCTTAGCAATCCCCCTGGCAATGGTTGTCATATACGACAAAACGTGATCACCACCTTATTAGTTTATTGATATCTAAACATATGCCTGGATACCCAAAGGGTTTGCTAATAGATGAATAAAAACCCAAGGCTTCATCCGAGTTTGACTCTTCAGGCATCTCAATTGTGGTTTGCATCTAAGGCCTGTTACATAGTCACATTTCAGTACATTATTTTACATGAGAACTATCCTATTTATTGTAAATAATAGAGATTATGCAACCAACTTGTACTTGAAGAGGAATCTCTTAAGGATGGGGAGGGTCATAACACTTTCGTGTTGGGATATATGTTTTTACTCTTTTTTTTTACATTCATATTATCTAAATATTTATTCATTGACAGACGAAGATGAGTGCGCAGACTTCAGACGTCAGGACCCACCCTGTGCGCCTTGTAAAGCCAAGTGTACAAACAAACCAGGTGGCTACGTGTGTCAGTGTCTCGACGGCTTCAGAGGGAACGGTACTTTCTGCACAGGTGGGTTGGTTAATCACATATGTTTAAAAACCTGATTCTATTTGCCTGCATTTGGTCACAGTCACCACTGGTCCCTAATTAAGAGCCTCCTGTAGCCCTCATACGAATAGGGACCAACCTTGACTAAAGTAAGATTGGGACATAATTCGGGTAAATAAAATCAAGCATTTCTATCGAACGAAGAAAGAATGAATAACCTCGAATTAACCTGTATGGAATAGATGTGAGTAGACGAAATATAAGCTGCTTGATAAATGAATATAAGATATAGTTATTGTGGTCGCGTTACTCACACTGCCACGTCAAGACATCATTGCTAAATATAAGATAGATATGATTAATAGATTCGGTAACAAGAAGGTCTGAGACAATTCAAATTCACCATGTGGTGGCTGATTGTTTTCGTTGCTGTAAAACCGGCAGACATTGACGAGTGCGCAGAGTTGAAAAAGCCGTGTAACTACAAGACGGAGAACTGTATCAACACGATCGGGTCGTATCAGTGCGCGTGTAAACACGGCTTCAAACGACAAGCTGGGATCTGTAAAGGTGAGTCTACCCGAATTACTGTAAATCGTAACACGTCAATATAAAATAGTCGTATTTACCTGTGTCTATTTCTAAAAGTTGGTTTGTGAAGCGTTTCTCGGAGAGGATGGTAAACGATTCTGTTCTACTTGATGTAATATGTCGTACCCTGGTCGATGGGGGCTTAGTAGTGTATCCCAGAGAAGAGGAGGTACCTACCTTTTAGTGAACAATCTTTTGGAAATAACGGTAAAGTAGACACCCGAGAAATCGTGGCATTTTTAACAACTCAATAAAACATTTTCCAAAAGGAGTTGGTTTGGTTAATGATAGCATATCCCGAAATTTATCGTACTTATAGTTACATTTCCTGTAATAGGTCTTATAAGTATACAGTTATAAATGGCTAAGGAACTGAATGAGCTGATCAAAATCTTAAAAAGTTTATGTTTCTTTGTCCGTCATGACGTGGTAGTTGTCAATACTATATATATTCAGGCTATTTTTCACCCAAGTTGGATCTCGTCACTCTCATTTGGTCAGCCTAATGCCATCATGATTTAGATAATGCAGATAATCTTTATCTATGGGAAAAAAACCAAGACAATTTTCAATACAAAGTACAATGTCCTTGTTTGTTTCAGCTGTTGCCCGTTTTATAATCTATAGGATCGTACATGTAGGCCCTTTTATGCACGCCATAGAGACCTTGGGATGATGTAGGTCAGTTTTATCTAACCCTTATGGATGATCTTATGGACGGCTAACACTTCTTAGCAAATAGGTTTAAAAATTCTTCAACAATAATCCTTGCACAAAGTGCAGAAAAGGGCCTTCATGTACGATGCTAGATTATCAAACAGGCCCCACTCTAGCACCCCCCCCCCCCCCCCCACCCACAACAACAATCACTTGGCCTTGTTTGACCGAGGGGCGTTCTAACTAGACAAGGCACCGTAAGGCGGCGCTGAACGGAATCACCTGTATTTGACTGTCGTTACAGATGTAGACGAGTGTGCGAGTCCCCTGCTCAACACGTGCGCGAGACCGGGCACGTGCGAGAACGTGAACGGCACGTTCCGCTGCCGCTGTCCGCCCGGCCAGATGCCCAGCAACGACGGCCTCTCCTGTCAGGGTCTGTAGCACCTCCTTTAATAATCTTTATCAACCACCGAATACGGGTTCTCCATAGAAAACGCATTGGCTGTGTGCAATTTGTAAACAGGAGATTGCAGAGTAATCTCTTCTGCTCGTGAAAGCAGGAGTTTACTGGGAAAAAATATTCCTTAAAACGTCATCGAGCCCTTCAATCAAAACTTGGTAACAAACTGATAAACTGCTGTTATGTTACTAGAAACTTTTGACATATGAAAATAATAATGATTCTGGTAATGATAATTAAAAAAGAACAAATTATTCAAAAAGTAGAAATATGAAAAATGACAGAACTATATCTTTATTGTGAGGCTACACAAACTTACCATCATTTTGCTAGAAGTGCCACCTCACGGGCAATCAATCGAGTTTCAAATCTTTCGAAATGTTCGAGAATGGTAATTATTAGTGACGAATGGTGGTAGATGAATACAATATTAACTGGTTTCAGATAAAACGGTTGTAATCTTCTCAGACAAGACTCTATATAAAAACCTTGCGTGCGATCAGATATTAGCATGTGTCTGATCACTGGAGATTACAGCCGCTTGTATCAGAAGCCAGTTAATTTTGTGAATCAATTCAAGGAAATTTATTGATCAGTACCCATCATCATACTGATCCAAGTAAACATCCATTGATCACTTGTAAATTCCGTGTCCACGCTGAACCCCACGATTTCATAAACTATTTAGACTAGATTTACCAAGTATTCAATCTAGCTGATCTAAGCTGTGTATCTAGATCGAGAGGGAATATCTATGCCTGTTATCTTTGTTTCTTTGTTTACATTCTTGGCCAATATCACTAAGAAAGCTTATGCATATGCAATATGAAAAATATAATGCCAATGACCCGATAACTAACAACAAGACGATCTCAAATTTTCCCGTCTAAATTATTCAATGATAAGTTTCATTTCGGTAATTGAGATTATGACTTGAATTGTTCGAGAATTAATGAGCTTATCCAACATTTCCCGTACATATTAGGATGAGAGTTACTTTCAAAAATCGCTTCTTCTCAGTGCAAGAAGTTCCTGTAAGGTTCCTGTGTGTTCTGTTAGTCGTGTAAAATTACCAAAATTAGACCTAAATAATCAAAGAACCCCAACTATCAAATCACTGGACTTATAATTCAGGGGAACCAGTAGGGGTTAGGAAAACATATGGGAATATTTTTTATGTGGAATATGCTGCCATAGAGAGACAGAATGAATTTGTAATACACATCCGATGTCGGGAGGTTGACATCAATGTTCATTGGCCTAAAGAGGCTCAATTTATACCGTCTCTGTTTTACATTCTGAAATAATGATTTTACAAACTGAGACAATGATTTCCATGAGAAAATGGAGAACTGTTATTTCTGTTATACTGGACATTCTGACATTGCAGCGAAGGAAGAATGCAGCACGCTGGAGAAGGACTTCTACCCTGACCTCGTGTGTACAAAGGAGAGCGGACAGCGGCCGATCTACACATGCCCCTATTACCGCATGCCGTTTGGAGACACCTGTATAGGTGAGGAAGTACTAAATGCAAGTTTAAATATAAACATTGGCCGATATCTACATACGTCCCTTTTAACACATTCCGTTTGAGGACACCTGGATTGGTGAGAATGTACTAGATATAACCTTTAATACAAGTGTTGGCCGATCTACACATGCCCCTATTGCCGTATGTCGTTTGAAGACGCCTGTATAGGTGAGAAAGTACGAATATAGCATACCAGTCTACACATGTCCCTATTACCACATGCCATTTCAGGACACATGTAAAGGTGAGAAAGTACAAAATATAAACTTTAATATACGCTTGGCCTGATCTATACATGTCCTGATTACCGCATGCTGTATGAGGACACATGAATATATAAGGAAGTACTAAATATAACTTTTGATGTTTAGTGTGGGCTGATCTACACGTGTCCTTATTACCGCATGCCATTTGAGGACGCCTGGATAGATAGGAAAGTACTAAATGTAAAAATTACCTTTAATATTAGCGGGTACCATTCTATACGTGTCCTTATTACCGCATGCCGTTTGAGGACACCTGTAAAGGTAGGAAAGTACTAAATGCAAGCTTTAATATGAACATGGACCCATAGATCTACATGCTTCCCTATTAACACATCCCAATTGAGGACACCTGGATTGGTGAGAAAATACTGAATATAACTTTTAATATAAGCATGGGCTGGTCTACACCTGTCCCTATCATCTCATATGTATTTTCTGCAGACATTGAGGGTTGTGCAGAGTTGAACAAGGACAAGTTAAACATTGTTTATTTTATATTTTCTGCAGACATTGATGAGTGTGCAGGCTGGAACAAGGACAAAAACAAGCCGTGCGAGTCAGCTCACAGCAAGTGTATCAACGACAAGAACGCCTACTTCACCTGTCAGTGTGAGAATCCCTGGCTACTCGACGCCGACGGCCTCGGATGCTCAGGTGAGAGTAAAGATTAATATCTTTTCCAAAATGCAAGATTTCAGTATAATACTCGATATGTATGACAAGGTGTGAAGCTTTGCGATGTCAGCAGATTATTCATATATGTACTTATTGTCTCTATGAATGGTGATTGGGATACCTGGAGGCTAGCTTAGAGTAATAGCATTTCCCATACCGGTTTCCCCTGTTAGATATGAATGGTGCTTGGGGCACCAGTGAGCTCATTTACAATAATATAATTTACCAGTATATACCCAGAAAAAATGGCTCCTCTTTTAGAGACGAATGCCCATTTGATTATGATATCATTGACCAGGTCAAAAACGCATATAGCGTGGACGTTTGGGAGTGTATTAATAATACTTTAATTTACTGCTATGTGCTTTACTCCTCTGCCAGAGCTGAATGATGGCTTTTGACTCTAAGGCCCGGCGTCCACCTACTACGATAGAATCGTAGACCTCCCGATATGGCACCGATACAAAATGTCAAAATCGGTGCCATATCGGAAAGGCGCAAAATCGTAGACATATGTCTAGACATGCCAATCCACCACTTGTCTAATCGCAGAAACGTGGTCAACTGCCCCGATATTAGGTGACCTTCCGACGGGATTTTGATTTTGCATCGGGAGGTGCATCGTAGGGCATATCGGTGCCATATCGTAGTAGGTGGACGCCGGGCCTTAAGGGCTAGTTTATGACAGAATCATTTACCGTCATGTATCTGTTACAAAAAATTGTGGCTAAGGTGTGTACAAAGAGTTTTGAGTTTGCTTAATAGTAATATCACGTACTGCTATGATCCTGTCTTCTCTCAGAGACGAATGGTGGCTGGGGTGTCTGGGGAGAGTGGTCTTCTTGCTCTGACGACTGCGGCGGTCAGCAGTACAGGCAGCGTCTCTGTGACAAGCCCCTTCCGGTAGGATTAAACAGAACCTGCCCGGGACAAGCGATAGAGACCAAACTTTGCAGGAGAGAGGAGAGCTCGCGAGACTGCTCAGGTAACGACCATCTTTAAGAACCTCGATTCATTCATTTAGGAGATGGTCGGGAATATATGTTGACCTTGTTGTGCTTCAGAGACCTGGGTATATGATTTAGTTCAGTTGGGAATTATGTTGGCGGTATTGAGAGCATAAACCATCAATGGGTTCCACGGGCGGTTGCGACGGTCTCCGACGGTGAAGATTAACATATCGACACAGTATCAGGAAACCATTGGGCATCATGTGAAATATTTTATCAATTACATTACAATCCTCATTAACTGGTTATTATGTGAATTATGATACCTTTGGATGTATTTATCTGCTGTGCAGAAAAACACGGGTAAAATGGTTTCTAGACTTAAACATAATCTTAAACTCTTTAAAAACGAAGTTTGCCCATATAGTATGAATAAATACACACGGAAAACTCATTCATCCCTTTTGTGGCATCACCATTAGCTTCTCTTAAATGATATAATGATATGGTCATCGACAACAGAGTTTTATTGAAATCATATTACATTTTATTTCAGCTAAAGATATTAGAAAAGGGGTTTTCATCGATATTATGTATCTTCAACCATCAAAGGTCAGTACCTTAACTTATGATTTAATGTTTGGAGATTTATCAATCAGAATTTGTAAAGTTTTATTGTATTTTATTGTGTATTATACACACAGTTTAGCAAGTAGGACAAGCCATTTATAACATATTTTATCGAAAGTCATTAAGAATCCATGCAAAGTTCAGAGACACAAATAACGGTTACCATTTATTTTATTACAGTTTCATGAAGTGGAGAATAAGATGAAGAGAGCGATGGACTACGCCCTGAACAGACGTCTCAGTGAGGAGAAGTCCCGCAACGCGACCATCAAACAGCACTGTGATCTAGATTTCAGGTCAGTAGTAATGTAAAACAACCATACAGCGGTCGTAAATCAAATGAGACGAGATGAGACCTGGCGCTTATATACAGTACGAGGTTATGAGACCGAGCTCTCTTAATTAAGACACTTCCGTATAGTTTTGTATGATGACTATCGTATGTTGTTCTATACATATCCTATATCCGAAATTGATAGCATTAGGTCTAGAGATTATGTCAAAATGAAGGGCCACCTGTTTTACTTTTTATATCTTTCTAAACAGATATGTTTTTGACTATACTTATTCAGCCGTGTATGTATGTTTTACAGTTACATTGCCACTCGACTATTTACATGATAAATTAGTACATCATTCAAGCTTATTCCGATCATGTTAGTAACGATTCCAACTTTTGTTGATGTCTCAACGTGTTCCACATAACAAAGTATGGCACAGGGTACCGTAACCAATTTATACAGTATAGTGAGTAGTAGTATGTAACTGTCAAAATAATGTCAATTTTATAAAACTTATACACGTATGTTCTTGATGCCGTTACTTATTTATATAGAACTTCATCGAGAATCGTATAAATAGACAATAATCCACGAGCACCACTGTATTCTCTAGGTACCTAATGCTTCGCTGCCATAATTGAATATAAAATGAGTCTGCGCTTTGATGTTTCAGCCTCGATATTGAGTTCCACAAGTTCCTCCTGATGAAGGACCTGAAGACGTCAGGAGACTATCCGCGGGCTCTTAATAATAACCAATCACACACCAGGTTAGAACTCAGCCCATTTTCAATGCCTTACAGAGAAGGGGAAGAAATATGTGTAGTGAAAGAGTCACAAAGGTGGTACATGTATGCTCCCAGATAAAAGCTACTCAGGTCACCCTCTCACCTCAAGATATTCAACTAGAAACAGTGTTATTTACTTATTTCGTTAGAATCATCATGATTGTAATCATATAAACACGAAAACCACCATTTTACATATGAATACGCCCGGTCTATATAGGTATGCTTTTGCGTATACAAGGTCGTCCTATTCCCCGTGTATATACGCCTCATCTGTAGGCGCATATAAGCGTCCATGTTGCGTTCATATATACATCATATATATACGCCTGATACTGTTGTATTTGCGCCACTATCCAATAATTCCGATCTCTGCCACTTGGGGGACCCCACTGTACTATATCTCATTTGCCATTTGTCATTGATATACACATTTTCTAAAACCCTATTTATTACCTCTTCATTAAATACATATAATAAACCCAGCATTCTTTGGTTTTCGAACATTTTTTAATAGATTTTACTTTCAAACACCACTCCTTTGAAGGGTTGTGGATGTAAGCCATTATATAAATAAGCCTTTAAGAAGTTTACACTAGAGACATTGAGAGCCACGCCGCCGCCGTCGCCTCACGCCTGCCTCACCCCCGGCTCAATCCAGCCTCACCCCCGCCTCACCCCCGCCTCACCCCACCAAAACCCCTACCACCAGAACTTGGGTGTGGGCGGATTATCCAGAGTCACTACTTCCTACACTCACTCACTCGATGTCTGCACCAACACCATTGTCTGTGATCTCAACATCTAAGCAGGGGAACAGGGCTTCACTTAAGGCCCGGCCCAACTGGTGCGATGCGATTGTCGCACACAGTTTATGGCCCCATAAACGGCCCCTCAGGCGGGGTTTATGACCCCTATTGCGATGGATTTTATCGCACTCAATCGCAGGGAAAATTCAGGGTATGCCCCACTGAAGCGATGGATTCATCGCAACCCTTTCGGTAGCATCTATATGTATAGTTCTAGAAATACAGCTTCATTATAATATTAACTAGAATTAATTATAATACTTTTCATTCCTCACACTCAACAAAGTATCAGAATCACACCTAGGCTAAAGGCATAGCCTGGCAATTCCACAGCTTTCACACCTCCTAAGACCTCAGTTGTGTAGTTATTAACTGTATTAGGTCCAAGGTGGCATTTGTGAGGGTATCCTGTGTAACTAACTGGAATCAATGAAGTGGGGTACAGTTTCTATGCAAATACGACAGGAAGAACTCTGTGCCTGTGCGACGAATCCATTGCAAATCATGAACATCTCAAGATGTGCGATGCGATGGATCCATTGCATCGCACATAATCGCACACGCACGCAAGGCCGGCCCCACAGGAGCGATTTTCTCTTTTTTTTTTTTTACATATACGCCAAACGTATATAACATGTATACACCGGGCGTATATATATTGCGCAGAGGTTATTTCCTCTCATATACACCAGGTGTGAAATACAGCCAAGAAGCGTCCATATTGAAAAGGAAACAGTCTTGTATAGGCCTCATACGCTGGCGTGAAATATGGGTGTATGTATATGAAAACATGTCAATTTACAGCCGATACATGCACTTCGGCGATGGTGTATATAGGAATAAACTGGTTAGTTTCGTGCAGTGATGTGTGTATATAAATATATATATATATATAAATTCTTACAAATTTCCACGGATGTCCATGCCATGGTTTACCTATTTTTACCGATTTCTGTTTACCTATCATTATGCTATTATTTATTTTGTAAGATATTTCTTAAAAGAATATCCTACTTATTTTCACATATTTCTAGTATTTACATATATACCTAAATAACTATTCATTTTTATCTTTTGTTTGCATTTGAATCGGCGTGATTGTCTTTATATATCGGTATTTATATATTTTTACAGATCTCTGCTGTTTATCTGTCTTATGTATTTATTTTGTAATCTATTCATTCTACTTTTAAATATATAGTTTATTAATTTCATACATATATTAATGTGTTTCTTTTTATTTTTACAGATTTTTACTGTTTGTTACCATGGATTCGCTGTGTGAGGCACTACGCAGTGCTCAGACCTCGGCCGACTCGGGGACCGCGCTCCAACCACAGCACACAGCGCGCCTGGCGGCCGGCGCCGACTTCATCGAGACGTGGGGCGAGCACGACGAGCCCCTTCGTGAGCCGCTCACGAACCAGTCGAGCTTCATGTCGCAGAGTATGCTCATAGAGACGTTAGAGTACCCGTCTGTCAACCTGTCCTGGTTCCTCGTCTACTTCAAACAGGTATAGACTTAGCTTGTCCGGAGAATTTCCTGTCTTTGTATCTAAACCTGTGCTTTTCTAATTGCCTACAAAATGATCGGCGAGTACAATAATGTCACTTATTATCCACTTAATACGGAGTTTCCTTATCAAACCTATAGGGAGTGTGTAATTCACGGAGCAGAGATTACGGCCACCCGTAATCTTCAACCTACACAAAGTGGAGATAAAAGGAAAAAGTCCCTTTCATGTAAAATAGTGTACATGGGAAAATCGGCGCTCATCTTGTTTTTTCTTTGGTAACTGAAATTTGCAATGGTGAATAATGAATACAATGTTAATCGGTTCCAGAAACAAGTGGCCGTAATCTTCCCATGGCTATTATTTCACTTCTAGTCCTCGGGACATTACGACCGCTTCTATCTGAATAGATTCCCAACTGGTTTCGGAAAGTAGTGACTGTATTCTCCATGGAGAGTCAATTTGGATTTGTTTGAAAAACCTTTTGTTTTGTTGTATCGCTTCCTTTCAGGGAAGAGAGGAACTCAGTGCCAATGTACCCGTACCTGTTTTACTCTTCTTGGAATTATTTTTTCTAAGTTGGATTTATGAAACAAGAGTGGGTCATGCGGGAAGACAGTGGCAGCAAGGGCGGAGTTGCTTTTAAATCAAAATTAATTATCACCGATGGTCGTTTAGTATTTACATGGACATCGCACTCATGGACATTTTTTCATGCACACTATTTTTCCGTATGCGCCGTGTTTTTGCAGCCCGGAGCATTCAACATATCTATATGCACCGGTTATGTCCTTACAGAGTTCCTATAGGTTTACTAAGGGCAATTTGTACTAGGAGGATGATAAAAATAGCCTCTTGAAATGGGCGCTATGTATTAGGAGGATAATAAATACACAATATTACCATGATTTCGATCTGAGTGGCCGTATTCTCCGCGTAGTTGACGCGTAGTAAAACTCCGAGCGATAGCGATGAGTATTACGTAGTGTCAACTACAAGGAGAATACAGCCACACGGATCGAAATCATGGTAATGTTGTTTTTATTACTCGCCTTTCGAGTAATTATTAGGAAAAAAATCTTGTATATAATTAGAAATTAGACCCTAGCACTGTGCTTTGTTTGTATAAATTACTTCCTATAATGTCCGTCAGGTGGCCGAAAAAGTCGTATTCTCCTAGGAGATTCCGGAGGTCCGTATTCTATTCAGTAGCGATCTGTAGGGTCCATAGGCTTAGTATGGAGACTCCGTATTCGGTGGGTAATAAAGGTATTTCCTATGCAGGAGCTGTTTTATTCGTGCATGGAGGAGCCAGGAGGTGAACTGAACATCTCCATCGTGCCGGCGTATAACGAGGATGTAGTGATACTGACCACGACGCCCGTCCCCACCGCGCCCCCCGAGATACTACCGATATGGGCCATCGCCCTGATCGTCTCTGGCGCCATTATCGTCATCGTCATCGTCGCCATTGTGGCTGTGAAGTGCTGTGTAAAGTAAGCTGTGTCTAAGTATACTGCCATTACCCCTATCCCTGGATAGAATACGAGTAGGCTGGAGTGGGCTAATACAATTTTATTGAATTTCATGATGTAAATATTTTACAGACCTTATTAATAAGAAAGATTGATAAGTGAAAATTGATATGAATTATTAATAAATGATATAATAATTGACTGGAGGAGAATAATTCAATTATGTAATTTATATAAGATATAAAATAGGGGAACAAGAATTTGAGAGAGGCCTACGAGGTAGGCTGATGGAAAGGTGTGGGTGGGTGGGTAAAAAATAGTATGTGTTGAGTGTGTGAGCTGAGGCGGAGAAGTGGTGATGGAGAAGGGACCGGAAGCAAGTTGTGTGTGTCTTATCATACAGGTTACACATTTGTTCGATAGTACCAACAATTTTGATCATCAGTAGCAAATATGGTGAGTAATGAAAATAATGAGATGGGATGAGTTAACTATCGTATTACCTAGTTCATATCATGATCTGTCCATTGCCTACTTTTGTGTTTAACATGATTTTATAATAAGAGGTCTTTTCGCAATTTGTACCTCCATTGGTAAGCCATTCCAGAGTAACATTCCCTCATATAAGGAGTTACGCTTGAAATGGTTCATCCGAGGTCGCTTTAGATACAGTTGCCTCTTTTCTCGGGCACGGGATTGGGATTTTCAGTTGACAGAATGTTAATGCAAAAATTTCAAATGCTTTCGTCTGGAAACGAGTTTCTCTGTAGAGCATGCCTCATGAAGTTTTTTTAATACTATATGGTCACCTATCCTAGATCTGGTGAATACTCGGAAGGCTCTGTTTTGAAGCTTCTAGAGTTTGACCAGGAGCTTCATGGAGGCCTCACTTACAAAGTACCCAGAGTAGTCAACGACTGTGGCTATTAACGACTTATAGAATTTTATACTTACCGATCTACTCACAAATTTTAGCTAGTTGAAAAATCTGTTGGTTTACCTTCTTAATATAGTTATTTACCACATTAGACCATGTTAGGCTTTCATCCAAAATTATACCTAAATATTTGAATGAGTTGCATCTTGGTATTATTGATGGTCCAATCTTGATAGGATTCTCTATATTAGCATTTTTGTGTTTCTTTAACTGTACAGGCGACCCAAAAATACAGAGTTTTGTTTTCTTAGCATTTATGACCATAGTGTTTTCACTACACCATTTTGATAACAAGTCAGTGTCACATTGCAAACAAAGTATACAATCCTTAACATTTTTGTCATTACTATATATAACAAGATCGGCAGTGTAATATAAAAAAGATGTTTCTACGTTAAAGGCCCATGATGTGTAGATTTGTCTAATTCCTATGTTTGGGGTCTGTCGTTTCCTAAGGGCAGCTCCTTGTGTTGTCACAAAACCAGACAACCCAATCTGTCTGTATGGTGTCACAGACATGTCACGAAACTAGTGAAACAGGTCCCTGTTGCTTCAAAGGCCAAAAAATACAAGCGTCTATCTCCTTACCAAAATTAAAGTGACTTCACAACTTAGTTATTGATAGTTTTCTATGAACGTGGTCAGAAGCTTTGCTAAAATCAATAAATAAACAACCCGTTAACCGACCATTATCCCTATTTATTTATAAGTCATTAACCAGATGCATCACCGGATCTATAGTAACCCTCCCTTGTCTAAAGCCAAAATTGTTGTTCATAAAAGGTTTTTCGTTTTCTAAAATTCAACATAAAAGTGTGTATGATACGTTCAAAAATCTGTCCTTGAAGTTGTAGAATTGGGATAGGTCTACCATCTCCAGGGGTGCGGGAATTTTTAACTTTCGGTATTGGTGTGATTTCTGCTTGTGACCAAATGTAGGGAAAAATAGAATGGTTAATCATATTTTGAAATAATACTTGTGATTGTCTGGTAAGAACAATAGACGAATCGTAAAGAGCACGGGTTTTACACCCCGAATTCCACTCGATTTCTTTTTGTCAATTCTTTTAACGGCCGAATACACCATATCTAGTGTAATAATAATTTTACCTAATTTCTTCTGGGTATTTTCATTATTATGTTCAAGGACAACCGTGTTGGGTCACTTTGGCACACTGACGCAAAATCAGTATTAAGGATGTCAACCATCTCCTGACCATTATAGTACTTCTTATTTTCACCATTGTAAAGTTAAGTCAGTTCTGTTTCCTGTGTGGGATCATAGATGTTATATACTAACCTTAATATTAGGAGCATGTACTCAACGCCTATGGAATATTGTACAAAAAAGACACTCATAGGAGGATGGCAAATATTAAGCAATTAGTCGGTGATAAGGGTAAGATACAATCTGAACTACACTAGTTCTATGGCCACTGAAAATATGCCATTCATTTTGGTTTGCTACTTAATCTCCCTCGGCTTTTGTAGATTACACCACAACCAGACCTCATGGCTTATTTTCTATTGCCTACGGGTCTCGATGCTGTTCCTTCTGATTAATTGATTATCAGTCTGTAATGCGGGTCATTTTAAGTCTGCAAAGCATATTGTTATCAATATAGTCTACAAAGAAGGCAAGTGTGCAAAAATGGTATTATCAGTCTGCAAAGTAAGCTATTTACACTGCACGAAAACCACCATTTTACATATACATGTATATATATACGCCTAGCTTTTGTGTATACAAGGTCGTCCTATTCTTCGTGTGTATACGCCTCATCTATAGACCTATATAAGCGTCCATGTTGCGGTCATATATATATGTGTGTCATATATACGCCTGATTCTGTTGTATTTACACCACTTTCCAATAGTTTTAATCTCTGCCACTTGGGGACACCACTGTAGCATATCTCATTCGCCATTAGTCATTGAATCCTTGGTATATGGAAAATCCAATGTTATATTATCAATTTTGATTATAAAAGTGAGTGTATATATAAGGATATAACCACAACCACTGCCAACACTATTGAATGCTCAAGAAAGCCGGGGTACGGCCGGGGTACGGCCGGGGAAGGCGCCCGCTGGTGGGACTAGGACTTCTGCAGCTATAAGCTGTGATAACCCAGGCCTAAGCGGTGGCGAGGGTTTCCCACTGAGACCTGTTCCCCGGCCGCCCGGCCCCACACCGGCGAGGGCGTGAGGGGGGGGGGGGGGTAGGAGTCGGAGTTAGAGTCGGTATATGTTGATATCTGGGATAGCTAGGACTTCTTCAGGGTAGTAGGGGCAAAGTTGTCCGATGGGGAAACTTTTTTTTTTTAAATCTTTTTATCAGTAGTATATGTCTATATGCCAAACGTATATGATTTGTACACAACTTGCGTATACATGTCGTGCAGGGTACATTTCCTCTCGTATACGCCAGGTGTGAAATACAGCCAAGACACGTCCGTTTTTAAGAGGAAACAGTCTTATATACGCCTCATACGCTGGCGTGAAATATGGGCGTATATATATATATATGAAAACAAGTCAATATTCAGCCGATACATGCACTTCCGCGATGGTGTATAAATGAATAAACTGGTGGTTTTCGTGTGGCTATGAGCAAGGCTATAATGAGCATGCAAGGTGGGGTATTATCTATGTGCGCCCGGGGTTTCATCACCAGGTGACTTGGGCCACTATCAGTACAGTAAAGCCTATTAAGTACTAGTGTGCAGAAAGGGTCATCTTCAAAGTAGACTAAAAATCAGTAAGCAAAGTACCTATTCAGTGTCCAATGCGGGTTACTATACCATCATACAAAGTGGACTATTTACATTGATTAACTTATTGTATTTTCAAATGAAAATGCATAGATTCTGACTATTTTATGTTTTTATTGCAGGAAAAACTTCGGCAGTGGGCGCATATCTCCATTAATTCAGTAAACAAAAGAATAAGGCATACCTTCCTACCGATACAGCTTGAAGCGGGTGTTTGATATTTCAGATGGATTTAACTTGGTCCGGACAGGAACAACAGAATATGTATGATCCTATCTTAAAAATGCACCATCACTAATTAGTATATCATGTAAATCTGTGATATAGCGATGTATATTCAATTGCGTCAACATTGTTTAGCATGACATTTGTAAATTAGTTAAAAAGACGTCCCTCGTTGGTACTGATAAGAGATGTCTTATTTAGAGGCTAATCATAATGAATTATTGAATTAAATGGAAATTACTTTAATATATTCAATAGAGAACAAGTTTTGGTGAAAGTCGTCGTTCTCCACGAGTTTGATGCGGTGTGATATGAATGATGTGATGTGATGTGAATTTCACATAGCATCCAAACAAGTTGACCGAAACGAGTTGCTCTCTGTATTTGCTATACAGGGTTCGTACATGGACAGCCCAATAAAATTCCAGGCTTTTTCCAGGCTCTAAAATTTCTTTTCCAGGCACATAACAATGTGAATCAATACCATCTTGCTAGTGAATGATGTATGAAGACAAATAATCAAAACCATGCTATATTATTATCAAAAAGGAGTTTTGGAACTATTTAATCCACGTCACTGAATTTTCATAGGCAGTCAGGTACCGTATTTACGGAAAGCTAATAATGTCCAGAATTTCATAGTCTAAAAAAACTATGTTTATGCAAAACTAAATTTTCCAGGCTCTTCCAGGTTTTTCCAGGCTCCCTGTGAGAATTCCAGGCTTTTCCAGGCCTGGAAAACCCAAAAGCATAATTCCAGACTTTTCCATGTTTTCCAGGCTCTGTACGAACCCTGTATATATCTCACCCCTGTACACACTAAAAGAATGGACAACACACAGGATATAGACCAAGGAGAAAGGACTGCACTACTCGTATTGGCACGGAGAACGACTTCCCAATGTTAAGCCTTTGAACATTTATTGCAGGGGTGAGATAATACACATGACGAGTCCATAATATGCTTTGTATAAAAAAAGAGAGCAACCTTTCCATTATAGTGATGATGTCCATACACGTCCGTAATTATACTGATATCTTAGCACCATTAAAGGATTCATGTACAGATTGTATTTGACAAAACACGATGATTTCGTAAGGCCGCATAAAACGAATTGTATAGGAAATATTCAATTATGGTTTTCAAGTAATCTAACGTGAAGATGACTTGCAAAACTCTTGATGGAAATATTTGATTCAATAAAGTCAAATCTAACATATTTCCTTCTTTGTGATTATTCAATTTGGTAGTTAGACCTTGCCACTTAGACTTAGTATTTATAGAACAGGCCCCTCGTCAATATATAATATAGATCTAAGTTATTCCATTACAGGGAGCCAATGTTCATCAACTGAAACAGCAGATGTACCCGGATATATACATGAAGTAGTTATCAGGGAAATATATCAATCAAATGTATTTAAACACTGATTTATTATTGTACTGCACAGCTATAGGAAGGATTCAAGAAATACGGCTGGTTTTTTTTCCAAATTGAACCTGTACAATGTTCAAAAGCACAGTGCCATGCCTGGTGAGAGGGCATATGAGGGGGTCCTGGGGGCCTCACACAAAACGTATTTTGGAAAAAGCTCTAAAGGAGCAATCTGATGTATTTTAAGAGAAAATTTGCAACAAGAAAACAAAGTACTTGCCAGGCTGTACATAAAACATCTAACCATTTGTTTAAACCCTTTAAAGGTTGCACACCTATCCTAGGGCGAGAATCCTGTGGTAGCGCCATCAAAGACATTCACCTATACTACGGTAGCAGGAGGTTACAATATGAACAGACCACATTAGTCCTGACGTCATTATCAGGATTTACCCCCTATCACGTGGCATTTTGGTGCCAAACAAGTCCAAACTCGGCGAACACTGCTTGAATACCACCAGTTTATTGCTATATACGCCATCGCGGAAATGCATGTATTCGCTGTATATCAACTTGTTTTCATATAAATATACGCCCATATTTCACACCAGCGTATGAGGCGTATACAAGACTATTTCCTTTTCAATAGGGACGTGCTTGGCTGTATTTCACACCAGGCGTATACAAGAGAAAATATCCTCTGCGCAACATGTATACGACGGTTGTTTACATGTTATATACATTTGGCGTATATATAACAAAGGCCACAGCCCGCCGCCCTTTTCTGTTTGTATATGTAACACAGTCCCCTATAATTTTAGTGCATACATACTTAAAGGATGTTATTGTGGTAAGCTACGTACTATTAAGTGCATGTTGATAGTTATACAGACGGTGTTTAAACATGAGTTGGTCACGAGCTGGCCACGATATAGTCATGAGTGATCATGAGTGACACTCATGTCTCTCACGTGTCTCTTTGTCCTCACTGAGCCACTCCTCAGTGATACCGATATAATCAGTCTGCTTTGGGCTCCCGATGAGGATGGACGCCCTGATTCTATACTACGTGCTGTAACCTCCTATGTTGGCAATGAGAAGAAATATAACAACCAAGTAAACACAACGAGAAGTCTCCATCTTATTATTCCCGCCCTTAACTGTGTAACATGGTCAAGGAGACGGGAGTAAAATAATTGGTGCCGTGACCAGGATTTCTTCTTGAGAAAAATTGGAGGAAAGAAAGCAGACTAAGAAGAAGAAGGAAGTGGGCCACAACACTGCTGAGATGTCTCCTACCAAGCTGTGTGCTGAGATGTCTCCTGCCAAGCTGTGTGCTAAGATGTCCCCATCCAAACTGTGAGTACCAACCTGTTTCTATGAGCAGTATAAATTGTGAGCAACATGAGCAATGAGAATAAGACTAGAGGAATCAGCAAAACAAGGAATACACTATAGAGGACGCCAGGCCAGTATGAACTGATAAAGGGATCCACTGTGTGCTTGTTTTTATACCTAGGAGGCAGATAAGGCTCCGAGCAGCACGGGACCATGCCTCTTGGTTTTTAATAATGGTGACCCTATTCTGAGGATATGTTTTCATATTGAGTGTTCTGAACCTGTTTTATATGTTTGTATTTAAATTGGAGCTGACAAGAACGCCATGAGGTTGAAGTATAAAGTAATTTAATGTATACAGTGTGATAGGTACATAGAGTTAAAGTGGGACTACTTTTGTGTTCCTCACAGTTGGTTGAAAGGATAAAAGTGATTTCTACACAATATAGAAAGTCTATTCCTATTACTCTGAGTTTCCTCAAGGTTTGTTTGAAAAGTTAACACAAGTTTCTACAAAATGGAGGCATTACATGACTTACAAGAAAGAGTTAGGATTTTAGATGAGCAGAGAGGACAATTAGAAGCTCAAGTGCAGAATCAGAATGTGTTGATACAAAACTTACAAGCAGTAGTAGGGCAAGTAGCAGGACCAGGTGAACAAGTTGTAGGGGAATTACAGAAGGTAATCAATCAAATGGTAACTGGTCAGGTGCTCTCCTCAGTTTCATCTTTCAGTGGACAATGTAAAGAATACAAACAGTGGGTACGAAACATAGAGAGGAATGTGAAAGCAGTTCAAGGGGATGACAATTGCAAAATCAGAATTGCCATGCAAAGCTCAAAAGGGGTGGTGGCAGATTTTCTGCATCGTTTTTGTACAGACCACCCGGAGGTAGATTGGGACACCTTAAAAGAAGAATTATCCACTCGATTTGGAGAGGTTGTTGATCCAGGCCATGCTCTTAGCCTCCTGCGGAGACTGAAGCAGAAACAAGGTGAAACCTCCACTGTCTATGCAGAACGAATCCTTGACTTAGCGGGGGATGCATTCCCAGGACAGATTTTAGATAATCCTGTCATCGAATTGCAGCTCATAGATTTCTTTACCAATGGTCTGAAGGACCATGCTATTGTCAAGAAGGTGATGAGGGGCAATCCTCAAACTTTTGCCAGAGCGGTTGAGCTGGCACGGGAGGAGCAGACCTTACTGAAAAGGTTTGCTCTGCGAAATGTTGAGACTCCTATGGAGGTCGGAGCCTCTGAAGAGCCTGAAGAAAAACAAGTAGCCTCCAGTGGACAGCCACAATTTAAAGGTAAATGTCACCGCTGTCACAGGGTAGGGCACAAGAAGGCTGCCTGTCGGGTCAACCTAAACAAGTTTTAGGGTAATTGTCACAAGTGTGGGAAGTTTGGCCACATGGCTAAGGACTGTCGTTCAAATGTAAGTACGGGAAACGGGGAAGCGGGCTCGGCCACAGCGAGCCCGGCAATGACACAGTAAATTCAGATGCCTCCAGTGTGAATAGGCAACCTAGTAGGAGTAACGGTAAGAAGAAACGTAAATGTAGGTTGAGAAAAACAACTAAAAAAGATGAAAAAGATAAGTCTCAAATTGATAAACCAGAGAAGGACCACAAGACCGTTCAGGTAAATGTCATTTGTAGTGATAGACCATCGTGCATGATAGAAATAGGCAGATTTCGGACTCGTGCCTTGGTAGATACTGGGGCACAAATATCTTTGATTTCTGCGGAGGTATTCCGTCAAGTTAAAAACCAGAAGGAAGTAGGGACCCCACAATCAACAGGAACCAGATTGACCACAGCTACGGGTGGAATTATTCAAAATTTGGGTGAAGTAGAGTTGGAATTTAAAATAGGGAACCAGGAAATTCATAATGTTTTCCAAATCGCACAGGGTATCAGGCATTCTGTTATCCTTGGCTGGGACTGCATTTCGCAAGAAGGAATGGTTATTGATCTGGAAGAAGGAATCATACGAATTAAAGATGACACGGTCCCCATGCAGTTTGATGTTGAAATGGCATCGCTGGTCAGACTTGCAGAGGAAATAACCTTAGAACCACAGACAACTACTTTCTGTAAGGTTAGACTGGCAAGGACCAGAGGTCAAGAAGCAGGTACATATATGTGTGTGGCTGCAGAAAAAGGAATTTTGAGATCAGAACCAGGACTCCTTTTGGCCAATTCAGTAAATAAAATAGAGGGAAGGAAAACTTTTGGGGTAACCTTGGTGAATACTACAGGAAGGACATATACCTTACTGAATGGGAATGTAATTGGGAGACTGGAACCCCTGCAGGAAGGTGAGATTATAGAAATTGAGGGTACTGAAGTAAAAGCCGAAATAGGAGAAATGACAGAGGAATCAGTTAAGACCCATGCTTGCCCACAAACTTTAGAGGAGTTGTTAGCGGCAAATGCCGACCTCTTTGCAGAAAGTGACAAAGACTTGGGATGTACTCATCTCACAGAGATGAACATCGATACCGGTTCCCATGATCCAATAGCCTTGAAGGCATACCGTGCCCCATTGACAAAACGGAAATTTATTGAAGAAAAGGTGGATGAAATGCTGGCTGCTGGCACAATATCACAAAGTCGCAGTCCCTGGACGGCACCAGTGGTCATAGTGAGCAAAAAGGATGGCGGACACCGTTTTTGTGTCGATTATAGAAGACTAAATAGTATAACATCGAAATACAACTGGCCCCTTCCCCACATTGATGATATCTTGGTGCCCTTGGTGGGGCTAAGTGTTTTACTTCCCTTGACTTAAGGAGTGGGTACCATCGAGTGCCTCTGAGGGAGGATGCTAAAGCAAAAACAGCCTTCGCATGTCACATGGGCATATATGAGTTTAATAAAATGCCTTTCGGGTTGTGCAATGCACCAAGTGTGTTTAGTGAGTTAATGTCAAAAGTTTTAAAAGGCGTTGACGGACACTTTGCCACCGCATACCTGGATGATATAATTGTTTGGTCCAAGGGTCCAAAGGAGCATTTATCTCATCTACAGGAAGTTTTTCATAGGTTACGAGCAGCAGGTCTTAAGTTGAAAAGGAAGAAATGTGATTTCTTTCGTGAGCGCCTTTCATTTTTAGGTCATGATATAAGTGCTGAAGGCATAAGGCCCCAAGATGATAAGGTTACTGTCATTTACAACTTACCAACACCACAAACTGTACGGGATGTGAGGTCTCTGATCGGGATGGCTAGTTATTATCGTCGTTATGTTCCAGCATTTTCAGCGGTAGTCGAGCCTCTGACAGCCCTCACACGGAAAGGTGCTGATTTTCTTTGGACTGACAATTGTCAGAAAGCATTTGAGGAGCTGAAACGTCTGCTCAGCTCTCCGCCTGTCCTTGCCTTTCCAGACATGAGCAAGCCTTTCATGGTTTACACTGATGCAAGTCAGTCATGCATTGGTAGTGTGCTGATGCAGGAACATGGGGATGGACCCAAAGCCATCCAGTATTTGTCCCATCATTTGTCCAAGCAGCAATCACGATGGCCTATTATTGAGAAAGAGGCATATGCCATCATCTATTCGATCCAGAAGTTTAAACCGTTTTTGCACGGGTCCTCTTTTGTAGTCAGAACTGATCATAAGCCATTGGCCTTTTTGTTTAAATCTGAGATCAAGAATATTAAAGTACAGAAATGGGCCATGGAATTGTCTGAATATGATTGCACGATAGAGTATATTTCGGGACCAAGCAATGTGCAGGCTGATTTCCTAAGTAGACTTTCTGACCCTGCTGCCATAAACGTATCAGTTCTCAATAGCAACAAGGTTGATGTTCACGCAGAGGAAGGGGGAGACATGGAGACAGGTGAAGGTGAACCTGATCCTCTTCCTCAGTGGATACCTTCTGGTACCCAGGTACCTGTTGACATGAAGGTAGAACAAGCAAAAGATGAAGCCTTATCAAAACTAACAAAAAAGGCTGAGTATGTCATGCTCGATGGCATACTTTATTATGTAACTGAAGAACCTGCCCCAGGTTTAAAGTTAGTCATTCCAAAGCACATGCGTAGTCTAGTGCTTAAGGAAAATCATGATAGCATGGGACATCAGGGCATAGATAAAACTTACGACCGAATTCGACAGGCCTACCATTGGCCGGGTATCTATAAGGATGTAACCCGATTCGTGGCAGAGTGTATAACTTGTTGTACACGCTCTTTGAAAAAGAATAAGGCCCCATTGCAAGACATGGATGAAGTCAACATGCCTTGGGAAAAAGTAGCAGTGGATATGTGTGGTCCATACCCAAAGTCACATAGAGGTAATACTTACCTTCTGACATTCTGTGAT
Organism: Alentia gelatinosa; assembly: GCA_950022655.1. Lineage (NCBI taxonomy): Eukaryota > Metazoa > Annelida > Polychaeta > Phyllodocida > Polynoidae > Alentia > Alentia gelatinosa. The sequence goes on along the minus strand of OX465579.1, from coordinate 77,646,988 downwards.
ATGTATTCAGGGTGGCCAGAGTTCTTCCCGGTACCAGACAAGACGGCTGAGACAGTGGCCTCAGTCGTCTTGAATGAAATCATACCCCGACATGGTTGTCCAAGAGTTCTACTCTCAGATAACGGAAAGGAATTTGTCAATTCCATTGTAGAATACATATGTGACACATTGAAGGTGTACCGGATTAAGACAAGCCCATACCATCCGCAGGGTAATGGAAAACTAGAAAGGTTACATCGAGTATGGAACGATATTGCCTCTAAAAATACCGTTGATCTCAGGGCATGGGATGAAGCTGTCCCTTCTGCCCTATTGGCTTTGAGAACATGCCAACATGAGACTACAGGGAGGTCTGCATTTTTCCTTATGACGGGCCGCGACCCAGTCTTACCTTTAGATACCTTGTTGATGCCCCGTCGGAAGTATATGGGAGAGGAGTACCATAAGCATGTCTTAGAGTGACACCATCAAGCTATGGTTACAGTGAAAAAGAACACAAGACAGGCCAAAAAGAGAATGAGACGTAATCATAATAAAAGGGCAAAGGTCACGATTTTGGAGGTCGGTGACCCAGTCTATGTGTTCAAAACGAATCGTACCAGTAAAATTGACCGGAAGTGGGAACCATATTTCCGAGTCATAAAGAAGTTGACGAGTGTCAATTATGCTGTCAGGAACCAGCTGACAGGCATTGTGAAGAAGGTGCATATACTGCACCTGCGGAAGGCGAATCTGGAGTGGAAACTGCCAGATTTGCCTGAAGGTAGCAGACCCATTCGGGGAGCACAACTTGTGACATCACCTGGTGATGTCACATCCGAGTCTGTCTCAGACAATGACATCCTTAGACATGACCTGGTAGGTCATGGCTTCCAAGATAGGGAAGGGGTGTCAGAGCCAGACTCAACTGAACTGGAAGGGACTAATCAGCCCTTCAGGAGCAGTGTACCTGTGGAGGATCAAACCCTGGCCAGGTTATCAGATTCCTCAGACAGTGGAAACAGACCTCTTGCAGTACTGCAGGAGGGGGAGAGGACAGGTACACAAAGTAACTTTTTGTGGTCCTCAGAAGATGATATTCCCCTTGCACAGTTGCGGGAAAGGGGATGGGTGCTGGATGCACCAAGTATTCAGCAGGTGCCAGTGTCACCTGGGGGTGTAAATGATGCACCTACCCCTATGGTTATTGATAGAGGAGCTTCGCCATTGGGGATGGAATTGGCGGATGAGGGCATGACCAGTGCCAAACGACAAAGAGAGAGTAGTGGTGGTGGTAGTAGTCAGAGAAGTAATAGCAAGCAGAGACGTATTGAGATAATAGAAGAAATATCAGTTGAGAAAAAGGGAATCCTTGCAGCTATCACTTCATTATGGAATTAAGATTTATTATTTCTATTTTTATTTCTTTGTAGGGTCGGGCTAGTGTTAGCTGTGCTGCTGGTGACTGCAGTAGGGGATGTGCGACCTGAACCCATAGAGCATGTCTTTTTCCGAGATAAGGCGGAAATACATACAACAAGATCAAGATGGAGAGTAGGATTAGTGTTGGACCTTTGTGCCTATGAGACGTACATATTGCATGTAAATAAGACATTGGAAGGAGTGCACAGTTTAACTCGAGAGTCGAAATCACACTTTGAGAAGTTTGCTTTACGGAATGTTGGTAATAAGGAGTCGGAAACAAACATTACTGGAACTCATAAAATGGAACATTTCAGTAAAATTATGAGATCGCAGATGCATGAATTAAAGTCATTATCCAAGATGCATGATCGGAACTGGCTAGACTTTAGGGAGATAAGAGGTGTAGGTCACTCAGAGATTGAACAGTCTAGGTTAGGCAATAGGCAAGAGTTAGGTAGGAACAGAAAAAAAGAGGTTTATAGGTTTATTATCAGCAGTCTTTAGTCGAGTTTCTTTGTTTAAAACACATCAATTAAAAACACAAGTTGAAAGGTTAAGAAGCAATCAAAGAATAATACAACATGTACTTTCAGAAAGTTTATCACTTGTGAATGTCACTCGAATGGAAGTAGAAGAAAACAGAAATGCTATTAATGGAATAATTGGAAGTTTTGGAAAACTATTGGAGGCTTGGAAGGCAGGGCATAATCTTGTTATGAATCAGTTGATGCCTATGAAACGTTTTGTAGTTGTGCATGCCCAAACACAAACTAACATAAATGCAGTGCGTGACTTAATCACTGCTGAGACGTCAATGGTTGGGGAGTTACATGACAAAATTGCAAAGCTAGCAACTAAAAGGTTGTCGCCAGCCTTATTGCCAGCCCCTGAGTTGGTTAAAGTCTTAAAAGCAATCGAGGTAGAATTACCTCCACCACTTATGCTTCCCAGAGACCCTAGGGCTAGACCCTGGTACTATTATACTATCTTAAAAACAATGACCATTGCACTAGAAGATCAGTTGGTTATTACAGTAGATATACCCCTGTTAGACGTCTCACAAAAATTTCGAGTGAAAGAAGCCATAAGCCTACCAGTACCATATGCCAAGACAAATGTAACTGCAGAGTATGAACTAGAGTTTCGTGATTTCGCTGTTAGTGCAGATGGAAGACAGTATGTTGTGTTTACACTTGAAGATAAGATCAATTGTGGTAAGAATGATATAAATTTCTGCACCTTAACCTCAGCTACCTATGAAATGAACCACCATAAGTATTGCACTTTAGCATTGTTTCAGAGAGATCAGGTGAAAATCAGTCAGTTGTGTAAGGTACCTGTAACCAACAAGTTGAAGCTGCCTATAGCTAGGTATGTTTCAGATGGTAAATGGTTAGTTGCTACAAATACACCGTTCTATATCAGAAAGATATGTGTTGGAGTGAAATTAGAAAAACGATCAGTGGTTTCACCACCCTTCTCAGTGTTGGTACTAGAATCAGGATGTCGAGCAATTAGTGACAAAATGGAACTCCCAATATATTTTGAAGAGAAGTCAGAGTACAAGGTCATGCGAGAGGTCAGGGTGACAACCCCTATCAAACGTAATTTAACAACGCTTCCAATTTGGACACCCCTAGTGTCCAATGTTCTCAACGTAGATTTAGAAATAAGTAAACTTGGTCCAATCGATGAACGTCCTATGGAAGACTTAATCCACATACTTGAAGACAGCCAAAAGACGGAGGGATTGTCGTCTTCAGCAATTCCTTATATCATGGTGGCAGTTTTAGTTGCCATTATTGTTATCATTATTGTAGTCTTGCTATACAAAAGACATAAGATACTAAGACTGGTAACACGAAAGGTGTTGAATACCATGGAAGGTGATAAGACTGAATTGAAGCTGAAATCTAAGGACAGAGCCCCTTCAGTGGAGTATATGGAGATGCATACTCCCCCTATTGTTAATCGCCGACTTTATCCTCGGTTATTGCCATCTGTGCCCCTGGAGGAGGAGATAAACTCTGTGCCGTTTGCTCATGCTACTGCTCATGCTACTGCTCATAATACTGCTCCAAGTCAGGTTGGTACTTTGTCGACTGCCGCCATAGAGCCTGTGGGTCCCGGTGTGCTGAACGAGCAGCCTAGGCCTACGTCTTCTACAAACACAACATTCATTACGAGCCGGCGCGCTTGAATGTTGATGTGGAGGGCCCTTGATGAGTTGGACTACTCAAAAGTGTTTGCATAAGGAAAAACTGTTGACATTGACTTGAAGATCTTCATGTATATATATATATACCAGTGTAAACTATGACTTTATTATTGTGTACCTTATTATCGTTATGGACATATATAGAACTGTGGTGACTGTGTTATGATTTTGTTTTACAGCATAATGTGTGAGTACTTTGAGAAGTCAAAGTCTTCCCAGTAAGGGAGGGGTGTAACACAGTCCCCTATAATTTTAGTGCATACATACTTAAAGGATGTTATTGTGGTAAGCTACGTACTATTAAGTGCATGTTGATAGTTATACAGACGGTGTTTAAACATGAGTTGGTCACGAGCTGGCCACGATATAGTCATGAGTGATCATGAGTGACACTCATGTCTCTCACGTGTCTCTTTGTCCTCACTGAGCCACTCCTCAGTGATACCGATATAATCAGTCTGCTTTGGGCTCCCGATGAGGATGGACGCCCTGATTCTATACTACGTGCTGTAACCTCCTATGTTGGCAATGAGAAGAAATATAACAACCAAGTAAACACAACGAGAAGTCTCCATCTTATTATTCCCGCCCTTAACTGTGTAACATATAGGTCTAGGTGGTCTCTGTGGTATCAAGGAGAAGTGAGAAAGCTTTCTAAAGAGAACCCAGTGTGTGTGGACGGATTACTCCGAGTCCCCTGTCTACACACATTGTCTGAGTATCGTCTCTGGGTGGGTAGGGGCATGACGGGTGTCAAAGCGGCAGGTGTCAAGGTGTCAGGGGGATAGGCGGGCCAACAATGGGTCGGGTGCTCGGGGTTGGGGTCGGGGTTGGAGTCGGGAGAGAGGATTTTAATGTTGGTGTCTGAACAGACCTTGTGTTATATACAGTACCCAAAGTATGACTACATAAGTGTTTTGAAAAGTAAAATCTATTTCAAAAAACGTTTTAAAAACTCCAAAAAGCTGGGTTTATTATATGTATTCAATGAAAAGGGCTTTAGAACAATTTTATAATTTAAATAAGGAGACTGGAGTGGAGGTAAAATAGTTTTATTACTAGTAGCACGGACTTGGAACACCTGGATTAGAAACAACCTGTCTCTGGCGTATCTATCTGTGCCTCGGCATTGTGAGGGTTCCGATAACGGCCGCTAGGCGGCTCTACAGTCATTTCGCGTGAGTTCAACATTTTGACCCCAGGATCGCCACTGTCGCGGCTGGTAGGCTCAGCATAATCATGACAGTCAGATGAACTGTTTACATTTGTCTACAAACGTTCACTACACTTAGCACCATAAATCTGACTGTTCTGTATAGGTATATACTTAGACTTCAAAATCTTGGGTTTTATGTGCCAAATTTTCTGAAAATGAGGCGAATTTGCCCGCCAACCCCAATCAAAGTCACATATAAAAAATCAATATTTTTAAATTATTCCCATGCCCCTAGGCCTTAATAAAGTATTTGTCAGTCGATTCCAGATATATAGCTACATGGGACAGTTGTAATTAGGGTCCTAAGTGCAATAGATTTTTTTAAAGTTACGGCACATTTTGTCTTAGAATAGCTAGGGCCAGCAGACAACTTTCCCTGATTTCCAGGCAGTCAGTCTTGGGAAAAAGTAAAATCTATTTACTTTATTAAGGCCTAGGGGCATGGGAATGAATTGAAAATAATTGTTTCCCAAGACTGACTTCCTGAAAATCAGGGAAATTTGTGTGCCAGCCCCAACTATTCTAAGACAAAATGTGCCGTAACTTTAAAAAAATCTATTGCACTTAGAACCCTAATTCCAACTGTCCCATGTAGCTATATATCTGGAATCGACTGAGAAATACTTTATTAAGGCCTAGGGGCATGGGAACAATATAAGAATCTGGATTTTCTGGATTTTTCCCTTGAAAATCTGGGAATTTTCACTGCTGACCCTACCCAAACTGACACAAAATGTGCCGTAACTTTAAAAAAATCTATTGCACTTAGAACCCTAATTCCAACTGTCCCATGTAGGTACATACCTGGAATCGACTGACAAATACTTTATTAAGGCCTAGGGGCATGGGAATGAATTGAAAATACTTTTTTCCCAAGACTGACTTCCTGAAAATCAGGGAAATTTGTGTGCCGGCCCCAACTATTCTAAGACAAAATGTGCCGTAACTTAAAAATAATCTTTTGCACTTAGAACCCTAATTCCAACTGTCCCATGTAGCTATATATCTGGAATCGACTGACAAATACTTTATTAAGGCCTAGGGGCATGGGAACAATTTTAGTATCTGGATTTTCCCCTTGAAAATCTGGGAATTTTCACTGCCGACCCAACCCAAACTGACTCAAAATGTGCCGTAACTTAAAAAAAAATCTATTGCACTTAGAACCCTAATTCCAACTGTCCCATGTAGGTACATACCTGGAATCGACTGACAAATACTTTATTAAGGCCTAGGGGCATGGGAATGAATTGAAAATAATTGTTTCCCAAGACTGACTTCCTGAAAATCAGGGAAATTTGTGTGCAGGCCACAACTATTCTAAGACAAAATGTGCCGCAACTTTAAAAAAATCTTTTGCACTTAGAACCCTAATTCCAACTGTCCCATGTAGCTATATATCTGGAATCGACCTTACAAATACTTTATAAGGGCTTAGGAGCATGGGAACAATTTCAGAATCTGGATTTTCTGGATTTTCCCCTTGAAAATCAGGGAATTTTGACTGCCGACCCAACCCAAACTGACATAAAATGTGCCGTAACATTGAACAAATCTAGTGTACTTAGAACACTAATTCCAACTCTCCCATATAGGTACATACCTGGAATCGACTGACAAATACTTTTTTAAGGCCTAGGGGCATGGGAACAATTTTAGAATCTGGATTTTCTGGATTTTTCCCTTGAAAATCTGGGAATTTTCACTGCCGACCCAACCCAAACTGACTCAAAATTTGCCGTACTTTTAAAAAAATCTATTGCACTTAGAACCCTAATTCCAACTGTCCCATGTAGGTACATACCTGGAATCGACTGACAAATACTTTATTAAGGCCTAGGGGCATGGGAATGAATTGAAAATACTTTTTTCCCAAGACTGACTTCCTGAAAATCAGGGAAATTTGTGTGCCGGCCCCAACTATTCTAAGACAAAATGTGCTGTAACTTTAAAAAAATCGTCCCATGTAGCTATATATCTGGAATCGACTGACAAATACTTTATTAAGGCTTAGGAGCATAGGAACAATTTCAGAATCTGGATTTTCTGGATTTTTCCCTTGGAAATCTGGGAATTTTCACTGCCGACCCTACCCAAACTGACACAAAATGTGCCGTAACTTAAAAAAAATCTATTGCACTTAGAACCCTAATTCCAACTGTCCCATGTAGGTAGATACCTGGAATCGACTGACAAATACTTTATTAAGGCCTAGGGGCATGGGAATGAATTGAAAATACTTTTTTCCCAAGACTGACCTACTGAAAATCAGGGAAATTTGTGTGCCGGCCCCAACTATTCTAAGACAAAATGTGCCGTAACTTTTAAAAAATCTATTGCACTTAGAACCCTAATTCCAACTGTCCCATGTAGCTATATATCTGGAATCGACTGACAAATACTTTATTAAGGCTTAGGAGCATGGGAACAATTTCAGAATCTGGATTTTCTGGATTTTTCCCTTGAAAATCAGGAAATTTTGACTGCCGACCCAACCCAGACTGACATAAAATGTGCCGTAACATTGAACAAATCTAGTGTACTTAGAACCCTAATTCCATCTCTCCCATATAGGTACATACCTGGAATCGACTGACAAATACTTTATTAAGGCCTAGGGGCATGGGAATGAATTGCAAATAATTTTTTCCCAAGACTGACTGCCTGAAAATCAGGGAAATTTGTCCGCCGGCCCCAACTATTCCAAGACCATAGAAAAAAGGATTGCAAATAAACACCTTAGGAAAGTAAGTCATGATTATACACTTAGGAAAGAATGAATGTATGTATTACAAGTGAAATAAAGAAAGAGCTTGTTCAATCAAAAAAAAAAAAAAAAAAAAAAAATGAATGTAGATATTAACATGTTTACCAAGACCGAAAATCATGGCTAGACACTCAGGGTATATATTTAAATAATAATGAAGTGTACTATAATTGAAATAAAGAAAGCTCGCTCGCTCAAAAAAAAACCAATAAAAAAAAACAAAAAAACATCAGCAGCGCCACTTTTAACCCTGGTGGCTCAAAATGGAACTATCGCCAAATTTTTCCTAGCGGATCATACGGAAATTAGCGCTCTACCCGCGAAATGCACTCAAGCGTAGCCGAGGCGAAGAGATCGTTGAACAAACACGGGAATGGCCCGCGTTTCCCATCCATAGATATAAGTCCGTGCTAGTAGGGTGCGTGCAGCGCTAGTATGAGGTCATACAAGTTATGCAAGTTTACGTAACCTAATTAGGACAAGGATAATAATAAGTCATACAGTTACCGATAATGAACATTAGATGCGAGGAATAAACACCTAGCAGGAGGTAGCTAGGATAAACAAGCATTAATAATAAGACATGGTAAAGGTAAGACAGTGCATGTAAGCGCTGAGGCGCAAGTCTCGTGAGTCTCCAAATACCAGGGGAGTAGTGTAGTCACAGAAGTTAGGAAGGGGTGCGTGGCAGGTGCGCAGCCATCTTTGCAGTGAGTGCACCTAGAGTCGTGGGGGCGGATATGGTGGAAGCATTGGAGGCCCAGTCCCCCAGTTCCCGTATATGGGGTTCTGGTACCCCAATCCGCCACAGGTAGCTTGCACCCCCTCTCCTGAAGCTGTGGGAGCCAAGACGGGTAGTGTCCACACCAGGCAGGAGAGTAGGACCAGGAGCATGTCAGGTGTAATTGGCTCCTTCCTGCAGACCACATCCCCTAGGGTGTGTTGTGCCCCCCGAACGACCAGGAGGAGATGATAATTGTCCTTATGCATATGTGAGATAACTCCTAAATATTGCCACAAGGAGGAGTACTTTAGCCTTGTGGATAGGAAGGCCACATACCTCAGAAACATTCAAGTTTCCATGGGGACTGGGGTTAAGTTGTAGACGTTGCAAAAAGAGATGTAGGAATACCTGTGAGAACTGTACGCCTTCCTTGTTTTCTTAGCAAAAGAGCTGCACTGTAGCTCCTGCACCCTCCTATCAAGCTGTACTGTGTCCATAACCCAGATAGGCACATTTGCGTTTTTTAACTTCCGCCAGGCACGCTCGCATTTGGGATCCTTTATCGTCTGGTAGCCGAAACACATGGGCCGTAGTGTCAATTACAACACCCAGGAAGGTCAGGGAGGTGTATGCCCACCACCTTGTTGTAATTAATACTGAGGCCCAGGACCCTGAGCACCCTCATTAACGAGTTTAGTGCCTGCATGCAGTCCTCCTTGGTGCTGCCCCTGACTAGAAAATGCACATGCATGGGGAAAACCTAGGGTGGCCATAATTTGTCTGACACACTGGGTTAAGCGGTTGAAGATTGATGTGCTAAGTCTTGCTCCGAACATGAGGTGGGTGTCTATCACATAGGTCTGAATGCCTGGGGTAAAACTCATTTTAGCCCTGCAAGGGGAAAATCGTTGTGGTGCACCTTTACACTCCTATAGGGATTAGATAGGTTGACTTTAGCTATATAGTCCCCTTTTCTAATGAAGGAGGCGGTGTCCTCCAGGCTCTGGTACCTGAATGAGTCATTGACCGCGTACAAGTTCATGGATGTCCCTTCAGGTCTACTCCCGTCATGAATTAGTCTAATTTTATCTGGGGGCATGGGAATGGCTGCAAGCGCTGATATGATACTCTGCTTTTCCGCAGTGATCAAATACCTGCCATTCTGTAGCTCTTCCTGGATTTGTTCCTGAACCAAAGTCCTATTGTCTATGGAAAGGGCCGACCTGTGGTTGTCCTGCTCCACCCCTCCCACTGCGGTATGTGTTGTGTTGGTTATCCTTAAGCCGTTGGTAATGCCCTCCATAGTGAAGTCCCTATCCTGGTCATCTTCAGGGATCAAACTTTCCCAGGCCCTGGGGCATAGAGCCTCATCCCTGTTAGGGGGCTGGGAGGTATCCTATGCTGATTCATGGCGGAACTTGAACTTCTCACCATAGGGGCATTCCCCAGTGTTGGCGAAGATACGGCACAGGTCCTTTGGGTCATGCATCTTGTCCTGTCTTGTATGCAATTTCTTGGTGCTCCTACTTCCTTTACCCTCCTGGGTTCCCTGCTGAGTCTTTTGCTGTGTGGGGTTTGTCCTCTTGGGCATCAGCGAGAGGGCCTCTATGGCTGAAACCCTGTCCCCCCCACCGCTATTCGTTCTGTGCCTGTAACTCCCTGTAGCAGGTGTCCAGTCCCAGAACAGACTGCCAGTCGTATTTGGCAGCCAGCTCAAAGACATAGAGGGTATACGCCATGTAGTCTTCTATGGCCTGAGGCTTGTAGGGGTTGGCCTGCAGCTTGTTGGCGGATCTCACAGGCCTGGTCCGCGGTCACCTCGAAACACGAGACCTGTGTGGTCCATAGTTAACTATCAAAAATGTCCATAACTATCAAAAATGACTAGGTTTGAGACTTGTCATGTCCATAACTATCGAAAAGTATAAAAAAAATTCCATAACTATCAACCCTGCTTAAAGGTGTTACCGAAGACATTTATTTAGACTGGCAAGTCCTCAGCCGAAACGACTGGTCTCAACAGACCACCAGTTTACAACACCATGGGATTACAAAAAGATTTTCTTTCATATAATCAGGCACTATTGCGCAACACATGTACAGTTTTGTGGTCATCCATTTTGTCTATTACCAGACAATGAAACATTGTTCTTCATCCATGACTATACAATGCCACCCCTTGCGGCGGTGTACAGGTAATACAGAATCAACAGATAAATAAATTTGGTAAGACAATAGTAGTAATAGTAACAGTGACAATAATGATAATGAGTTCTGATGTTTTAGTAACTTGGTATTCAAGGAATCTTTGCATACAATATTTGTTTTTGCAGCTTTTTAAAGTTATCCAGTGAGTCAATTGATCTAACCTCCTGGGTTAGTGTATTCCAGCATAATGCACCATGGTATTCTATGCTGCTTTTATAAGCATTACATAAAGGTCTAGGTACATTTAAAATTGGTGCATCATGGGCCCGAGTGTTCCTAATAGGTACTTGTAATTTTTCATTAGACAACAATTGCTTGTACATAAATACATTAATATGGTTTCTTCTTCAATCGGTATGTAGTGGTAGTTGGACTGCCCTATGTAATACTTCAATACTTGTTCTGGGGTTGCTTTTTAATACTATTCTGATGGCTTGGTTCTGCAGTCTTTGCATCTTATTTAATTCAGCGATATTGCAGGTATCATATAATATATCTCTGTAGTCTAACAGCGGTAAATCATTGTTTTATAAATGGTTAGCCCTGCATGCTCTGTTAGGAACGGCCTTATTTTTGATAATAAATATAATTTATGAGATACTTGCTTTATTAGATTGTTCAGATGTGTTTTAAGACTCAATGTATGATCTAGTGTCATTCCGAAGTATTTGTACGAGTATACCCGTTGCAGGGAAGACTGATTCAACGTGAAATTGATTAAGTGACTAAATTTTTTGTTTTATACGGTGTCCCAAAAATTACTATTTTAGTTTTATCCATATTAATTGTCAATTTATTTTTGGAACACCATAATCACAAACGGTTCAAGTCTTCCTGCATTTGGTATGTGGTGAGCTCGTGGTCAATCCCAGATCAGAATAACACCGTGGCATCGGCATATAACCAGCAACCAGCGTCATTTATGGGATATGGGTGGTCCAATACTTTTACCAGGTCATTCACATAAATAATAAATAATAGTGGCCCCAGGATGGATTCTTGGGGACCCCACAGGTGATCCATTCCGGGGCCGATTTCACACTATTCGCAATTGTTGATTGAAACCTGTTGCCCAGATAATCAGTATACCAGCTATGCAAAGTTCCCTCAATGCCATCTTTTAACAATTTAGAAAGTAGAATTTTGTGGTCTATAGTGTCAAAAGCTTTTTTAACGTCAATAAAAGCACTAATTGTAATTTTATTATCATTTATAGCCGAAAAGATATTATGTCAGTTTTGCAATGGTTGCAATGGTTGAGTGGTCTTTGCGAAAACCGTTTTGAGCGTGTGTAAGAACAGATTTATTTTCAAGAAATGTAATGGTTTGTTTGTGAACAATTTTTTCTAAAATCTTTCCTGGCATAGGCAATAAAGATGCAGGTCTTAGATGTGATACCCTTGGACTATCTCCATTCTTCTTTAAGGGAACAATGGTTGCCCCTTTCCAGTTTGATGGGAAAATACTGTTAGCTAAAGATACATTCAGTAAATAGGTAAAATGATCTAGTAGAAATAACAGAGCATCTTTGAGGTATCTAGAGGAGATATTTTCCACCGCGGACGATTTGTTACAATTCACATCCTTTAAGAGTTTCAGCACTTCATCCTTTGTAGTTACTATGTCCAATAATTTATTTTTGTTTACTACACCTTCATACTTCCATGTTTTTTTGTGCTGTTTGGCAAGATTTGGCCCAATTGTTGAAAAATAATGATTTATATAACCCGCTATTTCCTCCGGTTTCAACCAATTATCTTGTTTATCTTTAAGTTTGATTTTCTGATATTTTTTCCGAGTTACCCTTGGTGAAGTTGGATATAGTGGTCCAGAATCTTTTAGTATCATGTTTATTTTCCTCCAGCGCCTCCTTTACAAAGTCAATTCTGGCCCTCTTTTATAGCCATATTTACTCTATTCCTGGCAATTCTCGCCTCTACCCAGTCTTCCACCTTGCCCTTTTTCCTTGCCTTTTGTAAGAGGCGAGCTTTCTTTTTTTCCTCAAGGAGTTCATTGGTAACCCAGTTTTCGCATATATCTTTCAGAGGACACAATGAGTCCAGTTTCTCAATAATCACTGTTATTAATCTTTGCCATAGAGTATTTGGGTCGTTTAGCTCGAAAAAAATCTTTCCAGTCATGGTGAGTTAGTAGATCTTTGAATTTATCTTTATTGTATTTTTTGGAAGATCTGCCAATAAAGGTGTTTTTTTCTTTATGGATTTTTTGCTTGGCTCTCAGGATGCATATAGCCTCATGATCACTTATTCTCTTTCCCAGTAGTCCTGCTAGGGTGTAATTTAGATTGTTGGTTAATATATGATCTAGACAACTCTGTTTAGTCCTGTGTCTGGTTGGTTCTTTGATTAATTGTTTCAGTCCCAGAACTTTCTCGAAAGTTTTACTCTTTTGTTTCGTTGTCCCCAGAATTCAAATAGTCTATATTAATATCACCGATTATAAACAAGTCTTTTTCTTTGTTCCCCATTTCTTCATGTACCTCATTGCTAAGTTCAAGACAGAAATCCTTTGAACCCGCTCCTGGCAGTCGGTAAATAGTTGATAGTATAATTTCTCTTGTTTCCGGAAGTTCAATGCTTAAAGCTTATATAAAGCAATCAAGCTCAGTTAATCAATCCAAAGAAATAAGCCCCGCCAACCACAGAGCAGAGCTACCACGTGTACATGTACCCTGGACAACTTTGAGGCAAAGGTCGTCTATAGGAGCACTGCTCCAATGCTAAAGTATGGGAGTAGTGTTAGGGCATTGCTACCTGCACCGACTGTCAGACTGGAGCTATAAAACTGACAGCTAAAGGGCTGAGGGCAGTCAGTCAGATCTGAGACTCAGCAGTGTACACCCAGCCGTGATTACCGACCATGACAAGCACTATAGGCAGTACAATGTCCACAACAAGAAAATATGGTAACTAATACACTATACAAACTATTTCTATGTATCTGTAGTCTCTGTATTTGTATCTGCATGTTTTCTAATGAATTTACAAGGCCAGGTGAGAGAAAAGTTCAGGGCACTGAGGCATGACAGGTGGGGGTCATGGTTGTACTGACCAGTGTGTGTATGGGGAGGGGGAGGTATGTATGTAACTCTGTGTAATATGTATCTATATATCTGTATATGTATCTCTGTATCTTTGCATGTCTGTCTATCTCAAGATCTGGTTTATGTCCCACCATTCCTCACAATAAATGAAAGACTCACAGGGAATCCATGCATGGTTGCTACCATTCTGTGGTGCAGCTCTCACTTGTTGTGATTCCCACATGTATATGAGGTGTAGTCCACCCTCCCACCTGTCTTATATATACCCCCACTGACTGGTTCTGGTGACCTGACTGGTCGTGACAACTGATACACACACTCACACAGGCCGGCCGTTCTCTCACCGTGTGAGGGGCGGCGTTTTATTTTTTGATAATTATCATAAGGAGTGATTTACTTATCTCATCTTTAACCATAGTGATTCTTTGGTCTTGGAGCTTGTGTTCAAATTTGCATATAAGTTACTTATTATACTTAACGGTATCTCTGATGCGTTACATTTCGTTATTTTCCGTTAATTCAAACTGCATTACACTACCTAAGAAAACGTTACTGATCTGTTACCATTACCGTTACCATCACGATTCTAACCCCATTATCATGTTACCATTACCGCATTACTGTTCTAACGCGTTACTGTTCTAACCCTGTAACAGCATACTGTTACCATTCTAACCCCGTTACCACATTAGGGCTTAACCACGTTACATCCTTGTCCTGTAACCTCATTACTTACTGTTCTAACCCTATTACTGTGTTACTATTCTAACCTCATTAATTACCGCATTACTGTTCTAACTACATTACATCTTGATCCTGTAAACTTTGTTTCCCATTACAGTTACAGTTCTTAGCCTGTTACCATGTTACGATTATTGCATTACCATTCTAACCCATCAGACTTCACTCACCAGTCCACACCTAACAATCCTCATTCACCAGTCCTCACCATACTAAACAGTATTTACCAGTTCTCATTTACCAGCACCCACTTACCAGTACACATACTCACTCACCAGTACCTAGTCACTCAGAAAGGGCAATTCAGTATGTCACTTGGAATAGGTCACTCAGTATGGGTCTCTCGAATGGGGGTCACTCAGTATGTGTCATTCTCAATAACGCATACTTATTGACTTTTTGTGAGTGACCCATCCTGAGTGACCCATACTGAGTGACACATACAGAGTGAACCATTCTTAGCAACCCATACTTAGTGACACAATGAGTGACCCATACTGAGTGACACAAACAGAGTGATCCTTTTTGAGTGACAATTACTGAGTAATCCATTCTGGGTAACACATACTGAGTGACCCTTTCTGAGTGACTCATACTGAGTGAACCATTGTGAGTGACCCATACTTATTGATCCCTTCTGAGTGACCCATTTTTAGCGATACATACTTAGTAACCCTTTTTGAGTGACCCATACTAAATGTCACATGGTAATGTGGTAATCAGGGTTAGATTGGTGACACGGTAACGGCACCACGGTAATGTATATCCCGTAGCAGGTTTAGGATGTAGCATGGTTAGAACAGTAATGTGGTAGCAGGGTTAGAATGATTACGGTAATGTGGTAATTAAGGTTAGAATGGTAATGTGGTAACAGGGTTAGAGAGGTAGCAAGGTAATGTTAACATGATAACAGGGTTGTAATAACGTTACCACGGTAACGTTAAGGATGGAATGCAGTAATGTTAGAATGGTAATGGAGTTAGAACAGTAATGTGGTAAAGTTACTACAGTAAGGCCTGGCGTCCACCTAGTACGATAAGGCTCCGATATGCTCTACGATGAACCTCCCGATATCCCGGAATCAAAATCCCGTTGGAAGGTCCCCTACTATCGGGGCAGTTGAGCACGTTTCTGCGATCAGACATCGATAAAAAAACCCATACAATGCATGTTGGATTGGCATGTCTAGACACACGTCTACGATTCGGCACCTTCCCGATATGTCTCCGATATTTGCTTTTAGTATGGTGCCATATCGGTATGTCTAAATTTCTATCGTAGTAGGTGGACGCCAGGCCTAACGGTAATATGGTAACAGGATGAGGATGTACCGTGGTAACAGGGTTAGAATGGTAACCCGTTTGTAAATAATATCGGAGGCTGCAGATTTATCCCACCCCTGGTACAAGTTCTGCCATTGAATTAACATGAAAAGAACCGGAATGCTCACTTATGTAAAGGTACAATTCTACGTCATTGCCGTGATGGAGAAATAATAGATGACATAACAACACTGCACACAATTAATGTCGAGTTAAAAAAATAGTTCCAGCCGTGGATCAATGTGGGGTCTTATCCAAGGAGAAGCTCAATCAATCATTAGCAGTCCAACAATCTAGCCTCTCAACTAAGCAGAGTGAGCAATGATGGGAATAGATTGATTACAATAAAAACACCTGAAAAACATAAATCAAATTTATCAAAATGTTGAGTTCTTAATCGTTTACTAATCACAAATCACATCAGCTTCCCTGCAACTCATCTGTTCTCATCAATAAACATTTTTAACTACATTAGAACGGTTTTGTGTGGTAAAAATTCCTCATATCATAACGATAATATTTCATGGTATTTCTGAATGATAGATACTTTAGTGTGGCCTTGCCAAAAACCTGCAGTGGTTAAAAAGTGCCAAACAAGTCTTGATGCAGGCTCACAATATTGGAGGTGTTCTTTTTATGACTAAAGGTTCCTAAAAAAAAAGCCCGAAATACACATATATATATGTTAGGGCTCCTATCTACAAATGAACATTTGATATTTTGATAATCAATCATGGTATGCAGGTTTCATCTTACATGGCACATCATGCGTTTCAATTATTTCTGTCATACATAATATTCTATGACTAAAGACCAAAATTTCACGACTTTCGGCAAATTTTCAAATTCCATGACTTTTCCATGACCACTTTCATTTTTAGGGCCCCTTCGGAACCCTGCTCTTAGTAAACAAATTATCACAGCCAAGATATGTCCACATCTTTCAGGTATTGTACTAGATATTTGAAGTTAGAATACAAAATTGAAAGAGGATTTATTTTTGAAAAAAGAAACTTTGAACATGGGCTTCACGAAACCAGAAAATATTTTATTAGTCAAGGTATCTTACAAAAACCTCCCATTTCACCCTGGCAAATTCAACTGCATATATAATGTACAGTAGATCTGTACACGGTTCCTCTAGTATCAATTTATTGAGGTAGATGTCAGGTTTATATTATCTTATCTAAATGTTTAAAGTTTTGCTTAAATGATATTGAAATTATATAATTCCAAAATAGAAACCGAGAGGCAAACCCAAAATGATGCATCTCGGTATTCAGAAATGTTTCGGAGTCATGCGTCACTTTTGCCTGGATATCTTGCCAAATCATTTATCTTTTGTTACAGGGATGGCAGTTAGGGTTAGAAAAATGAAAATATTTGTCATGTGGCTTCTGCTGCCTTATTAATACCGAGAAATGAGGAAATCATGTCATCATCTACCACAACATGGAGCCGAGTGTCTGTGGGGAGGTTCAGCCCACTGTTCTCTTGGCGTGAATGAGGCTTGATTATGATGATCTTTGCTGTACACGAAGAGAATTAACTTCACTTTCTTAAAACCAAAACTAGATTTCCACAGAAACTATGAGTGCTGCGATCTCCAATTTACATTATAGAAACTGTCACATTAATGTAACGGCGCCACAAAACATAATCTGGGGGTGACAAGATAAGGAATGATTGAAACCCTGATCTTCCATGGCATTCACTCACTTAACTATTGCACTATATCCCTTCATAAGCTATTACAGGTTCACGATAAAGTTGAATAAGAAGTCTAACATTCCTGAGCTACAAGTGCCATGCTATTTGATAATGTCTTTATGATTCTAAATATTACTATAATTCACCTTCCAGGTGAAGAGTTTTATTTAAAGACAAACGCTGCTAGTTGGGTGGTTTCTAAATTCTATTGACTTTTGCAGATAACTCTAGATAATATAAGTTTCATATAACAGCAAATAGAAAATGCAAAAAAGTAAGGCATGTCACAGTGCTAACTTCTATGGAATGTCCATATGAAGAAGGCATGTGCTTAACCATTGGTGTCCATTGGAAACTGCAATATTTTCATTTCATGGCTAGATGACACTGATGTTCTATTGATATCTTCAAATAATTCTAGATTATGCTAGTTGGGAACATATACAAATGAGAAATGATAAAAAAAATGTACAGATGCTAACTGTTTTTGTAATGTTACCATAAAACCTCGCATATAAGGCATGTCTTATACATGTATTAGTCTCAGCTTTCATTTGACACTAAACATGCCTATATAGGGTGCACCTTATCGTTGAGGTATTCAGATATACAGATTGATATTCAAGTATAAAAAAATCTATAGGTTAAATGAGACTTACCTTGGTAAAAGGTGATAAAGTTATATTTTAAGTCTACTATATTCCAGGGACGTTGGGGGGGAGCAAGGGAGATATTGTTCTTGCCGGTTACCAGCAGTTTTTAGCACAGAGGGGCACAAGTGACCTACCCTAACAGAGCAACGTCCGTGAAACAAAGGTCCGGGAAACAACGGTCTTGGGTGGGACTGTCTCCCCCCCCCCCCACCCCAACAACCCTGTAACATCATAGACTTTAGGTCACCCTTTACCAAGGTAAGCCTCATTTACCCTATAAAGTCTACTTCTTGTTACTGGTTGGTCAGAGGTCAACAGAGACTATAACACTCACTTGTGGTCCTCCAAAGAAAGGTTTGCAGTGGGATGGTTGTCTAGTTGGTTAGTCCACCTTCCCTTTCTCAGGATGGTTTCTACAGGTAGATCTCCGAGAGCGGCCTTCGAAGTGGCCGCACCCCCTGGTCGAGTGAGCTTTAAACACCTGTGTGTTAATACCTGCCTGTGCTGTGTTCGTCTTTAACCACCTGCCGACTGTATCTTTCGTTGCTGGATGTGGGTCTTTCCCTAGTGTAATCCACAACTGGGTCTGTTGGCTTCTGCTTTGTGTAGTCTCAGCACAATACTGTTTCAGGGCCCTGTAGGGGCAACGTCTTTTGTCTTTGAATTTCGCTACCATAAGTTGGTCTAGGGTTTGACCTTCCTTGGTGTGTTTCGCCAGTTTCTGTACCTGTAGAACGGCATCCTCATCCTTTCAAATAATAAATTCTGTGTCCAAAGCATGTAGTGTTTGAATCCTCTGAGCCATGGCCAGGGCAAGCAACATAAGTGTCTTAAACGTAAGTTTCCTAATGTCTAGTGAATACAAGGGGAATAATTTTTTTCAAAAGGTTCAGTTCTCCGGAAACTGGGTTCCACAGGGGGACCTTCCCCAGATCCAGTTGTTGGTTCACCGTACGCCTCAGTGGGCTTCCCAAGATGGCATCACCAGGATGCCCCCAGCCTTGTCCTTTATTGCTTTTTGAAGGACCCGGAGGCTTAACCTGAACGGTGGGAAGACATAGAATCCATTAGTCCATTTGAAGCCGCCGATGACGGATGCTTGGTCGCACACTGTTTATCCATCTCGTCGAAGAATGCAGCCATCATTTTGTGGAATCTGTCCATTTGTACCGTGTTTAAGCCTTGGACAATTCTGGCTGGTGTGAAATCGCACCTGACTCCTCTCCTCTTTAGGCTTCTCAGCCCTGGTCTTTGGCAGGCCACGTTTGCCTTTGACCTTGTCCTCATCCGCCATGTTGGTGAGCTGCTTGACCTAATTAACATGGGCCGAAACTAAGTTCGGTAAATGCAGTGCAACCCCAGTGTCACTACTTCAAAAAGCTACTCAGTTAGGGACGGAGCATAATGGTTTTAGGGGGCCCGATGACTTGCTTCTCAAATCGTTTAATCCTCCCAATTTTCGTTAAAAAAAATGGGACCGAGGTGAGTCACTGCCAAGTGGTTTTACCGCGAGGAAGCCACTGCTGGTAACTGGCGAGAACCATATCTCTTCCGACTGACCAGTAACAAGAATTAGACTCAGACCCTAGGTGTGCCTTAAAGCATTTTGCTTAGTTGGGGATGCACCTTGCACATGATGTGCACCCAGTCACCCTCATAGATGCTCATGAAACCAGATGGCAACACCAGTACGAAATTTAGGTCTAACACCATGATCTGTATTTCCACTCAAAAAAAATAAAATGTGGGTTTTTAGGACAATGTACTTGCCACCTAGCGGTATAAAGTGCTAAAAGCACCCATCCTCAAGGGAATAACTCGGCCGCAGGCACCCGTTCAAGGGTTAATAAATAAATCGGGAAATTTTATGAAACAAATGTCCCAACCTGTATCCAAGCATCTACATTGTCCTAAAAACATTGGTATCTGTACTTGTGCGCAATCATTCCCCATTATAAACGGCGCCTTCTGCTTCCATTGGTGCTCGCTAGCTGGCGCTACAGGAGACTTCCCGCTCGGCAAACTCCCCCGCAAGAAGTCGCTGCACGCTCTGCGTAGTTGATATCCCCGCCACAAGCGCTCCCATGACGAGAAAGAGGGCGCCCAGCAGCCCCCTGGTGACCAGTCTGGGAGCTATCCAATGCGAGTACTCCACCACATAGCAGACACCTTCAGAGATGAACAAAAGAGTTGAACAAATTTGGCAAGCAAAACAGACACCTTCAGAAATGAACGATTTCAAAGTTGAATAGATGAGGTTAAATTAAAAGAAACACTCAGAAAAAAACTTTTTTTTTTTTAAACTGAGTTGCTTCAGAAAAAGAAATAAGATGGGAAAAATATATTCATAGTAGAATAATATATTAAGAGAAAACGTGGTCACTGAGCCCGAAGGGATGGCCGTTCGAGGTCTTTTAATGCCATAAATACGTCCCGACGCCGCAGGTGGAGGGACGTATATAATTTATAGCATAAAAAGGCCGAGAATGGCATCCCTACGGGCTCAGTCACTACGTTTTCTTATTATTACATACCTAAATATTAAAAAAGGCCATTTTAGATAACAAATATATGAAATAATATATGAAATATAAACTTGATATCTAAATCTATCAAATAATGATGAGAATAAGCTGGGTAATTTTTCCCCTATCTCTTATAAGTGACCTGATCTGTTCCTCCTTTATTATACTGCTACTATATCTGCTACTGACAGACCCATTAAAAAAGGACACATTTATTATACACAATCAAATGGTATTCTTACCTGGGAAGACGAAAACAAAGATGGCACCAGTGAAACCGAGCAGACTGATGACACTGCCGATAGAGGGTACCAGGCCGGCTAACACCACGGACGCCACGAAGAGGACGCTGGTGATGACGTAACGTCGTCTGCTCTCTGTCCATCGGTCATGAGAGATGCTGACCACCACGCCGTCAACTACCAACCTGCAGTGATAAAGTATACAACATTATATCAGTTTTATGTTTTGGAGTTAGACGACTAAAACATCAACCATCAACCGGCCTCGATAAAGTATACCGCAGATCAGTGTTATTTGTTGGGGTTAGACCTAGTCATCAACCATCAACCTGCAGTGATAAATTATACAGCAGTCAGTGTTATTTCTACAACCAACCTGCCTTGATAAAGTATACAGCAGCTGAGCATTATCTGTTGGGGTTAGACCACCAACCTGCATCGATAAAGTACACAGGTGGTCAAGCTTTTTGTGGAGGGTCGTCAACCAACAACCTGCAGCAGTTCTATCAACCGATACAATCAATATACAAAGACCCCCCCCCCCCCCCCTTTCACGCCGGGCACCTGTGGCAAAGTTATGTCTGTAAGGCCGGGTAGGGTGTTAGTATACACCGCCAGAGGACGGCTCTTTTCACGCCAATCATGATTATCACTGTTTGGTCATGTGACATAACACAGGATCTTTAATATTATTTTATGAGTATTTCAAAATCGTAAGTGTAATGTTATACCAACATTCTGTGAATATTTCATTATTATCAATCAATCATTTACAAAGTTATTACACATAAACTATGATTGTGTAAGTCTCAAAAAAGATGCAGTAAGGCATCAGACGGTCACACTCGGCGATGCCTCAAGGCATCACCGGCCCAATGGGTTAAAGGGCCATTCACAGAATGAACTTTAGAAAGCTTGATCATATGGGATCTAGCAGATAGTAACAAAATTAGCACGAGAGCTGCCAGTGGGTTCCCGAAAAAAAACCAGTAACTATGTAAATCATGATTATATCCACTATCAATCGCTAAAATTTAATACACTAGCAAAACCGAAACTAACCGAAAAACATACATCTCTAGATATGTTAGTAACTGTGTTACACACCAGCAGCATTTTCAAAAGCAGGCGAGACCTCACCGCTACAGGACTAACATATATCAACACGCATCTATGTGTCCATAACAAAAACTTCAGACTGCTAAAATGACACAAAAGTACAGCTGGAAACATGACAGAAAGGTGGGAATTTCAGTTAAATAAGGAATCGAGGAGACATGTAGTTAGGCATTGGATAAACTAGCTTTAAAGTTTTCATTGTGTCTTATCATATAAAAGAAAGGAACACAACTAAGGTCAGACAAAATATCGAAATACACAAGTGTACAATCAAAGATGTTATTTGTATATAAGGAATATCGAACAATTTGTCCTGAAAATTGAAGCTGATGTCATTCTCCTTATAAATGAGTATGATGAGCTCAAAGCGTTGTAGCGCACGCACATACCTTACTTATTAATCATTGGTCACCTTGCTAGTTTGTGATTTATCACAGATCAATATTATGTTAACTTTATAATAGAATATTCAAAAGTTCTAAAAGTTTGTTTTTTGACATAGTAAAATCCATGTCATTTTCCTCAAACCTTTACAGAATATATTACATATATAGTACTACTTATTTTAGTTTAAAATCATAGGTCACCGTCCTTGTTTTTAAATGACTTGAGGAAAACCGTATTTTCCAGTATATATTCTATGCAAATAAAACAAATGTAAATTTGCCTATTTTGCCTATTGAGATTGGATTAAACTGGACAAAACGTTAAAATTCATCAATTTAGAATTAGGATTAATCCCCAAATAACAGTTTTGACTTGTAATTGACATTATCTAAAAATATGACTGTACGATTGCAGTCTTTGCAAAAGATGTTTTTTTTTTAATCTGAGAGCAACAGATAGAAAATGAACTTTAGATTTGATCACATATCATTAAGTCTAGTGATTCTTTTTACTCCTAGTCTACATTCCAGTGGGCAGTATTTATCTTAACCTAGTTGACAGATTCTAGGCTTTGAGTACACACCTTGCACAGAAGAGGATGATGGGGTAAGTCATAATGGCTTTCACGGCCAGCATCACCATGGCGGCGACGACGAGTGGGTGTGAGGGAGAGTAGTTGGTAAGCATGTCGGCGGCGACGAGCGGCCCGAAGCTGAGCACGCCGAGCACGCCAACCACGGTGTAGATGACGGCCGACAGTGCCACGGCCGCCGCCACGGCGAACGTGAAGGAGCGCAGGCGTGGGGCGCGGACCGTGTAGAACAGCGGCACTGCCTCAATGTGCGCCTGGTACGAGAGTGAATCAGGATCAGAAATATAATATAAGAAATACATATATACAGGGAAGTAAAGAAAATGTAGAACAGAGGCACTGCCTCAATGTGCGCCTTGTATGAGAACGAGCAAGGAGTAAAAATATAAGAAATTCATATATCTATATAGAAGAAATGTTTTAGAAACATGAAAGAAAAAAGATACAGGATAAGACAAGTGGCCAGTGGCCAGGTATTAACACATTTCAATTAGAACAGATTGAGGAAAACTATAGGCCCATCTGTTGCTCCAGGTTGGAAATAATATATACAAAAATAATGAGGAAAATGTGGGTCTGCCTTACTAGGGGGTGGGGGGGGGGGGGGGGTTAGGAGCAGAAAAAAATAATATAAGAAATGAAGCCTGGCATGAGGTTGAGTCAGGATAAAGCGGCTATTTCACCAACCTAGCACTAGCCCCATCCGGGCGGCTTGTGTTTGCCTATTGGTCTTCCGCAGCAGTTCCCGGCCAGAATTGCACGACGGCGTTGATAATCTGCTTGGTAAAACAGCTTGGTGGAACAGCACCTTCACGGCAGGGGCCGCCGACCGCCAGCCACTCGCCGCGTGTCCAAAACCCCATCACCGGCTAGAATCTGCTGGCCTGTTGGTGGTCGCCAACCGCTGGCCAGGCCCAAAAGCCCATTTTGAAGCTGTTCTACCAAGATGTAATGAGAACCACAGAGAAGGCCGGCCGGGCGTTATGAGCACAAACTTATAGAATATCCCCCATAAAGCACTGCTGGCAGAGTACTATTTCATTAGATTTTTAGTGCCATAAGCTACACCAAGCTACACCAAGAGCGATGCCGGGGTCCACGTTGATCGCTCACCCGCATATACTGTGGTACACACCGTCAAAATGGAAAAGGCGGCCACCGCCATGCGCTGCCCATGAGCAGAGACGCATAATTCCAACAGTTTCAGAACTCTAGGAGCAATCCTTGTCCCAGAGCGTGACATGTACATTCATAACATCAATCCTTATATTTATTTACCTTCATTGTTCGCTTAACCGCAGTAAGGTGGGATTTTTAAAACCTGCTAAATTGCCCAAAACAGGCTTATTCAAGGCTGATGTTATATTTACGATTGCATCAATGTAAAAGTAACAGTTTTTGGTGCATCTTTTGATAGTCTTTCATTCCATCATAGGGTTTTGTATAGCTCTGAGGAATTTATCCTTATGAAAATCAACAAAAACTGTTTTTCATGATTTACACTTTTTTTTCAAAATCTGTTAGACACAATGTTGAGCCAATTGTTTCTATTAACGTGGATAAAACATATGTCAGGAGAAGTGTAAACAATATAGATTTGAAAATCGGTTTAAGTTTGAAAAAGATATTAAAATGGTCATAACAATCCAGGACCTTGAAATTTTCCAACACAGAGCCCCATAGAGCATGTTGTTCAACACCCCAATTTTGAGGTTGATATTAATGAAATATACAATGATAAATTAATTTTGCTTTATTGTAAAATGTTGAACAATATCCTGACTGTGATACCTGAAAGTTTCAACACAATCGGATTATCCATTCAGCTATTGACACATTGTGATTCCATGATGATTCTTTTAAAATGGGGTGTTGGACAACAAGCCTGTTAAAAGATGTCTAGAAGAAATAATAATGATAATAGAATAACAAATATCCTTGTTTATGTTAAGTATCCCTACCACTTATAGATACCCAGGTTTGGGTTTTTTTCTAAATGAAGAAATATACTTATTGTGGTTATAAAGCTGAAAACGTGTTGTCCAACACCCCGGGGTGTCAGACAACATGCTCTGATATAAGTCATGATTTTGGGGTTGTTTCTTATAAGTAATTGAGTGGTTTGCTTTGTAAAATGTAGATTACTATCATTTAATTAAGGATATAAACGATTATAGCTACTGATATTATTTTATTCATTGTTCTGAGTGGTTTTAAAAACGTGTTGTCCGACACCCCTCGTGTTGTCCGACACCCCTGTGTGGCCAACACCCAAATAAGGCTCAGAGCTTTTGTTTCAAATTTAATATATGATAAAAGTGTCCGGGGTCAGATATAACATATGTCGCTGTGTAATATTAGTTCTTTTTAAATCATAAGAATTTTTAAGGTTTCATGAAATTTCAAACATTTTAGGGGGTTGGACAACATGCATGTATACACCATTTCAAAAGGCTCTGAAATCTAAACCATTCATCTGATTTTGTTGGAATAATGTTTTTCTGGAAGGTACTTAGTTGGTGACTAATATAAAATATAAAAATAAGTATTATTCTAAAATTATTTTTTGGGCCTCTGATCCCAGGATGAAAGTGCAATTTAGCAGGTTTAAAAAATCTGACCCAGTATTTCGCAGATATTTGATGAGCTCTGACCATTCCCGTACAAATCCTGACGTGGCAGCACACTAGCTCCGCTCAATATGCGGCTTTCATGCATCCAGAACGGTGTAATGCCCCCTGACTGATAAATGGGGAAATCAGCTTGCTCGTTCGTGCGGTGAATGTCCACCAGACAGCAGCATACCAGCTGTGTGGGTATCACTGCACCGGGGCCAGGCCGCGGCACTTGGTGGAGCTGCTCTCTGGGCGCCTGTTGGGCAGGGTGTGCGCCTGTTGTTTGTCAGGGGTCGGCTTTGGTGGAGTGGCTCAAGGAATTCAGAGGATTAGGGGCAGGCGGCCCCATTGGCAAACGTCGGCTGGAGGGTAAAAACCCGCCTGTAGAGAGCCTTTTCAGTGGAATAGCCGCTTAAGAAAGATGCTTTTTTCGCGCAGTGGAATTAAGGAGGAAGGCAGGAGAAAGGAAAGGAATGAGTGGCCACAAGTGTATAGACCTGTACAAATATCTTTAAATATCTTTAGATGTAGAAGTACCTCAAAACTGAAGCATATAGTTGGAACCATCTTGAAGACATTGAACCAACTTCCTGAGCTAAGGATGCTGGCACTGGAATAGAAACTCCCCGATGTAATTTTCTTCAAACTTTCACAAAACCTAGTAATTGTGGAATAGTACATATTTACCTACTAAAATTCTATAGGTCACCGTCCTTGATATTGAAAGAATTCAACAGAATATTTATTATCATATACCTGTATGCAAAAGTCAGCCAAATAATACCCTCTTACGGTGATGTAGTATTATCGTAAAACTGGATGAGGTTTAATCTTGGCCACCGTATTCCACGACTGGAGTTTGGCATAGTGACTTCATGAGGCGAAGCCGAGTGAAGTCCGGAGCCAAAACTTCAGGAGTGGAATGCGGCGGCCAAGATTAAAACGAATCGGGTTTTGATTTTATCCTACCCTATCTCCTCGATTTTGGAATATTACGTGATAACAATGCTGTATGCCACTAGTGGCATATAAAACTCCGTATGCCAGTCAGCGTGGCATACGGAAACCCAATGTTAAGCCTATGGGATTTTATATTAGGGGTAGGATAATCAGCTAATACGACCCGCTTCGTCGCGCTACATATAGTTTAATGTGATAGGAGGTGATTCCTGAGATCAAGGTGATCGCTACAAATTTCAACATTGCAGACTTCCGAGTTGTCTTACAAGCACCCCATAAAAACTACAAGCACATAATGACCAACCGTCGAGGTATCTAACATGGGGCATTCACCTAACACGGTTTGAATGGCTATAATATGTGAAATCCATTGATAATAACAACAAGTCACTTGCCTACATACGAAATGGGCGATGCACAGATACCCTAGATGTGCCTGTGGCATATGTGTGGGAACATATTAATGAACATCACTCTCCTAATCATAGTCACTTGCCAAGTAGAGTGCTACTTTGAACCAAACTTCACTCTCGAGTGAACTTGTTATTATTGATTGTTTTTGTTAATTTGAGCTATTTAAACAGTATCAGCTTAATAGCCCATGTGATATACTTAAATATTTGGCAAATGTACACTTTTAGGCATTGCAGGTAACTTTTATTACTATACACCTATGAGCGAACGTCTATGAAATACTACCCGCTACTAGGGGTATAGTATAAATACTGTTTGGGCACCGTAGTGATTCCCATAGGCTTTATAATGCAAACATGTTCGCGCCCACCGTGACCGCTCACTACTGAAATCTATCGCGATAGCGCGAGAGTAGTGACAGTGTCAAAAACAAAACAAAATAGTGGTTCTCCCCCATTTGTGAGAGACATGCTAAGACCTACCCGTAACAACTAGAAGTGCGTATTGTAATATTGAGGCATCTGACGCTGGGCGTTCATGTAAAACCCTTTAAATAGCTTATATTATGCTAAATCAATCAATATTAAACTCAATGTCTTGATCGCCAGGATTCTCTGCATAACAAAGGTAATGCCACACTGTACCGCTCTGGTTCTATCATTCCACAGAGTTTGCCGTAGGTTGCTTGAGCGTTGCAGTGTAAGGCTGGCCACGTCCACGGTGGTGACATCATTATCTCGGGCGGTGAGTGGAGTTGTTCTTATCAATCAGTCTCGCCTATAAGGCCGATTCCACCAAACAACCGCTTTTTCTGAGCAAAAAGACATTCCAGCCGACCTTTCGACAGACGTCGGCTGAAATGTCTGGTCAAATTGCCTCAAAATGTGTTGCAGCTCCACCGAAACCCCCAACAGATGCTCATGTGGTCGCCATACGAGCGTCTGGTGGGTTTGATGTTCCAGCAGATCCTCCAGCCGACGCCCCTGCCATGGCGCCGACTGGTGGACATTGGCCGCATTTCACGTAGTAATCGAGTTCTCCGAAAGGCGGCGCGGCATGCAGCGATACACTTCGACGCTCCGAACCCGCCAAAGCCGCATATCGAGGGGAGCAGTGTATCGGCATGTCAGGATTTGTACGGGAACAGTCAGAGATTGTCAAATAACCGCGGAAATACACATTAAATCGAACAATGAAGGTAACTAAAGATAAGGATTGATGTTATGAGTGTGTATGGCACGCTATGGTGCTAGAATTCTGCTGAAAGTGTCGTAATTTTCTATGTTCGTTCATGGCTGGTGTCGGCCACACCATGTTGGCAGCATTCCCTCGCCGCATCTCCCAGCAGAGCCCACGGGCGGGTGTCGTACTCTTCAAATATATCAGCCAAACGCCCAATTCCGGCAGACAAAAACCTAATAAATCAGTTATTTTGGCCGACGCTATAGTTACATCTTTTGGAGGGTTGTTGGGGGTATCGGCTGGAAATTCTGGTCGGTGGAAGCGCATTTCAGCTGGCAGATGGCCAAACACCCCACCAGACGCTCAGGCGACACTCTAACAACCCCCAATATCCTCCAACAGACGTCATAACTTAGACCAGACCTCTGTTGGAATGTCTGGTGGGAGAGCCGACGCCTGCTGAAACGTCTGGTGTGTGCTTCCACCAACCCGACAGATGATTCAAATAGAGCAGATTTGCCAGCAACCGCCAAACGGGCGCTGTACAACGTTTTTGTCTTGTTGGTGGAAGACCCCCTTATTTAAGCTGTTCAAATGGTATTATGTGAACGCTCCACGTTAGATACTTTGAATTCTAGTGATTATGCAGTAGTGCCGTAGTGAATGGCAGTGGTTTTGTACGGGAAAGGAGGGTTGAATCACGTACCAGGAAAGTTAATAAAAGGGCATTTTAAATGAGTAGGAGGTGTATAGTAATAAGAAAACGTAGTGACTGAACCCGTACTGTGTTTGTTCTCGGCCATTTGATGAAAAAATATGAGTAACGGATGCCAACATATGTCGACGGAAGTGTTGCGGATGTGTAATGTATAATTGCAGAAGAGTTACGGATATTTACAGAAGAGTAATGGAAAGCTTGCCGAAACGTTACGGAAGCCGTGAGCATATATCCTACATCCCTACGTCCTACATCCAGATATCCCTACATCCCCACATCCCTACATCCTACAGCCCGATATCCTACAACCCTACATCCTACATTACGTGACTTGGCAAAAAGAGGGGCTCAGAGACAAAGGCCAGAACATTTTTGTATGTAGGGATGTAGGATATATGGATGTAGGGATGTAGAGATATATGGCTGTAGGGATGTAGGAATATATGGATGTAGGGATGTATGGATGTAGGGATGTATGGATGTAGAGCTGTAGGATTTAACACATCCCTACCTATAGTCAGATGAATGCACCTGTAAGCTGACATGTAGCACGCTACGCTGACCGGTCGTCAATATTCGAAATAACACAAGATCTAGAGTAAGTACCATGCTGTAACATTGAGCATTGACTTATGAAGACACCCAGAACACATATTTAATGTTTGCTAACACATACAAGTGGTATTTCTGGAGTTTCACTACGATTTACATTATGGCAGACCTGTACGCAACTCCGTTGCCTATGGCAACAGACAAACAAAACACACCAGTGTCAACACAGGCCGACGCGGCCACTGCAGCGTCAGCGGTAGCTAAACGTAACCGGAGCATAGGCTCAACCTCATCTAGTACAACAGATTCACCTGAAATGAAAAAACTAAAGGGTCACCTGGACAGAAACCTTATGCAGCTTACTGAGACCACCTATAATAACACTCATAGTCATATCCAAACTGATAACCCAGTCACACCAGTAAGACAGAACAGCACAGTAAACATTACCGGTACAACACAGAGAGGTACTGAAAGGGGCTTGCACACACACTCTAAGGATGACGACATCCTCGATCGTCTAAACAACATAACTTCGCTACTCCACGAACAAAATGCTAAGCTTGATAAACGAATTCGGATACTTGAAGACAAACAATCAGCTAATGATATTAGAATAACTGAAATAAATGATGAACTTGATTATGTACTGAACGAAGTTGATGACTGTAGGTTCCAAGTAGACCGGAGTAACACTATCTTCAGAGAATTTGACCATAAAATCGAAGATTTGCAGAAAACCATCGAAAATCAAAATATCAAAATAGACGAACTCCAAGCAAAAGTAGCAGCTAGAGAAATACTAATAAACGAGGAATACAATATTCAAACTAGACAGACGTATGCAGAAGTCATTAGTCAACTCGGAACGATCAAGCACTGTAAAGAAGATCAATCACGTAACTTGATAGTTTATGGCATCGAAACAAACACAGAAACTGATCTTTGGGCACTCATTGATAAACTATGTCAGGATCTAGACATAAGATATGGCCCAGACGATTTCTTGAAAATAAAAAGACTAACAAGCAGAAACAGAGACAGAGAAGGAAACCACAGAGTCCCCATACTGATAGCATGCAGTAATAGTTCGATTAAGTCAATCATCATGAAAAACAAATGGCACTTACGATATATCTCTAATGCAGAAAATGTCTGGATTGTCGACGATGAACCTAGGGAAACTCGGATTGCCCGAGCCAAGTTTAGACTGGCTCTCAAAAATGCAAAGAACAACGGACATCAGGCGAAAATCGACAATGACAAATTGCACCTACACGGAATAATCTACAATTTAACAGAACACACAAACATTCCGGAAGAGTATCTCAAAAAACCAGATCGAAAACAACCACATCACAGACCTGTGCGACAACAACAACAACAACAACAACATCAGACACCCACACAACAACAACAAGTACAGATACTACAACAACAACAACAACAGCAACAGCAACCACAACCACAAAAGAGTAGACAGGAGTCAACAATAAGCAACTCTAATCAGAATGATCGAATTGACCCGATCAATAGGTTGAAAAACTTTCTAGACCAATCCCCCCCAGCAGAAACGAGAGACAAAGAAACGCCCATGATAACATCAAGTGCAACGAGTACAACGATGACCAACCAAAACCTAGCGACCCAAATTATCACCACGAACAAACAGAACCCCGTGCCTGACAACAGTCTAACAACACATACTACCGTGTTAAATACAAACATGCAGGTATTAAAAGAACAACAGACGAGACTCGATAACTACGAAAAGATAGTAATGTCTGAAGCTGGCTTGACATACTCTGGTGAAACAGCATATCTCTCGAATTGGTTCCCATGTCCAATTAGGCATAAACTTGGCCCTGATAATCAGGAACGCGAGTTCAAGAGTTTGGAGCATGCATATTTTTATGCACGGCTCCATGCACTAGATGATCCCGAAAAAGCTTCCTTCATTCTTAGTGTAAAAGACGCTAAAGATGTTAAACAGATCGGCGAAACTACTAAAGTGCCACATGACCACGTATGGATAAGAGATGCGGAAAAAGTAATGCAATCTCTCCTTATAAGTAAATTTGATCAAAATGCGGAGTTGCGCGTAAAGCTACTCAACACAGGCGATGTCACACTTATTGAAGCCACAAGTAATCGAGTGTGGGGTGGGGGATTCCCCATAGGCGCCCCTCAGTACAACCGCAGACCGATCACACTGCGAGGCTCGAACCGACAAGGACACTTACTAATGGCAGTGCGGCAAATGTTCCGACAGCAGCCTTATGATCGATAAACTAGCAAGTACAAGGTGAACAGACAACCGGTGTACATCACTACATCACTACATGAACTGTAAGTACTAACTGAACGTACTGTAATCATCAAATCGCGCTATAATACAAACTATCATGAGGGTTCTACTAGCCGGTGACTCGCGTGTAAAGAAACTACAAGCCGAACTAGGTCAGCGCTTCATGCATGCGGGGTTATGCGTCACTGTATTGACACTCTGGGGAGCACAGATATCAACCATAGCTGACGCTGTCAAGTTTGAGTTACGTAGAGTTCCGGATGTAACTGCAAAAACTAACACTGGATATCATGCAGTCATCTTCTGCGGGGGCATCTGTGATATAACTCGGAGAGTAAACTCCACCGGCAGTCAACGTAAATACGAACTCGCTTTTATAGACGCTGCCACATGTCACACGGTAGTCGGTGAGAGGTTGTTGACAGAACTCAATGCTATTAAAACTGAGTTTCCTGCTGTAAAAGTTGTAGCATCCACAATTTATGGTCTCGATTTATATAGATATAATCGTAAAATTCTGATACTTGCTCCTGAGAGGGAAGTAGCAAGAAGTGTCATAGTCAAAGCTGAGAAAGTCACTGTTTCGGACAACTCTAAAGTACAGGCTTCAGGTAAAGACGCAAACTCCACCGTAAACTTTGAATGTGGTCAATCTGACTTAGATGACGCGATACGGAGGATAAACGGTGATATAGCAGGTTTTAACTTAAACAACAACCTACCAACACCACGAGTGGATCACATCTTCCACAACACTACACGTCGTAAATCAAAGTTTAAGAAACGCAAGGGCCAGCTCAAGCACACGACCCGATACCACTTAATGTATGATGGATGTCATCCGTCAAACTCAGTGATACCGAAAATAGCCGATCACTATGAGGGAACGATCCGCAAATTACTGTGTATATGATGTGGAGTCTAGATGTATTTCAAACTAATTGAGGACGCCTAGTCTTGGATGAGACTAAATCTGCGTCCACATATTAGGATATTTCAAACCCAGTGATACCGAAAATAACCGATCACTATGAGGGAACGATCCGCAAATCACTGTGTATATGATGAGGAGTCTATGCAAGTTATACGTTCCATGCCTAGTCTTGGTTAGACTTACCTGCGTGATGTATTGCAAACTTATTGAGAACGCCTAGTCTTGGTTGAGACTAAATCTGCGTCCACATATTAGGATATTTCCGAAGCAAGTTAGCGCGCAATGTTAAATGTTAAAAGTTAACTATTGACTATGATGCACTGATTCATGCCTAGTCTGGTTAGGCTTAATTGTGTGAGTCAAATGCGTCTTCTAACTCGACAACACAGAAACATCATGTGTTAAATCAGTACATGTGAAGAACAACAGACTATACGGATATTGGACGCACCTGTAAAACAAACACAACACCAAATCTCTTTTTATAAGGAACGTATCACAATATATATATATATATAATGTCAATAACTGTTGGAGAAATTGACTCATACCTGGTCTTGGTTAGACTTAACTGTATGAGATCATGAGAGTCTTCATATGTGACACTGTATACTAAAGGACTACACTAGTGTGTACTACGAGTAATATGTGTGCATTGCGGCACAAACTAAGTTAAAATATGTCACTATGCAAGTCATACGTTCCATGCCTAGTCTTGGTTAGACTTACCTGCATGAATGTATAGCAAAATGACGCTGGTATAATATTGTGACGGAGTCAAGCAAGTTACATGTTTGTTCAAGACTGAAACATGAACATGAGGAAGATGCAATGATGATGATCACTTGGAACTATCTTACACAACATAACATGTTATACTGAGTCCTGGTGATGCATCAGCACATGCCTAGTCTTGGCTAGACTTACTTGCGTGACGCGAAGGTATCACCGGACCAAATGTATAATATAGGCCTATGCGCTTGCAAGCTATGGATGTTTTTTAGGCCATCACTACGACCTACAGAAGACGCCTTGTTTTCTGGCTGAGATTAACCTGCATTCACAAGGTAACAAGTTGATGACCAGCAGAGAAGATATTGTACTGACTGTATCATTAGAAGCCCAAAACTGTGAGTAGTTAGTCACTTAACTTATTATACCAAGAATTGTAATAACATGCCTTGTCTTGGCTAGACTTACCAGCATGAATGTATGAAAATAAGTCTTGATCAACATTGGGACTAAACAAACAAATAAATAAATATAGTCTAATTTGTGAGACTATTGGAAGATGCTTGGTCTTGGTTGAGACTAACCTGCGTTCATATTCTTCGAGCCGTCGTGCTCTCATGACCATATAAATGTCGACCGGTCAGAACCAGCCCTTATCTTACGTCACCCCTGTATAGAATCTCTGAGTTTTGGATAAATATATACTGTGTTTGCAGTGTATACTTAAGCCAAAAACTCTCTTTCCATCTTAGCTGACTTTGCTTTTTTGGAACACTTATTATAAATATTTGTGTTATCTTGTTTCATAATACTCATCTTGTTCATCTTGCTATGTCAACAAGCATTGATCATCTTAATGATTTGAAAGGTCTGTGTATTACACATCTGAATTGTCAGAGTCTCTGTAACAAATTTGATGAAGTCTTTCTTTCTTTATCTCGATCCGACATCGCTACCTTTAGCGAAACTTGGCTAAATTCTAATTACACAGATGATATGATAGCATGGGAAAATAGGCAGGTTTATAGAGTAGATCGTGAAAATAAAATAGGCGGGGGAGTAGCTTGTTATATAAAAAACAACTTAGCCAGGCACGCTTCACAAATCAAGAAATATTGTGATATGACAGAGGATTTGGAAATACTTACCATAGAAATTGCTAGACCACATACCAAACCCATGTTAATTTGCACGTTGTATTTTACGCATGGAGGAAGATTAGATAGAGCCATTGAGTACTTGAGTACAATACTCACTGACGCAAAATTCTCGAAACATGAGTTCTATCTACTAGGAGATTATAATATAAACTTCCTTTTTTCTACAGGGATAAAACAAGACAGAATCGGAGACTTCTGTAAGGATTTTACTTTAAAGCGACTCATTAACCAATGTACTCGACCATTCACTAGAATTGGATCATGTTTAGACAATATATTGACCTCGTCGTTGGATATACTAGACAGTGGTGTTATCAATTTTTATTGTAGCGACCATCTACCGGTATATGTAGTAAAAACCAAATATAAACGAGAGAGTTATAGTATACCAGTTGTAGGTAGGATTTATAGTAATCACACGATAGAAAGTTTAAGAGACTGGGTATCACATACTGATTGGACGAACTATTGGTCACTAACTGACCCAGACAGATTATGGGAGGAGCTTCTATTGATATTAAATGATTATCTTGATTATAAATGCCCTAAGAAAAAATGGAAAACTAAGGAAACCGGTAGCACATGGATGAATGATGAGATTAGAGCTTTAATCAAAGAAAGGAAGTTGGCAATGACAGCCTACCTGAAAGATAGAACTATTGAAAACTTAGGTAGAGTTAGAGATATCAAGAGACAGGTTAAGAAAACAATTAGAGGAGCTAAATCAGATGAAGTCCTGACAAAATTAAATGAAAACAAAAAGAATCCAAAGAAGTTTTGGTGTGAAATAAATAAACTTATCAAGCCACGTACTAAAGTAATAGCCCCAACCTTAAAGAACATAATTACTAATGAAGAAATATCCCCTGACATGTCGCCAGCCTATTTGAATGAATATTTCGGTACGATAGGGCATAAGCTTGCACAAAATAGAAACTTATTAAATGCCACAAACCTGGATGACATGGAAAATTATTATATTATAAACCACCCACATACACCGGCTCAAATCGATAGACATACATTATATGACCTTATTCAAGATATCAGTACTGTGAAGACCTCTGGTATAGCGGACGTACGTGCATCTGTGCTTAAGGAATATATGTCCTTAGCTTTAGACCAGTTTGAGTACTTATATAAACAGAGTCTGAATGTTGGAAAATTCCCAATAGAATGGAAATATGCTAATATTACTGCGATTCCAAAGCCTGGTGACAACTCTAACCCTAGTAATTGGCGTCCCATATCATTGCTACCGGTACCCGGGAAGATATTGGAAAGGCTTGTGCATGCTAATTTCGTCGCACACTTGGAGAATAATCATATAATGTCAGATGCCCAGTGTGGATATCGAAGTGAATGTGGTACAATAGACGCAATCTACTCATTGGTCAATGATTTGTATGTTGCTCGGGACCGAGCTGAGTTTACTTGTGCAGTATTTATTGATTTAAAGAAAGCTTTTGACAGTGTGCACCATGGTAGGCTTCTACGGAAGCTAAAGATGCTGGATCTCGACCCCGGGATGTTGGACTGGTTCACATCATACTTAAATGATAGAAAACAGAGAATAACTTTTGGAAAAGTCTCATCCTCATGGGCAGAAGTCAGTTATGGCGTTCCGCAGGGCTCGGTCCTCGGACCAGTTTTGTTTACATACTTTGTAAATGATGTAGTTGCTTGTTTTAATGAAGTAAAATATATATTATACGCGGACGACCTAGTGATCTATCATGCTGCAAAAAACCCTATAACAATAGTGACTGTAATGCAAAGAGCACTTGATAATTTCTCGGAATGGGCAGATAATAATATACTAACTATAAATATTAAAAAAACGAAATATTGTTGGTTTGTACCAAAGAATAAACTGAATAAGACTAAGGAATTTGACCTGTTTATGTATCTGGATAAACTTGAGGCTGTAAGCTCATATCAGTATTTAGGTGTTTATTTAGATATGAGCTTGACATTGGAACGTAACAGTAGAAACACGATAAAAAAGGTTAACCATAAGTTATTTATACTAAGACGTATACGATCGCTAATAACTAGAGATGTAGCTTTAAAGATCTATAAACAAGCAGTCCTACCCCTGTTTGATTACGCATCCATTCTCACAGAAGGAACCAATAAAATATGGTTGGCCAAACTGCAACGACTACAGAACCGAGCCTTGCGGATAGTTTTGGATGATGGGGCCATGGTCCACACTGTCGAGCAGTTACACGCAATAACAGGAGTCACATTACTGACTAGGCGGAGACAAGAGTTGACCTTGTCCTATATGAGAAAGGTATATATAAAGGCCCATGGTCCTGTGGAAATACACCACCAAAATGAATTGAGTACTCGCGACGATCTGGAAATTGTAACACAGAGAACCAGAAATTTACGCTCAACAAAGCATCATAATTTTACTCTAAAAAGACCCTGAACGGAATTTTATAAAAAATCACCAGAATACAGAGGTTTTAAATTATGGAATGCACAAACATCAGAACTTAAAGAAGAACCCACTAAATACACGTTCAAAAAGCATGTTAAGGCACTTGGGCACATTCCCGATAAATGGCCATGAGAAAGTAAAAGTAAAATACCGATATCATTAGAAAGTCTGACTGTAGTACTCAACGCTCGGATGTCTGTTTTGACGCAGTGACTCTATTATTCTGTTGTTATTGTCATTATTATTACTATATATTATATGTCTGAAAATACTCGAACGTGGAAATGACTCCACAAATTTGACTCAACTTGCAAATAGGTGATAGTATAGCATATTATTAAATATATATATATGTATTAAATCATAATCGCAGTTGTATAAGTGTTGCCACACTAGTTAAAATAGTTGGCAGAGTACTTGGCTTTCACCATGAGAAGTAATGTCATCATCCCATACCCATACTCATACCCATCAAATTCGATCACCATTGGTAATTTGTCGTTAGCATTATTACTATTAATATTACCAATAATACACATAGATTGATTTTGCTGGAATAGCGCTGAGCTGATGCCATATGAAAGGTAGGCTCATTGAAAACCGAATGTAAAAATTTGAATGTGCCTAATAAAAAAAAAAAAAAAAAAAGATATCTGTCCGTAATGTATCCATTAGCCGTCCGCAACGCAACATAACACAAACGTTTACCCAGAAATACACCCGCAACTAAACCATAATATTTCCGTTTATTTCTGTAGACATCCATTGGCCTCCTCAAGACAACCATAACACATCCTCAACACTTCTGTAGACATCCGCAACGTGTCTGCAGGCGCAAAAAAGCTACGGATGATTTTTCGGATGTATAACGGAAGAGAAACGTATATGGAAGAAAAAAGATGAGTTACGGAAAAGTTATGGATGAGTAACGGATGAGTTACGGATACGCATCCGTTACTCGTCTGGTGAAAGTTTTCAACATGTTGAAGACTTTTCTCATGCGCTAACAGACATGAACGGACGTCTACAGACATCTCCCGGAGATGTAACGGCTACGGACGTCAACGGATAGAATTTCTTTCTTCTGTTACTCTTCCGTAAGCTTCCATTAACCTAATGTGACTGGGTCATTAGTAGCAGACAGTGTCTACATTCCCTCACTCAGGTAAATGTAAACGTGTCTATGTTACCTTTGGTTAGGAAAAACTGCACAGAAAATTACATTTTACTCATTAGTGTAATCATAAGACACAAAGAATCATGGATTAGTCAATTTTTAAGAACCACCAAGTGGCCTCCCTGTGAATTGTAGAATATACCTATAATATGACATTTCTATTTTACATACCTTAACGCTTTGCGCTATGTATGAACACTGATATGTATATGCTTAAGCTTTGACCACACGCTCATACTCTGCCAAAAGGTTATAGGTCACATAGGCTTTTCAAGTTGCTGTAGAAAAAACAATCACCATCTGCGTGCAAAAACTGTGGAACTGAGAAAGAGCAGATGGCCAGTGTCTCAGTATCATAGAGGTGTACTGAACTGACCATGACCAATCACTAGAGACCGAAATAACTCATTGACCCCTGGTGAACGATATATTTGAATTCTATAGACCAAATATAATCTAAACCGTTTAATTGTTATTTATTTATGATTCCAGCTCATTCATCGATGATGACCATACCATTCGCTCCTAGTATTTTTTCAAGTACTGGAGGATGACTTACCTGATCTCCACTTGTTTCTGGTCCTTCTGTGGGTTCAAGTAGTACCACACGACGATAAACACTAAGTACCCGACGGTTAATACGCCAATTATTCTGAAATCAAAAGAAATAATAATCAATTTCCGCCTTTCTTTTCATATATCCCCTCGGCATTGTGTGAGCACCTCATAAACAAGTTCATACCGCAGTAATGAACCCAAGCTTTGCATGCATGATCAAGTTATACAGCACATAGCAATCCAGTTATTGAGACACCTATTCGCCCCCCGCCCCCCACTCTCGATGTTAAAACCTATTGATATTGTATTGATATGGAAGAAGTAAACACTGAACCTATTGATAGGAAACCTAAGTAGCCATTAAAGTAGTTGTTAAATTTAATGACACATTCAGATAGAAGTGCTAATGTTTTGCTTAATTTTCTCTTTGCAGCTTCAGAGGCACCATCACACCTTGGAAGAGAAGCCTGTGAAATTGAAGATAGGGAAAACTCAAAGACAGGTACTACTTTGGCTCTATGCTTATTGGAGGAAGCCAAATTACTTAATGACAGATTCAGATAGAAGTATTTATGTTTCAATTGACTTATAACCTACTGATTTTCTATCAATATAACTGCAGCCAGCGGTTGGAAGCTAATGACTCGAATGTGATTGCAACAGTTTACTCTACAGATCTAGGGAAGAGAGTGGCTCATTTATTGGGTTTTAAACTTTGGAAGTGACTTCAACGTCTCCCTTAAATGAAACATCTCGCAGGCGCTTTAGTCCCACATCCTTGACATCTGTCAGCGACCTTGTGGGAATTCCTCGAGTAGGTGGTGGTTGCAGAGTCGATGTGGAGAGATATTCTCTGGCATTTGTTCTGGTCAAGGGCTGAAGACGTCCCTATGACTAAATCTAACAATGAAGATGTATTCAAAGGGATGTTCGTAGTTTCTTCATTCCAATATACCCTACGTGAGAATCCGTGGTTGGAAAAAATTAGCATAGCGGTGGGACAGGACTCACTACAGATACGCCGCGTTTACCCAAATCATGTATTCAAAGGGAGTCTGCTGTCCTACCAGTAGAAACTATCGCAAGCCACAGGGTGTTGGTCCTGAGCAACTAGTCTCATTCCTGTTTATGCTTCGCTGTGTGTGACTGCAGACGAGAGCTTTCAATGAGGAAGGAACACACAAACAAGCCAGCTGCCCTGACTGGCACCGTCTGCACATGAACAGACTAACTGCATCAAATTTTAAGGCTATAACAGGGAGGAAAGGTAAATTTTAAAGGTTGGCAATAAACTTGCTAACAAAGAAGGCACCTCGGACAAAGGCTATGCAACATGGAGGTGACATGGAGGTTCCAGCTGTAGAATCATATGCAGAGATATGGCTTCAATGTTCACAATGTTGGTTTTGTCATTAACCCATCAGCTCGTCAGCTATGTCACAGTTCTATCATTGAGTGTTTGATCCAGATGTCACATCACAGTGGACACTCCTTGAGATCAAGTGCCCTATGGATGACAGTGTCCCTCAGCTAGACTACCTAAAAGGAGATGAGAATGGGCTTTTCACAGCCACAGCTACAAGTATTGAGAACAATATTTGGGCCGATGGGCCAAAGTGGTTCAGAGTCATGTGATTTCTTTGACATGTGCAAAAATGACTTTCACTGTGAACGTATTTGGTTTGACAGTAATAAGTTTCAGTTAATGGAGGAGAAACTGTTAAATTATTAATGTACAGTGTTTTTTGTGGTGCTATGTCATCGTGGACTATATCTGTTAGCTAATATAGTCCTTCTTAACAATATGTAAATAGTTACTAAGTGAATGTGTTAATTTCTTTCTAGAATAAGCTCGAGGTAAAATACATTTCCCCCATATATACCTTATTTAGAAATGTGTATAAAATGTGTACTGGCATATAACTTGTTGATGCGGTTATACACTTACTCCACAGAGGGCACTACCATTTCCACCGCGATACCACTGGTGGTAGGGGTACAGCTTAGTCGCGTGCACATTTTTTTTCCTCTAAGATTTTGGATCATGCCACGGACATCGGAAGTCGTAAGGGCCATATTAGAATTCTTCAAATTGGGGAGAATATACAACTCTTATAGGCCAGAACGACTGGAGCCTAAATGCAAACCGAGATGAAATGAGACCCTGTTTTACTGAATTGGCAAGGATATACACTATATAGACTGGATAGAGCCACCGGGTCATTTGGAGAGGTTGCATGCTATGTGGAAAACAAACCAGGGGGCTGTTTCACTAGGAGCTACAAGTCTCGCTGTTTGTAACAGTGGCAGCAAAGCGGCAGTTTGCGTTTCATTAGAAGGTGCAGTCAAGCGGCACCAACAGTGGCAGTGACCGTTTCACTAGTAAATTGGGTCTCGCTGTTAGTGCCACTGTGAAGCTGCAGTAAGCAAGAGGGTCTACCCTCTCATTGGTTACGCGTATAGAATACTCTCACCCAATCCCCATAAGAATTAAGCAATAACATTTTTACACGAGTAAGGTATACATATAACCTATAATCGTACCAAATATGAAGAAAATCGGTCACGACGTTCCGAAGTTATCGGCGATTGAATCTTGTTGTCCCTCCGTGCGATTGCGTTAGTCGCTCTTCTTTTTCACTCCCTCTGTAGTGCGGCGGGGTTTCGGCCGTTCTTTTGGTCTTCCCCGGAGGCTGGCGGGAAGTGCAGTATTTGCTATGACAAAATTCAAACGCCGATAACTTCGGCACGGCGAGGCCGATGTTCTTCATATTTGGTACGATTATAGGTTATATATATATGCACCTTACTCGTGCAAAAATTTCATCGCTTAATTCTTATGGGAAGGGGTTAAATTTCACGTCATCGCGGCCAGTCGACAAATAAATTTGAATGTCAAACGGGTGTGCATAGCGAGACCTGTGCCAACAGTGAGACTTGGTCTCACCTCAATAGCGAGACCACTGATGAAACGCAAATTTGGGATTGACACTGTTGGGGCCGCTGTTGCGGTCTCACCTCTCGCTTTCACTCCACTACTAGTGAAACAGCTCCCTGCTCCCTTCACCTATGTGAGTAAACTGAGCACTACAGATGAAGATCATGAAATCTTAGTAAAGAATAAATAGTCAGAAATTCCAGAAAAATTTGTATAAACAATACTCTACAAGAAATTATTAGTGCGCCAGAGCTGCAATGTAGAGAAATATGGATACTTGGAGACACCAATGTTGATTTTTAAAAGAAGACAGCTCCCCTGAGTTTAAATGGTGTCCAGTACGATATTTGGCCATGTTCATATGGATTCCATAAATCTTATCTAAGAAGCTGGAGTGATAGATGACCTCATGAGTTGAAATTACCGAAACCATAATACAGAGTGATTAGAAACCCACATGTGTGAAGCCAAATGGCCGAAGGAATGGGAGGGTTTTAATGTTGACAAAAAATGGGATACTATCTTAAACATCGAAGTGGGGTACCTAAATAAATTTTGTCCACATAAAAATATGATTTTCTCTGGTTCCAGACCAGGATGGATGAGCAGTGAGTTAAATAACGTGATATGTCACTGTCGGGATCTAATAAAATTATACAAGAAAGAGAAAGATGCATCGAGCTTCTATCAAAGCGCAAAAATTTCCCTCTGCATGGAAAAGTGCTAAGGTTGTGCCCATTCCGAAACCGGGTGACAGCTCTCGCTTGGAGAACTGGCGCCTGATCTCTCTATTGAATCTACCTAGCAAAATCGCGGAAAAGCTAGTGCATAATTTAGTGTATGAACTAATGCAAAACGCAAATATTTTGGTTGACCAACAATATGGCTTTCGGCCCAACCGTAGTACAAACGATGCCATCTTTTGTTTCTGTAAGGAATTGTATTCTGCACGTAGCGCAGGCAAGTTAATTGCCTGCTGCTACGTGGACTTTCGCAAGGCCTTTGACAGCATACTCCATGACCTCCTCATACTTAAACTCTCAAAGGTTCTGAAACTTCCAACAAATATTATAAGCTGGCTGACTAGTTATCTGAGTGAAAGGAAACAACATGTTTTCGTTAATGGCATATCTTCAGATCAGAGAGTGGACCACTTCTGTTCATACTATTTATAAATGACCTAGGAAGTAGTTTAATATACTCACAATTTATCCAATATGCCGATGATCTCGTCTTATTTATCTCCGGATCGGATGCAGAAACAATTGTCCGCAAGTTACAAGAGGATGTCTCCACTTTAGGAGCATGGTGTTCAGCGAACGGGTTAACCATTAATGTTACCAAAACAAAATCAATGTGGTTTGGAACATGTCAAAAGCTAAAAAATGTTCCCCAGTTGAATGTCAGATTATATGGCAATAAAAGCTTTAAACGGGCTGTTGCTTCATTTCTATAATGAGGTGCTGGCTGAATCGAATCTGTAACGTACAAATTTCTAATGTAACCAAATATCCAACATACTCATCATTACATATCACAACTAAATGTATTCAGCCAACTGGCTGTTAAGGTCTTTTGATTCCAATGTTTGTTGTTTATCAGAAACTGAGATTGTAATCCATCTGCATCATCTGAAA
Source organism: Alentia gelatinosa (assembly GCA_950022655.1). Classification (NCBI taxonomy): domain Eukaryota; kingdom Metazoa; phylum Annelida; class Polychaeta; order Phyllodocida; family Polynoidae; genus Alentia; species Alentia gelatinosa. The sequence continues at coordinate 77,603,759 of OX465579.1, read as the reverse complement.
AACTCAGGTAATCTGAGAGATGTTTGTGTTGATAAATAAAATAAAAAGGAAAATATTTTTTGACACACTGGCAACAGGAAGTTGTGATACTGGGCCCAGTTCTTTAGTCACGACAATCGTTATGTACGACGTCGTTTTGCCGTCAGTGTCTTATAGACGTAGGATCTTAGAGGGTCGGCCAATGATCGTAGGCAGACGGATCGAGGTGTGTTATAGTAACAACAATCCTAGGGAATACAAAGTGAAACTGTCATCCAAGATGTCAGAACCAACAACATACTTGGACATGTCATACAGGTATAATGGGTGGTTGTAATTCTCTTTTTTTAGATATTTGGTATTTGTGATGAAGAAAGTGGAAATCACTCTTCTATCACATTATTAAACAAATCACGTCCAAGAGATTTATCATGTGCACACGAAATGTGGTATTTCAAGGAATATTATGGTTAAAGTTAGCGTGTTTTGCTTTTCAAAACATAGAGAAAAGGTGTCCAGACGGTTCTTAGCACAAATTGTAAGAAAAGAATGTACTTTCCTGTATTCTGAATGGCATAAGAAGCAAGAGTTGCACCTTCTTGGCAGTTTTTTTAGCTCTGAAGCAGGTCATTGGCATTTAAGGTACTCTAATATGTGGTTGAATTGAAGCTAATGTATGTATTTAAAAAAGAAACAACAAGTTTTACGAATTGGGTACATATTTCGGATTTCTGATGAAGAAAGTGGAAGTTACTCTTCTATCACGTCCGTCATTTAAAAAAATCATGTCCAAGAGATTTATCATGTGCACACGAAATGTGGTATTTCAGGGAATATTAAGGTTAAACTTTGCTTTTTTTTTCATTTCAAAGCATAGAGAAAAGGTATGCAGACAGTTCATAGCACAAACTGTGAGAAAAAAATGTACTTTGCTGTATTAAGAGTCTCATTAGAAAGAAAGAGTTGGACATTTTTTGTAGTTTTCCAGAAAAAAAAGCAGGTCATTGGCATTTAAGGTACTCTAATATGTGGTTGAATTGAAGCTAATGTATGTATATTCAAAAGGAAACATCAACTTTTAAGAAATTGGTCCATATTTTGTATTTGTGATGAAGAAAGTGGAATTCACTCTTCTATCATGTCCGTTATCAAAAATATCACGTCCAAGAGATTTATGAACCTTTTTCCCAGAAGTTATTACTTTAATAAATAATGCATGGAACATGTTCTAATTTGAGATAAATCATGCATACAATCTATAAAAGTATTTCTGTTATTCATTTGGTAATATTTTGGAAAACACCTTCTTCATTGACATCTATAAGGCAGGACAGAAAAAGAATAATGTAGTTCATTATTTCCACTTGTATATAACATCTTAATGTGCTCAGCATACTTTGTACAAACTTTATATCTTACACAAAATAAAATATATTTCTCTATGATCAACTTTTGTATGAGTATTTTTGTACAGGCTCACAAAAACTGACCCCCTGCTAATATCCCAGTTGAATCGTGTTTTCCTAAAAGTTGAAAATGTATATTTTGCAGACAAGTGAAAGTAAATTGGGCTTGAGCAATTTTTTTTTCCAACCCTTTCTTACCAAAAGTACATTTTCTGGTGGAATGACCCATATGCTGTTTCAGAGGAAACCAGTCTGTACTCCATAGAGGAGTGCTCACTTAGACCAAACCCCCCCACTTACTTATATCCCTCTTCTATAGAAACAAGTGTGTATTCAGTAGAGGAGAGCTCTCTCACTCCTGACACCTCATGTAAAAGACCAAATAACCAAATAAAAACAGGAAAAAAGTGACATGCCGTGAAAAGTTACATAGGTGTAACCTCCCATGAAGTGGTAAAAAGAAAGTTGCTAAATCACTAAGACAGTCTGTGGAATCAGATAAGTGGTTACTCATGGAGGATGCTTTAACAAATGAATTCATAGCCAGTTCATTTGAAGACATCTATTCAACTTTACATTATGCTGAAGTGGACATGATTTTTCCATATTCAAACTCAGGAAATCATGAGGAAATAGTTTATGAAAGTAATGATGGAATTTCAAAGCCTATGAACATAGTTCAATAGGTCATCAGAACGAAGAGACCATTCAGCCTATGGAATACTCATACATCTGTCAACAGATTTGTGAGTATGTATCAAAAGACCATACCACTGATTTTGTTCTGTTGCCTAGTGACCTCATCCATTTAGTTCAGCACTACCATCAGACAGATCGTGTTGGGATTTACTCTAATCTCAAAATTTACCCAGATGGTAGGTCAGGTCTATGTGTACATAACCAGACCGTGAGCCACAACCATGAGGTCTGGAATAGTATCCCAGAGAAACAGACTTCACTGTCAGATTTGCGAAAGTTGTTGAGGTGGATTAAGGAGTATGATGTATGATTGGCTATTACGATGATGACATAGTAAAATATATTACTGGAGAGTTGATTTTGGTGCAGTAAATGGACAACATGTACATACTTATCAACGGTAAGGACATCAGAATGTGCATTGCTTATTCATGGGTTCAGGTGCAAGTCATGTCAAAAATACAGAGGCACTCTTCGGAAAGGAATTTGTCGCCAAAAGTCAACAAAGCATGAGGAGAAAGATCCCATATCACCAAAGAAAGCAGCATAAACACTAGAGCAGAGATGAAATGATTGACAAGGTTAAATCATACCAAGAGTACACAAGGACATTAAAATATCAATTCAACTACATGGAACGAGAAATTAAAAAACTTACTGCAGACAAAAGTCAAGTCCTTAAAGAACAGGACAGCAATGACATGATTCAGATGGTCGAAGACTATACCAAGGATGTAGAAAACTCCTTTCAAATTCATATGAGAGACAGTTTGGGGATGCTCAGAAAAGATTCAATTCTCTAAGGTCTAAGAAGGCTATGCGATGGCATCCATCCATCATCAAGTGGTGCATCTACATGCGACCATAAAACTCCAAAGCATATGAAACTATGCTGAGATCTGGCTTTGTTGCACTTCCAAGCAAAAGAACACTGTATGACTATACACATGCTATGGCAGCCAAATTGGGTTTCCAACCAGAACATATGAAACATCTCATCCAAGAATCTAAGGCAAAGGGACTGCATGAGAAGCAAGGTATGAATAATGTTGCAATTTTGCAAGATGAAATAAAGATCAAGGAAGACCTAGTTTATGATTGTGTCACTGGTGAACTCATCGGATTTGTCGACCTTGACAAATATGGGAACAATTTGATAGGCCTTCAAGCTGCAGAGAACAAAAGACTAGCAAAGAGTGTGTTGGTATTAATGGTTCGCGGACTGACATTAAACCTCATGTACCCTCTGGCTGCTTTTGCAACAGCAAACATCATAGCAGACCTTTTGTATACCATCCTATGGAAAGCTATCAGAATTTTCGAGGTCTATTGTGATATAAAGGTCCTGTGCTCTCGAATATCACTTCAATGAGAGTATGTCAGAGACTGTCAAGATCATTCGCCATGTTAACAAGTTATTTGATTGCTTGAATGCAAGCAGTTTGTCAGAAGCAACAAAGAAGAGAAACCCAGACATTGCAGAATATTGATCTGTCCATGACGATAGGTTGCACTACCTTACCCATGAATTTCTGGGTTTCTTCGATGACTGGGAAGATTCTGTGAATGGTCAACTTGGTGACTTCTCAAAATCTCAGGATGCTGCAATGCTTTTGAGTCACCAGACCTTGACTGGCTTCAGGATATCATTTAAGTCCATAGTTGAATGTACAATCCTTCTGATGTTGCGAACTCGTTCAAGGAAATCGGAAATCGGGCCCCGATTTCTTCGAAAAGATTTGTGTACGCTGCAAGCACAGTGGTACTTCAGCGTACACGACGAAGGCCATGTCGAACATTGGATGACAGGCCTGACAGAATCGCCACAGTATATGGCCTCCACTGCACTGATGGAGGAAGTGGAGATCAGACGTAGGGCTGCGGGAGAGATAATGTAGGCGACCACTGACTATTTCTTCCAAGCCCATCCAAACAAATGGACGCCAGTGAAGTGTACGACGAGGCCGTGTAAAAGCAACTAGCAAAGGAAAATAGTGACGTGGAGACAAACCGGATTATAGGCCTGGTCAGAGCCCATAAAGCCTAAGCAAACCACTATGAGGAGGCACAGGAGCGAGAAAAACTATTGGCAAAGAAAAAGATCCTGGCTACGAGGATGCCTGGTGCACATGAACTGCGTGACTCAGCTACTGCAGTAATGAAACAGCACAGGAAGCCGGAAAACAAGCCGTTGGATACGAGTTTTTTGCAGAACCATCCTACCAAGCCACGGGGAGGTCGGGGGAAGCCAAGGGGCGGAAAACGCCACCGCCCGTACCAAAAGGAGAATTTCGATGGAAGTTACCATGGGAGGGAAGGACTCGGAAGGGGCCGAGGCCGTGGGGGACCACCGCCGACCGCCCAATAATGAACGGATTGAATTGGAATAACGAAACGGACTGTGAACAGGACGATGTTGTACCGAGGGCCGAATCAAAAGTCTGTAATGTCAATCTGGTAACTAAGCATGTTAAAACAAACGATGAAGCCGACATTGTATGCAAAACAAAATTGACAAATTGTTTATACACAGGTGTTGAGTCTGAAGCAGAAGCTTCAGACGAAGCACATGACAATCCAATACTGGTTAACCTATCTAGTAATATCCTAACCAAAGGTTTAAACTTCTGCCAAGTCAAAACACATGTTATTGAAGGTGACCTCATAATAGAACTAGACGAGTTCCATCGGAAACAACTCAGTTCTTTTCTAAATAATGGTCAAGTACAGGTCCACAAAAGAATAAGATAGATCAAGGTAACAATCGATCTTTTTGAAAATGTAGAGGTAATAAGGGTGGAACCTTGGTAATCCAAGACACAGACCGCTATTTAAACAAGGCACATATAGATGTTAATACCTATGAAAAACTAGAAGGTAACCCAACGAATAAACTCTACCGAAAAGTAGAACTGAAATGACGGAAAGTGGAGAGATAGGGAACCTAATGGCAGGAGCCTTGAAGACCAAAAAGGTAAGAGCAACCCAAATTCATTTCCTACCCAAAATCCACAAAAAGGAAAGACCACCACCAGGCAGGTCAGTGCTATCAGCCAATGTCTGTGCCACTGAGAAGATATTCGCTTTTGTGTACAACTTCATCAAGCCCTGGGTCCCAGATATTAAGTCATATATCAAGGACACAAACAATCTCGTGAACAAAATCAACAACCTGAAAAAGTGGGGGCCAAACACCCTAATAGGGAATCTGGACATGAGCTCCCTGTACACCAATATCCCAAATGACGAGGGGATAAAGGTGATAGCCAACAAACTAGAGCTAGTATCTCAACAAACTGAGAGTGAATTCCAACCGGCCGGTTGAATTGTGGAGGAATTGTGTACCTCGGCCGATGTAGCAGCCCAAATCGCTCGTCTGTTCCAATCGGCCGGGACAATCTGCTTGGTGGATCAGCGAAACAGGCAGCCGCGGCCGGCTCCGGCCCACCGCCGGCCCTCGCCGTGTGTCCATGGTTGGCGTCGGCCGGACTCCTTTGGTCCTCTTTTGGTCGCCGTTCGTGATCGGCTGGGCCTCTGTTTTGCTGATCCACCAAAAAAACTCTTCGGCCGATCGGCCTATTTCCAGGTCCGGCTACCGCCGGGCGACCTCAGCTGGAATGTACCCACCCAGCTCCCACCCGGCTCAAAACTGTTTCCTCTGATTTTCAGCCGGTGCCGGGAGACGGCCAACAGATATGTTGAGTTTACTTATAATAAAAATACTGTTGAACCCAAAATAAAATGCAATGATAACATTTTCGCTCTTTCGGCACATCGGCACATCGGTACATTGTCCTGGGTATCATTCCGCCATTCGTTATTTATATTTTGCATGTTCCCCCTGGTGACTATATTATTACACCAGGGGGCGCTTGCGTCTGTTATCCGGCCTGTTATCCGGCAGGGGTTCACTAGTATATATGCGGCTATATAATATATTTGGCGGCCCATATCCATGTATTTCCTCCTGTAATAACAATGAATATAGTGTTTATAATTGTTTTTTTTAATTCAATTTGTCCTGTACCCACAACGTACCCAAATAAACCATATTATTTTACCGAAGTACTGTGGTACTTTGTGTTGATCACATGCGTTTATTTTTATCTTCTTGCGGGGGGTGTATTATTGTTATCATGTGCGGGCGGTCCGCACACCCCCACCCCTGCCCCTATTGGCCAAGTTACCTAATTTCTTATCTGGCATCTCCCGCGCTGCTCACTTGATCGCTTTGAGGCCACCGCTGCACATCGTCACCCTTCTTTGAACTCTCCAGGAAATATTCAATCTCTGAAGAAATGCCCGGGAAAAAATCGTCCACACATGGTTCAAGAAGGGGAGGTAGGAGAGGTACCAGAGCAACATCTCCAGTCATCGATTACAATATAGAGGCTGCCAAAACAACGTTGGCCAATATATCGAAGGATCTTTCCGATCCCGAGGATACGACGCCTGTGGTCGTGGCGGGAAAAAGTGCCGATCCACCATCGTTAATTCGTTGCCTGGAACTATCCACTAGTGAGGATGGTACCATCGCAGTGCGTGATGTGAAATTGTCTGATGATCAGGCAGCCAAGGCACTGAAACCGCTGCCTGCTTTGGACAAGGACAAGGAAGAGGCTGAAGAGGCTGAAGAGACTGATGAACCATTGCCCGTCTCGGAAGGAGACGCAAATTCCGAGCATGGAGAACAAGAATCACATACCTCCACCTACCAGGGACCGGGAAAAAACACCGGGAGCGAACGGCCGAGTGCAAGCACCACGAAGAATCCAGAACAAGAAGAGGCTGACGAGCGACTAATGGAGGAAAAACTGTGTAGGCTGTGGGAAACGCATCGTAACTTATACGATATGACTGGGCCTTTCATGTAAGTTATTAAATTGAAATTCCCAATTAAACAAATGTCCTCTTTTATAGGCAATAGCTTTTTTATTGCCAACCTGTTGAAAGTTTCACATTGAAGCAGGGTCGTCATTTTTTTTTATTTGAAAAGTTACCTTTATTTGTCTCTAAATGGATAATTGGGAATGTTAAACATAATATATATGACCAAGTTATAATTAAGAAGAGGCACGTGTTCCATTCTATGCGTAGATGTGTATATGCGTATGTTTGTTTAAACTTACGTTGGCTTGTCCAAACATCGTTCTAGACATGGTGGCGACAGCGACTTGATATCGGACAGTCTCAACATGATAAGGGTGTATGCCGTTCAGTTGAACACACCGTGTTAATCCCATTTGCGCGTGTCCAGGTTATTTTTAACCTTGGCTTTAAACCCAATAGACGAGAACAGCAGGCTATAATTTGTTTCGTTTCATGTCTCAATTATCGTTGTGAATTTGTGTTTGCTCACACATTAAGGTTATTTCGTCAGTATTGTAATCTTCGCTTATTCGTTTCAGATGAGCGTGTGAAGACACGGATGAACACGTTGCGCACTTCCTATTCAAAAATTCGGTCGATGAAGGTTCCATCCGGTGGATCGCCTCCACGATACACCTATCGCCAGAAGGAAATTCAACGTCTGTGTTCCTTCCTGGCGAAGCACATAAAAGCCACAGCCTCCACCAGCAATTACAAGTCATCTTGTTCTGCTTCTGCGGTGAGAATTTTAACCCATATACAATAATATTTACTAATTTCATTAAAAAACATGTATTTAAAATCAGCCTCTAAAGTGATAACTTTATAACATGGTTGGGGCAGCCTATAAGTGCAACTTAACTTGTGTGACGATTACTGGAAGCTATAAGTAAATAGTCCTTTGCGCTAACTTATTACCGGGCAAACAGAATATTACAAATAAAATTGACGAGCGACTTATGGAGGAGGAACAACTGTACTAAATAATAAATTGTACTAATATGTCAATCTACTTTTAGCATATAACCCAATTACAATTCCAGAAATTATGTAGTCGTTAGTATCATCTAATTTCAGAATAAATCCTTTTTTCTTCCTCAGACTTTAGACCCATCTACCGCCCAGGCAGCAACTTCCGCGGATTCCCCCCCACACCACCACGAAAGGATAGCCGCACCACCAGTCAGGACCACCTCTACCCCGAAGATGACCAAGAAGCAGTTCCCAACTTCGCTGTCGAGTCCGCCGAAAACACCGAATATGCAACGCCTAACTGGTAAGAAGTCGCCCAAAGTACGTCGCTCACCTCGCGTTCCAAAGACAAAAGAAATGGGAGAATTCGTCACCGGTCGTGCGGCCAACAAGAGACCAGGTATGAAGGGTGGCAAAGAGGTTCGAATGTCTGTGGTAGAAGACATAGTTAGCGATGAAGAGGAGTACGGTGTGAGGCTACCCGACGATGATGAAGTAGCAGATGTTCCCCCCCCCCCCCCCCCCAAGAGGAAACGCAAAAACAATAAATCCCCAGGCAAGAAGTCCCCAGAGGCCGCCGACAGCGCGATCGTGGCAAAAAGATCGTGAGAAAAGAACCAAGGTTCTGGATTCCAGATTGGGGGAGCTGAATACCATGGTAAACAATCTCGGTGTAGAGCGGAAGGTTGAAAACATTCCTCATGAGTTGATCTGTCGTGCGATTTCAGGTGTTTTGGACCAGATGGACCCTAAGAAAAGGGAAGATTTCTGTAAATATCTGGCTGGTGATGTGTTCTTTGCTGCCCTGGATGCCTTGCATGGACGCTGGCATCTCTGAGTCGGATAGGTGTGCATGTTTGCATGTATTGTAATGTATTAAGAAATCATAATAAAGAAACGATACTGTTTGAATGTAGATTTTCTTGTTTTGCAGCGACATTGGAGGAAGAAACATTTATTGAAGCCAATCGTTTAATTGCAAAGTCGCCTGTACGCTCGAATAAACAACCGTCAGATAATGTTGTCATTTGCTTTTGAGAAATAAAGAATTCATACATGTACTTATATTTTTGTCAAATATTTATTTTATGCAACTTATATATATATATATATATAGCAGTCGATAATGATTCGAAGTTTGTTTTACAAGCCATTATTAATAGCTCGAAAATATGAAAAGATTACAGTTATTACTATAGACTTTAAAAGGATAGCATGCCAAGCGAATGAATAAGTAAGATGAACGAATTCCAGGTTGTCAATCTCGCTTTTAAAGCTTTATTGTACACGATCGTGCTTATCAATACAAATTTTTCTAGTTTGTGTAAATTGACCAATTAACGCATCGGAGGTGCTGCCGTTAAACCACGTGGGAAATCTTAACACTAGGCGATGACATCTTTTCTAGTTATGCTTTTTAACAAGAGATGGCGGCACCAAAAATGTAGTTAGTTCGCAGTGAATGGATTGTCGAGTATTTGGCAGAAACTGGATCATTAATTCAAGTATTACTGAATTTGGAGAGTACCAACCAATATTTATTTAATGAAACATTATGGAGTCTGAAAAGCTTGTTTTCAATATTGTGAAAAACACAAATGTATTTCGGAATAACTGCAAGTCATCCCGCACCCGACGTCATTACAATGCGGTTCCCACCGGTAAAAACAACAGCAGCGATGCGACGCGACGAAGAAGACGAGCTAGAGGCCCTACTTTACCGCCACTGGGAAGAGCACTCGGTGCTCTACGACACACGGCACCACCTGCACCGAGTGACCCGTGCACGGGAAGCTGCTTACAGCGAGATTGGGGCGATAGCCGGCATCTCTCGTGAGTAACATAGTACTAATAGTGCACCAACCATCGTTGCACCGTCAGCTTCCATCTACATGTACACATCGTTCATGATGAAACTAAAAATCAAGTTAACGAAATTCGACAATTTGAAAATCTATCCTCCAAAATATAGGTTTCAATATTGTTTAATCGTTTATAAATTCAGCCTTCCACGTTATGAGACGACTCAGGTCGCTGCGGACCACGTATCAGCGCCTGCTGAAGAACGGGGCCACGACAGCCCGACAGAAAAACACCCTGGCCCACTGTTCCTTCTTGGAGTACTACTCCAAGGGAAAAGACCCTGAGGTACATAACTGAATTAAATTTGAAAGTTACAAGGAACAGCTACACATGTTAGATATAGTACATTTAATCTGACAACCCTCTTATACACACCCCCCATTTTCCCGTGGTTTTCAGTAGCGCAAAATGACTTTGTACCTGTAATCGTCATAGTAACATTAAAGGTGTAAAAATTACAAGAAGTGATACAAACGTTCACCTAAATAAAGAACCTGGTGTTATAGATGAAAGCATGGTACGCACTTTATAGCCTAACAATTAATGCTCACATACATTCACAACACATTTTTTTTGATAAAGTGTGCATCCAAATTACTATATATCAGCAGGATTCGCAGGCGATTGAAGGAGAGGAAGCAGGCCCTTCGCATGTGCCACGCACTACCAGGTCCCTCACCAAGCGTCAATCGCAGAAGGTGCGTTTCGTAATTAATCATTAATCTCCCGAAAATAGGAACAGTTAAATTCTTGGGTAATGGTCATTGTTCGTCAGCCCCGTCGCAACTAAAGAACGATTTGGTTGTCCATGAAAATGAATGTGGCATTTTATGTTATATTTGTAATTTTGACTGGTCTCTCTATTTCGTATATAGGATCCCGAGTGCCCCATTCCGAAGAAGCGCGGGAGGCCCAAAAAAACGGTCGTAGTGGTAAGTTTTTTTTGTCAATACATATTAATAAATTCATATTAATACTGACATGAAGTACATATAGAGATATTCCCAAGATATCAATCTTGACTAAGTTTCTTGCGGAAATGACGCCTCTATTTGATGAAACAAAGATCTAGGAATTGGTAAACTAATTCCATCGCTTGTTTAATTGCGTAGGAGAGCTCGGAAGACGAGAGCAACGACCCAATCGGTGACGACCCCTCCTACTCGGATGTGAGCATTAGTATTTAAGGGCCGACTGTGGTAGCATTGCCTAGGAACACATATAAAACCTAATATATGTATTACTAAATTTCTTGTGAAGGTCACGCGACCGATAGTGTGAGCAACGTAATAAGTACTCTGTAATGTAGGATATGAGCAGTAAGTATAAACTTTCGCCTGTTTTCCTTGATATTTCGCGAAATCGCGAGGGATACATGAAAAATACCCAATAAATATTCTATTTTACAATAGTTCTAACTGTTTTAGATGGATGCTGCGGAATCTTTGGTGGCCCTTCGCGCCAACGCCACGCTGAGCGATTGCTTGGAAAACCCGGTACATAGATGAAATATTACTTTGCTAAACTAACGATTGTGATAGTGGATGCAACACTGTACAAGAAAATGAATTGTGATAATGTTCAAATACTTGAAAATATATTGAATTGAAACAGTTAGTTCTATAGATATAGCTCACCAAATAGGAATCACTTGCGCACATGAATGAACTAGTTACAGGCCTTCTATTTCTTTTCTAGACAACAACACCTTATTTTCATAACGATAGACAGTAAAGTGAAGAACAATACTAACACGCTCACATATAAATTATCTATTCCTGATAGTCTCCAGCAGCGCCCGTCAGTGAGGTGCCGAAGACTTCGACAACGCAGCCGCCCATACACGAATCGCCGCCAATGTCCCAGTCAGTAGTGGTGAGTTTAAATTTGAAACCATTTAACACTATTAAAACATAAATCGCCTTTAGCCCTAATAGAAAAAAATAAGATCTCTGCAAGAGATCACTCCACAGTAGGAACCCCCCCCCCCCCCCCCCGCCCGCTCTCAGTGAAGGACCTATATATACGCTTATATACACGCCCACAGACGAGGTGTCTACACACGGGAATAAGACGATCTTGGCAACCACCATGGCCACCATGCGTAAATGGTTCATCTCTTACAGTGGCAGATTATGACATTTTTACGAGATGTATATACTGAAAAGGCTCCTATTCTCGCAGGGCAACGTTGATGTTGATGAGGAGGAGGTGGGGGCGATTCGGCGTGTGCATGTGTATCGACCCGAACATGCAAGTATAAGATTTACAGTTTGATACAAGATGATACAAATCTTTTTTTTCCAGTGCTGGAATACCATTGCCGCACCTATGCCATACATAGGAGGAATATGTGTAAATATGGGTTGGTAAATCGTCCAAAAATTACTTTGCAGGTGTATTCTAGAGCTGAACTCCGGGCCCAGGAAGCATGGTTGACATTCGTCATAACCCACCTCGACCGGATGATAGAGGAGCAGCGTAATTCGTTCAGGTTCAACACACTAGAGATGCTCGCCAAGTGCTTTCAAAAATAATTGCAGTTTAAAAGTTTGTTAATTTATCCACCGAGGTTTCTGCTCTGTTTTTAAAATTGTTTTTTTAATCATGCTCTGATTGGTGTCCAAGAATTGAATACCCATGGTGTAAGTTGGGTAGTGTGATTTTTAAATATTTTCTATATCCAACATATGTCTTAGTGCGAAGCCACGATTGTGCATTTCTGAAACTAGTTCGTTACTCTTGTTAATTGTTTCCAAGGTTGTTTTTGCGACATGTATCGTTCATAAACACGAGAATTTAAAGTTAAAAAGTACCACACAATTTGGAATTTTTAAAGATAACATGTTTTCGTGCGATGGTGCGATTAGGGCCGAAAGTGTGAGAAAGCGCAATAGGTGTCTAACAAAATTCGATAAAGTTCACCAAAATTACTCAGGTTTAATTTTTGCCATAGTGCCTTATAGCCATCGGGAAGGTTTGTGTCACAGGTCAGTTTGTTGTGAAAAGCGATTATTCGCGTCTGTGCGTTTTCTTGCGTGAGAGCATACTATGTATAATTTGGGTTTCTAATAATAAAGTTGTTATTAGGCAATGGTATTCCAACACTGGTTTTGTCTACTTCATTTCACAATAACTTACAGGTTGTTACACATTTTACGATCAGGGAAAGGCCATCTTCTCCTGCCAGTGGACTTTGCCGGTAGGCGATACGCACCAGTCGCGTATTCCCCTTCTGATTTCCTTCACGTAGTTGGAGTGCGCACGCTTGCTAGGCGTACATGGCTCGAGAGGAGTGTAGGCTTCCTGTATGGTGTCGTTGAGATCGTGCTGATGCATGTTTGGTGGAATGTAGCTCTGGGGAGCCTTTGCGCGCAGAAAGTTGTGTAGAACCATCGCTGCCATGGAGATGACCTGGACCCCCAGCGGCTCCATGTCCTGTTCTCGACGGAAAATCCGGAATCTAGTTGAGAGGATCCCAAATGCGTTCTCCACGATACGTCGAGCGAGCGATAGGCGATAGTTGAAGATCCTCTCATCTCTAGATAGGTGGGTCATTGGATACGGTTTCATGAGGTGGGGCCCCAGAGCAAAGGCATCGTCACCCACGAGGAAGTAGGGAAGTGCTTCATTTGTTCCAGGAAGTGGTCGCTTCTTTGGAAGGTGAAGGGGGTTTTGTGGTGAGTTTAAATCCTGCTGGAAAGGGCTGTCCCGCCAGAGACCGGAATCGGAGGCTCGTCCTTCGGCGCCCACATCGACGAAGAGGAACTCGTACTGCGGGCCCACTACCGCAAGGAGAATCACTGAGAAGAATTTCTTGTAATTACGGTACAACGATCCAGACTTCTTTGGGCAGCGAATCCTTATGTGTTTGCCGTCCACGGCCCCCAGGCAATTGGGGAAATTCCATCGTCTCTCGAAGACATCAGCGATAAGCAACCATTCCTCTTCGGTTGATGGGGTCTGATTTTATAGAAAATATAAAAATGTTGAACAGCATACTACGTATAAAAATGTTGAATCAGGAAAATGCCACAATATCACCCAAGAGAAACTGTATAACAAGGAAACATCGTTAAAAAAAAAAATTATGTATTGTATTTGAATTTCGACGGCGAATTGGATAACAGAATCTTAAGGAATTAAGTTAAGATCCTAGCATGAAAAAGTTCCCAACGACGACTGACGATTGACTTTGCCGACCCCATACCTTTTGATATTAATATCAAATCACTACCTTCAGGTAGACGTCTTTCAAGGCTTCCACTATCGCCGCACATGTGTCAAGTACGATTCGAAGAACAGTGCATCGTCCTACACGGTATGCATGGTGGAGTGTCATGACCGAGTCCCCTGTGAAAAATAAAAATAAGATATGGTATATATATTTACTTTATTTATAGCAAATCCCATGAAATTATAATTAGCAACATTAGCGATGTCTGGATTGCTTTAGCTTTTAAGTATTAATTCTAATTTATACTTTTAATATCTTTAATGCTATGAGAGTCTGTCGTCTTGGTTGCTTTAGATTTTAAGTATTAATTCTAATTTATGCTTTTGATATCTTTAACGCTATGAGAGTCTGTGATAAATTGAGGAAACCACACAATTACCTAAAGCCAAATACCGAAGGGTTAGGGATAATCTTTCCTCGGGAGTTATCGCCTTCCAAAAGTTTGTGTTACTCCTCTCTATTTTTGGGCGAATAAGTCGAAGTATCTCTCTGTAGGAATTTACCGACATCCGCATTGTGGCCCGGAATTCGTCGTGACAGCCCATCTGTAATATAAAAGTTAATTGCAGCGTTTAGATCAAAATGCCAAACTACAAACAGACATGCTACTGTACTTAAATGGAATATTTTTAAATTAACAGATTATATGAAGATTATATCTATATTAAATTTTACATTTATTACTCGTATATTTATTGAAAACAAAATTTTAGCATCGCCTCTATAGAGAAATACATTGAGTACTAATTCCTTACGATGTGCGAGTCGGAAAGGAAGAAGAAGAGGGTTCTGAAGAAACACAATAGATCTAGACGTTGGCGCCAAAAAACAGAAAAGGCGCCAAAACCCATGTAGGCAAAAACATGTATTATCGCCCACCCACAGTTTCAGTACAGCTACAAGGGAAAAGGGCATGCGAAAAGCACACAAACAGCAATAGGTTTGTCATAGAAATTGGTTAATAAAACGATACTATCAAGTTTTACATTATGTTCCGATTTAAAGACAGAAATTAGTACCTACCCGTAGCAGCTGGACGTCCAGTTTGGTGAGCGTGTTACATTGTTCGCTAGAGGTCCGATCCTCCAGAAAGGGCGACACCCAATACTTGTGTTTCCGGCGATTCGTGATTTTTCTTTCATTAATTTGCCGGTGTTCTTCTAGGATTTCATCCTCATCAGCACACCCAATAATGTCATATGTGGCCATAGACAAACAAGATACCAGGGCCTTGACTTTAGTGGCGTCCATGTTGTTACTGTTACCACAACCGAGCTGGTTCCTAGCACGAGTCGCATAAACCCGCACGGCACCAGCGACAAGCACCAGCGACAAACAAATGTAGGTCAGTAGAGCACAATGGCGATGGGGCAATGGGGCGATGGGACGATGGGACGATGGGACGACCAGCCGGCTGGAAAGAGTTAGTGGATCAGGTGAGCCGATTATTTCAGCCGATTACCATGTGTGCACCGTGTGGAGCCGTGTGGAGCCATCGGCTAGAATTAGGACCTCTTGGTAGATCTGTGAGCTGTTTCTGGCCGACCGGCCGGCCGGCCTAGCCGATTGTCGTCGAAAAACCCGTCGGACCAGGCCGGCTGGCCATCGGCTGAGCATTCTTTGGTGGATCACCCCCTAAACCCACAGATGCGAACACATATCTGAGATATCATTCGGCACACCCAGCGGCAACAAAGAAGAGTCTATCGTACTCCCAATTGCTGCGGACCAAAAGCATCTCCAGTAAAACTGAGGACTACGAGACCCATTCCAGTAAAAAACTAGTAATTTTTAAGGAAGGGCTACCCCACTGAAGTTCTACAGGAGAGCAAAAGGAAGGTAGACTAACTGAAACAAGAGGCGTCCATAAAAAAGGTGGAGGCAGAGGAAAAGAAAACTTTTCTAATCTCCACACACCTACCAGGCAATAACAGACTGGGAGAAATAGTAACCCGAAATTGGGAACTCCTGGGTTGGTCTAATACCACGAAAGAGATCTACAGATGCAAACTAGTGAGGGGGTTCTGCAGACCACAGAAGGATGGTAATGAAAGATGTAAGGCAGAAAACCAAACAAAGAACATTTGCAAAGTGGAAAGTGACGTGCAACAAACCAAACAAATCAACTAGTGTGTGCAGTTTATAGACCGAGGGGGGGGGGGGGGGGGTAACATTGAGACCTTTATAGACACACTGTTACACCAACTAGAAGAGATGAGAAACAGATTTAAAGGCAAAGTAACAATAATAGGTGATATAAACATAAATGTTAATGACGCAAATGCACAAGGTGTGAAAGAGCTGCACACACTGATGAATGCTTGTGGCCTAAAACAACTCATTGATTCACCAACAAGATTCGAAAACATTCTTGATATAATTCTTACTGACTGCAAGTATGTATCTCACTCAGGACTATTAGACACCAACATAAGTTATCATAGTGGAATTTTTATGAAAAAGAAAAAACACAAAGGAACATAATACAACAAAGCAATTCCTAGGTAGATCCTATATACATTACGACGCACAAACGTTTCAAAATAATTTGTTAAACAAAGACTGGACGCAATTTTATAACATAAATGACCCGAACGATGCATGGGACACATTACTAAACGAGATACTTGATGAGTTAAACAAAACCTGCCCTCTTAGAAACCATCAGATAATATATAAGGAAGAGCCTTGACTCACTAATGAGATTCTAGAAAAAGCAGTAAATAAAAACAGGTTATGGAAAACAGCCCAAAGCACGAATAACAAAGACGATTGGTCATTGGCTAAACAAGCTAGAAATGCCACTAAATCAGCTATTTATATGGCGAAACGTGAATTAATACAACAAAACCTGGATAAAGACAAAAATAAAATCTGGGAGAAGATGGAACAGCTTATACCGAAAAAAGACAAAAAAGACAAAATCAATTTGACTGAAAGTGTAACAGACAAGGATACCACTGAAGATGATACTGCAGGTTATATAAATAATTCTTTTTCCAAAATAGGAGCAAATTTGGCTGATAAATTTACACCGATTTAGACCGATAGAACACCTTTCATCAAAAGTACTGAAAGATAGTTTTATAGTCCTAAATTTTCAGTTACTCCATATATTCAATAAATCATTATCCACATCTATTTATCCAACATCTTGGAAAACTGCAAATTTGATACCCCTTAAAAAACCAAATGAGGTAAACAACCTTCGACCAGTGTCCCTCCTACCACTATCAGGCAAACTTTTTGAACATATTGTCCAGAAAAGACTATCTGAGTACCACCTGATAGGCAAAGATCAGGGAGGTTTTAGAAAAAAACAAATCAACAGTTCTAACAATAGCCAACTTTACGGACGATACCTTTAAAGCAATGAACAATAACAAAGTTACAATAGCTGTTTTCATAGACATGACCAAAGCCTTTGATACCGTAAACCATCAAATGCTTCTGAAGAAACTTGCTAATTTAGGAATCAAAAACATGGATCCAAATGAGTGTCCGTATAGGGCTAGCTTATTTGTGTTGAAAGAAGTCTATCCAGAAATAACAATGCATGACCTGAACTTTGCACAGAGAATCAGGGGCAACGATGGAAGACAAAATCAAAACTCTCCATTATTGGTGTGTTTAACTACAATCAGGGTCCATGATGTAATCCTAAGAAATAAGAGATACCTAGAGCAATCCGAAGGTTTCTCTAGAGTCTATATAAATCCTGACGAGTCGACGGAGGTCAGACAGGCCCGGGGACGAGCCAAAGCACTTGCTGGAAGTCTATGAAAACAAGGAAAAAACATTAGACTTAGAGGGAGTGATGTATGGGTTGAAGGTACATGGTATGACTGCTCAAAAATCGAAAATCTACCAGATCACCTGTTAGAGGAACTAAACAGGAACAAACAACAAAGTGCACCACAACAACACTACATCAATACTCACTTACCCCATAGGACGTTCATGGATCCTACGCGTATGATAAATATATCCAACCTAGAGAGAGACATGAAATCAACAAATAGAGGAAAAAAGTTTTCCAAATAAGTCGCCGTTCTCTTCCTGATGGTTCTTTATTTGAAAAAAAATGAATCCCAATTTGAACGTTCTAATTGGGACACCCCAACTTGGTCAACGCACCCGACACTATCGGAATGCAGTCAATACAGAAAGAGTCAAACTATCATTGATAACTGATTTTTTCAAACCATGCCAGAGCAAAACACGCAGGCACGCCACAGTGAAGACTGGAAGCACTCGCGCCAGTCACACACTGTCTACCGGTGTACGTCACACCGCTAAACATGAACACAGTGTAGCATACACCAGTTCGAATAAGCAAATTTATGTTGCTAAACTACCTCACGGGGCTGACAATCCCAGCCCAGTGATGCGAGAGAGAACTGTCCTCACCGAGAATTCGACACGACAACCCGGTCAGGTGGTTCCGGTCCACATCAGGTCGAACATGACTCGAGTGACAGAATACTAGAGATCCTACGAACCCTAGACACACTCCCCAAGGAGGACAGTCCGAAAGGGCAGCCCAACGAGGGAGGATGCCATGTAAATCAACCAACTCAGAAGTCAATAAACACTGAGAGAGTACAAGTGGCAGGTACTACTCGTAAAAATCCAAATATGAGCAAAACCACCATGAGAAAGGTCAATATGACACCCCTACCAGGTTGTATTTCACACAAAGAATACAATATAAAAAACTACACTAGTGAATCTATAGATGACTATGTAGCATGTGACAACATAAATTTGTCCACGTAATTGCCTGGTAATCTCGACACGATTGACACTACCAATTTTGTCTTTTCCTCACAGGCAATCGACGCAATGCTGCCGGAAATCGCTCACCTGGCATGGCACGATCTCCGCGATGTGAACAGCCGCTATCATAAAACTGAAGCGAGGGCAGTGTTCTAAGAGTCATGCGTAGAACTAGGCCACATCGAACCCTGGACTGCTGGACTAGCTCCTATTCCGGCATACATCACGCCAGAGGTACGCTCTCGGATTATAATCGAGAGGCAGGAGTCCGCCAAACGTATGAGTGACATGGCGGCCAAATCCCTGCGCGCCCAGCAGAAGCTGGAACGTGCTCGTAGGGAACAGATCAGCGGAATGCTGTACAGCATGACTCGAAACTCTGGCGTCGAGAGTAAAGAAGCCTGACGCCAGATCATCGAGACCCGCGCACACACCGACATTACGGCCAAGCGGGACTGGAAAAAGGAGAAGGCGATCTTCGCTGAACGGATCAATCGACGAGCAAACAGGAGACCCACTGACCTGCAGGTCGTAGATCCTTTCACCGCTCGAGGCACCTTCAACAATCCTAAGAGGAGTGCTACTGCCACCATGGCCTCGGCTGCAGAAGGCAAACCAACAGAAACACAGGATTTTCCAAAACCCCAACCCGAGGCACCTCCCGCGGGAAGCAAACAGGGAAGGGGACGCGGAGCTCAGCGACGCCAAGGAAACCGTCAGTACAAAGACCCGCGTCAGCTGAAAAAAACCAATGCCACAAACCAGTAAAGAACACTCTTTTCGAAAATGTTCAGACACTTGCACCGAACTCTGTTGTACCAAACTTGTCCACACAAAACCTTGTCGCACCAACCAAAGCTGTATGTCAACATGGATGTTTGAAACAAGTCAATTTGAATAAAGAAAGAGATTGTTACATCCTGCCTTGTTTTAGTCCTTCTGTAGAAACAAAAGATCCCGAAGCATCCAGGTCTGACCTCCCAGACAATGCACTTATCGAGAATAAATCTCAAGAAAGTAACCTTTCTAGTACGATAAACAAACTTAAAGGTACTGTCATCAACCTGTCAAGTAAAGTACTGAATGAACATGAACTATCTCTTCTCAACAAAGGCCTCAACTTCTGTCCGACGACAAAACGGATAGAAGAAGGGGATGTAAAAGCAGAATTAGATAATTTCCACCGTAACCTTAGATTGCGTCAATTCTTTGACAAACCCGAGGCCCCCGAAAAGAGGGCAACAAACCCATCGCCACTTTCCCGAGGCCCCCAGACGCACCGTATATGGACTCTACTTTGGTTAAAAAACTGGGCGATAAATCCAATTGGACATCTCCCCAGGGCTCCAGTAACCTAGAAGGATTCATCGCGGTAAACGAGATTGACCTTTCATGCAGAAATCTGAATAAGGCGAAAGTGAGTCACAACATCTCGAAGTATGAACTTTGTGCCCTAAAGAAACTATCAAAAGACCCTGAAATCATCATCAAACCAGCCGACAAAGGAGGTGGTTTAGTGATACAGGATACTGCAGACTATATAGCTGAAGCAGACTGACAGCTAAACGATCAGAACACCTACAAACGTCTAGATAAGGACCTCACTCGGGTCTTCAATGAAGAGATCAACACTTACCTAGACAAACTTGTATAAAAAGAAGAGATAACAGAGAAAATGGGGAAGGCGCTAAAAACCAACAACCCCCGCTCACCACAAATATACTTTCTACCAAAGATCCACAAAGGGGTGTTACCACCCCCGGGACACCCGGTGGTTTCCGCAAATGGATGCCCCACGGAGAAAATTTCGACTTTTATCGACAGTTTTCTGAAACCAGAAGTGCCCAAAGTCAAGTCCTATATAAAGGACACGAACCATTTCCTACAAATGATAAATGAAGTAGGAACTCTGGGAGACATGGACATAATAGGGACCCTAGACGTGAGTGCCCTATACACCAACATCCCAAACGAAGAGGGGATAGAGGTGATACGGACCAAACTCAACACAACAAGAAAAGGCAACAAAATGCCAAGAAACGAGAGCATTACGGAACTCCTGAAAATGGTGCTCACAAAAAACAACATCCAATTCAATGGAACCAACTTCTTACAGATAGGTGGCACAGCCATGGGAACCAGACTGGCCCCATCATACGCCAACCTATTCATGGAAAGTCTGGAAGAACGAATGCTGGATGCTTACCACCTAAGACCAAAGGTCTGGTGGAGATACATAGACGATATTTTCTTCGTCTGGCAACATGGCATTGGAGAGCTCGAAAAATGTTTTAGTTGGCTAAACACCTACCACGGAACCATAAAATTCACAATGGAACACTCAAAACGGAGTGTGACCTTCCTGGACACAAAGATTAAAATTGACTCCAACGGGACCATGTACAGTGACAGTACAGAAACCCACGGATAGGAACACTTACCTCCGCTACGACTCCCCACAGCTCAAAAAAGAAGCATACCCTACTCACAGCTACTCCGAGTGAAACGCATATGTACACACAAGGAGGACTATGAAAGGATACGCGTCACTATCACCCGCCCCACAATCACCCGGTCACTTTCTCCCCCGTGGAAGCTTGGCCGCCTACACCCGTCCATGGGCGGCATGCGTGAGGTGTCAATGGCCCGTGTGAAAGCCTGGTAGCGAGTCAGTGGCAGTCCGGCCGGGTATTTTACTGTGATATATATTGTTGAAAATAAAGTGAAATCGGCAACAAGTTTAGAATGTCCCTATTCAATGTCTATACATTGTCTTTAGTTTCTAGCACCCAGAGTATATACTACTGTAAAATAAAAGGATTCAAGAAAACTGAAAGTAATAACCCTATGAGAAAATGACAGCAACTTTCAGGATACAGAACCCGGGTGGTAACTGACAGATATTTAAAAGCAAATGAAAATACAGATATGAACCCATACCTTCTATATATGATATAAGTATAGAGTAAATATTAAAACAAAAAATCTTTGCAGCATGAAAAGAAATACGAGAACATGACTTTATGTTTGATACTCTGCTTAATTTGGAACAGTTTACATGATAGAGTTAATGTAATGGAAATATCATGGAAATAAAAGCTTGCTTGCTAAAATTTTACTATCATAATATGAATAGTACAACGGCCGCAAGTGTATGTGTACAAGCGGGCGAAAAAAGCTACCCAGAGTCGGTGTCACGCCGAGGGTAGAACATGACCGGGTGATTGTGGTGCGGGTGTTAGTGACCTGTATTCCTATGAAAGACACGCTGCTGAAAAGTTAGAACAGTTCAAAGAGAGGATATCCAGAAAAAAATCCTAAAGGACTGTAAAAATCGACTCGAGGACATCTCTCGAGAATCACTCCTGAAGAAGGACAAACAGAAACCCAATGAGGAAGAAACACCAGAAAGAAAACTTTCCTGGTAACAACATACCACCCCAAGGAACAGAGTCTCCCGAAAATAGTAGAAAGGAACTGGGAGATCCTGGGGAAGTCAAAAACAACGAAATCAATTTACGAAAGTAAATTGGTAAAAGGGTACCGGAGACCAAAGAACCTGAGGGACCACCTGGTAAGAGCCCAAACCACTTACCACAAAGGAAAAGGAAAAACAAAAGGCGAGAAGAAGAATGCCTGCAAACAGGCGAACTGTAAGTACTGTAATATTCTCAGTACCGAAAAAATCACCAGCAAAACGACTGGGAGAACCGTCACAACCAAACATACGGCCACATGTAACAGCTCCAATGTGATATACTGTATCACATGCAAGACCTGCCAAGCACAATACATAGGGCAAACCAAACGAAAGTTGAAGAACTGCATGAGGGAACATCTAAGGTCAGTGGAAACCAACAGCCACATAAGCGATGTCCCTAAGCACTTTAACCGAAAGGACCATCACGGAAAGCATGACATGGAGTTTACAGTCATAGACTTCATCTATCAACACCCAGATAGCAAAAAGGCAAAAGGCCTGAGATTGAAGGTGGAATACAATTGGATTCACCGAATGAAAACACAGGCACCATTGGGTCTGAACACAATGGACAGTAGATACGGATGATGAGAAACCACACAATGCCACGTCAAATTTTTTTTAAATAAAGAACCCGCCACACACCTTCATGAGGAGGAGAACGGCGACTTATTTTGAAAACTTTTTTCCTCAATATATCACATCATAAGCATCATCCAGCCAGCTACCCACAATGTGACTAGATGAAACTAATGCTTCCAAGACACACCAAAAGAATGGTGTGATCTCCACCCACACACTGACAAACCATAAAACAATGGTTTGACAGCACACAAAGATCAGCCAATCATAGCCTGAATGAGATTAACAACAAATAGATGATGACAGTTACATAATGTAACACACACGCACCGACACAGAGCTCCCGTAAAACTACCTGGGTAAACGTGTTTATAACTTACTGGGAAATACCTACGAAAGCACATGGTTAAAGGAAAGTCCGGTGGTCGTCACAAACAAAGTGTGATTACCACAAGAAGTACATCAAACTCAGTATCGTCTTTGGACTCACCTGAGCTGGCTACCTCGTCGGAGAAATCCAACATGGCAGGGAAGTAGGACGCGGACCGGCCGGCACGCTCTGCTGACGAAATGTGGAAACTCATAAAGGAGATATCGAGTGACATGAAACAAGTGAAAAGTGATCTAGGGATGGTCAAGGGTGACTTTGCTACCCATAAGCAGGAGACGGCGAAAACACTGGCGGACATACAAATGAACATTACAACTATCACAGCTAAAACTGACAACCTGGCGACAGAGGTGAAAAACATTGCTTCTATGGCGGATAAACACACTGTGCAAATTGAGGGTTGCCGATCTCGGATTAGTGCTCTTGAATCGAAAATAGCTCAACTTGAGGAAGAAAAACAGAGAACAAATTTGATAGTCGAGGGTATCAAAGAAACCAACAACCACGTCAAAAGAGATATAGGTGATCTTTTTTCTACTCTGGGTGTCAACTTTACTGTCACTGACATCGAGGCCTGCTTCAGGCTCGGAACGCCACAGACGCTCGCAGATGTAAACAAACGGCCACATGCAATCCTAATGAAGTTGAAATCGGTGTCACAAAAAGCGGATGTTTACAGACATGTGAAAAACCTGAAGGATAACGAGCAATATAAATTTGTTCACATCAATGATGATGTACCAGCTGAAGAAGCCCGTCTTCGCCGTGATCTAAGAGCAGTGCACGCAAGAGCAAAGGAACTGGGCTAAAACAGCCAGCTGAAAGGTTCTTCGATCACGGTAAATAACGTCAAGTATACTACGAAACAACTTGATCAACTCCCCGATGAACTCCAACTCTCCCAGGTAAAGATGTTGAACTTGCCGGACGGCCTTGCCTTCCACAGTCACTACGTATTTCTATCAAATATGTTCCCGGCCACCGTGACAACAAAACTGGGTGTGTTCCCGTCAGCTGAGGCAGCCTATGTAGCTGCACACGCGGCGGACCAAAATAAACCTGACCTAGTGCCACGACTTAGGGTTTGTGTCAACCCGTATGAGGCCAAAGCGCACATAGGGACAGAGTGAACCCAATCTAGGGTGGGAGACTGAAGGGCCACGAGAGTGAGATTCTCGTGTAGTACTTAATTGAATCCTGCTACTATTTTTAATGTTTCTCTACACAGATGTACTTCTATCCTTAGGATTTGTTTCTAACTGTACTGAAATCATAATTTAGAACTATAGTTTTCCAATTACCTTGCCCCGTGATCAGCTACGAGAATAATTGCGCTGGTTGCCGGCAAAAGTCCTGTGTCACATGAAATAATTGCAGCCGTAATGATAAATTGGTGTTAAAATATATTTAGTTGCAACTACAGAGAGAGGGCGCCAACGTTAGGTGGTGGTAGACCTACACTGACCACCAGAGCAGACGTTTGCTTTGCCCGTACCACGTAGCAGAGAAGTGATCTATCTCTCTAATCTGTGGCCACATTACGAATCGACGAAGTCGCTAGCAATACAAAAAACACTCCCTGCTCACTAGATTCAGGCATCTGAAACAGAGGTGCTACCTAGTGGGACACAAGAACACTTCCCAAAAAGGTGACTAACAGACTGCTGACAACCGGCAACCAGCTACCTGGGTCCTTGGACCAGAAAGAGGAGACCAATGATTGGCTGACAAGCCTTTCCCGCCTCTCTTTGTCCATGGACTGGACCAATAACACAGCAGGACTTTGTACATGTGACCACACAGGACCAATAGGGACCGGGTTGACAAAGGACATTAACATATTTTCCTCAGTCTGAACATGACAGCAGAGAGGATCTAGTCACATACCAGCAGTAGCTCAAGCGATCACAACGTCTATTTTACATTCTGAAATCAATAACTATGTCAAATACCCAATCAAAAACCACAAATAGAAATCAAATGGGAGACGTAACACAGAGAGAACATGTAATCGACAACAAAACCGGCCCTAAACTGACTAGGTCAGGGTATGTGTTTAAAGCTAAAAATTATTACCTCAGCAATTTCTACAAGTGCCAATTAAAACACAACGGGGTCTCATATACAACCGCAGAACACTGTTATAAGGTAGAAAAAGCTAGAGCCTGTAATAGGCCAGACATAGTTCTGGAAATACTCAAAACAACAAATCCATATAAGGCCAAAGAATTGGGAAGTAGATGTGAAACTGACCAAATGGAACTCTCAAAAAGTGGAAATAATGGAATTTGTGACTGGAAGCAAGTTTCGACAAAATCCGCTTTTGAGTGAGGCTCTAATCAATACACACCCACAGCCCTCGAGACGGGTCTCGGGGACGTCAGGACGGACGTCAGCAAGACGTCCCAGAAGATGGATGGTGTACTCGACGCCATAATGCAGATATCCCGTCCAGCCTCGAGGGCGACCGGCTCACGGGCATCCGCAGCCTCACGGATACCGGGACTGGGCCCGCGACCAGACGGAGCCGTTTCTACCCCCCCTCCCCCCGCGTCAGCTGCAACACAACTACGCCTCCGACAAGTACATCCAACATGAATTCGACCGTGAGGCAATGAGGCACGACCGTACTAGGGTAAGCAGTCATTGCTGTCAGATCTCAATACCCGTAAACTGATCGCTAAACCCTACATGTTTATTGACCGTGATGCGCTGTACACCTTGCGTCAGAAACTAGAACTATGGTCGGCCCTCGAGCTGTGGGAATACATAAGTTGTTTCTTGTTCCTGCTGGAAGACGACCGTGCCATGCGCCGCGAGGACAAGGATCACATGTTCCGCCATCTCCAACAGGTGTCAGTGGACGCCCAGGCTCGACCGTGGGCCGGGGTTCGGCGGTGGTCGAACTACGTATTTGATCAAATTGAAGCCGGCCGTATGTACTGGTGTGACTACGGCCGTAGGAGGAGCGGGTCCCCCTGCCGTGAGTACAACACCAAGAGGGGGTGCCGCCACCGCAACGGACACGAGGACGGGGGCATCCGGTGGCTGCACATGTGTAGCTTCTGTGATTCCGTGGGGAGGCAGTGTGGACACTCCGTACATGCGTGCAATCGGAAGCCCACATACGGACACGGATACAAGCACACCGCGCCGGCACCTGCACCAACACCACGCCGGATGCCCCAAGCCAGATACCAACTTCAAAGCGGTGGCCGGCCGGCACCCCAGCAGCCCGGATATGCTCCAACAACACAGGCTTAAAAAAACGGCCTGGATGCGCCCCGTGAGTAAGCGAGGCGCGACACGAGGATACCCCGGCTCCCGGCAGCTCCGGCTTTGATGTGGCCGAGCCGCCACTGACAAGACAAAACAACAACAAAGGTGACACACTCCCGGCGGGCCAACCACCCGAGCGCCACCAACTACCCGGACCAGGTCCAGAAATTTATCAACAAGGAGAGGACCTTCTCCAACATGCTGGGACCCTTCGAGGACCCTCCATTCACCCCCTGGTGTCACGTGTCTCCCCTGATGACAGGTGAAAAGAGAGGCACCGAGGATCGCCGAGTCATAACGGATATGACATTTCCACGGGAGCACAGTGTTAACTTGTTCGTCATCAAGAACTCGGTCTACGGACTGGAGCTAGAACACGGGCTTCCCACTGTGGAGGGATTCGTCAGAAAACTCGTCTCGGCAGGCAACGCTTCATATATGTCCTCCATTGATGTGTCCCGTGCTTAAAAGAATTTCCGGTGTGACCCGTTAGACTGGCCGTTATTATGTTTCATGTCGGAGGGCGGGCGGTGCCCGTGCCTCCTCGTACCACATGCAGTGCATCGCGGACACAATACCCCCAGTCAGACGGTAACATGGCTGGGGATCGAGATCGACGCAAGGAATATGACGCTGTCGATCCCCAATGCCAAGCTCGAGGACATCCGGGGACACGTCGCGGCCCCTCTCACGTGGTCGTCACCATCTAGGCAGCGAAGAACCTACAACGGGTAGGGGAGCAGAAGGTGATGACCCTCCAGCCGGCCATGGACTCGAGGTACTGCCCGGTGCACAAGGTCAGGGAAATGATAAGGGCAGTCAAGACCCGTTTCTGATGCTGAACAACGGGCACGTACTCGCATCACATTCCCTATCCAAGGAATTGGATCTACTTCTCGAGGCCGCGGGCCAGCCCCCAAGGTCGTTCACTCTACACAGCCTCCGTAAAGCTGCCGCCACACAGGCATACCAGGCTGGTATGCCGGAATTAGACATTCAACGCTATGGAGGCTGGAGATCAGATGCCCATCGCGCATACATAAAGAACTCTGATTCAAACAATGTAAATCATTCTCTAATCCAGTCTCTCTCTCATCCCTAGTCTCTCCCCTTTCTCCAACCCACCTCTCCCTTATATTCTCTACTAATGGCTCCTTGGCTATTATATTATTACATTATCACATTATTATGTAATAACTCATAAATATACTTATACTCATAAATATACTTATTATATCATATAACTTATAATTGACATCATTCATACTTCTGTCAATACTTCTGTCAATAGTAAACATATACAATATGCAGACGATTTGGTCATATATAGTACAGGGAAACATCAAAATGAAATAGTTAATAGTCTGCAAGATAGCTTGAATAGAGTGACAGAATGGTGTAGAGCAAACGGGATGACCATTAACACCAAAAAGACCAAAAGTATGTGGTTCTGTTCAAATTGTCGGATAAAATTCCTAAATCCCATAAAAGTCCTTTGTAATGGTACAGAATTAGAAATGGTACACTCATATAGATATTTGGGGGTGACTCTAGATACATATATGAATTTAACTAATCACTTGAAAGAAATTAACAAAAACGCTAATTATCGTCTTTTTAAATTGAGGAAAATTAGGAAAAACATAAATAGAGATACTGCACGAAACATATACCTGACAATAATACGGCCAACCTTAGAGTATAGCTCATTTCTAATTGATGGGTCAAATAAAAAAGAGATAACTTCACTACAAACTACCCAAAATAGGGCACTGAGGACAATAACTATGAACTGGACAAGAAGACAAAATATTGAAAATTTGCACAGAATAACCAATATTGATTTCTTAGATGCAAGAAGAAACATGCAGGTCCTAAATATAATGTTTAAACAATCGAAAATCACGCATAATTTAGATGATAAACAAAGAACCACAAGAAGTCAACACCATATCAGATTTAACAAGGATAGGATCATGAGTAGTTTTTATTTTAAATCCCCTACATATCGAGGTACAGTACTATGGGATAGATTGTCGGCAACTACCCAAAAATCTGATAGTATAAAGGAGTTTAAAAGAGATATCAAAAACATGTTTTCTGTCTACGATTGGTAAAGAGTAGTGTTATATGAAGTAACTCGATTGTGATTGAGATGTCCTAAGAATTTAAGTTTGCATTTCTATGTTCAAAGTTTTATTTTAATGAAAGCATGGCATTCGTCAAGCATGCTAACCCAAGACACTGTTGGAAGTATTTATAGTTATACTGCAATAAGAAACAATTATTTGTAATGAACACATATATTTTCACACACTAATATATTTAGACTTGCATCTTCTCCAGTGAGACGGGAAAAGGGCAGCAGCTTCAAACACCATTGGAAGGAAGCAAAGGGCAGCGGAAGGCAAGGACACCCAAAGAATCGTACCTGTACTATCTTATCAGGAATGATAAGCAAGAAATACATGCCCTGAAATGTATGTTGGCAGAAGCTAACAAAAAGGTGAAATCGAGCAGCACTTCCTCCCATACGGAAGTGACATATGATGAGTTTCTGGCAGAGATGGGTCCAACTTCATCAACACCACAAAAGGCCACGACAGAGAGTGAGAAGGATCAAGGCCTGGAGAACACTCCCACAGAGAGTACCAGTAGTCATATCAAGTCACAACTATATGACACTTTAGTGGAGGGCTTACATACCTTGCCAAAGAATAAGCACCAAAAAGTGATACAGGAGATTGGCAGCTCGGAGCAGTTGAAGAAGATTGGTGGTATTTCCCAACTGGCTGCAGATCTAAGTCTTGACTGTAGGCATCTCAGCCGCAAAGAGAAGAAGCCGTCAAAAAGGACCAGATTCTACAAACGCATGGAGGAAGTGATTCTGGAGTTCCTGAAATGTCTGCATAATGCTATTTGCCTTCCTAGCAAAAAGGACACGGTTACGTTCAACAAGGAGAAGAAGCAGAAGTATCAGTTGACTGAGTTCATGCACATTCTCCATGGAAAGTTTGTTGCTGAACACCCCCAGTTGAAGGTCAGCTTGTCCTTCTTCATGAAGAAACGACAGAAGAACCGTTATGTTTTGCCTGTGTGTTTGTGTCAGAGACACCAGACCTTTTCCTTGATCTGTCAAGCATCTGGGACTACCATCGCTCCCAGACACACTTCTTAAAGATCTGTCACCTGCAGCTTTGAGGATGAGGCTAGAAGAAGGGAACTTCAGCCTATGATCCACAACCAGAAGTGGGAGGGGGTTGTGGTCCTGTGGAGACGGGAAGGAGACAAGGAAACTCTGCCTTCTCGAGTTAACCAAGGAGAAGGAAGAGTTCATCCAGTCATTTGCGAGTAGTGCACATGATATGCGAAGCCATGTGAGACATGTCTCTGCGCAGTATTCTGCCTGTCGTTTCCTCTGTGACATGCTCGC
The DNA here is from genome assembly GCA_950022655.1 of Alentia gelatinosa. NCBI lineage: Eukaryota > Metazoa > Annelida > Polychaeta > Phyllodocida > Polynoidae > Alentia > Alentia gelatinosa. The sequence continues at coordinate 77,573,789 of OX465579.1, read as the reverse complement.
TGAAAACACCTGTACTATACAGATGGACTTTTCCTAGAACTGGCTTTTATCGTATCCTGAAGCCATAGTCGGTGTACTATGCTAAAGAGCCGGCTACTGTACATCTGGCTGTAATCCATCTGCTGAAAGATGGCACTGTGAAACCGGTTTCCCTCATTCTTGTTACAGATGACAGGAGACATGATTCCGGAGCAGTCTTTGCCTTTATAAGAGTCATCATGGACTTTATCCAGCAGCACCAGCCCAACATCCAGCAGGTGAATTATGTGACCGACAGCCCCACCTTGCAGTATCAGAATGCTGCTTGTATATCCAAGGTGGTGAAGCACAAAGATCTTTGTGGTGTTGAAGCAACATGGCTCAACTTTGAATCCAGACAAAGAAAGGGGCCCTGTGATGGTGCAGGTGCAGCAGCAAAGCACATGCAGATAACACCATCCAACGGAACAAGATCATCCGTACTGCTGCTGACTTTGCTGCCGCAGGGAACAGTCTGGATATGGCGAGTGGGATGGACTACCTGCATGCTTCAAGTGAACTGATAAAACAAGCATGACTTGACCTTCATGACTTGTCACACAAGAAAGCAGTACCTGGCACAATGAAGGCGCATGCTGTTGTTTCTCCTGGAGTGGGAAAGGTGTCTCTACGGAGCACCTCATGCTCTGCAGGCAAACCAGTTCAAGTGGCCAACACGTCCTGACTGCCAGCAGATTTCTCTTGACAAAATTTTCTTTCAACCTGCCATGAAAGAAACTGGATCTGGATGTTGAAAGTGGTTTGCTTTAGCTTCAGAAGAAGTGGATGCCCTTGAAATTGCCTTCAATGCCTGAATTTCTAGGTCTTTGTTGATGTTTAATGATACATGTATGCTTAAAACTTGACAAGATACTGAACATTCCACATGGGATATGTATTCTAGCAGATGTGGAACATTCGGTATTGTTGTCTTGTAATCAAGTTTTGGTATCTAACTATGCATGGAAACTCAGTCCATAGTGATATTTAGCAGGTTTACTAGGAGAAACAGTTGTTTTTGCAGTAAAAAGTTCTATACTAATTCTCTGAGGTGCTACAGAAGATGTTGTGTCTGGTGTAGAATGTTTGGTATATTATGGGGAACGGTCGGTACCTACACCAGGGTTGACTAAAATGTGATTCTACAATGATGCATGTTTTTTCAAGCATACTGCTGAAGTGTATTACAATAATAGACATGTATACGATCAGGCAGAGAGATTCAGAAGGCTTCTGCAATATTCCCTTCATGGTTAGTATAGGATTTATGTTATCAGACATTGAAATTTTATGCCAGTTTTTCAACATCACCTGAACTTTGAAACAGTTTGGGTATGTAACTTTACAAAATGGGTATAAACATGAAATTGCAAATCCACTACTCGGAATTCAAAATCCAATTTTTCTATGATTGTAAACGAGTATTCATACTGAGGTAAGAGACTTGATATTTTGCTAGCTGTTAATATGTAGCTATAATTATAACTATTTGTAGGGTGGTTACTTGCATTACCATTGGTGTTATTGGATATTTTTAAGAATAACACACTTTCATACCGAACGTTCCATAGGAAAAAATTGGTTTTTTTTATGTTGCACCAAAACTGAACCACTGTAGGTATATGAGTATAATTAGGTTTATCTGATAGCTAAAGATGTATACTTTAATTAAAAGAAGTACTTGATAAAGAGATAACAACTTTGTTTTTTTTCTGTGCAGAGGTGGCCAAAGTACGGTTTTCTGTACAATGACCCATCTACAGTATCATGTGACTTAAGGGTCTATCTTTAAGAAAGGTTCAAACCACTGGGAATAAGCCTCAATGTATATCATATATTTTAGTCCGAGAGGCTCTGACTGTTTAGCGGTGCTGCGGACAGTCAGAGAGCACACCCATAGAGCTCTATGCAAACTGGTCGACCACATTGGTACATCTCAGATCAGCAGGTGTTTTGCATTTAAATAGAGGTAGAAACTTTCTAATTTTGTGGTAGACAGCTTCCTGAGGGAAAATGCAGTAAAATGACAGTAATTTCCTACCTTTGCATTAGTTCTAAATAAAAGAACATCCAATGTTTGTAAAATCCATGTCAAGGCATTCTGCAGTTGGGAGAAGTAGAAGTAGTGAAATGTGGTCAAATGAGTTGTACAAAAAGGCTCCAAAAAGCAACCCAAGAAACAAAAAAAAAGAGTTCTTATCATCAAAAAGGATTTATTATACACCTGTGAAGGTAAGGGCGCAGAAACATGCACTGATATTGACAGGAATACCCAGAACCAAGGAAGTGGTTTTCTCTACTATAGGAATAAGCTGTTGTGCTCTCTGACTGTCCGCAGCACCGCTAAACAGTCAGAGCCTCTCGGACTAATATATTTGTGCTACACGAAGAAACAAATGCATATACTGAAAACGAAAAATTGGATACACTATATAGGATGTCGTTTCTAGTCAATAAAATATGTTTTCAAAAAAAGCATGTTAACACGACCTCTCTATCTATGTCGGAAGTAGATGTTTAACCCTTGAAGAACGGGTGACTGAGGTAAGCCAGACTGCCAAGAAGTCATGCAAAATGTGCTGATTCTGAAAGACTCGCAAGATATTTTAAATACACTGACAATGTGGATTTTTGTAATTTGACAATCTGACCTTCTGTTAAATTAATCTCTAAAATTTCCTGTATGTATTAATCTGTTTGGAAGTGGAAAATATAGATTCTCATAGGACATAGAGGTTTCTTAAAAATATTAAAGGCTGAAGAGTAGAAGTAGAAGTTTTTTTAGGTTTGGTAATTGTCACTGGGAGGCCTGCATATATTCAAATCATTGTCTCCTCGGGTTTATCTTGATCTCAAGACTAAGCCCAAAAGTTTGGATTTCATGGAGGGGAAAACCGGGAAATCCTATGTCTGTATTCTCCAGTGTGTGCACATTACAAAAGGAGGAATCCAACAATACTTTTATATAGAGGATCTATTGTTCGAGCTACTTGAATGAGTAAAGACAAAATTCCAAAACGTATGAAAAATCGGGATTGTTGGAACCAACAAGAACAGGGAGTATATTTAATTTGTACCCCCAGGGGAAATAATTGTTGCATACAAAGGAACATGTACGTTGGCTTTATCAGTAGCCCTACTTAAAACTAGATGACTTCATTCTTTTCCACAAATTACCTATATTATCAATAGGCACTGGTGCCCAGTGAATACAGGGTAACATTCACCCTAGGGGCTACTCCAATCTAAATAAAAGCTCAAAAGAAAAATGAGAGAAAGCGCAGTACGACTTTGAGGAAAATTGGTTTTAACGTGCCACAAAATGTAGCACGCCACCGTGGGCGTAGATGGTATCCTATAATTGATAGTCTTACCGTTGACCGCCTAACGAGCTTGGTACCCACTCACCCACCCAACAGTATCAGTATTTAAGTATCATAAGAAAATGACTAAGAGTAGATTTGTACAACACTGCTTCGTTCAATTTCACGCACTCACAGACCTAACTCCGCATAGAATAACCTTATTTTCTAAAGATTCACATAACTAATATCTAAAAATAGAAATTATTAACGATGGTAATGCATGTTGGCTATGGGCCTATATATAATTATGATACCACCCAAACAAGTGAAGTATAATTCCACAAAAGTAACACATGGGTTAGTTATGTCATTGGTTTGATAGCTGAAAAAAAAAGAGTATGGTGGGCGACGATTTCTGGATGCAACTTCCTGTTGACAAATACTTTTGGCAAGTAATGTAATGCAAACATGAATACAGTGACAGCTAATAATAGTCATTTCGCCAATGTAATTTTCTTACCTCTGTTTCCCCTCCACGCTGCATCCATGTAGGTGGCGCTGGTAGACTGCATATATATCTATATAAAATAACACTAACATCTATACAAAGAGGCCTGGGGTTTTAAAATAACAAAAGATTGAGAATAAGGTGTTGGGGGGGGGGTATTTTTAGCTATCCTAATTGAATTTTTGGCCTCAGCTGAGAGCTAAAATGGCACTTTTATCACTTTACCTTTCTTCTCGGACTAATATCATCTCAAGTCCGACCATCGAGACTTGAAAAATCCCATGACTATTTGTTAGTTTGTTTGTGTAGTTTAACGTCCAAAATATTCTGTTACTTATTTTGGGTTTGGCCGAATCAATGAGATGACTTAAAGTAGAAATCTCACCCCTACACATGATTTACCGAGGTGCAAGTTCTTTTACTTCCCAAACCACACAACTGAGAAATGTCCAGAAATGCGCAAATGTCACTCAACACCTTTCATGATTTGAATCTGAGCCCCCAGTTCTACCCTTCATAAAACTTTCTCCTAGGATTTTATAGATCTCAAGAATGAGCTTAGGATGTAGAAAATCCTGAAAACCTGGGGAGATCCCACACCTGTATCAAACAGGAATGTAGACAAAAAGAATTGTGTGAGTGTACTCACGAGCTGCAGCTGAAGCTGGCGATACTCTTCATAAAGCATAGAGGCAGGATGAGAACCAGCGAGAGGACTGGCAGGGTGAAGGTTCGGTCCAGGAACCAGTAGAAGCAAAACTTTGACCCAAAGCTTGTTTGCATCACTGTCAAAATGAGAGATCAGAAATACATTGTGAAAACTAAAAACCCATGTCGCTTTCCTGGAAATCTAATATGATGGGTCTCCAAATAATGTAGAATGCAGAGCTAGCTTAAAGTTGGGTTCACCGTGCTAGTTTTTTATTTAGAAATAAATATCATGAGAATTGCATAAACGAATATAAATGGATTCTATAGAGTAAAATTTCCCCTAGTAGAACCCATAGCATTCCCTCAAAATTTCACAGAATTAAGTCAATGGGTGGCATGGCACATTTAGATTTTGAAAGCTATTGGTCACCGCACTTATTTTTGAGAAAATAGAAGAAAACCATATTTTTCAGTACATATCTTATAGTAATCAAGCAAATGTAAATAGGCTAACTGCACCTAATGCGCTAGGTAAAACTCGAAAAATCAATGGTGGGGCGTGTTGACCTTGTAGGACTGCACAATTGACCAGGTCAGTTTTTACAAACACCTATCTTTGTGCTCCAGGCGCATTTCTGCTCCCATATCCGATTTTCATTAGTTGGGTTTGGGGTTGTCAGTGCATACCGGTACATGTACACACTGTGATTTAGGCCCTTTGATGGGCGGGGGTGCAGGAAGTTACCATTTTTATCCTATCTTGTCCCCTGACCTTTGTCTTTGGGGGCTGTAAACATTGTTTTCAGCCTAAATATTATCTGCCTAGTTTCTGTGATATTCTATGACTAAGATATACCACTTGTCAAAATATTTGGATAATTTGATTCATTATTGTATTTTCAACGTGTGTGTTTGTCAGATGTGTCTCGTACCAAAGTAAACAACTTTTGGTTTCTGCCTGGTCAAGGTGCACAGCCTGGATTAAGGAGGTGTGAGAGTAATTATTATTGCAAATCTTTTTCTCCAGCTATTTGATATCTTTCTAAAAAAGATTTGAAACAGATATCAAATATCTGGAGAATAAGTTGTGAAATAATTTTTTCAAAAAATCGTTATATTCAATATATTTGGTATAAGAATAAGAAACTAGAAACCAGTTGGCATTAATAATTATTAGTATTAGAAAATGATAAGGTAACGCCACTGTGTGTTGCTGGATTAACCTTTAATATAAAAAAATAATAATCTAAACACAAGGGCAGAATGGAAATGTATTGTAACTCTTTAGTTCAGTTTCCATCAGCTTCATCAACGCTACACATCGTCTATATTACCGCGGGGGCCTGTCGCCTGCTCCGATACTGGGGCCAATAAGAACAGGGCACCAACCAGGAGGGGGAGGGGGTGGTCAGCAGTGACCGTACACTAGCCAACAGAGAACTCTGGTTGAATTAAATCCGTTGCCAGCTTGACCCACAAGCTGAAGTGTCACCTTCCCCGCAAAATTCTTTTTACAACTAGACCTATGTTTAGAGAGAGTTCCATTTGCCACTCTGGAAGACATTTTTCTTTGTTTTAATTTCCTTTTTGTGTGTATTTTGTATAAAATTACCATAAAGGTAAACTTAATTATCAATTTAATGAGATGAGAATATTTTTAGTAGGTATTTCGGATATCAGATCCCACAGAGAACAAAATTGTTTGGTCCGAGAGTGAGAATTCATGGACAAGGGCTGGAGTGAGCCATTACCAACCTCTCAAATGGAACAGTGTGGTGACACAGGTGGCGGCCAATTTACAGTGACCGCCCCGCCCCTGTACCAAGGTGACGACTGCCACACCCCCTACATACAGGATTGGGAAGTGGGAGGGGGTACTCTTAAACTTTACAATGTGTATGAAGACAACTGACCTCCATCAAACTGGTCTGCGATGATGATGAGGAGAGTGACACAGGTTCCAAAATTGTGGAGGAGGATGCAGAAATTGCAGACAGCCAGTCCCTTCGTCCCCGTGTAGAATTCAATCAAGTCCTGAAATCAAGTGTTCACAATATCAATTGGACGAAAAGTAAACTTTCACTCAAGTCCGAGCAGAAGACTGGCTGCTAGACGACAAAAGTACCATGTAAATGGATAATGTAAATCCAACATTTCCTCACTAAAGAAACCTTTTCATGCGGATTTTTCTGTCTCAGAGAGACCGGGAAAACATAAAAAGGAGCCTGTGTCGGGCATTAGGGGGGTGAACGCCTGTGGGGAGATTCAACCCAATGTTTTATTGCCATGACTGAGGCTTACTTTGCATCTTCTTTATTTTACACACGGGAAAATAAGTTCATATGCCGAAAATGATCATGGTTTTTTCTTTGAGGAGACAAAAAGTAAACTTTGACATGGGCCCGGGCAGAAAACTGGTTTCTAGAGGAGTCCTGTAATAATGTGAACCCAGCATTTCCTAAATAAAGTAATTTTTCTTACATTATATTTCTTAATTTTAGATCAGTGGACAGGATGATCTATATGCATTGAAGGCAAAAGTACAATTACGTCATCTGAATGGTAATAAGAATAGCTCTGGTCCATACCGCTAGGTGTCCCTCTGACACCACAAGCAAATGTTGGCAATAATACCGGGAGCTGATGGGCTGAAAAGGATGGACTTAATTTCTTGTTAAGCCTATACAGGGTTCCCACAGACTTTTCTATGACTTTTCCATGGCCGAATCCTGATTATTCTAGGTTTCTGTTCCGGGCTTTATCCTACCCCTAATAAAAAACGCCATAGGCTTAACATGGGATTTGTTTATGTCACGGGTAGTGACATAAAGTGTTGTTTATGCCACTACTTTCTGATACTGAAAAAATATGGAAACGGGGTAGGATAAAATCTAGACGCCACTCGTTGAGTTTGAGCTTATTTATGCCACTAATTTTGTTGGCTCCGTAACGTCACTCGTCTTTGAATTGTGAAATTATGGAGCCAACAAAATGTGTGGCATAAATCAACTCAGACTCAAACTCATGACGTCTCTTGATATAATATAATGTATACATGGAAAAATTACACTATTAACAGCCTCCCATTTTTCCCTGTGATAACTGCAGTAAAATAGCAGAAGATGAAAAAATTCCTGTATTTGAATTTTTTGTTCATCAAACAACAAATGGTCTGATCTCTTCCCCATGTCACCTGCATTGTTAAGGTGGATCCGACACTTCCATGGCTGGCCAGCCATCCTGCTGTACAAGCCAGGTGCATGGACGTGAAGCTGTTGCCAACCTAGGTTTTGTATCACAATGTAAAGTTCTGGTCTATACATCCCTATCATGGCCATGTAATATTGGTTTCTATGAGAAGAAAGTAATTACCTAAATTAACCCTAATAATTGAGGAACAAATTGACTGAATTGGACCAGTCGCCATTTTGGTTAGTAACCTCCTCCCTGATGTTTACAGTACGGATGCCACGCTCTGAATTTCATATAATACCCCTATTATCGCTCAGCTCTAGTTCTCAGTATGCCCATATGAGGGCCGGGCACTCTTCCAATAACACCTTGAGTTGATCAGTGTCATGAGCGGCCTCCTGATGTGTGCGACAGACCGGAACAGATTTGATCTTCCCCTATTGGCTGTTGGTACAACAGCCAATGGGAGCGCAGAGCTCACAGATGCCAAGCCTCTCATGTCAACCCCCTGCTAAGGGTACCGTATAAAACAAGGACCCTTTCTTGTCAATAAACAGTTAAGTTCTTGACATAGTACCTCTGTGTTTGAGTTCTTCTCTCTCTTCTTAAGGTCTACGTCTTACGCAAGTAGGGCTCGAGACTTTACAACAAGTGTAGAATTGTATGGTTTGTAGTTAACAAGGTAGGGAAATTATCATTCGTTTTGGAGAGATATAAATAACATATTAGGGGTTTGTTTGTTTGTTTGTTTGTTTGTTTGTTTGTTTGGGTAGTTTAACATCCAATTTGTTCAATTAGACCTAATTTGGGTTTGACCGAATCTATGAGATGAATTGAGGTAGAAGTCTCACCCCTACACATTTACCGAGGTGAGAGTTCTTTTACTTATCTTAGCCTGGAATAAACGTCCATAGCCTTAACATTAGGAACTTGTTCTCAACAAGCTTGCAAGTACGGTAAATCATTCTCAACGGGTGATAAACAGATACATATTTCCAGGCTAAGATGAAATCAGAAACATTTTCGTGCTTGGTCTGAGTCCCCATTCACCATCTCGTTTGGCAAACAGGGACACATACCAAACACTCATTAGTTTCTTTCTTATTCCCACACCACATAGACATGATATGAGAAGGATTGGCCTTTTATATAGCAGTAAATCTACCACTACTGGGGGTGAAAGAGAAAAGTGGCTGCAGTGGGACTCCAATCAACAAAGTCCAACAACCTTGGGATTACAAGTCCAGTGCTCTTTACCACTCAGCTAACTCCCCACTCCAGTTGGTTTAGTTATGCTTGCTTGCAAGCATATCTGGTCTGCCCCACGAGGAGACGAGGCAACCAACAGGGTGAACAGATTGGTAAAGGCTGTCCTCCCCAGCAGACCAAGCACCAAGCAGTTCTCCATACACTACACTGCTCTGGATCCGCAAAAGCCGTGTATCGAGTGGAGCAGTGTGCCGCCACATTGGGATTTGTAGGAAAACGATGATAGCTCGTCAATTTTGTGATAGATTCTCTGTTAAACTGAAAAATGAAGGTAAATACAGATATTTAGAGCCGACAGGCAGTCGCCGATGACGAACAGACTAGCCGATGCTTGTCGGTGATGGGGTTTTGGAGACACAACGGTGGGCAGACAGTCGGCGACAACTGCCGTGGCTGGATTATTTGCTGATCCACCAAGCAGATAATTCCAGGCGACACACGTTTGGGCCGACAACTGTCACAGACTACCACAGGTCGACCACATTGCCACCGGGGCTGGTGAGGCTTAGTGGATCAGCCGCTTAATGTTAATTAAGTTTTAAAAATATGATTATATAAATCAGTTGACAATATTCAAAATATTTTGTGTAGTTGTCATAGATTTAGTGTGGATAAACACTGCCTTACCTGTAAAGTATCTCTGCCGCTTTTCTCTGCGCACTGGCCCAGCATCACCAAGCCAAACACGATAAAGACTATACATATCTAAAAATAGAAGCAGGTCCATGTTATCAATATCAATAATGGTGCAGAAAAGAATTTCTCAGAGGTGACCATTGTCGATCTAAGACTCCACAGCAGAAACCAGTTTATATTTGATATAAGGACAGGGAAATTAGCAAAGAACTAATCTACCAAGAAGCACAACTCTATGGGACTGGACAGTGGCGCCTCACAGTGGTTGGCCTGTATGAACTAGGATTTAGCAACTCTTACGCCCATCAAACATTCTAAAAATGCGAAATGTTAAAGGTATAACTGAAGTTATGATGATAAATCTTGATACTCTCGTCTGCCGGGGCTGAAGTAACAAGGAACACGGGTCTGGGCAAGTGGAGGCTTGTTTCGTATTCCCCTAAATATTTTATTAATAAACAGAAAAGAAAAAATGTGAGAGTAGAATGTCCGTCTGTTGTGCGCGAAGGGGAGTGGAGCTTTAAACACCGAGCTGTCCTCTAACCACCGGGTGGGGTGGTGGTGGTGGAGAGTGAGGAGGGGGCGCCCCCTAGGGTGAGTGAGTATAACTGTATCACGGAGATGATACCAGCAAGAAATCAATACAAGACATATACACTTTTAATTTTTTTCACAAAATGAAACACAATCTCTACTAGTCCCTGGGCCAATCTGGAAAAGGGGCTTATTTAAGGAGTTGGCTGCCCCCCTGGAAACATTTGTTTTATCGTTTTATCTTGTAGATCCATCCTTCTAGTTAACATTTCTACTTGTCGCTCTGGCAAGTGGTCAGATTACCATGATAACAACTGTTGAAGAGACCCCACCGTAAAATTGCCTGAACGCCTGTAATTCTGCGTGCTGAAAATCGTTACTTGGTTCTGTGTTCTTTTAAGTATTACAATGACTCATTAGATTAAACTTTGGTATTGGACAACATAATCTGGTCCTTTGTAGACTTTGTAGACTCAGTACAGCAACCAGAATCAAAATATGTCATCTCAGTAGCCTACAGCAGCCGTTTTTATGTGTGGACTATCAATGCCCCCTTTACACATCTGCAATTTTCAACTTATTTGTTTCTTAATTGATTTAAAGACTATAAATCTTTTCATATGCAGTTTTTTACTATGTGACCATATTGTGGCATCCCTTAGGAACATTTTGAGTTATTTTTAGTGTTTTGTGACATTGGGTTCCAGGTGTATTACCGATTTTGCTACCCCTGCTGTTCATATTGTTTGACATATCTGACAGCCCGTACTAAAGACATAAAACTATAGGACCTTTTTATATGCAGGTTTTTGCTATGTTGCCATGTTCTGGCCTCCCTTAGACACATTTTAAGATATTGTTTAGTGTTCTGTGCTTTCAGGATCCAGGGGGAGCAGCGGATATGAAAATTTGGGGTCTTGGCCCAGGGACTATACAGTGTGTGACAGGAATAAAGCATTTTACCACATTTTTTCCGCTCACGAATAGCACATGGTAGTATGCCACAATACATGTAACCTCTTATCTGATTTAGAACTTCAATAATTTGACTCACAGACAAAACAGCCCAAAGGAAGCACACCCTAGTATGTATATATGTCCATTGATGATTGTGTAGCAAGTAGGCATTCTAAATAAGTTAATAGAATAGAAATGTCTATGAGATTAATTCACTGCTGTGAAGACACTGGCCACCAGAGCAAACGCATATCGGTACACGTACCCATGTTTTGCGAGTCAAGTACAATAATTTGAAAATCTAAGGCTTTCAGAAGTAAAGGCAAACAATGTATTATTATATACCGGTGCACGAATGTCTCATGTTTATGCCCCAATAGTAATGATTTCATTTGTCCACATTGTGGCGTAATATATATAAATTAAATTCCATCTGTTCCTCAATATTTTGGTCAGAAATACTCACCTCATTCTTCGAATTCGGTGAGAATTTCTGACCAAAATATCTCTGAACAGATTCCATTCAGACACACTAACCATGTCTTTCTATATTATGTGGTTTTCTATGTCTTAAAGTATCAAAACCTGAAACATAGTTTTCATATCACACACTTTCAACAATTCCCACGTAGATAATTATAGTTATGATGTTAGTTGATACAGGTCAACCACCGTGCTGCGCCACTGTCCACACAGTGTCACGTCATAGGGAGCCAAAGTGAACCCACTCCAACCACCGATAGCCGGTCACATAATACTATTTCCAGATATAGGCGCACAGTACTTTAACTATGTAGGTTCAAGATTATATGTGTCATTCTCCAATCTTTTAGATCCATGTTTTTCATAAACTTAACAACTGTCATCGTAGCTTCGAGAAAGTTATTCAGAGACAATAGTAGTAAACAATACTTCGAAAGTAACAAACGAGACCCAAAACAAAAGTCTAGCCTCAAAGCCCCATAGGTTTAGCACTAAGCCTCGTTCTTACTGGTCACTGGAAATTTTGTAAACGGGTATATGTGGTTTCAGCTGGTTCACTTTTGCTCCCTATAACATAGACCGCATTAGTCTTGACGTCATTATCGGGATTCCAAACTCTGCGAAGCACCGCATATTCACACTACGGCGGAGCGAGTGGTGCCTTCTAATGATAAATGATTTTGTGACAAACCTGCAATTATCAAGTAAATTACGAATATATCATAAAGGAAATATGTTTTAGGACTGAGCTATGAATTGAAGAGTGGTATGATTGCTTGGAAGGGTAAAGCCAGACCCATATTTTGAGCCATAACATTGGCACCAACCTTGCAGTCCTGTCTCAATAACAGTGTCAAGTTGGTCTTCGAATATTTCAAAGGGTGACAACACCAATTATTGCAGTCAAGGGACACTTATTATGTTATTATATCCGTTTAAGTGCCATGGTCCAGTTAAATATTCTGCAGAACTAAAGAATTCAAAATGTTTTGGTTCGCTGATCACTGCATTCAGTGAGGGGATATCCCCATGTTTGGCACCAGAGCGTAGGAAAAGCCTGCTCTGAGGCGGTAAAATTACATCACACTAATGCGGTCTATGGGAGTTGTGCTTCTTGGGTCATAGTTCTTTGATATTAGTTCGGGTCGGGAGAAAATGTGAAGAAACATGAAAAACACACCAGAGTTGGCCATGGAATAGGCCTGAGGGTCTGTGAGGAGGTCCACACCAATGCTGTATTGGCTTGCATAAAACTCAATTTATATGCTACATTGATACACAGCTCAATTTATTTGATAAATTAAAAAAGTAAACGATGATTCCCTTGGAAAAGTGGAAAAACGGCCTTTCATGTATCAATAATGGTAGAGAACAAAATAAGTTCTACCACATGACCTCTGTCTATCACAGTCTCCAAATGGGAAACGACATATTTTTACTTGATATGAGTAGCATATGAGGAACAATATTGAGCAAGCTTTTTTATACAACAGGAAAAATCAAATAGTAAGTAATTGGTAAAACAAACCATTTCCGCAAGCAGTGCCCAATAGAGGTCGCCTGCATCGGCAAAAGTCCGCGGGAAGTTGAGGAGGCCAACGCCCATGATGACATTGGTGAGAATAAGAGCAGCTATTGGCCATGACGTCCCTGAAACATTACATTATTTTTTATTTTTTTTTCTTAGTAGGACCTGTCAGCCAGGTCATCTCTTATATATAATGAAACGTTATACCAAATATGTCTCATTGTCATATGAGGGATGAGATTCACTATAAATATAAATTCTATTTTCTATATTAGTTCCTTTCACAGATTACTTGGGATGACCTTAGCGAATAAGAAACCCACTGAAACGCAGGAATGTCAAATTGGGGGTGTGAAAAAAAGAGGAAATATCTTTCATGTGGAATTTACAGACAGACGGAGAAAATATGGAAAACACCTCGTTATATTTTCCATATGCACGGTATGGGGCTGGGGTGTGTGGGAAGGCTTGAACCACTGGTTATTATTATAAGTGAGGCCCAATTCAATCTCTTTGTTTCACACAAGGAAAAAGGAAAATAGGAAATAGGAAAACTGCCATCTCTGGTACGATGAATTAGATTCGCCATAGAATTATAAAATCCCTTTTCTCACTCACAACAGGATTTACAGATGGAGATGGATAGAGGGGTGGATAACCAAGAAACTAGTACTTGACTGGGGTAGGCACGGGCAGTGAAAAAGGTGGAAATATTGTTCATGTGGAATTCACTGAGAGACTGCAGTCCTCATACCACCCACTGAAAAAAAAGTAATTATTTTCAGAAAAATAAAGGAATTAAAAAAAATATTTGAGCCTAGGATTTTAAAGAAAAACAAAGGAATTTTAAATGAATGGCTCTTGGAATTTTGAACAAGTTCATAACCCTACAAATAGCCTTGTATATATTACATGAAGTTGCATCCGGCAAATATACCAATTTCAACACTGATTTATTATCGTATCGCTATTTTTAGGAAGGATTAAAAAAAATAGGGCTGCATTTGAAATTGAAGCTGTGCACTATTCAATGCACTGTGCCATGCCTGTTGAGAGAGGAATACTCTCCCTTCTTATTTGGGGGTCCTGGGGGCCTCACACAAAATTTATTTGATAAAGTAGACCTCAAAAGGAACAATCTGATGTATTTCAATACAAAGTTTTCTGGTAGAAATCTCACCCCTACACATTTACCAAGGTAAAAGTTCTTTTACTTCCCACACCATATAGACATAGTATGAGAAGGATTGGCCTTTGATATAGCAGTAAATCTACCATTGCTGGGGGTGGGACGCAAACCCACAAAGTCCTACAACCTTGGGGTTACAAGTCCTGTGCCCTAACTACAGAGCTAACTTCCCAGCCCCGACAGAAGAATGGTGTTTCGAAAGTAAAATCTACTAGAATCAATTAAAAGACAAGAGAACACTGGGTTTATTTTATATAATTAATAAATTGATACTCCATCGGATTTTAGAAATTATTTATAATAAAATATGGTAACATAGCATTAGATTTTCCATATACCATGGAGTTTGATGACTAATGACAAATGAGATAAAAACAACAGTGGTGTCCCCTAGATGCAGAGATCGGAATTATTGAACAGCAGCGTAAATATAACAGAATCAGGCGTATGTATATGACATATATGGCTGCAACATGGGCACATGTATACATGTATACGTCTATATATGAAGCGTATACACGATGGAAAATATGACAAACTTATTTACGCAGAATCATAGCTATAGGGAGCCAAAGTGAACCCATGCAACCACAGATAGCCGGTCAAAAATACTATTTCCGGGTATAGGCGCTCAGTACTTTGACTATGTAGGTTCCAGATTATATGTGTCATTATTCAATCTTTTAGATCCAAATTTTTAATAAACTTAACAACTGTCATCTTAGTATTGAAACAAAGTTATTGGTAAAAGAGCAGATCCGTGGCCTCTAGCTTATAACATAGGGAACGCACCGGGTAGCCTACGATCTTTCGGCGTTTTCGAACCAAACTTTATATTTTAACCTGGGAAAAAGCCAGATTCTGAATCTCCAAATATAAATTGCCAAACTACAATGTTATTTACCTGTAAATAACCGTTATTTCCGCCGGGATGGGTTGGAGAACATTATCATTAGTAACTTTGTTTTCATTTTGAAAAGGCCGGATCTATTTGCATTTCAGCTGGTTCCTGGCAAAACCTCTGTTTTGCCTTTTTCCCCATTAGGGTTAGGATTAAGGCTAACCCTAAACCTAACCCTATTTTAGGGTAGGGTTAGGTTTAGGGTTAGGTTTAGGGTTAGGTTTAGGGTTAGGTTTAGGGTTAGGTTTAGGGTTAGGTTTTAGTGAGTGATTCGACTATGCATTGATACAAGTTGACACTGACATGTCACCGTTTTCGAAATATCGGAATTACGACTTTGTTGACCCATTACGTCAAAACTAACGGTTAGTTTTAGATAAATAAGCTAGTATTTTGGCAATTAATATGTCCTGATTCCAATTCTAGTCTTTTTATTGCGTTATAATCGATGATTTTGTTCGAAAACGGCGAAAGATCGTCGGGTATCGGGCCTGCAAAGTGCGATTCCCTATGTTAAAAGCGGGAGGCCACGGATATGCTGTTTTACCAAGTTATTCAGAGACAATAGTTGTAAACTTCACTTCAAAAGTAACAAACGGGACCAAAAACAAAAGTCTAGCCACAAACCCCCATAGCTTTAGCACTAGGCCTCGTTCTTACTGGCCACCGGAAATGGTGTTTTGTAGGTGGGTATCTGTGGTTTCAGCAGTTTCACTTTGGCTCCCTATATTCGCAGGACGTATGTAAATTAGGGTTTTCCGCGCTGTGTTACGGTCACACCTTTACGGTATCGAGAGAGTCTGGTCTAAATTTAGAAGGCAGCCCCAATTGTGGCTAGTTATAATACGTAGTACAACGTGGGAGCATAGATATAGAGAATATCTATGGTGGGAGTAGAGGTCTATGCGCTATCACTCCCCACAGAGGAACGAACTGAGTCGCACCACGTCTGACTAATTGTGGCACGAGCAGTTAAACGTTTCACAAAAGGGTACTTAAATCTCGTCAACAACAAATTGGGTGCTTGAGTTTGTTGAAACTTGTTGGGAGTAGAAAAAGAGGGCATGGGTGGCGGTTGGGACGTGGAGCTCACCCATTATGGTAAAACAGCATATCCGTGGCCTCCCGCTTTTAACATAGGGAATCGCACTTTGCGGGCCCGATACCCGACGATCTTTCGCCGTTTTCGAACGAAATCATCGATTATAACGCAATAAAAAGACTGGAATCGGAATCAGGACATATTAATTGCCAAAATACTAGCTTATTTATCTAAAACTAACCGTTACTTTTGACGTAATGGGTCAACAAAGTCGTTATTCCGATATTTCGAAAACGGTGCCATGTCAGTGTCAACTTGTATCAATGCAAAGTCGAATCACTCACTAAAACCTAACCCTAAACATAACCCTAAACCTAACCCTACCCTAAAATAGGGTTAGGTTTAGGGTTAGCCTTAATCCTAACCCTAAAATAGGGTTAGGTTTAGGGTTAGCCTTAATCCTAACCCTAATGGGGGAAAAGGCAAAACAGAGGTTTTGCCAGGAACCAGCTGAAATGCAAATAGATCCGGCCTTTTCAAAATGAAAACAAAGTTACTAATGATAATGTTCTCCAACCCATCCCGGCGGAAATAACGGTTATTTACAGGTAAATAACATTGTAGTTTGGCAATTTATATTTGGAGATTCAGAATCTGGCTTTTTCCCAGGTTAAAATATTAAGTTTGGTTCGAAAACGCCGAAAGATCGTAGGCTACCCGGTGCGTTCCCTATGTTATAAGCTAGAGGCCACGGATCTGCTCTTTTACCCAAATTATCAAAAGGGCAGACTTGGATTTGCTCCCCCTTCACTTTTAATCTCTGGGTTGCTGACAGACACATTGTCGGGCTGATGCAAATTAATTGCGCCACAATGTCCCCACCAATTTCAATGCGTACCGGCTAATATCATCTCCCTCCAAAAACGTCCAGATGACAATGTTTTCATACAAATGTCTTGTTATAAGAGTCCACTCACCTTCTGTGACATCAAACCTGACGCTGATAGACTTACTACTCAGTCCGAATCTTCTGCTATCACTTGATAACCTCCCTCTAGAAGTTTCTTCAAGCGGCCCTAACAATGGCTGCCTTTCTCCTTATGTCTCCTCAGACACAACGCTCACCGAAATCTCGGTCACCATTTTATCGAGCAGCTAGGGTGACCGACAGTTCTAATTCTATAGGCGTATATCAAGTCCTGTGTACTAGTGTAAATAAAAGGTCGTAGTTTATCCGCATTTGCGTAGAAGGTCGCAACAAGAAACGACCTGTATGACCTTCTACTGCAATGCGCTACTGACCATGTGACCGGCAGTGCCAGGGAGCGACTGGTTCGAGACTTTTTGGATGTGGCATGCGGTCACCATTCCAGGAAAATGACGTATGATGCAGATGTTTATTCGGACGAGATATCTGGATTCTAACAGGTTCTGTCTGGATAATGTCTATATGTATAGTAGGCCTACCGGTATATGAAGAGTTAGACCTGAGAACTTATTTTTTAATGTATTCAATGTGTTAGAAATTATCATTGGTATACATGTATATAAATTAGTGTATGCATAAAGGTTGTGTATGGTTCACAATTACAACATATTCAAATTATATGTGACTTATCAAAAGGTTGTTCAAAAGGACGCTAGTTCATCTATAAATTACTATCTGGTTAACCAAGAACTGAACTTCATTCTTGTTTTGATATACAGATTTGTCTGATTTCCAATATATAACGTCAAATCATCATTTATACATGTGACTAGGTTGGGCAAACATACCTCTCACTACAAGACGTTGCCGTTCCACATCACTAGATTCGTGAGTAGGTAGTATGTCCACTGATGGTCCTGTTTCTCGTCAAGAGTTATAACTGTTATGCTTATTCCTAGACCTACTTACAGCTGCAACACGGTCAACAAGCAAAGAGTGCGACTCTCATGAGACATTATCTTGCCGATGTTAGATGAAGGTTTATTTAATTGCTCTCTATAGGTAAAGGCTGATAATCATTAAATTAAACGGACGGTACATTGTCGCGGTAATCATTTAAGGGTGCTGAGCCTCACAGATTCACCGTTTGATACGAATTTGGAGAATTTCTCACGGTCTCACCCCTTTCTAGTGATTTCTCACGAGATAGAAGACCATACACTGTTTATTTTTTTACTATTAACCACCGAATACAAAGTCTCCATAGGAATAGCATTGGATGGTAGTAATTTCCTGGTTGCAAATTCAATGGGGGACAAATCTTTTGTATTCCAAGAGGGGGGAGTCATATTTAGCTAAACAATGAGCCAGACTCTCACATTTGTGTTCAATTACAAGAATTTATATTTGTAATGAAATTCATTGATATCATATCACAAGAAATAAGCTTAGATGTACTACTGTGGTAATGATTAACACACAAGGTAACTATAGCTGTATCACTACTTGGTGTTCAGTGTCTATGGTTAAAGTCCTGCTTCTCTACTGGGAGATGGGTGTGCACCCTCCTTCAGTCTGACAGACCAATTTGGAGGGGGACAACAATGGACAAACACTAGTACATTTGTCCCAGAATTAATGCAGTCTCACAAGATCATTAGTTTTCTCTTCAAAATCGATGAATTAGGAGCATTTACTACAAGATCAAATGTTACCATACGCCCCTGTTGCTGCTTTTTTCAATAAGATTACCATATTTAATGAAGAGCACTATGAGCAAAGAGAAATCTTCATTAGACTTCTACATTGAGTACTTGAAGGCAGGGATGCTAGTTTGTAGGATTTTGCCTACATATAGGATTTTCATTTCAGTCTCAAAGATATGAAAATTTCAAGAAATTGTATGTTTTGAGAACAATATAGACTCAAGGTTCCCTAAAATCTAGATCTTAGATAAACTTGTTCTGTAATCTTCAAAAATTCTAAATTCTGCTACCAACAGCACACTTAGTTAGAGGGCCTATGGATCCCAGTGCTCCAACCTACGGCTGTAGGATGGTAGGATTCCTGTAGGAAATGCTGCTACGGATAAGGGCAAAATTGAATACTGACATCTGATTGGCTAAGAAATGTGTCATTTGAGAATAGAGTAATTAAAGCATTACCAAGTCTAAAAGAAAATATCAGAGGAATGCCTAATGAACTTGTAAAGATATTCTGCAGAATATAGACCTGATAGTGTGTGGCAACCTTTCTTAAATGATATTCTTTGAAGAGTACCCCTTTTAGTGCAGAACTACACATATACCCACTCTCATAAGAGATCTCTAGCTATCCTATACTGCCAGTCCATTCCCAAGGATCTGCTAGGAGAGTGATGGGGATTCTCCATACACCATGGGCATTTTAGGTGATACATCGACTGGCCTCAGTCCCCATGTAGGAATTTTCTTGACCCCTACTGGCATCCCTGTGAAGGGGTTCTGCGTTAAAAATATGGGACTTTGTCTTCCTTCTGCAGTGCCACACCATGGGAACAAATTGCCAAAATATTTGTATTTGCATGTCAATGATACTGTTACAAGAAACAATGAAGGTCCTGCAAGGGAGCCAGATGAGTAGCAACCAATAACATAAATCAAGAAAGCAGTTGTTGCTGGATATTTGAAAGTTATCAACCAAGTCTCAATAAGTGACTTCAGTGAGAATTAGGTTCTAGGTAGTTAAGCTTTATGATTGATCATATGGGTAAGGGAGAGATGGGGGCTTCTAGCATGTCTGCTAGTTGCCAACTACGGCCTCAATTTGGCAGGGGTTGCATCCATGATTTCAGGTTAGAACATTAGCAGAATCTTACAACTATAGAGACTAGGAGCATCAACTCAAACTGTCATCATAGCATCATATAGTAGTGCAGCCAACTTCAACCAGTTAGCATTGTGCTTGATGCAATCACACTTAAACCATTTGCCTGTGCCCATATGTAGAACCTTGTATCAACACTAAGTAAAGGGTAGGAGAGTTAAATATGACATCACACACCAGCCTTGCTTTGAACTTGGAAGTGGGGAATACCAAAGGTTGCAGTAGGAAAGGCCTTTTGCTGGACATTGAAACTTGTTGGCAAAACCCACATGAGGCTATGACCAGTATGTGCCCAAATAAGATTTGCAATGGCTCCAATAGCTAAAATAAGGTAAACATCTTAATGTTTTGGGGGTATGTAGTAATGAGGGAAGTGTGAACCTGTCTCTTCTGTTTCCTCACCTGTGTTCCCTGATGTATAAAACCTGGTCTTAAGACCTCATTTTAAACATCTGTGGAACACAGACTCACAGATATTGGAAGATTACTCCACAGGAGCAGTTTTGTCTTAATCTGTCTATGTTAGCTGGAGCTCTGCAAGGCAATGAGACAAAGGTCTCATATGGTAGCAGTATCATGTAAAAATGCTTTTTTTTATTTTTTTTAGTTCGTTTATTTATCCTGTAAGTGGTCTGGGCTCGGTGGCCTGTCTTCCTCGCACCCAGCACAATGTAGGGCTTTTACAACAGTAAGCATTAGGTCCTTGGTACAGTTTTTTGTATAGGTTTCAACCCAGTACTAGTAAAAAATAAGAAGAAACATGAAACAACAAGAACAGAAAAAGTTGAACAGAAAAAAAGTACATAAGGTGGGCTTATTGCCCATGGTTATTTTCCCGTAAATATATAGTTCAATGCTTATTTAGGGTGCTTTGGTATGGTGGTATGAATGATGACAGATGTTGGTTATTCTGTCGGTTTCCGTGAGTTCTATGAGATGTGCATTTCATAGGTTACATAGTACAATGAACTAGTTAGAGGGGTTCTCAGTACCTCTTACTATGGGGTTATTCTATAAGCCATGCAGTTAGGGGGAAAAGGAAGTGGGTATCTAATAAGGGAGTTAGTATTTAAATTTATTTTATGGAGTCAACCTATTGCGTATAGGTCAAGTTTATTTATTTGACGTTTAAGGGCTTTTGGGGATTTTATCGCACGTATAAGCGGTGGTAAGGCATTCCAAATTTGCGCAGTTTTGTACGATACGCTTTTTGCGTAGGCGGCACAGTTTGGTATCCGATTGAGGAGGAGCGGTTGGTCATGTGTTCTTGTGTGTATCGGGCATTTGTCTAGGTAGTGTTCTTTGTTCTTTCTTTTATAGGCCATCATTATCATATTTGTTTTTCTCCGGATTTCTAGTTCTTTCAGGTTAAAATGCTGATGTAACTCTTTGGTACTTGGTTTTGGCCATACTGATGATGATAGTCTGGCACAGCGATTTTGGGCTAGCTGGAGTTTCTTCAATAAATACTTAGGACCTGCCTGGTAGACAATATCGCCGTAATCACAGTACGGTAGAATCATTTGCTTGTAAACCTTCATTGTGGCATTATCAGTTAAATATGGTCTCATTTTATGTAGGAGATAGGTTTTATGGCTGATGGTGCGAATCGTTTTGTTAATATGTGCGTGAAAATTAAGTAGACTATCAAGAGTGATACCAAGATAATTATAGGTTTGGACATAGCTGATCGTTTCTTCGTAGAGTCTTGGAGGTATTGGATTTAGGTCTTTTAGTTTCCTTGGTGTTGTGAAGAGCATGGCTTTTGTTTTTTTGACATTTATTGTTAGTTTGTTTCTCTCACACCACTTGCTGTATCTCAGTAGATCTTCATTTAGCTCAAGCATTTGGTTATTGTCATGGTTTGCATTCTCGACATATATTACGGTATCGTCCGCATAGAGTTGGATTTTGGCTGTTTTTAAACTACTTTCTACATCATTAACATATATTATAAAGAGGAGGGGGCCCAGAGTGGACCCTTGGGGTACGCCATGTGTTATTTTTAGTTCAGATGAAGTTTGGTTATTGCATTTAGTTTCTTGTGTGCGGTTGGAAAGATAACTTTTGAACCAGGTAAGTGTGTTATTTCTGAAGTTGTAGTGGGTCAGTTTTTTTATTAAAATTTGGTGGTCTATGGTGTCAAAGGCTTTTTTAAGATCGATAAATATTGCATTAGTAGATTTGCTATTGTTAAGGTTGTTATAAAGTTCATCTGTGAAATCTGCAAGGGTTGAGGCTGTTGAGTGGTTTGGTCTGAATCCGCCTTGGTTATTAGTCAGGATATTGTTATCATTAAGGAAGGTGTACACTTGGGCGTGAACAATTTTTTCGATAATTTTACTAGGTAACGGTAGGATTGATATTGGGCGATAGTTATTTACGTCTGTTGTCAAGTTGTTTTTCG
Organism: Alentia gelatinosa; assembly: GCA_950022655.1. NCBI lineage: Eukaryota > Metazoa > Annelida > Polychaeta > Phyllodocida > Polynoidae > Alentia > Alentia gelatinosa. The sequence goes on along the minus strand of OX465579.1, from coordinate 77,551,376 downwards.
GAATGGGTGTAACGGTTGCTTTTTTCCATGCTTGGGGAAAGATCTGTGTTCTTATTGAGAGGTTAATAATGTGAGTTAAGTGGTGTGGTAGGGAACTGAAGACATCTTTTAGTATCATTGTTGATAGGTTTTGAACACCTGAGGGTTTGTTTGTGTCGATTTTGACTATCAGTTTTAATACCTCATCAACTTCTACCTCCTGCAGGTTAAAATCTTGGTCTGGGTTTGGGAAGCCCATGTACCATGGCTCGTCATGTTTTTCAGGTAATTTAGGTCCAATTTGGGTGAAGAAACTATTTATGTAATCAGCTGTGTCCTTTTCTGGTATTTCTTTGTTGCTTTCTTGGTCAATCAGCTTTATACTGGGGGTATTCGTTTGGTTTGTATTGTTTATCTCTTTTATTTCCCTCCAGAAGAGTTTAGTGTTATTTTCATATTGATTTACTTTTGCTAGGTAATATTCACGCTTCCTTTTTTTCACTTCTGATTTGACATAATTACGCATTCGTTTTGCTATATTGATGTCATCTTCATTTTTGGTTTTGGTTGCCTTCTTCAGAAGTTGGTCTTTTTCTTTGATTAACGCTAACAGTTCAGGTTCTAACCATTTTGCTTTTTTCTTCTTCGTAGTGAAGTTTTTTATGGGGCACATTGGGTCAAGTATTCTAGACACTTCATCAATAAAATAGTCCCAGGCATTACCTGGTTCATTTTTTTCCCATAGTATGTCCCAGTTGTTGTTTCTGAGTTCCTGGCAGAAGATTGTTTTATCATAACCATAGTATGTTCTACCTCTAAAATGTAACGGTTCTTTAGGTGGGCTTGTTTTCTTTAGTGATATATATACCATTAGGTGGTCGCTACGATTCAGTGATGACGTGCCAGCAGATTTACCATTTCCCACATTTGTCATAACTAAGTCAAGAAGACTATTTTTGGTTTTTGTGTCATAATGGGTAGGTTCTGTTATGAGTTGTTGTAGGCCATGTTGCTGTGCGAAGTTCCGCAATTTCGGTGGATGTGAAGCTATTATGTATGTAGGCAGCAATGCCACCTCCCTTTTTTACCATATTGTTTTTCCCGATTGTTTGTCTATCTAATCTGGTTAAGTTATAGTTTGGTATACTAACTAGTGTATCAGGAATCATATCATGTAGCCAGGTCTCAGAAATTAGAGCGCAAGCAATATTGCTTGATTCTAGATAATCTCTAAACTGATCAATATTTCCTGGTAGGCTACGGATATTTAAGTGCGTTATGTGCATACCCTTGAGCCCCTTAAAGTCATGGGGGTTTGTCATTGGAAGTCATCAAGTCATAAAGATCTATTCTTAAGCTCCCAGCTAGATCCCCTATCACACCCCGTTGCATGACGCCGTAGCCAAGCAGGGCTTTTAGCATATCCCTGCTATGGCCTGAGCAGCCAGTTCTCCTGTCATATGCCATTCAGCCGTACAGGAGCTTTGGCAACACAGAAAATCGGTAAGTATTGGTATTCTCTGTTTCAGATATATGAGCAATTCTAGTCTTACCGTTTGGGTTGACAAGATGTGCGACGTGGGAGGCTTTGGGTGCAGGACGGACATGGTCATTGATTGATTGATGAGGATGGGTGATTTATGAGGCGATGTGCGTGTGCATTGTACCCGAGTATCCAGGAAAGTCCTTGTGTCCAATATCCACAGTATCCATCAGATATGGTTGTGGTCTGCTAGAAATTTACTGGTGCCCGTTTTGGGGGCCAGTCAAAAAAAACATTTAATGTATTTCATACATATACAGTGTACAGCAAGTGCATATCAGTCAATAGTTAATAGACATCTTCGCGTGTTTCGTATACTTGTCCAGTTTTCGTGAATATTCAAACAGTTTATATTCGAGTAGTTAATATTCAGGTAATATATGATTTTATAGCGAGTATATGATAGTATATGGAACTCAACGTTCGTGTTCATTGTTGGTGTGCTCCAATATAGGAGTAATCAACATTTTTCATGCAGTAGTCATTTTGATTTTGGGTCGGCCAAGAGATTTAAATAGAGGGGGTATGGGTGGGAAGTTATGGTTGCAGAGAACAACACTGGCCACCCCAACGAGTCTGTCAGCGTTGTCCCTGCAAACCAAGGAAAGTCCAGATATTCATTGGTTAGGAGGGTGAGGGGGAGGGGGGGAGAGAGTGAGAAAGTATTTTTTGTGGGTAGAAGGGGGATGGGGGGGGGGGTAGAGGCAGAGACACACCCTTCCACAACACCCCAACAGATCAGAGTGGTTAGGTGCATCATCTTCCCCGTCCCCCACATCCCCATGTGTTTCATGTGTGAACATCCACCCAGGCAATCTGTTATTTGTGTACTAGACCAGACTCAGAATTATGCCATTGCACCTATTGTGAGTTGATCAGCACTTAAATTTAGCTAAGTATTTTTAAGGGGATTTTTGTCGACAAATTTTGAATCAGCACCAATGCCATCGCATCTGGTGTTAGGGTGGAGAGTGAGATTCACATGGTTTTAAAGTCTTACTCAGTGTATTCTTCCGGCTTCGTAAAGTATGTTGGTGTTTGTTATGATTGCTTTTGCAATCAATCGGCTCCATATATCCTTTGTCTTGGCGTCCGGGTGGAGTCCTTCGTAGAAGCGTTTGTATTTCTGTACCCGCTTTCCGGCATGTAGGTGATGTATGGTATCTTGCAACCACGGTCCCACTAGGCCAGATTCGTCATTGAAACTACTGATTACCTGGTTCATTGCTACTACACCTTCATTTATGACGTCTTGCTGCCAGGTATATCTTCCAGGGCTCTTATTGTAGCAGTTAAGATCTATGCCAGCTAGTTGTGCGATGACTAGGCGGTGTCCAAGTTGTGTTACCGTGTGTTTGAAGGTGGTGTAGTAGTCAGTGAGAGTGTCTATCAGGTTCCCAACTTCAGTGAACCGTGGGGTTACGTGTCCATTTATGTGTAGTCGGGTAAGGTTATTCACACCAGCTAAATGTATAATCAGGTCACTTCTATTTTCGGCTAGGTGATCAGCTGTTCGGTCTAGGAGTCCAGTAATAGTGGCCCCCGGACAGACAATAACCTCGGTAGTTACGCCTGAGTAATTTTGTTTGATGCAGTGGTCATTTATCCTGCCTTCTAGTCCCTTTCCTCTACTATCTGCTAATATGTAGCATTTACAGATACGCTCGGTCATGATGTTAATCCAGAGACACTTACTCAGTGGTTTCCTCTCCCCTATGCTTTATCGGGTGTCTAGCTGTTAGTGAGTTCCAGTCTGATCTCGTCTAGGATTGCACCTTGAACGTTTTGGTAGCCGGCTGGCAGTGCTGGTCCTGTACGGGCCTCTCGTAGTGTGAACCCCACTCCATATATGGGGTCGCGCGTTGCTTCGTAGAAGTGGTGATTGGCCGGGTACCCAGTCAGTTTAGCCGCTAGGGCCGGGTGCTGGACGAACTTCTGTCGGACAATGCTTTTCAAAATGCCCCTCGATTTTCTCTGCCATTCTGGTGATTTGTCGATTTTCTTTGTCAGAGTTTTGATAAGGTATGGGTTATCTTCCTTTCTGATAAGCGTTGCTGATACAAAATCTTTTGCATCTTCTGCCATCTTTATTCCGTACATTTGTTCCACACTAGTTGCCTCAGTGCTGTCGTTGGGGTCGGTAATTTTTACATTAAAGAAGTTACTGAGTGGACTTGTATGTCCTTGGAAAAATACACCATCATTTGTGACGATTGTGGCTGCAGATTCAAGCGATAGACCATGGGGGAGATCTCGGAAATTTCGGGAGTTGTATGTTTTCCCGTCAATCAGTACATTTGTGCCTCTCAGTTTAGTATCTACCCCCTGTATGCTTTTTGTGGCATAGTGTATTTGCTGAGTTTCTCGAAAGCGTAGCATTTCTTCCTCATCCATGTCGTTGGAAAAAATGAGATTTCCAAACCTTGTGCCCTCCAGAATTTTCTTTTTTCCATACATCTCTGCTTTCTATTGCTTAGTAAGCAATTTTAGTTTGATTGGTCTGGGTGCTAGGGGTTTGGCTTGTTGGGGATTTACTGGCGTCTTGCCAAGGCGGTAGGCGCTGTTTGTACTTGAGTAGGGGAAAGAGAGTGACATTTCATCAAACAATTTTCCCATCGTTTCATACATCCTTTCCCCCTTTTCCTCGGGTACACCTTTTAGAATGATGTTCAGTGATCTTGCTTCTTTATCCCTGTTGATTTTATCTCGCTTTAGATCCATTATGTCAGTTTCAAACACCTGCATTTTGGCATCTAGCGATTTCACTTCAGTAATCACATTTTCATTGCTTGTTATGAGAGCATCGAGTTTCTGCTTTACTTCGTCTTTTATCTGCGTCACGCTAGCCGTATTAGTGTCTTTTTTCGTCATTAAGTCTGTGTTTGTTTTCTCCACTGTAGTTTTTAGTGATATTATCATTTGAGCTAGTGAGTCAAGACTGTGTTTAGACATGGTGTTAGTGTCGGTGCTGGTTTGGCTTTTGTTGCCGGTCAGTGGTTGTTTACTCACACGTCCTTCGTCACTGCCCTGGTTATCGCCCACTTGTTGCGTTCTCACCAAGTCGGGCTTACAAACCTCACTCTTGCTGGATCTGGTGGATCTTTGCGACATTTATGCTTCTTCCCAGGGGTGCAGAAGACAGCTTTGCTACTTGTACTCCGTTATCAAATTGATCGACCATCCAAAAACAAGTGTATTTAGTCCGTGACCCGCGCGCCTCTCACTACCACGTCTTGTCTACATGGCAGCCATCATCATAAAAGGATATGATGACTGGGAAAAGCCACATGAAGGCAAGCTTGACCAACTGTCAGTAATAGTACTGTCTATACATACTTGGAACATCATAAGTTACCTCTAACTCATACAAAAAATATCTTCATCAGATGATTATTCTTCATCAGATGAAGAGTGTGTTTTTATACCACAAATAACACATCAAATGACTAGATGTGTGCTGTGTTTTCAAAGAGCAAATTTCAGTTATCATTACACATATTAGTATGTACTATTGGAAGTGTGACCACTATCATATACTTTTTTCTTCAATTTTAAGCAATTTTCATGGAGGGAATATTGTGTGTACAATCATCAAATTCAGCGATACAGCAATTCTTCCACTCAGGCCCTAGTCCCCTACTCCTCATTCTGATGGTGGGTGTTAAGCCGAATGAGCAGTGGGTACCATTTTTGTGTAAGTAGCTACGCCAATGAAAAATTGAATTTCATATCTATAATATAATGAAATAGATACCATGGAAAGAGAGGATTACAAAGATACTTGAATTTTTTAAATCGGTCAAGTAGTTCAAGAATTATGGAGGAAAATCTAGTCAAATTAAGATTAAATTTGAGGAATTCGAGTATATAGAAAAACAATAGAAGGGCATGGCACCACATAATGATTAGCACAGATAAACAGATTTATTACAATAACTCTCTAGATATTGATGATAGGGATATGATATTTAGCATACAGGGTAATATTCACATGCTGAATCCAATGGAGATATTTATTTTCATGTATATTGATGATGTCATACTTAATTTGCATATTAATGGGGAAATCTGTAATAATGATGCATAGATTCTGCAAAGAAACACTCAAATAATACTCCTCTCTAATCTAGATCATGTCATACAAGGCAAAACATACCTTTGACTTGTAAATAGGAATTTGAACAGCTAATTTGCGTAATTTATCTTGAACCTGAAGTCTTCAAATGGATCAGATAATTGATAAATTCAGTTTTTCAGTGTAGTTATTTCAAGATGCTGACCTTTTGCACTTGTCAAACTATGGCATATCATATATCAAATTAATCCTCTCTGTATGCTCTTTGTAATGGCAAAGGCACAAAATTGTTTCATTTATTCATTTTTGTGCGATGAACTTTTCTTTTATACAAATTGGTGCTTGATCAAGTTATTCTGGTCATAGACATTTCGTTCTAGTACTAAAGTGAAGCACAATATATCCTCTGATTGTCTGAAATTGTGTTTTGGCACTTAAAGTGGCAGAAGACCTCAGCAAATGGATGAACTAAACACTATGTCTGACAGAGCAGGACCCATGGACCAGGGTATAGGCCCAGGCCAATCCTTCTAAAATAAAGTCACAATTCTTAAAAGAATATTACTACTATATTTATATAAATATCCACACGAAAGCCCTGAATCTCAGCTTTCAGCAGGTGTATTTTGATAGTAGATGTGATAAACTGCCGCTTGTTGGGAACCATTTGAAGAACAATTATTGAGAGATTTGTCATTTGTTGCACTGAGTGACGGCCGCGCGCGCGTTGCTAGTGTAAGTCTTTGGCATAACCTGACCGGAGTTTGAACGCATGACACCCGAAATACTTAGCCACCGAGCTTGGTAAAATTTTGACAAATGACTGAATGTAACTGGGTTTGTTCTAAGGTAAAGAAGAAAACCCTTATCGAAAAAACGGTCTCTTATGAGGCTTTGATGGGGACCATCCATAAAGTAAGTAAGCAATATTTCTTAACCTTTGACCCCCCACTACACCTCCTCTACAGAAGACATATCCCGTTGTTTACTAGTCATAAAATGAGAAAAATAACTATCTCTATTCTTCCAAAATTTCAGAGTTTGGACATTATCATAGGGCGTACCTAGGATTTTGTTTGGGGGAGGGGGGCACTATGGAGAAACCAAACAAGAGTTAGTTGTGTTGTTGTTTATCGCACGACGGCAAGATCGCGTATTATCCTACCCTGCCCGTCTAAATTACTTCTACATTAACAGATGATGTCATTTGTCAAGTGTATCCCACTAGAGCGATATTTTTCTGAACTCCAGACCGAATACAGTGACCCAATGTTAAGCCTATGGAGTTTTTTATTAGGGGTAGGATAAACCTCGGACTACCTTGGACGATTGGCACAGACCCCTGGGGACAAAGCCCCCAGTAGCTCTTAGAATTTGTAGATTATTCAAGAGGTATCCAGGATTTCATTTCAGGGAAGGGGGTACACACCTGTAGGTATTTCTCGCAATCGTCTTACACCCATGGCAATTCTTATTGCCCTATTTATTACCCACCTAATACAGAGTTTCCATGCTAAGCCTATGGAGCCTACAGATCGCCACTGAGTAGAATACAGACCTCCGGAATCTCCTAGCTTTTTGGGCCACCTGACGGGCATTATAGAAACTAATATATATAAACAATGCAGAGCGGTTGGGTATAATCTCTAATTATTTACAAGATTTTTTCCCTAATAATTACTCGAAAGGTGAGTAATAAATACAACATTACCATGATTTTGATAATAATTCATGCTTTGTACAGAACTCGGCGTAAACGCTTCGTTCCGTACGAACCATAGTACGAACCATAGGACGTTCTATATAATTACCTTCATTGTTTGGTTAACTGCAGTATTTCGTGGATATTTGATGATGTGTCAGCTTCCCTGTACAAATCCAACATGGTGGCACATTTGATTCATGGGTTTTGCACAGCCTGAGCTTCGCAGTGTGTGGAGGTGTGTTTGAAGTGCCCCTTATCGAATGGCTAGAGAACTGCACGTCGTTGAGATTGGCCTGATGGAAGCTTACGTTAGGCTGCCGTATACCGACCCATACCAACCGGCCGGCTGGAATTGGGGGATGCGGTGGAAGAGCCCTGCATTGAGAGATCATTTTCATCCAGTGCTTGCCAGATCCCTTGGCTGGGTCATCGGCTTTGCATCGAAAGAGCGTCTAGTTGGTGGAATACTCACTATTGTAGTTGGTGTTGACCTTATTGCATAATCCAGTAATCCACCAATTAACTTGGCGTTTATCATATAACAAAACCACCACCTACAGACTTTCTCACAGACCGACAGAATCAAAACACTTTGATTTCATTGGTGAGACTCAATGTTTCAGCATGAAACATTAAATTGGGTTGGTCCGATCATTTGATACCGACGTACAGTCGGTGGCACCAACGATAGACTTTAGAGAAATTTAATTAATCATTGCCGCTTTCGTCGGCCAATGGAAAATAGCTTTTGGTCTATTCGCGGATGAGCCTCAGTGCCGCCTCAGCGCTTCACTGATTCTTTGGCCATCCGCTAGTTGGTGCAGCGGCGGGACAGCAGCCAACCCCAGCCGCCCCAAACTCACTCTTACCTTCATCAGCAATGCACCGCACCTCACACTGTTCTCCCGGATCAGTTTTTAAATCAAACCCACTGTGTTTTATCCCAATTTAGTTTTCTTGTGAATATAAACTAAATCAAATGCTTCAGTAAATCTGGCGTGTCCGTTGTGTTTAACTAGCCCCCAGGAGTCTTCTATCATCTATGCATGGCCCTGCTGCGTCACCTTGTATAGTTTCCATACATTACTATATACCCATACCGTATATATATACAAGTACTGTAAATACGCACCGTTTTGCCAAATAACGTAAAATACCGTACGGACCAGTGTTCCATACTATCGTAAAACTGGATGAGTTTTAATCTTGGCCACCGTATGCCACGACCGGAGTTTGGCAAAGTGACTTCATGAGGCGAAGCCGAGTGAAGTCCGGAGTCAAAACTCCAGGAGTGGCATGCGGTGGCCAAGATTAAAACGAATCAGGTTTTGATTTTATCCCACCCTGTCCCCTCGATTTTGGAATATTAGGGGGCCTACGTGATAATAATTCTGTATGCCACTAGTGGCATATAAAACTCCGTATGCCAGTCAGCGTGGCATACGGAATCTTAATGTTAAGCCTATGGGATTTTGTATTAGGGGTGGGATAAAGGAAAATACGGAACACTTCCCCATACGCGTTGATTAAGATATTAATTGTTGTGCTAAATCAAATCAATAATTCTTTATCAATTTCGGGTACCGGGTATATATTAAATATATACCCGGGTATATATTAAATATAGAACGGCCTACCATGCTTGTACAAGCCACAAAACTCGATAACAATTTACGGTTTGTACGGAACTCGGCGTAAACGCCTCATTCCATGTAAACTGTAAATTGTCATCTCGTTTTGTAGCTTGTACAGCATGGTCAGGACGTTCTACTTAACTACATGGCGTGCCACCTGGTAGAGTCTCCTTTTTTTCTTTTATTTTGCATTGACCATATCCTAAGGACTTCAGTTTAATGAAATAGCCCTATATGTATGAATAAAAATACTTGTATTGTTATACTGACCGTTCGGTTCATCCAGTTCAACACATAATTCAACATCAACAGTGGTAGAGGTAAATCTAGTTCATATCACATAAATCATAATAAGATTGTCGTATCAAATTTAGTGATAATGTAACTAGATCGATAGATTATCCTTTTCTACCCATCACCCCAATACAGCCACATATACTTGATTAAGTGATACATCGAAGCATAACAAAATATGTCACATCTAAAATATACAGTCGGTATTTCCTTTTTGGTGTGATAACAATTGTAGTTTTTTGTTGTTTTGTTTTTTGAAACTTTTATTTTGTCTGGCAGCGCTCAGCTGAGTACAAGCCGGTTTCCTTGCACCATCCCAAACTTACTCAAGTTACTCAACAACCTGATGTATGATGTACATGTATAATGAAAATTCTATCACACTTTTATGATTCTGAAAAGTTTCCTATCTTTTGATATTTATATATTGCCATATGCGGAAGTTATACCCTTAAGGGAAATTATTACATGCATGGGACCGTGCAGATATATACAATCTCTCAGAGCATAGACAACTCTTAACCACCGTTTCGACATCACACAGGGACATAATGAAAAATGTGTCCATGTGAAGGTAATAACCAAAATCACATTCCTTTTATACTGGGAATTTATCGAGCTTTACTCAATAATAAAAAAAACAATCCTGTAAGAGTGTCTGTGATAATCATGTTTGTGATTTCTTCTCTTAATTTGTATACGTTTGTACTTCATACAGCATTCTCCCTATTGTTGTCTCTTTTTTCTACATTTACTGTGAATACAATCTAGAGGTAATTTCATAGTTGTGGCTACAATTTCAATGAAAAAAAACTACGATTAAAAAAGAAAATATCAACTCACAACAACTTGGCTGCGAGTCCAAATAACAAAAAACATAGGCAATATGTCTATCATAGTAGACTATAACAAGCATCAACTGAAGCCAATACTGAACATAACTAGGGCAAAATGATGTGTTCAGCATTGATGAATAAGCGTGGGATTATAAACAAAAACAATTAACAGGTTTGGGTTTTCTATTGATCATTTTCTGTAACCTACTTGGCACCCAGCTAACCCACCATTTCTACAACTGCCTGGTGACTGGTCATGGTCAGCTGGGTACATCTCCAAGATAGACACCGGTCCTGTGCACCATACCATTGTCAAAGAGTTGGCAAGCAAGTTGTGAAAGGTGAGGTTTCTGCAGCAAGTTCAGATTCCATGTAACCTCTCCAAACTCTAACCTTTGGGTAGCGTATCTGAACGTGAGTATCCAACGCATAATGAGATGCAGGAACAGATTATTCTCCATTGAACATACATTTTCTGTCTTCCGTAGCGGTCTTCCATACAAGAAAAGGTGAGGGTCATTAGCCGCAATTCGGACGAGATATCTAAGTTCACTTTATTGTCACAAACAAAGGCGTTCAATTTTTGCCCCCAAAAAGCCAATATGCGTCTAGTAATACTGTTTGGAACCTAAAATGAGTATGTATCTATGATCTGTGGAAAGCCCTGCTGAACCTGTTCTGGTTCCTTAAATGAGTTCAAGGAGATGATTTCACATTATATCATCAGGCCTATCGTGTCACGGATCAAAAGAAAATCATCTATGATTTTGTGGACAGGTGGCTCCGTAAACCACAAGTTATTTACGCGTAGTAAGAGACCAGCACGAACGAGTGTGTTAGGAGACATTATCAGATAAATTCTGTAACTGAGAAAGGCATTATAATCGATGGGTTTGTAAGACAGGTGGCTGTAAGCCACGAGTGGTTGATGCATAGTAATAGACGAGCGTCAATATGTACGTCAAGTGGTTTGCAGAGCCGCCTTTGCATAAACCCGTCATTGGTTCTATAGATCTATTATCCGTCTTCATGAAAGAATTAAAACCAGAAATTACAATGTTATAGGGTCTGCTTTATCTATCCAGCACTAAGACGTTATGGTTTCTTGCAGAAATGGGTGGTGGATTACTGTGGCTCCATATTTTTTCAATGTGACTTTGTAATCAATGGATGAAGGGCGTGTGCCATTGAGCCAACTGCGTGATAAAAAAAAGATGATACAACACCCACACTGTTAGCACATGTATGGAGACCTTTTGTCAGGTGGTATTAGCAATCGGTGTAGTGGAAATGGTAACATATTGAATGGCGGCGGGCGCATGGTAGTGTAACAGGCAATATCCCATAATTAGTAGAAACCGAACGCGAGTTAGTCTTGACAATGTTTATGCCACGACGGGAAGGTCGTGTATTACTACACGAGGCGTAGCCGAGTGTAGTGAGGAGCAGACCTGACCAGAGACCAGAGATGCGGTTGTACACTATATATATATGCATAGTTGGCAGATGCCCGACGCAATCTGATTCAAGACTAGCCCAATGGAACACGCCCTTGATAAAGGGTGATACATCTAATATCAAACAACCGTGGTTTTCAGTGCTTGTATGGCGTCCTATGCAGCACTGTGAGCCAAAATGACTTGGGTTACTTGAATGCCATCCATGTCCGTGCGTTGTCTATGAGTATCTTGTCAATGTCACCTTGACTGATGCCCCGAGTTCGCATCATGGGGACAACGTTCTTCAGAATGTGACTAAAACCATGACCGCCAAACTTCTCCTGAAGTACAGAGCATTTAATGATATTAGTTGAAATATATAAATAAAATGAAGGGGTTAAAAAAGGAAATTTTAGGACAGAGATTTAATGACTTTTTGGAAACAACCAACACATCAAGGAAGGAATTAATACTTTTATATGGAACTGGATCGAGGATCGTATATATATAAACAATACTCTACACGTTTGGATGCACTGTAATCCTTGATTATGGGGGCGAAGCCAAGTGATGATTATAGTGCATTCAAATGAATGGAGTATTGTTTATTATATGATTTGAGTATGATTCTGGATTTGTCTCACCCCTTTCATAGCATGACAATATCAGAATAATCCAAATTGCTTCTGCAAATCCATCTAGGAACATTCAAATCTCCGTGTTGATGTCTTGTCTACTTTCTCAAATCCTGGCTGCTTATTGGCCAGTCGATTATGATGTCATTTCGCATCACTCTGCGACGATCTTTAATCTTTAAAAGTTATTCCTATGGCGAAACTTATACCAGGTGTGAGATAAATGGTAGAAATTCATGTTTTGAACCTATCATAGGTGTAGCTCTCTCCCTCTGTCTATAACCCTCTCTCTCTCTCTATTTCTCTTTCTGCCTCTCTCTCTCTTTCTCTTTCTCTCTATCCCTCTCTCTTTCTCAGTCTCACTCTCCTTTCCTCTATTCCTCCACTCATACCCATCACTCTTTCACATGGTGGGAAAAATACCCAACCGGTATTGGGTACGATGAGAGTATGATACTAGTACATCTTTTAAAGAAATTCTTCCTAATAATTCAAGTGGTATATGTTGTGATGTTAATACCAAACACCCACACACCGCAGTATGTGCGTGTGGCTATGCAAAGTCTAATGTGTAGACTACCCACCCACACAGTTGTGTATGTGTGTAGCCCTATATGTGAATGCCACTCACCCACACCATGGTATGTGTGAGTGGTTGGAAGTAAATGTCCTAAGTGTTGCAATGGGGATGAGCTAGCCTCAGCCTGCTGTATCTGGAATAGTCCTAGGATGTATCACAGTGAGATATCTACTTGATTATGGATGGTTACCAGCAGTCACTGGAATCCTGGATTAAGTTGTCACTAGAATGCAGCAGCTGACTCTAGGTAGGTTATAAGTGGTAGAATATTCCTTGACTGTATCAGTCCTTCCCAGAAAGATCCACTGGGAGTACTTGCAGTATACTCCTTTTATTTGGTATGTAGACAATCACTTCTCACAAACTCAGATAGAAGAACCCTGAGCTAGGACTGCTACTTGCTTATATAGGAATTCTCTAGGCCAAATACATTACAACATCAAGGCTGAATAAATTACAATGTCAAGGTTGATACACTCTCATGGTTGAATAAGTGTTATGTCCATCCCTGTGGCACACTGTCCTTGAAAGGGGCAAGGACAGTGAGAGTGCCTGCCCCCAAACACTGTTGGGTGGTTGCCGTGTGTCACTGGGCCAAGGCCACTGCTGGGTGCTCACACCCAGTCACTGTGTCAAGGGCACTTGTGTCAGCTCAATATCTTTTACACTGTGGTTTGTGCATGGATATACCCCAGTGCACAAGAGTGGGATAAATTCTTTAACCAATTCGATTAGTTTGACTTGTACAATATGACATGTATTTTATCACGATGGGATTTCACTTGGCTTTGACTTTAGGGATTACTACAAAATCAAATCCATGCCATTTTATTGAAGCCTAATCATTCTAATTGGTTTCTCCTATAATATTGTTACCTACCACATATAAAACGTTAGAATTTTGTCAAATCCGCTTGAAGTTGCTCCCGCACATGAATAGAGACATAGTGAACCAGACCTAGGCTTGGAGATTGAAGAGCCACAAGAGTGAGATTCTCGTGCAGTTCTAAACTGTAAGCTGCTACTCTTTTTTGTATTTCTATACACAGACATACGTTTTCTCTTATGATTCATTTTGAGCCATGCTTAGTTTAGTACTGTAGTTTTCTGATCTACTTTTCTCGTGAGAAACCAATGAGATCCCAACTTTCGCTGGTTTCAATCCATAGAGTTCTGATCGCCGATGATCAGCTCAAACACCTGTGTCATGCGTAATGATAACCACAAGTTTACGATGGTTTCCCGTTTACCCGCTAGAGGGCCACAGTGTATCTGTGTCACATGAAATATTAGCGCTGAGATAAACGCTGAACAGGACAGGTGGGGGTGGGAACTCAATGAAGTCGCTAGTATATGTATAATTCCCTTCCAACTCACCAGCCTCTGTTTGGTGTGGATGTCATGCGCAATGAGTATCTTGTCGCCAAACCCGTTCGCCAGTAGGTGACGTATGCGTCGAATCCGTTCAGCATCACTGGGCATGTCCACCGTGGGAGCCAACATGTAGTGGGATATCTCTATGCCAAACAGGTCATACTCACAGTACATGCCCAACTCCGCAAACTCCAACAATTGGTCGTAATCAAAAATTGTACCTGTGAAGAAAAATACGAGAATGCTAAATATTTATAATCTACACCAGTTTTTATCTACCCCCTGTAAGACCACATGGTTTGCGATTGAAAAAACACAACATCGAAATATTTTCTCATAGGTTGAACAATTTTGTATATTCTCCCTCTGTGTAGTTTAAACCGGTTACGGGTCTACTGCATTATAGGGTAACTTTATGGGGTAATAATGCGGAAGGGATTTCACGATAAAACCAAAAGACAAAGGGGGAGTGATGGTTATCATGAACACAATGTGATGGAAGCCCATCGCCAGTTAGCAGACAGTAATGTTTATCACAAATTGACCCATGACTGTAATGTGTGATTATGATTGAAGTACTTTACAAGGCCCTGTTCCTAGAAATACCACATAGAGGTAATACATGAGTAGTTGTTAGAGTTGCTCTCAGATGGCAGCAGCTTACAGTAAGTGTGTCATGTTAACAGTAACACATAAAGGACTACACAGCCTTGAACAGTGGTTCTATGGACACATGGGAAAGCACTAACTGCTCCTCATAGGGATTTCCTCGAATGCACTTGAAAATCAAACCTTGATGTTAATTGGTGATGTAAACATGCACAAGGGAGTACTTTTCCCCGCGCACGTAAATCACATTTTTGGGGCGTCGCCCAGCCCACTCAGTGGGTGGTACCACAAAACTGATTTGAGGTGAGTTTGGAGCTGTAGCACGAAATAATGGGTTGAAGGACTCTTTTGCTATTTCGATGTTTACTTTCAAGCTGAAAGGTCTTTCAGTTCTTGCTTTTTCTTAGGTTTGACAACCTCAATGGGTTTCCTTCACTCCGACCCATGCAATTGTGCCTGTAGAGACAGCAGTTAAGGCAGTGATAGTGGTGGTGGTACCACTAGGAAGCTGGGCGATGGCCAATTCAACAGCCTTGCTCAGCAAGGTGGGTTGGTGTCTCCCCTTCGCAAGTCGCTAGCTCCCGGGGATTTGTATGGGTTGGTTATTGTTCAGAGCTGGTTGTTCCGGGTCCAGCACCGATGTGACTTTTGATCAGGTATGATGATGGGATCGACTTTATTCTAACAACCTTTGTCCACCATAATCCGTTTACACTGCCATTTCGGTTTAGAGTAGGTCAAACATTTGAAAATGGCGCGATATTTGGAAAAACTAGGTCAAGGATAATGTTTCTGACTAGTTGAAAAATAGTGAAGTCATGACCTATTTATAAAGGCCATGTAGGCAAATATATAACTAGCATCTCATCCATTCATTATTGATACCCGTTTCCCCTATTTTCTTACACAGGGTTACAAAGTCCCCATTGAAAGTGTATGAAGCCACAGTGAATCACTACCCAGAGCTTTTACAAACGAATGTCTTGGAATAGATATTATTATCATTGACCATAGGTAAGAAAAACAACAACCTATGGATTTTGAATGGTCGGCTTTGTAAGCCCCTCGAGGTTGGCGATGTAATACACAAGTGATAGCTAGTGTATTAATACGCGTCAACCACTTGTGGTTTACAGCCGCACATCCAAAAATCATTGATTATTGTCTATAATATCAACTATACTGCCATTGTAATGTTTACCCTGGCACACGGATTTGTGAACAATTAAAACGTATTGTAAATGTATTTGTTATCAAAGTTACATGAACATGAACCACATCGAACAAAACTGGCCCTGGGGACTACTGAAATAGAAAAGATTTTTTCCTAGTAGAAAAATCCAGAATCAACATCAACTGAAAAAAGGAAGTTTATATTTGAGTGTACTCACGGTCTAGATGGGACATGACCGTCTTCTGTAGGTCGCCTCCAGCCTCCTGTACAACCCTCGCGATCTCAAACGGTGCCTTGGGGTCACGACCTGGATGTATTATTACGCCACAACCCAGCTGCGCCTGCGCGATTGCGGACGCCTGGAGGGACTTCCGCTCCGAGTCTGTAAATGTAAGAAGTCTAATGCATTAGGCAGTTATAACAGATTTAAGCGGCTATTCCACCACATAATCATAACATCTAGGCTTATGTTTATTTACCTTCATTGTCCGATTAACCGCATTATTCCGCGGATATATAACTTATGGTGTTCCAAGTATATATAGAGAGTAATGCTACAGACAGTTGGTTAAGCTTGCCTTCACCATGTAGCTTTTCCCAGTCATAGTCATCATATCCTTTAAATAGCATTTCTACATGATGGTGCTACCATATGAGACCTTTGTCTCATTTCCTTGTGAAGCTCCAGCTAAAGTAGGCAGATGATGAAAATACTTCTGCTGTGGAGTAATGATCTAATATCTGTGAAACTGTGTTGCACAGATGTTTAAAATGAGGTGTTTAGACCAGGTTCAAAGCAAGGCTGGTGTGTGATGTCATATTTAACTCTTCGATCCTATACAAGTGTTGATATGAGATTATACATACAGGCACATTCAAATACATGAAGTGTGATAGCATCAAGCACAATGCCAACTGGTTGAAGTTGGCTGCACTACGATATGATGGTATGATGACAGTTTGAGTTGATGCTCCTATTCTCTATAATTGTAAGATTCTGCTAATGTTCTAACCCGAAATCAGTAATGCAACCCCTGTCAAATTGAGGCTGTGGTTGGCAGCTAGCAGTCTTGCTGGAAGCCCCCATCTCTCCTGTACCCATATAATCAATCATAAAGCTTGACTACTTAGAACCTAATTCTCAATGAAGTCACTTATTGCGACTTTGTTGTTCACATTCAAATATCCAGCAGCAACTGCTTTCTTGATTTGTGCCATCAGTTGGTAGTCATCGGGTTTCTTTGCAGAATCTCAAAGGACCTTCACTGTTTCTTCTAGCAGTATCATTGACATGCAAATATGGATGTTCTGGCAATTTTTATAGTCTGGCATGGTGTGAGAAATTATTGGAATGAGTGGATCAAGCTATGGTGTGGCACTACAGAAGGAATAAAAAGTCCCATTTTCTTGCATGCAGAATCCCTTTACTCAGTGTAGAGTTGTTCTCAATGAAGAGTGAGACAACCATAGTTACCATGTGCATTTATCATTACTATAGTGTGATATGATATGAATGCTTTTTATAACAGCAATTCTTGTCATTAAACACAAATATGGGAGCCTCCGTGTTTAGCTCAAACCGTCGACCCTGTGACAGAATTAGTGACAAAATTTGCCCCCCCCCCCCTGGAAATATCCCCAAAAAGTTGCCCCCCCCCCCATTGGAATACAAACAAACAAAATTTGCCCCCCCCCCCTTGGAATACCAAAAATAAAGTCCCCCCCCCCTAAAAACTGTGCCCCCATGGGCCATAATTATTGAACGCTCCCCTACTGGGTTTTGCACAGCCTGAGTGAAGTGTAGTGTATGGAGGCATATTCGGCACGCCCCCAATCGGAGGAGTCAAGACAAATAGAACCTAATCATTTACGTAAAATTATAGCTATATATGCATGACGTAGATCACGTTTTTCACGCTGTGGCAGTAATATTCTTTAGTATCAGAGGACTGAGCAGATTCTGTTGAAAGCATGACTTTTTATAGAAGAAATGGTATCCATAAATGATGTCATGCCATCCTCCAATCCCCTGGTTATGTTTTGTCAGATATATATACTCTTATCATTGTTGGTCATAAAGACTTGAGCTCCTACACCCCCCCCCCCCCCCCCCAGCTGCATGACGTCATTTATGGACAGCCTCTATGGAATCAACGGAGATATTAAACTTCAAAATTTATATCATCATATTAGCCCTTCTTGAGAGGTGGGGGAGGGGGTGGTGGGTATAGATTACACTATCTGTAGCAGTGAAGTTGATGTCTGACCTTTAAATAACATTGTACAGTTGTTTATGTCTGGTAGCTATTCCCGACAAGTATACTGCAGGCAGATCATTTTAGATGAAGTGGATGTAAAAATGTCCGAAGCTCTGAGATATGATAAATATATCTACCGACAATTTCTTTCTGTTGAAGTGTTTATTTCCAAATTCTACTCAATCATAGTTCTTAAAATTGATTAAACAAGATAAGGTGCTAGTATACACTTGAGACTCCTTCTATTTGCAGAACTATCAACACAGTCTTCCCCTACCCATGTCGTATTTATGGTCATACGTCATACTGTGACGTACGGGATACAGCCATTCAATCGACAGCAGTAGAAGGTAAAATTTCACAATTTTAAGGTATATAATTATACGAAAACAGGCTGAATGTTGTTATACATCAAAAATACCTGATACAATTGTCAATTAGAGTATGCCTCAGTATAATATAATAGACAATATACATATACTACGTAATTTTGCCATGCAGCTACAGTAACCCCATATACAGTAACTGCATATTGCTGATTGTATAGTCATTCACTTGTGCAATTTTGACTATCGCGAAGCACAGAAAGAAATACATGGTTTTTAGGGAGCAGAGGTCAGTAAGTTTATTATTTTTTTGAAAACTTTTATTTTGGGAATTGTTTTATATATAACAACATCACCGGAATCGGCATGTGATGCCGTTGTTCCTTCCGGGCCCTACCACAAATACTACTTTCTTGGCAGCATGTACTATACTATATACAATCTTAGAGAAAATCAGTGTCTAACGTACGAACGTCACTATAGGGTGATTTGATGGGATGGAATGAGGATGAATGAGCAGTCAATTATTTCAGTTAGCCAACAAGTTAAGATGTATAAATCCACATATCAAGCAATAAGTTTCATTCTACTGGGGGAGTTTCAATCGATCATAAAATTGATACCATCGGAGGAAATCAGTGATCTGGACAGACATTGTGTCTAACTATAGTGCAATACATACAGGGACCAGTTACACTTGAACTAGCAAATGTGGCAATTACCAAGGGCTGGTTGGCTTAAGTTTTGTTCAAATTGTTATAATGGTAGTAAAAAAAATGCAGACACAATTATTAGACATCAAGGGACGTTGTTTTAATTGACAATAGTTTAGCTTAGTCTGTAACTTGAATTCTCTTAAGTTTAAATTATTCGCGTATAATGGCTTTAAGTCATTCCAGGCCTTTACATCACGTATGTATACAGATTTCTCAACAACCGGATTAATTCTTGGGGGTATGATTAGCCTGATACCATCATTTCTTCGTGTGGGTAAGTTACGATTATCCAGGAGCTCTGGTAATTTTGTTAGAGAGTGGGAGTAGCGTTCTAAGTGGAGGATACGTCGATCTCTCAAATAATCTAATCTAATCTAAGAGACTGCTACTGAGACGTTGTAGGAAGTCTAACGCTATGGCAAGCGGGTCTCCATTTGCAGTTATGTCAATCCCGTCGATTACAAGGTTGTGCTGCCGTATATTGTGGTCGTTAATAATTATTTTTTCGTGATTGGAGGCCATTTGAGTATTAGTAAGTTTTAGGTCGTGCTCTAGTTTATCATGTCTTCCAGACAGCGCTTGGACTTCTTTTTTGAGTGAGCTATTCTCCTTACGAAGGTCAGACACCTCTGACTGGTTGTAGTCAAGAGATTTCTTTATATCATCTAGAGTATTCAGCTTATCCTCAGTTTTCTTTGCAGAAGACACTAGGTATTATAGAATGTTTCACAAATCCGCGAATAGCAGTAGTCATCCTCCGAGGTTGAACCAGCCCTTGTTTTCGCTTTCAGCCTACTTTTTAATTCAGACACAGCTTGGGCAGCCGATTGATGCTCCATAGCGAAATTACAGGTGAGCGGTGGACGATATTGGGGTAATCAAGAAGACACAGCAGCGACAAGGAAAAAGTATGAAAGTTTTAGACTTTACCTGATTTTCCTGGCTAGCAATTTAAAGAGGGTTATCTCTGACCAGTCATCTAAAATCGTATCCACTCTGTATAGGTGTGGTATTCCTATTTCCTCAACTATCACGGTCTAGTCCCGGAGCTGCCTCTGCACGCATACCAAGTACCTTTTTTTATTAAGTAAGTATAAGAACAATGTGCGCATACTTGTATATGATGAATATTGTTTCAGTCGTTACCTGTACCCGCTACAACCTCTCGGTCAGCCTGCGTTGATTCATTGGATTTCTAGGTTTCTTTAATATTTTGTACCTCTACTTCTCGGTTTCTTGTGCTTACAGTTCATTATAATCATGTGCTCCAATTGTGTAATATTGATTACTTACCCGTTAGCGGCCAGGTGCAGCCAACCTCGCCAATCACGCCACACTTAATGTCCGTGCCATCCGTACCGACCGTGATGTCTTGGATGATCTGGTTGGTCATATCCTCTACCGTTAGCGTGTGTGTTTCTGGTCTTGAGGCGTCCACATAATAACCTTTGAGAGCGATATTAAGAGAATATAGGTCTGTACAGGGAAGCTTGTCTTATGCAAAGAACATTTCCAATAATTTACGTTGGACAGAGCACACGTTTATAAGAAAGATTTTAAGATTTACATAAGGATAAAACAGATGTATGTATGATGATAGCAGAGATGAGTACATGTAAATAGACCCTATTGGGGTATCACATAATTCAGTCTGTTAACAGGATCCAATGTTCGCTGGTTGCCGTCGTTGTATGGTGATAGACCCTTGACCCATAACCCGCATTTATTGCAGTTTAACGGTTTTTCTAAATTTTCAAATTGGAAATCCAATGCCAGAAATGGAAATTACAGTTGTTTCTGCATATACAACAGTATATTGTATTTAACATAGCCTATCGTAGCCTATTGGAGGTGATTTAACAGGAGAATGTCTCTTGCGGGAGAGATAATAGGTGGAAAATTAAGAAATTCTGGAATTAGGTAGGGCGCATATATAGATATATGCATGGAAGAACTGTACCTGTACAGAATGAATAAAACCTCAAACAAAAAAAGATAAAATAAATAATCGCTGTAAATATGATATTATTTGATGAAGTCTAAGTGTCTGAAAACAATAGTTTCATGTCGGAATTATTATTCTACCATAGTAATATTGTTCAATTTGATTGTTTTAGTGTTTGAAATTAATATCATAATATATCGTAAGTACTTATCATTCGGATTCATAAAATATTTCCATAATTATATATATATATAGTATATATCAATATCAAAATCATGCCCGAGATCTACATTGAATCAACGCATGAATCATGAGCCAATAGTGACCATGGTTTATGTTTTTGGTCCTCCCAAGGAGTTTCTATGCTCTACGATTTTAAACCATATCAACGATTTGGAACTCTCGGGGACCTCCCGATAGGCAACGATATGTGCATTTCAAATCGTAGCCATCGGGAAGTATGTCGTAGACCATCGCGGTAGTTGGGGGTTGGCTTTAAGAACAATGTGCACAAGTATATGATGAATATCGTTTCAGTCGTTACCTGTACCCGCTACAACGTGAACCCCGCTGTCACCTGACGCCTTCTGCACGTAGGAGATGTTACGACTCAGACCAATGGTGGAGTTCTCCACCAGACAGGATCCACCGTTCTCCTACAAACGTACAGGATACCAGATAACCATCTGCTGGCCCATTCATAGTACAACAGGACCTCTAGCTAAGAACTACATTCTGGGCCTATTATCAGTTACAACAGAAATATGTAATATTTATGTTTTTTTTCAAATTCATAGTATTTTAACAGCATTGATTGACAGTTGAATTTTCTACTCCACATATCAAATTGATTGATTTTCATCTTTAGTACACGATTAATATCCTTCACAGTTGCCTAACGGGGTATATCGGTCTAGATTCTTTATCATAGAATGTAGGACAAAGTGCAGTAAATAATATCAAGTATAGCCATATTGCAATCGGTAAACTGAGAATTCAAGCGTGACTGGTGCCAAACGTAACTCATGTTGTGGAGAAAGGATTGCAATCTATTTGGGTGTTCAATGAAGGAAATGGAATTTTAAGAAATAGAAGAAAACCAAGCTAGTTGAGTTGGGCTGGATTGGTGTTAGGGGTGGCCAAACTAAATGAATATATATGTTAATGTAAGTGTGTAATCCCATCAGCGTGTAAGCCACCCACAAACACCAGTCACTGTGTTGGTCTGTGCATGGTTGTAGTAAATATCCTATGTGTTGTTGTAGTGGTTGGGTTGAGCAACTTACTTAAAGTGGTGGTAGAGGGATCTGGCTGTGTTACCCCTTATAGATAAAATCCATACAGAGGTTCTTACACCTTGTGTTAAGGGCGCACTCATATCTGACCGTATATACATGTACGAATGTGCATGGCTACAGTCCAGTGCCGTGCATTGGGGCATAACCAAGTTCCTTTCCACTTTTCCTTATGGGTATTTTAAGCAGCTTGTTGTTTTGCATGCAAATATCGTTTTATCTAGGTTTAATAGGAACTATCCCTATAGAGTACTGACGAAATTCCTATAGACTGTGATTTGATTTGGGAGCAGTCTGATCGGTATGAGGAATGGTACAAATCTTTATTTATTAGTACATCTTTTGATCTGACACTAATCCTGGTTATGTGTATTGTTAAAACCAATGATGTAAAAGCCAGTGAGTCAATTTTAAAAGCCAACAGTCCAACGCACACTTTACGACATCTTTCCTTGAGATATGCTTGAGATTTTGTACCGAAATTATCGCAAGTGGGATGCAGCCAAAGCAACAGCGATCGGGAAAAGTTAGCGACAAAACCTAATCATGTGTCGGTTACCCTAGCAGCAAGTGGGTGGAATATTTCTAGGCATACCTGTGCTCACTTTGAGATTTTACCTTGAGATTTTCACACTTTTACAGCTAGAAAGAAATCTCAATAATGGACAACTCCAGGGTTTTTTGTGGGTATAAAATATAGAGAATTTAAATTGCGTTCTAGTGCATTCTGTTGGAGAAGATTATTTGGTCTATCTTTCCTGACAAATAGAGGTTTTAAAATAATTATTCAAAGACATATTCATATTTTGCCAGAAACATTTGTTCAATATTGATTAATGACATATTCCATTTCTCTGATGAGAAACATATATCTTAAGAAATTTACTTATAAGTTGAACTATCCCACAGATCCCAACCAAGAATAGATAATTTGCCTGAAAAAAGGTAGTTTTAAGGTCAAAGGGCATGTGAGGGGCTAGGACGTGGTCTGGCGGTCCTCCCAGCGGGAGGTTGCAACGAGAAGGTACATTATCGCAAGGGGGAAAAAATAGAACATGTTTGATTCTGATATCTCAAGGAAAGTCTCAAGGTAATGTTGGCAGCAAACTCCATCTCAGAAGGATGTGGCGGAGGGGTGCACAAGGGGTGGTGCGATATCCCAAGGGGGTTTGTACCGGGAAAATATCACAAGGGGAATTTCACAGTAGCGTTTCGCCTAAAACCTGAAAAGTCGCAAAGTGTGCGTTGTCATAGCGGATTTCCGGTTAACTTCCAACTTCTAATAGAATATTAACAAACAAAGGAAAATATGATATGTTCACACACCCACTTAGTCCCAAGATATTTTTGGGACCTAAATTGCTAGATTACAAATCAATAGTTTTCATGACAGTCCATCTTTGATGGATTAAGCACAATCCAATCTGTATTTAAGTGTCTGTCAGTCTAGATGCATTCGGATTTACCTTTTAGGGGGTTCGAGGCTATAGGGGATTCAACTTGAAAATCATGAGGTATAAATAGAAGGACATTAAACCACCCCAGCTGATATTGTTATGAATCGCTAGATTATGAGTCAAAAAACAAACTGGTTTTCCTTGGCCTAAACTCAAGGACATTTATACATTCAGGAGTAAGGGAGCTACCTGGAAAGACCACTTCCCTCCCACCAAATAAGCTGATCAGATTACTACATGTTGCGGACTAGCGGCTAGACTTGCTCAGGATGAAACGTTTTTCCTTCCTCTGACTGGCCCAGGGATCGGTAGTTGAGGGGGAGTGCAGGGGGGGAGTAGTACAAGGGTGGTAAACAAGAAGGGGAGGCTGAAAGCTAGGACACAGGGACTTGGGCCAACGGATATCTCTATATACTCGTTGCTCTAACTAGCGGCTACCCTCAGCAGAGAAAAACATGTCCATATTCATTTCAATGAGCTATATTTGCCCAATTTATACATACATACATACATACATACATACATGTATACATACATAAATACATACATACATACATACATATATATATATATATATATATATACATATACAGGTAAATATATATATATATATATATATATATATATATATATATATATATATATTATAGTATATTATATAATATATATATATATGCTGAAATTCTGTACATGGACATAAACCCTTCGTCTTAATTGTAGGGTCTATTTCCCTGAGACACGTGTTTTCCCTACAATTGTTGGCGATATTTACCCCTAACACCGGAGAGAATCTCATGAGATTTTTACCCTGTGCGGTACACTGACTGGAGAAAGCCCATGAGTATAAACTCATTGATAAAACCTAAAGCTTTTAATTGTTAATTCTTGGAATTCCATACACATCCATCAAAGATGGAAATCATAGTTGCACCAGTGATTTATGTTAAGGCCCGGCTGCATTGAAGAGACAAATTCACCGCAAGACAATAAAAAGTCATAGACGGCGGGCGAGGGTCATAAAAATGGCGGCGCCTGTCGCAACGCGCACAATCGCATCAGTGGGGCAGAGCTTGCACGCGTGTGCGATCGTGTGCGATGCGATGGATTCATCTTGAAATGTTTGTGATGTGCGACGGATTCGTCGCACAGGCCTCCTATCTTATTCAAATATAACTCTACTGATATCTATATTTTTGGACCCTATATACCGGGATACATTTAGGTTATAAACCTGATAGCTTTGCATCAACATATCCACACAAAATATCAAGGTGGGTTTTCTGGTATATTTCAACATTACAATGTTATCCCTTTATTGTACAAGGATGCCAGTTGGGTGAGAAGAAAAAATTAGCGGAAATGGTTATCATGTGTGTGAGAGGCTCAGATAATATTACCTCTATTTTGAACAAAGATAAAGAATTTTTCAAAAGAATATAATATATCAATGTATGCTGTGGACAGAATTGTTTTTCCATAGGAGCCGCCACATACATTGCGACGAATCCATCGCATCAGTGGGGCATACCCTGGATTTCATTTGCGATTGAGTGCGATGAATCGATCGCAATAGGGATCATAAACCCCGCCGTTGGGGCGTTTATGGGGCCATAAAACATGTGCGACGATCGCGTTGCGCCAGTGGGGCCGGTCCTTTAGTGGTTTGTTCAGCAGTTCAACAGTTCTAACCTTTGTTTAATCTTCGAGCTGACAATATATTGGGTGTAACCTCTAACCCCCAGCAGAGCCTCGAACTCCCTTAGAAACATCAGATGCATTTGGTAAGGAAAATACTAAATGGCATTTGTTCCCAAAGAAAAGATTGTACCTTGATGAAAGTACTTCAGAGGTGAACACTATGAACATAGCATTCTCCCACCTGGTACCATAGTTACCTGACCATCGAGAAGTAAGTGGTAGACAATTAGTATAATCATCAGCATCTAGCTTCCTCCACCATGGTGAGAGAAAAACTCTACCTTAAACCTGATCAACTCCTCAGTCAGCACCGGCTCCGAGTCCAGCAGAGTAAGGTTAGGCTTGTGACTGTACCTACATCAAAGATGTTAGTGTAAGATTTTATTTCGTTTTCTTATTGGTAGACATTCACAAAACGCATAGGAGTCACTTGATGGCCTCGGACGGGAATAATATAAGAAAGAACTGCATCGAGATCCGTATAGTTGCTGAAAATACGCCCTGTGTTTTTGGTAGTAGAGTAATCTCACTTGGCAAAGCCGAGTAAGACTATTCATCTTAGCTTGGTATAAACATCCACAGGCTTAACATTAAGAACTCGTGCTCAACAGGATGGCGATTACGGTAACTCATATACTCAATGGGCGATAAACAGATAAATATGTCCAGGCTAAGATAAAATCAGTAACATATTCGTAGTTAGTCCCTTAGGCCATCTATCTTGGAGTGCCTCGGAATATTCACTCGGCTATCACCTGGCCTCTTTTTCCTTCGCGCTCTAAACTTGATGACGAATGGGGACACAAACCAGAGACTCTTATCACTTTTATTCTTCGTAGCAAATCAAAAGGAGTGGTGTATTATGAGTAGCTTTGGATCAAGTGCTGTTTAGATTTTTGTCTAACCCTATCATTGACTGATTGTCTAATGCTACGCTTAAAGTAGGCCCCTAACTAAAATAGAATAGCAAAATTATCAAGGCGCAATATGCACAGGGCTATGTTATCTAACTCAGCTTTGCACGAGTTAAACTCGACCAAAACTCATGGCATATTCTCAGTCGTAATAGATCTCGATGCAGTTCCTTTTTACTATTTTCACACAATAGCCCCGAGATGTATGTGCTAGTTTCTCCATACTACATAGCTCTGGATAAGACATAGCTGTACTGTATCCATTTAGTCACATCATCCATATATAACGTAACATCAAGCTGGCATAAGCATAAGTTTTGGGATCATGTCCATAAAATAGCCTTTATAATGAAGTCCTGTCTAGTCTAATTCGAACCTAATGACGTTGATATATATCTCATACAAGGAATGTGTTAGAAGTGTTCTGTTATCTTCCACTACACCTTGTACTTGTACAACATTAATATCATGTGTCCCAATTCGATGTAAACAGATTTGGAGGTCATTCACAACGATTTGTAAGTATGTTCTGGCCTGCTGCTGACTCTTAAAACTACTTTTAAGTAACATAGACAGATATAATCAAGAAGTTTTTAACAAAAGCCTCATATAACAAATGTGCAATGCATAATGTTTCATACATTCATATAGATATATTTCAATTTCTTTAAACTCTACAAAATGCAAAATTATGAGGTAAAGGGTGATCTCAAGATAAATGGAGGAATTTTCTATAAGGGGCATGCATAAAGTACATTGCATACAAGATTGTGCGGGGGCTGAGGGTCCTGCCAAATCCTGCCTTTGTAGATTCTGAAAATAAATATTTCATAACCTTCGTAATAATATGATTTTAATAAAAAGGACATACGGGAAACGTTGGATCCAGCCAATCGTGTCGAGACTAAAGGGGCAGTTGTGCTTGGCCTCGTCCTCATGGGGTGTGTAGGCCACAGAGAACTCCATAGACAGATGTTCGTGAGGATGCGTGATGCCAATTTCTGTCGGCTCCACCAGCCCTAACACTGCAAATAAACACTTCTTTTTACAATCTTTTATCTCAACTGGACAATGTTCAGCAAAGTAATTCGCTGATTTTACTGCAAGACCAGAGTAAACTGACCAGGGGGTTCCTATACATTTCGACTTTTCTTTAGGAACAGATGGTGAGTATTTCATTCTTAGTTACGTTCGGAGCAGTATTTTCCCACGTATATGTAACGGGAGAAATACAACCACTAGTTATTGCAGTTGTTCATAGCTAAGTATAGCTTACATAGATTGGGTATTATTATAAACCTGTGCGTGTCTGTCTCAAACTTACTGACTAGTTGTACAGATTCCGTTCGTTACAGTGAGACGAACTTTACATAATAATTCCCACCATTCCACGTGACTTGTTAAGACCAAGTAATATTGGCATGAATAATTATTTCCAGGTATATAATAATAGGTAGACATAGTGAGGGTGGCTGAATTCGATGGTATTCGATTTTGGTCGGAATAAATTCATTGACACTAAAGAACGCGGAATAGATTCCATTCAGCCACCTATGTCTCCCTATGATATGAGATCCCGTTATGTTGATTAGTGGGGGCGTTGTTTAATGTTCAAAGTACTTTAGACGCTGTTTCAAATACCAATTAAAGTTCTGATATGATGTTCTCAATGATAACAGGAGACTGACACTCCATATCTTTCATGGTGTCTGGTAATACTTTGAAGTGCCAATCTTTCTTTTCCATGTGAGATGAAACGTGCATTACACTACACACAGAGGCACCAGATATCATGGATGAGTGTACAACGGAAATGTCACCAATAAAGAAACTGGAACAACATTGGCTCAGGCCACTAACTGTGGTTATGTGCCGCTATGTATTCTCAAGCTTGAATGCGCTGAAGGGTAAAACATGTATTAGAGGGAAACTATGTTCCTTTCACTGGTACTTGGTTTCCCTATTCCTATATACCTTTAAATGTGGTTTGATAACGATAATTAGCGTTATTTGCTCATCCACCATCAAACCTGAAGCCAGATCCAACCTTATCGAGTAACTTGACACTTTATGTTTACTCCCCACTGCGCTTTTCATATGAATTTCGTAAGAGACAATCTGATTGGTCTAAATGTCAACCTTGGGTAGTATACGGCAACCTTGGGTAGTATACGGCAACCTTGGGTAGTATCCATAAGTTACTCCACCCCCCAGAACGTGGTGTAAGCATGGAGTGTACAGCCATAGGTATATAGGAATACAATATACAGCATCGGAATACACTATCATCATATACCTGTGCGCAAGTGTCTCACACTTACTGTTTAGCTGTACAGATTCCCTTCATCACTGGGTGAGGAACTTTTTTTATTCATATTAATAAACGGGTACAATCACCAGCATATTGGCCCTCCTCCCTGTTACTTCGGAACATAACATTGAAACATAGTGAAAAGTAGGCAGATAGTTCACTTCTTTACAATTTTATTTCAGGCCATATGAGGTATTTCCGTATCTAGTGATTGGTCATGGTCAGTTGGGCACACCTCTATGGCACTGAGAAACTGGCTCTTTGTACCTTTCCCAATGTCACTGAAGTAGGAAATATCTGATGACGACCATACTTTGCAAGGATGATCATCCATGAGAAAACGTGGTCACTGAGCCCGTACGGGTGAACGTTCGGTGATAAATTTTGTTCAAAAAAATCATTTGATGAAAAAATACGGCCCGACGCCGAAGGCGGGAGCGCCATATTTATTCGTCAAATGGCCAAGAACGGCACTCGTACGGGTTCAGTCACTACGTTTTCTTATTACCATACATCTCCTACTCGTTTAAATTGGCGTTTTATTAACTTTCCTGGTCCGTGATTCAATTCCCCTTTCCCGTACAAAACCAATGCCATTCACTACGGCCCGTTAGTAGAAAACAATTGCAACAGTCGATGTGGTGCCGACTATGAATTGTTTAGCGGGAGATGACGCCGGAACTCAGTAACTAACCACGGCAATATACGTTGGCAATGCGTACGGCAATAGCTTTTCGGGTTTCGATGATTTTTACAAGCTTCCCGTAATGAATAAGACTGCTAAGTAGAACTGCACTATTGTAACATCTCTTACTATATACCCATGCTGTATATATACTGTAAATACGCACCGTTTTGGCATATGAGGTAAAATTACTGTATGGACCACTGGTCCGTACACTAAAATACGGACCACCTAGCCATACACATGCATTAAAATTTTGGTTGTTAAGAAAATGAAATTGATTTTTTTTTCAATTTCGGGTATATAGTAAATATATAACGTCCAACCATGCTTGTACAAGTCACAGAACTCGATGCTAATTTACCGTTTGTACGGAACTCGGCGTAAACGCCTCGGTCCATACAAACAGTAAATTAGCATCTCATTCTGTGACTTGTACAGCATGGTCAGGACGTTCTATATAATTACTTTTGGATGTTTAATTTGTTTTTGTTTGTTTGGTTTGATTTTACGTCCAGTCAACCATTATAGGTCCTTTCCAGACTTTCTCAAGGTTCTTTTACACCACTAGGGTGGTGATCGAATCTATTTACCGAGCTGAGAGTTCTTTTACTTTCCACACCACATAGACATGGTATGAGAAGGATGGCCTTTGTTATAGCAGTAAATCTACCACTGCTGGGAGTGGAACTTGAACCCACTAAGTCTTACAACCTTGGGATTTCAAGTCCGGTGCTCTAACCACTGAGCAAACTCCCCACCCCCCTGGATGTTTAAGTACTGTACATAAAGATTATACAATATAAAAGTATATTTATGCAACACATTGACAGATCTGTTTTTTTTTTATTATAAGCTATTTTTCCAGAATTTCACCAACATAACTCTAAAATTCAGTGACTTTCCCATTAAAAACTGTTCATTAATTTATTTCTTAATTTTCTGTGAGTAAGCTATAATTTTACATATGAAAGAACAGTGAAAATATATATAGATTATATAGCATTGAAAGAATTATGTAGATTTCCATATAAAAACATATTTCAGGACATTGAGTCTGTTGTCACAAAACGACCACGTTAAGACCAGTTGTGAAAAATCTCAATAAAACACAGAAAAATAGACAAATTCACTTGAAAATGTGATAGAAATTCGAATTGGCCCTGTATGTACCCATCTGTAAGATATCAGTACTGAATACTGCAAAGAAGCTGTTTTTCCATGGGTTGGGTACTGGCAGCCGCGTATGTGACGCGTAGGTGACGCGTAGGTGACGCCACGTGGAAGAGCGTTGTAACTGCTTCAAATCATTTTGTGACGTCACTTTTCCCATTTCTACACATCTGGATAACTTCCGGTCTGAAGCACAGCGTTTTCAAACAGCTGGACAAGTAAGTGAGTTACATACATCTGATGTCTTTTAATAAGGTGTTTGATGTAAAGCAATGCTTAATTAAAGTCAAGAGGAGGCGAAACTGGCATCAAGTTTGATCTCAAACCCCATCATAACGTTTTGACGTTACATGTCATTAGCGTGTTTACCTCGGGTCGCACGTTCGTGTGACATGCGGCGATTCCGCACTCGCGGAGAACGTCGGAACCGAAAACGGCAAATTACGAATTGATCTCATATCTAAATCACAATTATGACTCACCCCCTAGTATCCTTATGTCCATAGCTATATACTAGTCTTTATCCCGAGATTCTACGACCATTATTCGCGAAATTATGATATGATATGTCCAGAGTGTCTGGCTGCCAAGTGGGACTGGTTACGCGACCAGAAAACGGCACCCGGGAAACGACGTACGTTTGTTCGATTGTGTTGTCATCAGAAACAAGTTTGATTGACATCTGACCTACTCAGACCAAATGGACATGGCCTTGGTGTCTACTTATAGTTCAAACTCGCGACTTCGTCGAGTCCGAGTTAAAGGGAAAAATATTGAAAAACAATATAACAGCCCGCCGATAGCGGGAAGCGAACTCGCTTCACTCGCCTTCCCAAGCAAGAGCTCTGCTGACTGCTCTACAGAGACATGTGGCAAATGCAGGCCAAATAATGAGGATAGTGGTGGGTGGGGGGAATCAGCGGAGTTTTGATAGGGCTACCGACCGACCGACCGACCGACCGACCGACCGACCGACCGACCGACCGAGCAAAAGTTGAGATCTCATTGGTTTCTCACGGGAAAAGTATATAAGAAAACTACAATACTAAACTTTGATTTCGGCATGGCTTGAAATGAATCATAAGAGAAAATGTTTGTCTGAGTATAGTCTTACAATTAATACAAAAAAGAAGAACAGGGAGCTGTTTCAAAACCATAGACTTAACCTACGTTTTGAAACAGCTCCCTGGTGCGAGTTTTCCACTGCATGAGAATCTCACTCTTGTGGGCCTTCATTCTCCACACCTAGGTCTGGTTCACTTTGTCTCTATGTGCGGGGGACACTCCAAGCGGATTCTACTAGAATCATAGTTTTTTAGATATAGTAGGTAACCATGTTTCTAGCCCCGATCGACGGACCGACGGACCGACCCACCCACCGACCCACCCATCCACTGACCGACCCACCAACCCACCGACTCACCCACCCACCCACTGACCCACCGACCCACCGAACGACCCACCGAACGACCCACCCACCCACCGGCCCACCCACCCACCGGCTCACCCACCTACCGGCTTACCCACCCACCCATTTATACAATGAGTGGTGGTTTGCTGAGTCCCCATACATTTTCAATGGGGTCTTTGTATACGATGGATAACAAAAATGCGGAGAAAAAAACATTTGGGCTATATCTTATATCTGAATTAATTTATCTAGATTCTGTATCAAGTTTTAACACACTGTAAAAATACAAATCTTTGAGAGGGCTGAAAGCACCAGTAAATGCCCAACCTGGCCAGTCCCTGTCAAGGGGTTGATCAGAGCTTTCATGAGAGTGGAACACTAGTGGAATAATCCATCCGATTTTAGACCACATAGGCCTACATATAATACACTTTTGGCCCTTGACTAGCACTGAAATGTATTCAATGTGTGTCTCTGATTTACAGAAGAACATCACTCCTCCTGCCTAGGCCTCATTCTGGTACTTCACATCCTAAGGACCTCATCTGAACCACTGATTCCTCATCTTCTGGGCTCCCCAGCCTGCCATACTGAGGCATGAAGGCATGAAAGTCTACATCTAGACCAAACCAGCCTTGCCAATCGACTATGCCTTAACCACCAGGAACAGCCAAGGCTCTCACCAGGATGATGATCATTTCTAGAACCTGATATAACCGATTTTCCTATAAATGTGTGCATTAGTACTCCCATGATTTTCAAATTTTTCCCTGACAAATTCCCCATAGATACATGGATGAAAATTCCTGAAATCCCTGAAACCATTGGACAGCTATCATACAAACCCCTTTCAATGCATAGCTAACACCAGGAACCAGCTTCATCACTGCACGCAAACCACTATTTTACATATATATACGCCATTGCGATAACGCACATATCAGCTGTATCGTGGCTTGTTTATATTTGTGTCTACGTTTCGGGCGTCTACGAGACAGTTTTCATATGTAGACGCGCGCGACTTGGCTGTCTTTCACGCCTGGCGTATTTAAGATAAAACATACTCTGCGCAATATACGCCAGGCATATATATGATACCAAAAAAAAAAAAAAAATTGCGGCCCGCCCCGTCCTGTGGGTGTTGGTAGAGGATGCACCAACACTGACCCGCCACCTGCGACCTCCCAACACCACCCCCTACCGCCTATGTGGCTAGTGGCGTCGGGTCAGTGTATATATAACACAAGGTCTGTTCAACCTGTGAATACCCCCTCCTCTCCGACTCCTACCCCTGCCTACCGGGCACAGGGCTTCACTGAGTGAATAGGGATACCCCCAAACACCCAGGTGAAGGGGGCGAGGTTTCTGACTGAGACTACTTGTACAGACGGGCTATGGTGGTGGGCGGCGGCAGGGGCGGCAGGGGGAGGGCTTCTCACTGAGGATCACGGCGGTGTGGGCGGGTGGCGGCGGGGTAAGATGATTTTAGGAGTCAACTAACAGATAGACCAGGGTCATTGGTTTTATACTGGATCTAAAATGCCCACACATAGAAGTGGTGTGTAAAATCGATTAGAAAAACGGTAAAAAAAAGAACATAATGCAGGGTTTATTATGTGTAATTAATCAATTTATACTCAATCATGTTTTTATAAAAGTTTTATAAAATAAATTCGGAATATAAGATTGCAATTTTCATATATTACTATACACCTATAGGCGAACGTCTATGATATACTAACCACTGCTAAGGGTATAGTATAAATAACGTTCGGGCCTGCCGTGTAGCGGGCCGTAGTGTTTCCCATAGGCTTTATCATGTAAAAATATATGTCCCGCTGCTACAGACACTACGGCCCGCTAACGTAAAATATCGCGATAAAGCGAGACCAGTGTCCGTGTCAAAAACAAACAAAGAAAATGGCGGTTCTCTCCCATTCATAACTTCAGAGACTTCTTAGCCTTACCTATAACAAATGGAAGTATGTACTGTCCAAATATCGAGGCACCTGACGTATGGTGTTCACATCAAACCGTTTAAATAGCTTAAATCTGCGAGACTGATCGATATCAACAAGTCTGACCGCTTCCCGTTAGGCCGCTCCGCGTTGTCAACGTCATAATTACGTTGGCTACCAGAGTTCCAGGTCGTCCTGTGTCATACATTTCATAGACCGCTCCAAGTCGACCGTTGAGTTTTCACCCTGCCATCTCCCAGTGTGCAGTGAATGTTGAAGTTGCCGTATTGAAACGCTGATATCTTCGGTTTAAATCAACCGATCTTCATCATATTTGGTACGATTATAGATTATATATATGCAGTACTCGTGTTAAAATTTCATTCCTTAACTCCCACGGGAAGTGAAGTTCCAGCGTCAGTTGCCGGGTTTTCCCGCTAGCGGGCCGTAGTGAAATGCAGCGGTATTATACGGGAATGGAGGGATTGAATCATGAACCAGGAAAGTTGATAAAATGGATTTTAAATGAGTTGGAGGTGTATAGTAATAAGGAAACGTAGTGACTGAACCCGTACGGTGTCCGTTCTCGGTCATTTGATGAAAAAATACCGCCCTCCCGCCTACGGCGTCGGGCCGTATTTTTTCATCAAATGACCTCGAACGTCCACCTGTACGGGCTCAGTAACCACGTTTTCTCATAATACAGACTTGGAAGGTTAATGGCAAATGATATATGCTACCACTGATGTCCTCAATTGGCAGAGGTCGGAATTATTGGATAATGGCGTAAATAAACAGAATCGGGCGTATATATGACGTATATAAGATGGCACCATGGACACGCATATACGCCACTAGATAAGGCATCTACGAGACATCTAATAGGTCGAACTTCTAGACGCAAAATCCTACTGTTAGACGCGTTTCACATACATATGTAAAGTGGTAAGTTTCGTGCAGTGCATACTACACTCCCCCATTCACATATTTGTTTAAACATCAATAGGACATAGAAGGTAGGACTACTTGGAGAGCACATACTGTAGTTCCAGTCCTACTACAAATAATGTCAGGAATTTTCTTCAAGGGCTGTTGACATCCATGTTATAGGTAAATCCCTTATTGGTTACCATGGCAACGCATGCCACAGTGCTAAATTTAAGAAATACCAATATTTTCTCCATAAATACATTCAAAATGCATTGATAAGGCCGGGAGTAGACTTTCCGATGATAGATCCTCCACGCAGCTAAAGCTGGCGACCACCACACTATCAATGCAATGCTGCTGTCACATGTTGACTACCTAAGCATTTTCATTGATGACATACCTTATTGGTTTCCATGACAACAGATGTCATAGTAACTGGATTTTAGAAATATCAAGATTATTTTCAAGAATACAGGCAATATGCACTCCAAATTTTGACACATTGAAATGTAAATAAAAATTTGATGATGGTTGATATGTAATTTCCGTGAGAAGCAGATATGATGTACTAACTAAACCCCATATTCGGGCCATATTGCCAACAACTAGATTTTCACCTCTGTAAATGAAAGTTTGATATTTCCCTCTGGCTACTTGTATTTAAATGAATCGGATAATCTAATGGATGTATCCATGTGCATAGATTTATCTAATGGGATGTATGGATATTGATGATTCTTTAATGTGTTGTTTGGCCGATCTGCTCAATGCCCATGTCAAGTATTGAATAGCTAAGCATAATCAGTGATGAAATCCAGAATTGGTTGCCATGGCAACAGATGAATATCATTAAATAAGAGGGGCTAATTTGATCAAATGTATTGAAACAGATATTACAATAAAAACAATTTGTCAAATGATATTTTATTACATCGGTTGTTTACTTTCTGTTTCAATATGAAAATAAGAGAAAATGTAACAGAATTGCTAATTAAGTGCCAAAAAATGTTCAAAAATTGGGTTAAACAGGTGTTTTTTGTTACCATGGTTACCGATGAAATTATCAAACAAGTATGACAAAACTTTGGATTTCCATTCCGAAACACATATATTTTCCTGTAAATATCAGAAGAAGTCCCATTTCAAAAGGAAAAAAAAGTGATTTTTCTGGATTTTGATTGTACAAATCTCATGAGCCTCACCCATACGCGGCTGCCAGTACCCAACCCATGGAAAAACAGCTTCTTTGCAGTATTCAGTACTGATATCTTACAGATGGGTACATACAGGGCCAATTCGAATTTCTATCACATTTTCAAGTGAATTTGTCTATTTTTCTGTGTTTTATTGAGATTTTTCACAACTGGTCTTAACGTGGTCGTTTTGTGACAACAGACTCAATGTCCTGAAATATGTTTTTATATAGAAATCTACATAATTCTTTCAATGCTATATAATCTATATATATTTTCACTGTTCTTTCATATGTAAAATTATAGCTTACTCACAGAAAATTAAGAAATAAATTAATGAACAGTTTTTAATGGGAAAGTCACTGAATTTTAGAGTTATGTTGGTGAAATTCTGGAAAAATGTAGGAAAAGTTCTTATATAAAAAATATACATTAAAATATTGAGGCGGCTGCAAATAACTGATGAAAATAATTTGTTTAGCTATTTATCTTTATTCTAAAATGTTATCTAACATTAAAATTGAAATTTATGTTTGTGACATGCCAATGTCAATTTTTTGTACAAGTTTCATGAGCCCCACCCAAAGAACATCATTTAAATCTAGCTGGGGTTTTCACCTCTCGACCACTTTTGGTATACACTCTCACTTCGCTCTTCTCATCGTTCTTTGTTTCACCTTTTTCTTTTAGGAAGGAAATTACAGACTGACTCATTGTGTCTTGTGGCAACTGTGTAAACTCTACAAATTTTGAATAATAGCCTGCAACAAGGACATACATATCTCCATCAAAGTGTATTCATGGATATTAAGGAACCTGCGATGCAATCATCGGCTCCTTTTGTTGCTTTGTGCGAAACTCTGCACATGCGCTACACTGCTCACACATATCAGTCACTTCGGCTGTCATGCCTGGCCAAAAGAAAAGATCTTTAGCCCTGCTAGTACATTTTTCTACACCAAGGTATCTTCTGTGGATTTGTTTCAACATGCTCTTAGGCATTGAGCTTGGTAAGACCAATCTATCGCATCTTAGAACAAGACCTTCAGAAACATAGAGTTCATTCAAAATGGTCTGACCTCTGACGGTACTGAGTCTTTGCAATCACTGATAGGCAAGTTCCTGACAGAGTGTACTTGGTACTCCTCAAGATCACTTGACTCGGATAGTGGTTGTGGTGCCCTGCTCAGGGTATTGGCTTTTTGCCAGACAACTCTGAATGAATACTTTTGAATCCTTAACATCATGCGCTGGATGCATGGTGGTGCAGAACCGATTGGCTTTTTGTAAAGCGCTTCTAGTGGCTTGTGGTCAGTTTCAATCATTATGTCTGTTTAACCATAGATGTAATCATGGAATTTAGTACAACACGATGTGATGGCTAACATCTCTTATTTACCCGTAGTTCTTTTCACTTTCGTTCAAGCAATGCGACGCAAACGCAACTGGTCCATCACCTTGTAGCAAGCATACCCCAAGACCATACAATGAAGAATCAATGGTAACAATGATCGGCTCCTCTAGCGAGTAATAACGAAAGACAGGTGATGATGCAACACACTGTTTGAGTAATTCAAATGCATCTTGCTGGGGTTTGTCCCAGTGCCATGCAACATCTGAATTTTGAAGTCACAACGGGGCTGCCTTCTGTGACAGGTTTGGGATGAATAATAAGAAAATAGTCCCCTCGGTGAGTGGGAATGTTCCAACATATGTAAGCATACCCAACTAACGGGTAACATCGTCAACATTCTGCGGGGTTGGGAAGTCACAGATCACACTGACTTTGGCAAGGTCTACCTGTATTCCTGCAATGTTGGCATCGGAAAAGATGTAGCCTTGATATGTAACAGAACTAACTGCAATCTTACATTTCTTAAGATTGAGTCCTAACCCGTTCTTGAGTGAGCGATCAAGGACTTTTCTTAATATGCTATCATGCTCAGCAAGATCTTTATCTGCGATCAGGATGTCGTTGCGTATAATTTCAACACCATCAATGTTGGCAAACATATTTGTTATTGTCTGCTCCCAAACCTCAGAGGTAGATGCAATACCAAAAGGCATATGCAAGAACTTGTAACAGCCAAAAGGCGAGTTAAATGTCAGTAGTCTGGATGTGGTCTTGGACATTTGGTGAAATGCTTGGCCTCCATCTAATGCTGAGAACACTTTCTTGCCAACTAGGCAAGCTGCAACATCTTCCACTGTACGCATTGGGTAGTGTTTGTGCTGAATACATTCGTTTAGTGACCTTGGGTCAATATACAAATGCAAGTCACCTGATTTTTTCTAAACGATTACAAGTGAGTTCACCCATTCTGTT
Organism: Alentia gelatinosa; assembly: GCA_950022655.1. Classification (NCBI taxonomy): domain Eukaryota; kingdom Metazoa; phylum Annelida; class Polychaeta; order Phyllodocida; family Polynoidae; genus Alentia; species Alentia gelatinosa. The sequence continues at coordinate 77,512,903 of OX465579.1, read as the reverse complement.
GCATCTATAATTGGTTTGACAATCTCCTGATCACACAATTTATCTAGATATACCTTTAAACTTTTCAGGAGTGGATGTAGGACCCTACGTGTTGGGTTGATAACAGGTACAGCATTGGGTTTCATATTCACACTACATTTTTTTTATGCATCTAAGACCAACGAACACTCTCTTGTACTTTGTTTTCTTGAGGATATCATGTGAACACTGGCTTGCCTTTGACTCAACGTCATGAACAAGTCTAACACTTGACTTGTCACCTACAACAAGATTCATTTCTTCACTGGAACTCAAACCTAGAACTGGTTTTTGTCTGTCTACAACAATGAATTCTGTGGGAAAATACCTGCCTTTGTGTTCAACCAACAGTGAGACTATGCCATTTGGCTTGTTTGTTTGACCAAAATACCCTACCAGTTCCATTTTTGGTGGAAACAGCTTTACACTTCTGTAGTACTTATCATACATTGATTAGGGCATCATGTTGACCTCACTGCCCGTATCAATTTTAAAGGATACTCTAGTACCTTCAACGAGCAATGGAACTTTCCATTCCCCACTCTTGAAACCTGTGTGTTCCACATTACATACATGGTTTGCTACACGTTTTACATTTTTTGTTTCTTTGACACCCATACTTCACTTGACATTTTTTGTTTAAAGTCTCTGAGTCAACCTGTCCTTCATCAACTTGGACTTTGCATGTTGTCTTTGTTCTGCACATATACGAATAATGTCCTTTTTTGTTGCAGTGGTAGCATGTAACATCAGTTATAGGACATTTGTCAGACTTATGAACCAGATGGCCACATTTGCCACATGGTTGCTAATTGTTTTTGCTAAGACCACTCTTGCGACCATGGACTCGTTGATATCACTGTCTCTAGTGTGTGCAGAACCTCATGAGTTGCTATGCCCATGACCACAGCTTGAACCATGACCCTTTCCATGCCCTAATCTGCTCACAGCATCAACGCTGGCTGCATTTGTCATCGTGACACGGATTTCGTAGGTCGACATTATCGTGAGTGCCTTGTCTAGGGTGAGGTCATCCTCATTGTACAGTTTATCTTTACTTTTCTTCTTCATTACCGAAGTTACATGTCTCATGTCTTTGGTATACAGTGTTCTTAAAATTTCTCTTTAACAGTTTTCATTTTCAACTTGTCAGCAGGGTCATCAAACTGCAGTGAATCATACACAGAGCGCCCTCTTGGCCCAATTACATTCAACAAACACATAACCTGCTTCTTTTCAAGCTTTTCATTTAGGCCTGAGGCACACATGAAACTATCAAATTCTGTGCTGAATTTTCTCCAACCTTGAGCAACATTGCCCTGGAAATCTAGTTCCTTAGGCTGCTAGAAGCCATGCTTTCTGTGGCACAACACACTTGACACCTTACATGGGAAACATATAACCTGTAATTGTGACACAACTAAAATTTGGCTTGTAAGTAAAACACAGTACAACTGACACTGAAAACTCAATCGAATCCAATGCAAAAATTACTGACACTTGGACTTGAATGAAACATGTGCACTGACACTAGCTTATGTGCTGTCAAAATATTTCAAACATGCACAATGACACCTGACATTTATCTCAAGTTGACAATATCAAGGTATATACTAGTCGTTGTAGCAAACATAGTCAAAACATTACAAAGAGAGTTAACATGACTCCTGTTGACAGTGGATTGTCTGTGGATCATTACAGTAGCTTGACACTAAACACGTGCTAATGATGATAGACTGGTAACACTTCACATAAATCACTGATTGAACCAAGTACATGCATCTTGTTCCACAAATACCAGTCTGATTCATGCTTCACAGCTTACTTGACAAGACGAGTACACATTGTTTTTGGTCATGACTCCCATATCATGCCTGAAATTGCTTCTGACATGTTAGTAGAAGTGCAAGAAGAACTGCACTATTGTAACACTCAGTACCTATAAGTGTAATATTGTTAAAATGTACCGAGTCTGAACTATCTAGGGGTATTATGAAAAGCCCGCCCGGCCTTCTCTGTGGTTCTCACTACATCTTGTCGGAACAGCTTCAAAATGGGCTATTGGCCAAGGCCAGCGGTCGGCGACGACCAACCCCAACAGGGCAGCCGACGCTTGCGGTGACTTGGTTTTGGAGGCACGGTGATGAGCCAGTGTTTGGCCGGGCTGGCCGCACAGACGTTATTTGACATAGCTGAGGGTAGGCAGGAGTTGGTGGCCATTCTAGCGCTCTACCCGCGAAAACTAGTCTTGCTAACCGAGGCAAAGAGATCGTTGAATATATAGACAATAATCGATGGTTTTGTGGACAGGCGGCCGTAAACCACGAGAGGTTGACGCGTAGTAATACACGAGCGCTAGCGAGTATATTACGAGGTCAACCTCGAGTGGTTTACAAAGCTGCCTGTCCACAAAATCATCGTTTGTTGCATTTATTATCCATCTTTTCAAATGATTTAAACCCAGTAATTGCCACATTAAAGGATATAACAATAGGGACTATTTCTTTGCTCTGTAGCAAAAGGAACTATTTTCCCCGTATACCATGGTTTTGAGGCCGTATACCACAGGTTTGAATCTGTATACCACAGTTATGGTATCTGACAGGTTTTATATATACAATGGGTCGTGGTTTACGGAGTCCCCATACATTTTCAATGGGGGCTCTGTATACGATTGATAATAAAACACGGCGCTCGCCCGCGTTTCCTATCCATATAAATATATTTTTAGGTCCGTGGTGTGCATATACTATAGAGGGAACCCATGAAAGTTTAGGGTCTGAGCTCATACCCCATCGAGTTTGAATCATGTAATAATTCACAAGGCGAAGCCGCGTGAATTGCTATGTGATTCAAATGAGATGGGATCGAGCTCTGACCCTAAACTTGAATGGGTTTCTGAATTTATCTCACCCTTAATATTGACTAATGGGCCAACATTTGTGACATTATCTCCGATTGGATATTTTTCCTAAATATCTAATGGGTGTTAGATACGAGTTTCCAATGTTAAGTCTATGGAGAAAAAATATCTGGGGTGAGATAAATATATATATAGGTCCGTTGTGTGACAGTAAATAATGAATTTCCCATTATAGCCAGTCGGCGAACTCCCTTTGTCACAAGTTTGTGTTTTTTATGAAGATCCTTTCTTTTATTTGAACAAAACACAGTTCTTTCTGAAGAAACAGGAGGACAACAGCAGCACGGCCTATGCTTGGAGAGTGCTGTATTCATATGCTGCGACGCTATGACCTATAAACACAGATCCTACTCTCCCACACACACACAAACACACACACACACACACCACGCGATCCAAATCCATACTGATCCAGGACTCACTGACATACTTTATAATGCATCGACCAGCAAGTACGGTCTCCATATATGCAAAACCAGATAAAAACACAGTAGATAATATATGAATAGAGTAATATAGATGCATGTACTGTGTGTGTATTGTTGAGTGTAGTAGCATAGTTACCTGTCTGCACCTTTCCTGAGCGAGCCATAGCTGGAGGCCTGAGTGAGTACCTGGATGTATGAACGAGGGACGGCGTGTGAAAGACTGTGGGGCTCGTTTGACATTGAACCAGTACTGGCAACACACGGAGATAAACCAGTCAATAAAGGCCCCCCTGCCACCTAGCGGGAAACAGAGGAACCAGTCCCATAGGCAACACTTGAACCATGGACTGCATACTCTGTACTCTTGTCGAAATTGAATGATAGACCCAGGCTGAGGAATTGAAAATTCTGAATAGGCTGGACCGTGAGACCGATGAACAAGTTAGCTTCGGGTGGTTACTAGTGAGGTCGTCGCTACCCTGTTCACCTCTACTAGACCAAAGAGGGTAGTTTCATATTTAATCTCCATGATTAGACCTTTCTCCACAGGCAGGGTATGGCCTTATCTGCTTGGTTACGCATTGCTTTCAGCCAAACAAACACCTAGAAACGCATTGGAAAGTAAAGAGCCCCCCCCCCCCCTTTTTCTGCTGGCCCCAAAAAGACAGCAGCTTCAATTTTACGGAATATAGGGTAAATACAGTGACGTTCAGAACCCAAACAACTTATTTTTTTGCATTTGAAATTGTCTAGGATTTTGTAGCAGAAAAGAATGATAAGAATGTCAAAGTCTGATCTAAAGCCAGCAACAGTGGCCAAGCCTTGTCTTTTCGGCATTGTAAAATGTCAAAGTCTGACTTCTTTGCGTACAACAATGGTTTATAAGCCTTGACTGTTCTACGTTGAAAAATGTCAAAGTCTGACTTTTTTGCTGGCATTGCCGCATGTGATGCAGCTATACTTAGGAACCACCAGGGGGCACCACCTGGTCCGCCAGACCCCACCTGGTAGGAGGTTACTTACCACACCAGTCAGACACACGCCACGCACACAGACGAACTTACACTACACCTAACTTCGTTTCCTTTTTTCCTTTTATCATGCGTTTCTGTAAGAAATGCGGAAAACATGCCAAAGTTCCTTGGCTCAGGAAAAGAAGTCGGATACTAAAACTATGTCCAGAGACGCCTGGAAAACTGACGCTAATGGCGATGCACCGGCGGCTAACAGCAGATATTGCTCACAATGCAACCTGTGTAATCAACCATATTTCCTTTATAATTCCAGAAATAATGCATATTTATGACTGATATTTCATCTGTAGATACAAAACGATATTATATGATATCTCACAATAATATCTAATTTAAAAAAAAACCAGTTCCTAGTTAAAATTTAAAATGGTCGATTTGAGACCTTTATCTACTAACAAATTTCACCATTTTTGCAGAGTTACATTATCATTATATATCCTAGATATTCTCAAAATTTATTATTTCATATGATTTCCCGTTTAAAGTGTCATCTATACACACTGACGCGCACCAACGCGCTATGACAATAAATACATGTGCGTCGGGCCGCGTCGGTGGGGTTATCGTAGAAACCTGACCAACTGCCTGGATAAGCTCTATGATTTTGCTACGATATGAATTTTGTGTCGGGAAGGCAATATCGGGGCGAGTCGGTTCGCGGCGGGAGCCCGGTGGACACCCCCCCCCCCCCCCCCCCACCACACACACACACACACACACACACACACACACACACACACACACACACACACACACACACACACACACACACACACACACACTTACAAGGGTAGACCCTAGAGTAAGGGAGTAGGAACTCGAACACAGATGTACTAAGTACTACTATGAGTCAAGAACTTAACTTATTTATTGAAAAGGCAGGGGCGTCAGAACGTTTTCAAGGTTGAGGGGGGGGGGGGCAAACTGAAACACTGAGCGGACCTTTTGCTTATATTGTGAAAAGTCAGACTTTGACATTGGCCTGTTCAACTGGACTTCCTGTGAATCTGTTACCATCAGGTGCCTGCCAAACATGCTTATAGAGTACAAATCCATAGGCCCATGCAGGGACCCAACAAAAGCGACTCCTGTGGCCCTACTGTCGACCAAGTGAAGCTGAAAAGCCATTGTTAAGGGCATGTTCCACTGGTCATACTGAATGGTGCTACACTGCGGCCATACAGAGTCAGATTCCATCATTGCTACATGTTAAAGAATCAGACTTTCGTATTTTTCCATGGTGAGAAGTCAAGGCTGAACACTAAAAAATGAGACTTTGACATACTCCATAGTGAAAAGTAGAGGCATAGCCGTTGTTACACGCTAAAATGTCAGGCTTTGACATTATTCTACAGTTAAAAGTCAAGACTTTTGTTACACTCTAAAAAGTCAGACATTGATATTCTCATGGTGAAAAGTCAAGGCTTAGCCATTGATAGATGTTCGAATGTCAGACTTTGACATATTTCCATGGTGAAAAGTCAAGGCTTCATCATTGCTACATGCAGACTTTGACAGTTTTATACATGCTGAATATGCATTTTTACATGCTAAAAAGTCAAGACTAAAGCTGCTGACTTCTTTGGGTCGAGCAAAAAGGTGGAGGGGCGGGGGGTGACTGCCCCCCCCCCCCCTTTTGCTATTCTGACGCTACTGCAAGAGGGTTCTTCTTTAATCCACATTGCAGGGGGTTGACGTGACAAGCTTGGCATCTGAGCTCTACACTCTCATCGGCTGTTGTACCAACAGCCCCTCTTCATACTGGCGCCATCTTGTAATGGCCGCCTATGTACATCAATCGAAAACGAGGCGAGCCCTCTCCACTCAGTCCTTAAGCAATGATAGAAATACTAGTGTTTCTCTAACTTGAAAGATGGAAATCGCTCTCACATCTACACTAATCGACCGATTTGTATAAACAATATATTGTTAGAAAGCTGAGACTTGGGCCTATCTGCTGGGATATATATATGATATACCTGTGTCATGGATAAAATTTTCTGTCATAGAATGAAAATCGGTATTGTTTGAATGAAAAACATCAAAACATGTTACTTTCCTGGTTTCACAGCGATTTAATGAAAAACCTATCGTGATGTCCTATAGAATTAAACATCCTATCTTTTTAGGCATCTCAAGACGATTAAAATGATACCTATATTACCAGGATGTGATGGATATTTCCTGAGGTAATAGAGCATTATATGACAGAGGACAAGGAGTCAATAAGAGCACTAAAATTTTTCCAATACTATTGCATTTCTGATACTGGCTTTGATACAAAGTTGTCAAAGATTGCAACATTTTGCAAGTAAATATTTATGTCCCTGTATATTTCATTTTTTAAATTTTTCTTCTGTAACAGGTTTACTATTTCAGACTTAAAACACTATAAAATATCAGAAAATCATGTTTTTAGTGCTCTGATTGTCGTCTGTCTTAATAGTCCATTATCTCAGGAAATATCTATCACAACCTGGTAATATTAGTATCATTCTAATCGTCTGAAAATGCCTAAAAAGATAGGATGTTTATTTCTATAGGTCATCGCGATAGATTTTTCATTAAATCACAGTGAAAACAGGAAGGTAACATGTATTTTTTTTACCAAAATAATCCAGATGTCCAATCCATATAACTGGAAATCTTAGCCATAACACAGTATATGATATCATACTAACAAATAGGCCCAAGCTCAAGCTTTTTAACAATATTTTATTTATAAAAATCGGCCTGCTATTCATAACACAACAACAAATTACATTAGTGTTAACTCTGTGCTCATGTTAGTGGCTTCACTTTCGCAGCGCTCGCCTCGCTCTGGAGTGCGAAATTTCGCTGGTCCTCGGCTGGTACATACCAGGTATATAGAAACCAGCGGAACCCGTTATCACGGCGACTGCCATGCCACGCTTATTTGAAAGTGGTGATGACCAAATCGTTCCAGTTGTGTGTCTGTTGCAGTCTGTCGCACATGTCAGGAGGCCACTCATGAAACTGAACAACTCAGGGTGTCTTTGGTAGAGTGCCCTGCCCTCATGTGCACTAGGAACTAGAGCTTAGCAATAATAGGGGTAATGTATGTTATTCAGAGCATGCCAGCTGAATGTAAACCTCAGAGAGGAAGAGACTAACCAATATGGTGACTGTTCTAATTCTGTCAATTTGTTCACTAATAAATAGGGGAAACTTAGATGGTTACATTTTTCTCATAGAAACCAACATTACTTGGCCATGATAGGATGATGATGAGCTATCAGCATTCACATACAAATCCCAAAGGGGTGGCACACTGCTCTGCTCGTGAACCAGGTTTTGCGCTGCCAGAGTGGTGTAGTTTGTGGGAAAACACTTGGCACGCCACCTATTGGATGAACGGGGAACTCCACTGAGCAGATCATAGCCGATTGTAGCCGACAGCACGAGATTTGGGATGGCTATTGCCGCCGAAGACCAATAGACGACTACAGGGTGCCTGGCCTGTGCTTGCGCTAAGTTGGTGGAATAGCCACTGAGACCGAAAATTCCGACGGTTTGGATACTCTGGGCAGAGTTTTAGCACCTGGGTCAGCTATACACATTCATAACATCAAGGCTTATCTTTAGTTGCCTTCAATATCCAGTCAACCACAGAATTTCAGTGCAAATTTGATGAGCTATCAGCGCTCCCATACAAATCCAAACATGGCGGCACACTACTCTGCTCAATTTGCAGCTATTGCGGATCCAGAGCAGCGTAGTGTATGGAGAAGCACTCGGCGTGCCGCCTATTGGATCAACGGGGAACTCAGCTATCACGTTAGTGCAGCCAACGTCCACCAGATGACAGCTCGCTGGGCACCTGCCAGGCAGTGTGCTGGTCGTCGGCGGCTGGATTTGGTGGAACAGCTGGTGGAAATTAGAGGATTAGGACTGGTGAGTGCAGACTGGTGAGTGGGAACTTTTGAATGTGGACTGGTGAGTAAGCACTGGTGAGTGAGCACTTGTGAGTGGGAACTTCTGAATGTGGACTGGTGAGTGCGGGCTTGTGATTGAGGACTGATGAATGAGTACTGGTGAATGACGACTGGTGTGTGTGGACTTGTGAGTGAGAACTGTTGAGTGAGTTCCATTGAGTGAGGACTGTTGAGTGCAGACAGCTGAGTGAGAATTGGTGATTGAGGACTGTTGAGTGTGGGCTGGTGAGTGAGGACTGGTGCGTGAGAACTGATTGGATCATATCAAATTTCTTTTGCCCAGCCATTCAGCAAACACTTCCCCGGTGGGAGGCCGTCTGATAGAAATGAATAGACGGGAGTTCTTCTCCCCTTTCCAGTGGAGATGCACATGAATTGCAGTCAATGGTTTGGGGCTGCTTCTGCCGGCAAAGCGTCCAACTATTATTGGGATTCCAGCTTCTCTATGAAGGGATATACTTTGCGACCTTTCAATAACGCAATGTAAAACGAAAATGAGTTATGGGTATCAGGTTTTGATGTTTTCAACTTCATGTAACGGTGTATGAAATTCCAACTGTAATATACCGAACCTGCTATTTGTGATACCCTATTTGTAACTATAAAAAAAGGGACCGCGCGGAAGAATAGGACTATAATGTAATATACCCTGAATAAACGAGATGATAAAATTTGTTAAAGGTCATTGGGTGAGACGACATGTGGCTGATGTTGGAAAGGCCCTGCACATTTCTCGATAGAGAGTCTGAGACTAACAGAGTGTGACGCGGGTGCACGACACCATGTAGGAGTGCTGGTGGGAGAAAGCTGGCCTTGGAGGGAAGTCAAAGCATGTCAACGTCAAACAAGATGTGGATCTCCTACTAGTACAAGAAAAGAGATCAGCATGTCTTCACAAAACTTCTATAGGTAAGCCATATCACCTACGTAGATATACTTTAAAGTTACATTAATAAGCCAACCATGTTAGTTTTTTTCAATGTGGTTTGCTAATGTAAAACTTTCGACAAGATGTATACAAAGCTGGGATGACCCACTGGCAGATTTCCCCCAAAGAACTTGTGCCTTTAGTAAACATTGAACTACATTGCAGCACCACAGGATATTTAACAGGTGGTATACATCGCAGTACAATGGGTTATATAACTGTTGGTATACACTACAGTAATATAAGACATTTGATCATATCGTGCAGAAGCATATGACATTGAAATAATGATATATATTGCAGTACCATAAGATATATAGCTAATGGCATACATTGCAGTAGTATAGGCTATATATATATATATATATATGTATATATAGCCTAACCATAGGATATTCAAATAATGATATATATATATATGGTAAATACACACTCACACATGTGTATTTACCTGGAATTTTTTCAATGCAGACGTGTGCGCTTCTACTCGCTATACTCCTTCTCAGCGCCATTATGGTGACTTGTGAAGTTTGTGGAACTTCTTTTGATGGCAGGAGAAGACCACTAGGCTGCCCTAAATGCAGGGAAATGGTGTTGAGAGTTTAAATCGGAGTTTAATTATTACACATATATATAATCATAACTAAGTGCCAGAAGGATTTATATATATATATATATATATATATTATCGTAAAACCGGATGAGTTTTAATCTGGGCTCCCGTATGCGACGACTGGAGTTTGGCGTAGTGATATCCGGAGCGAAAACTCCAGGAGTCATACGGGAGCCCAGATTAAAACGAATAAGGTTTCGATCTTATCCTACCCCCTGTGAACGATTTTTTCATGTGAAAATAATAACAAAAAACATGATAAAAACTTCCTGAAGTCCTCCATATAGCTCTCCTTGCTGCTCTGAAGGCGCTTGGAACTACTTACAGCTGCTGATCTCTCCATTTTTTTGTACGCTCCTAGGAGCGATTTTCTATCCGTATGCGACATACGAACGCATACGGAAAGTCAATGTTAAGCCTATGGGATTTTATATTCGGGGTAGGATAAATATATATATATATATATATATATATATATATATATATATATATATATATATATATATATATATATATATATATATACACACATACATGTGATATCTGTATTGAAGAACAATAACCTGATGTTTAACTAATAACAAATATTGCAGTACCACATTGCATAGGTATGTACTGGCGTAGAGATATACTATAGAGGAAACCTATATAGCAGAGTAAAGTCGGAGTTCAAATCCCATTGAGTTTGAATATTGTAGCAATTCACAAAGCGAGGACGCGTGAATTGCGCACCGATGCAAACGAGATGGACTCGAGCTGTTACCATAAACCTGAATAGTTTCTGAATTTATCTAACCCCTCTCATTGACTAAATGGCTATCATTAGTAACACAATCCCCCCCATCGAGTGTTTTTTTCTTCTAAATACTACATGGGCATTGAATACGAGTTCCTAATATTGCGTCTATGGGAAAAATACTTAGGGTGAGATAGTATAGAATATTCAATTATACACTGCAGTACGATAGGATGTTGAACTAATGTCATAATTACAGTACAATGTGATTTTTTTTCCGACCGAAGGCGTTCACAGATCCCACCAGATCAAGTTATGCACACGAGACACGAAAATTTTTTACCTAAACAATATGATACTCAGATGATAATATAATTGCAGTACTATAGGATAATTAGTGTGATCTCACATCTCAAGACAAGACTCAAACAGCTCCAGGGAATCACCAGCTGAAAAATAATTTAGAAATTCAAAAGAAATCCTTAATACTCCGTATAGAGCAATACTGTAGCGAATACGTCTATACCGGTATATTAAAATCCTTGTATGTTCTTAACCAACATAACCCGACCACTTGCTGATAGTAGCGATATGACTACAGCGTAGGCCAGGTTATATAGGGCGTAGAAGTATGTCAGTGGGGATCAGGGGGTGGGGTTTTAACGCCCTACTTCCCTTTCCTGCAGTACTTTTCAAAATTAGATTTAATTGCCTTATTATACACCATAGTCCTATAATCCCACATTAGTAGAAGTCGGTGTTCGTGCCCAAGCCCAGGCAAATACAAGAAAGATGTGGTAGGATTTATTGAAAACGATAAAGAAAGATTGTGTTATCATATCAATTCCGGTAATACCTATGATTACACTGATGTATAAGGCCCGATATGTCTCCGATATTTGCTTTTTGTATCGGTGCAATATCGGTAGGTCTAAATTTCTATCGTAGTAGGTGGACGCCAGGCCTTATAGGTACCACAATGATGGTACAGTAAAACCTTGCCCTGTGCGTTTTAAAGAATTACCTGCATCAATTATAACCTGATACAAAATGGAACCTCTGCTTGGAGAGTGAAAGAGAACAATTTTGAGAGTTTTGAAGATCTGCGCTTGGAGTTTTATGTAATTAGGCGCATTACAACATGGACATTGTGAACACAGCAATACAGGATGTCTACATACGAAGGTCTATGGCGCGTAGACTAAGAGGCCTAGGAGTTCAATTCGACATCGTAATTAGGTAAATTTATCACTTAATGATTATCAACATTCAGAGATATAATAATAATAACAATAATATCAAAACCAATTGAGTTTTCTGGGATTACGGTCTATACTACGCGTGTTTACTAACTATTACAAAACTCACCCCAGTTGACTTATACATAACACGTAAATATATGCTTGTGAGAACTACCTCCGGTTATCTTAATTGGGACTTAATCTTGTTTTGTGATCACATTGAATGATTTAATGGAGACACTCTAACCAAGGATTGACTGCTCACTGAAATCGCAAAAAGACTCAAATTTTTAGTTGACTATGTATAGGAATCTTTTGCATTGGAATCTAATTTAACCGATTTAAAGATTCTTGCCAGCGTTTGAAGGGGAAGGTTGACATATGTTTTCATTTCGAAATCTTGGCTGAGAATTGAGAGATGTAGGCCTACTGCATAAGCCAGCCGTAGTGAACAATGTATACCTCTCTTCTGGGGACAATAATGCTCAGTTTCAATTAAGTCCCCTATGTTACGTTCTCACTATGTAATTATTTCCAATGCAGATCCCTCTACAATTCCTGAACTAAGGTGACATGTGTGTGTTTTTACCTGCCATATCATGTTTATAAAGAAGAAAACGCATGCAGATCAGCAGCTACTGAAAATATGCCGTGAATTTGGGTTGCAGATTAATCTCACGAAGCAGAATCACTTGGGATTAAACGTTGTTTTGCTTTAAAAAGAACAAACAACAATATTAGCATATTTCCAGTGGCTGCAGATCAACTGCAGTTCAGATTTGATCTCACCCCTAACAGCTAACGTTTGTGACAATATTGCCCTTTGAGTTTCTGTTTTTACAATACTCCATAGGTGTTGAATACAAGTTCACAATATTCATTTTATGGAAAAAAAAAGTACCAGGGGCGAGATAAATATCTATTCATTAGACTTTTACCAAGTGTCTTAATATGTACTCTGGGTAATGAGACTATACCTTACCAATTCAACCATTTTGACCCAGTCCATAAGATGGTCATGATAGGGGCTACTGTATATGTATATAGGTCTATATATATGTACATATATACCATCACCTTATTCTTTATTCAGACAGTTGTCGCCAGTAGTATTGGCTGTCATCTTGATCCGGCAAGCGAATGATTGGTCAAGTCACACGGAGACATTGTCTGATAATGTACAGACTGGTTACATGCTCACCCCTGTTAAACTGGGTGCGGTAGTGAAGGGCATCAAGCTTAATGGATACGTCCCACCACACCTCATTGAGAGAATCAAGAGAGATGTCACAAAACACCAGTAAGTATAACAGATTCCTGACATAAGCTTCAATTGATTAATAGGGGGAAACACCATCCGCCAATTGGGGATGTTCACACATGTTCATCAAAAATAGAGTTATATTTAGAGTCATATTTGTGATTTTGCATACCTGTAAGAACCTTACCATGTCGGATTAATGATACATATTGCCTGTCAAGAGAAACTACTTATATCATAATTATATTCATATTACTAATGCTGGTATGGGCAAGAGATCAGCACTGGGTAACAAGTTAAGGTAGGGTTATTAACCATGCTGTGGTTTCACTATGAAATATAGGACAATCCATATATATATATACACACGAAGAGCCCCTCTAGTGGGGCAGATATGGCTGAGCTTTTAGTAGTATTGTGCATTCAATGTAAAAGGTTTCTTGATATGGTTAGGGGAGCCCCTTGGGGACATTTTAGATGCGTGGACATTGCAGATAAACCCCAAGAATGGAGTGGCGGCCACTTTGAGAATTGGCCATCATAGAACACTATGGTCGGTCTTAGAATAGTTATGACCAAGAACAAACCTATATGAATCACTTCAACTGTGTGCAAGATGAACATAAAGACATGGAATAATTATATATATAAAGGATTTAGACATTAGGCTAACCAGCGTGTGGAGAGATGTTTAAGTGCATTCCAAAACAAGGCTGCAGATACAGATGCATAGATGCATGTACAGCCAATTCAAGTTTCAAATAATAAGTGTTCTAGACCCAGAGTACGATGTATGTTCTCATTTATGTTTACTTGAATACAATATTCTACAGGTTGCTCATCTTCAAGAACCAGGGAGTGATTCCTACTAAGCGGCACACAGAGATTGCGGAATGGTTTGGGCCACTAATTGTCACATTCAAACAGCACCCTGCACAAGAACACCCACAAATATACCGTGTCTCCAATGAGCAGGCTGTGGGTGTTGGTGCAAGTTACAAGCTGAGCTGGCATATTGATGGCGGCCTGGCTAAAAAAGTAGCTGGTTACTCCCTCTTCCACATGATCAAAGTGTCGGCCAACAGATCGGGAGACACATGTGAGTGTGATTCACTTTTAAATCATGATCGATACAATTACAGTTTACATATGTGTAAAATGCATATATTGCATTAGGACATGTAGCTGGATTTTTGTTAATTATATGCAGGGACTCAAGGTTTCCAGATAAATTATTAATCTAAAATTCCAAGTTTTTCATTCATGATGATGGAAGTTTCCCAGTAACTGCTAACCTCAGCACTAGAATTCCACGCAGCTGTATCACGGCAAAACCTCAGCTGCAATGCTGCTCATATCCAGGCTGCACTCTGAAATAGCGTTAGTACTGTGCTGACTTATCTAATGTCTGTATGGGCATTCTCTTGACATCCTCTGGATGTATCTGGAGAAACCGAGTCTACTGAAACATGACTTGGGCCTGGAAATTAGAATAGATAATTGTTCATTGCCATTCTGTTGCAAAATGATGTTACACATTTAATTCTATTCGTTCTAACATTCATCCCTGTGAGCTTTCTCTGTGCAGGGTTCACTTCACTCTACAGTGCAGTAGAAGATCTCCCCCCTTATGTGTGTGAAATCTGGGAGAGACTCTTCTTTGTGTCTCGTCCAGGAGCAAAAGATGTTATCAAACCACTCATCTACAGCCATCCAACCACCAATCGGCGGGTAAGTATAGCCAAATGGTCTCAGTAACTTTAAATGCTGATATGATTAATATGTAGCAGGTAATCTCAAATTACAGAATATCAAAAAAATGACGTAATAGTAATGTGTGGCCAATATAACACCATGTATTATGTAATCATTGTAATCAGTATTGTTAGCCTTTTGGAATCTTCACTAAGCAATCTTCACAACGTGATTAATCTGAATAATTCCAGACCTTAACTATATACACTGGTGGAACAAGGGAATACGTTATTGACCATGGAACACCCTTTGAGCAGCGCACTCAGCGGAGAACTACGGTAACTCTTCTTGAGTCGATGGAGCGTCACCTCGAGAGAGACAATGGAAGGCATATATATAAACATCAGGTACATAAATGGTGGTAAGGTATCCAGGGATCCAGGGAGCTGTTTCACTAGTAGTGGGGTGAAAGGAGAGGTAGGGCCGCAACAGTGGCAGCAACAGCGGCACCAACAATGTCAAGGCCAAAATCGCGTTTCATCAGTGGTCTCGCTGTTGAGGTAGGACCAACTCTCGCTGTTGCCTTCTACCGCTCACATTTAACGACATAGTGCACTTAGTGAGCACAGGGTCTCGCTATGCTGGCCTCTGTCCGTGGCCACTGACGTCAAATCACGCTCTCTCACTCAATATACATACATAATTTTCATTTATTTACAAGACTGTTGTATATAAGACTGTTGTAAGACTGTTATGGGACTGATATAAGACTGTTGTAAGGCTGAAACAAGACTTGTAAGGCTGATACAAGACTGTTGTAAGACTGGTGTAAGACTGTTATGAGACTGTTTTGAGACTGATACAAGACTGTTGTAAGACTGATACAAAATTTGTAAGACTGTTGTAAGGATGTTGCAAGCCTGTTGTAAGACTGTTGCAAGATTGTTGCAAGACTGTTACAAGACTGTTGCAAGACTGTTGCAAGATTGCTGTAAGACTGATAAAAGACTTGCAAGGCAAGGCTGATACAAGACTGTTGTAAGGCGGATTCAAGACTGATACAAGACTTGTAAGACTGTTATGATACTGTTGCAAGTCTGTTGCAAGACTGTTGCAAGATTGCTGCAAGACTGTTATAAGACTGTTGTTAGGCTGATACAAGACTATTGCAAGACTGTTGTATGACTGTTGTGTGACTGTTGTGTGACTGTTGCAAGACTGTTGCAAGACTGTTACAAGACTATTATAATACTGTTGCAAGACTGTTGTAAGGCTGATACAAGACTGTTGCAAGACTGTTGTAAGACTGTTGTATGACTGTTGTAATACTGTTGCAAGACTGTTTTTATATCAGACTTCCAATAGTCTTTCAACAGTCTTATATCTGACTTACAACAGCTTTACAATAGTCTCAGGTGTTTCTGAAGACAATAACAAGAGCTCAGAACACCCCAACAAGAGGGTCGACCCTATCACCAACAGCGGCGCCACAGTGGCAGGTACAGCGAGACCTTATTTACTAGTGAAACGGTCACTGCCACTGTTGGTGCCGCTCCTTTCCCGAGTGCCGTTCACGCTTGGTTTCACATACTAATGAAACGCACACTGCCGCTGTGGTGCCACTGTTTGAAGCAACGAGACTTATCTCTACTAGTGAAACGGCCCCCAGGATTCAGAGGAAATATGATTTGGGGTTGAGTCTTTTAATCAACTTTATTTTCAGCCTCTGAGCACAACACAAACATTAATTCGTGGATTGTAAGGTATTTCTAAGTATGGGGGGAGATAATGTACTCCACCAGCAGACGGTAGTAAGGTAAACCTAGCAGCAGGGGATGGTAAGGCGTTCCTGGAAAATAAAATGTCAAGTAAAAGCATCTCTAAGGCAGTCTACTTAATGATTCCTATTAAAAAAGTTTCTACCAATTGAGGATTACCAGTTAGTGCAAACACCATAAGATGTAATCAGGTATTTCTGTTAATATAGTGACATAGATCAAATCTTGACATGAATAATCTTTTAAAATTATATTTCAGTGGGACCCAGGGGATTTCATGATCGTGGACAATCAGGCTGTGGCCCACAAGGCTCCTTACGCAACTGCAACCCCGATAGCAAAGGTGGGCCTCCGGCTGCTGCACCGAGCCTGTGCGGAGAGTCCGTCTGCATCCACAAAGAACTATGACCCATACACAGCTTGCTACCCTGTGGAGCAGGGCCCGCTGGAGGAGGGCTTTCAGGAAGATTATGATGCCAACCCAGCAGAGCTCAGGGAGGAGTGTTGTGAAGATGAAGAAGAGTTGTAGAAGAAAGAGGAGGAGGAGAAGGAGGAACAGTGGGACATGAAAACAAGCACTACAGCGATATTTTATCAATGACCCCAGATATTTTCCGTTCCTTAATTTTACCTAGATGAGAAACCCAAGTTGAAGCTAATAATCGGACCCACACTAAAATGTGGAATGCTATCAGATTGAGAAAACTATTTATGTAGGTGCATCAGCGAGCTGGTTGCTTAAAGGGCCTCTTCCACCAATACACAAGATACATCGAGATCTGTCACGATTTAGTTGTCTTGATAAGTCTTGCGATATTTTGAGTAATCACGGGCATATTTGCCATGGTGCATCGGCCTGGTTGGAAGTTGAGCTCCTGTGCTGGGTTCTTGTCGCGATAGATCGTGATATGCCGTGATATGTCGGCAGTAGATCTTGAGGTGTTGCGGTGGTGGAGCACCAAAATATACATACAATATCATTAAAAAAAAGTACACATATCATCGCGCGTGACATATCGCAACTTGTAAAAGTTGTGTTCAGAAGGATTTTGCCCACAGACGTTATTAGGCGAAAATGCTAGAAGTCATTCAAGATGAATTTTGAGAATGTTTAAGCTATGGAAATCAATATATTAATAAAAGAATTCATCCATAGCAATGATGAGGTTCTTATTGTCACGCGACAAGTGAAACTTCAGTGAATGCCTGAAAGCATTCTCGCCCTCCAACTGCCTGCATCTTCACTCTGTAGATACAGTATAGCTTCCTACCTACTCGCCTAGAAGGGGTTAAGAAAGTATTTTCCCCTGAAGCTACAGATACGTGTGTTCAAGTCTGTCTGTGAATATTAGCACTGATCTCTATCCAACGCTTATCATCTGCTATGTAAATGATACAATATGTGAGGTATGATTAGCGGTCAGGATAATCTAACATTACCAATACAGGCAAGATAATAATAATAAATATTTATAATATTACAATATATTTTCTCAAGCCCTAAAGAGATCTATGAAAGATGACAGCTGTACAAAGAAAGACTTTACCAAAAACCTTCCACCTCAAAGGGGGGTCTTGGTCTTTGTTATTCTATATTTCTAATCAAAAAAATGCTTTGAACAGGTTTTGCTCTAACTGAGATTTCATTGAAATATGACAAAATAAAGAGGATCGAAACAATATGTATTGATCAATTTAACTACACTCTGCATATAAGCGCTTACAATTATCAATATAACATGTCTTTGGCCTAAGTACCCTATAGAATACATTAACAACAATTGACTTTTTTTTGTATTATAATACCACATACATTTAGACATGTTTTATAATTAGACGTCACCGATTTGATATCAGTCTCAGCCTAGTAGCTCAGTGTGGTCCATGGGTGGAACCGTTAGTGTAGAGCTTCCAGGGATCTTCATGGTTCATAATCACACTCTAAGCAATACACAATCGGCCAAAGTCAGGTCAACGTCCATACAAGTCTTAGAATGAAGTCCAGTGTGCAAGACCAACGTCGAAAGTCCATTCATTCAGCTCAATAAGTTCCTATAGTTCAGTGTTGTTCATCTCCATAACATTCCTCAGGATATTCCAATCATGGTAAAGCGGTAGCGCAAGCCCTGGCCAGGCACCTTGAGGTCGCCTGTTGGTCGTCGGGTTCAGATGGCGGCCCAAATCCCGCCCCGGCAGCAATAATCTGTTTGGTGGAACAGCTCATAATGTCAAATAACTTCTGCACAGCCGGCCCTGCCGGCGGCCGGCGGAGGCCAAGAACTCATTTCAAAGCTGTTCCACCAACTTGTGACCAAGAACATTGAAGCAGGCCAGCCGGGCGGCAGGGCGTTATGAGCACAAACTTATAAAATGCCTCCCGCAATCCACCGCCAACGGAATACTGTTTTGATGGCCGGCCTGCACCACTGCACTGGGCATACCTCTCAGGGTGCCGAAATACCCTGAGAGGTATGCCCAGTGCGACGCCGTGAGCTTTCCTGGGGTCTACGTTGACCGCTCGCCCGCATATACCATGACACATGTATATCGTCAACATGGAATGCGCAGCCCCTGTGAGCGGCTATCCCCAACAGTGTAGACCAAAAGATCGGACAGTTGCAGCAGTTTGGGCAGAATTTTAGCGCCAGAGTCAAATACACACATTGATAACATCAAGCCTCATGTTTATTTACCTTCATTGTTCAGTTTACTGCAGTATTTTGCCGTTATTTGACAAGCTATCAGTGCTCCTGTACAAATCCCAAGGTGGCAGCGCACGGCTCCGGTCGATTACTTGGTTTTGCACAGTCTGAGCGTCTTTGTGTAGGGAGAACCGCTCGGCGCGCCGCCTTTCAAATAAATGGGGAACTCGGCTTGCGCGTTAGTGCCGCCAACGTCCACCAGACAGCATTAGCAAACCCACTGTGTGTCTACAGCCACGGCGGGGCCGGCCGGCCGAGGCACATGGTGGTGCTGCTGTCAGGGCGTTCGCTGGGCAGTGTGTGTGCATCTGTTGGTCATCGGGAGGTCGATTTGGTGGAAGAGCTTGGAAAATTTAGAGGTTATGGGGCGGCCGGGTGGCCGGCCCCGGTGGCCGACGCCGGCTGGAGGGTAAAAACCCGCCTGCGGGGAGCCTTTTTGGTGGAATAGCCGCTTAAGCAACCTCTTGAGAACAGCTGGGTGGTTTCTGTAGTTCACACTATGATCTGCAATATCTAGAGTTGTGGGATCATTATACTGTCTCTACAAAGAGCTCATTCTAACACACATCACTTAAGATTTACATATGCTTGATATATATTCTCCTGATTATACCTGTATCATCATTCAGATTTTACTTCCTTATTCCTTCCACATTGTTCCCAAACCTTAATACAGTACATTATCTTCATGAAAAAGATTTGTCATGCTCACTATTAAAAGGAAATTAAGGAATAGCATTGGTCCATAGTTATACTCTGAATCCATGATTCATGAACATTGAAACATCCTATTGGAAAGGTTCCACCCTGTAATTATTTTCAAGGACAGATCCTTTATGTAAGACAAATTCTTTAAGTAAGTTGACATAAGATTTATTGCAGTCTTTTCAGCAAAGTGTCATATACAGAGGGTGTATTTATTCATTTGCAGACTGCTGTCGCCAGTGATATGGGCAGTCATCTTTATTCGGCAAGCGAATGATCGGCTGAGTCACACAGAGACATTGCCAGATGAGGTGCAAACTGGTTACACACTCACCCCAGGTAAACTGGGAGCTGAAGTGAGGGGCATCCAGCTTCATGGCTACATTCCGCCACACCTCATTGAAAAGATCAAGAGCGATGTCGCCGAACACCAGTAAGTATAAGGGCTTCCCATCAGAAAGCTTTGTCAAATATTAAGTAGGGGGACCTACCATGTACCACCTGGTGTCCTGGGCACTATTCTAATACTAGTTAAAACATACATCGAATTGACCGTTTACACACGCATAGCCCATGTCGCCCACTGCGGACATCGGTGAGTGAAATTATCGATTGTTATCGATTTTGCATATCAAGTATTTAAAATGTATTACATGAATGCTCCATGTTATTTACCTTATCACACATTCTTACTCCTTATGGGAAGTTTGTAACATGGCTCGGATCTTGTGAAGCGATATAGGAGTAACCCAACATGCAGGATTTTCTCACTGCACAGACACACCTGACAACAGATCAAGCATAATGGAGGAGCCCCGATCATTGCGCTCTAGATCAAAAACCTTATTTAAAAAACATCGACCGAAAAGTTAATTTCATAAGCAAGCCCCAAAATACAGGAAAACAGCCTTTAAAAGGGCAATCCGCACTCAACCATTGATACGGAAGACTTAGTATAGCAATTGACACAGAAACTCCCCTCCCCTCTTCTTGTCTGCAAAACTAGTAAAAGTGCTTGGTCACATCGCATAATCATATCACCTCATATTGTTCTACTCTATCCTGTAATGGTATAAGAAGGCAAAGCAGAAATGTACAAACAGCCTGGCTGATGAATGTGAGCCATAATGGGAGACCACCCCATGGGGTGAATTGTGTGCTTAATAAAAACAATTTAAAAAAAACCACTGGCAACTCATTAAGAAGGATAGATGACAACATCACTAGTAAATAATACTCTAGCTGCAGACTACACATCAACACCACATTACATGACTATAACTTCCTACATTACTCCATTATTCCATTCTATTTTATAAGTAAATTCAAACATATAAAAATTGTCTAATGAAATGGTGTTTTTTTGTGAATCATTATTCACTTTAATCCAATTGCATACAGAATGCTCATCTTCAAGGACCAGGGGGTGATTCCTGGTCAGCGGCACACAGAGATCGCGGAGTGGTTCGGGCCGCTGCTTGTCACCTTCAAACTACACCCTTCTCAGGAACACCCCAAGTTGTTCCGTGTCTCCAATGAACACTCTGTAGGAAATGGTGCAAGCCACAGGTTGAGCTGGCATATTGATGGTGGTCTTGCTAAAAAGGTGGCAAGTCACTCCCTCTTCCACATGATCAAGGTTTCCTCCAAGAGATCAGCCGACACATGTAAGTGTGATGTGAGGCTCCTGTTAAATGATGTGAAATATAGGCAAGGTGTTAGAGAGAGAGAGGGAGTGAAAGAGAGAGAGAGAGAGAGAGAGAGAGAGAGAGAGAGAGAGAGAGAGAGAGAGAGAGAGGGGGAGGGTGAAAAAGCGGGAGATAAAATGAGAGAGCAGGAGAATGAGAGGGAGGAAAAGAAAAGAAATCTAAACAGAGAGGAAGAGCGAGAAAAGTATGTGGAGAAACCATGACTCCAAGAAGAGGGACTGCTTTCTTTTTGTTGAACTCATAGCATACATATGAAGTCACATTAAGGCCTTGATCTCATTTAAGGCCTAAATTGCATATCTTCGAATTCATATTATCTATATTAGATATATCCTACTTGGATATATCTACACAAGTCGTCTACTGAATGGTAAAAGAATGTTAACCATAATATTCGAAATGTTATTTAATATTAGCAGTACGTAATGAAAAATTATATCAGAAATGAGACATTTATGATGGTATGTTCTATGAAACATTTATGATGCTATGTTCTTGTGGCTCTATGGTACTTTAAAGTCTCCAGCATACACCATGTGTCAAATGAACATTTTATTTTAAGATATGTTCCTGTATTTGTAAATATACAACGATGCAAGTATTCAGGTACATAATTGATATCTGAAATTTCAAGGATTTGATTTATGATGATTTTAAGTGTCACAATATCTGCTAACTGCAACATTCGGGCTATACCCAGCTATATTATGACAAAACATTGGCTGTAATGCGATTTATACCCAGGCTGCAACTCTGAAATATCTTCGGAAGTGTGTTGACTTATTTACAACAGTCCCCGCTTTTATTGCTGTGGTCTTTCTGTGCAGGGTTTACTTCACTCTACAGTGCAGTAGAAGACCTCCCCCCTTATGTATGTGATTTCTGGGAGAGACTGTTCATTGCGTCTCGTCCATCAGCTGCAGTAACAGAGGTGATAAAACCCCTCATTTACAGCCACCCGACTACCAACCGGCGGGTATGTATTGCCAACTAATTGATTATACATCTTATCATTATCAATTCATATAAAACAATATCCTAAATGAGAATAACTAAGAAGGAACTGCATTGATATCTGTAGCTGCTGAAAGACATGCCATAAATTTTGGTTGCGGAGTACTGTCAGTGGTATTATATAGCAAACCAAAACAAATTGCATAATTTCAGTAGCTTTGGATGAAGTGTGGTTCAGATTTTCTCTCATCCCTATCACTGACTAATTGGCTAATGTTTGTGACATCATCACCCATTGAGTTAGTTTAAAAAAATAATACTCCATGGGCATTGGGTACGCATTGGGTACGCGTTCGCTATATCAAGTTCGCTGTATCTTTGGGAAAAATACTAGGGGCGACATAAATAAATATTTTTGGCCTTAATAAGCCTGTTTTATATCAAGACCTAGAATGTTCAGAATTAAATGAAAATACACCAGTAGTATATAAGTATTGGCATAAGGTACTCTCATCCTGCATGGAACTAAATCTCTCCATTATTTATTAATAGGGCATTTAAGCTGCAGGCAACTTTAGTAAGCAATCACTATAGCTTGTAAATTCTAATAATTCCAGACTCTAACTGTGTACACTGGTGGAACTAAGCAATACGTCCTTGACCATGGTAGCCCACTTCGACAACGCACCCCATGGAAAAATACAGTGGCTATTTTCAAAGAGGTTGAACGCCACCTTGAGAGAGATCACGGAAAACATATATATAAACATAAGGTATGCATAAAGTTAATGATTTAATACAGAGTAGCTGAAATAAAGATCGAGTCCATAAATTCAATCATCTATATTAAAATGCTAAGAGGACTATTGTATTTATTTCTAAAACCATTATTTCAATATATTTCCTATACAAATCAAGCAAATGTGAATTGGTATATTTCAATTAGTGGGATAGGTCAAACTAGACAACACATTATATTTCACTCATCTGGTATTAGAATAAACAAAGAACCAGAACCCCTGGAAAGGTTAATAATGCTAATAATGTACCGTGGCACCCGGGGCGAAGATATACCCACGCCACTGTTTCCATGTGTCGAATGGGTAACCGGAATTCCACCTCTCCTGTATCGTGCAAACAAGGCTAGCCACGAGTTCTTCCCATAGGCGCAACACTGAACGGCCGTGAGTAAGCTTTCCAGGGGTTCTGGTTCTTTGGAATAAACCACACGGAACCGGTTTGAATTAATAATTATCAGTATTTGAAAATCAACAGGTGGCTCTATTGTGTAGGGTAGGATAAGCCTTTCAGGGTAACATCAGCATGAACAATGGACCCACTGAAAGCAGCAGTATTCTCCCCAATAGGGGATGTTGAGATACATGTATCTATAAAGACAGTTATACACAAAAATACTTTGCACTGTGCAAAAGATAATTGGTCTGCAGGCAGACCTCACACTCTCTAGTGGTATTCTGTATTCCAGTCCAAATAAAGCCACTAGGGCGCCTTAGTATTTCCACTAGGTGGCATCATTAGAGGAATCTAATGTACGTGTTTAGCACGGGAGGCAGGCCAGTGGATTCTCAAGGCTCTAAGCCTAATTCGTTAAGAATCTTTCTCTTATAGAGCGTAGTGAGAACCTTGTACAGAATACCACTTAGAGAGTGTGCGATCTTATGAGAGGGGTGCTACAGGCGCCTCCTTTTTCAAAAACGTTTTCTGACATCAGCCAATCATATATATATAGGACATTGATCAGATGAAAGTTGAACATAAACATGTATACGTGACATATGTATCCAGCTTTGAAAAATGTTCTCGAACTTTTGGTACCCAGGCCTTTTGGTCTGTTTTAGTGTCATCTTATAGAAAACCATCATTCAAATTGGAAATCCTGGATCAACACCATGTTTTGTCCATTAGTTGGAAAATAGAATGTTCACTCGGTATAAAATAGAGTAATTCAGAAATGAAGATCACAAACAAACAAAAATAGAGTAATTATGACCATGTATTCCATTTATACAAAAGAATCCCAAAACATTACAAAATGTTCATATACAATAGAACACCTGAGCAGTATATTTTATCAGTTAAAAAACATTCAACAGATAGTGATAAGGTATTCCTGGTAATAAAGAGTGGTAAGGTATACTGAACAACAAAGGGTAATAATAAACTAGTTACAGGTATTCTGGTAATAATGATTTATGAGGTATTCATTTCATATGGTACTGATATCAGTGGAAGGCGTAAATGAGGGTTAACTCTTGACATATGCGTTCTGATATTCTATTTCAGTGGGAACCAGGGGATTTCATCATTGCCGACAACCAGGCAGTAGCACATAAGGCTCCCAGTGCGACTGTATCCCCGGTAACAAAAGTGGGCATCCGGCTGCTGCATCGAGCCTCCTCAATGAGCCTGACTGAGTCCACAAAGACCTATGACGCCAACACAGCCTGCTACCCTGTATTGCAGGGTCCACTGGAGGAGGGCTCCCATGAAGATAACGATATCAATGCGGGTCAGCTCAGAGAGGAGTGTTGTCAAGATGAGGAGGAGGAGGAGGAGGAGGAGGAGGAGTAGGCGGAGGAGAGGAGCTGAAGAGGATGGATGGGAGAAAGGGTAGGGGAAAAGGGTAGGAAGTGTAGCTGTAGAGGGGTAGGGGGAAGAGGGGAAGAAAGTAAAGGAGGGGTAGAAGGAAGAACAGAAGGAGAGAGGAGTGTAGAGCAAGAGGGGAGGAGGAGTAGGGATATGAGGGGAGAAGAAGAGGAGGAAATATAGGAGTGAGGAGGAAGAGGGGAGGGATAGGAGGAGGTGAGGAGAGAAAAAGGAGACAGAAGATGAGCATCGTAAAAGTAATAGGAAGGGTGAGGAGGAGGAGGAGGAGGAGGAGGAGGAGGAGGAGGAGGAGGAGGAGGGGCGGGAGGGGGTAGGATGCAAAATTTCAGAAAAAGATAATTTGACCCTACACGTCCCCCCACCCCTTCCAGCAGGGAATATTGTGGTCACTGTGGTAGTTGTTCGACCAGCGTTACGAGAGGATATAGTCTCAAACCATGCCCGCTGATTAGCTAACGTGTGTGATGTCATTAGACATAGAGTATTTTCCAGACTACCTTCCCGCCCATGGAAAACGAGTCCCCAATCTTAGGTCTATGGGGAATAATACCAGTGTGAGATAATTATACTAAAACATTTCTTTTATTTTATTTACCAAAAAGTATCTCTCACCGATGCGAGTTTTTCAGAAACTTATGTGACTAAGATGAGTATTGTTACTATTCTGATTATGCTAGCAATATTTGTTACTGAAATGATATTTTTACCGCTATGTTTATGTTGACAATACTAGTTACTAAAGATTGACTACAGGTATATCGGAGGTGTATTCCTATAAGTATGGCTGAATGACTGCTGGGAATTCTAGTTTTACAATTATGAAAGTCAAAACTTGGTTATTGCACGGACATCTAAGTCCGTGGTCGTTGAAAGAGTATTTCTTCAATGACCTATTTGTGTACAAGGGGCACACTATCTGGTGAAATGAGGAAGAAACGCTATATTTTGGGGCAATATGTACTCTGTGAATAACATTAAGCGTATTGATCTCTAACCAAGGTGTAGTATGAAGAAACGTTCTTCCTGTAGGTGAATTGATGTACGTTCATGGAACCGAGAATAGCATCAATTCGCCCACAGTAAATACATTTCCTTAATACTATGCCTTAAAATTATCATAAAAAAATGCCATTTATAATTGTAATGTACATGTATGCGACCTGAAATAAGGAATAATTTGTAATATATATTAGGTTGCAAATAAAAGTATACTTTCCTAACTGATACCTCAAATAATATAAAGAGTTTTTCGCATACTTAACATATTTAAGAAGACTACAAGATAACCTTTAAATAATTCGACCTAAATAAAGACCTTCTTCTGCAATCTATAGAAAACCTTTTACTAAAGTCAGGTTGCTATTCGCTGGAAGTATAATCGAGGCCTTTTAATTGTTGGGAAAGTTTTTTTATCTTCTACATTTAAATAAATGTTGATTCAGCTGAGTATTAATCGAATGCGACAAAATAAAGAAAATTACATAACTATGCAACAATTCTTGTTGTCAAATAAAAAAGAGCGAAAGAATTTACTTAAACTATGATGCGAAAAGATTGTAGAATGACAAAAAAACATATATACTATGGATAAAAGGCATTTTTATTCTTGTTAATTTTGTACCTTGATTTTAAGGGGAAATTTCGTTCCGTTCCCTCTAGAATGAAAACTAGGAAAAGCTTGTCATAGATGCACAATTCACAGTAACGTACTTTACATAATATCATGATCGATTTACCAAATTGGTCAATATTGTTATACAATGGGCAGTTTGCAATCTATAATTGGTCAACAAATGTACAGCCTATGACTAATAAATGATAGGCCATTTTCCATTTATTGATATTTCACATTAAATCAGTCTCCATATTAAACAACCTTCGTTTATGTAGAGGTGCCAACTTTCTATTCCACAAGACATTAGTCTGTTTCAACAACACGAATATAAAGTCATCTTGTTTTTTTAAAATCATATTTAAGGGTTACACTTATTCTGTAACTTCATTACAGGCACACAAAAATAAGAAATTATAGCCTGAGCCATCAATGTGACATCTGTTCTCAATACCTTTATGCTCCAGTGTTGCACAATATACAAAGTAAAATCGCAAAGTTGATATTAATCGAAAGCATTTAAGGGTGTATTGTACAAATAGGCCAGACTTCAACTTAACCAGGCTTCTTCCAAACATGCTTACATAGAGGCCCATTCGACGACGCCGGCGGGCAGCAGGCAAAGGATATTTTATCAGCTTTTAGCAGGTTTTGGCTGCACAACAGTCGTACAGCCACCGGCAGTGAGCAAATGGACTGCTCCACCACACAGGTTGTATTCATATCCACCTGAAGGCGTTTTCCTTTAATACAATATAGCATAACATCGCAACCTCGTTATGTTAGAGATCATTATATTGACGATACTTAGTCGCGATAGAATGGTGGTAAAGGCTTTACCATGTATTGTATGTCTTGTATACAACACATCGTATACCTGTAATGTCACAGAGTGAGCCCAGGACTGTATACATACTTCTGCCCTTTTCACATAGTCATGAATCCTTACTTCTTCCAACATCCTTTGTTCACAACTCTAGTTGGTAAAAGCAAAGTCACAACTCGCTTTTAAGAGGACAATCAGTATATTGCTTATCCTGTGAACTATCAAATGTATAGAATGAAGGTAAATATACATTCTCTTCTACAATGTGTGTAAATTTTCATCATAAAACTAAAAGTTATTTTTAGATACAATCCAATATCATGTCTATCATATGGTCAAAATGTAAGACAATTGACTTCCAACCTCCGTAAGCTTCGAAAGGATAAGTTTACATCGTTATAATAAAGAACTAATCCTAATGCTACGTTTACACCATCACCCAAGCAATCCCGTCTAGTCTAGATTTTATCCTACCCCATTTCCTAATTTTGTTAGTATTAGAAAGTAGTGCCCCATGTTAAGCCTACGGCGTTATTATTAAGGGTATGATAAGGTAACGTGCTTGCTGTGGCTGCTGGGGTGATTGAGTAAAGGTAGCATTACATCTTGGTGCATTTCACTTCACTTATCTGAACAGGTCATGTCAACCAGAGTAAGTCTTAATATTTGATGCAAGTGGTTCCCTCAATACTCAATAGAATACGAGACACCACGCCAGGTGCTACAGACATTACGCCACAAAAGTGGACGCTACATCATGGTTTCCCGTTTCCCGTATAGGTTGCAGTGGCAACCTAGTGCACTGTGCTATGGATTTTCGGGGGTTTGCCATCGGGAAAAGTGGGACAGATTATGAAAAGGTGTGATTATTATCTTCCCGAATAGCCCTGAAGAGGATCCCTACAACCGACAACATATTTCTGTTCATACCACTCAGAAGTAATTACCGTTACTTGGGTAATATTTACACTCTCAATGACGTTCCAACATCGGAAGTATGGTTATTTTCTTTTTGCATTGTAAACACGATTGACTAATGACTGTGTCTTTACAGGATGTATATTCACAGCAATAAGAAAGAAAATATGAAAGACTTGGAACCATCCTGTAACCTATGCGCCATATACATGGCAACCGTTTTCACTGTTAACAAAACATCTATAACTAAATAGAATAACATTGCTCGCATATTAGGCCTTGGGATACATGTACAAACTTTAAAGCACCACATTTCCATCGTAAAAGGCATAATTGATCAACAAGTAATCTAGGTTTGATAACAATATCATGTTTTCTGCAGGTTGTTTTTTTTCAACTTCGAGGTTGCGTCAGCAACAGAGGAGGACTTTCTTGCCTTGCATGACAAAAAAAAACCCAGAATGGTTGACGTGTTTATTTTCCCAATGAAAGGTAATCATTCGAGTTTAATTAGTTGGCTTTGTTTAAGACCTTATCACTAGGCCTGTAGGAATGTGCACCGAATCCCGGTGCGGGGATACGGTAATATATAAGCATTCCGGACACAAATGTCAGGATTGAATTTAAGAAAAGAGGTGCAGGAGAATTATAGGGTTAAGTTTAAAATGCAGTTTTCGGAAAGTCTCACATGATTGACCACTGTCCTAGGGGCGTTTAATATAAGAAAAGTATGTCCTAGGACTATAACAGTCCTAGGACCATCATAGGAGAGCAAGTAGGACGGATACTTGAAATGCCCTTCCAAGCTATATAATGAAACCCATTATCCTATCTCGATCCTGAAAACCTTTGGAAGAACATATTGTCCTTTCTGATGCTGGTAACTATCCACTATATAATCATGTACATGCGTGAATTGTATCCTTCACAATTTCGAAAAAAATATACGTAAGTGAGACATCTATACACCATCAAATGATACGAACATTTTTTTAGAAAGAAGAAACGCAACAAAATTGGGCTTGTTTTGGGGTTTAATCCCAGGACCTTCTGATTACCACTGTTTTAACTAGGCAACCCCGCCATCACCAAGGACAGACACATGGAATAACCTATGACGACATATCTTGCACCATGAACTGTCCTAATGAAGGATTTGGGTCAGCATGGGGACAATGAAATAGGAGCAACTGTCATCTAACTCCTGAATTGGTCGAGCGACCCTATATTGTAATTGAAACTATTGAAAAATAAGTGTAATAACTATAGAAAAGGGTCGAACGACTTAAACCGGTATACTATAGAAAGATGAAATAAATTATGAACTTGTAAAAAGGAAAATGGAGGTTCCAAAGAAAACCTG
This sequence comes from Alentia gelatinosa, assembly GCA_950022655.1. Lineage (NCBI taxonomy): Eukaryota > Metazoa > Annelida > Polychaeta > Phyllodocida > Polynoidae > Alentia > Alentia gelatinosa. The sequence goes on along the minus strand of OX465579.1, from coordinate 77,482,875 downwards.
GATGAAAATTGTGTCGATATGTTATGAAATTGTAACACTGTGTAAGCTAATACATAATATTTATGTGACATGTATCCATCTGTAACATAGTCGTGCGACTGTTACTTTGTAAAACACCTTACGGTGAAAGAAATAGTCGATAAATAATTTCTTCTTTTTTTTAATTTAAAAAAAATCAGAAAATCTAACGTGATTACTATCCTATCCTTGTCATTATCTTCCCACTAACTCTCCTATCATTGTCCTTACCCTTCTCAATCTTCCCAGATATTAAACTGCCCCTCGTTCTGTTAACGAGTAAATATAAGAACATGGACTTGTATAAAGGTCCGTGATAGGAATAATCATAATTGTCAGTCTACTCATGGAATGCTATTCAGTTTATGTTCCATTGGGGACCCCGCTTAATACAAAATCCGTTCCTATGATGTCATGTGTAGGTATATCCCGAAGTTTTTGAATCAGGGATTTCCTGTTTCTTGGAGCAGTGGCGAAGTAGTGCTTCTGCAGTTCGGAGTAGCGCTCTTTGACGGGGATGACGTCACGGTAAGTCCAGTCTTGCCAGTTGCCGTTGAACCTGTTGAGGAGGTCAATCCGCGCGGTGTCATCTGGGAGCACGTCTGGCGGCGCCACCTGTTGGAGATCCGGGCATTCAAACCCGGGGATGATGAAAACTCCGCGAAGTGCGAACCAGCCGCCGTATTCCGGATGGACGCTCACACCGAATATTTTCTTTAAATAAATATAGTAACGAGAGACATAATCATACAAGTTGATGCTATTTACATTAAATTGTATAAGTCTTCCTTGCAAAAATACACGATTGGTTTATTAAGGAGAACTGGATCTCTGCAAGTACATGTAATCATGGACATAAAACACTAGAGATCTGAGATACACTGTCCATGATGTACTGAACCCCGGGATCTGCACTTCTGAGTCTGATATCCAAAAACTAGACACACCAAAATTGTAGTAATGTCTCTCCTAGCATTGACTCTTGGTAGTGTACCCCTCTTTAACATTACATATATGAGTACAAGACAAACTTTCTACAATACAGGTGTTGCCATTCAACGCCACGTAACGGTGCGTCGGTTAGTTAGGGCGTCGCTCGGACAGACATGGCTGAGTCGATATATCTATAGAGATATATAGCAATCACACCCATGGGCGTGATGGCAGGAGTGTTGTTTTAGGACAATTTAACTACCTGGAACAAACTAGTGTGTTGTATAAACGAGTCTGGGCTGTCTAAACTTCATAGTTGATAATTATCTTGATTTTAACTTGGAAAAAGATAATCATATTATTGCCAGGCCTGCCAATGTATTATTGTGTATCCAGTCTTGGTGTTCCTGTGTTATCTAAGCTATATCTAAAGTATCATTGAGGTGATATACATGTATGATACATCAAATTGGACCTGGGATACCATAGAATACAATGCAATCGCTGCACGTTCTCTGAAAATAATATACACTGGCTTTATAGACGTATTACGCTGATACACTCTGTCATTCAATGCTAACGAATACGTTGCCAGGTGAATGTTTGGCTTCAGCCCTGGGGTAATTAAGCAGATCAGGTGCGACACCGGCCAGCGGAAAAAGGCCTATCGCTCTATCCATGTTATATGGAAAAAAAATGTTAAGTACATGCTCAAAACAACGATATTGTTGATAAAATGATCAATGATAAAACCCAAAGCCTCTGTGGAATATATGACTGTGCCGTCCTTTTTTTACAACCCCTGGTCCCTTTAAGAAACTTATAATTCATGATATGGCTCAATCTTTTTTATCAAGAGACAGTAATATACAAAGAACCAATAAAGTTTTCACTAACTGTACGTCATAAAATTATTTTATATAAAGAAAAGTTTCAATTAAAATCAGCTTGAATGACTCTTTCCACAATTATAGATGGGTACTGAGCAAACTTCCTGAAACTGCTCTGTCCACTATATATACTTTGAAATAATCAAGTTCAAGACATCGATATTCTTGATCAAAACACAATTTCCAAGTCAAGAAACCAAAATTTAATAATAAGTGCCCGGTCCCTTTTACAGCCCCTTTATCACGTGGTAGAGTTATAATACGGCTCACCTGTTCCGGTCTCCAGGGATCCTTCGTGACATCAGAACGCTGGTAATAGCGCGCGGCGCCGGACACGTGACCCGCCGTCTGCACGAGAACGCGTGGACGCCGCGTGTGCGTCAGCTCAAAGTCATGCAGCGCCACCACCGGCCGCTCCGCGAAACGCTGTAACGTAATGTCAGATACCCGTTACAACTAGTAACAAATGATATGCTCATCACTGACTTATTTTTGAATAATTACAATGAAAAGGTTTGAGTTTTATTCCGTATCTGGGTCATTTTCTGTAGCGCCAACTTGCCGTTTCTACTCCTGCTTTTGAATTTCAGGATTGATGCAGTATGAAGATATATATGTGGGTTGTTTTCTTAAAATCTTTCGTTGTGGATGTCTATGAATAACAGTCCATTGAATGTTAGAATTAAACTCAACCTTATATCTTCAGTTCATTTTGGACACGAAAAATCCATATATATATATATATATATATATATATATATATATATATATATATATATATATATATATATATATATATATATATATATATATATATATATATACATGTATAATGAATTTATATTTAAGTTCATCATCTAGGCATACACAGAATCAGGTCAATGCCTAAGTACCATGATTATTCCTTGCAACGCCGAATAAAGCAAATAGATGAATTATTTCCGGGACTCGCCTTTTTCACCTGCGTGAAGTAGTGAGCCACGCACTCGTCAATAGGATCGCGGACCATCTCCCGCTCGGCACTCCTGATGAAAGGCAGGAATCCCTTCTCAAACAGGGACGGGACACTGATCACCACGAAGGCCACCGTATCGGGCGGGTACTCGAATTTAAAGGGCGCAGAGACCTGGTCATTGTACCAGCCGATCTGAAAATCAATGATGTATTTACCGTTAAATGACCACCATCTCAGGCGGGTAGTCGACTTCAGAGTGTGCCATGACGTGGTCATTGTACCAGCCAATCTGAAAACTAATGATGTATTTACCATTAAATGACCACCATGTCAGGTGGGTAGTCAAGTTTGGAGTGTGCCATGGCCTAGTCACTGTACCAGCCAAACTGAAAATTAATGATGTATTTACCATTAAATGAAGATCAAATTGTACATAGCAGAGTTCATATCCGTGCCATTATTTTTTTCACTGTCAACAGTTTGATTCATATTGTAAAATCCACACTGTATAAAACGGCCTGAGTTGATAAAATCTAATTGAAAAAAAATCACTTGTCAATTTCCAATTGATAATTTTTTTCAGCCAAGGAAAAATTGGAATTTTTCTTGGCTGAAAAATAGAATGTTATAGCTCAAAGTTGCAACGCACACAGCTCTAAGCCCTGGTTATAAGCAACATTTTATCTTATATAGATGTACATAGAGTTGTTTTTTTTCTATTTATCTCCCAACAAAGATTACAAAATCAAATGAACAAAAATGAAATTAACTTATCATTAGCGTGTTCATGATAAAAATGCCACACACTTGTCCTCAAGATTAAGAGATTTTACCGTCACTGTCAACACAAATAAAGGAATGTCAGTTCGGGGGAAAAGATGAAATATTTTTCATATAGAATTTACTGCCTCAGAAAGAATGGGAAAACATCAATGTTAGCCAGGGAATGGGCTGAGGTGTATGGGTAGGTTTGAACCACTATTTATTGGTGTGAATGAGGGGTTTGAAAGTGTTCCACCAACTAGGCCTTGAACAGGTAGGCATGCCAGCTGGCCCAGATGGCGCCAGGCAACCAGCCCCTGGAAATGAATGAATTGTCAGAGCTCCTCCACCGACAGCGGACAACCATAGGGCCCGCAGGCACCCAGTAATCGCTTCAACTGAGCTGGGCAGTTGACCGGTGCCAGCGGGGGCGGTTGTACCGCCCCGCCACCTGGTGGACGTTGGCCGTCAACTTGTTTCCCATCCATACAATAGGGGGCACATCGAACGCAGTTTCGTACACTACACGTCTCCAGTTTCGCAAAAGATGAAAATGAAGGTAAACAAAGATCAGAGTTGATGTTATGAATGTGTATAGCACATGCTAGTGCTGAGATCCTGCTGAAACCACCAATATTCTCTGAACTTTCAGTCTCCACTCATCGGTTTGTGACTCGCAGCATCAGCCGAAGTCCTTGACCATTTAACGTAAAAATGGAACATTCCTTTTATCATTTATGGCCCGCCCCTAGTACTAGGCCCTTTAATTTAGTCAGTGCCTGATATTTGACAGATCAGTACGGTATATACCGTAATTAAATAGCTCGCTTCAAGTTCAAGGCAGAAGGTGTTGGCAGTTTCTATTTGGCAGATATGGTCGACTTTGTTGGCACGATTATGCTTCATGCAATAGGAATTAAACAGCTACAGCAGCAGCAGAGAGACTGGTATCAGACGATTTGCACTGGCATCCCATTCGCACCCAACGTTTCGCACTATAAACAAGCCGATTAGCATGGGAAATCAAAACAATAACAAACCACGATGTTTCACACTTCGCAATTAAATTATATGTTCCCTTTCGTGAATCACAATATAAACTGTCGGACTGTTTCCCACACATATATTTAGTTAATTTCCAGTCCTTTTGAGTTTCTACATCCAGTATAAGAGTATTCACAGAAATCGGACGACTCGGGAATCCCTGCGATGACGTCATCGCGCCCGAGGCTGAATAAGCCTCAGGGGGAATCCCCTGTATTTCCGCTAACGCTCAAACGGCCGCCAGCGCTCGTACAACAATCATCCCCATTCTGTTTTTAAAAGGCCAGGGGCCAAGCTTCAGGTCTTCGAGGCGCCGGGCTTGAAGCCCAGCTTGACATCCTAACTTTTGAGCCCGGACATTAAGCCCAGGTCTGACTAACACAACTACATGGTCTACGGGCTGGACACTGAGCCAAGACTACCGACTACATGGCCCGACTTGAGGGCCTAGTGCTGAGGGCTGAAGAACACCTCAGCATTCCTCGCAACCAACCTGAGGACAATGCTATTAGGCAAGTTCCTTACCCCCCCTATGTGCCAGGCTAGCTCCAAGATGGATTCTGGACAGAGCTGGCGATGACACAATCCAGGGAGGCAGGGGTGTAGACTGTCTGTTTCCAGAAGCAGCCTGTCGAAGCACAGATTCTGCATTACCTCCTCGAGCTCTGTATGGTGATTGGGGCACAACAGCAAAGTAGAGACACTGAAGGATACCAAGACATTATCCTTCACAGTTTGCACCATGTGGGATTCTGTCTGGGTTTCATGGTTCTTAGTCGGCCCTTCGTCATGGTGGGTTCTGGGGGGCGACCCTTGTCAGCCAGGAATGGAGTCGGGTCGGTTGGTCCATTCCTGGCTATTTTTTTGCTGGTTGTTGTTCTCTTTGCTTTATGCATTCTCTTGAGGCTCCAGGGATGTGTCCTGGGCTTCTTCCAGGGTTTGGGACTGGATAGGGGCTAGGAGCCCTAGACAGTTGCTGGGGTTGCAGGTGCTCAACAAGTACACTAAGAACAAGCTTCTTCATCTCATCCTCCAGTTCCCCCAACTTGTCCTCTGCTCGAAGCACTGCAGAGGGTGCTGCCAGCTGTGCTTTGTCACATGTGGCAGAGGAGACATTTCTCATTTTGTCTCCTAAAATGAAGCAAGAGTTGTGGATAGAGTGCCTTACACTCTTCAGCACTTCTCGCATGGATTTGAGGTTCTTCTCCCCCTGTAGTAAGTGCAGCCCTCTGGTTGGAGCAGCCATGCAGGAATGCATCCATTGCCGCCCTCTCAATGGTGCGCTCTGAATCTCCCCTGAAACCTTCGCGTGCCATGTCCATGCACCTCTTCATGAAGGCATCCAGAACTTCTTCTGGTTCCTGGCGCAGACTTTGAAGCTCCCTCCGTGCTGTTGCCGGCTGCTTCCTCGTACCGAACCGCTCCTTCAAGGACTTGACTACCCTTTTGTAGTCACGCCTGGTCTTCTTTGGCAGGGAACAAAAGTGAATCAGGGTGTCATCCCTGAGGTGCTGTACTAGGCCGTCCAGTTTTTCTTCTTGACTCGAGCCGCACCTCCGAGCTGTTCGTGTGAACTGCTCCTTGTAGATCCCCCACTTCAGACAGCCGTCATAAGTTAGGATCTTTCCTTGTTGAGGCTTGTTATCCCTGCCATCTCTTGGGCGGTGGACTGGATAATCCTCATCACTGCTGGTGGATGTTGTAGAACTGTCATCCGAATTCAAGTATTCAGATGCATCCAGTCTGTCAGGCCTCTGGCTCCTCACCGATTCCTAATGGGCATCAGTGTGATGGGGAGATGGTTGGAGCTGTTTTCACCTGTCTGGCTGGCTCCGGCCCTTTAGGCCGGGCGGCCATGAGGTCATCAACGCTTGCTATATTTATGCAAATCGCCCTGGGCCCCGTCATTTTGTTGGCTTACTGTTGAGCACCCAAAAGCAGAAAAAAGAGGTTGGGGTATCTCAGTATGAAACCGAGAAGGTAGGTAATAAGGGCCCATTGGCTAACAATATTGCATCAAGTTATGCCAGATATTAAAATATTGGCTCACAATATTGTACCAAGATATGCCAGATATTAAAATATTGGCCCAGAGTATCTTGGGATCATGCACAAAATAACTTGTTACAGAAATATAGTAACAGTTCTCCAAAATAGTATCTGCCAGATATTAATTTATATTGGCCAGTTATGAACTAGATCTAGATACAGAAATGGTGGGGTCCAGCTGCCATACAAAATATGCTTCTAGAGGAAAATAATATATATCAAGATGATATCCCTGTGTAAAGGTGCTGTGCCAGATATATAAATATATATTGGCCTATGCAGAACAATCTGCAGTCAAAGCAGAAACAGTGGAAGTTGCTGTAGGTAGATGTTTTGCCAGATATATAAATATATTGGCCTATACAGTATATCTTGTAGTCAAAGCAGAAACAGTGGAAGTTGCTATGGGTAAGTATTTTGCCAGATATATAAATATATTGGCCTATACAGTATGCCTTGCAGTCAAAGCAGAAACAGTGAAAATTCTATTAGGTAGGTGTTTTGCCAGATATAAGAATATATTGGCCTAGACAGAACACAATGTGAACTGCTCCTTGTAGATCCCCCACTTCAGACAGCCGTCATAAGTTAGGATCTTTCCTTGTTGAGGCTTGTTATCCCTGCCATCTCTTGGGCGGTGGACTGGATAATCCTCATCACTGCTGGTGGATGTTGTAGAACTGTCATCCGAATTCAAGTATTCAGATGCATCCAGTCTGTCTTCCACCTGTCTGTCATTATCAAGGGATGCTCTAACACTTAGTGCAGTAAAACTGCAGCTCAGGGGCCTCTAGCTTATAAGCCTTTCCGGGCCCGATACCCGACGATCTTTTGCTGTTTTCGAACCAAATGGTTGATTTTAACGCAATAAAAAGGCCAGAATCGTAATCAGCACATATAAATGTTCAAAATACAAGCTTATTTACCTAAGACTAACGGTTATTTTCGCAAGTCGTAATTGCAATATTTCGAAAACAGTGCCATGTCAGTGCACCATAAATCAACTAATATCAATGCGCGCCCGAACCCTAAACCTAACCCTAATCCTAAAGGTACCGTAGCATAAAATAGGGTTAGGGTAAGGATTTATATAGAACGTCCTGACCATGCTGTACAATTCACAGAACGAGATGGTAATTTACTGTTTGTACGGACCGAGGCATTTATGCCACGTTCTGTACAAAAGGTAAATTATCATCAAGTTCTGTTACTTGTACAAGCATGGTTGGACATAATATATTTACTATATACCGGAAATTTAAAAAAAATCAATTTAATTTTTCTTAACTACCAAAATTTTAATAAATGTGTTTGGCTAGGTGGTCCGTATTTTAGTGTACTGACCAGTGGTCCGTATAGTATTTTTACATCATACGAGTTCCGTACAAACCGTAAATTATCATCGAGTTCTGTGACTTGTACAAGCATGGTTGGACGTTATATATTTACTATATACCCAAATTTTTTTTTTAAATCATTAATTTAATTTTTAACAACTGATATGCTAATAAATGTGTATGGCAAGGTGGTCTGTATTTTAGTGTACGGACCAGCGGTCCGTACAGTATTTTTATGTTATATGCCAAAACGGTGCGTATTTACAGTATATACGGCATGGGTATATAGTAAATAGTAATACCCCTAACCCTAAAGTAGGGTTAGGTTTAGGGTTAGCCTTAAAGGCTGTATTCCACCAAACAACCGCTTTTTCAACGTCAACAGACGTTCCAGCCGACCTTTCAGCTGACATTGGTTGAAACATCTGGAAAAAATGGCCTCAAAATGCGCCACAGCTCTACGGAACCCCCAACAGACGCTCATGTGGTTGCCATACGACCGTCTGGTGGGTTCAAAGTTCCAGCAGATCCTAGCCGACGCCCCTGCCATGGCTCCGACTGGTGGACGTTGGCCGCATTTAACGCATTAATTGAATTCTCCGATAGGCGGCGCGGCGTGCAATGATACACTGCGACACTCCGAACCTGCGAATCGAGCGGAGCAGTGTACTGGCGTGTCGGGATTTGTACGGGAACGGTCAGAAAATGTCAAATAACCGCGGAATTACACATTTAATCGAACAATGAAGGTAAATAAAGATAAGGATTGATGTTATGAATGTGTATGGCACGCTATGGTGCTAGAATTCTGCCGAAAATATTGAAAGTGTCAGAATTTTCAATGTCCGTTCGCGGCTTCGGGTATCGCTGGTATCGCTCACACTACGTTCCCTCGCCGCAACTCCCGGCAGAGCCCGCGGGCGGGTGTCGTACCTCTTCAAATGCATCGGCGAGATGCCCAATTCCAGCTGATAAAAATCTAATGAATCAGTTTTTCGCCAGATGGGCAAATTCCGTCTCCCGGAGAGTTATTGGAGTATCGGTTGGGATATCTCCTGAAAAAATCTGGTTGGTTGAAGCGCATTTCAACTGGCTCTCCTGCCAGACGCTCAGCAACCGTGAAGCGACACTCCAACGACCCCCAATATCCTCCAACAGACGTCAAAACTTAGAGCAGACATCTGTTGAAACGTCTGGCAGGAGAGCAGACGTCTGCTGAAACGTCTGGTGTGTGCTTCCACCAACCCGACAGATGATTAAAATAGAGCAGATCTGCCAGCAACCACCATACAGGCGGTGTACCACGTTTTTGTCTTGTTGCTGGAATACAGGCTTAATCCTAACCCTAACGAAGAACTTTATTCTCAGGTCGGGGATGAATATCGGGGCCGCAAAGTGACATTTCCTATGCTTACACGCTAGAGACCCCGGATCTGCAATTTTACCCTTAGTGCGAATTGTACAGTGCGAATCATCCGAGTAGCAGTGCGAATGGTCTTCCAGTGCGAATCCTCGTACATTCGTCTCCGTGTATACATACTTACTACTAGCCAGTGAACCCGGCCCTGTCCCTGTACAGGGCCGGGTTCTTACTATATCCTTCCCACGCTTTGTCATTCCAATGAATTTCCATACTGGCCACCATCTGACATGCATGAAAAAAGACTGAATCAATGAAAATAGACTAATTTGTGTTTGCCAACCTTCAAAATATGTGTCTGTTGCTTTATAACTGTGCATTTAAATTAGACTTTAGAGGTAGCTTTCCAATGGAGCTTGGCTGGTTCTCAAGTCCAGCCTTTTTGTTCAGCCTTCCTTGCTGGTTCCCTAACTTCAAAGTGCCTCGCCTATTTACACAGAACAGCTGTTCACCCCTGAATGGAGATCAGGGGTGAATACTTTACCTACGTGTATACAAAGATGTACCGGTACCCGTATTCTGCCTCTTGTTTTGATCTTGAGTCTTGCAAAGCGCCCCTGCCCTAGGCCCTGGGCTTGGTTTGACAGTGTCAAGTTGACATTTGGTGGCAGCAGTAAAACTAAACATCTTTAACATTCATTTCGTTTTGAGGGAATGTACACTATACGTTCATTGCATAATTACCTTGAAAGGATGACATTCAAATCCTACAGGCACCAGAACTTCACGAATTAATGAACTGAGTTCGGCAAACTCGTCCGCGGTCGCCATGCTGTTTACACGGGGATCCCCATGTAAAACTGATACTGCATCGCTCGAGTTAACCACCGCAGTAGAAACAGTAACATTCAAGCGATGCAGTGTTCGTACGACCCAGACAAAAATAGACGCGTATCGAAAACGAGGCGGGATTCCCCCACTCCTTGTTGATGTGAGCCTCACGCCTTCATTTTCAGAGCAGAACACATGAGACAAGTAAGGTGAGTAAGATTCCATGCATCAAAGTATATTTCTCATATTGCACACACTCTTGAATAACAAGCTTGAGAAGTTGAATTTCTATATTGGCTAAGATGTAGCGTCAGAGTATCATAGCGCTTGTTATGATAGGTGTTCCCAAACGAGTTTACAACGTCCCGATGAGTGGGCCCTAATGAGTAATGTCCCGACTTTCGGGTGGTGGGCCCTAACCTCTACAAGTACCGTTCCCAAAACTGGCCCCTCTGAATTGTTATCTATAATTATACTCTGGGAGGGGGGGGGGGGGGTAAAGAATCCACCCCTTAGCTGGTATGTTCCAAACCGTATGGCACAGTAAAGATAGGGAACCACTTCAACCAGTGAGACAAACTGAACAAAATGGCTGGACTAGACAATTAAGTAGTGAAGCTCCAGTAGAAATAAATAAGGTACCCTAGTATTGTCTACGGTCTAGCCAGTGTACGCGGTACCCAGCCCTGTTACACTTAAAGGGGTTATTCTACCAACCAGACACTAACCCCGGCTGGGGGCCAGGGACTTTCAGTAGTTGCTTGACAGACATCAATAGCGGCACTAACAGTGCAAGCAACAGCGGAAAAAGTCTAGCAAATATCAGGGGGTCAGAGGTGCCAATCTTCTTCATATTTGGTCATTTTGGAATGATTATAGGTTCTATGTATCCCCTACTCGTGTTGAAGTGTCATCACTTACTTCCTACGGGAAGTGTCATTGATTGCAGTCTTATGATCTGTCCGTATGCTGACGCCATCTAGACATGTCACAAAACTACTGAAACAGGTCCCTGGGTACGGGGGTCACTGGTAAATTTGGCGTGTCACTGGCAAAAACCTGCTTGGTGCAAGAGCACTGAATGCACCTGCAGCGGTGCTGGGCCACCAGCTGGTGGTGCTGGGTCCGCATTTCAGATAGAATATACTGCTGTCGGGAGGCTGGCGGTGGCCTGTGGAACACTGGACTCCCATAATGCCCATAATTTGGCATAAACCCTACGCCACTGAGCAGTTCGGCAAGCTGGCCTAAAATAGATGAGCGAGTATCCACGCCAAATCATAGTGTGCTGCCTGGAAAGGATTGCCGGCAAAAGTTGATGAAAAAGCTGATGAAATAGCTTTTGCTGGCTGGAATATATGGCTGGCCAGTAGGTTCGATGCAAGTATGGTATCCACATTGACTACTCCCCTCCTATACCTGAGGCTGAAGGGACCCAGTATATATGAATGGGTGCAATGTGCGTGGAGACTGAAAATTTAGACTGTTTTGATAGTTTGGGCAAAATTTTAGTGCAAGAGTGTGCTGTACACATTCATAACATCGATGTCTATCTTTATTTACCTTCAATATCATGTTAACCATAGTATACAGTGGAACATTGATGAGTGCCCATCATTAGTGTAAAAATACCAACATGGTAGCACAGTGCTTTGCTCAGTCCCAGAGTTTTGCACAGACTGACCTGTGGATGGGGAACTTGCTTAAAGCTCTGTTCCATCGCGCCTATTCATTGGAGATGGGGGAGCGATTCTTTGGTCTCCGGCCCTCCGTCGCCGATAGTGGAGCTGTAGTGGAGCTAGGCGGCACCCAAACTCCACATAATCGGCACCCGATCTCCACAGATTTTTGAATGGTTCTTGATACATTCTCTCACTGGTTGCCCTACCATCAGCGATTGAGAGCCGATTTCTCCAATCTTGACCAGGGAAGATTGGCTGGAGATGACATTAGAAAAATTAGATATGGATGGAAAATGGAAAAATGGAATTCATTGTACAATTTTAGAACCACAGTATCCTATAAACATTCCTAACATCAAGGCTTATCTTTATTTACCTTCATTTTCGAAAACACAAAACTTTTATTTTTTTTAAATCAAAAACGGTCAATTTTCCGAAAGCTCTGCAAATAATCGGCCAAATGGACCAATTCAGGTGAGAAAATAGAAAAGAAATCGGAGGAACTTTTTTACGGAAACGACCGAGATTGACCAGTTTGACCCATCCCCTAGCGACTGAATGGGTACTCCGTTGTTGCACATAATGCGGACAATGTCCACCAGAAGGCGTGACATCATTCATCATCATTCGCGTGCACTTTCCTGGATTGCCAGGTCGCTCAAGCCCATACTTGTTGCGAGCTGTGCTATTTGTGTTCTATGTGTGGTTGTTTGTGAGTTAGCCTTTAGAATTTCCTCTATCCTGGTCGCTTCTTTTGCTTTATTTTTTAGGGTTTGTATGTTGTGGTCAAAAGCCTGGTTTAGGTATATCTTGGTGGCGTCCGTTGGGTGGAGGGTTGTGCATTGCTTCAGGACATGGTGTATTGTTTCCTGTGTTTGGCCACACCCCCTGCATGTGTCCGTATGGTGCATTGTCCTGAAGTTGTCCTTGGTAGGGAACATCCTGTTCCTTAGTTTGAAGATCTGTTCTGTTTGTTTTCTTGTCATTAGTGTTAGGTATGTTGGTCTCCTCTCTGTTTCCTCTGTTATTCTGTTTAGGATGTATTTTACTTTGTTCTTTTTCTCTGCTACTGCTCTTGTTTGTTTTAGCCAGTCGTTGTTTATGATTCTCTGGGTTATCCTGCTCCATTGGGATTTAGTTGTGGTTCTGGATGCCATTGGGTTTATTCCTAGTGTTGTGATCAGTTGTTCGGTTGTTGCTAGCCATCTACTATCTTTTGGTATGCTTGTGATGGTTTTTCCGTTTTGGGTTTTCCAGTAGTGTAGGATTCTTTTTGTTTTCATGGTTGATTCTGGGTCCTTAAGTTTTGTTTCTAGGTAGAGATTTTCTCTTGGGGTTGACGATGGGGCTCTGAGTGTTCTCCTTATTATGTTGTCCATGATTTTGTTTATTTGTTGTTTGTTTGGTTCCCAAGTTTCGGCACCATAGGTGGTAATCGGGATTATGCATGTCTCGATTAGTTTCCATATTGTCTGCATTTCTATCCCTCTGAAGTTTGTGTCCTTTGCAAGGAATAGGATTGTCTGGAATGCCGCTTCCGTTTTTCTTTTTATTTCCTGTATTTGGTCGTCCAGGTTGCCCTTTTCGTTGATGATTTCTCCTAGGTATTTGTAGTGTTTTGTGTGTTGGAGTTTTGTGTCGCCTAGGGTCATTTCAGTTTGTTCTCCTTTGCCACTGATTAGGGTTTTAGACTTTTCCTCACCAAATTCTATCCTGTATCAGCTTGCTACTTCGTTTGTGATATTTAGGAGTTGTTTGTGTTGTTCTACTTTGTTGGTGATTATCGCTACATCATCGACCCAGAGTAGGCAAGTGGGCATATGGTGTGTGTTTGTTTGTTCCGGGTTGAGTTCTTCTATAGTAATGTTTATGTCGTCCATGAGGGTTGAGTATTGTGTTACTGCTAGGACACCCCCTTGCCTTATACTGTCCTTTATTTTTATTCTGCGGGTTGGTCCATGTTTAGTGTTTTTCGTTGCTGTTAGGCCTTGGTTTAGTTTGTCAATTATGCTCCAGGTGCTATTGGTTATACCCTTTTTCTGTAAGTTGTACATTATTGCGTCGTTACATGCCTTGTCGTAGGCCTTTGTTACATCGAGGAATGTTATATATGTTGGTTCTTTGGCTTCTTTGTTTTTTTTGTATTATGTCTTTTATAGTTATGATGTGATCTGTTGTTGCTGCTCCTTTTCTTCCCCCGAGTTGTGCTTGTGTTATATATATTTCATCTTTTATTCTGTTGTTTATGAGTCTCTCGTAGAGTTTTCCTATGTTGCTCGCTACCGTGATTCCTCTTTCGTTTTTGCACTGCCCTTTTATTCCTTTGCCCTTGTATATTCTAGTTATTTTCCCGTGTTGCCATTGTTGTGTTATTGTCTTGGTTTTACATATTTTGTTTAGTTGTTCAAGGAGGGCAAGTTTGTTGTTGTGGTTAAGGTTTTTGATGAGTTCGTTTGGTATTTTGTCGGGTCCACTGCTCTTACCGTTTTTTATTGATTTTATTGCTTGGTTGATTTCCTTCAGGGTGAAGGGTTGCATGCTTTCATTACTGTGAGGTTCCTGATCCCTGATGTTGTCATTTGTGTGTTTTATGTGTTTGGACCATGATTCGTAGTTTTTGTTCCCTCCCTAGCTTGGTATAGGTTTTCGAAGTATTTAGCAATATGATCCTTGGCTTTAGTGGGGCTACTTATTGTTTTTTTTGTTCGTCAATTACGTCATATTCGTCGTTCGTTTTACCTATGAGTCTTTTCCTGGTTTTCCAGAAGAGGTTGGATTTCACCCCCCCTTGGTCTATTAGCGTGTGTAGTTTCTGTCTTGTTGTCTGTTTGTCTTGTTTTTCGTGTTCATTTCTCAGTGCTCGGGTGGCATATTTGTATTTTTCACTAGTTTCACGTATGTTAGTGGGGTCTTTTGTTCTGCATGCTCGGTTGTATTCGTTTTTGGCTTTTCTCTTGTTTGTCCTAAGTTTTCTGATGTTGTCCGGTTCTGGTGTTCTGTGTATGTTTTTAACCATTATTGTTCCAAGGTTTTTCTGTGGTGTATTTATTAGGATTTGTTGGTATTCTGTGTAGCTTTTTGGGGGGTTAGCCCTTAGGGTTTTACTCAGGTATTGGTTGCATGCGCTCCATTTCTCCTTGGTGCCTTTTGCCCACGTTTTTCTTTGTTCTGTACGGGTTTGGTGTGGGTTGTTTACTATGTTAAGTGTTATGGTATTGTGGTCTGTTTGCGTTTTGTTAGTATTCCTTATGTCTAGGGTTCCTTGATGGTCTATGTTAGTTTCGCTTATGGTTCTAGACATACCTTTCGTGCACATAACGTAGTCGATGACCGATCTCTGTGTGGGATTTTTCCTGTTGACCCTTGTCCATTGGGTTATGTCAGGTTGGGTCGTTAGGACCTCAAGGTCAGTGGTTACCAGCATGTCCTCCAGTAACTGGCCGTTTCTAGTTTTTTCCTGTTTAATGTGACAGTTGGCACCCGATCGTGGGGATATCAGCGGTCGCGGTAATGGAGCAGCAGTGACTGGTAGTGGAGTAGGTGCCGCGGCGAAGTGGAGCCGATCAAGAAGAGATTGACAAAAGAACAGTGAAGCACTAATGGAGCAGGACCATGCAATATTGGCTGGCTAGAATAAGGTGGTTGGTGGGCCAGCGCTGGTAGGGCCGACTGGCCTGGCTGCCTGTTGAAGGGCTAAATGGTGAAAGAGCTCCTATAGTGTTAGTCCCAAAACAGGAGATGAGTCTAGATTTAGCAGTGGGACAAAAGCAACCGATAAGTTAATTGATTATAGATAAGTCGTCATGGTAGCGAGTGGTCCGACTATAAATACCAGGAGCAGACGATCTGCTCCTCACTTCGATATGGTAGCTCGAGTTATTCACTTCGCCACGTTTTAAGTAATGATTATAGATTAACATTATAAATAAACATAATTCCAAAATAAAACGTTATCAATTACCTAACAGTTTCGTTCGTTCTGCACTGTATCCCTCCACCTACCCCTACCTCCTCACCAAACGCTGAACGATTACTCAATAAGGTGACTTCGCGTTAGCAGCTGATTAAATGTGATACCGCCGACTTTGACGTCATCACAATGTTTTTGCCGCTCCCATGATGCTCTCCGAGAGTGCCCGAAAGTCCACCTTATATATATTTTCGACGACCAATAGCACAGAATGCAATTTTGCGCTAAAAAAAACCCGTAGGTCCACTTTGCGCAGTATCCCACAAACCGTGGCCCTGCTTCCAGCCCAGCCATAAATAGGGGTTCCTGCCGAGACGTTGGCCCATTTGGTTAAAGTTTCTCTTAGAGCAGGTAACTCTGCTTAAGCCAGATGGAAATAGCAGATGTTAGAGCCTACACAGTCAAAATTGTAATAATAATAAAAGATAATAATGGTAATGTAATGGTAATAAAACAACCAAAAACGCAATTCAGGTACGTTGTTCTAACTTAAGTTGGCGCTACAAGCACGATTTGTGTGCCTGCACATCAAGTTATTTATACCACTGACCAACAGACTTGGACGACCTATATGTATAAATCTGTGTGTATATAGCACAGCTATAGATAAACTTATACATGTACAAATGTGGAAATCAGTATTCTCTATTCCTATATACCTATGGCTGTACACTCTACGCTTACATCACGCTCTGGGGGGTGGAGTAACTATCTGATACTACCCAAGGTTGGTATACTACCCAAGGTTGCCGTATACTACCCAAGGTTGACATTTAGACCAATCAGATTGTCTCTTATTAAACTACATTTGAAGGTATATAGGAATAGGGAAACCAAGTACCAGTGAAAGGAAGTCAAAATAACTTGGTAAGGCTTGGAAAAATTACTGCCCGCGGCCAGGGCCTTGGGCAGTAATTTTTCCAAGCCTTACCTCGTAACTTTGACTTCCTTTCACCGGAACATAGTTTCCCTCTATTATTTTATTATCCACCTAATACAAATGTCCATAGAAAACACATAGGGAGTATGTATGAACATGTTCGGCGCATACAGATATGTTTTATGTGCCGGGGCGTGCATACGGGAAAATAGTGCATAACTAGAACCGATTAATAAAGTACATCATCTGTCCGGAAAAGGTCGATAATAAAAAGCAATGTAGACTGGTTTCATATAAAAGCAGACATATGCCACTGTTATCTGAAACCAGTCAATATTGTGTATGTATAGCTGCTTTTTACATGCAAAAACAGTAATTTAATCTTTAGAATTTAATCTTATTATTCTCCTGTTGTACTGGGTAGAGTATTCACCACTCATCTCCATTGAGGGGTGAACAGCTGTTCAATGCTAAAACATGTGACGTCTATATTGTATCTATTATCCATCTTTTTCTGACAAGTGACGTACTGCTGTTAGTTCATTCTAGGTGCGCACTATTTTTTCATATGCACTCTTTTTCTGTTTGCGCCAGCTTTCTTTTGTTGGAAATAGGTTTATTTCAAACAAATAAAGTTCACATACAGAGTCATCTGTGATCTTCCACTGCATCCATCTATGGGTACTTACAGTAGTCAAATAAATAGTTGCGTACAAATTCGACACATACTTTACACAACAAAAGCACAACAGAATCCAAAAGTGGATACAGTTCTCTGATAGTTATACTACTAGACATAGCATCTTCATATCATTTACGTTACAATCATGTGTCTTAAGAACAAGCATGTCTAATGCAAGGATATTGCTTCGTGGCAACACTTTCATTATAGGGACCTAGAACAACAAAAGAGCATAAGACAGGTACATACAAGTTACTACACAATACAGTGACATATGGGTACAATTCGGGTGGCAATACATTTGTGGAAGGATGGTGGAGCTTCAAGCATAACTATAATCATAACTCATCGAGCATACACATTATTACGGGGGAAAAAAGGGGTTAGGAGCAAACACAGACTATACACTAGCACCAGTTACATACAGTTTGGTATCTACCTACCTAAGGAAACCCACACATAATTCTTTAAGGTCCACTCTTTTCAGCATTTGAAAGCTTCTCTATTTGCTATGTGTTGGATATCCGCGGGCAATCTATCCCATAACAGTGAGCCTCGATAAAGGGGGGAGTTTATATAGTGGTCTGTGCACGGCCTATTGATTTTAAAAACCACTTTTTGATAACTTCTGGTTGCAACAAGCCTGTCGCCAAGCAAGTGGTCAGGGTCACTTGCCCACCAGTGCATCATAGCCAAGATATGGCGCAATCTTCTTACAGCTAAACTCTCAATGTTAGTCTGTGCCTATAGGGTCTCAACCCAAATATAGTCTTGAGGTTTTATGCAAAAACAACATCGCAATGCATTGCTCAAGAGGACCTGGAGGTTGGCACGTTGCTCTATTGTTAACACTACCACCATAAAGTCCCCTTATTCCGTTTCGGATAAGATCATTGATTTCACTATCACTACAGCAGTGTTTGCATCCAGAAGATATCTTAGCTTTCGCAATTTAAATTTTTTTAATGCAGTCACCTGGTAAAGAGCATTATAGTAGGGTCGGAAAGTTAATTTACTGTCAAAGATCACACCCAAATAGGTATACACTTTGACAACTTCAAGCTGGAGGCCCTCTGCCTTACATGGTCTCGGATAGTTTATTCCACTACGTGAGTTACTCGGGCACCACATCAACTTTAATTTTTTCACATTTATCAAAAGTTTAAGGTCATTTAGCCACCCGCAGAGTGCACGTAGGTCTTCCTGCATCAATACAATAGTCACTTCTGGGCTCTTTCTGCTGATAACAAGCACCATGTCATCAGCGTAAAGAATTATTTTGGCATGTTGGGATTTACTGACTATTTCATTAAGGGTCGGAAAGTTAGTTTACTGTCAAAGATCACACCAAAATAGGTGTACACTTCGACAACTTCAAGCTGGTGGCCCTCCGCCTTATATGGTCTCGGATAGTTTATTCCACCATGTGAGCTACTCGGGCACCACATCAACTTTGATTTTTTTCACATTTATCAGAAGTTTAAGGTCATTAAGCCACCCACATAGTGCATTTAGGTCTTCCTGCATCAGTGTAACAGTCACCTCTGGGCTCTTTCCTCTGATAACAAGCACCATGTCATCAGCGTAAAGAATTATTTTGGCATGTTGGAATTTACTGACTATTAAGGTACACTATGAATAAGATCGGTCCTAAGACCGAGCCTTGGGGCACACCTTTAGTGACTTGACTCAGGCTGGATTTTACGTTGTTAACCCTTGTAGTCTGTCGCCTATTACGAAAATAGGTGGTAAATAGCTGTATGAGTGGCGCGCTCATTCAAACTTTTGCAACCCAGGGCATACAACATATCTGTATGCTCAGAGAATGTCCATACAAACTCCGTATGTCTTTTCTATGGACACTTTATATTAGGTGGATGATAAAATGATAAACGTTTTGGATACCAGCGGGGAAAAATCCAATGCTGGGATTCGACAGTGGAAAACTTCACTTAAAAACGATCTCTACACAATCATATAGTAACCATGTATTGTTTAGTAGTGGCACAATGTAAATGGGTATATGTTTATTGAACATAAGCTTTTTTCATACATGTAAGGTGTGTACGAGAAAGGGTAGCAATCATGTAAAGGGCGTGTTCCATTGGGCCGACTGCACAACTAAAAACAGAGCATCACACTGCGTCTGCACAGCGTCCTTTTCTTAGGTGGTGTAATTGGTGTTGTGGAGGAGGCACCACACTCATCGGCGGAGTACTAGCATGTTTGGCAGACGCCCGGCACCATCTGATTCAAGGCCAGCCCAGTGGAACACCCACTTTATGTACACAGCATTGAAAATCAACTAGTCCTGTGTGGGCAGGGCTGGTGACACTGGCTACTGTTGTATGTGCTGATGTTCCCAATTCCTCTGCAACCAAGTTGGTAATATATTATACTAGTAAAGCAGAGACAGGACCTAGTCTGTAAAGTCATCCCAAAAGAAAAAGAAGAATATTTGATCATTTCTACAATATACCCTAGAGCCTACATGTTTCAGATGTCAGTTCCGGGAACGATCCAGACAGTCCCCCCCCCCCCCACCCTACCTCCACCCAGCACACACACATACTCACATACACCAACATACACACGCATGCATGTCTTCAGTCAGTTAATGAGGGTCTTGGATTATTGATGAAATTGAATGTGTGTTGTCTTTATCTATTTTTTAATGATAATAGAACTGTTTATTGCTAGTACATCTCTTCGCCTAAATACAGAAATAATCCTTTGGATACTATGAAGCTGGGTCGAAACATTTGGAACCAATAGCAGGGCTTCTTGCTATATATACATTTACCAAGGTGAAGTTACGAGCGACCCAATCTCGAGCATTAATCTGTAAAGATACCGGAATACATTCTGACGCATTCAGTGTACATCTGTGAGACTCTGACTTAATATGTCAGCAGCAAGTGAATATATTGACATTGTAAAAGGTGGTATGAAGCCCGTCCAACTCTAGACTCCCCACAATAATGGATGTCCACACCAGATTATGACAATTTATAATCATTTTGGCATTGTGTTCGTATATTTACAAGGCGTGGGATTCGCATCTCAATGGTCTTTCTTGAGTTTAATGTTAATCATAGGTTGAGGTTGGTTATGGGCGTTCAATTGAAAACCTTAAAGATGGCGAGTGATATTTACGCAGTTCTGGTCGTTTAAGGTTTCAGCTGAGGCCAGGAATTAACTTTAAATTGCTCAGACTACAGGATCTTCCCAGGGCTTCGCCCCCGCACCATCACCCGGCGCATTGTCCTTGGTTAGGGCGGCCCTCAACGCCTTCCATATCTTTTTAGGGATGCAAGTATAGCGACAAATGTCACAATTCCAACATTCCATATACGTAGGCAATACTTGCAGTCTTAGAATATATGTCTCTCACCGACAGTGAGTTTTTCAGACATAGAGCAAGGATACAGATAATGCTGACGGTAAACAGGTACATATATAGATATATAGCCATTCTATTCCAAAATAAGGTTATGAATCATTCTTTTTCAGAAGCGTTTTAAATTTCCGATTTTGTTCCTGAGTCCTAACTGTCATCCCTGCTCAATGTCTTAATTTGATCAGATTTGTTTCATGGCATGGTAATTCATGATTACTCCTTATGCATAATTTATTTTTTTCTCGTCCATCCAGGGGAAGGGCCAGTCAGCTACTTAATTGCAGTAGGAGTTTCTTGGCATGTAAGTATATCACCGCAGTAGACATTAAGCTGCACCACTGATCTCAGAACGTATAAGATATTGTCAGATATCATGACATTTAGATGCTGGTGTGCATGTTAGAATGTTCTTCTTTTTTTTCTTTCTGGGATTCAGCAAAATTAACCTTCATTGATGGCTTCTCACATTCACTTATTCCCGCACCAATTACGTTGATAAGGGTCTTATATTCTTAATGGAATTGAAAGAGGTTGGTTTGAAACATGGAGAGTGTATCTAGAGTTGTATGTCCATGGTTTGAAACAAAGACAATTGGTCACTTTTTACTGGTCACAAACCAGGCGCTAATTCTCAGACTCACAGAAAGACACAAATACCTCAGCTTTGTCTGGTATAAACTGAAGGTTTCAGCAATAAGACATTTTGAGTGACATGCTGGTGATGAAGTGAAAGAAAAAATATCAAATCACTTACAACAATGTGCAACAATAATATGACATTATTGTCTGTATGGGCAACTAGCTTTGCTATTTTTCACCCGTTTGATACAAATGCTATTTTGTACATCCGCCCTCTATAGTACATGAGTGGTTTCGTTGTTGTTTTTAAAATTCCGATAATTCGTGATCTTATCGGAGTTTCATTGCTTTTTGACATAGTTTTCACTTTCTATATTTGTAGGTTACTCATCTTCATTGTTATCCTTGCAGCTTACTTGACCTTCCCCACCATGATGACCTTGACCGTGATCGTTTTCTTCTGCTTGTGGACGGCATCATGCGGGGAAACTCTGAAGTACAGGTCGCTGGCGTCAGGCAGCATGGCGCCGCTGTCTTATGACGTAGAGTGTGACTTCCCGCCCAGCGTCTGGTGCAGCTCCAAGGAGATCGCTCGGCGCTGTCAGGTATGTAAGATGGACAATAGAACCCCACTTAAGGGGATACCCTCCGTTCCCAACCAATTGTCCACTCACGCGCATCCACCCTTATACTGGGTGAAATTAGACATCTGCTAGAAGGAACCATTCTGGGCAAGGTGTTCCCTTTCACTGGGTGTCCCTAATACTAGATTTACTCCATGCCCCCAGCTGCCCCCAACGGCCCCAGCGGCTACAGTTGCACCAAAATGTGGGGGGGCTGTCGCAGATGGCAGATGTTCTGCAAAAAATATACCTGAGTCTTCTTTTTCTGAAATGAATCCATCTGTTCAAAAGGAGCACACAAATGTCACTGTGACTCATGCATTGCTATCAGCATTAGCGTTAAGTGGCAATAACACCTCCTAAGTAAGCCATATGATACCTTGATTAAAAAATATAGTTCTGATAAATTAAGTACCCGGGTAATATCGTGTGAAATTAGGATGTGCGTGTGTGGCGTGATTGCTGTGTGCTGGAAATGGTGAGCTGTATGGGGCCGGACGTCGAGGCTGGGGTTGTCTGGGTCAGTATAGGGTCAGTGTAGGCAAAGTGGGGTAGTTGTTAGAGTAGAGCCAGTAGAGCCATTGTCTGTTGTACGAAGCTGACAATGCAGGGATCGATTACCCTCACAGAGATCTCCGGGTTTTTAGTGCCTCTCCCACGAGTCGAAAGAGTTTTTCTCCCTTCTTTTGTTTAGTGAATTATCTAGAAAGTTACACATTGATATTTCAACGTATGACATTCATTATATTCATATGTAGTAGCCTCCAGATATATCGGGTTCAATTCAAATTAATGTGTTATGAGTTTGATATTGTAATTATATAGAACGTCCGGACCATGCTGTACAAGTCACAGAACAAGATGCTAATTTACGGTTTGTACGGACTGAGGCGTTTACGCCGAGTTCCGTACAAATGGTAAATTATCATCGAGTTCTGTGGCTTGTACAAGCATGGTTGGACGTTATATATTTACTATGTACCCAAAATTTAAAAAAAAATAATTTTAATTTAGCTTAACAACCAATATCTTCATAAACGTGTATGGCAAGGTGGTCCGTATTTTAGTGTACGGACCAGTGGTCCGTACAGTATTTTTTTCGTTATATGGCAAAACATAATATTTACACTATATAAGGCATGGGTATATAGTAAAAGGTATCAAAATTATGGGTCGATGTATCACCTATTGTGAATGTAATAGCAATAGACAGCTAGGGTTCAAATCTGAGCTTTTACCTGAGTAAAATACATGAAAATATCTTCAAATATTGAATATTATGTTGATATCATGATTCAAAATGTTAATGTAGTTTTACAGTGATAGATAATTGGTAAATAGTTTCTAGGGTGCAACAACTTTCCATCTGAACTAAATGCAATATAAATGTTGTTTGACAGAAGTTTATTAAGGCAATAATTTCACCTTTTAATGTAGTAATAATACTAGGAAGCGTCTCTACTATGGACGAAACGGTTCGTGTTCGGAGTCAGTTGTCGATTGCATACTGCCTGACGCCATAGGCGGAATTCAGTATAAAATCGATGACTGACCAAGAACGGGAACCGTTTTCCTCCACAGAAAGGGCGTATGCTTATTGTTATATACCTCTAATCGATGAAAAAAGCCATTTTAATTACTTGAAAGTCACAGTAGGCACGGATATTATTATTACTGCACCCCCAGCAGCGGGCAATATTTGATAAACATTCACACGGAGGTTTATAAATAATATGAAAACCCAATTCCCCAATTCTTCCATTTGACACATCCTGCTACCACAATGCTTTCGACGATCACAATTCAGCAGTTTGCCCTCTTTTCTCCGCTAGGTAGAGCGTCAGTGTGAGCGGAGCGTGTGGGGCGCCTCCCGGCGGCAGGGGTCGGAGGCTGGGCGGGTGAACTTCACTCTCTACCTGGAGTCGCTGTGTCCGGATTGTAAGATGTACGTCACGGACACGCTGTGGCCAGCCTGGAACAAACTGAGTAGCATCATGAATCTCCAGGTGGTCCCCTACGGAAACGCCATGGTAAGAATGGGCTATCCATAAACTATGATTTCTGAATTTTTAGATTATTGAAAACCAAAATTTTCTAGTATTTCATTTTATCTGAAAAAAAAACTTTCTTTTTTTGGGGGACTCGACATTACGACTTGTTCCACACCTTTCTCAACCTTGTATGCATGATCAAGTTGAGATGGCTCACATTAATCAGTAACTAACCAGAATTTGTATCAAAATAGGAACTTTCTACAATTTCTAGAATCTGCAACAAGCTGACGAGAAATTCACAGAAAAGCTGATTATGATTAAAAGTGAACTCATTGGGGGTAATCATACAATCTTGTAAAACGATATAGCTAAAATCTGTTGACTAGTACATACTTGTTCCATCATAAGACCGTTTCTGACAAACGAGGGAGTATATGTCTGTCCTCTAGCAGTAATACCACCTTTAATAGGGAATATTTTAAAACAACAAAGAGAGACAAACTAATTATATTCATGACTAAAGCGGTGATTCCACCGAGCACCTGTAACTTGCCGAAATGAAAATCGGAAAGTTTCGTATAAGCATAGCTGGCGGTGGAAGCACACATTTTTTTCTGGTAATTTCGGACACGTATACGATTTATCGTGCGAAAAAATTCACCATATAAGATATTCTTTGATACATTCCAAGGACTTCAGAAACTTTCCGATAAAGCTTCTAGTCTGATGGAATCACCACTTTAGGGAAATGACCAACAGCCCCTCATCAATATTCGATGTTCAATTATTATGTGGATACTTCCTTTCATATTTCTGGTTTAGTTATTGATTAACAATTCTATGTGCCTGCGTTTCGGGCAAGGTGTAACCTTCATCAGGGCTGGAATGATAGGACTAGGATTCATTTTGTAGTTATAATTGATTAGGTGGTATCAGGAGTGAAAGGTCGTGTCCACGGAATAATAACTGTTTAATAGTCAAATATAACTGCTCCTCCCAAGAGAGCCTTATGAATGTCCCGTATTTAAGCTCTGCTTTGTGCTATAAGATATAACGTCTTTCTTTGCAGGAGATGAAAGACGGCAACAAATGGAAGTTTGACTGTCAGCATGGTCCTAATGAATGTGTGGGTAACGTTATTGAGGTAAGTCCACTCCGCTTCTTTATGAAGGAAGAACTCTCGTTTCTCCTAGCATTTACATGTATTCATCTTTTGTTGAAAAGCAGTTTCATTGTCACAATCAAAAGGTACATTGAGGTATCCTAGTCATCAGGGTTTTTTTTTGTTTTTTTTTATTCGGAGAGTTTTACGACCAACAATACTCGCTCTCATGAGCGATCTTCCGTATTGTGATCAGTTATCAATATTCAAAATCCAGATAGATATTTTTGAAATATGAAGACTTACACAATGGTAGGGTCTGGTTTTCTCACTTTTTCATTTGAAATTATAAATTCACAGTAATGTTCCAAGGGTTTGCTTACCACAGCTTGAAATTCATGTTTGGCCTCTCTAGAGCCAAGCGATAAGGTGCTCAGGGACTGTGACAAGGCAGAAACTACAAAGTATGACACTAGGCCCCGGTTTCTACAGTATTGTGTTTACAATGCAGCCGTTACAGTATAAGAAAACAAGACAAAGACAACACTTGGGACATA
This sequence comes from Alentia gelatinosa, assembly GCA_950022655.1. NCBI lineage: Eukaryota > Metazoa > Annelida > Polychaeta > Phyllodocida > Polynoidae > Alentia > Alentia gelatinosa. The sequence goes on along the minus strand of OX465579.1, from coordinate 77,457,227 downwards.
TCGATTACAATGGTCTGCACATTTGACAAGGGACTAGCAAATATATGGTACAGACGGTCTAGTTTAGGATTACATAGAATTTTTGTGTCTTCTTTTCTAAGGTACAGATATACTTCTCCATGCTGAGTCATTCATGTAGTTCCTTACTCCATTCCTACTAGCGATTTTGTCGCTGCCTTGTGTTTCTCCTTGAGTCTGTGAAAGAGATGTGTCTGTGAAAGATAGTCAGCCATGATAATGTATGTGTAGCAACAGATTGCTATCTAAGTTCTCTGGAAACGGGTAGGTGGCAGACCGTGATACCTGTAACCGAACCGACCTGAATAAAAGAAGTTAAAATCTTGTGTAGGGAGTGCACTACAAGCTTGAGCTAGTAATTGGCGTCCACAACCATTTATGGACTGTAGTCACGCATTAGAACGGCTGCCTCTCTCTGGTGATATATTAGTGAAGAATTAGTCGGGAAGCCCAAATACAAGTGGCATGGTGATAAATTGTCAGTTTTCCAGTTATTTCTGGGTTTTTTTTCATTCTTATTAGAGATGAAGAATGGAGATGAACAGGATTAGTAAAGATTTTAGAAAATATTTCTCGACCTCATTGGCATCTCTGTAATGTGTTCACACTAGAATTTGATAAAATACTACACTTGCCTAAAGTTTCAATAGGACATCTATGAAATATAGCCACAGATTTAAGATATTGCCTTGGGGGGGGGGGGGGGTATTACAAATTTTGCGAACATTCCTTCTTTAATCTAATGCGTACGAGATGGAGAGGGTGGGAGGTCACATACTTAAGAAATTTTCCTTACATACTTATGGATGGTCCCCTCTTGTTATAGATGATTTCATTTGAGTTTTTCCTCATATGTTGTTCCGATCATTGTAGTAATAATTCATCGACGATCATCTAATTAGAGTTTTTGTTCTTCACATGATTTTACCATCTAGACATGCGCCATTTTCCTTCTCGGGAATAATGCGACGAAGTACTTCCCCTTCATTCACTGTATAGAAGAGTCGGACAACCTGCCAGTCACAGAAGCCGTCACGGTAAGGACTGATATAATAACGTCACTCACTATTTCCTCTTTATTCACTGTATAGGGTGGTATGACATCCTACCAGTCTCAGAGACTGTCACGGTATTGTAGTTTTCCTGTTGCAAGTCCCAAATTGCTCATGTAGTCAGAATTGGCATTTGGAGGAACGCTACTGTGTACACGCCTAAATCTACGAAGAAGGAGGAACTGAAATGTCGGGGTGGGGGATAGAAATTCCTCATATTCAACAGACTTATTCTACATAACAAGGCGATAATTTTGATACCAAACTTTGTTTTTATCGGGTAGAACATATTTGTTTTTATCGATTTTGTAACTGATTGACCATGGCGTAACCAACCAGCCTAGATGAGAGGAGTATATGTGGACCCAGTTATCCGGCGTTACGCTGTTTGCCGCATGAGAGGAGCCCGGCGCGAGAGGGCTAATAACAAGCCTAGGTTCATCAAACTGAGGGAAATGAATCCAGTATCCCTGAAAACATGCAAAATGACACCACTCAACACAGATCACTCAAATCAACTAAGTGGTTGCTTTTCTGTGAGGACCTTCATCCTTAGCAGGTCAGAAACAGATGAAAAGGGCATGATCAGATTTTTAAAAAAAGTGCAGGATATAAAACATACCTATTAACTCAGCTATGCAATTATTTAACAACAAGCCAAGCCATTATGCTATATAGGGCAAAGGTACAACCTTACTTCGAGTACGGGGATGTATTCTCGCACAATAGAAATACAACATGTATAGCCTTTTGTAATAAGCTGCAGGTGATACAAAATAAGGCTCGGTATGCCTCTCAGCTCCACACAGATCCAACACGCTAGAAGTGCATCAAAGATGTGGTTTAAAATCAACTTGTGGAAAAAAGGGAAGCACAAATTGCTAACCTTGCATATAAAAGAACACTCATCGATCAAAACCCTTATTGATCAAAATGATAATTCACAAGTCCCGATTGATGACATCCCGGATTTTATTAACAACTATTTTGCCATAATTTGGCAAGACCTAGCAAATAAACTTCCACCCCCTATAATGTATGCGTTTCCTTTCCCAGAAAGATCAGATCAAACAGACCTACTACATGCCCCCATCGAAGTCGATGAAGTCATAAAGTAATAAAGAAAATCAACATCTCCTGCAATAGATAATATACGCTCTTCTGTCCTAAAAGTCGCCTTTATAGCAGCCCCCGACAAGTTAGCCATTATCTTTAACTCATCCATGCAACACGGTCTATATCCTACTTGTTGGAAAAAGGCATTAATTACACCGATACCCAAGAAGGGGAACTCTAAACATGTTGAGAACCATAGACCAATTAGCCTACTACCATTACCAGGCCAAATCTTTGAGAAAATTATGAATAATAGATTAATAGAAATATCTTAAGGAAAATTACCTATTAACTAGTAATCAATTCGGCTTCAGATTTAATCGTTGAACCATCACAGCTATTTCCAAATTCTTACGGTTCATCACAAATAGAATAAAACAATAATTATCCCTCTTACTCCCTATTTTTAAATTTTAACAAAGCTTTTGATGCCGTTTCACATAATTTACTTATTAAAAAACTCAATAATGTTGGCTTAAACAATAAAACGTGTCTATGGTTTAAAAGCTATCCTCTCGCACAAAACAAGACTTAACAAAAAAAATTCAGGAATCGCTAATGTTACATTCGGTGTCCCACAGGGGTCAATTTTAGGCCCAACCCTCTTTTTAGTTTAAATCAATGATTTGATTGACGATCTGACTAATTACGAAACTACATTATACGCGGATGACACGGTAGTGACCATTGGCAATGTAACAAATATGGCAGAAGCCATCATAAAAGTGGAAGCATGGTGCTCAAGGAACCTTTTGACTATTAATGAAAAAAATACTTACTGGATGGCCTTCGGGAATACTCAGCTGGCAAAAGATGTAAAATTTGTAATGAACAATAGCAAGTTAGATAGGGTTCGTTCCTTTAATTATCTTGGACTAGTTATAGACGAGAACCTGAGATATTTAGAACATATATGAAATACTAACAATAAGATCTCTGACAAAATTTATTTACTTACGAAAATTAAACCCCTAATAAATCCAGATATAGCAACCACAATCTATAAGACTACCATTTTACCTTATATAGATTACTGCGATATTATATACGACAATCAATTAAACAAGACCTCCTACGAAACCCAGTTACTACAAAATAAAACCCTTCGTATTTCCTATAATATCCGACTAGAACCAAATCAGGCTTTAGTACAAAAGAATTGCATGCAAGAGCAAAACTAAGATTTTTAAAAAAACGTAGCCAAATCTATTCCTTATTCTATGCCTTTACATTAAAAAAGGAACCGTTACTGATAGATAATCGAAACATCCCAACTCGAAGAAGTGAGGGGATACGCTAATTTACCCCACCACTATAAGGAGCGGTTTTTGAAAGTGACTTAATTCAACACAGGAATTAACTTGACGAAATGAGCAACGAATAGTTTTATAAGGTTTGATTGATTGTGATCGTTTGAACCCAGTGTATAAATCCTTTTATTATCCCTCGTATGCAAAGCGCCCAATTAACAATGTATGGGGAATCAGTAAACCACTGCCCATTGTATAAAGCCCGTCAGATACCATAACTGTGGTATACGGATTCAAACCTGTGATATACGGCCTCAAAACCATGGTACACGGGCAAAATAGTCCCTTTGTGCTATAGAGCAAAGAAATAGTCCATATTGTTATACCCTTTAATATGGCAATTACTGGGTTTAATTTATTCGAAAGGATGGATAATAAATGCAACAAACAATGATTGTCTATGTATTTCCTTGCTCATATCTGTCTTTATTACACAGTGTGCTAAAAAACTAGGCATAGACTACGCGCCGATTGAGAAGTGCATGACTGGTCCACTCGGTAACGCTCTGGAGCACAAGATGGCGGAAAAGACGGACCAACTTAATCCCAAACACACTTTTGTTCCTTGGGTGACGCTAAACGGGGTTAGTGGCTAGACTTTAACTACCTTTATTATACCTTTATCGTTGGTAATATTACTATTCTCTTTATATCATCAGATATTTCATATAAGGATTTAAGATACGTGGGGAATAGCACTTGTCTCCAACCGGAGAAAAAATCAAAATATTTCACATAAGAATTTTTTTATTTTTTTTTGGTGGTTGTGGACAGTATACTGTATATAACATATGTAGTACACTGTATATAAATGAATACTTTGTAATATGTATGCAACATATATGTTTACCTTTTATTATATTATGTTTATCTTAATTATAACTTTGATTATGGAAATATGTGATACACAACTTGTGTTGGTATTTAATGAACCCTACAATATGCTTTGGGTTTTTCTATTTGGACACTCCAGTAGAGTCTAAAGGGGGTCTTCCTTTGGGCAGACTGCATGACCACAAAAGACCACTGCACAGCTGCCGCGGTTGGTTATAGCAATCGGTGCAGTGGAGTAAGCAATATGGTCAATGTCGGTGACCACACAACGGTGTAACGGGCAATGACACATAGAACGTAATAAATTAGCCTGCATATGTAGTACGCTCGACTGCAGTGCCACCTCGGTCATTGAACTTACCTGTGGGTTTGTACACTGTCAGCTTGTGTAGTAGATGCCCAACGGCGTCAAATTCATGGCCACCCCAATGGAAGATTCTTTTAATGGCTGGTCTATGCTGGCTTTAAGTCACGTTTCAAGCAATAAATTGATGCTGATTTTTACCCTTGGTTTAGTAATCATGTTTTATAGGTTAAACAGGGATACTGTATAAAAAAAAATCTGTAAAAAGATAAGTTCAGGTGAATATTGGCAGATGTATGTGCGATAATGTCTAGTGGTGGCGCTAGCATCAAATATCGATTTCTACTTATATCCAATAGATGGCGCCTGTGTTCTCTGTATTATTCGCTCAAGATATGTTATTTTTTCCCGGTTAAAGGTTCACACGGACGATATTCAGCAACAAGCCATTACCAACCTGGTGGGACTTATCTGTGATACATACAAGGTATGTTACCAATCAATTCAAAAGAAACATTTTAATATGTTATATCTTAAAATATTCCCTGGCTTTCAGGGAATTATTTATTACCATCTTTCAGTAGGATCTGAGCTACTTTACAGAATCTGTCAGGAATCTCATTATTGAGAAAACTCAGTAAATTCCACTCAAACCTGGAAACTCGACTTACATGTCGATTTAAAAAAGAAATCACCAAAAGTTCTAAGCAAAGTATATCAAGGGCCTGTTCCACTGGGTTGAGAGGTGCATTTCATGAACATTTCGTCACCAGTTTACATCTGCCGGTCGTTGATATTTGTAAAATCATAGGGAGTTCAACAGCCTGGAACTCGGCCGGTAACAAAAGTAAGTCTGATAGAACATAGTGGACGTTAAACTACTCAAACAAACAAAATCATGATGACTGAAGCAATAGAATACACTTATGGATCTATGTTAAATGACCATATTATTCATAGCTAAAACTTAAGTAATAGTCATCTCCGTTTACGGAGAGTAAAATATTCCTCTTAATATATGAAGACAATTGTCTTTCAGGGTATCAAACCTGCGGCATGCAAAAAACAGCTGAATGTACATCGGAAGAGAAAACACTGAGAAAAGAACAACACCAAATTATGCTCACTCCTGGCTTGGTTTAGTTTGCCCCTGGTATCTTTCCCCACAGACTTTATATAGGATACTGTTACCTAATGATGTTTCTGGTAAAGTAAAAAAAATATCCAACTGATGTTAAGAACGGCAACATCAGAAATGTTAGCCAATCATTGACTGGGATTTAACAAAAACAATGTCATTAAAAAAATATATATACATATATATATATTGATCACGTCTTTTACTCCAAATGATGGGTGAGATAATAAGAAGGAACTGCATCGAAATCCATAGCTCCTGAAAGTAGCCATGAATTTCAGTTGTGGAGTAATATCACGAGGCAAAGTGAGATTACGTTGCAAACCAAACAATATTTTCAACAGCTATAGATCGAGTGGGATTTTTTTCTCACCTCTATAACTGACTAATTGGCTAACGTTTGTGATAGCATCACCCATTGAGTCTTCTTTTACAATTCTCCATGGGCATTGATTATGCGTTCTCAATGTTGAGTCTTTGAGGGGGGAAATACAGGGGGTTAGATAAAATCTCTAATCGATTTGGGTGGTTAAACGTGGCCAAATAGTCATTCACTTGATTGTTTCTTAATTTCACGCGGCTACCTCCTCGTGAAATCACTGCACGATCAAACTCATGGTGTATTGGTCATGGCTAAACCCTCTTATTGATTTCCTCTATAGCTTAGCATTCCATGACAATGTTAGTCTTAGACGTATGTCATAATTAAGATTATTCTCATTTGGAAACAGTATGGTTAATAAGGAGTATATCAAGACGCCTGCTTAAATCCTGTCAAATATAGCTCAATGTTCCTTTTTTATTATTCAATTCTGTATTTGCATTTTTCTTCGTTTGTATTGGTGATCTTTTGGTTTATGACTTTATCTAACATTACTCATTAGATAATTCAATCTATCTGAATTGGCGTATTTTAGATACTTCAATTTGATTTGCGTAATTTTGTGGTATATTTTGTGTGTCTCTATTATTATCACACATTTTTGTACGTTTATTATTTGTCGCAATTTATCGAGGTAGAGATCACATTTACATGACAGATGAAAACTATCTTGATTAATTTGAACGATGTACGTATTTAACATTTGTAACATTTGTAAATCTAACAAGGTGCCATTCAACACTATCTATACAGATAGTTCGTGTGTTCTTAGTTCATGTATATATCTGCCATAGTGAGTTAATCTTACTTGTGATTGAATGAATGAACGTGATGTCCTGACTTATATTTATATGTTCATGGAATAAACAGTATGTCCATGGTGGTAATTCATGAGATATCAACTCTTTCCTGGTGATTAGGTTGGTGGGGCGAGGATGCTTCTTGGCAGTATGTCTATGGAGGGCGATAATGCTGTACAGCATGCACTAAAGTTAAAATTATCACGCAACATTAAGAACCTCACTAGTGCCATGAGTGATTTAAAAAAAAGCAATGATGTAAATTTTCACAGATATCATTCCGTATTTCATAAAACCTCTTATTTTTTCATGTATCTATTGAAAAATGCTTTAATCCATCGTGAATGCCTGCAGACATCCCCCCCTCCCCTAGCGTGCATATTTGCCTGTAGGCATTATCGCCCTGAATGATTTGAAATACTTATAAAATCGTGTATTGGAAGTATTGTTGCCTATAAAAACAACGGTTGAATCGGGACATCATGAGTAGTGTGGTGGGTATTTGTATTTTTGTAAGGAAGTATTCTCATTTGACACTAGTCGGCGATGGGGTCGCAGCCGAACTGAATACACAAAATAGGAGCAGGGTGTCCAATAAACCAACATTAATGGGGAACTGATATTACAACGTTGAAAGCACCCGATGATAAGGATGAATACTCAGTTTGATGAAAAAAACAATTTAACAGTAGAATACACAAATACAAGTATTGGAAGGAATGGGTACCCAAAGAATGCAGATCTTTTGTATTCTAATAGAATTCGTATGAAGTATTTTGCCAACTAAATGAGTTCCTATCATACCAGCTAATATTGTTCGTTCAGCAATATCTTACATGAATACTCAAGGGGCGTGGCTATAGGCCGTCTGGGTTAATCATATTGACTATATGATTTGTTTAAATTTTCAAGGTCGGAGACGGAACTATGTTAATGATTCAATAAGTTATCCAATTGTAAGGATTCCGGGAATGTCACTGTATATCTTGAGTTTTATGAAATACTGAGTTAACTTAATACTATTGAATATATTAATATAACACTTTAAGCGTAAGAGAAGGTATGACATAATTGATTGCTTGCTTTTGTGGTCGCTTGAAATGAACTTTTCTTAATGACACTGTACAACCAGTTGAAGTATCTCTGAAGCATGTGAACCTTGGCACGTGGTTGAAACTGCAGGTAGCGCCACGATCATGATATTTTTGGTCCCTTTTTTATAATTTCCTTGCTTTAACTCAAAATAATTATGGTTTTTTTTCTGAACAATAACTCGATGTATGTCATATAACTCAACTGCTACTCCTCAATTTGCATTTGCTGCTCATTGTGTGGCCTCATATAGTGTTCTTACAGGTCTGTGACCTTAACCAACTGTACCAAAAATCCTTTAGGTACTATATAGCATTATCATAGCTTGGTGGTCTGATTGAACACCTCCCTCAGAATATTAGATATTCAGATAGCAGCATTGAAATAACCATAGCGATATTTTTATCAGAAGAAATGTTATATTATGTAAAAATGTCTATGCAAGCCTACATTAAAAAGAAATACTTTCTAAAACAAAAAATGCAGTAGAACCCCGCTTAATGGGCATTCTCTGTTCCAAGCATAAGTGACCCCTTAAAGACAAATGTGGGTAGTTGCGTGATTTCTAAATTCTATTGAGCTTTGCAAATAACTCAAGATGATATAAGTTCCATATATCAGCAAATAGAAAATGCAAAAGAAATGGCATGTCACCATGCTAATTTCTATGGGAGGGCCATCTGAAAATGTATGTGCTTAACTATTGGTGTCTATGGGAAAATACAATATTTTTACTTTGTTGCTAAATGACACTGATGTTCTATTGCAATTCTAATAGTTGAGAACATGGACAAATGAAAAATGCTAAATAAACACCATGTCACCATGCTAATTTCTGTAGAAAGGCCATCTGAAAAGGTAAGTGCTTATCTATTGGTGTCTATGGGAAACTGCTACATTTCGTGAAACCAGATGGCAGTACCAATGTTAAACCAGGGGGTAGTGCGATACCTACCCGCATTTGTCTTTAAGCTGGGTTGCCCCCTTATATGAGGGAAACCTAAAAATGTAATAGAGGGAACCCTTCTGAGCAAAAGTGTCACCTTCCAGAGGGTACCCCTAAAGTGGGGTTTTACTGCACATGTAGGGATTCTATTATTTATAAAAGCTGTCTTTCAATGAATGGAAGACAGAAAAATAACATTTTGGACGCCCACATCGAGCTTCTGTATTGAAAAAGCGCCATTGCTTCTATTAGGGATTTCTGTGTTTCGAAATGATTGCTTTGTTGTTTCGTCAAGTGTTTTTCAATTCATTCTAACTCATCATACATTTGACAGATAAATGTACATCATTAGCAATTTTCTGTTAGTAGTATAATGTGCAGATTATGTATGGCATGGAATTTTCGGTTTCAGAATACTCACTCTTTGGATAAGGGTTCAAGTTTTATTTCAGGCGGGAAATTACTTGGGTTTCAGAAATAAAATAGTCTTTGAGACAAAGCTTATTTATTGATTGTTTTGTTTGATCAGTAATGTAAATTTAGGGACTAATAGACACGATTGTCAAAATAAAACAGTGGTTGGAGAGTAATTATATTTTGCAGCCATGTGAAATGTCAGTTTTTTTTTCACATCACAATAGTAATCTTTATAGTTTAAAGACGAGGCTAGGTTTGTTCTGTGCGGCAGCTACTGCTCAAGGGAGCTTGATGGTGTCATCAGCGGACGTCACATGTCTGTTTGTTCGATTACGACATTGTTGACAGCAGCGTAATCGTGGTGATTTGCTTAGTGTCAAGTTGTCTTGACAAATAGTTTGTAGAGTAACAAAACAGGTGTGTCATGGGTTGTCATGCACAAGCCAGTGGTTTCATCCATGGGAATCCTCAGGTTGCACTGATGGATGGGGATTTGAATAAGTCTGGTCAACATTATTCAAATATGCCATCTAGGGCAGCCCTGTCAATAGATGTGTTGACAGGTAATAAACATGACTTGCATTTCAGGGTAAAATAGGGTAGTGATGTTTATTGTTTTTAACCTGAAAGTTACAGGTTTTGTACAGTTTATGCAGAGGGAGTATAGACTTTATGGGGTGGGCTGTGAAGTTTACATGCCGAAAGGAACAGATTCAAGTGAGAAGGTAAGTGACATAATTAGTAGTGCTTTGCAGATCGAAAATAAAGTAAAAAAAAGTTTTGACGTGGCTAGATCAATTCCCAGTCCCTGTGTTTCCCTGTGAATGTTAGTGGCGATTAGGGTCCATCACATTCAGCCCCAGAGGGGCATATGTATGTAAGCATTGGATCCAGTTGAATTCCAACAGGTCTCCTAAGCGTTTCGCTTTCTCAAGAGTCCGGGTGAGAGTAAACGAAAGCGACAACGTGAATGGTCATATCATCGAGACCACTATGGTCCTTGCCACTTCGCTGTCAGGATCATTTGTCGTGATTTTGAGGAAATGCACCACGAAGCAGATTTCAGTTCACATTTAGTCTGCCCAACATACTGGATGCTACACCTCTTGCAGGTGATACAGTAGATCAAATTGGAGCTGGAGCAGCAGGTGTTGTATCTACTCATGTATATCCAGCCAGATGCAGAGCAGTGTAGTCTGCCTTCTGTGTTGAGCTTTGGGCAGTACCTACAACTGCTTGGTCTCAAACAGGTGTTGGTATTAGTTCCCCTAGTCACTGGTGTGACTGGTGGGAGTTCGGCCCTGACCAGTATGTCCCTCAGGTTTTGGGGTTTCTTGAATGCACTGAGTAGGGTAGCCCTGTGGATGTCCCTTGTCGCACAGTATTAACCCAAGATATCCCAATTCTTTGATACCACGCTCTTTAGGTTGTTGAAGCTTGGGTTGAAAGTGGTGATTAGGATGTTTGGACAATCCCCCTCGGCCCTTTTAGGTGGGGTCAGGAGGGTGTCTTATTTGATGGTAAGGGCTTTCGCGAAAGCCTCTTTCACAAAGGGGGCTGTGTATCCCTTCCGTACAAAGTGTTTCCCTTTAAGGATACAGTTGTTGATGAAATCGGAATCATCGGTGCAAATTCTCCGAATGCAGAGAAATTAACCATAGGGTATGTCACGGATACAATGTCGTGGGTGTGATGACTCGTAATGGAGGTAGTTACTACTGTCAGAAGGTTTGGTATAGAGAGATGTGGTGATCTGTCCTGAGGGGGACAGTCTGATCTCTGTATCTAAGGATTTAAGAGTCTAATATCTCAGAAGTGAATTTGATGGTGTCATGGACTTCATTGAAATTGTTTATGAAGACATCTAGTTCTGGCCGGCTATGTTACCAGATGAAGAAGATATCGTCAATAAAGCGAAGCCACACAAGTGGTTGCTTCCCTTGGGTGTAGTTCTTCTATGTCCGCCATGAAGATGTTGGCATATGTGGGTGCCACACGTGTCCCCATGGTGGTTCCCCCTACCTGCAGGTAGTGTTTGCCATTAAAGTTAAAATTGTTCTTGGTGAGTACTTCGCAGAGAAGCTGGCAAATATTTGAATTTGACAGTTCACCAGGGGCGACCTGGCGGTGTTTGTACAAAGTACGGTATACCGCATAGCAGCCCTCAGAATTGGGAATGTTGGTGCAAAGCGAGGTTACATCCAATGTGCCAAGGAGGCATCCTCCAGGCAGTTTACCCAATATGTTGAATTTATTTAAAAGCTCAGTCATGACTTTCAAATAACTCTGAATCCCAGGTAAAAATGGCCTGAGGTAGATATCTACTAGTGCAGATATTTTTTCAGTGGGGCACCCATTGGCCGACACTATAGGTCGGCCAGGGGGTGGTCGGGTCGCCTTGTGTATCTTTGGTAGAAGGTACAGTTGGGCAGTTTTGGGTTTGCTGGTGCAGAGTTTCCTTGCTTATTTTACCATCTGCGGAAAATTTATTAAGAACCTCATTAACTTTGGTATTATGGGTCATGGTTAAATCTTCGGATTCATCTTTAGATAATGGTGTTTTTGGGGGATGGGGGTTGTCAGAAAAGACAAACTAAGTTATTAAGGGTTCAGTTTCCACTACTCCAAACCATGTTTTTCAACTGTTATAAAATCTGATAATACCCTAATCAAATTTCCAAATAAAAGAGAAAAAAAGGTTATGTCCAATTTGTACCACAGTCACCATAGAAATAGGATGTGAAGTGTACAGAGGGTTTTTATCATTTTTGGAGCTCTTTATCACATCTCAAGTGTTAAATCTACTGTGCACAACATTAATGACATTTTCATGGTTGCTCATGTCACTTACTTGAAGTAGGTCATTGGCTAAGTGAAAACTCCTCCATTGGAGACATATTCTCTCCTCTGTAGTATACTAGCCCACCAGCTGATACAAGACACCAGATTCATTTCATCTTGTCCTGAGTGTCCACTGCATCATATTTATTGTCTCGTTCAACCTCTCTCTCATCCCGTTGGACTGTGGGTGGTAAGCTGATGTGTGGTTCACCCTTATCCCTCATTTATAATTGGCACAACCCTGATATCTCCCCATTTCTGAACTCTGAGCCTTGGTTGGTTATGATGATTTTTGCGGCCCCATACCGTGGGATGAACCCTCAGTCTATAAATTTCACGATTTCCTTTGCTGATTTGGACGGTAGTGGTTTCACTTCTGCCCACCCCATGCAGTGGTCGATCAATGTGAGAACGAACCGGTTCCCATTTGAGGAAAAATTCACTAAGTCATCACTTCTTTTTTTTTAAAGTTTTTTATTTCTTGTAATCAGATACATGATCTGTTCTTCCGAACAAGAAATCAAGGGATACATGGTCCACTCAAACAAAACATATCTACAATCATAATTTACACTTTTCATTAATTTTTTTGCCAGTTCCTTGAATATATTTGTACGGCACTCGGCGTAAACCCCTCGGTCCGTACAAACGGTAAATTAACATCGAGTTCTGTGACTTGTACAGAATGGTCAGGACGTTCTATATAGATACTGAGGTCAAATAACTGCACATTACCAGGGTACTGAAGACCTATATCCTTATTGCCTATCCCAGGGCAAATGTTCGAACGCATTATTCATCAGTATCTATCTGACCATATTGAAGACCATAACCTCTTTAATGATTCGCAATTTGTGTTCAGAGCTGGAAGGGGCACCACTGATGCGGTTATGTACCTAGTTACTGGTCTTTATACCTACTGTGATATTAAGCGTCTTTCTCCATGTCTTTTTATTGATTTTAGTAAGCCTTTGACAGTGTAAATAGAAATTTAATCGTAAAAAAAACTTCATAAGGATTTTTTAATAGACAGAAACTTGACTAAGTGCATAACCAGTTATTTAAGATATAGAACTCAAAGCACTAGAGTCCTCATGTGTACGAAATTACTCAGGGGTGCCCCAAGGTAGTATACTTGGACCTTTGCTATTTAACTGTTTTATAGATGACATTAAAAATCGGCCTCTGACGTGCCAGCATGTATTCTATGCTGATGATCTTGTTATCTATACTAGTGACACTATTTTGACAACAGTATCCATAGAATACAACATGACATAACCTTATTGGAAGAATGGTGTAGTCTAAATCAGATGAACATAAATGAGAAAAAGATAAAATTATGTATCTAAGAATACAAGGATAACATAACTGATAAGCACAGCAGAAAGATACCACGCTGTGAGGCATTTGGATATTTAGGCATTTCATTGGACAGTTCTTTAGATATTTTATTGAAGGAGCCACCAAAGTATTACTAGGTTAACTCCAGAAAATTCGAAACCATGCCCTGAGGATATGTACGAGGAGTAGACTTAGAGATATTGGTATATTGGATCTACATAAGAAGTGTGGTGTAGAGGAACTTGGAGTAAGACGGATCTATCTTAAGTTGATGTATATGAAACGTTATGCTACGACAGTTGATAGAGAGGCACAATCTAAGACAAGCGGGCAATCCAAAAGAAACATTAAGATGAAAAAGCCAAGAACTAATATTTACATGTATAAGAAAAATCCCTAATATGAAGGAGCGATGTATTGGAACATCCTGCCTGCTGACATTCAAGATACATACGGGTAGACGAGGCTTAGCTATTTGGAAAACACTCCTGCACCCACCGCTGTTGCGACCACGTAAAAAAAGATTTTCCAACCGCGACTTCGGTCAACGGAACGAAAGAATTCAACAAAAAGACATTCAAGATACAACCTTAATGTATCTATATAAAAAGCATGCTAAGGTGAAAAGTAAAGCTTTATTTGAGAGAGAGAGAGAGAGAGAGAGAGAGAGAGAGAGAGAGAGAGAGAGAGAGAGAGAGAGAGAGAGAGAGAGAGAGAGAGAGAGAGAGAGAGAGAGAGAGAAGATAAGGAAAGACTTGACAGGGGAGCCTGTAACCCTATAACTCATCTCATCTCATCACATTATTCTAATTTATATTATTTACACGCATTGTTACTTTAAACTGTATATTATGTACATACTTCCAGACCTGAGAAGTTTACTAGATTCGATCAAATGAAAGTGCCTGAAAAAAGGCATATAAATCCTGCTATTAGCAGACTGCCTGTATCTCTACTTTGCTTGAATAAAAAAAACTCTTACACTGTGTTTGAGGTCTCTGAAAGTCATATCTTATCATTCACAATGCGCCACCTGGTGATTTTTAGATATAGATAATTGTGAGTCCCAACTGATATCTGTTAATGCTAAATGAGTAATTAAATACTAGGAGCAAATGGTAAGTTCATCATTGATGGATGAGTTTGGAATCATAGATAGATAACTATTAAAAGGTTTTGGCTATATCCAGTCTATTAATCGCTTCCTGTAAGCCACTGGCACCCAGTTATCTTGTCCTTTCTGCAACTGCCGAGATCCAAACATATCAAGCACCAGTGGTATTTCGGTCTCAAGTAATTGGTCATGGTCAGCTGGGCAAGATACTGAGACACTGGCACTCTGCTTCTTTCTCAATATCCCAGTGAATAGAATGAAGAGAGTGAAGGGATAATTTTGCAGCAAGCTGGAAGTCTATGTGACCACTCTAACTTTTAAGCACCGTATATACGCTCTATTAACATATTGTTTAGCTTGACTTAATCCAGAAGGTACTAGGCACATTTTCACTAGTATTATTTTCATACGAAATATACTGAGAATATGGTTTTCTTCGATTTTTTCAAAAACAATAACAGTGGCACATAGCTCTTAAACTTAAATGTGTAGTATCATTAATTTACTACATACTGTGACCATTTGAAATAAATTACTTTTTTCACGGACTTGGTCCGTGCTTTTCTTTTTTTATAAAGAATTGCTATATGTTTATTATAATTTTCCCGTAATCTCTATTTCTAGATTAAAAACTAGCACTAGACCAAAAACCAACACGGTGACCCCCAATTTTAAGCTAAATTTGTGTTCTACAATACTTTGAGCTTATCACCTTGAACTTTTCAGGTAAATGATATATGGGTTTTGATTTTCAAGTAGTCCGTTATGCCTTAAAACTTATGTTTGTTATGCTAGGCGCTGAATGAATTCCCATGAACTCATCGAAGGAGAATGAAGGGTTTTTATAATATTCGATATGTTTATAGGAATTTTCACAATATCAACATTAAACCAATATGTATGATCAGATCAGATCACTTCTAACCTGTATGTAGGACGAGTGTACATAATGGTAAAACTCAGCCCGATAAATACTGCAGGGCAAAGTCCCATGGATCTACCGTGAGATATACGAATTTGGATCATTTCTCATGTTCTCACGGTTCTCTAATGATTTCTTACGAAATGGGAGGACAACACACCTTTTTCTCCCATCGTTTAGGTCAGAACAAAACAAATCCAGAAGAGAGCCCCATTAATCTGTAGCCAACTGTGAAAGACTCGAAGGTGAACTTTTTTTAAATTCGATTTTTTTTTTATGCCGATTCATTCATATGATATCAATTATTAGAACATTTCTGTACGCCATGCTAAAATTACGCTCTTGAGTTGTCAAAATCAGGAGTTCTCGACGGACCCCTTGGTCCCCTCACTTAGCCAAATCTCCACTGGCCAAACTTGGCAGCCCTGCATACTAAATGCGAATGTTCAAATTCCAAAGTTCTCTTTTCCTCAGTGACCCATACTTGAAAAGAAATATCTTTCTTGAAATCTACTATATAGGTCTACTATATATTTCAAAGGTAAGAGAATACTGACCTTAGACCTCAGTGGAGTGATCCAACCAGAGGTACTCATATGTGCGATTTTCATTTGGCGATTTCTGGTACCAATAAATTTCTCCGAGATCACCGACCGATTTTACAGTAAGTGTACTTAAGAATAGTCAACATAAACTGAAAAACACTGAGACTTTTTTCAGTAACGAGAATTTGGCACGGACAAAGTACGCCTCTGAGATTATTCAAGCTGCCTCTGTCATTGATAAAATGGGTCACAGTTCGAGATACATCTGTCAGCAAGCAATGATTGATCAGCGCTGCTCAGCCCCCGACTAGGATTTCTAGCATCAAACCACTGCACAACTGACCGAACCTTTGAGGTTTTTGTCAACCATTGGAAATGCCACTATATGCAAAGTTTACAGTGATGTCGCCGATATACCTTCATGTTTATTGTGTTTATAGAGAAGAATCATTAGTCACAACAGTCATGTTGACAAACCCAAAACGGAAGTGTTTATTCCCATCGCCCAACCGTGCACGTTCACTATGCGCAAATCCGAAATACATGACATTCCTCCCTTATAATATCAAAGTACATCAGTACATGAAGTATACACACACATAGCTCTTGAATAACATAACCAATAGCACAGATCAAATGTTTAATAAACATCACATATCTAATAACTTCCGTTCCTTAAATGCACGACCACTACTGGTCTGTTTAGGCATTACCACTGGCATAGGCGTGACAGTATGATATCTGGCAGATGGACGCTGGCTGTCATTAGGGCTACTGATAGATTTTGATATCCTTCTAGGTGTAGATCCCGATGTCGGCACATAGGGAGTAGTCACGCTTGATACGGTATTGGCATGTGCAGGTGGTTGAGTGGTTACTGGAACAGGTACGATCGGTGCAGGAGTCTCAGGTGAAGCAGTATTGGGAACATGAGGGTAGGGAGGCTGTGGCTGAATTGCTCTATCCTTTGTTATGTCTCTTGGATGAGAATGAGGCCTTCTTCTGACTTGGTCATTTATCACTTGAGACGATGTGCCCTGAGTGACTGTTGGTCGAGTATTGTCTGGCACTATGTGGTCAGCATGGACTCTTCTGCGGCTTTGGCCAAGCTTGGCCGCTACACAAACCACATAGGTTAGCTGTCCTTCGATCTCTAAAATAACTCCATTAATCCACTTTTCCCATCCTCCCCTGAAATTTCTGACCAGAACTGGCTGGCCAACATTGAATTGTCTGTATGCTGATCTCAGTCCATCATGAAGCTCCTTGGATCGCAGTTGAGACTCTTCAGCATGTCGCTGTAAGCTAGGTTTCACCAGTGATAGAAGAGTTCATGGAGCCTTGCGCACCACCAGCTCGGCGGAAGTCCTGCCAATTGTTGAGTGCGGCAGATTTCGTATGTACCTAGAACATCTGAAATGTGGGAACCAATTGGTTTAGATTGAGAAGATTTCTTGAACATCCTCTTAAATGTCTGAACATCACGTTCAGCCAAACCATTGGTAGGAGGATGATATGGAGGACTCAGTATATGTTTGATTTTCTTCCCTTGAAGAAATGATCTAAACTCCTCAGAAATGAATTGGGGACCATTGTCACTTACTAATATCCTGGGAAGTCCGAAGCATGAGATGACCTCCTCCAATTTTTCAATTGTGACTGAGGTTGTAGTATGAGGCATGTGGAAAACCTCCAGCCACTTTGAGTAACTGTCCACTAGTAGAAAGTATTGTTGACCATCCATCTCTAAAAAATCGACATGAATGCGCTCCCATGGCTCTGTAGCCCAGGGCCAAAACACTAAGGGCGCTGCCACAGGTATCGGCTGAAATTCTGCACACATGCCACAGGCACGAGTCATGTCCTCAATGTCCGCATCCATAGATGGCCACCATATGAATGAACGTGCCAAGGCCTTCATCTTCACCATGCCAGGGTGCATGAATGTAGTTCATCCAGAAGGTGACCCTGCAATGATGAAGGCACTATCACTCGTCTGCCCCACAAAAGGCATCCATCCTCAAGAGACAGGTCGAAATGATTTCTCCAGTATGCCTGCTATGCAACATCATCACAATGTTTTGGCCATCCATGTAAAGTGAACTCATAGGCCTTTGACAACACTTAATCAGTTTTTGTATATTTGGCTATCTCCGCAGCCGTCGTCAGTAAACTATCAACCGTTGAAGGGAACATATAAACTTCATCCCATCACATTCCTTGCATGAGCCAACCAGTAGTCTACTCATTAAGTCTGCTGGCACATTATCCTTAGATTTCCGGTAACATATATCATAACTGTAACCTGCCAACAGAAGTGACAAACGTGTTAGCCGTGCCACCGCCAGTGGTGGTATGCCATACTTG
This sequence comes from Alentia gelatinosa, assembly GCA_950022655.1. Classification (NCBI taxonomy): domain Eukaryota; kingdom Metazoa; phylum Annelida; class Polychaeta; order Phyllodocida; family Polynoidae; genus Alentia; species Alentia gelatinosa. The sequence goes on along the minus strand of OX465579.1, from coordinate 77,438,685 downwards.
GGATTAAATATCCAGGTCAACAGCTTATGATCAGTGATCAGTACAAAGGGCTGGCCATACAAATACAGATGAAATCTCTTTAGACCAAATACAATGTCCAGACCTTCCTTTTCTATTTCAGCATAGTTTGACTTGGCCTGGGACAGTGACCTAAATGCAAAAGCAATTGGTTTCTCTGAACTATCTTCCATCTTATGACTAATGACGGCACCTAAACCATATGGACTTGCGTCAACTGACAACACAACTTCTTTTTTAGGATCATAATGCACCAAAATTTTGTCACTTGACAACTCTTGCAAACCAAAACGCTTCCTCACAATCTTTTGACCAGATAAAATCAACACCCTTACCTAGCTAGTCAGAGAGGATGCATGTGACTAGCTAGGTTTGGCACAAACTTACCATAATAATTTATCATGCCCAGGAACGACCTCAACGCACCTACGTCCTGAGGCCTGGGAGCATCTTGGATACATGTCAACTTATGTCTAACAGGCTTTATGCCACTTGTGCTGAGAATGTAACCCAAATACTGGATTTCTGAGAGGAACATGAACATTTTTCCTCATTTGGTTTGACATTATAAACCCTCTGAAACGTGTAAATATCTCTGCTAATGCCTGTAGGTGTTCTTCTTCAGTCTCAGTAGCAATAAGCACATCATCCACATAACAAAACACATTATCGATACCAACTAATATCTGGTCCATTGATGACTGAAAAATGGCTAGCGCAGGTTTAATACCAAAAGTGAGTCTGGTTGGCTTTATCAAACCTTTGTGAGTGTTTATAGTCAATATTTCTGATGACTTCTCGTCCAGGTAGAGCTGATTAAAAGCACTAGCTAAATCTAGCTTACTGAACACCTTGGGCTTTTTACCACCATCACAAAGTTTGGCTAACATCTCTTTTACATTCAGTAGTTTGTATTCATTATCCTCAATCAACTCATTGACCTTCTTATAATCACCACAAACCCATATATTACCCTTTTTATCCTTTGGAACTAAAACAGCTGGCGAAGCCCACTGCGAAAAAGTCACGGGCTCAAATACCTTCGCCTTTACCAATTTGTCATAGGCCTTCTCCGCATCTGTGCGTACTGCGTAGGGAACTGGCCTTAATTTCTGAAACATTAGCTTTCAGGTTGACACTAGCAGTGAAACCCTTAATACCAGAATTGTCTGTGTCAAATAACTCTTTGTTTTCATGCAACAACTTTCTAATAAAAAATAAAAAAAATAGATAAAAACATTTTATCATCTGCCCCAAAAGAATTGGAAAAACTTTCTCCAATGTTCCTTGAATTTACATTTTTCCATAACCCGGGGCTGCGGTTTGTTTTGGTGGACATAGAATATTTCAGCGCAATTAAGTTTAACCTTGGCCAGCAAGTCCCTGCCTAAAAGACAAGGTTTATTACCTCTTACCACCAAAAGATTAATTTCTACAACCTTGGATCCATGAACGCTGATGGGCACACAGACAACCCCTACCACTGGCACTTTGTCACCACTATAGCTACGAAGGTGAACCTCCAAAGACTGAATAGGATATTTTGTCAATTTACGATAATAGACAATATCACTGATGGTAGAGAGAGATGCGACTGAATCAATCTCCATCTTTATGGTTGAAGTGTCAATTTTAGCATTAACCACATAGGGGTCAAACCTAACAGCATGATTTATGTCAGCAGGTTCCTTACATTCATACTCTGGTTTTAGGTTATGCATCCCAAATGTGGCGGATGAGTCAGAGGTGGCATCATCCAGGTCATCCAGCTCCTCTGTGTGTTGTGTCGGGTGCTCACAATGTCCTCGCTGCTTCCACTGTTGTGGGCCCCGTGACTGACCCGAAAGCTCTGATGTGCACAACCGGGCGATGTGACCATGACGATGGCATCAGTGGCTCTCTGCATCCTTGAAGTAACAGTCACTGGGTGTATGATTAGTGTTGCCACAGAGTTGGCACGGGTCTCTCCTCTGAGATCCTGCTTTATGCCGACTCTGTTGCTGCTGACGACTCTGACTGCTGTTGCCCACTCGATGAGCCTCAGCTGAGGCCACTGACATCGTACTTCTCCCTGCCATGGCATCTTCATCAGCCTGACACTTAGCTTGAGCAGTCTTTTTGTCAAGGTTGGTTGTAGCGAGTAAATCTGTTTGTGTCTTTTTCATCTTAGAATTTAGACCGATTACCAACATGTCCCTGAGGCCCTCATCCAAGTACGTCCCAAAAGTACATGTTGATGCAAGGGACCTCAAGTGACTAGTGTAATGTGTAATGGTTTCGTTTTCCCCCTGACGTGCAGTAAAAAATTTGTACTGCACAGCGATAATGACAGGATCTGGTTTGTAGAGGCCCTTGAGCAGTGCACACAGATCATCAAAAGTTTTGGTTGTTGGGGCCACACCGGAACATAAGTCTTTAAGCACTGCATAGGGACCAGTCCCAATTTTGGCACACAAAAGATGTACCTTTTTAGCATTGGGAAAATCTTCTAGTATTATATAAGACTCCACCCTCTCCTGGTAATTGCACCAGTCTTCATTTTCCTACAGTGAGTAAAGCAGGGCCTATTCTGGTCTGTTGTACCTACTAGCATTGGTCTGGACATCCCTAATCGCATATTAGAGGACAATGTTGGTGAGGTTTGGTGGACTTTACTCCAGTTTGTGTTTATGTTACATTGGGCACTGTAAGGTAGGCCAGTTACTCACACATGCTGTTGACTTTGTATACCACTACTGACTCTGGTCCTGCCACATTTCTTTCTCCACTGGGAATAATTTAGTCTGCCACAATTTGGAAACTCTGTGACTATGGAGGGTGGTTTTCCTTCATTCCCTTCCTTTGACTATGAGACTGACAAAGCTAGTGCAGGCCCCAGATGGAAAAAAGTGGCTGGCTAGATTAGAAAAAGATAGCTGCCACCTTGCTCTTCTACTGCACTACGTAGGGGAGAGAGTGTATGCCATATATATGATGCGGAGAAGGTAAATGCCCCCAGGTCATACAAAGAAACGTGAAGTTCTCTCAAAATACTTTGAGCCTAAAACAAACATTCAAATGGAGATCTTTACCTTTAGAAGTTGCATCCAAAAACCAGGGCAGATAACTTTGTAACTGAACTTTGCTCACTTGCATGGAACTGTAAATTCACAAATGTTGACCATGAGCTCCTGTGTCAGCTCACACAGCATTGTCATTCAAACAGGCTTAGGCGATGTGCGCTGCGTGAACCTGACAGGTCTCTGGCTGATATCCTGGAACTTGGGCATACCCTGGAGCTAGCTGACACCCAGACGTCTCTCATGGAAAAAAACAATCGGCAGGAGCCCTCTGTGAATGCGGTACGCCACAAGAACGCTCGTCCTGATTCTCGGTCTGCTGCATGAACAGGCCATGCTAGCAAAAACTTTGACTATATATGTAACCGGTATGGTAGTGACCGACCACACACAAAAGACAAGAAGTGTCCTGCCATAGGAAAAACCTGCTACTACTGTAAGGTGGAAGGGCAATTTAGTTCAGTCTGTTTCAAGCTGAAACGCACAGAGCAGGGTCGTGGTAAGGGTAAAAATATAGCAATAGAGCATCAGTGTCATCTAGCTACGAAGTCAAAATATTGCATTTTCCCATAGACACCAATAGTTAAGCACTTACATTTTCAGATGGCCCTCCCATAGAAATTAGTACGGTGACATGCCATTTTTTTTGCATTTTCTATTTACTGATATATGTAACTTATATTATCCGGAGTTATTTGCAAAACTCAATAGAATTTAGAAATCACCCAACTACCCGCATTTGTCTTTAAGTTAAAGGCCCGCATCCATCAGATCCGACATGCTACGATAGTGCTCCCGACACACCCCGACACGCTGCGACACAGAACTTTTGTGTTGCAGCGTGTCGGGAGGTTCTGTCGCAGACATGTGGGCGCCACCCTGCAACACACCTTTTAACCCAAAAAGTATCGATCATAGGTACCGACACACTACGACACAAGAACTGGGTAAAACAGTGCATACGGGAGCATCGTAGGGTATTCTGCCGGGAAATTCACTCTCATGTAAGAAACTCAACAAAAATTCATGAAATTTTAGAATTCGATAGCAGATATTAAGGGTCTTATGCACAGTAAATATGGTAATTTTTGATAAGGTCTAAATCTCTCAAATTGATAATTCCTTTATTTGATATCGAAATGACTTTTTAGAATGTAAAAAAATACATATGTATATCCCAGACCTGTTGACACTGTCGGACAGCCCTAATAAAGTGAATACATTCTAGTTCTCCTATGTTTATGTATATAAAGACGCTTCGACACGCTGCGACACGGTCTGTGTCGTAGCAAATATCGAACATGTTCGATTGTGTCACTGTGTCGGGAGGCTCCCGAAACGGCCCTTTTTGTCGGGGCGTGTCGGGGCATGTCGGGGTGTGTCGTAGACTCGTGTCATAGAACCATACTCAACCAAAAAAAACGTCGGCGACAAACAAAATTTGTGTCGCAGAGGGCGTGTCGGAGTGTGTCGGAAGGCGTGTCGGCTCTGGTGGACGCCCCCCTTCACAATTTGCTTAAAACTGAGGATGCCTTTAAGCGGGGTTCTACTGTATATAAATATGAAGCACACATGTTCATGTTCACACATACACACACATGTTAACATACTGAGATACACACATAAACACAACTTTATTGAGTATACACATACAGTAAAACCCTGCTTCCGGGACACCCCACATAAGGGGAACCCTACTTAAGGGGACACTTTGGAGGGACACCTTTTCAAAAGTGACGGGACAGTGTGGGGACAACACTCCAAATCATCTTGATTGCTTGTTTATGGTGTGTGTGTGAGGCAGGTAGACAGGTGTCTAGACAATTATACACCATGCAACAGCCTATCTAGGCTCCTGTAGGCATCTGTTGGTGTTTGTGTGGTTACAACAGTGTCTCTAATATTTAGTAGTATTATATGCTTACCAGTCAGAAGGCTGAGGTGGTCTGTAAGCCTAGGTCTGGTAGGAGGAGCAACTGGCTCTATTTCTACACAAGACGAAGGCGCAACACAGGCTGAGTCATTCTGGGGTAGTTCCTCAGGTTCCTACAAGGGGTCTCTACTGCCATTGTCTCTCAATATATAACATCTCTATACCATTATTATCACCTGCAAACAGTTTTTACACACTACATAGTTTAACCATCGACAGACTGAAAACCCCGGTTAAGGGAACACTACGCTTAATGTAGACTTGCTTAAGTCTTTGATTATGGGCATTCATTAAATGATTAAACACAATCAGAATAAAGTTCAATGTAGTATGCTACCTTCTCTGATTGGCCCATGAATCAAAGACTTGTCCACTGTGAACGAAATTTCCTGTTTATGGCCCCAAGTCATTCCTGTAACTCTATACTTCCTCCCCCTCCCTTTTTCCAGTCGCCTGTGTTGTCATAGCAATAGCTTTCGCCTGCTCCTGACTGTGACCCGATTGAGATCAAAGTGATGGGGTATCAATCTCCTAGCAGATATCCTGACCAGTAGCCAGGATCTCTGTATTGAGAGTGTTCAGAATACTGGCGCTAAACAGCACCAGAAATCCAACACCATTACCGATTGTGCCAGTCCCTGTATCCCTGTAAGGAGGGTAGCCATAGGATGCAGACACTGGAGCCAGTCTACGCTTAATGGTACGCTAAGCAGAGGTTTCCTGTACATTGTTTCATCTACCACAGTTCATACTTTCCAAGAAGTGGTAGAACTCAGCCAAATGTTCCAAACTAAATTTCCTCTTGTATCAACGTCATCATTCCGTTGAACTTTGATCACGTGTATACTGAGTCATTGACGCTGGTTCTCATACATATATTAATAGATGTATGTAAGCCAACCCAGAACTAGCTCAGCCACCCGCACCTGTAGATAAAGCACAGTGTGGACCGGAAACAGGCGGAGTGGAAGGCGCCGAGGTCCAGCGTAACAAACACCCACACAGGAACGGAGCGTGTCCGGGGATTATAACGCTCTGATAACGTGCGGCCTGATTACCACAGCCCTCCTCACAACTAAAGGTGATATACACAGGAACTCCTGATTCCGTGCTTCAGTGGACTCTGTTCTTTGTCTTCGATTGTACTCAAGTTGGACGGACAAAGACACACACCACATTGATCTATATATATATATATATATACCTGCATTGATCTATATATTCACGGATGTATACATACTTCCTGTTTTAAAGGAGACTTGGGGATTTATTTACATAAGTTAAAATGGAGTTATCACTGTCTGGAAGTGGTCGCTTTTGGATCATCGTAACCTTGATGCTATTAGGTAAGTCCATGCTCCATATATTCCACATTATTGAGCGTGGGATACTGACGCTGAGATACGCTGCCTAGGGGTTAGACTTTGGAGAGGTTATATACTTTGAGCTCACTGTAAAACCTAACCTTAACTATCTGCGTCCCAACTCTGTGACATTGTTAGGTTGCAGAGAGCCAGTATACTAGTGTCCTATAAAAATGTCAATGCAGCAGGCCATGACCAATCCCTGAAGACCGAAACGTATGTTAGGACTGGCAGTTTGGCTGGATGCCAATTAAGTTACAGCAAACGACCCACAGGTTGGATGAAACCCAATCTTATAAATGACAACTGCTTTTATAATTCCACGCAATCATCATTGGTGAATATGCTATTTGTTTCTCGCATATATAGGTAGGTATTAGGCCACGTGCCTAACTATTGAGGGAATCCATGGAAGACTTGCGCAATTTCCTTCAACCTTTAGTTTCGATCGGAAGACGGCAAGATCCGATGAGATCAGCAGTTTATCTGCTTGATGATGAATAGCTATGATATGATAACGAAGATGAGGGCATTCTTTATGGGCTTATGCTGACGCGATGTATATTATATAGGCCAATATAATATATATATATATATATATATATATATATATATATATATATATATATGTATATATATATATATATATGTATATATATATATACTAACGTTAGATCTCAACTAATGTAACCCAATGAAAATATATCCATATGTGATTAATGTACATACATACATATTGCGCATACATAAATATTTAGCCTACTACGTATAAGTATGCATGTATGTGTGATCGTGTAATTGGTGGTTACATCATACATGTATCCTTGATCCTTCGCTCTTGAATTTTTATCTATAGACACTTTTAACCAGTTCATGTCTAAAGTTCTATACCGAACACACCTGACAAAGCATGTTGGACAGAAAACAACCAAATTCACGTCCTGCCGAGGGGGACAGGTGTATTCTCCATCCGATCTCCAAACACATTCTTCCTCTTCGTATGGTGTTTTGTTCAACAAAGTCTACGATCTGAGAGCGTTCCTGCTCGGGACCTGACGCTTGATAATTATACAGCATGCAAGCCCAACCCACTTAGTCATAAAATAAACTACCCCTTTCAAGGATAATTAATATATTGGATTTACATTTATACGGACGATAATACTGAAAGACGGACCACTGTCTATATTACCTTCTTTAACCTATCATTTAGGTAATTGGGTCTCAAGTGCAAGTTAAACATCCCAGAAACCGTTCTATGGTCACATATATATGTAAAGGTAAGGTATGTTGGTCTATATTCACTTTTAGCAATTAGTTTATACCTAATATCCAGGGATTGAAATGTTTCCTTTAACACTGCCAGAATCTGATTTCTATTTTCAACCTATTATTGTTGATAGAAATATTTATAAGGTAGTGATATTATTCTCAATCCGGTATATTTTGATCAAAGTTTTTACTATACTGGTGAATTAAGCTTGATAATGGGAAATTTCTATTTGCGGGGTTCTATAACGGTGACGATAAAATATATCTTGCCAATGTTGGCATAGATATTTATGTATCATGATGAACATAGGCAGTTTGTATAGAAGAACGAGGGACTGGAGCACCTAGGCTCTTTCTTTCCCCTCTCGCTCTCGCTCTCACTCTCCTTCTCTTCTTTTCTCTTCCCCTCTCTCTCTCTCTCTCTCTCTCTCTCTCTCTCTCTCTCTCTCTCTCTCTCTCTCAACCGAGATTTTCTTTGAATTCTATAGTCATCCTGGATTGCAGTGACCGGTTTGATTTTGTATCCAGCCTCACTTAATGTTGGCGGCTGTTTCAACTCTATTTTCCAGCATTTAGTCACCTTCACACTTAACTTTGCACAACGTTATACAATACCACAACACATTCTATGCTTACCTTTTTTATTCAAGTAAATGTACCTTGGTTAATTGGCTAAATAATGATTTCAGTCTACGCATTTCCGCAAAAGTTGCTTCACAGAAGTTACAGATCAAAATATATGTAAGATGACATCATAATCGACGGGCCAATCAGGGACTAGGATTATAGAGAGCAGACAAGACATCAACATGGAGGAATATATGTTCCTAACTGGATTTGCGAAGTAACTTGAATTATTCTGATATTGTGATGCTATTTAATGTCATTGAAAGGGGTGAACTAAATCCAGAATCATATAAATACACAATACTCCACTCGTTTGGATGTGCCGTAATCATGACTTGGCTTTGCCTCAATGAGACTTTGTTAATTTGAGTCCCACTGCGGCCACTTTTCTCCTTTACCCCCAGCAGTGGTAGATTAACTGCCAATGCTTCTCATACCATGTAAATGTTGTGTGGGAAGTAAAAGAACTCTCACCTTGGTAAATGTGTAGGGGTGAGATTCCTACCTACATTCATCTCATAGATTTGATCACACCCAAAGTAAGTCTAATTGAACAGATTGGACGTTAAACTACCCTAACAAACAAACAAATCAGTCCTTTGATTCTTTGCTTTCTCAATTGACACGCCTACATGGTTCCTCTCTAACTGATCTATCTGCGAGATGGTGTGGGGGTGGTCCTCAACCACTATATGGTATTCCCGTCAGAAATGTTTTGACCAAGCCAGGGCTGCAATAGCCCTCAGCTCTTTTTGCTTTTCAAGCTCCGGCTTAGTCAGCTCTAGACAAAAAGAGGGAGAAATTTAGGCACTTTTGAATCATATATTATATATAATTATATAACAACAGTTATGTATATTATAAATTACTATTCAATTATATACTCAATTCTATACGCTGCAGGACAGTCTAAATAAATAGATTTAAGCTCGTATTAAAAACTGAATCCGAGGAAACCCCTATCTTTTAGGATTGTTCCCAAATCGGCAGTCAGTCGTTGAGGGGCAAAATCGTATATTTGTCCTCCAGTGTGTACTGAATTGCTTAGGACAACTCCTACCACCCCCTCTCCCGTATCATGCTGTGTTTATTGCCGTTTGGTGTGAAATTGCCTGAGACAAGCTTAGGATACACTTACGATTAAGGGATTTTGTCCTAAGGAAATGAATCGTACAGTGGACATTCCACTTAAGCGCCACGGGCGTAGATCTTCTATAAACCCGGCGTATTGGGCGTCATGCATACACCTGCTTCTGGACACATAGAGTGTAAACGTACATATGATCTACGCTTGTCTGCCCTTATGTACGCCACTGCCCGATAATTCCGATCTGTGCACATAGAGCACACCACTGATCTATCTTATCATATGTCATAAGTCAGTCATCGAATCTTATATTAGCACAGTGGTACACAGCAAATACAAGACAAGGTCAGTGTTGGTGTAAGGAGTCTATTAGCTGATAATGACTCAACGTGGAAAAATTAGAGGTGGATTCAGTCTAGCCAGAGTTTGTGACCAAGCATAAACGATGGAGAAGAGTCAGTTATGCAGGTGAGATAAAATAAACCAAACTTGTGAGAGTCATAGCTACAGAGTTTGGAGTGAAGAAAAAACTGGAGGGAAGAAAAAGGAGGTGCCCTGGAGAATTAAGGAGCCCTCACGCCTGTGGAAGGAGTTGTATAATATGTGAAACCATAGTTATGGTGACAATACGGGGCAGATTTATGAGTTGTTCCGGAGAAATTCGTTCTGAACGAGCCGGCACGGCGAGTTCAGAACAAATTTCTCCGAAACAACGAGTGGTGTGGTGACGAGTCAAACTGGCCAGGGGAACCACCAAACTTGAGATGTGCCTGGTGCTGGCGGTGCCGTTCTGTTGGTAGTGTGTGAACCTTGAGCCATCGGCCGAGGCCACAGGGGCCAGAAAACATGGTCAACTGTACTGTTGTACCTCAACAATATGTGATCCTTACCCTGTTAAAAAGGCATCTTCGCGAGTGGTCATGATGGGTCTGCTCGGTGCGTGACTCTAGTAAGCCTATAAGACACCGACCCGACGGCTGTGCCCGATTCTATCTTTGCCCGACGGATCCGTCGGGTCTGTGGCAATTGATGTGCGTCAATCGGGTCGGTGTACGCACTTCACCTACCCGATTTTATTGCTTTTCCCGACGCGTCGGGCATTACTACTGTAGGGGTCAGGGTAGTCGTGCAGTGTCTGTTTTACTTTACGCTAGGTGGCGCAAAGACCGATCCCTGCTGTGCGGTAAAGCTGGCGGACCCTCGGTATGCAGATGCTACGGGCTCGCCCGCATTAAGTAACTCAACCACTATATAAGGTTGAGTCCACAGCAGGTCGAAAGGACTTCTCGCTGTTCCTCTGCATAGAGTGAACGCCTGTAGCCTCACGTGTTGGTTAGGTTGTGTTGGTACACCTTTCAACGTAGAAGAGACCAGATCTCTTCCCGCGCTAGTTGGTGCCCCGTAGCACCAACGATTGTACTTACAGTTAATACCGTAATAAAAGATCGGTAACTGAAATAGTCCGGAGTCTGGTTTTCTGTTAGCGGATAAGCGGTGGTTGGTATAGGCTCTGCGTCTCCCTACTCTTTCCAGTGGGTAAAACCGAACCCAACTGTACTGGCACGGTAAGTACAGGGTAGTGACTAGTCTCGGAACCTCTGGTCGACTGACGATCGCGGAAAGTGGTCACACACTTTCAGCGACTAGAGGGCAACCGCTACACTACCATGTCACATTTGACCGACTCTCCCCGACCTTAAGATTTCGGTGTACGCACTTTCACCGACTTCCCGATTCTGAGCAGGCCATTTAAACAGGGATACTACCTATCACCCAGTCCGATTTACAAGTGCTTTATATCGATGTGTAGGGGAGACACAAGCGATCATAGATCTGAAAATCGTTTTCTGATATTTCAAATAGACCAGAAGTTATTAAACTTGAGATTATTACCTATATATATATACTTATCACCCGGCCCGGCCGCTTCCTTTTATCTTATCCCGGGTAATTTACGAGGTTATAAAGGCAGGAGGTGTCGTCGGGAAGAGTCATCATGTCGGTGTCTTATAGGTATAAGACATCGACATTCTATTCAAGACTCTCATCGAGCCGATGGTGGGGATGAATCGGGAAAAAATTTCGGTGTCTTATAGGCTGTAGATCAGTGTGAGCAGCTCTGAGCTGTAGCCGGCTCCCGGTGGCAGAATGCCAGAGAGACACAAGATGGTGTCAGGCCATTGACGTCATCTGAACTTTCCTTCTTACCGCAAGAATACCATCCCTGAGACACTCATTCCGATTGGTGCTAGAGGGACTGAGCTGGGATACTCTCCCAAGCCATCAGTTTGGGGGGCTCCCAGCAGACAGAGTCACCAGATGGCATGGTGGTCGCCAGGTCCTCCCGCATTGCAAACATTAGATAAATTCAAAACTTCGTCCTGTGAATATTGTGTATGTGATATTCTAGAAATTGGAAACCTCACCAATCGATCCTAATACCTTGAAACCCCTAGAAAAGGAGGAGAGGAATATCTTGTAGATCAATTTCTTACAGAGTTATGGCACATAGAATGTTTGGGCAGCCATATTGGTGAATTTCTTTTGATTTCCTAAAACGCTCACGGTTCATTGTTTTGCACCCGGAATCTGTAGACTTTAATTTCCCAATATCAGCTGAAAAGGTATTTGACTTATTTGCGACGTTGCGTTAGATAATTATTGTCCATATTTTGTTGTCCCTCGCCCGACCTAAATTCTTCTATGTGTCTTTCCCAAGGGCTGTTTGGGTCTGGCCTCAAACCCCGGACAAGCCCAATTATGTAAGATTTTTAAATTCTTATCATCTAATGGCAAATAAATATATCATTTAGATATAATTGTTAGAGACTCTGAAGGATCCTATTCAAGCATGTATATTGCTTATATAGTGGTCAATTAGGCTATCGGCTTCAGAAAAGACACCTATTGTGTTGTCCTGCGAAAAGGAGAGTTTTAAGGATCGAGGTCAGGATAATGACTGTTTTATTAAACAGCATGGAAGGACATTTCAAGTCTCCATCCTCCTGCCTCTCCATTGAAAGGACAATCCAGATTGATTTGATGTCGACCGTCCTATGACAGTCCCTAGATAATCCATCCAGATATTAAACGTCCCCCTGACTACCCCTCAATACTACCTCCATCAGGATCTAATGTCAATGTATTATCAAGAGACGTCACGAGTATGAGTCTGAGTTTATTTATGCCACGCATTTTGTTGGCTCCATAATTTCACGAGTAGAAGACGAGTGACATTACGGAGCCAACAAAATGAGTGGCATAAATAAGCTCAAACTGAAACGAGTGGCGTCTAGATTTTATCCTACCCCGTTTCCATATTTTTTCAGTATCAGAAAGTAGTGGCATAAACAACACTTGATGTCACACCCGTTAAATAAACAAATCCCATGTTAAGCCTATGGCGTTTTTTATTAGGGGTAGGATAAGATAAATGTATTGCATGATGTCTACAGTTTTTCACTTTTCTCTTTATTCACAGTTCTAGTCAGCACCGTCGCTTCTCAAGGACCATCAACAACAACAGAACCAACAACAGCAGTATCAACAACAGCAGAATTAACAACGGCAGAATCAACAACGGCAGAACCAATAACGACAGGATCAACAACAACAGAATCAACAACAGCAGAACCAACAACAACAGAACCAACAACGGCAGAATCAACAACGTCAGAACCAACAACAGCAGAATCAACAACGGCAGAACCAACAACGACAGGACCAACAACAACAGAATCAACAACAGCAGAATCAACAACGTCAGAACCAACAACAGCAGAATCAACAACGGCAGAACAAACAACGACAGGACCAACAACAACAGAATCAACAACAGCAGAATCAACAACGTCAGAACCAACAACAGCAGAATCAACAACGGCAGAACCAACAACGACAGGACCAACAACAACAGAACCAACAACGGCAGAATCAACAACGTCAGAACCAACAACAGCAGAATCAACAACGGCAGAACCAACAACGACAGGACCAACAACAACAGAACCAACAATGGCAGAATCAACAACGTCAGAACCAACAACAGCAGAATCAACAACGTCAGAACAAACAACGACAGGACCAACAACAACAGAATCAACAACAGTAGAACCAACAACAGCAGAATCAACATCAACTGATGAAGTAACATCAACACAAGCTTCCACGGAGGCAGGCACAACAACAGATATTGCAACACAAACCACAGATGATGTTACCCAAGACTCAACATCAGCAGATGTGACCACACAAACGGAGGAAACGAGCAGCGCAGGGAGCACATCAGCGAGCAGCTCAACGGGTGTGAGCGAGCGAAGCAGCTCAGAGCCGACATCGACAGAGACGACCGAGGAATCCACATGGTCAACTTCATCCACCAAACCAGATACAGGTAAGAAGAATTCTCACATTTAGTAAGGCTTGATTCCATTTGGTTGAATTTGCTGTAGATCACCATTCAGGTCCTGATCTGAATAGGGACCAAACATGGCCTGGGCAGAATGATACAACGTATAAAGTAACAGGGATTCTCCTCTAGAAGATTACGGGAACACGTAATCGCCTGGAGGAGACTACTGGAAAGTAGTCTCTACATGCATAATGAGGTCAAATCATTATCTACTTAGAAACAGTTTTCTTTAATGTTTATTTGAAATAAACTATTTCAAAATCAGTGGTAAAAATCCGGTACTGCATAAGTTTTGCAATGGACATAAATATCTAGCCGCGGTAGATGTTGATTTGTCGTTCAGTCTTGCTATTCACCAAGTAGTTGGATAACAAATACTATAAACACTAACATTATGGACGTGTAGCAGTATTACCCTTGCAGATGGCAATGCAATACACTCGCTATCGCTCGTTTATTACTACGCGTCAACAACTCGGAGAATACAGCCACACACCCACAAAACCAGTGATTATTATGTAATGTATGTGTATACACGTATATGTATGTAACTTTATATTGTCACACATAAATATTTAGAATTGATGCAAGGTTGATTCTCAACATAGCTAATACATTCTCTGTTGCTGAAGTTAATGAACGCAAAATGGCAGAAAATCCCCATCATTTATATGATAGAACCAAATGATATGGAACTACAGGAATTGTTTCACCAATTCAACCTGTTTCCGGGAAACTTGAGATAATTTATCTTTCTCAACAAGGTGGGTCTTAAGGTGATAAATAGGATAATACATGTACATGTATCCTATAATCACGGCACTTTGTACATGATACATTCATGATTGGGTGTTGTTTAAGTTAATTTTGGTAAGCATTAGCATCTTTTTAGACACCAAACACGAAAGAAAACTTAAAGCCAGCATCAAGCATAGCATTGATACATTTCGACATTGTTTAAATCTATGATTTATTATTTGCATATGTCTTGTTTTTCTAGGGGGGCCATCAAAATCATCAAAAAACACAGGTATGTTTTGTTATCGAGACACCATCACTTTTGAGATGGTATTGATAATACTTTCTCCAGATACGTTAATAATGATATGATATCGTAAAGATGTACAACGGCTCAATTTTCCCCATATTTAAGTTCATGTATACATATATTGTTCAGATTTACATTGGCATGATTATATTTACTGAAACCTTTAAGGTCAGATTTTACTTCGAGAGAAAATACATGAGACAACTTTTGAAACCGTTGGCCGCATAAATTCTGCGATTGGCCCAAAATCCAAATTCATCTTAGTCTTGTTGTTATTTTGTCATTCCCATTACTTTTGATGAGGGATTTTGGGGCAGGATAAATAATCGTTATAGTTGGGCTCAGTAAAGTATTACAGCAACCTGCCTTGATATTCTCAGTTCCTCGCTTGTAAAATATGGAATTCGACCTTTGATATATGCATCAATCTTCAGACCCTGTGCTGTAACATAAAACATGCTGCATATGGTCTAAAGACATCGTTATGTACGTAATGCTCGTACAGAGCTCAGTACGGAGCTCGTACGGAGCTGGCGTGATCAACCTGTTCAAATCATAATGGCAAACAGCGACAGACAATTTCATAGACGAAATCAAATTCCCTGAATATCAAAATTTTGTAAGACTGATACAAGCCACCTCGTGTCAAACACTCGTAAGCTTATATATTTACTCGGGCCAGATTTCTAGTCAATGATGTAGAACCAACAGAAAAAATAAAAACCATAACCATACAGCTGAATCACCGCTGTACATGTCTCTATTCATATAAGCCTGCACTAGGCAGATCCTCAATGTCAACAGTCTATGGTGCTTACGTATACGATAAATGTCATACTGGACCCATATTCCCGTATCGTTGTCCATGGTAATACGAAACAGTTCTTCCTATTGATATCAGATAAAGGTACAGACTATCAAAGCGTATTGAAACCACAGAACACTTTTGAAACACAAAAACTGTCTTGGTCTAGGCTGTGTATATGTACAATAGATTCGGTTGATTATGAAATTGAGGTGATGAAGCAAATGGAGAATCTACTAACTTATAACCAGAGGGATAATAATGTAGCGGACCACTGGTCGCTGAAAGTGTGTGACCACTTTCCGTGAAGCGGCAGTCAACCAGTGGCTGAGACTCAGAACGGGTGGGTTCGGATTGAATCCCAGAAAGATAGGGAGATGCGGGATGTACAACCTAATGCTTAACTACAGACACAAGACCAGACTCCAGACTATTTAGATACAAATAGTTTATTGTATCCTCAGTTACAGTTCGTTGGTGCTGTGGGGCACCAACTAGCGCGGGAAGAGATTCGGTTCTCTTCATCGTTGAGGCTCCAGGCGTTCACTCGACTGAGAGGCACCGCCAGAAGACCTGTCGACCCGCTGTGGACTCAGTCCTTATATACTGACTGAGTTACATAATGCTGGCGACCCCGTAGTATTTGCATACACGGGTTCGCCGGCCTTACTGCACAACAGGGATCAGCACTCGCGCCACCTAGCGTGAAGTGAAAACAACGCTGCTCGACTACCCCTACAATAATATTGACAATTTTACCAGTGCTGAAACTTTACCTTATTCAAAATTGCGATGATTTACCTTCTATTGATGGCGATTGAATGGTTGTACCACATACGTCGCAGTAGGACGTACATGAGTAGGAGTGGCTCTATATGTAGCAGACATGGTCACATGCATATGGTACTATGTGAAACCATAGTTATGGTGCCAATACGGGCTAGATTTATTAGTTGTCTCGAAGAAATTTGTTGAGAACGAGCTCTTTGGAGCGAATTCTGAACATCAATATGAAATCCATACTGAGAATTTCTCTGTATTGATATCCGTAGATCTTGCATATCTAAGCTATCTAAGCTATATCACGTGAAAGCTTCATGTTAGATATTTCGATATTTGGTAAATACGCACGATAACTCGTTCTGGGACGTTTGTCAGACGCCTCGAAATGCACGAAGTGATGGAATCCATTAAGTTTTCCGCGCAGACGGGTGCTTAGACCTCTTGGCCAATCAGATTGCGTTATTTTTCAAAGCATGCAGTCTGTCGCTCAAAGCCTGCAGGTGAAGCTCAAAGTGTGTAATTTGTCACTCAAAGTGTGCAGTCTGTAGGTTCCCAAAGGCACTCTACAAAGATACATGGCGTACAGTGCATTCTGTGTACAATAACTGTACCCCTAGGAACAGTACATATTTACACTGTGTTAGGGCATAGGTATATAATAATATATTTTCTATTTTCTGTATTCAAAAGATATTATTACATACCTATGGCCGAACGTCTATGAAATACTACCCACTGCTAAGGGTGCAGTATAGTTAATGTTATGCTAGGTTTACACCATCACCCAGACCAACCCGGCAATGGATTTTGGGCGAATCTTAAGTCAACTTGGTACTTTTATGGCATTTTTATGGTTTTTGCCCGCTCGGCCCCAAATATCCCATCGACTTAAGGTGCACTATGTCGAGTTGACACTGTTGTATATCAACTTAGTCCTGTCGGGGTCTGGTCGGTATGGCACCATGGCTCTGCCGTACATCGTCTTATGTTCGAAGCCCGAGAGGTCGCTGGCGTGTTCACATCAACGTAAGGCCACTAACGACGTTCACGATTCAGGTCCCATTCACTAAAGATTATTTACACTCACTTTTAATACACAGGTCGAGTTAAGGCGACTTAAGGTAAGTTACAGAGGAATGTGGTCCTTCCATCCCCACCTCCCCCTCCCTTTCCTCCACGGCAGCTGCACGGCAGTTTCCACAAGGCTTCCTCAGCCTCTATCAGTGCATTGGAGAAGCAGCACCTTCATATATATATATATATATATATATATATAGAACACAGCACCAGTAATGGCTTTAATTGTGAACAAAGTGAACACATCGTCGGAACTGTCACTCTCAGAGGTGCTTGTGCAGGTTGTAGAGGTGTTTGTGCAGGTTGTAGAGGTGTTTGTGCAGGTGGTAGAGGTGGTTGTGCAGGTGGTGGAGGTCGACGTTGCAGGTGTACATGAAGTAGTCAATCCATTACATCACAGTAAGCCCAATGGATCGGCTATGAAGTGCTGACTTTTCCCATCAATTTTAGGTATATAATAATAAGGAAACGTATTGACCGAGTCCGCAGCAATGCCATTTTCGGCAGTTTGTACCATAAGTACGTCCCTCCGCCTCTGGCGTCGGGACCTATCTAATATGGTACAAAAGACCTCGAACGGCCATCCCTACAGGCTTATTTTTCTACGGTCCAGTGACTTTATTCTGTTTAACAGGTGTCGTCATCGGACTCGGCATTGCTGGGGGCATCCTGGGTGTGTGCTTCATTGTGGCAGTCGTCATCTTTTTCATAAGGTCATGGTGAGTGTCAATTAACCTGCATTACTTTGTTCATATCCCGCCCACTTAAATAGACTGACTTTGTACGTGTCTCATGTGTGTGGTGGTACAGGGAGCTGTCGAGTGAAGTCTATGGTTTTGAAACAGCTCCCAGTTTTGTGATTATAGTGGGTGAGTGTAGGTCTTTGGGAGTGGGTGGTGTATATGCACTTATTATATACCTGTGCACATCGCTCTTATACTTACTGACCTGCACCATATATTATTACGCCAATTCACAATAAGATATTATGAATTCGGGCTTATGATAAATACGGAACAACAAGCCATGGTTGTACATCATGCAAGACTGAAGGAGGTTGACGGTATTCACGAAACTCTAAAGAGAGAGAGACAGAGAGAGACAGAGAGAGACAGACAGAGACAGACAGAGAGACAGAGAGAGAGAAATTATAATGGTTGTTTTTCACATAGAAACGTAAGTCATTTTCTACAGATGTATTAAATCACACATTTAAGTTTAAAGAACTATAGGTCACCGAACTTGTTTTGAGAGAATTGTATCAATATTTGAAAAGCAGCAGTTGGACCCACTGCGAATTGTATGATATGCCTTTAAACTGTGATTACTTGTACCAATAATGAACAATGATTCTAACTTTTTATCATAAAAAGATCTCAATCTCATATTCAGCTCTATCGAATTTCATATCTGTTTCACCAATCAGCAAGATATTCTGTATTTCCTCAATACTCAGTACTAAATCTATGGACATTTGTAACAGTTTTTATTTGAATTATGACTCCAGTGATCGCGCAAGGTAAGGTTTATGTCAGCATTAATTAGGACTATATTTATCTGTGAGAATTGAATGGCTTCAGCATAGCATGCTAATTATATGCTGAAAGCTAAACTAATTAATGGGACAGTTACTAAGCATCTTTTCGTGTGTACTCATCGAAGATAAGGATATAAATTTGCTGCTGAATTATATGTTGCTCGTACTTTTTACCTGGGACTAGTCAGAATGTGGTACAGCTTGTATTGATATATTCTGTAAAAAAATCCTCATGCTTTTTCCTCTGTTATACATTCACAAACGAAGATTTGCAACTACACTTTTAGATTCCGCGCTTTGCAAAAACACTATTTACGGAGAGTCATATCTGTCTAATACGGTAAAAGATAAATGAGCATTTCCTCTTAGAATTTCTGTATATTGATTTCAATCTTAAACAAAATGTAGCGAAGAAACGGTTGAATAACGATATTAGATAGTATTGACATATAAACGGTATTTAACCTTACGTTCATGCCTACACTAATTCCTTAACATGGGAATATTGTCTTTTATTGTCTAGATGGGAAGATCTGTGTATACCACAACAGGAACTAAGAAATATAATATGAGAAAGATATTAGGTTTTTCTTATATCACAGATCCGGTTTGGTACATACGATATTGAGATATTGATGACATTTTAAGCTCAGATAACATATATTTACACATCATATTTTAGAGCTACAGCTGAGTCTATGGAATATGTATATAGATACTACCTATACTTTGCTTTACCACACATGTATCATTTATGGGTCTATGTTATCACACGACCCTTCAAGTGGAATGTTCAAACTGGTACTGAAACCTGAACTTATCGTAATATGAGACAACGTCTATTGTGTTTTACTGACAGCCAAAATTAAGATGGCACAACACAAGCGTTGCCACCATTCACTCTCCAAGCAGATTTGGTTTGAGACCGTTGTGGGGGGGGGGGGGGGGGGGTGATGGGCAATGACGGAAATTGTGCTTTTAGAGTGAATCAGTAGATATCAAAGTTTTACGACTGACTTCCTTAAGTGTGTGCTTAGTATCATTGTTTATGGGATTATTTACTGAAGTTATTCATTCGGTGCAATCAAAATGTCATAAAATGCTACTTATCATACTGTAATATATCTGTGGCGGTATCTTTTAAGTATACCGCCTGATCCTACCCATGTCGTATTTAAGGCCGTATGTCACACTGTGCCGTAGGGGGTACAACCATTCAATTGACATCAATAGATGGTAAAATCTCGCCATTTCAACGTATACAATAATATGGAAACAGGCTGACTTTAGTTGGGCAGCACAAGTTATTAGTAAAATTGTCAATACGTTTTTGCCTCTATCTTTGGCATCGGGATAACCTAATTCAGAATAACATGTATACCACCTTTTATTCGTACAACTACAGTAACCCTGTTTCCGTGTAATCTGTAGTGGTTAATGTATACAAGTTTAATGTGAAGAAGCGATACACATAAGACTATAACTGAATTAAAATAAATATCAATCTAAGTGTAGGCCTAGTTTAAGTCGCAACATTGAACATGGACAGGTTAAGAGTCCAATATGCACCTGCTACGAACGATAACAAGGACGATTCATCAGAGAAAAAGAAACTCTTATCACAAGTATACCATAACTTCAAGATAGTGTACTTATAGTCGATCAAGATAGATATAAGTAGGCACAGTGTTAAAAAAGAATTATTATCAGCTTCATCTTGGAGGTCATTTTCCAAAGCCCCACATGGCAATGTGTACCCTACATTACCAATACACCAACCTCTACTACAGACATGGGGAGATAATTCTATGTGTTGTGGAGGGCTACCTTGGCTGCTTTTAAAGCGGGTGCTCCATTGGGATGGCGGTGAATCTGACGGCGTCGGCAAGGGGCGTGGCGGTATATATTCACCGGGTATCTCACAGAGGCGCTATCTGACGGATCCCTTCAGGACTACACGTCCCCGCCGCTTGACGACACGTCACGACCCACGCATGCCAACTTCGCCGTGTTCTACTAAAAGGTTGCAAACAAACAGCGGAGGTAAAAGGCCGACGTCGCACATTTGTGAGCATCCGAAAAAAGCTGTTTTATTAGGACGCCCATTACACCACTATGCGGCCGCCGCCGTTGAGCATGTTGCCTCCTCCACCACACCGATTGATTTAACCAAATGACAAAAGGCCTCTATGTGGAAGCCTCCTTGTTCATTATACACACACATATCCTTTCTCACCGAGTTAGCCCCGACGTCGAACATATAGGCATTATCGTTTTGCTCTACAGCACAAAGGAACTGTTTTCCCGTAAGCAATGGCTTTGATGCCATGTACAATGGATTTGGAATCCGTATATCCGTATAGTTATGGTATCTGACAGGTTTTAAAAAAAGTAATGGGTAGTGATTTACCGAGTTCCCCTACATTTTCAATGGGGATTTTGTACATAAACGATTAGTAATAAAAGACTGATGATGCCTGTAATCCTGAAATAATATCTGAATCGAAGATGTGTCTTTAAGTGATTATTTGTGAGTGATTCTGACATGTATTCCTGGTCCTGTCTGCAGGCATGGACGGCGGTACGAGGCACTGGACGACACCGGGTACAACATCCAGTTTGAGAACCCCTCCTTTGGCGACAGCCAAGTGTCCTTCCGCTTCCCCTGATGACTCGACGGGAGATACGGCCACACCGTGCTCCAGATAAAATATATGGAAATACCAATACGTGATAGAGATAAGGGATGAGTGTCAACAGGCCTATCATATTATGAACTCGTGAGTGGTTGACGTATGGTGTGTGTGTGTGTGTGTGTGTGTGTGTGTGTGTGTGTGTGTGTGTGTGTGTGTGTGTGTGTGTGTGTGTGTGTGTGTGTGTGTGTGTGTGTGTGTGTGTGTGTGTGTGTGTGTGTGTGTGTGTGTGTGTGTGTGTGTGTGTGTGTGTGTGTGTGTGTGTGTGTGTGTGTGTGTGTGTGTGTGTGTGTGTGTGTGTGTGTGTGTGTGTGTGTGTGTGTGTGTGTGTGTGTGTGTGTGTGTGTGTGTGTGTGTGTGTGTGTGTGTGTGTGTGTGTGTGTGTGTCTATTGAACGTATAATATACTGCGGACCGTGGGTTGGGTCTGTTTTACATTGAGTGGGGATGAGTGAAACGTGTGAATATATAATTTCAAAATGTTCAGATGGGGATCTCATATCTACAGAATATATCAGTCATCATTCATGAACAAGATTTGTCATCCATCTCATGCTTCTATAATGGTCAGGCCTGAATGAATGATTATATCAGGTTTTACTCTATAATATCAGAGTGCTTACCAGTATACATGATTATCTATATAAGATGTTGATAAGTGTGTTGATTAGGAAAATAGAGTAGTAAAATTAGTTCCAGGTATCTAATAATAAGGAGACATAGTGAAGGTGGCTGAATCACATAGATCTGTCCCTTGTTGTTTGGGTTCTTCGAACTTGGTCTGTATTATTCCAACACAAAACAACACTGAATGGATTTTATTCAGCCACCCTAAGTGTGCTTTCATATGTGATGGGGAACGAGCAGTATTATTTAATGTGAATGTGAAGACAGCTATGAGACATCATTGAATCCTGTCATATCCACGAGAGGGCGCCACTGACGAAAAAGTCAATCTTAAGTTCTGTCACTGACGCCAGGAACAGGTTAGATATTGTTGTATGAATATGATTTTTCTCAATAAATTCTGGACGTAACGATATTCACTTTAGAGTATGCAACACGGGTACGTATACTTGTGTGTGTGATTTGTGAGAAAAGGACCGACAGTACTTCAGTATATCAGATGTATTATTGAGCGCGGGAGATCGCGCTCATATACGTCACATACAGGTTGGAATGCTCACACGGGCTTTCAGCTTCCTGCAAAAAACCTATCCCTTCACTATCCATGCACAAACTATAAAGGCCTGGTAAAAGGATCAGGTGCCCAGTATCCCAGTTTAACCACACCCATGTCCCACAACTGACTTAGTTCCTAAAAATAGAACCTTATTTTGTTTTTAGTCTTTTGGGGTTTAAATGATTCACTATATCAATCCTGCCAATGAATTACAAACCCTTAGTTATGGATACTGTTATCCTCTGCTACTAGAAAAGGAAACTATCAGATGATGATAATGACTAACTGTGGTATTTACATTTTCAAATCTGATGGGACAGACCTAAGCACACCATATTCAGACACTGATATTCTGATCACACTGATTTCTGATGGGACAGACTCCCTACATGGCAAAGAGTCAGCAAACCTGTTTTACCAGTTATTCACCCTTGTGCTTTTAGTGACCACAGACCAACCACCTCCCCCTTCCCAACCCCACCCCCAAAACTACTCACTGACTTCTACTAACAATTGGACAGATTCCCTACATGGCACAGTGCCACCAAACCTGTTTGACCATTTATTCACCCTTGTGGTTTTCCTGACCACAGACAAACCCCTCCCTTCCTCCCTCCAACCCAACCCCCACCCCCACAACTACTCAGTGACTTCTACTAACAATCTGAGCACACTGATACTGGTGGAACAGATTCCCTACATGGCATAGAGCCAGCAAATCTGTTTGACCAGTTGTTCACCCATGTGCTCTTACTGACCATGTAACAGCAAGTACAGGAAGAATGATTGGGTGTAAGCAATAATGTTTGCAAATAGTTGTATTATCAAGGTGGTTATCATGTGAGAGTCTATTATACATTGGGAGTACCGCGCTCATCCATTGTCAATGGAAATATCATTAGCTCCTAGTGTATATAACCAAACAGCAGTTAAACTATGCTCAAGTATTTTTTTATATTTGCAGCGTTTATTTCGGAAGTAACATGGTACAGAGTTTTTAATCCACATATGCACTCCTTTTAGAAGGGTAATTGATCCGATTCAAGGATAACATTCAACGTAGATGTACAGGTTGCCTTAATTATTCGTTACGCTGGTGTTTTTTTGTTTGTTTTAACCTTTTTCCCTCCCTTTTGTTAGTTTATTTAATTACCCCCTCTATTTTCTTTTTCTCAACGATTCTTCTTCCCATGATTACACAGTGTGAAATACTATTTAATGTGTTCAATCGCTTTATCTTTTACAAGATCCTTATTTTGTGTAATAAAAACTGATGGCAGGGGAAAATTGTCGTCCAATACCCCTCGCGTTCACAACTCTCGCTACCTTGCTGCCTGGAAAGCAGAAATGTCACAATCCTTCTAGGAGTAACAACTCAGTTTTCACCATACCAAATCAGGCTATTTCAACTGTTTCATGAAGTGATGTTCATTTTATGCTAATCACATGAAAATAGGACATGATATATACGAGTGTTTTATCATTATTTGTAGCCTTCTTCACATCTCAGTGTTATATTTACTGTACGCAACATTGCCGATGTTTTCATGGTCATTTACCAGAAGTAGTACATTTCCATAATCCAGAAACCAAATCGCAATCAATTTAATAAATTGACACGCCTACAGCTGTACATGATTGTGGCCCAAGACAGCCAGGCATGAATCGTGCTCTACCAGAGCTTATGTTCATGTATCGAGTTTTTGCTGAGGTGCCCAGTCTAAGAATTCAACATGTAACATTTAGTTACTATTACTGCTTTCTTTTATTTGTGTGACATTGATTGGAATCTGAAAGACTGAAAGTCTATGAATTTAAGCTGCTGGACCGCAAGGCTACCTACCTTTATATATAATACATAAATCTACTGATCCCTTTCTATATCTGAAGAAATGTATCAAACTATCTCAAAGTACAGATTATTTTGTAATAAATCAATGTTCAAAATTTACAATTTGGCATGTTATCTTTTTTGTTTGTAATTTTGTTTAAAGCTTTATTCACTTCTTTCAAATAAAGTTATTTTCAGTGTATATTATATCATAGCATGTACGTAAGTATTTATGAAAAAAAAGTTCAAAGTATAGGAAAAGTACAACTACCAGAGATACCGTATTAAGTTTAGGTTTTTGTTGTATAGAACCGACGTTTTACAGTCTTTTTCAAGGTTCAGAAGGGACCAGGAATACATGTCAGATTCTCTTACAAATAATCACTTAAAGACACATCATCTTTTATTTTGTGCGTTGATGTACAATGTGATCTTCATAATAAAAAGGTTACCAAGATTTAGTTTTCGTACATAATCAAGATTTTGTTCAGATAGATATAAGTCAACCTGGAACTTCAGTCCTGCAACCAAGAGATGAACGAGGAAGAGTATAATTGATATTTTTTCTTCTTTTAAAAAACAAAAGACAGTACATGTATGTTGGAGTGTGGAGACCCTTGTCCACTACATCAAACGACGCACAGTTAGAAAAAATTGATGATTTTAATGGTATGAACAGTGATCTTTGGACACCTCCGAGAAGAGAAGATGATATCGATAGAAGATGATATCGATAGCTTTAGACTAGAAAATGTAGATACAACAGAGGTAAGAAAATTAATTCGACAGTTAGAGAATAACAAAACAACAGGTGTAGACTATCTAAAGATAACAGTTTTAAAATCAATTTTACTGAAGAAACCTGGATTGATAGTAAATATGTTTGATATTATGGTACGCAGTGCGACTTTTCCCGCAAGTTTGAAAACAGGTGTCATTACGCCTCTCCCTAAGACTGGCGATCTGACCAAATACAGTAACTGCCGGCCAGTCTGTGTGTTGCAAACGATCTCTAAAATTCTTGAGAAATTAGTTCACGTACAGCTAATGAACTATATTATAACAAATGATATTATTCACAGATACCAGTTTGGCTTTATGCAAGGCCAGTCTACTGCTCAGGCGATCTTTCGAGTAGTCTTTATTCTTAATGAACAACTAAACAAAAAGAGATACAGCCTATGTGCGTTCATCGATCTCCGCAAGGCTTTCGACTCCGTCAGCCATTGCCTTTTATTAGCAGAACTCAACAACATCGGTCTATCAACGAATACAGTACAGTCTTACCTCGTTAATCGAAGTCAAAAATTAAAGGGGAGAGGATTAATTACCAACAAGTTACCAGTCAGTTTCGGAGTCCCACAGGGATCCGTTCTGGGTCCGGTGCTACTCATTATTTTTGTGAATGGATTGTTTGATATCATCCAACACTCAGAAATCACCATGTACGCTGACGACTTGGTCTTAATTACTTCTGGCAATGATCCAAAAGAAGTCCAAATGAGAATGCAGCTTGACCTTGACCTCTCACAAGAATGGCTGATGAAGCACTGTTTAACAGTAAATTCTGAAAAGAGCACTCTAATGTGGGTAAAAAGTGTCAACAAACCGCTGACTCAGCTGACCTGTACACTGGGAGGGTATCCTCTAGACTCAGTCTTACAATACAATTATCTTGGAGTTTTGATAGACGCACATCCAACATCTCAGCCACAGATTATTAAGGTCACCAATGACGCCCGGCAAAAAGTATTCAAACTTCGGAAACTATTATTTCTGACAGAAAATGCGGCCTGTGCGAGAGCCAAGCAGATGATCATTCCGAAATTAGAATATGTAGATTTTGTATTCTATCTATCAAGGAAGATAGATAGAGAACACTTACAAGTCCAGATGAACAATTGTCTACGGGCAGTTGTTGGTTGTCGAAATGCTGGCGAACTTGATCTAAACACTCTATATGATAAATGTAATATTCGAGCATTGAAGTATCGCCGGAGCGTGCATCTATTGATGTTGATCCATTGGTGGAGCGGGTATAAGGAAAATGTCGTTCAATCTGAAGGCCAAACTAGAAGGAGACAAAATTTGAAAGTAGTGATAAGAAGATAAAGGCCAAAGCTAGAAAAATACAGACACTGTCCTTTATATTTGGGAGTAACCTTGTGGAATATGCTACCAGATGATATACAGCGTATAAGTAGAAGGGACACTTTTAAGTTAGCAATTAAATCATTTCTTCTCCGTCCAGAAGTGTATGAACAACTAGTTGTCTGAACCAAATCTCATTCGAGTCAAATGACTGATATAAAAGAGACAGACAAGTACACACGCCAAATAGACATTTAGGTACTATAGCCTCACTTCTCTAAATAACTACCAGTCATACAACAAATAAATGTGCATCTAAGTGCATGAGTAAAGAAGTAATGACATCCTACTGCAGGTGTGCAATGCCATTTGTCTGGTTTTGTTTTGTCAAACGCCATGTACTGTTCTGTATCGTCTTTGTCTTACTGTGTTGTCTGTAATGTCTAATCGTTTTGTAGAGGTCTGTATATGTGCTACACTAATTTAGAAAACTTGAATCAAACTGAGACTACAGTGTTAGGTCACATCTACTCACGAAATAGTGACCAACGGATTAAAGATTCTAATGGAATCATCTACGTGAATGTATATAGTTTAAGTTATGCATGGAAGAACACCACCTCGGTGAATGTATAATGTATCATTTTTCAACTGAATAAAAAAAAAAAAAAAAAGCTATGAAGTAAATTGTAGGGTTGAGAGCCTAGGTCATTAATCCACAGAGTAACTTGTATACGTTATGAAGACAGGATAATTGTTTACATTGCGTAGATAAAGGGGAGTGAAATAAGTGAAGTATAGGTTTTACATATTACCTTAGATTCAGGACTTTAAAATTGGCAATTGGATGTGTGGTGTTAATAGAGGTATGCAAGATTTATAAATGCATTTTCTGTAAAATGTAATCAAAGATCTCAATTTTAGAATGACAATACATATTTCTTTAGTGACTGGTCAAGTATAATGAGCCGGTGGTCAGTTTGGTGGGAGGAAAATACGGGGATGGGTTTCGGTTCTTTCGCCTCTCACGTTATTGTTCAGTCACAGCGCGTAACTGCCATCCTCGAGTCTGACTGTGCAGGATCTACTGATTCAACAATAGAGCATATATCATGGTGGTTGTTTCAATGACGTCAATTGTGTAGGATGGACAGAAAAACATAAAAAAAACTTAACTTCTACTTACCTTCACTTACACTTGCACACAGACTACTTGTATGACACCACGATGAAATGTAGTGGTACTACTGTGTAAATCGGTCAGTGTTTAGGGAAACATCTTAAAAAGTTATGGTTTATCTCTTGAAAGATAGACATGATTTGATATTGCCGTTCATTTTTAAACTACTGTTGATAAGTCATTATGGGTGGGGGATCTCGTGAGAGGAGAGGCTTGATTGCAAAGTTTAAAGTTCCTTGCACTCAGGAACATAACACAATCTGAACAAGGTCTCCATCACGCTCTCCATGCGGTCTTCATTCCGCTGTGCCCCCTAGTGGATGACCGGGGATTCACATAGTTAAGCAGTTTGGCAACCAACCCTTGATACTATACAGGCGTTGGTCTGGTTAAATCCCATACGGGATCACTTGGGGTGCGCCTCAATCCAGGTATTGCTGTTCTATTGTCTGTAGCAGAGCTGCTACAAAGCTTACACTGGACATTACATCACACATATACCACATATGTAATAGTCAGACTTCTTATTTCCCCACCTCATTCATAGTTTTTGCCACAATTTTACCAGGTAGATTTTCTATAGACAACTTGTTTCTTAGGTCCTGTAAGAATATCATCCAGTCCATATCATTACGTATAAAGGCTTTTGCATACATTATGACATAGTTGAGCACCCTATATTGGGGATTTTTTGTCTGTATTCCTAGTAGTATGTCTGTCTTGTCGACTTTAAAAATATCTGCATTCCATATACCTTCCAACCATATCCTAATGGTTTCCCAGAACTTCTTAACCTTTTTACACTCTACAAATGATGGTTCTGTTCATTATTCTATATTGTAAGGACTGTACACTTGTTTTCCGTGGTGGTCCGATAGGGAATTTGAGATATTTTCCCTATTCCTTAGCTTTAATATCTAATTCTGTGAATACTCTTTGCCATTCCTCCCTCACTCTTGGTATTTTAATTATTTTGTCGAGTAAGAACTCAGGCAAAAAGAATTTTTCAATTTCTTAGATTTTTAGCTGAGAAAGTGAAATATGCATATATTGGCTAAGCAGCTAATTTAGCATTTTTTATAAGGGTTTCTGTCAACTATTACCATATTAAGGAAAATAAAGATATCTTATAAAAAAACTGCTACAAGGCCTAGTTGGATATCATCCCTTTCTATATATCTTTGAATGACATCAATTGCATATGATATTTCTTAGACCTTCATTACAAAATGGACGATGTAATGATGCAAAATCAATCTTTACGCTGCCCATTTAAATATATCTATAGCAACAAAGATTTAAATTGAAATTTGAATGTCTCAGCTTCAAACTCACCCTCAGCCTATAGATTCGATTTGACGTGGCGTAACTGAATGAGTCCTCTCCCACCGCTATGCGACCACTGATAGAGAGAAAGGGGAAGCGGGCCGTGGACGTTCCCGCGGCCTCAGCTGTCATACCCGTTCCGCGCTTCTGATTGGTCCAGCCGTCACGTGTATATCATGTGACCGCTTTGTTGTTTTGTACGACCAAAAGCGTTTGACACGGCCGTGTCGCCCGTCGGCGATGTCGAGTGGTGTCTATGTGTCATTCCACACAGTTTCTATGGAGTTTAAACCTTATAAACTCGTGTACCGGGGTTGTTTAGCTGCCCCAGTCGCCCTGCCCTGTGTGAGCAAGGAGGAAAACCACTGTAAGTATTGTTTTTAAACCTTGCTGAGTGGGACCTCAGCCCGGGGGGTGTGTGTGACAGTGTCGCTGTCAGATCCTTTCTGTTCTGATCATGGTAGTACCTTGTCAGGGCAGCGTTTATTGTTTTGACGTTAACGTAAATAAAACAGTCATGGGGAGATGACCAGGTTTCCCCGCAACTGCTTGTATTCTCGTGGATGTTGCTAACACTTGCTGAACCAGTCAGCCCGTGTTGCATACTGACGCTGTGTCACAACGTCAGATGTCTGTTGGTGGTTGAGGGAATTTATACCCTCACGTCGCTATCGTGGTTTCGACTGATCAACAGTCTCATCAGGCATAGGTGCGGTAGGTACTCTTTTGTGGTCTTCCCTCCCGCAGCCGGTGCGGGAAGAGGATATGTCAGTCCCACTCGGAGACTTTCGTGATCATCCGAGGTCTTTGTGGTTCTCTCTATATTTGTAGCCCTAGGTGTCACCTTCCCACCCTATACCTCCCCACATGTATAGGAACTTGTATTCGTAATTTCATCGTTCCAGTAGACACTGCGAGAGCGTCCGTGGTTGGAAAAAAAATTTTGACGTGGCATTTCATGGGGGAGGTTGTGGGTGGGGAGCTTGTGACAACTAGCCGTACCTGTTGTCCATCGTGTTGAGTCCGTTGGGGGCGTTTGTCTTGAGTCGGTGAATCCAATTGAATTCGATCTTGTTTCGTAGTCTTGCTGCCTCTTTGGATTCCGGATGTCTGTATATGTAGTCTAGTATATACACCTGCACATCGTTCTCACCCTCACTGATAGTCCTACCCTCATCACATGATTTAAAAGTAGTCAGAGATTAAAAATAAATTGGCGACGAAAAGACAATTTTTTCATCTTTACGTCGCCGTTTTTGAAGGCTGATATAGGTGACTTACACTGGTGTATAAGGCGGTATATTCTGTAATATACACCAGGGGGAACCTCAACCAGATGAAACATTCATTTCTTCTTCTTAAATATCTCCAGTACTTCTTAATCAATTCTTTTTTGTATTAATCATTATGTTTTGCACACTCCCCCTTAAAAAACAAAGTACAAACAGCATACATGGACATATATAATTGAAAACTTTATTCTCGAATGGAGACAAGCAGTGAATGCTAATCGTGCACTAATGATATATGTACAATTGGATAATTTGAATAAATCCATCAAGTAAATGTGAAAAATATAAAGAAAGGTCAGTGGCGCTTCAGTTAAAATTCCTATATCAATCTCGTTATACAGACAGTGCACTTTATTTGCCTATTCATAGTAATATTGTACACTGTTATCCTTTTGCTCAAATGAATAAACATAACATATAATCTCAATTATTATCTTAGAACAAATATTTATAAATTCCATAAATCCTGAGAGCAATATAGAAGCTACGCTGACGAAAACAATAGAAAATATACCAAAACAGTGTCCCAGGAAGGTTGTATATGAATCCTAGAGGTATATATACCAAAGATTTCGCCCCAACATTACTCTCTATCATTAATTGCCGTAACAACTGATTATGAAGTTAATTGCATTTTATATTTGTATTTCAGCCGATTGATTTGATTGTATTAGTTAAAAAGTATTACAAAATATTAACCCTTTATTTCCCATTCTGGAAATGGGAATTAAAGAGGATTGTGTGTGGGATTAGTGGGGTTAACCCTTGGGTTTACCCCGAACTTATATTGCCATAGGCAGACAGCTTGGCTGGTATTCCGATGTTAGTTTTAATGGGTCCCACAAATGGTAGGATAACATTTCTTTCGTCATATTCGAGATACAAATTTCAACCATTACATTGCAATATTCGTTATATGTATTACATGTACGTATAAGTTTAGGCCCTAAGCATCCCACTTAGAGCTAAAGTATAGCGAAAAGAAGTTAATGTGCGCGAGATCTTAAAGTATTTAACAATCTTTCAGATACATCTTGGTTGCCCTCATCTATTTCCGACGTATAAACAATAGTACGGTAAAAAAAAAACAAGAAAAAATACAACACGCTGATATCACAGATATACGGTTAATACAGCAGTTATCAGAAGTAGTGTAGCTATGTACACAGCATGATATATACAAATGTTTGTTCAAAGCTAAAATTCCACCTAGAAATATCCACTTAATCTTACTGAAAGGCATTTCGGACAACGGGAAAATTAAAACCCATGTCATTTTCCTGGAACTTGAATATAATGACCTCAAACTTAGACATTGGGAGTCATCGTGCTAGAATTGGTTTAAAGATAGATATAATAAAAATATTGTAATAGAAATATATGGAAATTTTTAAAAGTTGATTTAACATTCTTCAAATTTTCAGACCAGTTTGAGCTGATATCATTAGGGTTTAAACATCGCCAGGTGGTGCCACTGCTAATTGAAGGGTACGTCACCCATTCATAGTCCACACACAGCGGAGTCTGTGAGGCAGGCAGCAGTGGCAGTGGGGGAGAGTGTAGAGGTAGGCCAGTCAGTCGGCGACCACCTTGGCGTCTTGACGACCGCCGCACCCAAGTCTCAGCATCAACATCAGCGCCACCCAGGCCGCCTTCAGCTGCGGGTCTAGGCCGTCAGGTACTGTGAGAACGGTAAGGGTATGCGGTCAGCACAGCCATTTGTAATTATAATTTTTCCTGTTATTCCTATGGCTAAACTTGTACTCGTACTCGGTCAGTGTACACCAGGGTTGAAATAATTATATAGAACAACCTTACTATGGCCATATGTGATACAAAATGAGATAAGACAAGGCCGAGTTCCGTGAATGAAGGTAACCCAAACACCTTACACAGGGTTGCTCTTACACTGGGTGACCCCTTATATGGGGTGACACCATACATACACTGGGCTGCAATTACACCATTGCTCAGACAGTCTCGACAGCATCAACAGGGCGTCGCCGTATATTGACGGCTATTTCCTTAACTCAACACAGTTCGCCGGAGTATTTGGGGCCGAGCGGAGAAAAAACATAGAAAAGGTCATAAAAAGTCCACGTCAACTTACGGTTTTGTGCAAAATTCACAGTCGGGACTGTCGAGGTGATGGTGTAAACCTAGTACTACATGGGGAGACCCTGTATACAAAGTGTCCCTCACACTAGGAGCAGGAGATGTCATTGTTATTAATCAATGTTAAAGAGAACTTCTTTATTGTTGTTATTTACTTACAGAATATCCTCTCCTCTTTACTGCAGTCCAATCAGGAAGTTGGAGGCATCAATGGTATTAATCTATATTAAAGAGGTCTACTTTGTTGTCATTAATTACTTACAGAATGTAATAGAATCTGCTCTCCTCTCTACTGTTGTCCCATCAGGAAGTAGGAGGTGTTGGTGTTATTAACCGTTGTTTTAGAGGTCTACTTTGTTGTCTTTAATTACTTACAGAATTTACGCATAGACTCTCCTCTCCACTGCGGTTCGATCGGGAAGTAAGAGCTATCGATATTTTTTTTTCAAATTCAACTTGTTTAATAATATCAGAGCAAAACCATATAACAGAGACCCATTTGGTGACCATCTTGACAATGGCCGTTAGATTGAATTTTTGTCGCTAGCACTTTTACCAGAAAAGTCGATCTGCAAGGAACATTCATGCCATATTTCATGTTTATATCACAATTTTGGCCATGGTTTCTGAGCAAAACAACATAACAGAGGCCCATCTGGTGCCCATCTAAAGAAATGGCCACCATATTGAATTTCTTGTGGCTACCACATTTTCCTGAAAAATTAGACTATAAGGATCTCCATGGTAAATGCCATGCTTAAATCACATAATGAACAATTCGACCCAAAATCCGCATTAAGCTACTCCACTAAAACTCCTATTTCAAAGAGGTCTACTTTATCTCATTGATAATTACTTACAGAATGTATGTAGAATTTCCTCGCCCCTCCACTGCGGTCCCATCAGGGAGTAGGAGGCGTCGATGTTGCCGAGCGCTGTCTTGCCATCACCTGCCATGATCTGCGTGTCACAAACAGGCCAGTTAATACTAAAGATGCTTGTCTACTTGACAACAAAATTACAAAATCAATTGGGCACGCCCAGTCTCAAGCTATGTACGGTTAGTTGCAAGGCAGGTACTGCTAGTCAGCGACTAGAAATACCCAGTTGCAGGCCCCCTAGTCGCACAGTGTGAATGGCCTTTTATCCACACTTTCCTACAACGACCTAATTGATACATTTTAGTACAGTTAAGAGTAATCTCAACTGGTCATCGGAAACACCTTACCTGGATACAAACCCCACTTTCCCGATACTACTAGGATCAATTGATACCCCAACCTGTTCACTGCGGGCGCATCTATGGGCATATACATGTAACTATGTAAACTATTCAATGAAAATGAGAGAACATATTTGGTAAAATATAAAGATATCAGTCAATGATGAGTAATAAAGCACAGACCGTGTAGTCTCCTGAGAGACTGCAGATGATGCAGCGCGGCCACTTCATGACGAGAACCCGCTCTTCGTCCAGGTTGTACACCTCAAAGCACGGCACGTTCCTGAAACACCTCATACTGTTAACCCTATCAGCCCGAGTAATGCCTGAAGGCATTTCTACACGGGACCGAATGATGCCATGAGGCGTCATTTTCCGAGATTCATAAAATATCTGTCTTTGATATAACATAACAAGTATTACATGTCATATCACGTGATGGAGGAAACAAATTATCATAATTGGTCAATATGAGGCCTCGTCAACGAGCAGTATACACTAACTCGGACTCGGACTCGGTCTCCTGACTCCGTCACAGTTGTGATAGGGTTAATCACGAGTCAATTAATGTACATAAACGAAAGATATACTGTCCTAGTATTAAGAAAAAATGGATAAGGTGGTATTCCATGAATTGGAATGGATTTATCATGATGCATAGGGTAATTATTATGCTTTCGCATCATTATATACCTATAATTGATCCGTATTCCCCGTTAATGTTCATCTCGTTTTGTAGCATGTACGGCATGGTCAGGACGTTCTCTATAAGTACCTAACTGAATCCTGCTATTTTTTTTCCCTCTACACAGATGTACTTCTATTCTTATGATTCGTTTTTAGATGTACTGAAAACATAATTTCGAACTGTAGTTTTCCAATCTCCTTTCCTTGAGAGAATGCAATGAGATCACATTTCGCTGGTAGTCGGTAAGATTTGTGTCACATGAAACGATGGTTGGGAGATAGTTGGGATAGTTCCAGGTATTAATAGTAGGGGGCGACACTAAGCCAATAAGGGGGTGGGGAGCCACAGAGTACAGAGATATACTACTCTATGGGGAAGCTACGACGAAGTTGCTAGTCATATACCAAAATAACACACACAAAAACGCCATTTTATCCGTTTGCTATGTCGTTCATTCATGTAGCTCATTCACGTCTGATTCCGAATAGTATTTATGCTACAGCCCAGCAGTGGGTAGTATCTGATAGACTATTCAGGTACATAGGCTAGTGATACCAGATATTTTTTTATTTCATGAGAGGAATAGATATGAATCTAGATGCATCATTACGAATTGATGGACACTTTTTATGGACAACCTTTCAACTGAAGATATAATAAACATGGTGAATATAGATGGCAAATAAAAGGTATCGAAGTTATCGTACAGAATAGATATTTGCCTGGAGGAGGTGACTCACCATCGCAGCGTCCCGAAGCGGTGACCGCACGGCAGGCGTAGGTCGGCCGTGTCGATCGGGTGCGCCCCCAAGCGGCCAGTCAGCTCAATGATGAGAACGTCGGCCCCCGCCGCGTCGGCCACGCGCACGCGCACTGTACGCGGCCAGCAGCGCAGGCACCAGGCCAGCTGCGTCTCATAAGATGTTTCTGTGTGATAAGATACAAAAATAGTGTGTGCTGGTGTGTGGCATGAAACAGATCATGAAAGTAAGTCAGAGTGTGGCGTTAAACAAGATCATAAAAGTGAGTCGGGGTATGGTGTGAAAAAAAGAAAAAATCGTTCTATTTGTGATGGGGGGGGGGGACAAGATCATGAAATTAAGTGTGACTGTGGGCACGAGCAGTGTGTGCTATAGTATCACGGCAACGAGGCCAGCTACGTTTCGAAATAAGTCTCTGTGAGATTAACCATAAACATATCAACCTTATGCTACTTCCTTCAGTAGCTAGGGATTATACTAAAGACGTCGTCTTTATTCCTCATCCAATCCTGATTTTGTGTATGGAAAGACTCTTTTTTTATTCAAAAGATGTTTAATGACGACCGGTACAAACGTTCATCTGTTACCAGACGATCTTCCACACTGGCGTTAACACAGTTGTTACAATATAAACATGTTACAGGACAATACAGGACATCACAATCATTCACTCACTCATTATATCGTGAAAAATACATCTAGATAAACATACTTATTGCATCAGTTGGACATAATGGACATAAGTAGAGATGTAACATAGATTATGTACAAGGTATTCCACTGAGTTAACATTTTGCCTATACATTTTAGTGAATGTATTGGATACAGTCTAGGAATAAATTTGGCCACAAGAATAGTATTCTTGCGATGAGGTCTTTAGCATTCAAGGAAAATACTACTCATGATCCACTTAACCTCCTCACTGGATTTCACGCATCTGGCTGAGAGGAACATAAACTATTTGATCGTACACACTGTAGTGCGCGTAGATTGAAGAGCAGAGTTTAACTTACCTATCTGAGCATCAAAAACCTTGTATCCGTCGCCGCCATAGGCAGTGTAGTGAAGGTACCGGTAACTCCCAGACCCATACGACTCTGTGATTAATATAAATACAAAATAGTATCAGGTCGGTGTACTCATACATAACATCCTTATCATGGTCGTATATTACACAAGACCAGATGAGGCCGAGATCCTTGAATAACCCCAACCTCATTGAGTCTTGATGTATGTCCACGGTATGTTATTCTACATTTATTGTATACCTGAAATTGATAAGATTTTAATGTCGAAGTAAATATGCACATTCTAATGATGTCTCAATATATTCATAAAACAGTGTATGGTACAGGGTGCCTTACACAAATTTTATGCAGTGTATTTAAAAAGTATGTACATGGATAAGGACTTATAGAAATTGATCTGAAAATAGTATATAGATCTGATTTAAACCACAACCCTTTGTGAACTCGCTATAAAAATGTAGATAAATAATTATCTTAAAATTGCTAGATTGCTCACATGAAAGGTTCCACGATGATAACAACAATATTGTTGAATACATTAAAATTCATAAGGCGGCCGCACACGGAGAGATGGGGAACTAAACGCTGAACAAAGCCAAGACATCACGGTGCTGCCTTCTGGTGGAGTAGATGTAAAACAGCTGCCATTTGCGTGTTTCCCATTCGGGCCCGGTTTGTTTACCCGCGTTCCATCTCGGGTAAACACAACACGCATGCGCGGGGCATGCGCAGATGAAAGGCGTATTAGTTGGCGGGAGAGGCGGGCGGGTCTGTGTACACGGTGAGTGTGGGATTAGATCACGGTTACCTGCCTGCATGTGGCTTTAGGTCGGCTAATTCAAATTGATCCAAAATGCGTTGCCATTATTATCATCAGGTGTACGTCCTAATAGCGAAATAATGTACATGGAAAAATGCCACAGTACATGCTATATTAAGCCTCGATATATGGAGGACTTAATATATGAATATATGTGTGTGTGGGAGGGTTCTGTACAGAAAATCGGGCGCCCATATACCCGAAAAATATAAATATATCACCGATTCTGACCAACCTGATCGCCGATTCTATTATCCAACTAATATGGAGTCTCCATACTAAACCTTTACACAGTGTGTAATTCAGTGGGTAGAGATTACAGGTGCTTGTAATCTCCAGCGTAAACAGAGCGGGGATTATGGAAAGAAAAGTCCCTTGTGTACAAAATAGTGCATTAGCAGATCGGCAGCCATTTGGTTTCAATTAAAAGCGGTCACAATCTCCTCTGACTCTAGTCACTTGGATATTACTACACGTCTAGTTTTCAGAGATCAGGGCCGCTTGTATCTGAAAACAGTTAATATTGTGTATTTATGTTAACTGGTTTGAATTAGTACCTGCATCCTCTGAAAAACTTAACCTTGAGGAAGTCTGGGAAAGGACCTGTAATGGGCGACCATACATAATATCAAAACAAATTTTCCCTCTCCGTTTCTTTAATTTTTCTGCCCCTCTCTCTTCCCCTCTATCTTTCTCACAAATTCTCAACTAGAGCTGTCTCTCATTACACGGCAATGACACTACACTTTGACAGAGCCGCTTAATATCACTACAGTTAACAGGCACCCTCTTCCTCTTCGACGTATGATTAAGATAGGTATGTGTATATAACGTGTACACATACGGAAGAGGTATGAAGTTGATAGGGTTAATTGACAACACTGATCGCTTCAATTAGGCCAAGGCTTTAATTAACACCAATTTGAAGTTGTTAGGACTAAGGAGATGTCCCAGCACACCAGTGTAATAATGATGCACCAACTACAAGGCAAAACAAATTAGATATAATAACAGATACTCCGAAAGCAGAAAAAATACAGAAATTCCCTTCTGTACTACGGATTTAAAATATAGGACATACTGCATGCCGTTTGAAGCCCAAAGAATAAGCGACAGTTCATATCGTAACATCATCCTGAAACTGCATATATTAGAAAAACCAGAACTCTGGAATCCATAAACCTAAACCGATCATATCCTTGTCTTGTACTGTATTGTCTTGTCTGTGATGTTATGTGATGTCTACAACTATAATGTGATATCTACAACTTTTATATCATGTATATACTTCACGACGACATGGAAGAACGCCCTCATCGGGTGGAGTGTACGTCTCTTAACGGAATAAAAAAAATGAAATAAAAAAGATGTACAGTATTTATCCACTGACCTCGTTTCGTTGACGGGCGTCAGTGTGTTAGTGTCGTGAATTTCCATACATCTATGTACTGGTAGCTCTCTGTTCCTATTTCTACATCACACATCCTCTCTGTCTCCCACCTTCCTCCTTGCCCCTCCCTCTCTTCCCGCATCACACACTCTCTCTCTGCCCTCTTCTTACTCCTTGCCCCTCCCTCTCTTTCTGCATCACACACTCTTCCTGACTCCATCCCGTTTCCTTCCTTCTCTCCCCCCCCCCCCCCCTCTTTCTTTCTGCATCACACATCCTCTCTGCCCCCTCCTTACTCCCTAGGCTACCCCTCCCTCTCTTTCTGCATCACACACTCTTTCTGACTCCATCCTTTTCCTTCCTTCTTAACCCCCCCCCCCCTTTCTTTCTGCATCACACATCCTCTCAGCATCCCTCCTTCCCCCTTACCAATCCCTTTCTTTCTGCATCACACACTCTTTCTGCATCACACACTCTTTCTTTCCTCTTTCCTCCTTACCAATCCCTTTCTTTCAAATACTGTGTGGTTCACTCTGCATCCCTCCTTCGGAAGCATCCGCCTACCA
This sequence comes from Alentia gelatinosa, assembly GCA_950022655.1. NCBI lineage: Eukaryota > Metazoa > Annelida > Polychaeta > Phyllodocida > Polynoidae > Alentia > Alentia gelatinosa. The sequence continues at coordinate 77,399,479 of OX465579.1, read as the reverse complement.
TCGGTTTCTACTTTGCTCTCACACTCTCCTTCCCTCGAACTTCATCATGAAACTTCATCAATTAACTACAATAATAAATTTAGTTTTCAAGATGGCTAGAAATGAATGATGAGAGAAAGAAAATGCACATGAATAAAGATATAACAAAATAACTTTAAGCCTAGGTCTGGTTAGATATGACTGTATGTACAGGGGCGTACCCAGGGGGGGGGGGGGGGCACGAGGGGCACGTGCCCCCCCCCCGTGCCCCCCGCCAAAAAAAAACCCCAACAAATCTTTCCAAGGATGGTCTGTTTCAACTGTTTCAATTCACGAAACACTCTTTTATGAATTTTGTTTCTATCTATTATCTACTAAAAAGTTACAGCAATATACAAGAATGGGCTATTTACACATACATTCAGCAAAGCAGCTATGTCCCTGAGAAAAGAGAGCTCTCCAGGGTGTCCCTGGACCCCCAAAGTCCAAGAGATTTCTTGGAAAATCTATAAAAACCAAGGTCTTCTCCAGGCTTTGTCCCCTGGACCCCCAGATAGATTTTGCCACTGGTTCCCAATTATTTTTCCCATGTAGTCAGGGTGTGTATCAAACCTCTTCCTGAAAAACAAAATCCTGGGTTTAGTAAAATGCAAGTGCTTCTGGAAGCTTTGCCTTCTGGACCCTGAGGATGGGCTATGCTGTTGGACCCCTTGTAATGTTCCAAGTTGTGTGAGCCCCCCCCCCCCCCCCCCCCTACTTGGAGTCAAATCCTGGCTATAGCTTGTATAATTTCTAACATCCAAGTGCACCTAGGAGCTTCGCCCCCTGGATCGCTAACGAGGCACTTTGCCCCTGGACCCATTGCAATCTCACCAGGTAGTCTCAAATCAGTAACCGTCCTGCTCCTTGAAACAAAATCCTAGACAGCTTGTAATATGTATAAAAGCCAAGTGATTCTGCAGGATTTCTCCCCTGGACCTCCAGGGGTAGATGGGGTTTTGCCACTGGATACCCACTGATCTTCCCCAGGTAGTCTCAGATATGTAATTTCCCCTCCCTGAAACAAAATTCTGAGAACAGCTTGTATAATGTATGAAACCCAAGTGCTTCCAGGGGTTTTGCCCCCTGGACCCCACAGATGGGTTTTGCAACTGGACCCCTGGCAATTTTACCATGTAGTTTCAGATTTGTAAAGACCTTTCTCCTAAATAGAATGGGTAAAAGGCAATTGCTTCCAGGGGCTTTACCCCCTGGACACCTATGTTTGGCTTTGCAGTTGGACCCCTGAATATTTTTCCAGATAGCCTCAGGTGCGTGACCCCCTCCCTGAAATTGAATCTTGGAGCTTCATCAGTGCACCCCAAAGAGGGGTTTTGCCACAGGAACCTTGGCAATCTAAATATCCAGGAGCTTCACTCCCTGAACTCCCATGAGGAGCTTTGTTGCTGGAACCCCTGCCAAGTGTGTAGCCACCCCAACCTGTAGCAAAATCCTTGGAAAAGCTTGTTTAGTCCATGAAATCCTAATGTTTCGATGGCCTTTGCCCTCAGCAGGGTCTTAGCTTCTAGACCACCGTATGTCTTCCCAGGTATCATCTATACAATCTAAATGCTTCCCCTGGCTTCACCCCCTTGACCTCACAGAGAGGTTTTGTCACTCAACCGCTATGTCAATTATGTAACCTATAAAGCACTATGGGGAATTTGGCCCCAGGGACCTGTTTCACTATTTTCACTAGTTTCCCCCCTTCCCAACAGGGGCTTTGCTACTGGACCCCTGGCAATATTCCCACGGCCTCAGATGTGTGACACCCCCCCCCCCCCCCTTCCTCCCTCAAACAGATTCTTGGATACAATTTGTATAATCTACAAATTTTAAGTGCTGCTTCGTGTTCTGCCCCCTGGAGCCCCCAGTCAAACATTTAAGGTAGTCCAATGTGTGCCCCTCCCGAAACAAAATCCTGGGTGCGTAACGCCCCTGTAATGAGGGTAAACATGCCATTCGCTACATGGTGGCCGTACTGTAAAAATCAAGGTGGGGTGGAGCTGCTACAAAATGGCAACTGTCTTAATGCAGTCATTTTTTAATACTAATATGTATGGACAATTTAGATGATTAATCTCTTCTCATAGAAACTAATATAATTGGTCTCGATACGGATGTTATGTAGTAGCCTAGAACATTACAAGCTGACAATAGTTGTTGTCTCCCAACTACAGCGGCGCCATCTTCATAGTTTCGCACTTGTACTCGCCGAATTTCTCTCTGGACAGCATATCAAGAAATCACTCTGTGACCTGTTGGCCATGCGTTTATATATGTCATATAAGGTATGCCTCGGAAAAGGCAAATACGGTATCCTATATGATAGAACTAAACAATAAATCCAAAGGAAACATTTCGTGTAGTGCTATATATTTTGTAGAATTATCATAAAAATGTAATGAGACTACCATTCTTATCTAATTGTCTATGACAAATCACAATCGAACTAGATCTATAGTAAAAACCTTATAAATGTTGACCTACAAATACATTTACCTAGACATTGTATCCCCCCCCCCCCTCCCATTGCTATGCTAATCGTACAGCATGTAAGTCCATGGTAGAATGCAAGAAGAAAAAGTCTAAACTAAAAATGAATAAGAGTAAAGATGGGACAAATACGGTGGATGTGGATGGGCGGGGAGAGGGTGGGGGGAGTGCACCAGGGCGGGGAGAGACCGGCATGTTGGGGGTCGGCTGGCGGCGTGTATCGCAGTGCCGGCCGTGAGAGCTCCAGCCCGCCCGCCGGCCTCCCACCCCGCCCCGCCGGTCGATGCCCGGGCGGCGGAGAACCACGCCGATATGGCACGCGCCGCCCAGCGAATATAAATATGCCACCCGACAGACGAGAGACAAACAAACAGAGCGCACACCGATCAAGAAGCTGCACATCTCTATAATGGCGCGATGCACGGCGGGGTGGGGGTGGGGGTGGGGGGAGGGCAGGTAGGGAAGGAATAATAGTGTTCACAAACGAGGGATCCCAGAATTTCAGCACCAAGCGATCTTTGAAATAATACCCGGAACCTATGGAAGGAGATATACAGTAGTGCCCCAGTCACACTGGCGTAAAAAAACGGCGATTTTCCGTGTACGCACGTCTACGTTCCCCTACGTATTTTGAAATATACAAATGCGCGGTGATGCGCAGAAAAACGCCACAATACGTACAGAAGCGTAAATAAGCGTTGATGAACGTTGAGAAGCGTACTAAAACGTTAAAGCAAAGTAAACAGATACGTTCCGAATCCGTAGCTAAATACGTGGTCTTCACCAATTCAAATACGTAGAAGATATGCCAAAATTTACGCCAGTGTGACTGGGGCATGAGGCTCACAACCCACCAACGCTGACGCTGAAAGTCATACCACCCTATGCACCCCGTTGCCCAATGCAATTTTGCGTCGTAGAGGGGGTCGTTTGGCGCGTCGTAGACGGCGTCGTTAGGGGCTTCGTTAGGCTATGCATAACAAACGCGTGACGCGCGGCGAAACCATCAAATGACGCTGAAATGGTGATTCTATTGGACGATATTTGGCTTTTCAATCAGATAGCCACCATAAGGTCATTTTCTATTGGTCAACGAAGAGGTCATCAATTATTAAAAGTCTGTCTGCACATCAGTACCAAATAATTGGTGAGGTTGCAGTGTATGCAGTGTTTCTATGTTATTCATATTGCGGAACTATGCCGATTGTATTTTCCGGCATTCTGTTGGTCCAATTGGAAAGCGGTCGGTGGTGGCCTCATTTCACCAAAATAATCAGTGATCATTTCTCTGTATGACACACTTCCATTCACCAATCTGATGTCGTTAGAGTCAAATAATCGGCCTGTGGTTTCCGACTGCAGTTCAATGGCAAATAATCGGTCAATGGAACATGGCCTGTGGCGTCTTGTCAACATGCAGGTAGAGGGGAGCCATGATGCATGTGTACAAGGCGCAGGCCCACCACAGCCAGGTAAACAGCCGGTCGTTATGCCCCCTGATCGCCGCCGATCCCTGTGTGCACACAAAATGGACCAGAGAACTGTTGTCTCTGTGGTCTAGCACAATGCACTAACATCGCTAGAATAGAGTTCCCATTGGCTGATTTTTGTCTTCTGTAAGATTGCTCCTGGATTAATAGCACCAGGCTATTAAATCATGATCAACAAAATCAAACAGAGTTGGTCACGGTGTTCAAAATCGGTTGGTACTACACCACCACCAATTTCCATAAAAAAGTAACAAAACACACTGACGTTTCTCTGACCTATCCATCTGACCTATGCATCGGTTGTTGTCCAGTCCGTGTTCTAATATTGTGTGCCGCAGAAAGGTGTCAGTTTCTGTCCAGTCTGTGTTTTCATATACATGTAGTGTGATTCAAAAATGTGCCGGTTGGTGTGAGTCCATTTTTTTTATATGAATGGAGTGCAAAGCGGAAATTTACCGATTATTGTCCAATTCATATTTTAATTTTGTGAATTGGAGAAAATTGCCGTTTGCTTTCCAGTCAATGTTCTATTATTGTGTGAGTCAGATATTTGCTGGTTGTTATCTTGTTTATATACTAATATTATATGAGGCAGATATTTGCCTATTGTTGTCCAGTCTCCACTCTGTAAACCCTTGTCAATTCTCTACGGGCAGGTGCTGCACGTTTTCCCACCTATCAACCCCCCTCCCTTCCCTTCACCTGCTGGTACTCCACAGTCCAAACACCCTATGGCGGCAGGTTGAGGAGTTGCCCTTGGGTCAATAATAAGATTTATAATTCTAATTCCGCTCCATCTTCTCTAACTTTTAGCTTTTTAATTACTCTATTTTCAATTAAAGCTGATTTCATTGAACTGGACTAAAGTGCCGCTTGGATTATGGAAGGTCAGACGGAACTAAATAATATTGGCTTGATGAGTGGCTTCATATGTGGCTTCGCTAATAAAGTGTCTAAACTGAGAAATCATCAGAATAAAGCCTCTACACAGCAGATCGCTAGTGTTGCATGTGGACCGCCATCTTTTCCCCAGTGCTAACATGTAAATGTTTGTCTCCCGAATGCTCTCAAGGCTTATCCTTTGAACATGTCCCTTGGCTTGGAAGCAAGACAAAGTATCTGCTTTTAGACTGGGACTCCCAGTGATCCCAAACAGCTTATTATTAGGCTTTACCAGTTAATCACCATGCAGGCACCGCTGGTGAGGATGTGACCTGCTCCACCACTATGGTCTCTACTTGAGTTTACATTGGCACCAATCAGCCACCGCATGGACGCCGTGTGGTACTTTCTTTTATGCCATACTGAAATCCGGTATAGAATGCCATTAAAGAACTAATAACCCTTTTGTGCCTTATACAAACCTTTAGGCCTAAATCCTTGATAATGATAGTGATCATCATCACACATCACCATGGGCGTAATGTTTGGGGTATGATAATAATCATCATCAAACCATCTCTCATCATTTTTGGAAACAATCTCCTATGTCTGATTGTCAGTGTTTCTGTCTAATGCCTGACGTTCACTGAGTTCCGAATCATCTATGATTGGCCTTATAATGTATAAAGAATTAGGCTATGATGCACACATGTTCCTTGTCTAGATGTTTATGTAGGATAAAGAGGTTCCCGATCGTCTGTGACTTTTTACATTATGCATGGTTGTGTCTTAAATGGATATCTTAATAGGTGGACACCAAGACTAAGACTCTAACAGCACACTTTTCACACCTTCCTCTATGGGGCTCTAATCAGTCCTCCACCTCCACTCCCAGTACCCATTAATACACGTCAGCGACGAGGTATATAACACCTCCATTATCGCTCAGCCGACCAGCAGGTATGTGACAATAGACGTGGATTGTGTTTCCGGGCCTGGGACTGTGGGTCAGGCGGAGATCGAAGTGTTACCTAAGTGAGAGTGCGGCCTGACGAGCTGTGGAGGCACTCTACTGGCTAATTGTCACCATGGGCGCCGATAAACTGTAATGAATACCCTGTGTAGTCACTATATTTGGGGTCGAGTTGTGGGCGATATTAGGGTGGCACTTCTAGGTGAGGCTGCTATCCTGTGTAGACCTGCCATATCTAAAAAACTATGATTCTAGTCGGATCTGCTTGGAGATTCTTCCGCACATAGAGACAGAGTGAACCAGACCTAGGCCTGGAGACTGAAAGCCCACGTGAGTGAGATTCTCGTGTAGTAATAAACTGAAACCTGCTATTCTTTTTGTATTTCTCTACTCAAATGTACTTCTATCCTTAGGATTTCTTTCTTTCCATACTGAAAACATAATTTATAAATGTAGTTCTCTGATCTCCTTTCCTTGAGAGGAAGCAATGAGATCTCACCCTTTCGCTGGTGTTAATCCATTGAGTTCTGATTGCCGATGATCAGCTCAAGCACCTGTGTCATTTAGAATTTTGTCGAATCCGCTTGAAGTTGCTCCCGCACATAGAGACATAGTGAACCAGACCTGGGCATGGAGATTGAAGAGCCACGAGAGTGAGTTTCTCGTGCAGTTCTAAACTGTAAGCTGCTACTCTTTTTTGTATTTCTATACACAGATATACGTTTTCTCTTATGATTCATTTTGAGCCATGCAAAAATCAAAGTTTAGTACTGTAGTTTTCTAATCTACTTTTCTCGTGAGAAACCAATGAGATCCCAACTTTAGCTGGTTTCAATCCATAGAGTTCTGATCGCCGATGATCAGCTCAAACACCTGTGTCATGCAAAATGATAACCATGAGTTTACGATGGTTTCCCGTTTACCCGCTAGAGGGCAACAGTGTATCTGTGTCACATGAAATATTAGCGCTAAGATAAACGCTGAACAGGACAGGTGGGGGTGGGGAACTCGACAAAGTCGCTAGTACGAAATGATAACCACAAGTTTATGATGGTTTCCCCTTTACCCGCTAGGGGACCTAACCAGTTAGAAATCGTAGGGGGAAGGGCACACTGCATCGCTCGAGCAATATACGAAAAACTCATTTTGCAGAGCGATAATCTCGAGTGGCGCAGTGTGTGTGTGTAGGGAGGGGGGAGGCGGTAGGTGGTGGCCAAATACGAATCGACGAAGTCGCTAATTGAACATATACAAAGCAGAAATATGCATATTAAAGAATGAAATATGGGCTGTATTACATATATATTTTGAGTTTTTCTAGTAGGTGAAATTTAGTGTGTTATCTATGTGTATATGCACAACGAGGAAATCTGCGCATTAATAGAGTGAGATGCCCGGTACATACTGCGTTTTTAACAAGGTTTAGTACCATCTATTTATGAGAGATCTAGTGTACCCTCTATGTATATATATACATATATATACATATATATATATATATATATATATATATACATATATATATATACATATATATATATATATATATATATATATATATATATATATATATATATATATATATATATATATGCACAAAGTAGAAACGTGCGCAGTTTGCCCTGCGTCCAATGAGCTCCCGATAGCCTACCATAGACCAGACGATGCGTGCATCGGGGTGCATCCTCGGGTTTATCGGCTACCGGTACGGATTAAAGGTCTATCTTAGTGTATCGGATGGAGATATATGGGGTATAGGCTATATAAAGGGTCAAGCTTTGATGCTATGCATGTATTTGGTCCGTGAAATACAAGAAAATCCTGCAAAGGGAATGGGGAGAGACCATGGGAAATTATTGAAAAGTGTGAGTTCATGAGCTCCTTGGGACTTGGGTAAATATATTAGACTCAAGAGATTCTATGAACATCACATTGACACCTATAGGAACAAGTAAGGTATAGTCTTCAGAGTAGATAATTTCACCAGGGAAACAGACCAGTTGAGTAGTGAATTCGTGAACTTACTCCTGGCGATGGTGCCGGGCCTACCCTGTTTCCCCGGCTATCTGCTAGAGGTAACAGGGTTTTCCAATGCAAGCTATCGGTGGGAGGGATGAATGAATGCTTTTTAAAAGACTGTGGAAGGAGCGGAATTATAGATGTGTGTTTTACAGATGGAAAAGTAGGGGCAATATGGTGGTGGGTAGGAAATCTAAAGGGAGTCGAAGTGAGCCCTCTAAAATCGCAGATACCCGTGCTTAGAACACTACTTCCAGAGGGCAGTAAGATCGAGGCTTAATTCTAAATCTATGAGGGTTTGGGGCTAACATTTCGTGTTGGGTCCTATTTGCTACGACGGAAGTGTACTTATACTACAATAGTCTCTGAATAGGTCAGTTTGGAGAATGAAATATAATCTTGAACGTATAAATTCTAAGTATGGGGCGCCTCTATGGAGATGGTGTATTTAGGACCGGTACCTGGCGTTTCAGTTGGCACACTCTGGCTCCATGTAGGGCATATATCCCACCCTGTTTCATCGACCATCTGCTAGAAGGATCATAGGTCTATTTTAAGAAGAAAGTAAGAGAAAATATAACAGGAGTGTGAATTAAGTGCCAAAAATGCTCAAAAAATGGGTAGAACAAGTGTGTTTTGTTACCATGTTAACCGGTGAAATTACCAAGCAAATATGACAAAACTTTGAATCTCCATTCCTAAAGACATATATTTTCCGCTAAATATCAAAAGAAGTCCCATTTCAAAAGGAAAAAAAGTGATTTTTTTTGTATTTTTATTGTACATATCTCATGAGCTTCACCCGAGAGCCCTAGTGCGACCCTGAGATGGTACCACTAGTCAGAGGTCGACCTTGATATTCAAATCCATGACAGTTTAGAGCCAAACCAAGGGGGATGAAGGGGGGGGGGGGGGGCGCCCTATGCTAGTCGTCGGGGACTGATGGCAGTGCTCATTCTAGAATAGCTATGTGCCGCAATAATGGGGCCTATTCAAGAAACACCCCATAACCCCAAGGGGCGAGTGACTAAACATGAAGACAATATCGTGGTCAATATGCTCCCGATCTATAAGTTTCTTGGAGCAAAACAATGTTTGATTGATGGCAATTAGCGCCATCTTGTAATGGCCGCGTAAGTAAGTCAATCGAAAAGGAGGCGAGCACTCTTCACTCAGTCCTGAGTAATGATAAAAACTATTGTTTTTCTTAATTGATAGATGGAAATCGCTCTCACATCATAAATAATTGGCCAATTTTTATAAACAATACATTTTTAGAAATCTGTGACTTGAGCTTAACTATTATGCGGTGTTATGGATAAGATTGAACATCAGAATTGTTTAGGTAAACAAATACTAAAACATGTTCCATTCCTGTTTCCACAGTGATATTTTAAAAAGATCTATAGCGATGACCTATTGAAATAAATATTCCATCTTCTTAAGTATCTTATGACAATTAATTTGATACCTATATTGCCAGGCTGCGATAGATGTTTCTTGATGTAACATAACGTCATGACAGATGACAAGGAGTCCAAAAAAGGTGATTTTCTGATATTATTGTGTAGGGGTCGAGTTGATCTAGCGGGGGTTCCTCCGCTCTTTGGGAGATGGCGCGAAGAGTCAATCCCCACTGCGCAGCGGTTCCAGGTGACGCCGCACACGAGAGTGGTGCGGCAGCACCTGGGGTCACATGATTTGCCATATATATAGGCCGGGTTCGCAGTGGGTCAGGCAGGCTGTCCTCACACATCTCTCTGAGAAGAGTGGACCCTTGGATCCTCAAACTGGTAGGGTTCTTGGTGGTTAGTTGAGTCTAGGATTCCTGTCTCTAGATTAGCCTCCCCAGCATTACTTGGTACACCGTGCCAAGAGACTGTACTTTGGGGGTGATCTTGCCAGGATCACACTGGGAAGTAGTAATAAGCAACAAATTATTTATTCAAGTTGTGGAGTTGTGTTCTGTGTGAATAGGTTTACTTATACTTACCGGAATGACCAAACCGACCTACGTAATTGTGCATAGGGTGGGATATCGCCGGGAAGGAAACTTTCCAAGGATAGACCCCTACACGGCCAAAGCCGCGACCACCACAATTGCATTTGTGGCATACTGTATAGCCGAAAACTTGTGTGCAACGACTATAGAAATTGCCATCGTATCTTCTTAGATACTTTAAGATGATTAAAATTATACCAGATTGTGGTAGATATTTCATGAGGTCATGGAGCATTATGGCAGATGACAAGGAGTCAAAAAGAGCCCTACTCAACATCAGAAAATCACGTTTTTAGCGCTCTTTTTGACACTTTGTCACTTGTCTTAATAGTCCATTAGCTCAGGAGGTACCTATCACAACCTGGTAACATTGGTATCATTTTAATTGTCTCAAAATGCCTAAGAAGGTAGGATGTTTATTTCTATAGGTCATCGCGATAGATTTTTCATTAAATCACTGTGAAAACAAGAAGGCAAAATGATTGTGTTTTTTTACCTAAATAATTCGGATCTTCAATCTATAACTGAAAATCATAGCTATATAACTCCATAACTATATCAGCGAAATGGTGAGTGTTCATATAAGAATTAGACTGTCAACGTATGAAAGATTTTCTTGGAAATATGTTTTCTAATAATTCTGTAGTAGGGATGTACGGAAAAACAATGGATTATTTATTGTAGAAGTATACCCCCGCACGTGTGTAGGTGTAGTGCAGCGGTTAATCCATACTACAACATCAATCCGATAAAAACGATTATAAACCTTTCCCCCTGACACCCGTGTCGCCACCCTCGACAAAAATATGAACTACTGCCATGAGAGAATTCCCTCCTGAAGTAGAAGTCAGCTTATTTTGAGAATTAAGTATTCCATATAAATGCCGTTGGAGATTACCTGCCTATAGCCTATATGGCTTTTACAAATGAGATCATCCAAGTCTGTGCTTTCAATAATAGGAAAATATACTTTGTATTTACTTGATGGTAATCACTGAGTACCTTAAACTTGTTTACATGTATATTGCCTTTTCATATCAGATTAAAATGCAAAAACCTCTATAGATTGTTGCAATTACCGAGCAGATATAAATACATGGATCTTAGTTTAGGAAGTCGCCTTTCACGCGTCACTACACACGATTGTCTTTGATTCTATCGGTTTAAGTCACGGACCAATAAAAGGTCTATGTGAAAACCACACAAAAAGTAATGGTGTCACTACCTGTAGTTCCATACGCATGGCAGGATTGCATTCACAATATTAATTGATTTCAGATACAAGCGGCCGTCATCTCCGAGGACTATACGCGCTGTAATATCCGAGCCAATGCAAGAATATTATGTAGAGTCTAGTCCGAAGAGATCACGTCCGCTTTTATCTGAAACCTGTTTATATTGTATTTATCATTCAGGATTATACATTTAAGCTATCATAAAAAAATGTCATAATCTGCGCTCTATGTAGGGCGGAGATTACGAGCATTCGTAATCTCCACCCGGTGAATTATGCTGTCCCTACAGGAATAAATATGGAGATCGGTGGATATTAAATACCAGGATTGTATTTGCAACTATTATTTGGAGTGGAGGCGTAATTGGCCTGGTGTAGTATTCGTGAATTTCGTTGCAGGATATAAAAGGGCTGCTTCAATGAGATTTAAACCAAACTCCTTGGTGTGCCTGTCCTTTTGATCCAGCCACGTCATTCTAATATTCAAGATAGTAGCTTCTAGGGCCTATCCTCAGTACGGTCTATACATGTCGCTATATATATCTATATTTGCCTAGAGATTAAATATTCAGGAATACATAAAGCAGAGATGCGCTGGACATGGTCCAGCGACGTTCGCCACGTTCTACTGCACAGCGTGGTCACTCAACCATGTCGGCCACACTGAATAATACAGATCCAACATCTGCTAAAATCGCATCTGAATTATAAATACACAACCGTCATAGATACGCAACTTTCTTGACGTCAATGTCAGGTTTAGTATGAGTACAAAAGGCACTCTATTAACAGAAAGGCAATAATCGGGTAGGTCCGGTCCAAGTTGTGGGACTCCCATGGAACTCATGGGCTTTTTGTTTATATCCTTTTATTTATCCTGATAGATACATCAATCATATAGAGACTGGGTTTTTTGTACAGCCAGCAACTTGTTTTCATATTTCAGCTACCAAGTAATGCAAATTATGCTGTTATACAGCTTAACCTATATACAGAGTAGACTCTCGGGCTTATTAACACAACATAACAAAGGGTAGCTAATGATTGGGTAGGGACACTCCAGGTTTCGGGGCCTTGTCGCTGAATATTCACATAATTGAGTACTGCTACAATTAAAGACACAGGTATACACAAACTAAGATATTACAACCAGGCTCTTGTTATTCGTATGGAAAGCAGAAGGCCAACAAGAACCGAGACTGAAAATAGTAGGAGAAACAAAGAAATCATGTCCATAGGAAGTGAAAGAGAGGGATACCAAAGAGGGGCTGAAATATGTGAATGAAGGAACGAATGAAACTAGATGAGTTGAGCAAGAGGTCAAGAAAACGAAATAGAGAATGTAAAGAGAAATAGGGCCGGGAAAGATTTCTGCTTTGGAAGGTGCACAGCCTAAAAACACTCAGAAATGAATAAGGAGGTCCTGTCCATACACAAAGAAATAATGTCACTCTCCATACACACTCAGATAAGGAGTGACTCTCCAAACACACACACAGAAATAAGGAGTGACTCCACACACACATACACACATACATACAAGGAGTCACTCTCCATATACACACAGATGTAATAGTCCACTCCTCATACACAAAGAAATAGGTATTCACTCTCCATAAACACAAAAATAAGGAGTCACTCCCCCATAGACACATAGATAAAGAGTTACTCTCCATACACACAGAGATAAAGAGTTACTCTTCATACACACACCTAAATAAGGAATTACTCTCCCTAAACATACAATGACAGATGCAAGGAGTCACTCTCCATAAAACACACACAAATAGGGACTCCCTATACATTACCTGCCATCCACTCGTGATGTAAGTGCACGGCCGACAGTCGGTGAAACAGCTTGGGCATGGGAACATCTTCCGTCAACCTGAGAATGGGCTCCACGAGGGACGTCTCCGCCACGCCCTTCCGGATGAGGCGACTCCGGGGCTGTGACGTCACCACTCCCTCCTCATCCAGGGGGTCTTCCTCCATGGTGAGTTTATCCAACGAAACCAGGACGCCGGCGATAGCGTCTCCAAGGGAACTGGTAAGTCCTCTACCTAGTGTTCCTTGATAAGACTGTTTTGTTTTGGGTTTTTTGGCTTGTTAGATAGACAGATAACTTTGTTGGCTTTCAAAGTGGTTTCTGTTGGTTGTATTAGTTTTAAGAGGGCATTTCTCACCTTAGCCGTGGCAGTATTTGTTCAGGAGTGCAAGCTTTCACTGCAAAGTTTTGTCATTGTATGACAGTCTGAAAAGAAACTCACAGTATGACTGTATGAAAAAAACTAAGACTTTCCTGGTACCATGTTATAAAGTATTTTTCGTTCAGTTTATCTATCAATTGATGGTAATGGCAAGAGGAATTATTCCACCACTAAGACTATATAACTGCAATGCCAACTTGGCTTGGGGAAACCTCTGAGGGTTTATATCATACACACAGGTTGTAGACTGACATAAATTATGTCCTACATGGGCTGATGTGGGTCGCCAACAGGCCTTAGTGTGTTAAGTTAATGAGTGGCAATCCTTCTTTATCCTTGCAGGTTCTCCAGGGACACTATCCCCATCCACTGACATCTGCTAGTACAATACCAGAGTTGTCCTAGCAATCCTTGTGATGTCCTGTGCTATCTGATAAGGCCGTTATCATATTCCACTGTATTTCGCAACAAACATTCCCTATGTCATCTTCAATAATCCAAGACCGTTTTCCTATCCTTATTTTCTTATCACCTTCCCTGAGATCACACTGCCTTTCAGGTGGACTGTAGCCTTTCCTCCAAATAAAGATCCTCTCCCTGGAAAAACACGGAGACTCCACCTTCTAATCAGCGGAGATCAGGGGATCCCTTTACTTCTCCCTCATCCAGTACAACTATAACTCCGTATCTGTGACTTTCCTACTGCCACACTGGATGTATTTGTCACTTTGACTACACCTTATAATGAGGGTAGTCCATGGCATCCCGGTACTTGTCACTTCCGTGGTACCACACTCCGTGTATCTAAGATCACACTGCCTTCCAGGTGTAAGTGCTACACTCTCCTCCTAGAGAACACCACGAGAGGACGCACTTTGACTCCACATTACAATAAGCAGAAACCGCTTTCGGTCCTGCTCCTGCTGGTGCGCCTCCCTCCCGTCCCGCTACCTGCCGCTCGCTCCTCCAGGCGCCGCGTCGAGTTCCTTCCAGGTGTCCTGGTCCCGTCAGGAGACCGTGTCCCCGGCGGGTGGGCGGGTGGGGGTGACGGTGGGGAGTGGCGGGGAGGTGGGCGTTGAGGAGGGGGTGGCGGGCGTTGGATGGCTAGCGACGGCAGGTGAAAGCGGCGGGTGGCAGACAAAAATTGGAGATGCACAGGCCCGCGAATGTCAACGAGAGGTGGGCAGCAGGTAGCAGATAGCTGGGCAGATAGCCAGGAGGCAAAAGGTAGGTGGGCTGTGGGCAGTGGGTGGCAGCAGGTGGCAGGGAAAGTTGGGCTCTGGTGGGTGATAGTGGAAGGCAATGGGGGAAGGGCAGGCATCAGGCGGTGGGTGGCAGGCAGTGGTGGGCAGCTGGATGGGCAATGGATACTGGACAGGTGTGCTGTAGATAGTGGGCAGGTAGGTGGCAGGTATCTGGCGGGTGGTAGACTGGTAAGCGGACAGTTAGGCCATTGGGAGGGGCGGCCTGGTGGTTACAGTGACTGCGGGTGGCAGCAGACAGTGGGTTGCAGAAGGTAGGTAGAACATTAGCAGACAAATGGGCAGGTTGGTGGCCGGTAGTGGTGAGGAGAGTAGTTTGGTAGCAGGTGACAGGTAGCAGATGCGCCAAGGTGTGCAGTGGCAGCAGGGGGGAGGGCACCAGGTAAAGTTGAGCAACAGCAGCAGGCAGGTAGGTGGGCATGTGGGCAGCAGGCAAGTGGACACCAGGCAGTAGGAAAGGGGCAGGTGGGCAGCAAATGGGGAGTTTGAGAGCAGGACAGGGGGGCTGGGCAGGTGGGCAGTGGACAAAGGTTAGACATTGGTGAGACTTAGTGGTGGGCAGGTAGATGGGCAAGTGGGCAGGTGAGCGGGGGGCAGCGGGCGGCGGGCTGCGGGCGGTCGGCGGCGGGCGGTGGGCGGCGGGCGGCGGGCGGCGGGCGGCGGGTGGTCGGCGGGGAGTTTGAGGTAGGACGGTGGGGCGGACACCTTACAGCGCGCACGTCACCGCGACCACACGACCACACGACCACGACCACCGAGGTCGATATAATTGGTCAATAATGCAACAGCGGGTGTGGGTCGCCAGCTAGGACAACAAAAGTATTGTTCACTTGTCGCCCGCCTCCATCCCTCCCCCTCTCTCCCCTCATCCCTCCTCTCACTGCCTACCTCCCTCCCATCCCTTTCCGCCTCCCTGCTTGCTCCCTATATCCTTTCCACTCTCGCTATTCCTCCCTGTCTACATCTTCTCCTCTCCTATATATGTGCCTCCCTACCTCTACCTTCCTCCCTCCCTCCCTCCCTCCCTCCCTCTCACTCTTCCTCACTCCCTGTCACCCTCTCCCGCTCCCTATCTCTCCTTTCTACCTCTATATTCTCCCCTCCTATCTCCCTCTTTCCCACTCTTCTTCACTCCCTGTATCCCTACCTCTCCCTTCCCCCTTCCTGCATCCCTACCTCACACTCCCTGCCTCCCGACCGCACACTCCCTCCCTCCCGACCCCTCACTCTTTTTCTACCTCTCCCCGCCCCCTACCTCTCACTCCCTCACTACCTCTCTCTACCCCTACCTATATGACTCCATGTCTCCATCGCTCTCCCTCTCTGCCCTCGTACCTCCCTCTCCCTCCTACTCCTACCCCCCCCCCCCCCAACTTCCCTCACACGCCCTGACTCGCTATCTCTCACCAGAGCTGAGCTCGTTTATCAAAAAGAAAACGCAGAGATAAAAATATGACTGAAAAGATATTCGATAGACCATGACATTCGCTACCTCCGACATGTTCCCCTTACCTTTACGCTTCCCAGATGAACAGCAGAAGGATAACGCCTTTGACCATGTTCTTTTTTTATTATTATTACTTTGTTCAGTTATTGTATTCCCACCATGTGTGTGTGCTACGCGGCTTTTTTTAAATTCATAAATGCACAGCTGTTACGGAGAGTTTGATGGCATCGCTAGAAACGAATTATAATTCGGTATGTTATCTGTTTGAATTCACCAGTTGGAGCCATCATCAAGGCTTGTATTGCGCAGTGCATTCTGGGCAGGAATTTTCAACTTAATTTGATGTGTCTTAATGTATGATATAAAGCAGTATATGAATAGTAAGATATTGCTATGTATAATATTTCCTGATAGAGAATACTAAGCAGTATCTTCTACAACCCTCAAAATGTTGTCTTTTGTTGTCTTACTCCGGATGAGACACATGTTATGGTTTCATAACATTTACACGGTTTCTGATAATCATACAGTAGAATCCCGTTTAAGTGATTCCCATGTAATGAGGCACCCCAACTGAGGGAACGCCGGGTGAGGGCGCCCCGCTTAAGGTAACCCATGTAAGGAGGCACTCTGTCGAAGGGAGAATATTTACTGAGAACGGAATCACACATTTCCCTTCTGTTAGATGATTAATTTTATCATGCTCACGGGGACATTCCGCTTTAAATGGGACACTTATCACTGAACAGAGGGTTCTACTGTACATGTAGATATATCACTGCCTGGAATAGCATGGAATTAATGCACATCAAGAGACTTTATGAGACGTGCATCCTACTTTGCTTTTTTGTTTTAGTTCATTATGTCATCAGCCAAGATTGATGAGAAAAAAGTTCTGGATTAAGATTTTTGGTCGACATGTCGCCGTGCGGGATTAATGACCAAGAAATTGCTCGTATTTATAGAGAACGTCCTGACCATGCCGTACATGCAACAAAACGAGATGAACATTAAAGGGGAATACGGAACGAGGCGTTTACGCCGAGTTCCGTATTCACCGTTAATGTTCATCAAGTTTTGTAGCATGTACGAGCATGGTGGGGCATTCTATATTTATTATATACCCGTAAATGTTGAAATTAACCAGAACTTACTGTAAAATACAAGAATTACGACAAATTCGTAAATCCACCGATAGCGCAAAGTCGTCAGTACACTCTTATACGGGTATAAGAGTGTACCTTTCAACGTCTTCAATTCACATAGCATCGTGCGTCAACGTGTTCAATTCACATAGCAATGTGTGTCAACGTGTTCAGTATACATAGCAACATGCGTCAACGTGTTCAGTATACATAGCAACATGCGTTGAACGTGTTCAGTACAGTGCTATACGGAACCCGGTGGAGCATAATATTTTTATTATATACCCATGACGTATATATCGTAAATACGCACCGTTTCGCCGTATAACGTATAAATATTATACTGCACCGGGTTCTGTATATATACGATATTCTGTACAAACCATCTAAATAATTTTTGCGTATGTGTTTTTAGTCGCGCAGGCAGCCAGCCGCGCTTCTACCAAAAAGTGTGCTACCTGACGATTAACAAGATGAAAAAACAATTGGTTTATGAGGGTAATTTTGTTAAAAACGTACATTTGAAGTAGTTGGGTCATTTGAGGCAACAAAGACTTAACTTTGAGTCAGTACTGACTGGTCGCCACCTGAAACTTAGTTAGTATCAACCCTCCAGTCATCATCAAAATCCATTGCTATTGTGTATTGTGTCTAATTGATATAAATTATTCCTCGTGTCACCAAAATGTAATCAGAGTGCAGTTGATAATGAAAATTTACATTGATAGCAAATTTATTCATTTATTTATTAACAAACTTCACCAATTCTGTTGGTTTTAGAGTTTGCTGTGGTACACAGCTCCCATCATATATAATGGTCACAGGTCTTTGACAACAGCTGGCATGGTGGTATGAAATGTATATGTCCATGAATAAATCCTAGGCATTAAGGTGAATTAGAAGCAGAATGATATCTTGATGGATCTTCTTTACGTAGGATGGCTAATTATTGTATAGCATGTTATATAAATCGTGTCTTTAAGGATGTGATGGAAGACCGCTATGTTTGTAAACAGGCGAATCATATCCAATAAAAAAAAATAGAATTTATAAATACCTCTGGCTGTTTAGCATTACATTCCTATCAGATCTTCTCTACGATGACGACTGTGCACGCAATTTAATGTACCTTTCTCTATTTTCAGTTAGTCAATTATATGGAAGGAAATACAGATATTTAAGTCCCAACACTCCCTGTTAGTATTATGATGAGGGTTAGGAATGATTGATTAAACAAATGTGTTGATATTCTTTGATATCCAGTTAAAACTTTGGCACTGATAATAGGATGGGTAACCTCAGAGCGGCTGGCGTTGGCCGTTATCTTTCAAGCATTAAGGTTGTTTCTTTTTTGTAGAAGTAATTTATTAACAACAAATGTCATATTACAAGACGTTTCCTACACTCATAATTAGCTACAAATAATAGAGAATATTCAACCTCTCAGTCGTCTTCAGTCTGATTAACATAGAGTTGATTCGGTTAACAATAAAGAAGGCTGTTTACTGCTGTTTTGTATTGAGTACCCGTGAATTTTTTTAATGTTCTTTATTTTAAATTTTAACGTGTTAGACTACGCGCTCGTCCAAGATTATGTTATGGTTATTAAATCATAGTTGTTATTGTTCAAATATGACGATACGAGCTATAAGGGTGTTAGTAAAACCAAACAGATGGATAAATACACAATATTACCATGATTTCGATCTGAGTGGCCGTATTCTCCGCGTAGTTGACGCGTAGTATTGCGTAGCGTCAACTACAAGGAGAATACGGCCACACAGATAGAAATTATGGTAATGTTGTATTTATTACTCACTTATTTCTAGATTTAAGCAATAAATATGATCGTTAGAAAACATTTCAACGTAATTAAGAAGTTATGTTTGGGACTACTTTCATCTCAAAAATCCGTATCCTCCTAGGAGGGTACGGAGCTCCGTATCCTCCTCAGTAGCGATCTGTAATCTCCATAGGCTTAGTATGGAGACTCCGTATCAGGTGGGTAATAAAGAGCTAGAACACAAAGGAGTGTATTAGGAAATATGAGTGAACAATAGGAAAAGGACCAATCGTGTGAAACGAATATCTACTGGAATAAATTATTGGACAATGATGGACACATTATCTTGAAAGACTAACCAAATGTGTTTGTACCAATGTGTATGACAGACTATGCTAAACTACCAATGTTATATATTTAAGAGTGGAGTATGGTTAAGCCAAGAGTTACTAGATCTATGTTTTGGATGTCAATGAATACAATGCAGTCACCATGATTGTAACCCACAGATTGCTCTCAGGAGATTAAAGCTTATAAACTTTATTTATACTGTTCGTCTTTCCTTCTCTCTGGTCGCAGGAATGTGAGGTCACAGCGTCCCTGTGACCATGCTAAGCAATTGAATTTATCCCATCTTTAATGCAATTAAGTAATAAGAGCTACAATTGAAGTACAACATCTAGCAACCTAAAGACTAATTAAGGGACACAATCAACACCCTGACAACGGTACAGTGTGGTGTCATACAGATCCGTTCCCTCAATGAGTAGAATGATAGTAGCTTCTCTTCTTGACTGCTCTGTATGATTTACCAAATTGGACAAAAATGGTACTGACACTCGTTCGTATTTACTTCAGCAACGTTGGAGGATGCACATATAACGTATGATTGATTCATAGTAATTGAATTCCTATAGGAAAATTACAGGAGCTATACTCGTAGCAAAAACAAACAAACATAGAGTTACATGCATTTCATTCGCTGTGTATGTTTTTTTTTCCAAAATAAGGAAATAAGCTGAAACATTTCCCCAGAGGCTTAGAGCATCCAAGAAGGTGGGGAAATGAAAAACAATGTTTTTGGTGTTGTGGAAACTTCGAAATAACCATAACCTCCAGCCCACGGTAGCATTAATTTGCGTGCCTGTTTGCCGGGAATAACAAGTGTTGGGCGGCGTGGGTCATATTTGAGGGTAAACACACCCTTCCCTCGCCTCACCGTCAATCAGACACATGCACAGCCTGGACACACACGCGCACCTGCACCTAATGTACACATGTATAAAGCGAAACGCACATCACCGCGCACTGCTACTATAGGAAGACATAGATTAGGATGGCGGAATCAAATCTGTTCCGTGTTGTTTTGTGTCGAAAACCTTTTTGGACCAAAGGAAAAGATTAAAAAAATCAGCCACTCTCTCTATGTCTCCTTATTATCATGTAACATAAAAATGCCATTTTTTCCTAGTCTTAACAGGTCACGTGGTATAGTTCATCACACTGTGATGAAAGGCCAGTTAGTGTGAGATTTTCGTACACAGGTATGTAATAGTATCCGGCACATAGTCTACCATAATTCTGCATACATCCGTTAGAGGGCATGGGGATTTCCAGTGGGGTCCGTAAAGATTGTGCCACTAGTCGTGGACCGACCTCCAAGTCTAGGTGTGCCTCCGCCTCCCCCCCCCCCCCCCCCCACCCATACACCCCTTAAAAATAAAATAAAAAGGATATTTTTGATACGCTCTTGGGTACACACAGCAGTACCTCACCTACAGCACGGCTCTGTCCCAACCGCGACATTCATATCAGACTTGTGTAGATTTGATAACCCTACACTGTGAGCTTTCCCTGCTGGGCATCCCGGTCACACTGCTGCAACTCATTGAAACTCGATTGTCACAACCTAATAAAACCCAAATAACAGTGCATCTAGGAACAAATTTTATCTTCATCAATGATGGAAAAGTGTTGAATTGTCAAAAAAAAAAAAAAATATAGTAGCCTTTATAACCTGCTTCGCCGCCACAACTCTTACTGCGAACCTCCTAGCGGACGATCGGAGAACCGGCGTAGTGTCTTTAAAACCGAGACTAATCGGCAGGTGGGGTATGTGAGCTGGTATTCAGCTTTGAACTCAGGGCTGTGAACACATGATTGGCGGATTCACAGACAGCGCTAAATATTGACTGGTTCTTTATACAAAATTACTTTCTCTTGGACAACTGCTAAGATTGAGAGTAGGCAGTAGGACATCTCTGGTAATGCCCCCTCCGGGCTCCCACTCTGCCCGCTAGTGTCGCTCTCTCGCGTGAAATAAGAGAATTCTTATCGAAAGAAACAAGGGATGTAAGGACATCCTGACAAGGCAAATGAGCGTGTCTTGTTTAGTAATTCCCTAAAACTTAGTCTCATAACAATCTGACAACAGTCTCACAATTATCTCCATTACAAAGCCTCCATCATCCAACAGGTGTCCACCTTTGATGTAAAAGGATGCCTGGTTATCAGCCGCTTTTCTCTTTCATCTCAGAAATGTGAGTGAAGCGTAAAATCCAACACAATGCTCACGTAAATACAGTTTTTCCCTGCTTCTGGAACACCCTGCTTAAAGGCCCAGCCACACTGAAGTTATGGATTTGTTGCAAGTCACTAAAAAGTCATAAACGCCGGGCGAGGCTAATAAAAACGGCGCTGCCCGTCCAAGACTATGACTTCATCGTACCAACGAGTATAGAAAAAGTATACTCGTTGATCGTACCCAATCGCACCAGTGAGGCTGGGCTTGTGTGCGTGTGCGATTGTGTGCAATGCAACGGATCCGTCACATCGCACGTCTTGAAATGTTCATGATTTGCAATGGATTCACCACTCCTTGACTAACCCAGTCAACACCAAGCACTGGTAGAAGGGGTATACTGCAGGTAATAATTAGTACACTTCTCAGCCTCAACTCAGCTGCCAGGCCTTAGGAAGTGTGATATCAAAGCAAGTTTTGATAACTACAGGCCATGGCTGTGAATGCAAGGCTGTCTACAGGCTCATATCAGTAACAGATAGGCCACAACAGAGAGATAACTAGAGTAATAATCATTTTAAGTATATATGTACATGTATGCATTGCTTCTACACCTGTGTACATTAACCTATTCAAATGAAACTATATTTATTTTGAACCCAATTAAGGAGACATCCCGCTTTAGTGGACATTTATTTCAGTACAAGATGGACTCTATGGAGGGACACCATATTAAATCTGACGGGACAGTGTGGGGACAACTCTCCGGATTATCTTGATTTGCCACGGTCTAGCAGCACCGTGATGCCAACTACTAGATGGTGGCGCCACAGTAAACCCACACCAAGATATAGAACTAAGAACACTTTCTATGGAACACATGGATCTCCTGTGGCTCTTTTTCTGCACGGAAAAATGATCGTGTGATCCAATCAGCCATGAAGTATTATCACACAAACTGGTATCCAGAGTGTTCTGGGAAGGCTGAGGCTTCTATAGGCTGAATGAGAATATGTTGAGACTTTTCCATCCCGGCACAGGATGCTATAGCAGAGGGTGATATCTGTAAGATTTTCCGGCATATCTGCATACAATACTGTGTGATTAGCTTTATTGATGCATATTGGAAACATATGAAACAAATATCCAAATCAAGTTTGATTCTCCTCTTCTTTTATTTTCACATATCGCAGTAATTGTTGAACATGTTTAAATCCTCACTGGATAGGAAGCCTTGGCAAAGGTAGGTATGATTTGACAATCTCGTGAACATCCGTTAAATGTTGTTCACAATGATCAATCGTTCAAAGGCACTTTTATTCGGATATTTAATGGTAATAATCATCCATAAATGTGGCAGGCCTACAGCTTAAATCTGAGAAAGACACAGAGAAGAAAATATGTTCACTTCCAAAATTAATCAATAATATTCCAGGTTCCTTGTTAAACAAAGGCGCTGTTCTGTACTAAATGATATGGAATATATATATATATGCAGACACGAAATCAATGACTACACATCGGACCACTAGGGTGAACTACATCAAGTACCGGGTATATGTAATAATTAACGGTCGTGGTCGAGTCATAGTGATAGAATACTGACCACATTTAGCGGCTGCAAAACTCTAAAAAAACTCAGTTCATGACTTAATTACAGCTTGCCGTCATGTATTTTACCATTAACAATGTTCTTTGATCGAGTGTTTTTGAAGAAAACAGTGAGCCTGATAGGGTTCACTAATAAGTCATGAGTTTGACCTCGTAATTTAACTCGTCTCATCAAATTATCAACCACATTCTTATATACATGTATCGGTAATATGGAGTAATTTATGATGTTAGAATTATTGTGATTGTAGAAGACCGAGAAAACCTTCATACAGATTGTCCTATGTGACATTCCTAATGTGAAATTATAAAAAAGAATAAAGCTGAGTTGAATCAGCAAGCGATCAAACAAATGGCATATCAATCCGAACCATTCACATTGGTTTCAGATCCTATTCCACCAGTGAATTCTAACAAAGAACGTCATTGAAATATATATATAGTAAAAAAATGGAGAAATATACTAGGGGTAGGATAAATTCCAAATAACTCAACATATACACTAAGTGTAGTGCGTTATATTTCATCGATGGTCATCATATGGGAATATGGGAATATTGGTCTCATATCAACTGTCTATATAATATTTATGGTTTTACGCGCTTTTTATGCCGTTATCACTGTGGTAATTCTCTTAAATGTCAGATCCTCTATCCTGGGTGTAATAGTAACGTAGGTCTGTGACTGTAGCATCAGGTGAAATTCACCAGTTGCCGTTGAGTTATCATAATAAGACACAAGTTTTCTCTGTAGCATACTTCGGGTTCAATTAACCACAGGCATGGGACTGGGAAATTGCAAAGGAAATCCTGAAAATCAATAGGGGTGAAAGGGTAGTGCTCCAGGTGAGGGTCCAGGTGGTGAAGCCCTTGCATTTTGAGCTTTTCTAATTGAATCCCAGGCCACAGCTGAGAGTTTAAATGGTCAGACTTTCACAAAATCGCTCACCATCTTTCAATTTTGAACCCCAACCCCAAAACATTTTCATTTTGAACTCCAAGACCAACCCCCCAATAATCTCGGATTTACATTGGTCTCAGAAATTACCCTTTGGATGAAAATAAATCCAGAAATCTGGGGAAATCCCATGCCTGTAATAAGGGATATATTTGTGGCACGTAGGTTTCAACGACTAAGATACAGGGAAACTCGATGTTGATATCACCGTCCAAAGGATACAAAGGAACATGCATGTTAAAGAGGCTGCTCCTCTAACAGGGCTTAAACTGTTAAGGCTAGAGTGGACAACTTACTCTGCGCCTGAGAATATGTTACTGCTATCAACTGGTTGGGACTTGTTCATCCACACACACTTTTAGAAGATCATTTATTTTCAAAAGCAAGAAGTGTTTTTTCTGAGCAGCAGTGATAGAGACATTATGGCTCAATAGATGAATTCACTGTTATTATCACTGTTGTATGGTGGTGAGACAGTCTTACAAATTGTGTGTAACTCTCAGGGGTGCTCAACCTCTACGCTTTGACCATTTTACAGTATAGCATAATACAAAAACAGGCTGTCCTCATACATCGAAATACTTATTAATGACCAGACATATCACTCTGCCTTCAACATCCCGATATATCTGATAGAAATTTCACCTCGTATTTTTGATGTACAGACAGTAAGCCCGTTTCCATATAGTAATAATCTCCAGGTAATGTTCCCTCACAGAAATAAACAGGGATTAAATAAGGAAGCATTAAAATGAGCGACCATCAATTTAACAACAGATTTTCTAAGCATTATAACAAAAGCCTAATAACAACAACCATGGCTTTTTAAAAAATCTGTTTTGATGACAACTAAAAGTATGGAGAGCAGCGGAATTGCCTGATTTCAGGGAATATCAATTAAAAATTCCTAGGTTATTAGAAATATGTCTAGCTATATATTTCAATATTTTAGTTTTCGACAAACATGTAGTAGTGTTTCTTTGCCGAGGAGATACATATAGTTACATCAGTCTCCTCCTCGGGTGTCGTTTTCGTTTTGAAAATATTTAAAAGTAAAGCATGATTTAAGAACTTATTTAAATATATTCTTAACATATCACATAATCGCTCCATCTGTAAGAAGAAAACACTCCAAATCATACATTATGGGTCTCAATATTGTCATTTAAAAAAAAAAAAATTAAAATTAAAAAAAATATATAGAAGAGGCGCGATATCAAACATCTGAACACATTCTAGGAGTCATTTGTGTACACAATATTTTCTCTTTTTCCCTTTTTTATCCACAATAAACTGACGTATGCCTTTTAGGCGAAAAACAAAAATTAAGCAGGAACGTTAACAACAGTCATACAAATTTCTCACAAACGGTCAGTCCTAAGTGCAAGTTATCGTTAAATCAACATTTTTCGCTCAATTTTCGGGGTCATTTGTTTGGCTATTTGCCCTGTGGTAGTGGCTTTCATTTCTTTCTTCATTTCCTTCTCTGACTTCTCTGCGGCCATCTTCTCTGCCTTCATTTTCTCTATTTCTGCCTTCATGGTGGCCTTGGTGACTGTAAGAATCTCAAGGCCGCCATTTTGTAATATTTTCACCGCGAGGTCGATGCCCATGACCTCTGCGGCCTCCATCGAGTCCTGCGACAAGTGCTTGGCGACGATACTCGAGAACTGCCTCGATCCACTTTCCAATGCTCTCTGCAAATTAAAAATTTCAAAGAAATTACTTTTTATGACCATGTGTACCAGCCTCCGACTTAGGATTAAAGAGCGGCATATGAAGATTAAGATGCATAAGAGAAAGTAGTCCAGATTGAGTTCACTCTCCAGTTGAGAGAACTAAGGCTTTATTCCATTTACACGAATTGTGTCCCAATCCTTCTCAGGCCATGTTCCGTTCCTATACAGACCAGGGCTAAAGCAGTCCCCCTATAAGGGCCTGAGTGGTGATTAGCACCAAAATTGGTGAAACGGAATCAAACCTTTATAGTTGTTTTTATTACATAACACAATTTCAAAGCGTTTCAAAGACAATCAATAAAATACATCACTACAAGTAGAACACGAAGGACATTTATACAGCACATTTTTTCTATATGACCTTTTCTTAATCAAATCTGCATTCTGAGTACTAGAACATCGATTCAGAAATGAATACCGCATACGACATTTTACTGTATTCACCATCTGGCTTCTTTAAAATGTCACATATCCATCAATATATCACTATGCATGCATGTATATGCCGAAAGTATCTACCAGGGATGTCAGTTGGGGGTTGGAAATATTTGCTAACTCAAAGAGACCTAGAAAAGTTGAAAACAGTTGGTGTCGTCCACAGCTTGGACTGAGAGACATGAAAAAAAAAGTCAGTGTCGGCATGTGGCTGAAGGTTTTGGGGAGGTTCTAACCACTGTTTTATTGGCGTAAATGGAGGCCCAATCAATATCATTTTTGTATATAATTTTATATTCTGAAAATGAAAAGTGCAATTTTCCTGGGAAAATGGAAAGCTGCGACCTTTGATCTACTCGATAATGTCCATTTGTAGGATGAGTGGCATAGAAGTGTCACTATTGTAGGTTTCCATGATTCTGAAGGGGGGGGGGGGGGAGTGGTAATTATATATAAGTGACCATTGACAGTCCAACTAACTATCTGCAGATTATTCTTCTTTAGTAAATTCAGAGTTGCCAGTTGGGTTAGAAAAAAACTATTGACATATTCTAAACACAATACAGGGTTTAAGCATTACATATGCACTACAGTGGGGAATCAAGGGAAAGCTCAAGTTGTTGCATGGGTCAGTGGAGAGGTTCAGTTGGGGATTGTAGCTTTTGGTTGAATTGGGGAATTTAGCTGTTGGTATATCAATATTACATGAGGACTTATTTTTATAATTCTGAAAATGAAAACATGAATTTCATTGGGAATATTGAAAACTGGCATCCCTGAGAAAAAAAGCAAAGATATCTCTGTTTACCAAAATAAAAAGTAAAAGGGAATCAATATAACCCTATTAGACTTCTTTTTCATTTTTGTGAGAACTAAGAATGTGAGTCTTTGCGATGTTAAGATACGATCAAAAACAACAACACAAACCATGTTTTGTAGAATTTAGAATTTGAATTTTGAACACAATCCCTGAATAACACTTCATATTACCCCCTGATTACTGTGCGAGAATACCACACAGGCACACAAACCACACATAGATACATACATGGAGAGACATAGCGACCCATTGTCCATCTCAACTTGACCCTTACATGCCATGCACCATGACACCTACACTGTTTACCACTGACCACCAATGTTCACCATCGTTTACCATGCAGCTACAAGGATTAACTAATAGAGATATAAATCCAATGAGCTGAAATCGTCAGCTTATCCTTACTCGATCCTTCAGACTTTTCCTCCAGAAAGCAAATACTACATACTTTTTTGTGTGTAGAAAACTACAAGAATCGATCTTATCTTAAACAGCCCGTGCATCAAAATTCGTGCAAAAAATATTTGAATTATTCATAGAATAATTACTTTTTAAAAGGAATTTCTTTTTTTCTGGTGTAAGTAATCTTTCAGTGAATTTTTCATATGTATTTCACGTATTTATACCATTTCAAACCAACATTAATCAATATATCATAACCAAAACCAACTTTCAAAACCACAACAAAAACGGCAATTCTCACTCCTGATTTAATAGCATCCTGAAAATGAAAGGGAAAATAGGAAGCTAACAATTAGTGCACAAAATAGCATAATAAAGGAAATAAATGAATAGAGCTAAAATATGTAATAGGGCTGAGAAAGTAAAATAGAATAAAGTAATAACTAAGAGTATGCGATAAATGATTTAACTATTACAAAATACTGTTTTAAAGAACAACTCCAGCGCAACCATTACTTTTTTCAATATGATAAATGTACCATTTCGAAACCACTAATAGTACTAGACGCCTTTTTAGATGTCGAAATTTACATTTCTCCTGAGAATCGTAAAAATATGCCGTGATTTTGTCCAAACATTCTCAAGAGTTTTTTTTCTCATGATTTGATACGAGGCTATGAGGATCTCAGCCCTCTAGAGTATTGCAAAAAAAAAAAAAAAAAGTGAAAAAAAAACCCACTGAAATACAAGAACAAACTAAAACATTCAGAAATACCACGCTGGAGTTATCTTTTAAAAATAGAACTGTGATTGCTACGAACTACAACCTCTGTAAATATTATTATATACCTGTGCGCAAATGTCTCATATTTACTGGCCAGCTGTGCGGATTCTGTTCGTCGCAGTGTGATGAACTATAAGACGATCTACTGTCTTAGGTGACTTATTGTCATTCATGGAGCGAGTAATTTAGTTGTGTGTTTCATGATTTCCAGGTATATGATAATAATGACACATAGTGAGTTGGCTGAATAGAATCTGTTCCACGATGTTTCGGGAGGAAATTCAATCTCAATTCTTCAAACTCTTGGGGAAGTTTCCACTTGGCCAATGTACTACTTTCGGTAAGTGATATCAAGGGCAGTGAAAAGGTTGCCTATATTGTGAACAGCAATTTTGATACTGAAAAAAGTCCTACGAATAATGATAAAACACTCTTTATCTCACCCCTGGTATTTTTTCTCCATAGATTTAACATTGGGAACTCGTATCAAACGCCCATGACACATTTAGGAAAAATATACAATGGGGGGGGGGGGGGGGGGGGAGTATGTCACAAATATTAGCCCATTAATCAATGTGGAGGGTGAGATAAATTCAGAAACCTATTCAAGTTTAGGGTCAGAGCTCGATCCCATCTCGTTTGAATCACTACGTAATTCACGCGGCTTCGCATTGTGAATTACTTAGTGATTCAAACTCGATTGGATACCAGCTCCGACCCTAAACTTTCATGGGTTTTCTCTATAGTACCCTTCATATCCTATCTCCGACTGACTGTACCACAAATGAATATCACTTACTGGAAACACTTAGATGCTATCAATTGGTATATAGAAAACTGAGCCATTTCCAAAACAAAAAAAAACCACATGGAACGGATTCCATTCATCCATCCTAACTATCTCTCCCTGTTTAACACATGCCAGTTGAAAAGCCAGTGTTTACTAGTTACTGGAGTTGCTCACCTTTTTGGTGTCAGGCTCGTCCGGGTCACTCAGCTTCGTTTTGATTGAGTCGATGACAGCCTCGCTGCCATCAATGCTGTACACACCGCCCTTCATCGTCAACTGAAACAGAAGCAGCGTGATTCATGTTAAAATCAGGTGAATAAATACTGGTAAATTGCATGAATCAGGGATGTCAATTGGGGCGAGAACAAAAAAAAGGAAATATTTCTACTATGGAACTTGCTACTTAAGGGAGACTGAGAAAATATGGAAAATACGTCATTGTCAGCCAGTGTGGAGCTGAGAGTCCGTGTGACGGTTCAAAACACTGGTTTATTGTCATGAATGAGGCTCAAATACTAGTATCTCAATTTTTACACTGCCATCTCTGTGATACTTATCTTTGTTGATATGGTTCTGTTAAATTCACAGCTTCAATAAACTGAAAACTCGTAGGTTACTTTCAAGTTCCAAAGCCCCCCCAAATACTCATAACAAAGTCAGCATTTATTCCATTATTAATTATCAATTTCATTAAGGCCTCCATCATTAATACATCAACAGCTATCTTGGCTTTAAAAAGGATTGCTTGGCGAACTGGAGAAAAGTTTCCCATTTCAGCACGTTAGACATTAAAGAATTCTGAGACGTTGTGAACTGTGTATGGGCAGTATGTGTGAGCGTTCCGTAACTAGGTGAATTCGCCATGTCATAATGACGTAGTGTGACATGTAATTATAACACGTAAAATAACACAAAATAATGACACGTACGTCATTGCCTTCCAAGGTGGTTGTCACTGCTACAGGCACGCTACATCCGCCCTCCTATAACAAAAAAACATAGTCCGTTAAACATCGTACTTTAACAAGTGTATTTTTACAGCAATGGAGAACGACAGTAAGTGTCAATGTTAAGGCCTCGTATTATCAAAACCTAAGTAATAATTTACTATTATCATCATCATAATAATAATAATTATAATAATGATAATATAGCATTGCAATAAACATGAATATTTAACTATATAGACTGCACTGACCAGTTTGGGAAGGAAGATACACGCTGCTATCACAGAATATTTTATTACTACTGAGACTGCACTGACCAGTTCACGTAGGAAGTTTCATGCCGCTATCACAAAATATTTCCCTATAACAGAGACTGCACTGACCAGTTTGGGGAGAAAGATTTGCGCTGCGCAGTGCCACGAATATTTCACTAATACAAAAACTGCATTCAGCAATTAAACAGAGACTGAATTGAGGAGTTTCACAGCGGAGTATCACAGAAAATTTCACTAAAACAGTGAAGAACTGACCAGTTTGTGGGGGAAGGTTTGCTCTGCTATTACAGAATATTTCACTAAAATAGAGACTGCACTGACCAGTTTACGGAGGAAGGCTCGCTCTGCTATCACAGATACCAGCGTCTCAAAATGAGTCATTGTGCCCAACATCTGTAAGATGGCCTCATCATCAGCGCGACACTCGACTGCCAGCGCCCCCTGGCTGACGGCATACATACAATCTTCCTGCTCCAATACCTGGAAAGAGGAAAGAAAAGAAAATTTAATTATACAATTGGAAATTGGTTCTGCAACTAAATGCCTCTATCTACAGATAATTTCATATATGAGGGTTCCGACAAATTCAACGCCATGTAGTGGGGCTATCAACGTGGGGATAGGGAAGGTGCAATAACGGCCAACACAAAGGGCCCTCCAAGCTTCTGTATGTTGCACAGTCGTATGCCAACGTTTAAAAACACTAAATATTTCAAATATGTACAATCTGCACGCATTACCTACCGAATTGAAGCGGATGCAGAGGAAAGAATGAATCCAAAAGCCTTTCACCGAGTTCTTAGTCAGACAAAAAGTTTCCTCTTTATTTTCTATGGTCAATTAATACAGGGAGGCATCAACCAGATCAAGGATTCCGGTAATAAGGTGGATGGTATTGCCCTCTAGTGAGAAAATGGCAGAGATCTTATTGGAAATTCCTGTATATGTAAAACCATAACGACTTCCGATTTGCAATCATTTAGAAAGAGTTGGTCCATATCCCGACCGATTGTTTATTTCATTTTACCTAATGTTAAACAATTTGCGACTCTACTTCTGGCTTACTTAATAAGCAGTGCCACGATTCCTAATTGATTAATGAACTAATTATTGAGTATCAGGGACAGGTGGGGGACCAGGCAATGACACTAACTACGGGTGTCTCAGTGACACTCATTGACATCAGAGGGAACCAGCATCTTCAACTACACAACAATAGGTGTGAAAACCCGCAAGCAAGACAGCGACCTTACACTCACAATCCAAATTTATTATTGTGGTCAGTCATACAGTGTATAATATGCGGGTCGATGATAGATGTTTATGGGCAGACAGGAATTACTTGGGTGTTCGCTCTGTAATGCTCCAGGTAATAAGATATACTATTGTTGTTATTCTTCTAGGACGTGGCACATGTTACCTCTGTTGCAGCTACAGCATAAAAATACTATTGTTGTTGTAGTTTAGATGACACACTTTGCTACGTCAAGAGTATGGGCAGGTATTGTGTGGATAATGTCAAAAGACTGCGCAGGGCCTGGCAACAATTTACATGTTTTGAACTTACATGATTAGAATAAAATTCATATAAAATCCTCCTTTTTTTAAATAGAAAAAATGAAATTATATTTAATGATAAATATACTCGGTTTAAATATAAGAAAATATTCCATTTGGCCTGAGAAAAATGGGAAATTCATATCAAATTATTAAGCCAGAGTTGAATAAAATAATATGAATTTGTGAAACTCAAAAACGTGGCACATATATAAAATTGGATATGATCCTCAAATACAGGATTCCTTGCTATTGAGTTATAATATGCATCAACGGACTAGCATGAGACCAACGGACTAGCATGAGATGACTCCATATCTCAGTAATACTACCGTTTATCACAATCATTTCCAGAAAAAGGTAGGTCTGACCCCTTCCTTCTCGTCCTACATTCATCCTACTCTTCCATCCCATTGTGGGATGTGGGAATGTTCACAGGCACGTCCACCACTCAATGTCGTCTGCCAGTGACGTCACATGTGATGATGGTAGCAGTGTCAAATCTCTCAGCGTAACTCGACCCCTCACGTCTCCACTGATTTATTGTTTACAAAACTAGCCAGACATAATTACTTAATCTACGGTATTTTGAATATCACGAAACGATTTCACAGCAATTTGTAATATAATTTCTTCAAATTATATCACAGATCTCAAATAGATAACGTAGTAAGGGATAGAAGCCATGGTTATGATAAGAAATCGAAAATTATAGAAGGAAATAGAACTGAGCAGTATCGGAACTGGTGTTAAACTACGAAACAAAGCTGTGCGTGTGTATAGAATGGTTTATAATCGATTTCCCTGATTGAAAAGAAAAAGTTAAAAGGGACATATTTCAGCGGCCTGACGGCACTGAGGTTCTGAAATGATCCGATCGTGGACCTGGGTGTGGCTGATTTGTAGATATTGTGCAATTCTGACCATTATAAATAATAAGGATCTTAAAATTTTGGAGGTCAGCCATGACATAAAGCGGAATGTCTATGGGGAGGTTCAAACCACCGTTTAATTGGCGTTTATGGGGCTCAATCAATTTAAACTTTGTTTTGTAATTGAAATGACCATTCTATATTCTGAAAATGAAAAAGAGGATTCCCATGAAAAAGTGGAATGCCGTCATTTTTGGTGCAGAGAACTGACGTGATGTGTATTTATGTCAGTGTGACGTCATTACTCACGTGTGTGATACGGTCGTGCCAGCCCATCCTGTTGAGCCCGGCGGCGGCCAGGATAAGAGCAGCGTACGTGTCCGCGCCATCCAGTTTGTGCAGCCGCGTGTTGAGGTTTCCCCGCTGTCCACGGTTAAGGAGCTTAAACTGGCTAAAAACCTGCTCGTTTGTTTATCTTTTAACGTTCCAGGGGACCCTTTTATAGATTCATCTCTGTCAATTTTTTCCAATGTTTTCAACAATAAGAGACGTGTTTCTTTTAAAACGCTGATGATATCTTTCTCAATAAGGCTCAATTATTAATGTCTTTGTTTTAGACAAGAAAAAAGATTTTATAAATGGGAAATGAATTCAAGGATTTCCAGGGAAATGTGGAAAACTGCCATCTCTGAATTTTCTACTTTCCATGTGTCCCTCCTTCGCACTGGTTCACTCACTCTCTCACGCTCATGTGTTACATGTTGTAAAGGTAAAGGATACGACATCTTCAAACTTCAGTTTGGGGAACCGTCGTTTTAACTGGGACGCCCTGCGGAGGGAACTCGTTCCGATAACACTGCAAAATACGAACAGTTCTCTTATCAATACAATACGTTGAACGTGCCATCACGTGAAGAGAGATAAAACTCCTAATGTTTGATAGTATATTAAACTTTTTGAGATTATATTCAGATAATGAAGGCCAACTGTGAAAAATTGTTTATAAATGCATTTGTGTATACATGTGTATCTGTGTACCAGTGGCCGTAATCTTCGAGTAGTTGACGCGTAGTAATATTCGAACGACAACTGTGAGGCGAATTGTGAATGTACATGTATTTCAGAGATTTAAATGAAACATTTCTGAAGTTTTTAAGCCATAAACAATTATCAATGATATATACATATTTTATGCATTTAAGAATATATACGTTTTATCCTCACCCATTATTAATTTTATGTACACCTCCTTCAAGAGCTCAATAGGCAATACTTATCAGATAAACTGATTTTCAAGATCAGTATCTTGAGGTAATCTCCTTGCCTGGATCAATATTGATAAAGATCATGACTATCTGTGCTCAATTATAGTATTCAACACATCTATATTTCTTATACATTTTGTCTCCAATCAACCCATTTTTTGTGTGAAACCACTTTGTTCACAGGAACTGAGACTTATTGCTAAAATAAAGAATAAAATAAGATTTTTCACTACATACCTAAAATCTTTATCTATAGCCTCCTATGTTTTGAGGGTCATTTAGTATCTTTATGATAACATTTTGTAATCCTCATTCTAATTAGAGGGTTGACATTTGAATTAGATAAATACCAGCCACAATAATTAAAGCTCTCCTATGCTGAAGGTTAGAATGTAAAGCTGGTACTTGGTTGCTCCCATTGAGGGGCTATCCTGTACATCTGTTATCAGCCTAGATAGGTTCTACATTTCTAGAATTGCACTGATTGCACATCTAAGAGGGTCTAGAATTATATCCAAAGTGACGATGCAATGAGACATTATATACGGAAACTGGCTTACTGTCATCGTACGTAAAAAAAAAATTAATAATCAACGAAAATATATGATGGAGCTAAAAACTGCTAAAAACATCCCATACAGTAAGTTCTATGAAGTACGATTCTGTCTTCATCCGTAGTTAGATAGGTATAGATATTTAACCACAACTACACAGTGGTTATCACTGAGGTTAAGTTCAGTCACATTCACCTTAGACCAGGGACTGATTTACCAGTATAAGGTCAGGACTTCAACTTCCATTATTTGCTCCACAAAATAGGCTCAGCTAAACATTACACATTCAGTAAGAATAAACACTGTCTACCACTATCGCGAGATGAAGCTGTAGTACGGAAAACTCTGCCTGACCTGTTTAGAGGTATTCTTGTCAATGGCAGTGTGTTCATGCACCCTTATCTCCATAGATCATTTATGAATTGCATGCCATTCAGTCAGAGCTTCTTGTTGATGATGCCGATACTATCAGTATGAGCTGTTTATTAATCACTTAAGTTAGACTTAAGTTTTAGTGTTTGAGGCTGCCTTTTCAACAGTAATGTTGTAAAATTTAATTCTCACATTATACGTACTTAATTTCTGTAGATAAAAAAAACAACTTTTTGGGTAACCACACTTACAGTTGAAAAAAAGACATCAGAATGACTCTTTAATAGGTTTGGACCCCTCTTTTCGATGTAGGATATTTCTAAAAATCTGTATATCAAAACTATTAATTTTAATGATCAAAATTTTAATGATTGAATCATATCAACATCCAGCATAGACTGTCTTCGCAATCAAGCCTTATATTACAAAAATATTGCCCCAGTTGACCTATGTGGCATTCGATTATTACTGGGGCATGATTTCGGTAAAGTGAATAGCACCTGAAATAAACCTTAAATTCCTATATATATATATGAAAGTAGTGAAGGGTTTTGATGCAGAAAATGAGTGCCCTTGGAAAACTGGATATTTGTACGCCAACATTATTCCCTACATGTGTATCAATATATTGATGGCAATAATGATATACATACACTTACAGAATTTTGTTACTTATTGACAAAGAGATCATGGTATAAGGAATGCATTAATATATAGATTAATCCAGTAAATATGAGGCGTTACAAGTAATATTGATAACAAGTTAGTTATCATGTGACCCTGAAATTGTTTAACATCCAGTTCTCCTTCATCTCCAGCAGTGGTAGACTGTTTTATCGAAGGTCAGTCCTTCTCATA
Source organism: Alentia gelatinosa (assembly GCA_950022655.1). Classification (NCBI taxonomy): domain Eukaryota; kingdom Metazoa; phylum Annelida; class Polychaeta; order Phyllodocida; family Polynoidae; genus Alentia; species Alentia gelatinosa. The sequence goes on along the minus strand of OX465579.1, from coordinate 77,363,762 downwards.
TCATGTCTATGGGGTGTGGTGTACAACCATCTTTCCCCTTCATACCCAGCAGTGGTAGACTTACTGCTATACCAGAGACCAGTCCTTTTCATACTATGTAGCGGTAGACTTACTGATATATCAAAGGCAAATACTTCTCATATCATGTCTATGTGTTTGGGAAGCAAAATTGCTTTCACCTATGTAAATGTGTAGGGTGAGATTTACCTGAATCCATGTCAGAGATTAGATCACTGCCATTGTTGCGTAAAAGCAGTGAGAAACGGATGAACCTTGAGAAGGCCTGGGAAGAGCCTGCACTGGTTCAAGGTAGTTGTGCACCACAACACATAGACATAGTATGAGAAGGGCTGACCTTTGATACAGCAGTAAGTCTACCACTGCTGGGGATGAAGCGGAAAGGTGGTTGTACAACACACCCCATAGACATGGTATGAAAAGGATTGGCCTTTGATATAGAAGTAAGTCTACCACTGCTGGGGATGAAGGAGAAAGGCTTTCAAGTCCACCGCATTCGTTACCATGTATATCAATCTAAAATATACTTCTACCTATTGATTACGGGATCACAGAGAGTGAAGGTAATAATATAATGACATTAAAGATTACAAGGAGTGATGATCAAAGGGGCACAATTAAGTATCATGTGACCTTTAATGACACATTCCTGTAATCCCTCTGTTATACAAACTTCTCATATGGCTTATCTAAGTGATCTCGATTAGGATAGCTAGTATAGAAGCTTTTACCATTAAAGTGCACTGTTGTTGGCAACACTTTTCATGTCGAACATTTAAGTATTTATCTTTTTCTCCTTCTTCTTTAAAGTAGTTTTATGAAAAGACCATGTCATGGTATGATACCATAATTACTATCACCTTATGATAAAACCACATCTGAAGATAGGTGGAAATGTGTCTTTTCTAGTGTTGTAGCAACTTTTGGTCTCCTACCTGTCAGAGATCTCATCCCCACTGGAGCGCAATGTTCGATATTTGGCAGAATTCCAGTAACACAAAATACCGTACGTCTATGGTATCTCTGTGCATACTCTAACATTTACAGGAGGCAACACAGGTGCCCAGTTTACAATATCAAACCATTTCCAGATATTTATCCCATTTCCACTTGGATCGGATTAGTAGCAAAATGGAGAAACATAACTCGCGTTGAACAAAAGAATGTCAATTGGAGGTCAGAAAAAGAAGGTGGGACTGAAGAAATATGGAAAAACATCGTGTCGGCCATGGCCATTGCTAAGGGTCTCTGGAGAGGTTAAACTGATCTTTGTTTGACACAGGGAAAAGTGGAAAACTGCTACCTCTGTTGAAAAACGACGACACCGACGATCATACCTTGATCATTGATCTTTAAAGAGATCCAGAGATTTCTATTGCAAAAACATAACTTTTGTACCAGATACTAATTCCCGCCATTTTCCCTTTTTAAACAGATGACTTTCATGTCGGTAGTAACAACAAAGACCCCAGCTGGCGCTCGCTCAGGAATCACCGGCCTGTCATTAGACATCCACGCACTCAGATCCGGGGTCACACTCAGGAAACGCTGGCCATATTTGGTTACCATGGTAACAAGGACTCACCTGCCGTCTGGCAGCGTTCCCAAAGTTCTGTCGCTGTATTTGGGATGCATCACTACGGCGTCTCGAGGGTCGTCGCGTCTGTAAGAAGAGGAACAGCACAATGAATTACAAATATATATGACAATGTGTTATCATCCATCTATTACGATGTCCCCATTGAATGTGTATGCTGGGGTGCAAATTGGGGTAATTGGAAAGCACATCGTTGTTGGTCCGGGAATAGGGCTCGAGTGTGTGGGGAAGTTTGAGCCACTATATATTGGCGTGAATGAAGCTCAATGTATGCTATCTTCCCTTTACAGAAGAGTTTTATAAACAGGAAATTAGAAAAAGGAACTCCTTGAAAAAGTGGAAAACCGCCATGTCTGTGTTAAGGGGTCATAGAAAACACTACTTTCTAAGCTATGAAAACCCATAACCATTAATAACAGATTTGAAAATCATCGAAACTGGACTTAAAGTAATTGATTATGGGAAAATACACTCCTAGACAGATTTGTAGTACCTTTGTGATGGAGAGCAAAAGAGACACACCCCTACTGATGGACCCTATGGAATTTACCCAATTAGTCAGAGATAGGGGTGAAATAAAATCTGAACCATACTCGATCCGTAGCTGCTGAAAATATATCATTTGTTTTGATCTGCAACATAATCTCATTTGGCTTTGACTCGTGAGATCACTCCACTACCAAAACTCAGGGCATATTTTCATTGGCTACAGATCTCGATGCAGTTACTTCTTAATATTTTACTTCAGGTAGAAATATTCAATCAGGTGAATGGTCCCATATCTGAATATTTAAAAAGAAAACTGGGAACGACCATTACTAGCAGCTTTGATTCTAAGGATGGTTTCGATACATTTTCTCTTCGAGATCTGTAAGTTTTGTTTCTTTTTTACACTGGAAACACTCAACACACATAGTAATGAGATTTAAGAGACATTATCTGAAGGGATATGCAGTATCGTTTTAAGGAGAACTAGGACCATGTTTCCTATTCTACTTCAGAAGACGACCAGATAAACATCTGTATCTTTATAGTCACTAAGATAACCTCTCACACAACATGAAATCAGACATATTATACAGATAAAGACATCAACATTATTTTCACTAAGCTGCACTTGATAACTTCAATATAGATCCAATATCAAGCATCAATGAAATGGATACAGCCGGCCTATAAATGTGAGATATTCGCACATAGGTAAATGATTATCTACATGTTTTAACGGTTTGGTCCGATTCTATCATTTTCTGCTTTATATGTGATGTATTCAGATCCAGAATACTATTGGTATCATTTTTATCTATCTATTATTCACCTTTAACATAAACAGAAATATTGGTAGAGTGTACTGCTGTGCCCCATCCCATACCTAAAGAGATATACAATAAGAAACTAATTGAACAAAACTAATTTAATTTAGGAAGCCTATGGTCAACAGAAAGTATGTATATAGACACTCTCCAGGCCTAGATCCTCCTTTCTGCTTGTAAGCCCAAGAGGCATGAAAGGTCTGCATGGGGAGTGGTATAGACAGGAACCTAATAGAACCGTGACCAAACCCTAACACCAAGAGTAAATACGAAACTGTTGGCTCCTGTATTTATCCTATTATATTCTGTCAGGAATTTCCAGCCTGACCTAAGAAAATATACATGTATTTCCTTCCGGCAGCGACCTGAATATCATGTACGACTGTGAGTACGAGGAACAAACTTAATGCAGTACACCGATTGTAAGGGAGATATATCAGGTATAAAATGTGCTTGACCGTAAGTCTGGTAATGGTCTTGTATATGGACTATAGTTGGCTAACCATCGACCTTATTCATTTAGAAGGCCATGTAACATAACTTTCTGTACTGCAACCTCACTGAACATTATCGATATTATGCATTTAATAGCGACTATTAGAGAACTGATAAATAAAAAAATTATACCATGCACTACCATAGACTACCTCTTTATCATGTTCATATCATTCATAGATAAAACACAACGGAGTTAGTGTGGCATGTAAAACAGATATCTGTACTGCTAGTAATCTAGCTGAATATAATCGATACTGTGCAAATAGATGATCAGAAAACAGATGAAAATGATTATCATACACTAAGCTTTGTAATTTAAATGCAGGGATAACGGTTAGAATAAGATAAAAAAAATTAAATCCATGAGGAATTTGCTGTTTCAGAGAGATCGAGAAAACCTGCAAAACACATCAATGTTGGCCACGGTGTAGGGCTGAGGGTCTGTTGGGGGTGTTCGAACAAGTTTCATTGACGTGAATGTGCCTCAATCAATATAATATTGTGTTTAGCACAAGGAAAAACGATGTACATACTGAAACTGAAAACGAAGATTTCCACGAAAAAAAGAAGAAAAATGCTCGTTCTAATTCATATCTTATAAAATTCCACTGATGCAGAGGCAAGTATGTGTGCAAATACAATGTAGGTATAAGACGTCACAGAACCCTAGTGTCAGGTCTGAATCTGTTCTCAGGCTCTGTAAACAGCATGGTCCGCGTACGGGAAACAATATTTGACATATATCTTTATTTTTATCTTTTATTTATTTCAGCGTCGGTAGGGGGCACGTCTCTTGTGTGGTCTACGTGTTGTCACGTCCGCCCGTGTCGTCATGGCAACGTCAAAGTGAGTGACATGCGTTTAACTCCCCCATCACCAGTAAGTGCAATAGACTTGTCAACGCCCCTACAGCAAATTATAAATTATTACATATCTTGGCCTGGTATCAATATACATAGGCTTAGAATTAGGAACTCGTACTCAACAGGCTTGTGAGTATGGTAACTCATACTCAATGGGCAATAAATGATAAATATATTCACAGACCAAACCCTCATCAATTCATTTCTTAATATCTGTGGCTGTGCCACCAACAGATACTGCCCGCTCCTACCCATGTCATACATGTATGTTTATCATTTTTACAATACTATTTGATGTAATGATTGAATTAAGTTTACATAAAAAGAAGGAGGTCAAACCGTACACAAAAAGACTATTTGCTACATCCATTAAGCCTACAATACAGCGACACTCTGGCTTAATTAAAAACTAATACCTGAACACTACAATCACACGATCTGGGATAGACCAAGGCTATTCTGAATTTATAAACACACCTTTGTCTTACAGACTGATAGAAATCGCTATCTGAAACTCTTCAGTCAATACGGGCAGCGATATTATTACAGTCACCGAATCCAGGACAGAGTGACGGCGTGTCCAGTTTACAGGAGGGTGAGGGGTGATCGAGGGACGTCTCATGGTCTACGTGCTCTCTCACAGCTCCAACTCACCACCCTGCCAGCACACACAGCGCTCTTTGTGAATCTGACAGAACGCTGCTACTCTAGTAAAATGAGCGCATTACCACTATTACTATTGCTATTATTAGTATTTTTGGTCTAACCTATATTGCTTCATTTCTATCGTTTATTTTGCATACATAGTCCGCTAAACATATATAGTTTCTGCCTGACTTCTGTTGTGGAAATATTCATACTGAAACTCATATAGCCTTGGAAAGTTCTGTAAGTGAATATTGATTTAATCAGGCAGTCTGAGCTATCAACTCCGTAGTCCCCACAGAAAATGTATACTGTATCAAACCATCGTGGATCGGTAGTTATCACTGACATACATGTGTGTCCATGCTTCTTGTCGGCAACCCTTGAAATAGTCATTAATGAACGCACATGCCATCTATCAAAATTACTCTTGAATCACAAAATCTGTGTATAATTGTATTAGTGTATTATATCAAGACAAACCCATTCATAATTTTGATGCCTTGGTGTAATTGTCTAAGAATATCAAAACGTAACGAATAGCCAAGTGAATTCAATTTAAACAACTTGATAATTCAAAGACGAATATTCCTCAACATGGTATTAATTATCAAAAGTTCAATAAAATATTTCATCCAATTTTTGTTTGTTGAAAGGTTGGTGACCATACCAGTCATCGTTATCCAAGATGTTGATTTGTTTTTATCAATCTTGATCAGTCAATTTATATTTAGAACAAAAGCAATGTAGCTTCTTCAAGAAAGTTGTCAATAGCATGAAAACTACCATAATTTACCCTATTGAGTTTTGGTTGAAGTGTCCAAGCTGGTCAGGTCCACCCACAAAGAGGTCTGACATTTTATTAGATTCGGCATAGACCAGTCCATTATAGACGGTCTAGAGGGTAGAGATGAGGATCCTATTCTAACTGGAAATTTATGAGTCAATGAAAATAAAGGACACCCACTCCCTGTACTAATCCTAGATGTGAGAGTATAAAGCACGGTGAACAGCCCCCCATCGCCTCATGGTAGGCGTTTCAACGATAGCCACATTACAACCAATAACATAAGTATTGACTGGCCCTTTACACAGTTAATGTCAGTCAGCTCTACAGGTATCGCGTGAGAATATACACAGAACGAACCCAGTAAACGAGCAAACACAGTTTTTAATCAGTCCAGTTATTCAGCATTGGTGCGCAGTACTCGTTAAAAGACAGGGATGTTAGCTGGGGTCAGAAAAAAAGAAATATTGTTGTGGTTCTGCTGCTTCTGAGAGACCATGAAAATGTGGAAACCACGTTTGTGCCGGCATTTGTGATATGTGACTGAAGGTCTACCAGGAGTTCAAACCATTGTATTTTGATGTGGATAAGGCCTTGTTGATAATATCTTGGTTAAACACATGGAAAGAGAATTTCATAGACTGAAGATGAAAAGGTGGATTTTCGTGGAAAAGTGGGAAGTTGCTGTCTTTGTCTGGATGTATCGTATGCCTAGTCCTACCGTCCCCCCTATGTTAATAACACATTATTTTCTATAAGGAATGTTGCATTTGTGCATAATTTTACTAGGAAATTATATGCCCGCTAGTGCTGAATTTGAGAACTACCATGTCGGGAGCGGTTTATAGTAGGCACGTGACAGGAAGTGGAGGTGGGCGTCTGCTCAGGTGCGCGTTCACCTGACCTGACTTTCCAGTACGTGTAACAGTTACATAGAAAATGATGAACGAGATCAGGAATACCTTTCCATTTCATTGACTTATCCAATTTGTTCCCCCCATTTACCTTGCATTGCAGAATGTATATGTCGATTCTTGTTGACAAATCCTAATAATCAACCTTTCCGTACCTTTACTTTGATTTATAAGGGTAAAAAAACATTTATTGGGTTTTGCGTTACAGCTGACGAGTTATGGCCGTTATTCCACTCGACAAGTAGTTCACAGCACATGTATGATGTCACTGGCCACACTTGCTATAAGAATATTAATTTCCATATCTCAAGACATATTTCCAGGTTGATAAATGTTCAACACTGCAAAATATACCTGCGTATTTAATTGCACAAGAAATCTTCTTCGAAAAAAAAAAAATTTTGCGTCACATCTTAAAATGATCACCAGTAATACTTAAGACAAGTCCTACTTGATCTATACCTTCACCTGTGATACTTCCCTAACTGAAATCACTGTAACCTTGGGATGAACTCTCTGGTAACTTACGACTACTTTTTCACGACTACGTCACATGTATGATATCTGGAGCGAGCTGGTTACGGTGTGTTTGACGTGACCCCCCTACGGCGCCCGGCAGAGCGTGCACGACTCCCAGATAGACGTAAACGTCCTGGGGGGGGGGGGGGGGGGGCGATGGGGGAGGGGGGAGGTTGGGGGGTAGCCTGTATGTGTGTCGGTAAGGCAGCGTGTATAAGATCCATTTGACTGCCGATGACGGGTTTCCGCGTGAGATCCATTCATACACTGTATATTACCATGGACAGTGTATTCTCTATTGAGTATACAATCCATGATATTGCTACACACTGATTTTCTTTATTTTGTTTCTCTAGTTTCCTATGTTAAAGAGATTCTGTAATGTCTTATATGAAAAATACTTCTACGTTTTGATTTTTTTTGCGTTCAAATTAGATTGTGAGTTTGATTTGATGCAATTTTCTTTATTTTTATCTTGTGGTCGTGAACTCAACAAGAAAGCTTTGTATCGCTAACCAGGAAGGCTTCCAAATAGAGTCGTTATTCTACATGCCTGACCTATTATTATTTACCTGTGGGCGAATATTCTACACTTATTACGAGCTGTATGGATTAAGTTCGTCACAGTGCAACGAACTATAATTAATACTAGTCTCTGTACCACGTAACTTGTTCATACAATGAAAATATATAAATTTCAATGATTTCTATGTATATGATAATAAGACATATTCAGGGTGGTTGAATTTCATCGGTTTCTTGTTATTTTGATCGAAAATATCCACCTCATTCTTCAAACTCTGTGGGTATTTTCAACACAATACAACACGGAACAGATTCCATTCAACCACCCTACGTCTTCCAATAGTATTCCGTTTACCTGGAATGTACGAATTGATGGCAGTCTCAAAATCCACTGACGAGAGAATAATTAAGGATCTAATGCCTCCCACTTAAAACTTTGAGTTTATATCATTCGCACGGGGAAAAAAATTAAGTCTGTATTAGAATTCGGAGTCACACAAATTTTTTTTTAGAAAATTCTTTTTTTTTAGGTGTTGCTATCTGAACCAAAATTACAATTTCTTGGTTGAATGATGGTATCACAGATCAAGAAGTTGCGCAAAATTGATTGTGCTTCATCAATATAAGTGTGTAGATATCTGCGGTGGGGGATGGGGGTGGGGGGAGGGGGCGTGGTCCGACATGTGGGCCCAGCTGACGGACCCACTTTGTTCTACCTGCATGACGCCCGCACCTCCTGACACCTTGACGCGTGCGCCGTCACCTATCACGTGACCCCAGCATACATTAGGGACCTGTCAGTATTTATGCCAGGGAGGGGGGGGGCAGTTTTTAGGGGGGGGGGGTATTTCCATTCTTTTTGCGTATTTCTATAGGGGGGTGAAAAAGGAGGGGGTGGGCAACTTTTACAGTTGAGAAAAGTGTGCCCCCGGCCATAGATAATCAACATGATAGTGGTACTGAGTGTGAAGTGTCAAATGTATGCATGTGGTTCAAGATACGGTCACACAGGACTTTGAACGGAGCATGATAACCAGATTCTAGAACAGTCCCTGAGGAACAGACCGAACTGATAAAACATTTATCCCACCACATGGACTTTACATAGGAGACTTGTACTCAACGCTCTTTCGAGTGTTCCTGTGGTATTCCTGTCCTGAAGAAGACTGCAGTTAAAATGTTCAAGGAATTAAAAAGTGTTTTATATTCATTTATTTCTTTTTCGGGGAGTTCGGGAGAGACCTGTGATGTTTTTATTAGAATCCAAGGGTGGGATAAAATCTTAAACGAATTTGAGATGCTTAGAGATAACTGATATGTCATTTGTCTGATCACTATTTGATTTCAAAAGGTTTTAACTCGTGATATTACTACGAGATCAAAATCATAGCAAATTGTTCAACCCTAACAACTCTCATTAGTTTCTTCTACAGTACCCAACGCTCTTTATTTTTTCACTGTAGCTAAGTCAAAATGGATCAATCCGCTGGAATACTGTGACAGGTTTTTTTTCATAGAAGTTGATATTGAATTTCTGATACAGCCATGCACACAATATTGACGTAAATATAAATAACAGCCAACCACTTTTATCTGGGGCAGGTCTTAAGTGGTATCAAACTCTTCCTGTTGTACAAATCACCCTAGTTAAAAGTACTACTGAACGTCCTTATATAATATTATTTCGTGAATATATTTTTGTGAGGTTATGTCTTTATATGATGCTGCTGTATACTTTTGAGTAAATTAGCAAGTTGGCTGAAATTTGCACTCATTTATTCGCCATAGATCCTGAGCATTGGTTGGATGCATCCGATATGTACACCACCGGTAGCACTAAAAAATGCTTAACAGATATTTAAGTTTTGGATTTCTTGAGGGAACATTGGTAATGGATCAGTTCCCTCTCTCCTTCCATACTTAAGGCGCACTATCGGAGCTATTTTGAATATTTAAACAAACTTTGGTAAGAAGGAGGCATACAACTAGACACGAAAATGTGCTGTCAATTCAATAGATATATAGCTATCAAATCAAAAGACAAGAATTGAAAACACAATTTGGGAACACATTCTGACCTACCTAACATTTTCTTGTGATATTTTGATTCCCAAGAGTAGCCCTTTTTATTTGGACGAGTTTTGAGAATCGAGCTTTGTTTGTCATACCCGGAACAGGTTACAATGGTGAGGTTGGTATTCCAATCGTATTTGTTTCCTAACTCGGCTACTATTAGAAAAACATTATATGACAAGCTAGATTTGTTTGTGCTCTGTTTGGGTGGTTTAACATCCAATTTGTTCTATTAGACTTGCTTTGGGTTTGACCGAATCTATTAAATGAATTTAGGTAGAAATCTTACCCCTACACATTTACCGAGGTGAGAGTTCTTTTACTTCCCACACGACAGAGACATGGTATGAGAAGGATTGGCCTTTGATAAAGTAGTAAATCTCCCACACACTGTGGCTGTTTTCATGATTGTAAGACAGTAGTTTGATAATATTGCAGGAGAGACAAAAGGATGATTAGCAATGAACACTGTGTTTGCTTGTTTAGTTTAATGTCCACTATGTTCTATTAGACTTACCTTGATATACTCTAATATATATTTGGATCCCATTGAAATAACAGGGAATTCTGCATGGGAGATCTGAGCAGCTTTCTCTTCCAGATTACATCTTCTTGAATACACTGCACTCCCTGGGGAAGCCAAGAATATCCTTCTTGTAAGTGTTATGAAAAACACTGCACATTGCTGTTGCATTCCTCGGGAATTTCTCCCTGTTTTTCTTTGTTACCTAAGATTGTTATGACACTTACTTCAGGATGGAGCCGATAACGAGTCCCTCTGGTAATAACGTCGGTAGATCCTTTAAGGAGTGAACAACAAAATCCACGCGTAAGTCCAGTAATGCGTTCTCCAGTTCCCGTGTAAATAAGCTCTTTTCTCCGATCTGAAACAGGCACGCGTGATATAGGGATATCAATTGACGTCAGAAATAAAGTAGACATATTTTGCATGTGGAATTTACTGCCTCAGAAAGGCTGAGAATACATAGAATACTAAGAAGGAGCTGCATTGAGATCGGAATGGCTTAAGATATGCGAAAAGTTTTGGTTGTGGTACATTCTCTGGAGTCAAAGCCGAGTGAGATTACATAGCAAACCAAGTGAATGGCATATTTTCAATGGCTATGGATCGAGTGCGGTTCAGATTTTATCTCACCGTACCACTGACTTATTGGACAGCGTTTGTGATGGGTAAGGCTATATTAATATAATTTTTGTTTAAGACCAGGAAAACCGATTTTAGATACTGACAAAGTAGATTTCCATCGAAAAATGGAAAGCTGCCATCTATTTATTAGTGTATGCTAATCACTGCTCTAAAGCATGGACATATGAACGACACTGAACTTATTTATTACTGAAACTGATTCAGTTACCAACCACATTAACGGAAAAGAGACCGTCACATGTAAACCTCCTCCTATATGTTATCCTGTTTCGTAAGGGGAAGGGGTAGTGAAATCAGGTCTGTAGACAATTTCTTTTAGAGCAACGTCTGGCCTATTAAACAACACTTGAGTGGTATGATAACGAGAATATGATGGCAGTTAATTATTGTGAGTCACTGCGATATCTTGAGCCCAGTTATTAACAGACAATAACTGCGTGGAACATACAACAAGATATGACCCATATTGCCACACTGGTACTAACCGTTTGCTGTATGCTTTTGGGGCCATGCATGATACGGACGACCTGCATTTTATTAACATGATATTTTTATATCTCAAAATCAAGGGACTCTGCCTGGTACTCACCTTTGATAAAGCAGTGTCTAATATTTTATCTCCAGTTGTTGACATTTTCACTGAAAACAAATGGAAAGTTCGATTAAATATGAGGAAATTGCTATGTGCATATTTTAATGAAAGGTGTGTAGGTAAAATATATAGATGATCTGAATTAAATCTAGGCAGAATATTAAGTATTCATAATTGATAATATAACAGATAACATCATGGGACATACCTATTTCAAAGTCTTTATCTGGATACCGTGCCTTCAAAAGCATGATGATGTATTCTGATTGAATGAGAGCCAACTGAAAAGAAAGACAATTATGTGGTTACAGAGAATTCTATCATTGGAATATAAGCAATGTATCAAAGAAATATCTCCTGGTTTCTTCAGTGTCCATGGACTGTCTAAGAAATTGAATCAGACAATCGGAATTGGTTGGCATGAAAAAAAAATTGGATCAGATTCGTTTTAATATTTTGATATCGTGATATGATTACAGAAGTGGTTTGAGAGCAAATCGGTGACATGATTTTACAATCACTACTACGGTATCTGGACGCTACGCATCATTGCCAGCACACTTAGGTTTTCAGGGTTTGACCAACAGACACTACACTTTGTCATGCCACCTCTTCAATTTCATATAAAAAAATTGTCTAGAATTGACTTGGAAACTTCAAATAACAATTACCAAGCAGCTAAGAAAGTAGGAATTACTTGATCGGGCTTTTAGTCAGGTTTGATTATCAAAAAGAAACTTAAACACAGCATTAAAACGAAGTGTAGCTGGCTTGTAAAAGCGAAGCGTAGCATCCAATTCACGAAGCGTAGTCCAAAGCATGTTGGTTACGAAGCATAGCGTCCATTATCTCCCCCCGGTATTGTTCTCCATCTGCTTAACATTAGGCACTCATACTTCACTCCTAGCCCATGAAGGTACCCCTGGTAGAGGAATGCTAGTCAACTCGTGCCTTAGTCAACTCGTACCTTAGTCAATTCGGATTTTTCGTCCTTTTTCTGGTCAACTCGTCCTTTTTCATTAAACATGGAGTAATCTTGGATGTATATACATCAAAATGTTCGGAAACATGCGCTGAACACAAATAAAGCTTTTATTTGTGTTCAGCGCATACGCCCTCCAGAGGTTACTAGCCTCCCTATTATCGCCCAGGATAAATACAAGTTCCGCTCGCGACTGGCTGGCCTCACCACAACAACATGAACCATAGTTTTCCCATTTATATTTGAAGAACTTGCTGAAATTTCCATTTCTGACATCGGATTTCCCATTTGAAGATTTATAAAAACCGATAAAACTGCAATAATTTCGGGTTACGGTTCAAGGTCTATCACCATACAACGTCAGTAACCAGCGCACCCCGGGACTTGTAAACAGACTCTATTCTGGGATACCTCAATAGGGTCTATGGTTCCGAACATACTGTGATAAAATACTATGTGACTCAGGTGCAAATGTATTTTCATGATTGAAATTTATGAAATGAAATTGGAATGTACTCATATGTTTATGAAATGAAAATGGAATGTACTCATACTTCTTTTCTTCTTTCATGAGAGTGGAGTTATTCACTCCCTCGTGCACTCTCCCGGTTTTCCGGGTCGCTCAAGCAAGTTTTATTATTGCTTGCGAGCTGTGCTAGTTGGGTTTGGTGTGTTCGGTGGGTTTTGGTTGTTGTGTTTTGGGTGTTTTTGGGGGTTTTTAGGTCTTCCTCTATTGTGTTGGTTATTGTGGCTATTTGTTTTAGGGTTTGGATATCGTTTGAGAAGATCTGGTTTATGTAGGTTTTAGTTTTGTCGGTGGGGTGTAATATTTTGCATTGGTTTAGTATGTGTTGGGTTGTCTCCTTGGTGAGGCCACACCGCCTGCATTCGTGTGTTTGGAACATAGATTTGAAGTTTTCTTTGGTTTGGTACATTCTGTTGCGGAGTTTGAATATTTGGCTTGCTTGTTTCCTGGTTAGTTTGTTCAGGTAGCTTGGTCTCTGTGGGGTTTCCCAGTTTGTTCTGTTCATTAGGTATTTGGTTTTTGTTTGGGTTTCTTTGTTTGTGTTAATGTTGTCTATCCACTTTAGGTGGGTTTTTTGGTTGATAAGTTTGGCCCATTCTTTTTTCGTGGCACTGGTGACGGTTTGGGGATCGATATCTAGTTCTTTGATTAGTTTTTCTGTTTTGGCTTTCCAGTTGCTATTATTTGGTATTTCTGTTATTGTTTTGTGGTTTTGGGTTTTCCAGTAGTGGTTTAGGCGTTTGGTTGTTACGAGTGTTGTTGGGTCTTTTATTTTGGTTTCCATGTACAGGTTTAGTCTTGGGGTGGATGTTGGAGTGTTGAGGCTTCTCCTTATGATACTATCGAGTATTTTGTTGATTTGTTTGGTCTGATGTTTGTTGAGTTCCCTAATATCAAATTCAGGTAAACAATTGCTATCTAACATCATATAGTTGGTATCTATTATATAATTCAGTTATATATAGATGTAAGACAAATGGAAAACAAAAAGGACGAGTTGACTAGGGAAAAAGGACGAGTTGACCAAAAAAGCACGAGTTGACTAAGGGACGAGTTGACTAAGGGACGAGTTGACCAGTCACCCTGGTAGAGTATCGTAAAACTGGACGAGTTCGAATCTTGGCCATCGTATGCCACGACTGGATTTTGGCATAGTGACTTCATGAGGCGAAGCCAAGTGAAGTCCAGAGCCACAACTCCAGAAGTGGCATGCGGTAGCCAAGATTAAAACGATTCAGGTTTTGATTTTATCCTACCCTGTCTCCCCATTTTTGGAATATTACGTGATAACAATTCTGTATACCACTAGTGGCATATAAAATTCCGTATGCCAGTCAGCGTGGCATACGGCAACTCAATGTTAAGCCTATGGGATTTTATATTAGGGGTAGGATAATACCCGATGGCTAATTAGGTGATTTATTTCATTGATCAATAATGTCATACGGGGTGAGATTAAATCAGAAAACAACTCGATGAAAATAACTTGTTCTGTTCTCCACCTCGTTTGACCGCAGAATAATTCAGAGGGGCTGAGTTATTTTCATCTTGTGAGTTTCCTTCTAGATTTCTAGATCTAATAGCCGTTCTATTCAAGTATTCACTACTAGATTCTAGATTTAGATCTAGTCCTAGATCTAGATCTAATACCACGGTAGTACTACAATCGTAGTGGTTCAAGTACAAAGTTGAAAAAGATTCGAAATACTAGATATAGATCTAGATCTAGATCTATAGTAAACCTATTAATCCTAAGATAATATCAAAATTGTATTTATTCATATCTCTAGTAGAAACTAGAATATCTCAATCAGAACGGGGGTGGGACATCTGACCGAAATCTCAACTGACACAAGACAAGTCACACACGCAAATACAGTGTGTCAATTGTCTCACCCTTGTGTCGGACGTTTGCTATATCGAAATTTAAAGCAGATAACTTGACACAGCCGCTTGTGCCAATTTGTGGTTATATAATAATAACAAAGAATAGGCTACTTTTACGTCTTTAGCCTTTTTAAGGCTTTAGATTGCCCTAGGTCTACTTCCACTCCTAACTTAGTAACGAGACCATAATTCACACATCATAAGAATTACAAAGGAAGACTTTATCCCCAAACAACATAGATGTGAGAAATTACTAGCAGCACATCATCTTTCTCAAGAATAAGGAGAGTGGTCGTCGTGACATGTTATGCCTTCCACGCCCAGTCGTCGTACATTCGTCAGATCTCACTCGGTGATCGTCGCGAAATCATAACATAAGTTCGTGTTTAACCTCAACTTTATCAAGGAAGAATAGACTCACCTGGCTTTTTCTGGATCCCACTTTGATTAATTTCTTGTTATTATCCATGGTGTAGTCTTGTGTTACTTTATAAGCTAAGGTTACAGTTATATAAAGGGAGGAATCTAGAATTTAGCCGCTGGTGTTTCTAACACCGAGCCGACTCGAGTTGCACTAAACAGGTGAAGGACATCAAGTGGCCAAACCCACATTGTACGTGGGAACCAGCGTGTACCAGCGGATGCCACTCTTCAAGCATATCTTTCATGTTCCTTGACTTACGAGAACAACGTAGAGTCTATGCTTACAGAGTGAACGGATGCATTTTTACACTCACAGCTGAAACTTGCTTCTCTTATATCCATTGCAAGAGTACCAAGAATATGCTATAAGAGTGATGCTTCGAATGACGTCATTCACAAGAGAGGGAATTCCATGACCTCGTTTTCAGTCTCAAGGGTTTCCCGAAACATTTTGCGAAGACAGTGATGTCGCCGTTTTATTCCCTGAGTAGATCTGTCATTGAATTATAATGGCTACCAAAGCAAGGTATTTCAAGCGTCTCTTATGATTGTGCTAGATATAGTTCAGTAATGGACATATCAGTGTCATTTGTAGCCTGACGTGGTATGACCTCGCTTTTCTAATCTTGAAATAACGTGAAGCAGTGACGGGTTGTGCCACTTGTGCCGAAGTTGTGGTAGTGGCTCCCCAACTCACTCTCGTGACTCAGATATTTTAAACGAAACAGGGCGATGAGAGACGGTTGTCAAACGACATTGATTCTGTTCGTTTAAATGATCCCTGCATTGGCTATTCAGACTGGACAGATGAGATTATGAGAGGGTTGCACCGTAGTGGGGGTTATAATATTAGGTCCCTTAATTAGTCTTTTACTTTTAGGTCGCTAGCTCATTAATTATCTTATAAATTATGTCACGCTTTTTTAGGGCATTTTTATGACACCCCCCCCCCCCCCCCCCCCACCCTCCTGTCACACTTTGTCACACCTTTCATACCACCCCCCAAAATATTATGTCACTTTATGAACCCCCCCCCCCCATTTCTGTCTTATTTAGCACAACTTAACAGTAATTACATCTTTGACTAAGCTACTGTAATACAATACTAGTATTAATTTAGCTATTGATACTTCACCATACTTTACTGTAGTAATTGTCATTTTAGACCAACCAATCCTATGCAGTACTGAACTTTGATCAAGCATAAATCTCATCTACACTAGTCTATTCTGGTGGTGCTCTACATCTTCCTCCTCCAAGTACAGTAAAACCCCGCTTCCAGGACACCCCGCTTCAGGGGATACCCCGCTTCAGGGGATACCCCGCTTCAGGGGACACCCCGCTTCAGGGGACAATTTGCTCAGAACGGAAATTTTTCCCTCTTTTAAGAGTTTATTTTAACCCCTCTTATAGGGGACAGTTTTTTGGTACAAAAATGCTTCAAAACCCCGCTTAAGGGGACAGTCTCGAGGGACATCTTATCAAAAATATTCCAGATTATCATTATCCCATGTTTATGGTGCCCGTTTGTACGGGAGAGACAAACGGTCGCAACCAGAACAATAGTGAATAGAGTAAGCATTCCTGTGCGGGCCCGGGCGGCCGGAGTGTGTTGTTTCAATGATAATCCCTACATCGCTAGCGGCTCTGGGCGGGCCAGTGAGTGGGTATTAATACCAGTGATTTTCGTGCCTGCTGAAGGTGGCAAGTAAAGCCTATAAGACACCGACCCGACGGCTGTGCCCGATTCTACCTTTCTCCGACGGATCCGTCGGGTCTGTGACAATCTGCATCAATCGGGTTGGTGTACGCACTTCACCGACCCGATTTTATTGCTTTTCCCGACGCGTCGGGCATTACTACTATGTCAGATATGACCGACTGTCCCCGACCTTAAGATTTCGGTGTACGCACTTTCACCGATTGTTACCGATTCTGAGTTGGCCATTTGAATAGCGATGCTACCTATCCCCTAGTCCGATTTAGAGGTTTCTTATACCGATTTGTAGGGGAGACAGAGGCGACTATAAACCTGAAAACCGTTTCTCGATATCTTAATTGGATCCGAAGTTATCAAACTTTGAATTAATTTCTTTGAGTCCACACCAGCGGCCCGTGGCTCACCCCGGCTCGGCTCCCGGCGGCTCTCTTTGATCTTAACTCGGGTAATTTACGAGGTCATAAAAGGAGGAGGTGTCGTCGGGAAGAGTCTACATGTCGGTGTCTTATAGGTATAAGACACCGAAATTTTATTCCCGACTCTCACCGAGCCGATGGTCGGGTTGAATCGGGAACAAATTTCGGTGTCTTATAGGCTTAAGAGGCCCGCTTACAGGTGCCTAGCAGTGTATTGAGGGGAGGGGGGTGGGGGAGGGGGTGGGAGCAAGGTGTGAAAGCATGAGTTCACCTGGATGCCTACCTGGGACTGTGAAGCTGTTCATTTAACTGTGTTGGATGCTGTAAATATTAATCTATTTATTTTCTTTCTATTTTTTTCTTATTAATTTGTATTTATTTTCCATGTATTTGCTTAGAATTGATTATTCGATGACAATTTTTCTATTATTATATACCTATGGTAGTATATCCTACACATACTGCCCGCTCCTACCCATGTCGTATTTATATCCGTACGACACCTAGGTGACGTACGGGGTATGTATGTGGCGTACGGGGCATGTACGGCGGCGAAATCCAAAAACTCCACCAGAAGCAAGGTTAAAAATTGGATATTTTAAGGTATATAATAATAAAGAAACAGGCTTACTGTCTCCGTACGGATAAAATACTTGGTAAAATCGGCGAATAGATGATCGCCGATTTTACCGCGTATATTATCCGTACGGAGACAGTAAGCCTGTTTCTCTATAATACCCAACATTTCCTTCATTTTTATAGGTATACTTTACTGTGTAACCCATCGACACACTGAAAACCCTGCTTAACGGGACACCCCGCTGTAGGGGGCACTTTGCTCGGAACAGAGGGTGCCCCCCTTAAGCGGGGTTTTACTGTATATGATGAAACACATTTATGAGTTCAACCTGCCCATGAAATGGGCACTGTACAAAGTTGGCAGGTGGTGCATTTGGGGATTTATCCTAGTGCATAATCATCAACCCCATCAACAGACCATTTCCACCTTATTGCTCCGCATTTACTTCATTGGTTAGGGGAGTATGACCTCACAGAAAAACCTAGAGATAATCCCTCCCTAAGCTACAGCTGAGTACATATTTCCAATAGATAAACTGGTGGGGTTCCTATATGTGTGAATAGGGTTATGGTAGAAATCATCATCACATAGGGAAAGGCCCTCTTTTTTATGAGTTGACCACTGAAGAATTGAGGGGAGAATTATTTGAATATCATTTTGTTTCTTCCCGGTTAGGGCATAATGGATAATATCACTGCATTCTAGTTTTGTTGATATGATCTGCTTTACTAGTTTTATGGCAACATCCTTAGGGATCAAATATCTGATATATCTAAGATGTAACTAAGAAATCATTGACCTGAGATTGTTATCCCCTATCACACCTATTATCTGCCCAAAAGTGTCAAATAGTCAGTGGGTAGTGCTAGATACCATAATCAGCCAAAATCAGGTGAAAATGCATCTTATATCTCTTGCAGAAACCTGTCCTCATTGATCAGAAACAGGAACTCTTCCTAATGTAACAGCACTCTCTGCAGTTACACTTAACCTTTTGTAGCACATGTACTGACTTTCCTTGATCTGGACATTCTCCTATTTTGCTGCCTTTTTCCTTAGGTTTTTGACAATTTCAGTGGATTTGTGTATGCAACAGGATATTCTTCCACAACTGCTTATTATCATACTTTTTGCAACACCTTTCCAGCATGGACAAAGTTGCCACTAAAGTATTGGAAAGTTGCCTCTAAAGTCTCAGAATTAGGTGATGTGTGTTCTGTCACACAACTCTGGACACTCCCCCCCCCCCCTTAGATTTTTGGGCTGTGTCACACTTTTCAATATACCCCCCTAACCCCCTAAGTTTGACATAATTTATGGACAGCCCCTTAGATTCTTAATTGTTATCCTTGGTTGTGTATTGTTTCAAGGTAGAACGACTTGATTGGTGCGGTCATTGGGATATGGTGACCTCACATCCCTGTGACCGGAGAGGAGAAAATATGAACAATGTAAATAAAGTTATTAGTGTAAAATTTCATCTTTCGAGTTGGGTTTTCTCCCGTCAACTCTCTGCGAGTTTTTAGGGGAGATGTCAATCTCTGCGGAGAAAAAACAATTTCTGCAGAGACGCCTGTACAGACGCCTGACGAGACATATCTTGTCGAAACTAACGAGTAAGCATGGAGAACGTCCAAAAGGATGATCTCTATACATTCTAAAGACTTCAGAAACAACTCCTGAGTTCCCCCACAGAGGGCAGGAGCAGCAGAAAAAGTTAGTTCCAACCATACTCACCAGATGACACTACCACTCCCTCACAGGGTGGTGGCGCCACAAGGAGTATATAAACAAAGCATTGGAAAAACAACTGCAGGGATAGGTTAACATACAGATTCAAGGGCCTTTGTCTGTGAAAACAGCCATAGAAACGCTGGATTTAGGCCATCTGACCACCTCCAACCAACCATGGTCAAGCTCTGAAAATCTCTGACATTTTTCCGCGGGAACACGGCTGAAATCCGGGTTCGAATCGGTCACTTACTCGCTAGTCGTGGCACAGCCCAGTCAACCAACCATAAATAAAGTTATTAGTTTTAATCTCATGAGAGCACTCTGTGAGTTACAATATCATGTGGTACAGCGTGGGTACAGTAATCAATGCGATGTGTCACTATCAGTTACATCCAATACGATGGTACGAACTGTTAAGATTGAATTTCATATTTATAATTAGGAAAATGCATGCATAATATAGCCTGAAAGGAGAGGATCACAGGGATATTTGAATTTTGAAAATTGGTCAAGTAATTCAAGAATTATGGGGGAACAAAAAAATTGCCCCTTTATTTATATTCCCAGGAGAGCCCTGAATCTCAGCTTTCAGAAGGTGTTTTTTGATAGTAGATGTGATGAACGAGCGCATGTGGAGAGCCATTTGAAGAACAATGAATGGGAAATGTTCTGTTTTCCCACTGAATGACGGCCACCGTTCACGTAGCTATTAAGATAGACCTCAAATTAGGAGTCCATACATGTCCGATAATAAATTCAAGCGATATGCGTTCACAAGCTTAGTCGTTTCAGTTGTTCACTCATAGTTCCTATTCCTATATACCTATGAGCGAACAACCTATGATTACTTAACGCTGCTGGGGGTGGAATAACTTTTGTTTACTGCCCAGGTTGAATTTACTGCCCAGGTTGATGTTTACTGCCCAGGTTGACGTTCAGAGACATTCGGTTTATCGATATTAGCCGACAATTGAAGGTATATAGGAATAGGGAAACCACATACCGGTGGAAATAAGTCAAAGTCCTGATGATCCACTCTGTGTACTCTCCACTGAGAGCTAGTTACTCACACATCGGTCTGTAAGCAACTCACACAGATAGCTTCACACAGTGAATATTCATAGTAGGCGGCTTCACTCTGAACAGGGAGAAGCCTCCAGCGCCTAATCCCAAACCTTACTCCAGCGAGAGCAGGTTTGCTCAGCTCTTCCCGATCTTATCCCTCGTACTGAAGTGCTGCTTCCTTGCAGCGGCAGCGCAGGTGTACTCCTCTGCTGCTTACATCAGCAAGTCACGTGACCATTCACTTCCTTATATACAGGCGATCACTCTAGGAGCCACTTCCTGCTAACACTCTGTTGCTTTGTATTCATGTATTAGTTCATACCCTTATTGCCTATATCATAAACCTTAAGAAGCGTAACATAATCTCAGACAAGTGCGTAGTGCAGGGTTTATGAGATTATGAGAGGGTTTAATAGCCCAAGAAATTCTCATGACTAGTGAAGTCGTACAGAGATACAGCCTTCACCGATATAAGCGGAGGGTCCTAGTAGGCAGGTGGAGAGTGGGAGCCTTTCCGGAAGTGGTCCAAGCCCAGTCTGGAGACGGACTGATTTCCGGAGGGTGTCCGGAGGTTTATATGGGAAACCTCCAGGGACCCTATGACGTCATTTCGGGGACCCGCACGCCACCTGGGGGCTCGGGGAGCATTACAGAGGAAACCCTCTGGTTGCCTCCGGGTACCTCCGGATCCTCCGGGCCCTCCGAACATGTCGGGAAGTATCCTCCGGGAACCTCCAGTAGTATTCACTACAGTATATACATCACACATTCCATTAGTAACGAACATGACTGAATTTGAACAGTTGGCATCTTGCTCTCTTCTCCCCTGCACCCTGAATCGGCGTGTTCACCTCCATTATCATTCGCTCTGATTTTGGCAGGGTGCTAAAGCGTGTGGAGACTGAATGATTTGGTAGAATTTTAGCACCAGAACATGCCATACGCATTCACAACATGGACAGGCAGCTCTGTAAACCACTCGCGGTTGACCTCGTAATACACTCGCTAGCGCTCGTCAACCTCTCGTGGTTTACGGCAGCCTGTCCACAAAACCATCGATTATTGTCTATATATCTTATGGCGAAATTTTCGTTCTCTTAATGCGGGGTGTCCCGGAAGCTTATTGCAAATAATAATCTGTTTCTTCACACAGCATCACTGATGTCTGCGGATCGTCGTCGCCAGTGCCGCGTCCAGGGAGGGTGGTCGAGGTCGGCCTCAGGGAATAGTTCACAGGGCGGTTTTGGATCCTCCTCTCATCGTGGTCAAACTTTGCATGACAAACCTCTATGCTTCAATGACCCAAAGAAGGTAAGGGAGCGTTCATTAATTATGGCTGAGGGACACAGTTTTTGTAGTATCCGTCGGTCAAAAAATGTTGCCACCAACCTCATGAGAATACAAAAAAAGGTCTCCCACTCCACCTTGGAATACTGAAAAATAAAGTTGCTCCCCTCCCCTTGGAATGTCCCCCTAAAAAGTTGTCCCCCTCATGTCAGTTTTCCGGGAATCTCCGGTTTTCCGGCATTTTTTTATTCTAAATAAATTCATTGAAATATGGCCTATCTTTGGCCGGGATTGGAAGCCTCGGCAGCCAGAAGCACGGCTCAGGCGGCCTGGAACGGCCACCGGGACCGGGAGCCTCAGTGGCGGGCACCCTACAGCACTCAGTGATAAACGAGCAGCCCCCTGTGTGTACCAGTCACTTTAATACAGCGTCAGGGAATCTCCCGGAAAACTCATCGCCTGCATGGTAAACCATCATAGGCTATCAGCATACCCCGGAAACTGAATCTGTGTTTGGAGAGTGTTGAGGGCCACGCCCAGCGGTTTTTTTTCGAGATTTTCCAACATACCATATACATCGATTGATAGCCAGTGCCAAAATATCATTTACGGTAAAGGATTGTTGATAAACAAGGGTGTAAATATATCCGTTTTTTTCTGAAACCTCACTGGCATCCTTGCCCATAGGAATGAGGCAAAAGCATAGGGTAGGCTGCAATAATGTGGCCTTTTTCGAGATATCTTTCCTTATTTACCTTAAACAAACCCAGTTACATTCAGTCAGTTGTCAACGTATAAAGTATTGGTCACACTTCCAACATTGCATACCAATATATTAGTTTGCTAGATCTACGACAAATTGCAATAGAATTTTTTCTTCACAATGCATCTCACAGAGGTCCCCCAGAACACCATAATAAGAATCCACCAAAATCCCTTTTGGGGAAATATGTCTCATTTGCATATATCGAATTTAACCACTGAAACACCTACAGTTGTATGAAAATGTCCTTAGCAATTCAAGACCATTTTCGTGTGGTCAATGGAACACTCCCTTTACAGAGAGTTAACTTGATAGCACGATATTTCCTATAAGCTGATTTCTTTTGGGTAACCTTTTCTTAGGTCTGTTTATACTGGTGGCTGTAGGAGGTAAGTCTAAATTAAAGTCTTAATTCGTATGTACGTGGCAAGAGCCTTCCTAATACAACAAAAACTAAAAAAAGTCCAAAAAAATAGTTCTACATCTAATACCAATGTTCTGGGTTTGATCTGCCTTTTCTGACAAGAGGCATTTAACTCTATTTCTGCTTTCACTCTTGCATTATTTGATCGAGAAATGATTGTTAAATATGAACCAACTTTCATGTGCTTCTCCTAAACTTTCATTAATTACCTAGGTGAAGATGCCGAGCAGAAAACCGTATAACTTCTCGTGGGTGGTGCCGGGGCTGCTGGCAGGGTCCGGGTTGCCAGAGCAACCGGCGCACGTTCAGTTCTACCTGGACGAGAAAATAGACATCCTCGTGTCACTCACAGAGTGGAAGCCGTCACTGAGTCTTGCTCCTGGTAAGTGTAAGTCTTCACAGTCTCAATCCTGGTCAGTGGAAACTGTCATTAAGTCTTGCTCCTGGTAAGTGGAAGTCTTCAGTGAGTCTCACTCCTGGTCAGCAGAAGCTGTCACTGAGTCTTGCTCCTGGTAAGTGGAAGTCTTCACTAAGTCTCAATCCTGGTCAGTGGGAACTGTCACAGAGTCTTGCTTCTGGTAATTGGAAGTCATCACAGAGTCTCAATCCTGGTCAGTGGAAGTCTTCACCAAGTCTCACTACTGATAAGTGGAAGCCATCACTAAGTCTTGCTCCTGGTAAGTGGAAGTCTTCACAAAGTCTCAATCCTGGTCAGTGGGAACTGTCACACTATATTTACTGTAGGCCCTCCACAGACTGAATAAACTTGGCCCAATAATGCTTCCAGAGCAGGTCCATGCCCTCGTTTTCACACTTCTACATTTCTCATTTCACCAGGACTGCAGCATGTCCACTTGCCAGTCGAGGAGTTCGCACCACCTTCTTTGACACAAGCTATGGAGTTTGTAACGCTGGTTGAACGCGCCAAGGAAAATGAGAAGGTAATTCTACAAAAAACGATATTATTATTGTTGTAGTAACCGCTATGAGTTAAAACACGACGAGCAAATCCGGTGCACAAGCATTAATATTTATTAAACACCAAGAGCATACAACTAGCAATCCTTGGTAACGTGACCTAGTTACACTATGTTTTCTGAAAGAGAGTATGAAAGGGCGCAATTCCCAAGAGGTGTCCTCGCCTAGCTGGCTGAATTACCAATTACCCCGGTGGTTCTCCTTCTGCTCTTATATAGCCAGCCACTCCCGCGCCCTCTAGCGGAATACGGGAGCCCTCCACTCAAAAACTAGTGATTCAGGGCAACCTTCAAAGAAACCGCCGCTGGGAACCCATCATCCCGCCACTTTATATAGACCGATTTAAGGTTTCCCAAAACCCTTTGCGCGCAGCCAGTTTCCGGTGTAAACAAAGACGCTGCGACAACCGCTGCACACTCGGCAGACAGGGAGAAGCCTTAATGAATTTGTACAAAAATAAGCGTATGACCTCGAAACCAAATCTTAAAAGTGGCCAAATATGAGATATATTCATCTGCTTACTCTGCATCAATGAAATTATGATTATATTCACTGTTCAATAGGCCGACTAGCTAGCTGTCAATGACAACTTAGTATTAGGGTCGGACATCACTGCATAGGGGATTTCGGGGGTTTTGGTTTTCCAGGTGAATGAACATATTTTGGCTTATTATATTGTCCCGCTGGACTGTAGACACAAAATACGTACTTATATGTACCCAACACCACATTCTAAATGTTGTGCCACCCTAACAACATTCCAGATCACCTTGTTTTACTGTGTGAATCGATCTCCCTGCCTTCTGCAGTCTGCCATTGTTTTGGGCTGGTACCTTACAGAATCAGGAACCAGCTGAATTTTCAAATGCCAACGGACATCGCACCATTTGCGATATGGTACTCATCAACAATATCCTAGAATTGGGCATTAAACAGATACAGTTCACTAAGAAGAGATCAATCTAACTAATGGTATCGTTGCGTGACTGAAAAAGTGACTGAAAACAAACTTTGATGAATTTGACAAGTGCTTGAGCGATAATAGGGGGCCGCATTTTTTCCGAAAACGAGTCATATCAACAAAGTGCTGTCAGAATGTGTTTCTATTAAATCTAAGACATAAAAAGTACCCCTATTGCCATTATTATGTTATTGAGTACATTTGCATTGTATTTCCACGTATTATCTGTGGATGAGCAGTTGCACGACATCGGCCACACCCGTGCTCGCTATCCCTACCGCCCGCGGGCCGGTACCGGCGGCCGATCGTGGGAGCTACTGGAGCCTGTACGCTACTCTGTGTATTGTTAGTTATTTAGGATTATATTGGTGATGATACTATTATCAATCTGGCAAAATAAAACATAAACGGTTTGAGGAAGGTTTGAGGAAGATGTCTATGGTATGATATTGACAATATTCTAAGAATAAATAATGGATTCACTTGACGAACACCCAGCCTCAAGTTGTAAACAAACCCATTTCGATCGATCAATATTTAATAAACTATAGACTGATTGAGAGTAAATACTTTTTTACTGTATAAACCACATGTTGTGAGCATTCTCGAAGTTTCTGGAAGATTCTAATGCTATATCTTATGAGTTAATGCACTAGAAATATCTCCAGGCGCATGTTGTTTACATCGTATTGGTGGCCTCATGACGGCCGCCTGCTACACCGGAAACTGGTTGCGAGAGCGCGAGAGAACTCGAGACTTGGGATTGTAAATGGGCCTATACCTGTGGTCAATGATTAAATCGTAATTAGATCTTCTGGCAGAAGGAAATGATAAATGTAAGGATTCTAGTAAGCTTGCCACCCATTGGTTAAATTCTATCACTTAAATCAACGAGTATAGAGAAAGAGAGGTGTAGCTCAGGGTGCAGGAACATCTGAGTTTCTCTCTGCCTTATCAGCAATTAGAACCCCCCACCGCCCTCACCACTACAGAGAGAACTACCCCACGGCCGCCTGCTTATATAAGCACCCCCTATTGGGCGGCACCCCTTTGGTCACCATAGACCCTCTTCACACTGGCGCCATCTTGTAATGGCCACCTATGTAAGTCAATCGAAAACGAGGCGAGCCCTCTCCACTCAGTCCTAAATATTGATGAATATAGTTGTGTTTTTCTAACTTGAAAAATGGAAATAACTCTCACGTCTTAACTAATCGGCCGATTTGTATAAACAATACATTGTTAGAAAGCTGAGACTTGGGCCTGCTGGTATATATATATATATATATATATATATATATATATATATATATATATATATATATATATATATATATATATTGTAGCAGAAAGACAAACCACGAGAACAAGAGAACTATAGTTGATAACAGGTTTTATTGCAATAAACAACCGCTGTACAAGCTACTCGTGTTGGGTTGATTCGCATTACTATATTACTAGATACAGGCTAACTGCTCGACGGCAGGAGGTGTGGCTAAGCTAGGCCGGAAGTGCTCGGGTTGAGCTCTGGCGCATAAGTGTCCCCAGGGCGCTCGAGTCGCTGCTTTTATAGGCCGATGATGACGTCACGGCGTCTCCCCGGCTGTCAGTCAGTCCCGCCTTCCCTGGTGGTTCCTGGTCTACCAGTGGCGGTTCCATGCCACCGGCGGTGGGTCTCTCACGCCGGCGGCGGGAACCCTCCACCGGCGGTGGGTCCCGTCCACCGGCGGTGGACCTCCTCCACCGCCGGTGGGTCTCCACCCTTAGCGGCAGTTTCGTCCACCGGCGGCGGGAACCCTCCACCGGCGGTGGGACCCATCCACCGGTGGTGGACCTCCTCCACCGGCGGTGGGTCCCCACCCTTAGCGGCAGTTTCGTCCACCGGCGGCGGGAACCCTCCACCGGCGGTGGGTCCCATCCACCGGCGGTGGACCTCCTCCACCGGCGGTGGGTCCCCACCCTTAGCGGTAGTTTCATCCACCGGCGGTGGGACCCTCCACCGGCGGTGGGTCCCGACCCCCAGCGGCCGCTGCGTACCCCGGCGGTGGATCCCTCCACCGCCGGCAGGTTCGTCCGTCCTTCCATCTAGTAGCGTACGTCTCAGTCCACCGCCGGCCTCCTTCCCTTCCTACCTGCCTGCCACACTCTCCTCACCTTATCTACTTACTTATCCTACTTTTAAGGCCGAAACCACTCCTTGTGGCGCCTGACGATCCCACCGGCGGTGGGTTGCCGCTAGCCGGTCATTACATACTTAGTGCCCCCAGAGGGGGGGTCTTGGTCTCCTTAAGGGAGATTCTACTTTACCCTGCCATAGCAGGCCTGCTCCGGTGGAGCTTACCCTATACAAGCTAAAAATTAACGAGGATAGAAACATTCAATACAGTAACATTTATTAAAAAATAATGGCTTTAACACAACTCTTTTAACGTTCCTTCCTTACCGCGGTGACCCCATAAGGCGGTCTACCGGGCTTACACCGGCGGTGGACCTCCTCCACCGGCGGTGGGTCTCCACCCTTAGCGGCAGTTTCGTCCACCGGCGGCGGGAACCCTCCACCGGCGGTGGGACCCATCCACCGGCGGTGGACCTCCTCCACCGGCGGTGGGTCCCCACCCTTAGCGGCAGTTTCGTCCACCGGCGGCGGGAACCCTCCACCGGCGGTGGGACCCATCCACCGGTGGTGGACCTCCTCCACCGGCGGTGGGTCCCCACCCTTAGCGGCAGTTTCGTCCACCGGCGGCGGGAACCCTCCACCGGCGGTGGGTCCCATCCACCGGCGGTGGACCTCCTCCACCGGCGGTGGGTCCCCACCCTTAGCGGTAGTTTCATCCACCGGCGGTGGGACCCTCCACCGGCGGTGGGTCCCGACCCCCAGCGGCCGCTGCGTACCCCGGCGGTGGATCCCTCCACCGCCGGCAGGTTCGTCCGTCCTTCCATCTAGTAGCGTACGTCTCAGTCCACCGCCGGCCTCCTTCCCTTCCTACCTGCCTGCCACACTCTCCTCACCTTATCTACTTACTTATCCTACTTTTAAGGCCGAAACCACTCCTTGTGGCGCCTGACGATCCCACCGGCGGTGGGTTGCCGCTAGCCGGTCATTACATACTTAGTGCCCCCAGAGGGGGGGTCTTGGTCTCCTTAAGGGAGATTCTACTTTACCCTGCCATAGCAGGCCTGCTCCGGTGGAGCTTACCCTATACAAGCTAAAAATTAACGAGGATAGAAACATTCAATACAGTAACATTTATTAAAAAATAATGGCTTTAACACAACTCTTTTAACGTTCCTTCCTTACCGCGGTGACCCCATAAGGCGGTCTACCGGGCTTACACCGGCGGTGGACCTCCTCCACCGGCGGTGGGTCTCCACCCTTAGCGGCAGTTTCGTCCACCGGCGGCGGGAACCCTCCACCGGCGGTGGGACCCATCCACCGGCGGTGGACCTCCTCCACCGGCGGTGGGTCCCCACCCTTAGCGGCAGTTTCGTCCACCGGCGGCGGGAACCCTCCACCGGTGGTGGGTCCCATCCACCAGCGGTGGACCTCCTCCACTGGCGGTGGGTCCCCACCCTTAGCGGTAGTTTCATCCACCGGCGGTGGGACCCTCCACCGGCGGTGGGTCCCGACCCCCAGCAGCCGCTGCGTACCCCGGCGGTGGATCCCTCCACCGCCGGCAGGTTCGTCCGTCCTTCCATCTAGTAGCGTACGTCTCGTTCCACCGGCGGTGGGTCCCAGTCCACCGCCGGCCTCCTTCCCTTCCTACCTGCCTGCCACAATATATATATATATATATATATATGTTATGTTTAACATTTCCTGTCATATATTGAACATTAGAATTGTTTTAGGTAAAAAATACTAAAACATGTAAACTTCCTGTTTTCACAGAGATTTATTGAAAAATCTATCGCGATAACCTACAGAAATAACTGTCCTATCTTATTAAGTATTTCATGACAATTAATATGGTACCTAGATTGCCAGGCTGTGATAAATATTTCTTTAGATAATGGAGCATTATCATAGATGACAAGGAGTCAAAAAGAGCACTAGAAAAAATTTGATTTTCAGATATTATTGCATTTTAGATACTGGCTTTGATACAAAGTTGTCAAAGGTTGCTATATTTTACAAGTGCAATTTATTCCCCTGTATATCTTATTTTTTAATTCTCCTACTGTAACAGTATTATTATTGTATCAGACTTAAAACATTATCAAATATTGTGATAAAGTTCCAAATTTCCTGACAATTAACTGATGCTTTATTTGTCTATTACCTCAGGAAATATCTATCGCAGCCTAGTGATATTAGTATCGTTTTAATCGTCTTGAAATTCCTAAGAAGGTAGGATGTTTATTTCTATAGGTCATTGCGATAGATTTTTCACTAAATCACAGAGAAAACAGGAAAGTAACATGTTTGTGTTTTTTTTTACCAAAATTATCCGGATGTTCAATCTATGACTGGAAATCCTAGCCATGGCATAGGTATATGATATGAATATCAACAAATAGACCAGAGTCTTAGCTTTCTAAAAATGGTCTATTTATAAAAATCGGCCTGTTATTCACGAAATAACAATGATTTACACTTCTACAGTTACTCTGTGCTTATGGGGCTGAAGCCATGCTGCTGATACAGCTGAGGGCTTGCCTCGTTTTCATATGCAAGCATGTTGCTGGTTCTCTGCAAGCAGGGCCTAGATACATGCAACCAGCGCGACCCGATCGCAGCGCCACGCTTATGTGCAAGTGGTGAATGCTGCCACCCTGGAGTGTACACCTAAAAGTCACATTTTCAGGAACCCCCATAGGACCCCATGGACTAGTTTTTAAGAAAGGGGAATCAGCCAGCTGTAGGTCGTTTTTTCTGTATTTTGTAAAATTATCAAATCTTTGGAAGTTATACTTGATTTATGTCAGAAAAATCCTGAATATTTTCCACTTTTTCAAGGAACTTTCTTTAAACTACTAATTGTTCCGCATATGACACAACCATAAAATTGACATGAATAATTGAGATTATAAATTAATTTCACATGAATTAAGAAATAAATCCCAGCCCCCAGAACTTCTTGTTAAAACATACATGTATGGTTTCATATAATTCTGTTCAAAGAGTTCTCTCGTCTTATTCTACCCACCTCCCCTCACCCTAATTACATGTGGTCACTAGGAGAGAATGGTCACCACCCACTGAGCGTGACAAACCGAAAATAAGCTGGTGACATCCGCCCCCACCAGGGCCTCCAGAGCTGCACCTCTCTTTCTCTATACTCGTTGCCTAAATGAAACCCAATTATCCTCTCTAAAGTATAGGATGAAACGGGGAAATATACAGAAGAAAATTTAGTCATTATTTTTAATGTGTAACTGGCAACTGATACGGACAGAAATCATCTTCAGACGAAGAAATTATTAAAAAAATAAGTTTAATTTATGGATTTTTAGGTACTATATTGATCAACTCAAACAAAAGAAAGTGAATTTGTCCAATTTTTGAAAGAATTTTGATGTAGAATACAGAAATGAATAAACATGATTAAAAAAAGGCAAACGAGAGGCATAGCCTCGTATTGTTAATCGTGGAAAAACTGCCTATGGAAATAGTGATTAGAATAGATGATTTTAATTATTTATGGACTTGTCTACCTGCAGGCGGTGGCCGTCCACTGTCACTGGGGACGCGGCAGGACGGGTACCCTTATCGCCTGTTATCTCGTCAAATCACGTGACTGGGACCCCGTGACCGCCATAACTGCCACGCGACAAGCGCGCCCCCACTCGGTAGAAACCCGACACCAGGAGCAACTTGTTATTGACTACCATCAACATTTACAGCAATCATCTAACAACGCAAATTCATGAACCTCTAAAGGGGCTGTTCCACCGGACTCAATCTAGATGGATTATTGTTTTATCTCATTCATAAATGGATAATCATCGTATCTTCACATTTCTGTAAATATTAAGTGGATTTGTATTTATATCTAGAACTAGGATTCATTTTAAATAAACAACAGACTTGATATCATTGATTATGATAAACATTCTAATATTAATTTAAACAGTGTCAACCTCTTGCTAATGCCATCACATTCTATGATGTATATTCACTTTAATATCGAAATATATCTTTGTAGATAACATATTATTGTGCCATAAATGTCACTGATAGGACACCGTTTCATTCATTCATTTAGTTCTCGGTACATGTAAGTGTAGCTGAGTTTCTCTGGTTGAAGAATGTACCTGCCCAAACTTATAAGTAGGAAAATGGAATAAAATAAAAATCAGTTCGTTAAAACATATATAGAACATGTGCGGTATTAAGGATAAGTTGATTACAATAAAAAAAAATTGCTTTCCAATTCTTTTATTTCATTAAAGCCGCCCACTAAGTAGAAGCTGTCGGAAAATAACATTTTCAGGGATTTTCTTACTTGGTAAACTATTAACTATTATGAAATGTTGTCATAGATGTGCCAGTATTAATGTTGTTAAACAGAAGACGTAAGTGTAAAGTGATAGCTGTTTTAAGTTCTGATGTTAGCTTCAGTCACATCAACACGAGTCTTTTAACAACAATAATGCCTCGTTACAGCATCATACATGTCTTTCTTACACATAATCTACTAGCTGCACACCTGTTAATCCTGAAAAGGGAGCCAAAGTGAGCTCACTGAAATGGCAGATACCCATGCTCAAAACAGTACCGGTATTTCCGGATGCTTGCACTCTATTCTCCAATCTTTTTAATGCGTAGTTTGATATAATCAACAATTGTTGTTGTAACTTATTCAGAGATAATTGTAGCAATTTACATTTTAATAGTAGCAAATTAGAGCCCCAAAAAACCCAACAGAAATTGTAGCCTAAACCCAATACAGCTTAAGTACTATACATGTATATATAAGCCTTTTTCTTACTAGGTCATTTTAGCTCCCGATAGATTTTACCGATTACTATGAATGTTACATATATAGATTTTTTAAAAGGAACAGGTTTGGTGGCTAATGATCTCTTGGTGTATTCAACTAGGGGAATATAAATGAATAAAGAGAAACATACTTTTTGTAAATAAAACAAATGTGAATGACTTAATGTGTTTTTCTTGTTACACTAGTTGGCAAGATCACGTATCTAGCATTTAGAGTGAGCTATTCAACAGGAGCGAGATTTGTTTCCCCAGTATTTTGAGAATACATATTATAGGAAATCCCAAACGAGACCGGCTAGGTGTCTGTTGAATTAAGGCGGTGTTCCAACAGGCCAACAAGGCTGGGAGTGTGACAAACATATTTATAATAGTGGGCAAAACATAGGTCCAGCTACCACCGGCGGGTAATCAGCGGGTAAACGGCGAATGCTAAATTATTGTTTCACCAGTTCACCGCTGGTTCATCTCTGACCTCGTACGAAAGGATAAGTTCAATAGTACTCAAGCTTATTTGCTAAGACAGTCGGAACGTTGTCCATAAGTGTTGAAGAGGTTGATCCACACTGTCTGTGGGTCTCGTTGGTGTAAAGAAAAGGGTCTTCATGTACGACCCTGATTCATTCAACTGGCTCCAGGTGTCAGAGTAAGTTTGACCTTTATCAGTCTTTAAAACAAGGGCATTTTCAGCATATACCTCAATATACTTACTTAAATATTTAAATTTGATATTTCTGGAGGATACACAGATTCTTTAGACTTACGCTATTTTCAATATCAGCATTTTGAGGAAATGTGGATGAGACGCTACTTACTGTATGGGAACACACAAGACAATATTTTTAATTTCCATTTCTTCTTTCGACAAGGCTTTTGTATACATATTAATACATTTGTCTTCTCACTTAAAATTGCATTTGTTAATATTGCACCATATTCTTGAGTACTGTCATTAGTATATTTATAATGAAATACTTTATATTGGTAAATAATTGGCAGGTTTAGTACTAAGTGTACCCATCATTTTGGCTGCATCATCAGGATAATTTCAACAAGAGATCGCCTTTTCTAGAAAGACCAAGAAAAAATAACAAACATGTAATGCTGGAATCTCCCTAATTTATATCAAAGGCTTGATTCTAATTGGTTGAATTTGATGACGATCACCATTCAGGCCCTGATCAGGGGGCTGCTTTGTTGGATTGGGACATAATTTGGGTAAATGGAATCAAACTGACACAGTTGCAGGGATGTCAGTCGGTGTTAAGGAAAAAAAGTGGAAATATTTTTCGAGTGGAATTTACTGCCTTTGAGAGGCTTGAAAAACACAGCAAACCCATCACTGTTGGACATAGATTTGGGCTGGGGTGTGGGGGAAGTTCAAACCATTGTTTATAGGTGTGAATGCGGTACAATTTATGCTATATTGGTCTTATACATGAACAATCATTTTTTAAATGGAAATGGAAACATGGATTTCCTTGGAAAAGTGGAAAATTGGCATCCCTGCAGTTGTGGCAATAGAATCATTAACAGCATCCCCCTGAAGACTTTGGTGGGCAGCAACCTTCTGAAGCTTTAGGTGGGCAGCCTCCCTCAGTCTTGGCGGGAGGACAGCATGCGGCGGAAGCACCTAAATTCTCTGCTAACTTGAATGGGTTCATTTCCATTTTCTGAAAGGAAAATATATCGTGTCATATACAAATATATCGAGTACGATATTTTATTTTGCCTCATATAATAATCACACTTCCAAATGAAACTGAAGCTTCACTAAATTATGATATATGTATACCCATTAGGATGAGACACCATTACCAGTTCCATCATAGTCGAAAAATAGAAACATGGAAATGTTTTACAACTATTCCAAATAAAGATATGATCAGCTTTGTGAAAAAGACATATTTTTTATGGATTTGTTGAAAAGAATTGACAGAAATAAGTATCAAAGCAAAAAGCTTAAATCGTTTATGGTCCCGTACACTCGGGGTCTCCTAGCAGGTTAAACTGCAAACAAATCCTGGGGAACTCAGAGGGAGTCGCTGGGGTATGGCCACGACAGATACCGTACTAACTGAAAATTTTTAACTTTCCGATATCAGTAATTCCTAGAAACCTTGCTTTTCTAATAACAGACTCTTCATCAGGGTATTTAAGTTATCTTTCTTATATCAAACTTTATCATTGAAATTTGATTACCTTGGTACCACAGGGTGCCTCTTGTCCAGATGGCTGGAAGGTAAAATCGTCACTGAAGCGACTGGCTTTGAGAATGGAGGCCACTTCTGAGTCCACGTCCACCACGTCTCCAGTCTACAACATATAGAGACAGGGTAAATGTGTGTGAACGAATTCCTTATCATGCCTCATACCAAAGAAGTGGGGTGTCTGATTCTTTCCTCATACTGTCAATATAATCTAGTGTTAAAATTAGAAGGTAGAATCTGCTTTATCTATTGAAAAATACCTGGAAAGGCCAGATTATCCACCATTGGTTTCTACAACTTTACACTCGACTGCATGTCTATAATGCATTTTACCAAAACGGATCAAGGGGTGTTTTATAAGTAGGTTCATCGGTCGAAACAAAAGCGGGTAGGTATCGCAGGTGCCCTCTATATCTACACTGAGAAGTAAATTCTACACTGGCGCTGCCGTCTGGTTTCATGAAAATATTGCAGTTTCCCATAGACACCAATAGTTAAGCACTTATCTTTTCAGATGGCCTTCCCACAGATGTTAGTATGGTGACATGTCTTTTTTTGCATTTTCTATTTGCTGATATATGAAACTTATATCATCCAGTTATTTGCAAAAATCAATAGAATTTAGAAATCTGCCAACTACCAGCATTTGTCATTGATAGGCCTAGCGGGAACTCAGCGGGCGATAACTTATATATAAAGTATTTATCACTATTTGGTATGATAAATACCAGATGGCCTAACAATTTGGCCCGGTAAGTCATACAATTTATTATCAAATTAGGATCTAGATCTGGCTAGATCTGGAAACTATTCAGTCACGCAGCAACCGTGAAGTGGGTGACATTTTGAACTGTCACGCCTCTTTAGAGTCAAGTATCACGTGACCCTTTCGATCAACCGTGTCAGATAGTCCTATCGGCTCCTAAATCTTTAGAAATGCACCGAGTTGGGCAAATCTATTTGAGCGGTTTCATCTATGAGAATTTTCAGGTCGTATTTATCCAGTTAGAGCTGTCTGACAGCTCTTGTTGGTATGGCATATCATTCCGCATCTCAAATGCCTTGATTAAGCAGAGCCAGGTACCTGGCAAAAGCAAATTTATTAGGTTTTACGGTGTCATTGCCATGTGGTGACCGATGGGAAGCATGTTACTTGCTCCATTGCACCGGTATCTAACTCAAACTAACACGACAGCCAAATGGCTGCTGTGTTTAGCAGTATTCTATTGCGGCCTTTACTACTGGGCCGACGATACGGACAAAAAGGTCACCACACTGTTGTTGTACTGCTGTCATGTTATCTAAAGTATAGACATTAGTACAGTCGAGCTTTTGTCGAGTGCCTGCAAGCTGACCTGCTTGGTCCCGCCTTCCCACGTAGGCCATGGGTTAGGCTTGTGGGTTGTACACTATAAAAATGTTTGGCAGAGGGGTTCACGGTAAGCCTGGCGGAACATGTCCTTAATGACACCACGATAATTGAGGTTCAATCAATCGTTCTCTGGTTGATTGGTAGGTGAGCCTATAACAACATTACCTTAAAAGTGTGTCCATGGTCAAGTGTGAGCTCGTTCTCGTAGCCTGTCACGGTACCCTCGTAGATGACCTTACACGCTGGCTGCGACTCCTTGGGCGGTTTAAACAGGCGGTAGGTCACGGACGCAAACTTTGCTTCTCCTGGATATACATATGTGGGTTATAGGGATATCAGTTGGGTTCAGAAAAAAGAGTGGAAATAATTTCCATGTGGAATTCTGCTGCCTCAAGAGAAAACGTAGAAAATATGTCAGCGACAACTAAGACATAGGGCTAAAGAGGTTCAAACCATTGTTTCATTTGCCTAAATAAGACTCAATTAAAATTGGAAAGCTGAGATATTAAAAAAAAAATTGGAAAGCTGTAATAGCAAGAATCCTACGATAAGCAATGCAATTGCTAGTTGGTACCTTTGATTTATGAACTTAAACAACGGGACTTTGACGACTGACTGGAAACATTTTACATCTATATATTACTAACCCTGTCACAAATCCCAACATGGATTTGTTAGTGAACAGAGAGACTCACCAAGGATGTCTTCCAGGTCCTTGTTTCCAATGTTGTAGGTAAAAGCAGTGACAATCCGCGGTGTCGCAAAACCAATCTCTTTTGCCAGGCGAGCTACATCCTCCCACCACAGCGCACCAGCTATACACTCCCCTAGTATCAGTATAAATAACAAAAGCTAAGTGTGCATTTTAATGAATAATTATTGAATGCAGGTGGACACAGTCAAAACTCTTTACAAGTATTTTAAGACCTGTTGAAAATGATCAACAGAAAATAGTATTCCTATGGCCGAACATCCTATGGTTACACCACACTACTGGGGTGTGTGTGTTGGGGGGGGGGGGGGGGGGGGGGGAGGAGGTGGAATAACTTACGTTTGTTACCCAAGGCTGACAAGTGTCAAGTTACTCCATGAGGTTGGATCTGGCTTTGCGTTTGATGGCGGGTAAGCAAATAATGCTATTTATCATTATTTAACTACATTTGAAGGTATATAGGAATAGGGAAACCAAGTTTCTGGAGAGATAACGTCAAAGTTACTCAGTAGGGATTGGAAAAATTACTGCTTCATGCGAGCTCGTGGAGTATTTTTATCAAAAGAAACAAGGTATGTGAGTATGTACCAGTAAGGTAATACATTTTTATTTTATTATATACCTTCAAATATAAGTATTTGATGAATTACACAAAGAAATATGACAACGTCTGAGCTGGATTCAAAGTGTGCTGGTATATCTCTTGACATCTTAGTGAAAGTCAAGCACAGAATATGCTCCAAGCACATTTTTTACTCTTTTTTCCCCTTCAACTCCTGTGATCCTTGTGCAAGTCACTGCCAGCACTTCCTAAGTAGGTCAGTCCAATTTTTTTCAGCCAATCAGAATTTGTATTCAAAGTAGGGTGTTACATCATTTTATACCACCATACTGTGCCGGTATATGGAAGGCATCCATGAATAGGGAAGGGCCTGCATTGATTGGATATTTAAAGCCCTACTCCTCTGTGAAGTCAGCAGGTCATGGCTCAACGCACAAATATATTTAGCTACCTATATATAAAACGTCTGCTTCATGGTGATCATTCATGGATGAGTGCACACAGACCTGTCTGCATGCTCCCTAGCCATGTGGGGGACACAACTTTGTTTCTATGTAAAATAGGTCAAGCTAATATCTGGTAGTAAATGATATTGCAAATAATTTTACAAACCAATATCATTTGACTAGGTCTTGACTGATTCCTACAACAAAGTTATGAACCATTTTGACTTCTGTTTATGTGTAAATATGCTGAATAAACCATCCTCTCATACACCTCATGCCTTCCCCCCTCCTATTATGAGATTTGGCAAAAATACATGAATAGCACATTAAATATACATTTCACCTAAATAATGACACTTCCTAGAGTGTAAGCAACTGTCAGTGCCACTTATGGAGATGGTAAATGTTACACCAATGCTCACTGTAAATCAATATTGAGTTAACATATGTTTGAGCATGCCCATTCCACTGAAAATCCCCCCCACTTTCAACAAATACTTGAATATCTCTGTAAATATAGAATCCACCTAGAAAATTCCACTTCCTAGCACCTACTGTTTTTTATTCTCTTTCAAATGAGGCATGCCATATTATGATTCAACCAGTTTAAGGGGTAGAAATATGTGCATAAAGGAGTTCTTAAAAATGGACCTGTAACTACAAAAGTCCCTTCCCAAACTGAATTCACTTTTTTTTCAAATCCATTCCAAAATACTAAATTTTAAAAACTGTGAGGCATTGAAAGACCATAAAACCTTCTGTCCAAAACAGAAATCATATTTCTATCTGTACTTAGTGAGCTATAAAAAGCAAAAATATGGTCAGGTCACCTAATGACTTTACAAGCATGTGTACTACAGTAGGCAATAGCCATAACCTAAAGACCAACCGTCCACCTGCTAATAATATGCACGCATTAACAGTATGGGCATATAATAAAAAAAACCTACCCCAGAGGACTTTGTGCTGGCGAATTTCTTGTGGTAAATCTCTGTCAGCATACACGTCACTGAAATACATCTCACCTCCGACCTGAACAAATACATGACATTACAGAACACACATTATTCTCATTCTATTCAACCGTATATAAGTGATGGTGTTATATTTCAACGCATTGTCATATCACTGGGACAGAATCTAGAACAAGGTGGCAACTAACAAAGTGTGTCCAGGAAAATGAAGGCGATCGAGTGATAAGTATACCTGAAATCTATATTTTTTTTATAACGTTGAAAATTCTTTCTATCTATGGTATCCTACATTTGGGTGGATTTGCTGTTAACTCAAGGCAATGACTTGTAAATATTGTTAGCATTAACCCTTTTTGGTTCAGGGTAGCAGTCAGAAAATAACATCGAAATGTTATTTATTGCAATACAGGGTTTATGCATAACATAACCATTACAGTGGAGAATCACGAGAATGCTTTTACATGGGTCAGTGGGGAGATGCAGTGGGGGATCATTGGCTGTGGTGGAACTGGGTAATTTAGCAGTTGGTATATTGATATCATAAGAGGAATTATTCTTTTATTCTGAAAGAGAAAAAATGATTTTCAATGAGATCGTTTTACTTCCCACACCACATATACATGGTATAAGGATTGGCATTTGATATAGCAGTAAGTCTACTACTGAAGGGGAAAAGTGACTGCATTGGGACTTGAGCCAACAAAGACCCACAACCATGGGATTGCAAGTCCAGTGCTCTTACACACTGAGCTGGCTCCCCATCCCCAGAAACGACACTGAATCATAAAGCCACAGTGCTTGTGTCACTTCGTAACATTACTAATAAAGGGTGCATTTAACAAATCAAAGTTACAAAAGGAAGTCAATTACGATTCTGAGACTTTCTAAGCAATGGTGACTGAGCAATTCTACTCTTCAACGTTAATATCTAAAAATAGGTGATCAAGAGAGGAACATACCTTGAGAACACGATAAGCCTCATCTAGTACAGCCTTTTTGTCGGGAGAAAGGTTCACCACGCAGTTAGAACTGATACAAACAGAGAAACACAATGTAGATTCTCATTATAGGAAGTCGCCTGAGATCATCTTTAAATGCATACATTTTTATACATTATTCTAAATAACTAATGGGCTCGGAATTTGCATGAATGAATATCGTTTCTCAGAACAGATCGGTTAGTAAATATTTTTGGGGAAATATCCTTTAGATTATCACAACAATAGAAATGGAATATTGGCTATATCCTATAACTGAATGTACTTGAATAAGGGAATAACAAATATATACATGATTAAGGATGAAATGGTGAAGCAAAACCAATTACGATTTCATTTGATTTCAATCATCTTAAGTTTTATGAATAAGTCATATATTGCCTGAAGAGACCATACAAGACATTATAAAGTATCCCCTCAGGTTCCAAAC
The DNA here is from genome assembly GCA_950022655.1 of Alentia gelatinosa. NCBI lineage: Eukaryota > Metazoa > Annelida > Polychaeta > Phyllodocida > Polynoidae > Alentia > Alentia gelatinosa. The sequence goes on along the minus strand of OX465579.1, from coordinate 77,323,860 downwards.
TTTGTACATAGCAATTTATCAATTTGCTTAGATTGCATTAGTGATTTATCAAGAAAAACTAGCATTATAAGTGATCTGATTGAATGAAGGGGTCACTTACACAATCAGATCGAATGAGTTTTCCTCCAGCCCTGCCTCAGCCAGTCTCTCTATGTATCCTTTGACAAAGCGGACGTTAGGCTTAGAGAATCCGTACAGCTCGGTGTGGTACTTTATGTACTCCCGCGCAGTCTCCAGCTATTACAATAGTCGGAAATCAATGTCAGGAAAGAAGTGAGGAAACGTTTTACATTTGAAATTCAGTTTCACAGAAAGACCTGAGATAACATGGAAAAGCACACTAGTGTTGACTGGCATAGGGCTGGGAGTCTGTGGGGGAGGGTCAAACAACTATTTTATTGGTGGGAAAGAGTCTCAAAAAGGTTTCCCATTTTTCTTAAATGCTTAGACTAAAGATGGATGCATAATTAAATGTGTCACAGAAAGGCCTATAATAACTATAATACCATCTGAGGGAGGATAATTTTTTCCGCGATAATTCGTCTCTAGAATGGTTCCTTTCACTCACTGGCTGATGCGGGAGAGAATTACGACTGAATAAAGTCCCAGTGCCGCTAAGCGGAGATGAGGACGTACTGTGTCTAACAGACATCACCTTCGTATAGTCGTATGCACACATTGCGTGCTTTAGTTCGGTGATGCCTGGAGGTGGCCTGCATCATTACAGGGTTGATAAATCCTAGACTGAATAGGTAACGAAGAGAGTGTTACCTGCTCATCAGTCATATCGAGACCAACAACGTTCCCCTTCTCGCCGACCAGTTTACTGAGCACGTAGCAGTCCTGACCTGATCCACTGCCAAGATCGAGTACACTCGTCCCTTCCAGACACTCTGGTACTACTGTACCACAGCCATAGTATCTAGAAAATCAAGGTATTTTTCATAAGAAAAATCATTATGAATTTTCTTTTTGATTATAAAAAAATCATCATGAAGCAAAATCGAAACCAATCAGGGCCTGTATATTTCATGTGCTAATAAACATTAAGTTTGTCTGCATGCTGCCTGTCTGCATGCTGCCTGCCCATGTGGTCCAAGAAAAACCTTGTTCCTATATACAGTCAAGCCAATACCTGGTGGTAAATGACATTACAAAGGATTTTACAAAACAATATCATTTGACTGGGTCTTGACTCATTCCTAAAACAAAGTTACGAACCATTTTGACTTCTGTTTGTGTGTAAATATGATGAATAAAATATCTTCTCATACACCTTCTGCCTCCCCCCCCCCCCCCCCCCCCCATTATGAGATTTGGCAAATATACATGGATAGCACAACAAATATACATTTCATCTTAATAATGACACTTTCTAAGGTGTAAGGAACTGTCAGTGCCACATATGGAGATGGTAAATGTTACACTAATGCTGAAGGGAAATAAAGTGAAGAGAGAAAATGACTGGATAGCGTCAGGACCGGTCGTAATACACTGCTATTAATTGTAATCCAAATCATTGATATACTACCAAATACTGAGATATGAGCAATGTCCATATGGGGCCATCCATAAAGTATTTACGCAGAATTTCTGAAATGTTTGACCCCCCCCCCCCCCCTCCTGATACTGTACGCAATAAAACAAAGAAGGAGCATACGCAAAATTTCCGATTTCTTTTTACCCCACCCCCACCCCACCCCCTCAGTGCGTAACACTTAGTGGATGGCCCCTACCCTTGGCCAATATATGATATTGTAAAATAATTTTAGTATGCGTGAAGTACTACTTCATGATGTTCCCTGATTCAGTAAATTTAACATCCGTACTTGCTTGTGACTCCATCATGGACATTTTTCAGGGCCTCTCGCACATGCTTGGGTATCTTGGTCTTTCCCACTGTGCAAACATTGGTCTTCAAGTCATTGGTGTTTGACAAGATCTTCCCATAGTATTCTTTTACGCTGTCCTGAACAGCAGTAGAGTCACTTGTGTCCATGTTTTCTGACATCTCTATTTTAATATCTCTGAAATGAAAGATATCATTGTGAGATAAATCTGAAACGTCATATGATGAAGCTACATTTAGTTACGGTAACAGTCTATACCTTTTTAAAAAAAAATTATTTATTTGTTTCAACTGCGAAGGCATTTAGCGAATTGCTGGTAGGAGACACCCTCACAGCATGTGCTGGGTACTCATACTATAGTTTTTGATATTTGGTCAATAGACAAGCTATTGAACTATTACAATACTTGAAAACAAATTTTCATATGAAAAAATATACATAAAATAGGTGAAAACACCCAGTACAAATAAACTAACATGCAATCATAAAAGAAATTGTATTGCTAGTCAAAGAGAACTTTACATCTTCAGTAATTTAATACCTATTGATGTTCTGTTGCAAATACTTACAGAAATAGAGGGAGAAAGTGCAGAGAGGTATAGTTTACCAATCTAAAGTTATCTAGATAATAGCTCGTTTAAGTATTTCTTTTTGCAACTTCCTCTTTAAGGAGAGATATGTGTCACTGTTTTGGATAGCTGGACTTAGTTGATTCCATATTCCTGCTCCCTGGTAAAGGACACTAGTTTTGATTTTTTCTAAAAGCGGTCTTTCGACTTTGAAGACGATACTCTGCGTTTGTCTGGTAAATCTCTCTCCTACACGAATTAGCAAATTCATCTTTTTGTTTATACATCTCCCTGTTTTCATTTAGAAAGATCATTTTAGTTTTCTGGTGCATATCAAGATTACTCATATTCCCATGTGCTTTACAGACAATGCGCAGAGCCCTTGTACAGATTGTAACTTTTGAAGTGGTGGAGGTAGTGGGGTAGTCAGAGAAAGATACATACTATAATAACCTTTATTTTCATTGTTTTTAATCATTTAATGAAAGCTCATAATCAAAGACTTGAGCAAGTCTACTTCATTGGTATCAATATTAGAAAGAAAGTGCTCTGGCATTGAGTCATAGTATTGCCAGTCCTCATTCATTTTGATCCAATTTCAATAAAGTATTGATAAATAAGATCATGCAGTTCTTCATTTGCAATAAATTCATTGGTATCCTCATTTTCAATCATTATCGTTTGAGATTGTTTACTGTCAGGTAAGATTGACTTGATCTCCCTCCAGAATTTTTTCATGGAGTGGTGCGTAGTCATGTGTGAACCTATGGATCAGTCTAGATAACAAGATTCTAAGGAGCAATTTAAGATTCCAAGTCAGCTGCTAAGGAAAACTAGAGAATCTGTTTACTAAACTTTTTCCTGTATCTTATGTATGGTATTGGTAGTGATATAATTTTAGTTGTATAAATTGTAGCCTACCTAACATTTATTTTTTTCATTTTTCTCCGAGTTGTGCATTATTGAGTCTTAGTTAATAAAAGGTTGATGTACAGTAATTATCATTGTAGTTGTTATCAATATCTGTTTAATATCATTATTATTTTTCTATCTTTATCTATTATCATCATCATGATTGGTCCTAACCGAGATATTAGAGCTTCATTTATACAGTCTGCACTAAAATACTAGTGCGAAAGGCCCTGATTAAAGGATTTGCCGTGGTATTGTCGGATCTGCCGCCGCTTATACCTTTAGCGGAGGCGATAGAATTTTACAGCCAGAAACGCGAGACGCCCGCCATTAGATTGTAAACCGGAAGTCTTTTATTCTACCTTCAATCCTGGAGAGTTCTACAATGGATCTGACATCACTTTTCCTTTTTTTTAATACAGTTCTTAAGTTTTCATTGTAATCGAACATCATCATAAGACCATCATCAACTACATCCTGTCGCAGTTCTGGTACCTTGGGCTTTTCCCAGTTGTTGCGTGTGGGATCGCACGCTACACACTAACGTATCTAAGGGTTTCTCGTTTCCAATCCTTCCCGGTGGCATGGGCGATATGCGTTCGCTTCTCAAGTGTTTGGTTCTGTCCCCATTTGCTTGTGGCCATCTTGGCGTTACTTTGTGATATCTGGTGCCACATTCTTTCATGTAGTCTGCAAAAGGCTTCCGACACAAACTGCAGTCCGTTGCCAGATAACAACATTTCTGGCAGACCATGAGTCTCAAATATCCACTCCAGTGCCTTCTTGGTGTCCTCGGCAGTGGTTGACCTCATGATTTTGTATTCATAGAATCTGTTGTAGTAATCTACTATGACCGGTATGACCTTTGTTTTGCTTAGTCCCTACAATCCCAAGGTGTCCTTCGTGCGCTAAGGCAAACACCCTTGGCCTGAGGTTCTAGGGTATGACTAGGCGGGTACCACACAGTACCACCTACCCTATCGCACAAAGCTCTGAACTTACTGCCGCATACATCTTGTTTGGGCAGTCATCCCATCTGCTGTGTGTCTCCTCACATCGGTCAGTTCATCATCCTCTGCAGATTCTCTCTCTACTTCACGAGTAGTCATGGCCTTTGGTGTAGCGTTCACTGCTACAAACTGCACATAGCTCTCCGTCTCATTGTTTTTGACAGTCGGTCGCTGAGTCTTGTCTATCAACAGTCTTGACAATGGGTCTGCTATGTTTGTCTTACCTGGTATGTATACCACTTTAAACTTGTAGGCCTGCATTTGAAGCACCCAACACTTGATTCGTGCACATGGCTTCCACCTCGGTGAGTAAATCACCTCAAGGGGCTTGTGATCCGTATGGAGCTCAAACTCCAAACCATAGGCATATGAATGAAATGTCTCGCATGCCCACATAAGAGCCAATGTTTCCTTCTCTGTCTGAGAGTATCTCCTCTCGACACCGGTTAGCGCTCTGCTGGCAGACCTGATGACCTTTTTTTCTTCTTCCCTTTAACCTGCACCAGCACGGCCTAACCCTACTGGGTTTGCATCTGCAACCACAATAGTCTTAGCATCTACATAAAAATGATGGGAACTCCTTCGAGGAAATCGGGGCGCCAATTTCCGTAAATCGGGCCCCGACGTGAGCTCCCTGTACACCAATATCCAAATGATGAGGGAATAAAGGTGATAGCCAACAAACTGGAGGAGAAACGCAAAGGCGATATAAAGCCTACAAACAAATCCCTAGTAAAAATGTTGGAAATGGTCCTGAAAATGAACAACATGGTGTTTGATGGAGAACACTTCCTCCAGAAGAGGGGCACCGCGATGGGCCTCGGACTAGCACCATCCTACGCAAACCTCTTTATGGAACATATAGAGGAGAAGCTACTCACATCCCACAAACTCCAGCCGAGTATATGGTGGAGATACATAGACAACATTTTCTGTGTATGGGAACATGGAGAAACCACCTAAACTTGTCACATCACTCCATAAAATTCACTAATGAGTGCTCGAAGAATGCAATAGCATTCCTAGACACCAAAGTGAAAATTGACAATGGGAAACTGTACACCTACATGTACTGTAAACTGACGGACGCAAACATGTACCTCAGATATGATTCGGCACACCCGCCGGCCACAAAAAGAGTCTTCCATACTCCCAGTTGCTATGCATAAAGCGAATTTGCAGCAAAACTGAGGACTACGAAACTCACTCAAACCAAAAACTTCAACAGTTTTTGAGCAAAGGGTACCCAGCAGAAATCTTGCAGGAAAGCAAGAAAAAGGTAGACCAGCTGAAACGAAAGGACATCCTCTCTACAAGAAAAAAAGAGGAGGACACCGAAAGTAGAACCTTCTTGATATCAACCCACAGACCGGGTAACAATCAGTTGGGCGAAATAGTAACCAGAAACTGGGAACTCCTAGGTAGATCAAACACTACGAAAGAAATCTACAGAATCAAACTAGTGAGGGGATTCCTTAGACCAAAAAATCTAAAAGACAACCTAGTTAGGGCAAAACTAGACTGTCACCCAGACAAGGGCGAAAAAGAAAGGTGAAAGGCAGAAAACGTGACAAAAAATATTTGCAAAAAGAAAAATTGCAAATACTGTACAAAAATTTGTACGGGAGGGAAGATAACCTCCCACAAAACAGGCAAAGAACACAACACAATGTGGAATGTTACATGTAACAGCTCCAACATCATATACTGCATAGAATGCAAAAAATGTGGCATACAGTATGTAGGCCAAACTAAAAGAAAAGAGACTGTATGAACATCTCCACAATATCTCCAAGGGGATCAACAAAAACGAAGTGCTGATACACTTCAACAACTGCAACCATAATGGGTGTGAGGATGTACAAATCCACGTATTGGATTTCATATATAAACATCCAGACAGCGACAGGGCGAAGTACCTCAGGAATAAGATAGAGTTCAACTGGATACATCACCTAAAAAGTCAGTCCCCGTGGGGTCTGAACACAAAGGACAACCGATACGGCTGAAGGACATCAACAATGGCACGTCAAAAAAAATTTCGGGGATATTGGGGCCCGATTTACGGAAATCAGCCCCCCGATTTCCTCGAAGGAGTTCCCAACATTGATTGATCCCGATTCCTCAGCCAGACAACAAAGATTCCCTGCCATAAAATAATCTCGGTACTAAAAAACGAGTGGAAGTAACCACACTCGATAAAACAAAATAAGTGTCTAAAAGACACCATAAAAAAATGCTGATTCATTCAAAGAAATCATGAATGGCAACCCTGGAAATAATACAGCTAAAAAGCCTGATGAGATTGAAGTTACTATCGAAACCATGAGACATTCCAGCGTGAAACAACAGCCAAAAGAAATATATACTAAAATAGTATAAATTTCTGAAACAGGCCCCTGTTTTCAAGCCTGGTCATGTGAGACTGAGTGACACACATACACCGCGGCCGACCCGGCGGGGACATAGCCCACCAGCAACCCACCTTCCCTCCCAATCAGGAGAGACCGCATGAAACCAGGTCAGTGTGGCCGGGTTGCCAGGCAGCATGACGCGCAGCCAAAAGGTGCATTCTGAAGGCCCAATGAACACAGACCATACAGAATTGGGCAACCAATGATGTGTGAGAATACAGATGAACTTGCGCCAAATCTGAGACCGAATCCGAGCAGAGAATCACTCGTGGTCGCAACACTAAGCTGTCAACCGAGAAAACCGAGAACCGAGAAAACTCCTCATCTCAGTTACTGTTTCAGGCTCATTTGCCTCCAGAATGGCTTTCACCTTTTCCTTTGCAGGATGTATGCCTGTCTGGGTCAGTCGGTGTCCCATGAATGTCATTTCCATCACAAACAGTTCAGTCTTGTCAGGGTTCGCAGTCAGTCTGTGTTCCCTTAGTCTACTGAATACCTTTGTCAGCGTCTCATAGTGAGTAGCTATGTCAACAGTATGCACAACTGAGTCATCTGAAATGTTAACTACGCCTGGAATTCCCTGCAGGACATTCCTAACTATGCCTTGGTACATTTCACTTGCTGCACTTATGCAAAAGGGCATTCGCTTGTTACCTACTATATTTAAAACGGTAGAATTCCGTCGAATCCGCTTGAAGTTGCTCCCATACATAGAGACATAAGGAACCAAACCTGGGTGTGGAGACTGAAGGGTCACGAGTGTGAGATTCTCGTGTAGTACTAAACTTAAACCAGCTATTCTTTTTTTAATTTCTCTACACAGATGTACTTCTATCCTGAGATTGTACTTCTTGCCATACTGTAAACATATTTTTGAACTCTAATTCCCTGATCTCCTTACCTCGTAGTCGGTAAAATCGGTGTCACATGAAATGTTGGTCTGTAACTAAATGATAGTTCCAGGTATTAACAGTAGGGGGCACCACATAGTGCAGGGAACGTACCTTGAACAGACTAAGGGAGGGGGGATACGACTCCATAGACTCTGTGACGATGCGACGAAGTCGCTAGTACCTGTACAAACCAGTATGAGTCACAAATGTTGTCAGGTCCCTAGCCTCTTTGTCTAATTCTATCTGGTGGTACCCACACTTCAGATCTACCGTAGAGAACACTCTACTCTCTGTCATGTCTTGTAGGGCCTCATCTATTGTAGGGATGGGCTGTCGTTCCCTAAGAACAGCTTTGTTCACATGCCTCATATCTACACATAGCCTTACGTCACCATCAGTCTTTGGGGCTATTACAACAGGACTTACCCACCTAGTTGCCTCTTCTACAGGCTCAATGATGTCTTGGTCAATGAAACTCTGAATCTTCTCCTCAACCTTTTCCCGCAAACCGAATGGCATACGTCTCAAGGGCTGAGCTCCGGGTTTCACAGTAGGGTCTATCTTTAAGCTGACTGGTTCCCCTTTCCACTTACCAAGGCCACTCAGAACATCTTTATTCTCAAGTCTAACCCTTTCCCTGAGGTCTTGCATACTCCCCAGACTACTGTCAACTTTATTCACCCCTACTCCAATTTTCAGAACTCCCAATTTTTCAGAAGACTCCCTCCCCAGAGGTGGTGCCCCGTCGCTCTCAACGACTACAAACCCTGTTGCAATCTTGCGGTCCCCCACACATGCTTCAGCAATAAAACAACCTGCAACCTCTAGCGGCTCACTTTACGTGTAAGTGAACAGCTTCTTTTTTGTTGGCTTACACTTACATAAAATTTTCTGTTTCTTACACTGTTCCCACAATGATGTTACAGACACTTCCAGAATCAGTGACAAATCAACAGATACACCACCAATATCAACAGCAATCATTTCACCTTTAGGCTTTGCCACCTTCTCACAGAAATTATAATTGTGCCTTCCGGAACATATGTCTCTGGTAGGTTTTGTTGGTGGGCACAACAAAATTTGCCTTCAGGGCAGCGACAGCTTCTGCCCAGCCCTTCGCGTCCCGGGTGTTGGGCAGTGTGGCAAAGATCTCTCTCACCTCAGCCCCAGCAGTATACAATAATAGGGCTCTCCTCTGTGCTTTGCTGTCATCTCTCAGGGTCAATGAATAACCCCTTGCTGTCAGCAAACGCATTGAACTCTACCATGTAGGCCTGCCATCTCAGCGACACGGTTGAGGCATCACCAGAAACATCAAACGGCTTCATGCTCCTAATATCCATCAACTCTGCCATGATTTAGATCTGTAGTCCACCACACAATAAATCACACACAGTAGGAACACCTCAAAACTGATGATACTATATCTCACATAAACTAGCTCTCAATGTATCTCACACCTAGGCCAATAAATCAGAGTCACTGAAAATAAAACAGACACAGGTACTTGCAAAGTACACAGTAGTAAATCACAATTCATAGTTCAACAATACCACAGGCCTAGGCACAGTTGAGTCAATAGTTCAATAATATAGCACAGATTCAGTACCATAGACAAAGTTCAATATGTGTGGTATACTCTACAGTCTATCTCTGAATCAGTCAGTTCACATGGCAGTTCATGTCAGTACTTGCGGTTCTTGTTTCTGACACTCATATATGCAGCATTGATGACTTGGCTTTACTTCCCCTCAGGATGTAAACACTATAGTCACAGAACAGTCAGTTTCAAATTCACCAGTCTGTGTAGTACAGACATCTACTCAGAAACAACAGAGCAGCTGGTTCCTCCTGTAGACTGGATTCAAGTTGTACACACCTTCCCAACAGTTTCCATGTCTTGTAGGGGTCATTACAACGTGTTTCTCTGCATTATGAACCCATATATGTACTCACAGTACACAGGAACGCACCGCCATCGTTCCGCGTCTTATCGGGGGCCGTCTCAAAACATCCACTGTTTCTTCGTAGTGGGCACTTTTTTTCCCCCCTGCGTCATGCTTACCAAAGTTCGATTTCTTCTATGTGGAGGGGTCGATGTAGTCAAACCACATAGTTCTCCACCTTCCCCAACATTTCAGAAGTAAATCCTCGTCGCCATTGTCATATCTGCCGCCGCTTATACCTTTAGCGGAGGCGATAGAATTTTACAGACAGAAACGTGAGATGCCCGCCATTACATTGTAAACCGGAAGTCTTTTATTCTACCTTCAATCCTGGAGAGTTCTACAACGGATCTGACAGGTATGTCTTGGTGTATCTTGTTACATCTTAAGCCTATGCTCCATTGCGCCAATCCTTGTTCTCCACCCGATCTCCAACCATTCTCCACCAAATCTCCACCAGAGTTGTTCTTCCCATGATTGGCACTAATGGAGCAGCATCACATGTATGGTCCTGCTCCATTAGCGCTCCACTGTTCTTTTGCCAATCTCTTCTCAATCGGCACCTTGTCTCCACCTTGCCACAGCCACTACTCCACTCCAGTCACTGCTGCTCCATTACCGTGACCGCGGATATCCCCACGATCTGGCCCGACTGTCACGCCTTCTGGTGGACATTGTCCACATTATGCGCAACAACGGAGTTCCCCATTCAGTCGCTATAGGGGGCAGGTCGGTCAATTTCAGCTATTTCCATTGATTTTTTCCCCAATTTTTTTTTCTATTTTATGACCTGAATCCACCCATTTGGGTGATTATTTGCTTACCTTGCTGAAAATTGACTGTTTCTGAATTTGAAAAAAAATAAATTTGGTAAATAAAGATATGCCTTGATGTTATGAATGTTTAGGCCCTGTTGGATACTATGGTTCTAAAATTGTACAATGAATTTCATTTTTGCCGATTGCGGGTCCCAACCATATTTGATTTTTCGAATGTCATCTCAAGCCATTCTTCCCTGGTCAAGATCAGAGATATCTGCTCTGAATCGCCGATGGTAGGGCGACCAGTGAGAGAATGTATCAAGAACCATGCAGAAATCAGTGGAGATTGGGTGCCGATTATGTGGAGTTCGGGTGCCGATGATCAGTGCAATAGCTCCACTGCTGTTCCACTATCGGCGACGGGAGGCCGGCTGGTCGGCGACCAAGGCATCGCCCCCCTATCTCCAGTGAATCTGCGCAATGGTGCATATAGGCTCCATTGCGCAGTGTCGGGATATGTTGTATCTTCTATGTCACAAGATATAGCCGTGCGGTGTCTGGTGTACGTTTTTTGGTGCTCCACCACCGCGACACCTCAAGAAACATCGTCACAAAAAGGCCTTTTTCCACTGGCTGGTGTCGCACTTTATCTGCTTAGTTATGCCACAGCTGAAGCCAAACATTCACCTGGCAACCTATTTTTTACCACTGGAACACTTGAGTGTATGAGAATAATATGTTCATGATAACGGCCTACACTATTTCCAGAGAAATAAAAATGATCGCATCTTATTCTATGGTACCGTATTCCAGCACAAATCTGGTATGTCATACATGCATATTGCCTTATCAATAATACTTTAGATATAGCATGGATAACATAGGATCACTGAAATTGAGTTCTACATTAATACATTGGCAGGCCTAGCTATCATGTGCTTATCTTTCTGCAAAATTAAAACCAAAACAATTATCAAATATAAAGTTTTGATAGTTGATACAATGCCTTTAATTGTTCTAACAGTCCAATCTGTCCAAAAACAACGCTCCTGTAATCACACCCACTGTTCAAACTTTAGGTGTGAGAATCCTAGCCCGATTTAGCAATACAACCTGCAACATTCTATTCATGGGCGGCTGATTTTAAGGTTCTAGTTGCGGTCTTGGTTGAGTAATCTTGGTATATGGGTCATTCCACCAGAAAATGTACTTTTGGTGAAAATCATACTTTTGGGGGGTTAATGGGCTATAATTTCATTATAAATGAATTTTTTTAATTTTTTTTTTTCTGTGCAAAGAAAACACCCTGCCCTTTCAGAAAATCATTACTTTTATTGGTCTATCTGCATTTCTTTTTAATCTGTGGACTTTCAAAGTGAGAAATTAGCAAAAAAGTGCATGTCCTTTTGATATTTCTAAAGTTTAGCACTATTTCTTTTGTGGAAACTATTAATAAAAGTTATGTAAATTGGCTGTTGTTTAGTAGTATTTTCCCTTATTTCTAAGGCTCCGCAAATTTTTTAGGTGTGTTTCAATGAAAAGTGTGCTTTTTCAGCAAATGCTATAGGTTATATTTGGCATAGCCTGATGACAATATATTTTAATGGTATACTTCCCAAAGATGCACTTAAAACTCTGGACATACATCAATTTTTCACATACAGTAAAACCCCTCTTAAGGGGACACCCTCCGTTCCGGGCCAAGTGTCCCCTTAAGCGGGGTGTCCCCTTAAGCGGGGTTTTGAGTATGCCAGTGGTTATACAATAGAGAATACCTACATAAATGAAGGAAACGATGGTTATAAGGTTAAAAGGTTCATTAATAAATAAGCAAATAAATATAAATTATACAATATAAATGAATATAAATGTACAAAAAAATTAGAAATAAATAGATAAAAGAGGTTGAAGATGGATATGCCTCCCTTGTGAAATTTGCTCCTTTGTACACCCTCCTTTGTACACCCCCGTTCAATGTACCCCCACCCCCGCCCCCCTCCCCCCGAAGTCAGCAGCTCTACGACCGTGAGCCGCCCAGAGCCCCGACGGCTCACTGAATACCACACCTTCAAAGCCCCCAGCCCGCCCTGAACCGCTCACTGCTAACGGGTCTCTTACCTGACACCTTCAGCAGGTGCGAAAATCACTGGTATTAACATTCACTCACTGTAGCCCGCCTAGAGCCTCTAGAGAATACCCTGAAAAACACACTCCGGCCGCCTGGGCCCGCACCAGAAGGACTTTCAGAGTTTTTGATATGATGTCCCTCAAAACTGTCCCCTTAAGCGGGGTTTTTAAGCATTTCTGTACCGAAAAACTGTCCCCTAAAGCGGGGTGTCCCCCTTAAGCGGGGTGTCCCCTTAAGCGGGGTTAAAATAAACACTTAATAGAGGGAAAAATTTCCGTTCCGAGCAAATTGTCCCCTGAAGCGGGGTGTCCCCTTAAGCGGGGTGTCCCGGAAGAGGGGTTTTACTGTATGTATATGATTTTAGGCCAACTGCAACAGGTTTTTTTCCCCAGCCGAATTACAAAAAAAAAATCGATTTTACACAATTGATATCATGGATGTGATGAGTTGCATTTAGCACTCTCCACTTCTCCATATTGGTGCTAACTTGGTACAAAAAGTACTGAATAATGTGGCCATAGGGTCCGTAGTGTAAGTGTAATAAAATGCTTCCAAAGTGCCTTCACTATGCGAGAACAGGGAAAGTAATTTTGAAGGAATCACGTCCGTGATATTTATCACGTCCGAGAGATCAATCGAAGGCGGGAAAGCTGATCACAAGAACCGGATGTTATCCCTTTTAACTGTGCATGCGCCTCCACTCCAGCGGTTCAGCGGCTTGAGGAGACATCCAGCTCATGTGAGTAGTCCAGATTTCTTCGATGCTAGCATTATTTTTCCATCCTGGACATGATTTTCTGTGTTAATAGTGATAACTTGGAGTTTGTGATTCTGTAGAATCCATTTTCTTGAAAAGTTGACAAGTATTTACTGAAAGTTTGTGGTTTGAATAAAAGAGTAGATTGATGAGTTCCTAACATGGCCACTACTGGAAGGGTTGGGGGTATATGTCTTTGTGAATTTTTCAAAAAAATTTGTTTAGACATATCACGTCCGACATGGAAATTCTTCTTTTGATTGATCTATGAGAAAATGTGCAAAGAGGTGCAGAATATATATATATTACGATCTATTCCCAATGACAAAATGTATGTTTAAAAGACTGTTTAGTATCTGGACTCAGGTTGTACACCTATCATGTGGTAATAGCCATCACGGACGTGATATGGGTGAAGTATTTTCATCGAATTGACTAGGAACTATGTTTGAATGAGATTAAATTACAAGAATACAATAACGAAAGTTGTTCATTATGTGCACCAAGTGTCATTTCATAAGTCTAGGGAGAAAAAGTGAAGAAAGTCCACATGTAAATATATTTTTTTCATGCATTTTTGTAGCCGCCGTCATGTCCGATATATATATGTCGGACGTGACGCCCAGTTTGGTTTCATCTCATAACAAGTATGAAAATGAGGGTTAGGATCATCTGTTTTGATTTTTCTTAATGTTTGCCTATTGTACTCCATATCTAAACGAAAATTGAAATGATTATGAGATTGAGCTACTACCTATAGTGGTTTATTTTCATGTCGGACGTGATGCATGATTTTTCAAAACCATACCTGAACTATAAGACTTGGACAAACCTTGGATAAAATCACCTGGAATACTGAAGACGGTTATATTCTATGGTGTGATGAAAAAAATAAATCATTTTGAGGAAATCTTTTTTTGACATTTTTGGCAAAAATCTGATTTTGGTAATATTTTTGTTCTTACAGCCATCATATTAAGTTTGTGGGCAAAATATCTATTCTAAATATAAGTCTGAACAATAGTCATACAAAGAACACAATTTTTGAAAACAAATGTACCTTTTGAATGTTATTTAATAGGTAGTTTGCTAAATTTTTTGTTTTTCTCTTTTTTCAGTTTTAGGGCTATCCATAAAGTATGTACACACAATATCTCAAATTTTCGACCCTACCAACCCCCCCCCCCCTACCTTATTTTTGTTCACAATAGAACACAGAAGTAGCCTATGCACAAAATTTTAACCACCCTATCCCCACTACCCCCCCCCCCCCCCTCAGTGCATACATACTTTATGGATGGCCCCCTACATATGAGCCATACCTTGAAAGCATGGGGTGTAAACCATTACCTCTGGATGAGAGGAAACCTCCAAAGGACTCATCTAAGGACTGGAGGAACAAGGAGATAAGGAAAAAATAAAATTAAAAAGATAGAGAAAAGGTTTGCAGATGGTTCTTAGCACAAAATGTAAATGAAAAATGTACTCTTGTGTATTCTGAGTGGTATCAGAAGCAAGAGTTTGATATTCTTTGCAGTTTTTCCCCAAAAACCAGATCATTGGCATTTAAGGTACTCTTATATGTGGTTGAATTGAAGCTGATGTATATGTTTGCAAAACCAAAGAAGATTTTCTCAGCAATTTGTACATATTTCATGTTTGTGATCAAGAAAGTGGAAGTTACTGGTCTGTCACGTCCGTTATTAAAAATATCACGTCCAAGAGATTTATGATGTACACACAAAATGTGGCATTTGGATGAATATTAAGGTTAAAGTTAGCGTTTTGGCATTTAAAAGCATAGAGAAAAGATTTGCAGACGTTTTTTTAGCACAAAATGTAAGTGAAAAATGTACTCTTCTGTATTGTGAGTGGCATCAGTAGTAAGAGTTTCATATTCTTTGCAGTTTTTCCAGACAAAAAAACAGGTCATTGGCATTTAAGGTACTATTATAGGTTGTTGAATTGAAAATCATGTATGAATTAGCAAAAACAAACAAAAGTTTTTCAGATTTTGGTCCATATTTCGTGTTTGTGGAAGTGGAAGTTACTGGTCTGTCACGTCCGTTATCAAGAATATCACGTCCAAGAGATTTATGATGTCTACACAAAATGTAGTATTTCAATGAATATTAAGGTTAAAGTTAGCATTTTTTGCATTTAAAAGCAAAGAAAAAAGGTTTCTAGACGGTTTTTAGCACAAAATGTAAGAGAAAAAAATGTGCTTTACTTTATTCTGAGTGTGATCAGAAAGAAAGAGTTGGACATTCTTTGTAGTTTTTCAAGAAAAAAAACAGGTCATTGGCATTTAAGATACTCTTATATGTGATTGAATTGAAGATAATGTATGTATTTTCAAAAGGAAACAGGAACTTTTAATAATTTGGGACATATTTCAGATTTCTCATCAAGAAAGTGGAATTTACTGTTCCATCACGTCCGTTATTAAAAATATCACGTCCGAGAGATTTTTAAACCTTTTTCCCAGAAGCTATTAGCTCAAGAAATAATGCATGGAACATCTTCTAATTTGACAAAAATCATGTATATAACCTAAAAAAGTAATTCTGTGATTTAAAAACGTGAAACTTTTGTATTTAGATAGTGACAGAAAAAACTAAATTCATTTTGTAATCCCTTGGAAAACACCTTCTGTATGTGCATCTTTGAGGCAGCACAGAAAAAGATTGCATAAGTAGTTCATTATTTCCACTTGTCTATAATATCAGACTATGCTTGACATACTGGGTACAAACTTGATGTCTTACAAAAAATAAAATATATTTCTCTATCATCAACTTTTGTATGAGTGTTTTTTTATATGTCGGACGTGATGGCAATAATATTTACAATTTTTGCAGCCTCACAAAAACTGACCCCCCACTAATATCCCAGTTGAATCATGTTTTCCTAAAACTTGAAAGTGTATATTTTGCACACAAGTAAAAGAAAATTTGGTTTGGGCAAATTTATTTTTTTTACCCCTTTTTTACCAAAAGTACATTTTCTGGTGGAATGACCCATATGGGTCACTGTATGGAAAAACGTACATTTGCAGCTTCAAGTTCAAAACAGAAAAAAAATGTCTTATTTGTTGGACCACGGACCTATACTCTATGGATAGGAAACCTAGCTTATCTCTGTGTTTGTTCTGTGATGTGTCTGACTCGGCTGCATTCAACATCTCCTAGTGGCCTTTATTGGAACTACCTGACTTCTAGTGGCGCCCCTAGTGTCAATGAAGCACAACTTTTGGTTCCCTAGTGGTAAATTTATGAACTAGCATTCTTGACACATACTGTCGCTCAACAATACTGTCCCTCAACCATACTGCCCCTCCACCATACTGTCCCTCAACCATAAAGCCCCTCTACTATACTTACCCTCCACCATACTGTCCCTCCACCATACTGTCTCTCCACCATACTTACCCTCTACCATACAACCCCTCCACCATACTGCCCCTCCACCATACTGTCCCTCAACCATACTGCCCCTCCACCATACTGCTCATCCTACTTCCCCACATCCCTACATCATTACATCCATACATCCCCACATCCTACTTCCCAACATCCCACATCTCCACATCTCCACATCTATACATCCCCACATCTCCACATCCATACATCCCCACATTATGTGGGATACATGTATGGATATATGGATGTTGAGCATCCACCTCACATTCACTACACCACGGCCGTGGCGTAGTAGTGTCACTTTAGGGGGGTGATCGTTGAGTATTTTTTCCTAATGTTATTTCTATGGCCAAGCTTGTACAAGGGGTGAGATAAATCCTACATCCCTACATCCTACATCTCAACATCCATATATCCATACATCTCATAGGGGATGTATGGATGTGGTGATGTGGGGATGTATAGATGTGGAGATGTGGAGATGTGGGATGGGGGATGTTGGGAAGTAGGATGTGGGTATGTATTGATGTAATGATGTAGAGATGTTCGGATGTGGGGAAGTAGGATGTGGGGATGTATGGATATATGGATGTGGAGATGTAGGATGTAGGGATATAGGATGTATGGATGTGGAGATGTAGGATGTATAGATGTGGAGATGGTGGGATGTAGGGATGTGGGGATGTGGGAAGTAGGATGTGGGGATGTATGGATGTAATGATGTAAGGATATTGGGATGTAGTGATTTAGGGATGTGGGGATGTAGGATGTAGGGATGTAGGATGTGGGGATGCATGGATGTAGTGATTTAGGGATGTGGGGATGTATGGATGTGGGAAAGTAGGATGTAGGGATGTGTGGATGTGGAGATGTGGGGATGTAGGATGTTGGTGAGTTTGGGTGACTTTAGATGACGGCGCCACCGAGAAATGACTGATTTTCAGGGGTTTACCAGTGAAAAGTCAAAGATTCAAAAATGTTCCCACTCAATCAGGCCTTTCTAAAGTATTTAGCTGTTTTCCCCAATATAATACCTATTCAGAACAGTTAGAATTATATTCCTAGCCCTTCTGGGTTTTTCCAAACTTATGGCAGAGTTTGGGTGACTTTAAATGACGGCGCCACTGAGTTTTGACTGATTTTGAGGTGTTCACCGGTGAAATGTCAAAGTTTCAAAAATGTTCCCAGTCAATCAGGCCTTTCTAAAGTATTTAGCTGTCTTGCCCAATGTGATACCTATTCAGAACAGTTAGAATTATATTCCTAGCCCTTCTGGGTTTTTTCAAAATTATGGCAGAGTTTGGGTGACTTTAGATGATGGCACCACTGAGAAATGACTGATTTTGGGGGATTCACCAGTGAAAAGTCAAAGTTTCAAAAATGTTCCCACTCAATCAGGCCTTTCGGAAGTATTTAGCTGTCTCTCCCAGTATGATACCTACTCAGAACAGTTGGAATTACATTCCTAGCCCTTCTTGGTTTTTCCAAACTAGTGGCAGAGTTTGGGTGACTTTAGATAACGGGCGCCACTGAGAAATGACTGATTTTGATCCGTTCACTGGTGAAAAGTCAAAGTTTCAAAAATGTTCCCACTCAATTAGGCCTTTCTAAAGTATTTAGCTGTCTTCCCCAATATAATACCTATTCAGAACAGTTAAACTTATATTCCTAGGCCTTCTGGGTTTTTCCAAACTAACGGCAGAGTTTGGGTCACTTTAGATGACGGCGCCACCGAGAAATGACTGTTTTTGACAGGTTTTCAAGTGAAAAGTCAAAGTTTCAAAAATGTTCCCACTCAATCAGGCCTTTCTAAAGTATTTAGCTGTCTTCCCCAATATAATACCTATTCAGAACAGTTAAAGTTATATTCCTAGCCCTTCTGGGTTTTTCCAAACTAACGGCAGAGTTTGGGTCACTTTAGATGACGGCGCCACCGAGAAATGACTGATTTTGACAGGTTTTCAAGTGAAAAGTCAAAGTTTCAAAAATGTTCCCACTCAATGAGGCCTTTCTAAAGTATTTAACTTTCTTCTCCAATATAATACCTATTCAGAACAGTTAAAATTATATTCCTAGCCCTTCTGGGTTTTTCCAAACTAACGGCAGAGTTTGGGTCGCTTTAGATGACGGCACCACCGAGTAATGACTGATTTTGACGGTTTTTCAGGTGAAAAGTCAAAGTTTCAAAAATGTTCCCACTCAATCAGGCCTTTCTAAAGTATTTAGCTGTCTTCTCCAATATAATACCTATTCAGAACAGTTAAAATCATATTCCTAGCCCTTCTGGGTTTTTCCGAACTAACGGCAGAGTTTGGGTCGCTTTAGATGACGGCGCCACCGAGAAATGACTGATTTTGACAGGTTTTCAAGTGAAAAGTCAAAGTTTCAAAAATGTTCCCACTCAATCAGGCCTTTCTAACGTATTTAGCTGTCTTCTCCAATATAATACCTATTCAAAACAGTTAAAATCATATTCCTAGCCCTTCTGGGTTTTTCCAAACTAACGGCAGAGTTTGGGTCACTTTAGATGACGGCGCCACCGAGAAATGACTGATTTTGACGGTTTTTCAGGTGAAAAGTCAAAGTTTCAAAAATGTTCCCACTCAATGAGGCCTTTCTAAAGTATTTAGCTGTCTTCCCCAATATAATACCTATTCAGAACAGTTAAAGTTATATTCCTAGCCCTTCTTGGTTTTTCCAAACTAACGGCAGAGTTTGGGTCACTTTAGATGACAGCGCCACCGAGAAATGACTGATTTTGACAGGTTTTCAAGTGAAAAGTCAAAGTTTCAAAAATGTTCCCACTCATTGAGGCCTTTCTAAAGTATTTAGCTGTCTTCCCCAATATAATACCTATTTAGAACAGTTAAAGTTATATTCCTAGCCCTTCTGGGTTTTTCCAAACTAACGGCAGAGTTTGGGTCACTTTAGATGACAGCGCCACCGAGAAATGACTGATTTTGAGGGATTCACCGGTGAAAAGTCAAAGTTTCAAAAATGTTCCCACTCAATCAGGCCTTTCTAAAGTATTTAGCTGTCTTGCCCAATATAATACCTATTTAGAACAGTTAAAGTTATATTCCTAGCTCTTCTGGGTTTTTCCAAACTAACGGCAGAGTTTGGGTCACTTTAGATGACGGCGCCACCGAGAAATGACTGATTTTGACGGTTTTTCAGGTGAAAAGTCAAAGTTTCAAAAATGTTCCCACTCAATCAGGCCTTTCTAAAGTATTTAACTGTCTTCCCCAATATAATACCTATTCAGAACAGTTAAAATTATATTCCTAGCCCTTCTGGGTTTTTCCAAACTAACGGCAGAGTTTGGGTCGCTTTAGATGACTGCGCCACCGAGAAATGACTGATTTTGACAGGTTTTCAAGTGAAAAGTCAAAGTTTCAAAAATGTTCCCACTCAATCAGGCCTTTCTAAAGTATTTAGCTGTCTTCTTCAATATAATACCTATTCAGAACAGTTAAAATTATATACCTAGCCCTTCTGGGTTTTTCAAAACTAACGGCAGAGTTTGGGTCACTTTAGATGACGGCGCCACCGAGAAATGACTGATTTTGACGGTTTTTCAGGTGAAAAATCAAAGTTTCAAAAATGTTCCCACTCAATCAGGCCTTTCTAAAGTATTTAGCTGTCTTCCCCAATATAATACCTACTCAGAACAGTAAGAATTATATTCCTAGCCCTTCTAGGTTTTTCCAAACTAGTGGCAGAGTTTGGGTGACTTTAGACGACGGCGCTACTGAAAAATGACTGATTTTGGAGGGTTCACCGGTGAAAAGTTAAAGTTTCAAAAATGTTCCCCCTCAATCAGACCTTTCTAAAGTATTTAGCTGTCTTCCCCAATATAATACCTACTCAGAACAGTTAAGATTATATTCCTAGCTCTTCTAGGTTTTTCCAAACTAGTGGCAGAGTTTGGGTGACTTTAGACGACGGCGCCACTGAGATGTGGGGATGTAGGGATGAAGTGATGTAAGATATGGGGATGTATTGATGTAGAGATGTAGGATGTGAGGATGTAGGATGTGGGGATGTAGGGATGTTTGGGTGTGGAGATGTAGGGATGTAGAGATGTAGGATATGGGGATTTATTACCCACCTGATACGGGGTCTCCATACTAAGCCTATGGAGATTACAGATCACTACTGAGGAGGATACGGAGCTCCGTACCCTCCTAGGAGGATACAGATTTTTGAGATGAAAGTAGTCCCAAACATAACTTCTTAATTACGTTGAAAAGTTTTCTAACGATCATATTTATTGCTTAAATCTCAAAATAAGTGAGTAATAAATACAACATTACCATAATTTCGATCTGTGTGGCCGTATTCTCCTTGTAGTTGACGCTACGCAATACTCCAAGCGATAGCGAGGAGTATTACTACGCGTCAACTACGCGGAGAATACGGCCACTCAGATCGAAATCATGGTAATATTGTGTATGTATTGATGTAGCATGTGGGGATGTAGGATGTAGTGATGTAGAGATGTAGGATATGGGGATGTAGAGATGTAGGATGTAGGGATGTATGGATGTGGGGATGTATGGATATAGGATGTAGGGATGTAGGATGTGGGGATGTAGTATGTGGGGATGTAGGATGTAGAGATGTAGGATGTAGGGATTAGGATGTGGGGATGTAGTATGTGGGGATGTAGGGATGTAGGATGTGGGGATGTAGTATGTGGGGATGTAGAGATGTAGGATGTGGGGATGTAGGATGTTGGGGTGTATGGATGTATGGATGTATGATGTGGGGATGTAGGATGTGGGAATGTAGGGATGTAGAGATGTAAGATGTGGGGATGTAGGTTGTAAGGATGTAGAGATGTAGGATGTAGGGATTTTGGGGTGTATGGATGTGGGGATATAGAGATGTAGGATGTAGGGATGTAGGATGTGGGGATGTAGTATGTGGGGATGTAGAGATGTAGGATGTAGGGATGTAGGATGTGGGGATGTAGTATGTGGGGATGTAGAGATGTAGGATGTAGGGATGTAGAGATGTAGGATGTAGGGATGTTGGGGTGTATGGATGTGGGGATATAGAGATGTAGGATGTAGTGATGTAGGATGTGGGGATGTAGAGATGTAGGGATGTAGAGATGTTGGGGTGTACGGATGTTGGAGTGTATGGATGTGGGGATGTAGGGATATAGGATATAGGTCCGTGATGTGAGTAATAAATGCCATTGACAATGCTATTTCCGCGCGCGCGAACGTGGCGCCGCATGGTGTGAAAAAACGGCAACACGTCGGCGACTGTAGCGCCGCCGTCTGGCTACAGAGAGAACCCTGAAGACAATGCCGAGTCCAACACCTACGGGCCACAGGCGGCGGGTTGCCAATCCATGTATACAAGTCCGTGGTTGGACAAATCCTATTTCATGTTAAAAAAACATATATTTACCTATAGGAAAAATATAATTATACTCATTTCCTATCACTGGTTCAGGTTTGGCACAACTTTGAAAAATACCTTACTACTCTATCATGAGTCTATGTAACTGACCCTCGACCCAATATCATATGATCACGAGTGATGCTGATGAGTGATGTAATATGAGTTCAAACTCAAAGTCCTCCTGCTTGCTGCAACATCAAAACCACACTACTACATAACTGATATCTAAATCTATGAATATCATTCTATCTATGAACAGACAGTGTGTTGCCTGTCATATCATGAATATTACTCATAAAGGGGTTTAAATTCGCCACCCACCTCCTTACAGCTGCTTCTCCTCTGTTTTATGACTATCAGACCGTAACTCGTCCGGCAGTCAGCCACAACACCACACTGCGCCGCTCCGGTTTTCCGCAAAACGACTTTTCAGTATGTTGTTCTAGCGGTGCAGTGTGCCACAACACACGGTGCACTGAGCATGCGCACGCTGAACTCACGTCAACTTCCGTTGAAAGTTGTGGGAGAAGCACGCTGAGAGTGAAAAAGACCGCAAGGGAAATCGACAGCTTCTCCCATCGCATTATCTATTCGTACAGTGAACTCAACAACGGTCATAAAACTACCATTGGGTAGAGGAACATATTTAACTCTACCGTACATTGGGTGACCATAATGGTGAAATTAACACCCGAACTCATCGAACAATGTGCCCAGTATACGAACCCGGTACGGGACCGAGAACTTGACTTGCGAGGTGAGCGCTGACGTTTGGTTCTCTCATAAAACATTTAAAACTGAAAATTCTGTCATTTTGTATAAGCTAGGGTATAGTTTGTCATTTAGTGTACAAAGTATGGCACAGTTCCTGGTGTGGCTATCACCATGGCACTCCTAGAATGTAGTTGTCTGCACTCTTACTAGGGTCTTAGCGTTACGATTAACTTATTATCGCTCATGCCGAGCCGGTAGGTAACGAAGCCACAAATTTAAGTATGATTCGGAAAACCAGTTCTTAAGCTGCTTCTCAAACAATACACGAAACTATACTTTATAGCCAACATGCTAAGGGTACTACGCTTCGAAATTTGGATGATGCCCTTTGATTTTGTTCGTTTTACCGCTTCGCGCACTATACTCGTCTTTTTTTCTAGGTCACAGGGTGCTTCTTGTTGACAATTAACTAAATCACATTAGAGCTCTGTCGTCATAACCCAACCCAAAATATGACCGTTTCTACTTTTTCATGGAAATCATGTTTTAATTTCCAGTAAACAACAATCATACAATGGTGTTCTTTTATATATAACAAAGAGAGTTTGAATTATATACTCCAATACAACTGGTGCCTCCTCATACCCGCTCAGGCACAGCGGTGTTTTCTACAGGGATGCCAGTTTTCAATGTTTACCTACTATATCTAAAAAAACTACGATTCCGGTAAGATACGCTTGGAGTTCATCCCGCACATAGACACAGAGTGAACCTAACTTAGGCTTGGAGACTGAAGACCAATGAGAGTGAGACTCTCGTGGAGAAACTAACTTGAAGCAGTTGTTCTTTTTTGTAGTTCTTAACTCAGCTATCCTTCTCATCTCGTAATATATGTATAGCCATGCAGAAGACAGGATTAAATGTTGTGGATTTCCGATCTCATTACCTCAAAAGAAGCCTCTGAGATTTGACCTGTGTCAGGTCAAATAATAGCCCATTCAGAACTATACTGGTTGCCGGCACCATCCGGCTTTCAGAACGGAGTGGGGGCACAGAGTAACTCTACTCTGTGGTGGGGGTTGGGGGTTGGTAGTCGAATATGATTCGACGAAGTCGCTAGTTCCAGAAAAAGAAATGATTTTTCGTTGTTTATTGACATACCAACGGCTAAATTACACAATTCAGCCAGACCCCCATGATCCCCACTTGGACCGTCCCACTGATCCCTGAAAAGAATTTAGCCTTTTCCATGATCCTTTGATTCCCAACTGTATATGTAATGCAAACACCCTGTGTTGCAATAAAAAATGATTCAAAGTATTTTTTCTGATCCCAGCTGGTATCCCTGTTCCATGTCTTATTCAATAATTTATAATTTGATGCTTACAATCCATTCTTTCTGAATGGGGATTATTACGCCACGTAAAACTGCAAATTACCCTATGATATTTAAATCAAATAAAACTAACAGTACTTTTTGTTTTGTCACCTCGTGAGCTGCAAGATTTTTATTTTCTATGCTAATTTTACTCAGAATTATGGCATAAAATGTACTAAAGGTGACAAAGTCACACGCTTTGCCCTAGCTAAATCTTAAGATGCCTGATATATATGGATGAAACATTCCAATCCCCCTGTAACATATTTATAGGCTAAAACCAACTAATCTGCTTTTTTTCACTTTCCTGTTTATCATTTTCCTTGTCTTTCTTTTTTCAGGGTACAAAATTCCAATTATAGAGAACATGGGGGCTACCTTGGTAAGATGAATCTTTCTTTAATGTGTACGAAGCAGAAATATGATTGTACTCGAAAAATTAAACAATTATGGCTGGATCTATTACACCTACTGCCCAGTGGTCTCATCTCCTGGTCCCTGTATGCTTTGTAAATAACCTATTCTTTCATTGTCAAAGTGTACAGCCGGAAATTATATTAGAAAGTTACGGGGTAAAAGAACACCTCAACAGGAATTCACACCATTTAGCATTACATAACAGTGACATGAATCACTTCTCCCGTTTGTTTTATATGTACATGTCTTTGAATTTTCTTGTTTGTTTGCTTTCCAGGATCAGTTCGACACAATAGATATGTCCGATAATGAGATCCGTAAAGTCGATGGGTTTCCATTATTGAGAAGACTGAAGTGTATATTTCTCAACAACAACAGAGTAGTGTATGTATTCTTAATGTGAAATTACTAAGATATTCCCCTAAGCCGTTCATCAGTTAATCTAACGGCTTTTTGCTCCAGAATTTGGAGAGAATCAAAAGTAAGAATGATTAATTTACCATTTTTCTAATATTAAACTGGGAACAATCATGATATTTAAACTTCTTTATTTCTTTAGACAGATATTCCTATATTTTCTAGGATTGAGTTGCAACGAATTTAGATATATTTTAAAACATCAATTCACCACTTTCACACTAGCGTGGCGCGTTGGTCGCGGTGATAACGGGTTGCGCTGGTCTTATATAACAGCGCACCACTTGCCGAAAACCAGCGTCAATGTGTGTAATCGAAAACGAGGCGTGCGACCTAGTGTGGCTTCACTGTGTAGTGGGTGGCTATGTGTAGAAGCTTAAATTCACAGATACAGCCCGTATTTTTCACAGTTTGCCTTTCTATCACACCTCCTGAGGCATAACACCTGAGTGGAGAGTCTTGACATCTGGAACAAGGTGTGAAAACACTGGACTCTGCCACATTATAGCTGCTATAGTAACAGGATTAGGAATATTTTTGGGAATATCTGTGGGAATGTTTTCATGGATATTTTCAAAATGTTTTGGGCAACAATTATGAGTTTTACTGGTTCCTTTCACAAATCTATTTGCAAGTGTGTGCATATGTGTACTTTGTTATAATAATACATACATACATTGTTATTATCTATTAGTTGTTGTAGCAATGGCTTGACAATGTAGTAGTCAATATATTTATCAATAATAATACAAGGATGCAAGTCTGCCAATAATTGACAGGTTTCCTATCCATAACACAGGTATATCATATATATCCCAACAGATAGACTCAAGTCTCAGCTTTCTAACAATGTATTGATTATAAAAATCGCCGATTATTCATGGCATGAGACCAATTTCCATCTTTCAAGTTAGAAAAGCACAAGCAAATAATTACATAGATACATGAATTGTGATTTTAACCATATTAAATGTTCAGCCAGCCCACCCATTTCGTAGCCCAATGTTTATTTTTATATCTATTTCTTATATAAATGATAGATAATTCTTATATAAATAACATGCATTTCCTATCTGGAATTTTGATAATCAATAAAATTATATGGGTAAGGACGCTGATATTCCCTTGCCAATATCATACATTTATATTCTTTTTCATCTGTCATAATGTTACATTACACCAAGAAATATCTATCACAGCCTGCCAACATAGGTATCAATTTAATCGTCTTGAAGTATCTAAGAAGATGGGATGGTTATTTCTATAGGTCATCGCAATAGATTTTTCATAAAATCACTGTGAAGGTAGGAAGGTAACATGTTTTAATATTTTTGCTTAACAAATTCTAAAGTTCAAGCTATCAAGGGAAGGCTTAGCCAAGAAATAGGTTTATGATATGTATATCAACAAATAGACCAGAGTCCTAGCTTTCTAACAATGATCTATGGATATCGGCCTATTATTCACAAAGCAAGAGCATTTTCCGAGTTAGAAAAAACTGTTTTTTCTATGCTAAGCGCTCAGGAGTAAGGTCGCACGCCTCGTTTTCGTGTGACCTACATAGGCGGCCATTACAAGATGGCGCCAGTGTGAAGAGGGTCTATGACAGGCGTTTTAGTTTACATCTCCTGTATTGGGCCATCCATAAAGTACGTACGCAGATTTTCCTGGAAAATTGACCCCCCCCCCCCCCCCCCCCCCCCCCTGTTACACGGCATACGCTTCTCATGGACCCCCCTGATTGCGTATGTACATTTTCTGGACCCCCCCCCCACCCCCCCAACCTTCTAACACCTGAAACAGGTATAATGTACCTAGATAGGTGTTCTTCACACCTTTTCCTCAGTCTCTGATAAATTTCCCCCAGTACAGAAATCTAGCAGCAGGGTGTACACTTATAAAACATGTCTGAATTCAAAATCTCATGAGATTCTGTAATTTGGTAACGGAATTTGTTGGGAACAAATACCCCTATCACCCTTAAGTCCCCACCACTCAGACCAGGTGTACCTCAATCCCAATCTCACAACAGTCTCACAACCATACTGCTCCTAAACTATACCGCCCCTCACTCATACATTTATACTTAAGTACACTTTCACTCCTCAACCGGACTGCCCCTTTACCACACAACCCCTCACCAAAATTGCTCCTGAATCATATTGCCCCCCACCATACTGCCCCTCAACCATACTGCCCCACCACATACTGACACTCCACGATACTGCCCCTTTAAGGGGGGTACCCACTGCTTCCGACACACTCCGACAAGGCTTAAGACACACTGCGACAAAGAAAATCCCTGTCGGAAGGGCTCTGTCGGAGTGTGTCGTAAAGCCTTGTTTGATTGTGTCGTAACAGTTTGGCGGGAAAAGAAAGGTTGCCACGCTACCGACACACTCCGACACAAACGGGGGGGGGGGGGGACTTCATATATATAGGAAATATACTGAAAAATATGATTTTTTCAGTTTTCTAAAAGAAAAACTTTCTGAATTAATGTCTTTTATGAATAGTATTAGATATCCAAACAAATATCTATAATCATGTATCGCAGACCCCGATTATGATTTTAAAAGTATATGAATACTGAAAACGATTATCATATCTATTCCTGAATATGTTCACAATGCATATCCTTATATAACAGAGGAGAAAATAGTATATATATGATATATGTAAGACGAGGCTAAGTCTGTCCCCTAGCTTGATGCTACCTTGAATAACAGTTAAGAACTGTACCTAACCACCGTAACCATGTACACTGGTGGGTGTGACATCATCAAATGATGTCATACCTGGTCCCCTATGGTTGCTTGGCAGGACGCACGGCAACCCTATGTCTTACCAACAGGTATTTGGATTCAGACAGTGAAACACACCCCAATAGAGTGATAATGTAGAGAAACTCTCTGGGAAAAGGGGATTTTTGCAAATAAGGTCAAGGTTTCGCCAGGATCGGGTCTTCAGGCATCTTAGGAAATAATATGTATATTCTAAATTAAGTCAATGAAATGTAGTATACTAGCGGCCGGTAGCGGAGGCCCGGCGGCCGGTAGCACAGGCCCGGCGGTGGGAGCACCAGCCCCGGGCCTGCCATAGGACTCAGTGGTAACCAGAACCACCAGTTTAGCCACCGGGTTTTCCCCGGAACACTCCCTGTCCCCATGTTAACCTGCCATAGGTGAACAGTGAAACCCCGGAAACCAAACCTGTGTAGGGAGAGTATTGAGGGCCACGCGAGGGCCACGCCTGGAGCTCAAGCATCTGACCTATATTCTCCCCATGCCTGCCTAGACTTGTTTAAGTCTTTATGTACATTTTTTCTTAAATTCAAATTCAAGTAAATTACAGATTTTAATTTTTTTTATTATCTTCCTGATATCCTTATAGGGATATCAATAAAGATATCTCTATAACATCAGGGATGCCAGTTTGTAGGATTTTGCCTACAAGTAGGATTTTCATTTGAGTCTCAAAGAGATGAAAATATGAAGAAATTGTATGTTTTGAGAACATTATAGACTCCAGGTTCCCTAATATCTAAATCGTAGATGAATTTGTTCTGTTATCTTTCAAAATTCTGAATTGCGCTACCCCCAGCACACTCAGTCAGAGAGCCTATGGATCCCAGTGCTCCAACCTACAGCTGTAGGATGGTAGGATTCCTGTGGGAAATGCTCCTACGGATAAGGGCAAACTTAAATACTGAAATCTGATTGGCTTAAAATATGTCAGGTGAGAATAGAGTTATTAAAGCATTAAAAAGTCTAAAAGAAAATATCAGAGGAATGCCTAATGAACTTTTAATGGTATTCTACAGAATATAGAACTGATAGTGTGTGGTAATCTTTCTTAAATGATTTTCTTTGAAGAGTACCCCATTTAGTGCAGAACTACACATATACCCACTCTCATAGCAGATATCTAGATATCCTATACTGCCAGTCCATGCCCAAGAATCTGTTAGGAGAGTGATGGGAATTCCCCTAAACCATGTGCGTTTTAGGTGATACATAGACTGGCCTCAGTCCCCATGTAGGAATTTTTCCTGACCCCATCTGGCATCCCTGTAACATGTATACCAATATTTATTCATAATTAATGCAAGTACATCATTAACAGTAAAAAAAAATTGAAAAATAGGGGTTTTAATATTTCCGGTTTTTTTTGTGAAACCTCACTAGCATCCCTGTGTATAACTATTGCATAGAATGGAAGGTAATCATTTGTCTACATTTATTTATTAGGCGTATAGGTGAACATTTGGAGGAATCCTTGCCGGCGCTTGAAACACTGATTCTGACAAATAACAGCCTCCAAGAACTTGGCGATATTGACAACTTGAGCACAGTGAAAACTCTATCATCAATTTGGTAAGAACATTTGTAATTGTACTGCAGAATGGGAACGCGTCCAAACAACACAGATAGTATAGGTGAAGGGTGGGTTGAAATAATACATTATATTTTTGATCACTAGGTATTCTCTTAAAGACCATATCTGAATAAAAGTGTTTTATACATTTCATCAAGGAAGTACATTAGATGTCAATATAGCTTTAGCTACTTTGTTATTTTCTGTGAATCTTTGATCCCCCAACTTCACTTCTATGTATCTCTGTCTCTGTCCGCCCTCTTAATTTCTTCCTTTGATACCCCTCATTTTTCGCGTACTCTATTGGTCTCCCTTCCCTCCCTGTATGTGTATGTCTGCAGTTATCTCTACATGTATTATCCAACTAGATATGAAATATATGTTTGATAAGTAATTTGTATGTCAGGCGCTTATGATACAAAAGTAATAATATAGTCACAATGCATTTTTATTACAGTTTCTTTCGAAATCCCGTCACAGCAAAGAAGCAATACAGACTATATGTCATTCACAAACTCCCACAAGTGCGCATATTAGACTTCCAAAAGGTCAAATTAAAGGTAAGATTCAAAGTTACTGTTAATTAAGACATGCTTGTACCTTTAAAATTTACCTGGGACGCAAGTATTAAACTAAATTATTAATACCGTAAATTTTAAGGTTTTCATTTAACACATCTATTAGTCGGCCGCACATAGCCATTGCCCGACTGGACGGTCTAAATAATAGCAAATCATAGTTTCCAAATTGGTATCAAATATCATTGATTGCTAGGCTTAGCTTACCCAAGCTCAACTGTCATACTTATTCCTAAAACTCACAGGAGCGAGAGGCCGCCGGTAAGATGTTCAAGGGTAAGCGTGGCCAGCAGCTAGCACGGGACATTGGGAAGCGCTCCAAGACCTTCGTGCCTGGTGCTGGACTGAACGAGAAGAAAACTGCCCCAGGTGCCACAACGGCTGCAACCGGAGGTCCGTCAGTTCCAGAGTCCAAGAAGCTTGACATAGAGGCAATCAAGGTAATGTTTTATGTACAATTCTTACTCGCGCTAGGGACTACTTTCTTCGTAGCCCTAGTGCAACTGGGAGGAAATTCCTGTTACCCTAGGGCACTCATCAGTGTCCCTAGGCTCGCAAGAACCTTAATTCTTCTTGATACTTTTACCAACGTAAGTAATCGGATATTACCTAAATGCTGTTATAGTATTCTTAATGTCTGGAGCCATAGACTGATCCAGAGAGGTTTGATGCCCATTGATTATTGTACTCCAGGAACGGCAATACGCAAACTATGGATTGGCTACACAGGACAAGTATTTGTAGTTCAAACACATTGCATCCTTCGTGTGACTATGGCATAAGATTAACACGACTTCACCGGCCTGCTCTGTCAGCTATTTGAATTAGAATAATACACTCTGTTATTAAACCATCATGTATAAAAACATTATCCGACAGTGACATAAACATAGTTTCTCTCTTTGGAAGTTTGATTATTTTGTTTGTTCTTCTTTGAAGTTAGGTTTGTTTGTTTAACGTCCCAGGGGACCCTGAGGGTATATATGGACTTCCTCAAGGTTCATCCTTTCTCGCTGGTTTACACAACAGGGGTGTTGAACGAATCTATGGGATGAATCTAGGTAGAAATCTAACCCCTATGCATTTACCGAGGTTAGAGTTCTTTTACTTCCCACACCTCATAGACGGGGTATGAGAAGGCTGGCTTTAGAAGACTTTGCTCTCGCTTCCAAGATATTTTTCAATGTAACCGCTCGCAGATATTATGATATAATTTAACGGTTGTTTCTGCTGCACTCCAGGTTGCCATTGCAAACGCCAAGACGTTAGAGGAGGTGGAGATGCTGAACAAGTTACTACAGTCTGGACAGATTCCTGGCAGGGAAAATGGCAAGATGCCCTCAACAGGTAACTCCCACCACTCTTGTAAATAGTCTATTATGATTATTTTATCTGCCAATCAACTAAAGCAAGACTTGCATATATTAACATATTGAATGCTGCTATGAAACAGGATTAATGCAGACCAAAAAAGGATCAATGAATATTAAGTAGTACATCAAGTGACTAATAGTCTCGCTATGAATAACAATATAAAGTACAATACATGTATTTGGAATATTAAGCACTGACCTGATAATGGTAAGCATTTATTTCATTTAATATTCATCTCGCGTGATATATAACACTTCACTTTACATGTATTCTTCTGTAGTCGATGAACCAGGAAATGTGCCACGATGGTTGGGTCTACGTAATGTTTGGTCTACGCACAAAATTTGACCACAAATATTATAAAATAATTCGTCTGTGCTCTTGTCAGTTAGCTGAAGACCGGGCTTGACAGTGAGTAGTGATGGGGCTGACGACAAGGCCCGCACCAAATATACAGCCATGTGTCATATACATAATGTTGTTCTATCTTATCATCAGGGATGCCCGTTTTCCGCTTTTCAGTGGAAATTCACTTTTCAAAATGTATAGTCTATAAAATTATTTCATTTGAGCTTTATTCATGCCAATAAAAACAGTTGTTTGCATTTAAAATTGGCAAAGTTACCCAAGTTAAAGACACAGTACCAATATACCGAAGGCCAGGAACACAGCCCTTGCATCTCTCCGCAGCCCTTGGCCCTATACTGTGGCAGAGGCCGACCTGATTTTCACACTCCTCCTTGAGGCAGAAAATTCTACGGAAAATTGTGTCGAAGACCCAGGCAGCATTTAGGATCCAACAATCTGATTCCTCAAAATTCGCTAGCTAAACTCATGGAATAGAAGACCAGTAATAACATTAATTTGTCTATAAAATATGTGTACAGTGTGCTTTATGTTCTGAATTTGAATAGTTTCTTAAGGCCACTAACTCATGTGGTGTGTGTTTTCTAGCCGCCATCTTGGAAAAGAATAGTATTACTCCCAGCTGTGAAAACTAGGTGCCAGCACAAAATTCAAATTTTCCACTATTTTTTTTTTGGGGGGGGGGGGGGGCAACTGGCATCCCTGTATCTTGTAGTAACCAATTACTTTAACACAGAGGCTAGTATACTATGCATATAACCAAAATTCCAAATTATAGACAAGTATGAATTCGAAGAGCTAGTGATGGCCTGAGGATAATGTTCAATCTTTGAAACTGAGTTTTGTCTATAAACATCCGTAAATGTTGAGGCCATATTTAAGATTTCCTGCTCTGAAAAGTTTGTTTTTAGAACAGACGTCAGTGTGTTCGTCTGTGATGTAAACAGGGGTGTGTGTGCGCGCTGCATGTATGAGTACGATCTCACCTGTAAAATATTTGCACTAAGAGAAAACATGGTTATTCAGACCATGGGTATGGTCGTTCGAGTTTGTTTGTAACCTAAAATAACGAGAATGGTGTGCCTATAGACTTAGTCACTATGTTTTCCTATCTATTATCATAGGCCTGAAATTGATGAGAAAAGGTCATTTAATCCATTTACTAAGTCATCGATTCATGCTCATTCACTACGGGCACAGTGCCCCCGAACAATGTTCATACTTCACCCCTAGCAGTGGGTAATACTTCATAGACGTTCGGCCATAGGTATATGATAATAATTTCCCATACATAGACAGGTTTCTTGTAAACTGGATCTAGGCGAAAATTACACATATAAACAATATTGAATCAGTTTCTCCTGGCCGTAGCACAAACTCATCCTTTACAGCTAGACTGATTTTGACTATTTCAAAAGTTGCTTATTTTTGCTGATTGACTACTCTGCTCTTACTCACAGGGATGTTATTTTTTTTATTCTAAATTAATTCAATGAAATGTAGTATACTAGCGGCCGGTAGCGGAGGCCCGGCAGTCGGTAGCGGAGGCCCGGCGGCGGGAGTACCAGCCCCGGGCCTTCCATAGGACTTAGTGGTAACCAGAACCACCCGTTTAGCGACCGGGTTTTCTCCGGAACTCTCCCCGTGTGCATGGTGAGCTGCCATAGGCTAACAGCGGAACCCCGGAAACCCAACCTGTGTAGGGAGAGTATTGAGGACCACATGAGGGCCACGCCTGGAGCTCAAGCATCTGACCTATATTCTTCCCATGCCTGCCTAGACTTGTTTAAGTCTTTATGTACTTTAAAAAAAAATTCAAATCCAAGTAAATAATCGGATTTTGATTTTTTTTATCTTCTGATATCCCTATAGAGATATCTTTATTGATATCCCAATAGCATGTATACCAATATTTATTCATAATCAATGCAAGTACATAATTAACAGTAAAGAATTTTTGAGAAATATGGGTTTAAATAATTCCGTTTTTTTGGTGAAACCTCACTGGCATCCCTGTACTCAATGGAAGTGAATCAACGTAGAAGCATGGTACCCTAGTTTTGTGATGGCAGATATATTTTCGGTTAGTTTTCATTGGCTCGTTCTCTGCTGTAATAATACCTGTGGTTGTTATCTCATTCCAGGTGGTGAAGAAATGGAAACCTGAGGCAAACAGCGGGCTCACGACTACGATGTAAATAACTTGTCAAATATTTCTCAAGTGACGAATCGAAGATCGTCCATGAGAATTTGTAGTATCACCGTCACTATAAATGACCTTTCAGGGAGTTGCTTCTTGGGTTGTGTTACATGTTCCTTAATAAATGTGTTTGTTTCAGACCACTGCCAGGCCAACCCTTGTACCCAAATATGGAAAGGAAAATCCATTCCTAACAATACCTTTTCGCATTGTTATAATGTATGGTACGTGTTGGTGAAGTGGCGATACATTAAAAAATACTTTAACTGATAGGAACAGAACTTGACACGGTGGTTGAGACTATTTGGCCTTGAAGCGATAACCATTGGTCTCTTTAGGTTTCTTACATGGTTAGTTTTGGAATTTCTTTTGTTCACAGGGTACGAAAATCCATTTTTATTTGTAATAACCGAAATCTTAAGGACGAGACTTATTATACTGTACCCTATATTGATAAATAAAATTTAAGTTGTAAACGTAAAATATCGTCTTGAATTATTTATTTAAAAACCGCCCAATTCACACTGGCATACAACCTTGGCAATCCTTCTAAAGGACCTGCTTTGTTTTAGGTTAAAATGTCTCTTTTGTTTTGATATATATATTTACAGGTCTTATTCTGGTAGTAGAAATACTGCTCTGCAGCATTCTGACCTCGTTTTATTTCTCTTAATTAAGCAAATAAAGGTATACGTCTAACATGAACAAGTTTCAGCGTCTGTCATTCCAACATTTCACATGTACGACAAAAACTGCGAAAATTACATGAGTTATCATATAATATCAATGGTAATGTAATGGGTATGTGATACATGAGTATAGATAGTTTGGCAGTTATCTCAAATATTGATATATAGCTTATGCTAAGTATAAGTGATAATTATAATAGTGCAAATCACATTATTTGGCAAAAAAAATAGTATTATATACAGTGAAATCCCGCTTTTGGGATTACCCTCTTTCCAAAAAAGATTTATGCCCGCTTATACGGAATTTCAGTCTGTCAATGATTATATACTATACCAGGCCCTATGCACTCGTAGTGTCATCTATTGGTGTGTGCACGGTTATGCTGAGTGGATAAAGTATCAGTTAAGAAAGCAGTATACGCGCCACACACACACCATGAACAGTAATTTGGGTAATCTAATTAGACTGTGCTGTTCCCTCATTGTCCCATCACATTTGATAAGGTGTCTCTCCAGCGTGCCCCCTTACATGGAGTTGAGAAGTATTGCATACCGAAATGATTCTGTTAACGTAAGGTGCCCCTTTACACGAGGTTAAAATAAACACATACTATTTAGAGGATCAGATATCCATTCCGAGCAATTTCTCCGTTAACGCGGGTTGTTCCTTAAGCGGGGGTTTACTGTAATGAATGCCTTGTGATAGACTCTGGTGTCGAAAGGTCTACGATTCTGGGTTTCTTGGTCAGTGCAGTCCAATGTTTTACTCCTAAATATATAGGTCCACGTTTATAATAGGTCCGTTGGTCCACAACAGGCTTGTGCTCGTCTCAGACTTGATATCGCCATAACATGTCTGTTTGAGAACTATCAGATGAGTAACTCCCTTTCAAATATTTATTCGCCTGGATTTCCTGATTGGTTCAGTGCTGCAAGAGAAAGAAATGGATGACACCTTTTATGTAAATTACAGGAGTCAAGGTTGTTAAGCCTTGACATGGTACAAGATTTTATCTCCAATCTAAGTCTTGACACATGCATCCCGTATCAAATGCAGTAGAACTAGAGTATCAACATAGTAAGTTATAGCAAGTCGCAGCGCTTGTTACTAACTATGCTTGATAACATAAGTTTCGCGTATGTAATATATAATGAGTCTCGCTGATTTAATATTTTCTATATATGCTAGCTGAGGGATCGACTATAAATGTGGATCGCTTGAAGAAAGAAGTAAACGGGATGGAAGTTGATACTGAGACGATGGAATGCAAGCTGTAATAGGGAATGTACCTGGTATGGATTGAGTTGAAACTAAATGTTTAATTAATGGGTGCCTATGCTCAATTAGCCAGCTCGGTATTTGTGCTGTGCCTAACTTACTTCCAAATACATTAAACATGCCAGGCAGAGTGGAACAACCCTCTATTTATAACGACATTCTGGGCGTTTGTAGGTGGCCTTTACTAGTGAATAGTGACGTAGTGCCGGTGCATTTTTAAAAATAAATTCCCCTAGACCAGGACTCGAATTTAGGCGTACGTCTCCCCTGTTCTACTTGGTTATGGCCAACACCAATTACTCGGGTCTAAAAGAAATATTGTCACCAAGTAGCTCATAGAGGTGTCTACACCTGAAATCTTGCAAATAAATGATGCCTATGACTGAGTAGATGTTTCTGCAGGTCTTTTTCAGTAGATGGCTAATATGGTAAATGTATTTCCTAGGACTTCCATTATGGCTTCTTGATATGATTAAAAACACTCAATGTTCAGAAAATCGATATTCGATCACTTACGTTTCACGGCTAGCAGAGTGGTGCCATGGCTACTGGATATAGATACTGCAGTAAAGGCATCTGTGTCATCAAAGGTGACTCGCTCTGGGAGGTGGGAGTTCACGGTAGATCGTCCTAGACGCCCGCGTGCTGCCTTACCCCATGAGTACACCTCGCCATCTAAACATAAACATCAGGAAATAACAAGTCACAGAGCTGATTCTATTCCTAGACGTCTGCATACTGCCTTACGCCATGGGTACATCTTGCCATCTAAACAAAAACATCAAGAGATAACAACAGTGGGGTTCTGAAAAAAAACCCAAAAAAACACGGATGTCCACACCACATATTCTAATCTCTTGGGTATCACTGAGAGGTGACACCACGCTGATTGGTCACTCTGACCTAGATCTATCTTTAGCAGGCACTCGGTCACTCTCCAGAAACGGGTCTAGCTTCAGTATGATTGAAGAGTTTTCCTGGGCTTCAGGGAGTTACTGATACCCTGTAGCAGTCTACCAGAGAGGCAGAGTGTGTTCTGCGAAAGTCCCCTGCCTCTGCAAGGCACTGGGACGCACAGCTTAGTGCCCAGTTCAGGCCCTCACTGCCTGCCGCCTATACAATATATTTCAGTGGAATCCATGAATATGTTTAAAGTTAAATAAAAAGCTGGAAAACCGGAAATTCCCTGTGATCTGGCATCAACATTGATTCATTATTTATAGGAAAAAAAAACAATGGGATATCGCAAATATTCGAAAATATCATAAACAATTATTCAATGCATTATCCAGTCCATGCTGGGGAGTGCCTCAATACATCATCCGGCCTAAATGTGTTAAAGGAATATACAGGACAGTGGACTCACCTTGGGACACAGCAACAGTGAACGTATCGCCACACGATACCATCTTGATGCAAGCCTTGTCCAGTACACGATGCACTTTACGATCCATGGAGTTCTGCTCCCCTTTACCAAGCTGACCAAACTGGTTAGAGCCGAATGTGTAACACTCCCCAGTATCTGAGAGGTGCAAACAAGAAATACTATAAAACAATGTGTCAAGCCGCATTCTGCTGAGGCCATGTATTGCGCCAGTCCTGTGTACATGAATGAATGAAATGGTAGAAAGAGAAATATGTAGTGTGAAGAATTTTCCCAACCAATAGCAATCTGTCTACCAAAATGAATACATGCTTAAATATTTTGGTTGTTCCTTCCAGCCAATGCAAAGCACTTACCACAGATATTAGACATTAGTGTATATATAGAGATTATCAAGAAACGTCACGAGTTTGAGTCTGAGTTTATTTATGCCACACATTTTGTTGGCTCCATAATTTCACGAGTCGAAGACGAGTGACATTACAGAGCCAACAAAATGAGTGGCATAAATAAGCTCAAACTCAAACGAGTGGCATCTAGATTTTATCCTACCCCGTTTCCATATTTTTTCAGTATCAGAAAGTAGTGGCATAAACAACACTTTATGTCACTACCCATGACATAAACAAATCCCATGTTAAGCTTATGGCGTTTTTTATTAGGGGTAGGATAAATATGATTATGGCTTACCTGTTACAATAGCAGAGTGCGATGTCCCCATGGCCACAAATACAATTGGCATGTCTTGGAGAACTTCACTCTGCACTGGAGTGAAGAGACCCACTTCATCTACTGATACCGAGGAGTCCAGTGCCAATTTGTTGTATCTATTAATTGAAGGCAGAAACCAAGATGTACAGACAGCAGGGGCAGAAAGACAATAGCGTAATACATGTATCTACAGTGATGTTAGAACATTTTAAAAGTCGGTGGGCAAACTGAAAAATTATTGTCCTTTTTCTTACACGCTAAAAAGTCAGATATTGGTCTGTTCCCCCGGGGTCACCGTGAATCTGATACTGCCAGGCGATTGCCATACACTAGAGTGTACACGTCTTAGTAATCTCTTGTTTTATAAACTAGAGATACACAAAAGTTTCAATGGAAAGGTAGAAAACTGTTATCTCTGTCTCACCTGTTGCTTCCACAGCAGAGGAGCTGGTGGTCGACGGTGAGCACCATGGAGCAGTCGAGGCCGCAGAGCACGGAGGAGGGTTTGAAGGTGTCGGCGATGTACACCTGCTGCGGGGAGCTGTGCGGCTCGTGCTGACTCAGCCCCAGTCGCCCGTTGTCTCCCCGGCCCCAGGCGAACACCTCGTGCTCGTTAGTGACGGCGAGAACGTGCGACGCTCCACACGACACGTCTACCACCTCAAAGCCCAACAGCTTCTCAACAATCTTTGCCTGTAAAGTTGAAAAAAATCCACAAAAAATGTAAAAATAAGTAAAATTGATTGGTTTTATATGGGGTAATGGTACATCGAAGTAGGGAGAGGAGGGGGGGGGGGGGGATTGGTTAGAATGTTGCGACGTTTCGTCTATCTTTAATAGACTTCTTCAGGCAGGTGAAATTGTGAAACCAAGGGTTATTACTTGCTTTCAGTTGAGGGTCACCAGGAGAAAACGAGCAGAATTACCGTGGAATATTTAGAGATGGCCATTTTTTCATGGAAATCATTGTTTTCATTTCCAGTTTATAAACTGTTCTTGTATAAAGCGAAAATAGTATAAGTTGAACCTCATTCACACTAATAAAGCACTGGCTTGGACCTCCCCACAAACCCTCAACCCTATTCCATAGCAACACTGAAGTGTTCTCTCAGTCTTTCTGAGGCAGTAAATTCCACATGGAAAATATTTCTATACGGTCTGGATTATATAACATATGCAATATTCACGCCCGTTCCGATTAGCTATCTCATGAAGTCTGGCAGAAAAAGGTGTTGTGGTGTTTTTGATTCAACACAGACTAGAAATTCAGTATTAAGTCCGATTCTCTTGTACAAAAACTCCAAGCACCACCTACTACGTTTATAATTACTGGTCCGTGGTTATGTACCTGATCTAAAGGTGAATATGGACGGGTGTGGGTTGGTAGGAGTATGCAGGGTAGCGATGGGATTGATTTCATAATAAGAGGCCGTGTACGCATTGCAGAAAGTCGTTCCTGCTACTCTATCAAGACATTCTATTCACACAAACGATACTACTACTGATACTTAAGTAATTTGTATTTCAAATATATATAATGTGTTTTTACCTGCGAAACGTCGTTGAAATTCCCATGTCCAAGACACCCATTTGCACCACTTCCGAAAGTCATCAGAATCCCTCGATCTGAATTTCATAATAAGAAGACATTGGAACAAGAGTTTTGATGTGTGATAGAGCAGGTATCGACGACATGTGCAGACCAAATACAAAGTCATTCAATTACTTGATGTAAAAATGAAGCAACACAGCTGTTATGAGGTAATCCATAATCAGAAAATAATAAGCATATAGAATTGATTTAAAGAGCAATGGACTCTCATGTAGCTCTCCCCTGCCTGGCTGAGTGTTATGCTATAGAGCTCCGAGTTGAGCTGTTCTTTCCATCAGTTTTATTTTATTTTTTTTTTTTTTTTTATTCAGAAACAAATCATGTTCGATGAGTGACATCGCTCTTCCACATAATCATTTGTATATCCGCTTTCACAATAAGCGTGTGTACAATATACATGAGAGATATACCAGCCCTGATCAATCCTTCAGTTTGGTTGACATTGCTAGGTACATAATGATGGGAAAAAACAAAACAGATAACAGTCTTATACTAGTGAGTACATGAACAAAGGTAATCGTATTGCAGGATGGTACCAGTGAATAAACCAGTCTCGTGGATATGATATACAGCATGGGACAATGCATCAATATATATATATCTCTTAAACTAACATATCATAAGGTAATCATGTAGAAATAAAGTTACTTATTCTTTAGTTACCGTTGTTCTCTATACTTTCTAATGATACTAAGACTTTCTTTTCTAAAATAGTTTTTGTCTCTGTTTTGTTGAGAGTTTTGCGAGCGATTTTCGAAATTTGTCAGATCTTGGTCTCTCTTGTTGGATGCAGACCTTTTCTGTCATTCTGGTAACTCGTTCAGCCCTTGGGTCTATTAATTTCATTTCATTAATTCTACATAAACTCCGTATAATGCCTAACAGTAACATAAGCCTACGCTCACCTGGTTCCATAATTTTACAATGTTGCAATAGGTCTATGTTACTTATAGGGTATCCATTTTGATACGATTCCCTCCCTAAAGATATCCGGGCACCTCTATAAATGCATCTATAAACTGCGTTTTGTATCCTAATCGGTGTTCCCTCTAGGAGAAAAGCGCAATAATCTGCAATTGGTAGTATACCACTGCGCATTACTCTAATGGCTGTGGTTCTATCTAAGAATTTCCTGATTTTACTGAAGATTGCAATTTTCATGTTAATTTTTTTGATCAGATGTTCTGCATGTTTGTGGAAATTCAATTGATTGTCTATGATGGCCCCTAAGTAGTTCATTTCCGTCCGTACTTCAATTTGTTGTCCCCCTATTTCTAGATTACCGGTCTTACATTTCCGTAGCATGGCTTTCGTACCATGGTATACACAACTAGATTTATTAACATTTACGGTCAGCCTATTTGAGGTATACCACAAATATAGTTTATCTAGTGCTCCTTGCATTTGACTTTTGGCTTCTTTTATTAGTTTATCCGATGTTATTATAACTAAATCGTCTGCATACATCAAGATGTGGCAGTTTTTCAGATGGGTTGTTAGGTCGTTGACGTATACAAGAAACAATAACGGGCCCAGAATAGAGCCTTGTGGGATACCGTAATTTACTCGATGCTGTGAGGATATTATATTACCATATTCTGTATGACATTTTCGGTTTTCCAAATAAGATTTAAACCAATCTATTAAACTTTGTCCAATGCCTGCCTCACCCAATTTGTGGAGTAATATGTTGTGATTCACGCAATCGAAAGCCTTTCGAATGTCGATGTATGCAGCTATCGAGTAATTTCCTCTGTTAAGTTCCTCTAAGAGGTATTGAGTTAGTTTGAAAACTGCTCCCCCCGTGCTCCTCCCCTTTCTAAACCCATACTGACTATTGCTAAAAAAATTGTTATTTTCTAGAAAACTGTATAACTGTTCGTGTACTACCCTTTCCAGAACTTTGCCTGGAACAGGTAGTACACATACAGGCCTCCAATTGTTTATCAGGTGGGTATCACCCTGTTTGGGCAAAGGTGATATCCTCCCCTCCTTCCACTCTTGGGGGAAACAGGCATGTCTCACTAGTGCTTTAAGGAATTTAAGGAAAGTTGAGTTTGTTTGTTTGATTTTACGCCTGGTCAACCATAACTTTTCCAGACCTTCTGAAGGTTCGAGTTGTCTCACTTCTTTTACACCACAGGGGTGGTGATCGAATCTATAAAATGAATTTAGGTAGAAAACTCAACCCTACACATTTATCGAGGTGCGTTCTTTAACATCCCACACCACATAAACACGGCTTTCCACCAAATCCACCACAGACATGTAGAACAAATGTATATTGCTGTGACCATTCTCTGACCAGACCTCCCCTGAACTACCCTAAAGGCCGGAATCATGTCTTAGTGTTGGGTGAAAGAGGAAAGTATGAGGAGGTAGCAGAGGACAACAACATGCGTATGGGTCAAATATATTTTAGTGGTTTGCCCGGAGGGTGCCGCTGAAGATCCGGAGTGTTCTGGAGGTTTTCCTTTGAGGATGCCCTAAAGCCTTCCAGGTGGCGCCCTGGTCCCGGAAGTAATATCAGAAGGTCTCTGGAGGTTTGCTAGAAAAACTCCAGAAACCTTCCACACCTCAGTCGGTCTCTAGACTTAGCTCCGACCACATCTGGGGAGGCTCCCGCGCTAAACCCGCCTGCCAGCACCCTCCGCATATTGCGAGGTTTGAGCCGTTAGATAGTGTATTAGAGCAGATGGAGACTTCTAGTCAATACAGATCCTCTGTTATGCAGCAAACTTGTTTGTCTCACCCCTGGTATTTTGTCCCATAGGCTTAACATTGAGAACTTGTTCTTTATGCCCCTACTAGTATTGCAGTCTGTTTTCCATGGTCTATATCCTGTGTACCGTCCATTTTTTTAGTGTGTACAGGGGTGAGATAAATACAGAAAGCAACTCGTTTTGGTCAAAGTTGTTGTCCTCCAACTCGTTTAAACATTATCATGAAACATCACGAAACTTCATATGATTGTTTATATGGCATGAGTTGTCTTCGCGGAATGACATCACTCAGCTCCGCTTCGTGATATCATTCTCGGTTTGTTTTGAATGCCATATAAACAATCATATGAAAATTCGTGATGTTTAGATTTTATCCTACCCTGTCACATGTTTTTAACTTCATATGTCACCAGTGGCATATAAATATTTTATGGCATAACCGTGGCATACAGGCCCACCATGTTAAGTCTATGGAGATTTATATGAGGGGTAGGATAATACATGATATCCACTAGGCTGTCACCTCGTTCATATCACTCTGCATCAAACTCGAGGAGAACTACAATCTTTACCAAAACTTGGTTTCTTCTTTAGTCGTCTTTGTGTACTACAATATTATACATCTGTAGATGCCTAAAAAAACGTGTCATTACCTGTGAGGCATGCAGTGAAGAGGTCCCCACAAGACACGTGTTGAATGGTCACGGCTGACTGCCCTTCCAGGTAGCGGGGAACAAACCCAGGACTGGGCTGTTCTGTAGATCCAGGTAAGACCCCTCCTTCTGACCCAATTACAGGGGCCTAAAACATGCATAATTATTAATAAAAAAAATATTCAATACAGTAACTGACCATTGTTTAACCGGAAAATATGTAACTTTCAACATAACAGCTTTCTTGGTCTGGATACTTTTAAAATGGATAGTATATTTTGTTGACTATCAGATTGAGTTTTTAGAATAAGA
Organism: Alentia gelatinosa; assembly: GCA_950022655.1. NCBI lineage: Eukaryota > Metazoa > Annelida > Polychaeta > Phyllodocida > Polynoidae > Alentia > Alentia gelatinosa. The sequence continues at coordinate 77,280,596 of OX465579.1, read as the reverse complement.
GAGGCGTGTAAAAAGACACCACGCCAGCCAAAAAATCAAAAATATATTTTTTTAGGTCGAGTTTTGAGATACCATAGCGAGAACAAATTATGAAATCAGGATGACGCCACATTCTTGCTTTATTTGATTTAAAGAATCCCTCCTATTCCCAAGGTGTCCCTCTTCATGTGTGTAGGTATGAGGGATTTGAGTAGAAAATCTAGTTTTCCTCAAGAGAGAGCAGAGCTTATCTAGCCACACGATCTACACGTCTTTTCACATATTCTCGGTTTGTTTTGAATCTAATCAAATGGAATTCTACTTTAGATATGTTCAAAAGTGTTTGTTAAAAAAGAAGCCTGAAAGCCAGAGAAGCCTGAAGTACCTCCCACACTAGGAGCCTTCCATTTTTAGTGACGGCTGCCTTTTGAGTCCTGCCAATTGACCCCTGCGTAACCTCGACGTCGCCGCTGGGCAGGGGCAGCTTGGTGGGCATTGTGAGGCCGCTGCCCCAACAGAAGACCGTGCTCATTGCTCGCGGGGGCTGAGCGTGGATGCTGTCCGGGGAGTCCATCACGATGCTTTCACACGTCGTTCCTGTATGTAATATTTTGAGATCACTGCTAATATTCCCCAGAATTTTTTCTAAAAATAGAGGGAAACTATGTTTGGTGAGCAAAAGTTCAAAGTTACGAGGTGAGGAACGGAAAAATTACTGCCCGCGGCTGACCCCTTGGGCAGTAATTTTTCCTGTCCTCACCGAGTAATTTTGACTTTTGCTTACTGGTACTTGGTTTCCCTATTCCTATATACCTTCAAATATCGATAGAAATGGTAATTTCTTTACCTATGATAGCCCCAAGGAAAATGGCCACCCTTTTCGAGTAATTGCACCAGCTATGTTTTCGTCCTGGCGCTCTTAATATCACATGGTTAGCCCGGGATGAAAACGTGACCCTCACTACATAACTTATAATTACTGCACCCCCAGCAGCGGTTTCGATAGAGGTTTCGAAAATGGTTATATAGGAATAACGTTTATTTCCACAATCTGTTATCAACAGTTCTTCCGTTATGTGCCAAGTGACGTTCACAATTTATTGTTACTCCACAACGAATCGAATCTATGGGATGAAGATGACAGACAAGGAGGAAACACGGCGGCATGGCTAGGGTTCGAACCCTGGATCCTGTGATCTACAGGCTAGTGCACTACTGACTGAATTATCATGTTGCTTTTAATATGTATAATACTGGGAAGAAAGTCAGCACTGAGGAAAATATTGGAAATCCAAAACGCATATAAATTGTCTGAATTCCGTCATTTGTAGGAAAACTTGCTTCCCTGATATATATAACTTCTAGTCTTTAATTGTGCATATGATGTATTAATAGAATTTTGAAATTTTGCTCTTTCGTCATTTCTTCTACGTGCGCAAAAACATGAATATAATGTCGATATTGAATCTTTGTGAATACCTTTAGTGGATGCAGATCTGGTTACACGGTTTCGATTTGGGCCGGAAAGCGGACGAGGTATTCTGAAAACAAAGACCCTTTGCTGTACTGCAAGCATTAAAACATGCATAATCTCCAGTTCATTGTTCTTACTGTGACGAGTTGCCTGTAAATCTGATTTGGTCCAGTATAATACTGTTGGCTTGTCTAAGTGGCTCTAGGAACAGCGTTTTGTGGCCAATCTCATTTTCTCTTTTTCATAACATATTGATAGTGTTAGCTAGTTACCCTGATGAAGCCACAAGCCGAAACTAGTAGGTACATGTACATAACAGTTACTCAACAAACAACAGGAACTGAATGTATAAGAAAGGCTATACAATTAAAAAAATTGTCAACAACATTTTGAGACTCACTTATGGTTTGTGTACTCTCACCTAACATATTTATATTGAATATATTGCTGTTGTGGTTTCAACTCTCCTCTCATCACGTTAGGTCTGACCAATAATTGCATATTCACTAAGAAGAAGGTGACAGACGAGTCGGAAACACAACGGCATGGCTGGGGCTCGAACCCCAGGATCCTGCCAGTACACTCCCGACTGAGCGCTCCTGTCGCCCAAAAACATATTGTCTTACACCATACTAGCAATCGGATGTTTTAAAGTACGTCAAACAAGCCAAACAACAGTAGCATAATCTATTTGCACAGATGGCCAGCAAAGTGACATTACTTGCGACAAGGAATCTTGCCAAAATCCGTGTGGAGGTTGAGCAGGGCATTGAGGACGGACGGCTGGGCCATTATCTGGTTTATGTTTGGTCGTTTATTGGGATCCAAATGCAGCATACTCAGAATCAACTGACGCAAGTCATCGCTATAGTGATCCGAAATTGGTGCGAATGTACCACGCATTATTTTTAGAATTAAAGCTGGTAAATTCTGAAAGGAAACAGATACATTTTAAATACAGTTTTTATAATGTGTATCGTTTCCTCGTGTAAATTGTTTCAATGCATATGAAATTACTCAGTTTTCAATTTTGATGAATAACAATTGAACATTCCTATAACCATTCTCTTTATGTATCACTTCACAAATTATAAATGGACGTTTTTCTATCATTCTTACCATCAGATAACACTTTTTGGTTAGTAAATAATTCATTGTAAGTCTACCAAACTTTTGAATTCGGAAGAGTCCCTGTTGTATATAACACCACTGAAGTAATTACTGTAATAAGGATGATAACAACAAAATACACTTCAATTAAGTAGTTTATTCCGTCCAATGCGTCTGCATGTTACAATCACTCGGGCAGTACTAGAGGGAAACTTGGTTTCCCTATTCCTACATGTGGTTTAATAAAGATGATTATCATTATTTGCTCAGCCACCATCAATCCTGAAGCCAGATCCAACCTTATCAAGTAACCTGACAATCTAAGTTTTCTCCCTACTACGATTTTCATATGAATCTTGTAAGAGACAATTCGATTGGCCTAAATGTCAACCTTGGGTAGTATACGGAAATCTTACTAAAGCCTGTATTCCACCAACAAGACAAAAACATTGTACAGCGTCCGTATGGCAGTTGCTGGGGTTGCTGGTAGATCTGCTCTATTTCAATCATCTGTCGGGTTGGTGGAAGCACACACCAGCTGTTTCAGCAGGCGTCTGCTCTCCTGCCAGACGTTTCAACAGAAGTTTTTGACGTCTGTTGGAGGATATCGGGGGTCGTTGGAGTGTCGCTTCACGGTTTCTGAGTGTCTGGCAGGAGAGCCAGTTGAAATGCGCTTCCACCAACCAGATATTTTCAGGCTATATCCCAACCGATAATCCAATAAACCTCCATGAGACAGAATTTGCCCATCTGGCGAAAAACTGATTGATTAGAATTCTATCGGCTGGAATTGAGCATCTGGCCAATGCATTTGAAGAGTAAGACACCCGCCCGCGGGTTCTGCCGGGAGTTGCGGCGAGGGAACGCCCCCAACATGGTGCGGCCGACACTGGCGATACCCGAAGCCGCGAACGGATACCGAAAACTCCGACACTTTCGGCAGAATTCTAGCACCATAGAGTGCCATACACATTCATTACATCAATACTTGTCTTTATTTACCTTCATTGTTCGATTTAACATCAAATTCCGTGGTTATTTCACCTTTTCTGACCGTTCCCGTACAAATCCCGACACAGCGACACACTGCTCTGCTCGATACACGTTTTCGCGGGTTCGGAGCGTCGTAGTGTATCGCCGCACGCTGCGCCGCCTATTGGAGAACCCGATTACTACGTAAAATGCGGCCAACGTCCACCAGTCGGGGCCACGGCAGGGGCGTCGGCTAGGATCTGCTGGAACTTTGAACCCAACAGACGTTCGTATGGCGACCATATGAGCGTCTGTTGGGGGTTTAGGTGGAGCAGCGACGCATTTTGAGGCCATTTTCCCAGATGTTTCAACCGACGTCGGCTGAAAGGTCAGCTGGAACGTCTGTTGACGTTGAAAAAGTGGTTGTTTGGTGGAATACAGCCTACAGTATACAGCAACCTTGGGTAGTATACATAAATTACTCCACCCCCCAGAACGTGGTGTAAGCATAGAGTGTACGGCTATAGATATATAGGGATAAAGGTAGTCTCTCCACATGGACACAGAGGGTGCCGATCCAGTGAATCACAGGGAGCTGCCAGGAGGTGGTTCGGGCCCGGTCCCGACGCAGACTGGAGTCCGGACCTCTGTCATCAAGTCCGGAACGTTCCAGGAAGAAACCCTCCGGACGCCTCCGCAGCCCCTCATACCCTACATAGATCCCTCCGGATGCACACTCCGGACTAGCCAGTGGTGTCTCTCCGAACAACTTTCCACAATACTATGGATGTACATGTATATGAAACAAATTTCTGTCATTTTGCTAAGTTGGACCATAGAGTTCAGACCCACCTGTGCTTCAAACGCTCTCTTCAGACTGGCAAGCTCATACAGCACACAACCCAGTGCCCAGATGTCACTCTTCTGGTTGTAGGGTTTGCCTTCACACAACTCCGGTGAGATATAGCACGGTGTCCCAACCACCTTTAAAACAAAGGAAGTTCAAAGGTTATAAATTTGACATAATCGAACAGTTCAAGAGTGAACAAAATCTCTTATAGAATATATACTTGTCGTAGTATACTGTGGTAACACCTCAGGTATTCCTAGATTCCTAGTTATTTTGCTTCGCTATAGATCTAAACAGGTGACTATTTGTCATAAATTGAACAATCTTGTTAAATGATCTGTATCTAATCTCATTACACAGTTGGGGTGTGATTCCTATTCTGCAATACATGTAAGTTTTCTTCCTTTAATTATCTAGTTCTACTGAAGAATATTTAGATTTTAACCATGGTTTCCATTGTGTCATATATTTGTTGTTCATTATCCTTGTTTCCATATTTCTTGTACTTTATTATCTGGCCATCGGAGGCTTTATCCGCAATTTTACAATTTTCTTAAAACTTGCAATTGCAAGCACAACATAAAAGCTTACCGTGTAAGCTTTACTCTTGCTCGACAACACTTTCGAGATGCCGAAATCACCGACTTTTATTACTTCTCTTCGCTTGTCAAGCAGGATATTCTGAGTCTTTAAATCTCGATGTAGAATTTGCTTCGAATGGACGTGTTGTAGTGACAGAAGCATCTGTGCGAGGAAACGCATAATTTCCTGGAACACATAGAAAACAATATCTTATTATTAGATTGTAATCCTTTAAGTGAATGCCCTGATGAAGGTCGAAAATGGTGTGACCTCTACAGAACAATATTCTAGACGTATTGGTTTTAATCAAACTTACGTCACAAGATACATTTAAGATGAATGAAGACAATGTTGTCAACAGCAATTAAAGCAATAGTAAAAATATTCAAATGAATAAAAGTGTATAGTTTACCTCTTCTTCCAATAACTGTCCGTTCCTCTGCTGAAGGTATTCAAAGAGTGTTCCACCTGTAAATTAAAAACGAAAAACAAAAAAACGCATCAGCCTGTATGTTATAACATACTACCAGAACAATTCTATCATTTATATCGGTTTTAAGCCGTTTTAGTGAGCTACATTAACTTTGGCTAGTTGTCAAAAAGCGACGTTCTATTTACTAGCCATAAGACAAGACAAGTACCAAAATTTGAAGAATAATAAAATGGCAGACACCATTAAGACAATCAGATATCATTTCGTAAAGGGAGTCAGAAATATCACCTCACTCCTGTATATTTCTCCATATGCTTAACGTCAGGAACTCATACTCCATGGTCATGAGGGTAGTGTTACCCAATACTCAATGGATAAATGGGGTGGGTCATTTTATTGAATCAGACGGTAGAAATTGCAATAAAATGTTATAATTTTTGGTTCATAAATGTATCAATATTGTTCACGACATTTTGCTGATGTTTAATCAGCTTCTTCAGGTGATGATTATTGATTCTTAAGGTATTTTATTCATAATTGATGCTCCTGATCATGTATGCAAGCTGAGATAAAATCAGAAACATACTTGATGAAAATAACTTGGTAGGTAGTTCACCTTGGTGAGTTTTCATCTCACGAGGACTTCATGGGTACCACTTAACCATTTAAGGACGCATGATGCCTGGAGGCATCACCACGCTAAAGACGCATTATGCCTGGAGGCATCACCGCACTAAAGACGCATGATGCCTTGAGGCATCATTGTCCCAATATTAAGAAAAATGTTTTAACAAAGAAATAATAGAGCAATATTCATGAAATCTTCAGAAAATGTAGATATAATATCATATTTAGTATTTCTATTAAAAAGTAATAAAATATTTATGATTATGTATCATATTGCATGATTACAAACTTGGATATCAGTTTTAACTATTATGTGGCCGTCCTGTAGCCAGACAGACTGCCACCAGTATCCTGTCCTTATGGGAGTAGCTGGACCCCAGGCAGCCGTCCTTAAAGGGTTAAATGCTGATTCCACCGACACACAAGACATAGCAAGATTGGTCACGATTTGGGTGTCGTGCTAAGTCGGGCTAGGTTTTCATAGTTACATGCCCATTTGTCGCGACGTGTCGCAGTGGTGGAGCACCAAAACATACACCCGACACCTCACGGCTACATTTTGTGACAACAGAGGTACGACACATCGCGACACTGTAAGACACTACAAGACATACCACGACAAATCCATTGTGTTGGTGGAATCAGCCCTTAAAGATATCTCTTACCTTGAGCATACTCCATCACAATCATGAGTGCTTTATCTTCTAGGAAGTTCTCATAATATTCAATGATGTAAGGATGGTCCAACATTGAGAGCACCTTGACTTCGTTTAAGGCTGCCTGACGCTCCTCCTTGGTCATAGCCTCAACAGGAATCTGTTTGATGATTACAAATTTCCGGTCTGCCATTCGCTGACACAGGAACACCGTCCTGAAAATTTGGTAAAAGTCTGTTGAGTATAAATCCTGAATAATCTTTGAACTAATAAAGATGTTGTCATGAATTAAAAAGAATTGCATGTCTGTCACCAAACTGCATTATTTCAATACCACGATTATTCAAAAACTAAAACTAAGAAGCTAGCATTTTAATTTCTTATATAGGCTCCTAGCTATGTAGCCTTTGATATACCTATATATTTCTGTTATCATTTGAAAATCTTATGAAAAGGTATGACCAAAGACTGTTCCACTAACTAGGCTTTCAACAGGTGGGCGGGCCGGCCAGCCTGGGCCAGCTGGAAATGTGCAAATTCTCTGAGCTCTTCAACCAACCACCTTTTTCTACCCAGATAACCACAACAAGAAGCCCATACAGTGCCCAGTGGGCAACCAGTAACTGTTTCCACCAAGCTGGGTGGTCAAAAGGTGCCGGTTGGGGCGATGCTTACGCCATGGTGTCTGGTGGATGCTGGGAGAATAATTGTATTCGCACCAAATCTACCGGCCGCTCATCTATTCTAGTAAGCAAAAGCTACTTAATCAGCTTCTGCCAGTGATCCTTTGCGGGTGGCTCTGAATGATTTTGTGTGGACATATGATCTCATAAATTTTATGCCAGCCTTTCAACTGGCATAGTGGAGGAGTATAGTGTCTAGCTTTGGACTGTAGGGCAGGCCGGCACTCAGCAGGTGGCTCACAACAGGTGGTATTCTACCCAAACTGAAGGCCCATGGCTGCTGGCCCAGGGCCCAGCGCCAACAGGAGCACCTTCTGTGCTCTTCCACAGAGCTGGTCGTTGCATGCAACAGGCAAACCTGCTGGTGACCCTCGTGCAGCCCCCAGTCCGGGCCAGCGCCTGTTGGTGGAACATGCACTTAAATACAACTTTATAGTGTGATTTACAATTGTTTAGCCGGAAATAGACATTATTTTGTCCTAATCATGTTAATTCTAGGCTATAAATATTATGAATTTCAAATTTATATGGTACCAGGGTACAATCCCAAAACTCTAGAGGGGTGTAACTGTAAGGGCAACTGTTAATAAAGTATCTCAACTTTCGGTTCCTTTTAAGCCAAGACAAAGAGATGATCAGTTTAAAAGATAATAAGTTTGATAAATATTCAAAGGAAGATATTCACCCATAGGCACCTCTTCCTACAACTCGAATCTTCTCGTACTTGTCCATGACGTTTTCTCCACTTTTCTGGTAGTGCCAAGTCAAGTGGTACCGTACTAGCCGCCTCAAGTATTAAAGATTGATGTAGTCACTAATGTCAGTGACATCTACGAGATGATCATGTTGAATTACATTTCAACTTTCATATTTTTGACCTGAGTGTTTACTTAAAACATAGCCCACTACCACCAATATCTTGAAGCGACCTACAGATTCTGGCGTGAGATTCAACCAAAACAGTATACTGCGCCGCTCTGGATGTTACTCGAGCGATGCAGTGCGCCTAAACAGCTACACTCTCCGGCCACTTTGTTTACTAGTAAATACAAAAATAAAAACAATCAATAAACAGAGGTGGAGTACAAGAAAGCTAGTGTAACACTCAATTTATATTATCAGAATATTTACTACTTAGTTTTAGATAAAATCTGGATCGGATCCCGGTCGGTTGTATTTACTGCTGAAAATAATATACCCTAAACTTCCGGTTCGGTGTTGGAACCTGAAGGACGAAGATGGGGCATGTGTATTCTGCTTATATTGGATCGCCCGAGACGGCACCAGTCTACACAGAACCCCCAACATTTGATCCAAATTATGGCTTTTCTAATGGAAGAAAACAAAGGGGTAAGTCCTATCCATAAAACACCAGGGCCTCCAATTCTAGTAAGTCTGGTCCAAAGGCAGAGGCCATGCCACTACTGCACTGTACTCTGTAGTAGTAGACAGGACAGGCGGCCTTGTTGTATTTATAGTTGTAGAGTTTTAATTTAACCTCATCTTGATTTTAGAAACAGGTAGCGACCGATATCATCGCGATAAATGTATTAATCCACATTGCTTTTAAACATTTTACCAAGTGTTACTGTTAGAAATGAAAGAGCCATTTTTCTGGGTAAGGTTAGGACTGCAACAGTGACTACGTTTCAATGACTGACACAGTACTGACAGTGACAATCCTATCAATTTTGGCACTTGAAGTCTTAAGTACAGTACTACTATGATTATCTAGATCTAGTACTACTAAACTCCAGGTTGTAGGCTATATAAGTATTCCATCCCATAGTCACAGTGTTTTCAATGACACCTTGTTGTATCAAATTTAGTGACACTGTGAGCCAACAAAGGTGATTCTCCGGGTCATCTGATGACTTCAGGTTTAAAATACAAAAAAGGGGTCAACGGAGGAACATGGGACATAATAGACAAACTCAACAAAAACATAACAGCAAAAATAAACACTAAACATGGACAAACAAAACCGATGAAAATCAAGGACAGCATCAGACAAGGCGGAGTCCTAGCAGCCACCCAATACGCAGCAATCATGGATGAGATAAACCAAACAATCGAAGAACTAAACCCCCAAATAGAAAACCAACCCAATGCACCAAAATGCCTACTATGGGTAGATGACGTAGCAACAATAACAAACAATATTAACCAACGCCAACAACTACTAAACATAACAAATGAAATAGCAAACAGATACAGAATAGAGTTCGGAGAAGAAAAAATCAAAAACACTAATAATTGGAAAAGGGAACAAAACCCAAATGAAACTAGGAAACAAAAACCTACAATACACAACACAATACAAATACTTAGGAGAAATAATCAACGAAAAAGGAAACATAGACAACCAAATAGTATAACTAAGAAAAAAAACAGAAGCAGCATACCAAACCATAATATACCTAGCAATAGATGACAACTTCAAGGTAATAGAAATGGAAAGCATATGGAAACTAATAGAGGCATACATTATCCCCATAATCGCCTACAGATCCGAAACCTGGCAACCAAACAAACAACAAGCCAAACAAATCAACTCAATACTAGACAATATAATTAGAAGAACTCTAAAAACACTCCATACAACCCCCAGAGAAAACCTGTACATAGAAACAAAACTAGATTATTTGAACGTGGCTGAAACACCTCTGCTGCAAGATGAAAAAAAAAAATAGAAACAAATCTGAAAGACCTGAAAACACACATGAAAACCAAACACATAATGCACTATTGGTAAACCCAAAAGAAAAAAACATAACCTCAATCACGGACACAAGCCATTGGAAAATACACACAGAGAAAATAATTGTAGAAATAAACATCAACCCAAAATAAGCCACACAGCTAACAAAAACCCAGTGGAAAAACTAAATAAAACAAGGAATAGACCACCAATGGAAGGAGAATATAACCAAAACCAAAGAAACAAAATCCAAGACAAGATACATCACAAATAGAACTGATTCGACCAAGAACCAAAGACCAAGCTACATAACAAGCCTAACAAGAAACCAAGCAGGCACCATCTTCAAACTAAGAAACTAAATGTACAACTCCAAGGAAAACTTCAAGGCAATACATACAACAATAAGCTGCAGGAAGTGTGGCCAAAAGCAAGAAACAATCCACCACCTACTAACCCAATGCAAGGCTATACACCAAACAGACCAAACCAAAATATACATAAACCAAGCATTCAAAGAAAACATAGACTGCCTAAAACAAACAGCAAAAAGAGCCAAGTCAATAGAACAACACATAATAGACAATTAAAACCAAAACAAAGGACAACCTGGAAAAGGCAAAAAAGATTTTAAAAAAATCAAAAAAAATCATCGGCTTGTTGTTGAGGTGTTTTAGCCACGTCTTCATAACTAAAAAAAAATCGACAAGCCCAACAAACCCCGTACCACAAACGCGACTGAAAAACATACAACCCCCAATAACAACCAACAACAAAACACTAACAAACAAAAACCAAACCAATCAAGAAATACAAAAACAAAGCAGCACAGCTCGTGGAGACACCATGTCCAAGCTTGAGCGACCTGGAAACCTGGGAAAGTGTAAGAGAGAATTAAAAACCCTCCAAGTTATGCAAATTTCCCTGACAACAGACTCAGTCCGCCATATTACTGGTGACCACAAAGCGCTGTCAGAGTGTTAAATGGTGAAAAAATATTGTTTCCGACATTCTTATGTGCAATCTTTACATGTAATCATTTAAATAGGATTAGATACAATATCCAGACATGATTTGAAAGTGCCAACTTAAAGAAAACCAGGTGTTTCGATGAGTTGTTGACATTGCATCAACAGTCTGAACCATGGCTATCACATTCTCATTTGATCTGAAATTTTCTGAAACTTTGATTTTATCAAGAGAAGTGGCTCAGAAGCACTTTAAACATCCTCACATATTAGATAATATTGTAAATGAACGCTCCATAGGCCTAGCATTGCGTAGTTGCTTCTCCAAGCCTTGCGTAGTTGCTTCTCAAAAGCCGGGTTCGCAGCGCCACCTACTTCCAGGCTGACTCGACGAATACATTATTCTTACAACTTTAATTATACACAGAGGTTTGGTGAATGGCCCAAAAGAAAGCATCCTCATTCTTCCAGTCCTGGTAAATACCTAAAAATGAAGCAGCCCCATCACAAGTGTGCTCTCAGGGTAAATGGTGGAGACCTCACTATGCTGTATAAAGCCTGAAATTACTTCTTATCATGAGTTGAAAGTGACTGTGATTAGTGGTGTAAATATGAAATAAACTAACACCAACCTCCAAGGTATATCACATATAACGTTTTAAAGCGTTTCCCAAGTCTTCAGAAAGAAAAAAAAATATAGCACAGTGTTCGAGGGCTGTCACTGTTAGATCATAGGAAATCATAGGATAGCATACTGTCCAATTTTTATAGTATAGTCTTCGTAGCGTGGCTTCAATGTAGCCCCCCCCCCCCCCCCCCCCCCCCTTACCCTCACCCACCCCCGAAGCTCAACACAGAGCACATATTCAATGTGTGGTATCTGGACGCACACATACATGTATAATCATGACCCTGATCATCATGACCCTGATCATGACCTGCCTGGTTCTAACGGCAGTCTGCCGCAGTGGCTTCATGGCCCGACGCTGAGACGCCCGACAATCAAACTGGCATGTAAAATCCAGATCTAGTAGCTGAAAGGTATTTGCCCGGGATACGCCTACTGTTCAGTCCAATCCCTGTGAACATCTATAGATTTTTGCCAGTATTCAACTATCAAAGAATAATCTAGACTTGACAAATTATAGTGTCCGACCGCGACAAGTGTAGTGTCCTTCACCTCATGAAAACCGAAGCGTGCTGGCAACGAAGCATAGTGTCCAGTTACCACTGAGAGTGTATTTCACAGCTCACTTTCTCAAGACCTCAAGACATAATAAGGAGAGCAAACACACATCCACTTCAACTCACACTTCCACAGATGCCATATACAAAATATGCAATAGTATCAGCAAATCCCCTCGTAGAACTCTGTTGGACTCTTTGTCATCTGTCATAATGCTTCTGTACCTCAGGAAATATCTATCACAGCCTGACAATATATGTTTCCATTTAATTGACTTGAGATACCTAGGGAAGATAAGATGTTTATTTCTATAGGTTATTTTTCATTAAAGCACTATGAAGACAGGAAGCTAACATGTTTTAGTGTCTTTTTTTTTTTTTTTAAATGCTGATGTTTCATCTATGACAAGGAACCTTAGACATGACACAGGTATATGTTACGAACACCAACAAATAGGGAAAAGTTGTAGCTTTCGGACGATGTTTTGTTTATAATAATCGTTATTCACAACGCAATAGTGAATTACCCTTTTCAAATTTAGAAAAAACTAGTTTTTTTGTTCCATATTAAATGCTCAGGACATCACTTCTATTTTAGCACATGTTCCATGCCTAATGCTAACAACCATTGGATGTAAAGTCACAAAATGAATATCTAGGACATAATCAGCTAAGCAATAAAAGTTGAATTATCAAATTATAGTTAACTGATAAAATATCGTAGAAAGGCATGAAACATAAAAAGTCGCATTTGTGAGTAAAGGGATGACTCATCAGAATCGCATAGCAGGATCTGTGTATTCATATTACTGAAGTTACCAAACCACTCAGAGGATCTAACCTTGTGAAGTTATATTTGACCGAGACCTTTCCAATATTGAAATTTACGAAATATCTATCCTACAGCTCCACTTCATGTGTATTCTTATATATATTTGTAGTAGTCTAGCTATAGCCATTTTTTATTTTCCCTCTTCAGAAATGATCGCAACGGATGCTGAAATGGAAGCTGCGGGACTTACGCTTGACAAGCGAGACTACTGTGCCCACCTTCTCATAGATTTCTATGCTTGTCGAAAAGAGAAATTCCCCCTTGTTGCGGCATGCAAATCAGTCAAACACAAATATGATAATTGTGAATACGAAGAGTAAGTAACACTTACTTGTTTTTGTCTGAGATTACGTTTAAAATTGTGTTATCCATCTTAATATAAAACGGAAGGCATGTGTATGGATATGAGAATATGGAGATAAAAAGAAAATCTCTATCAATAAATCCTACCCCGAATTTACATTTGTGAATATAGCTGTTTCCATGAAAACACACCCACTTTCATCCATTAGTCAAACAACGTTAAATCAAAATATGGACAAGCTTCATCTTATGATATTTATGAAATATTTCCCTATATATATAGTCTTTTTTCAAGCACTTTATTTTACTTGGGTAGCACATCGGTGCAGGGAGCGTTTTGATCGCACTCCCAACATGGAGATTGATTGTGTTTCATCTTTCTTTTTTCCACATAACATCATCAAACAGATGTTTGATGTGTTCAATTATCGCAATTTTTGAATAGCAGACTTTGCCTGGTGTTTTAATTTTAAAAGTCAACCAACAAATAACATTTGCTCAAAATTAAAAGACTAAAATTCAAACAGTTTATCGGGATATTGAAAATATAGATTTGATGAATAACCTTCCTGCCCTGTTGCACTGTACCTAACATGTATCCATGTATGCAGCGATACGAATTTAAGAGCCACAGCCATAGTCAGTAAATGAATAAAATCAGACCGGTTTTTTTTTCTATTTCCAGTTATGTTATGCGTATGAAGGAATTTGAACGTGAGCGAAGGCTACTGGAACGTGCAAAGCGGAAGGGAGAACTGGCCAGCCATAAATCAAGAGCCTCAGAAGAGAACTGAGAATAGACTGCTTACCTCCTTAAAATATCAGAGGCAACAACCTTGTATATAGTGCAAGCAATCATTTTCATTAGTATTCGTCTCCATGGGAATACGACGACAAACCCTTCTGCATTCTAAAAAGAGGTCTGCAGTTTGTTTAGTGTGATACAGACGACACATTCGAGACTGAATTATATGGAAATCTTTGCCAAGTTATCATATAAAAAAGAACCCAATAAATTCATTTGAATAGTATATGTAAATTCCGATTTTCTGTGTTTGTGCTTTCTGCATATTTAACAGTTTCCAAACCCAAATATTTTGTAAAGTCGTGTTATCTGCTATATTTACTATATACCCATGCTATATATACTGTAAATACGGACCGTTTCGGCATATGACGTAAAAATACTGTACGGACCGCCGGTCCATACACTAAAATACGGACCACCTTGCCATACATGTTTATTAAGATATCGGTTGTTAAAAATTAAATGAATGATTTTTAAAAAAAATTTGGGTATAGAGTAAATATATAACGTCCAACCATGCTTGTACAAGTCACAGAACTCTATGATAATTTACGGTTTGTACGGAACTCGGCATAAATGCCTCGTTCCGTACAAACCGTAAATTACCATCTCGTTTTGTGAATTGTACAGCATGGTCAGGACGTTCTATATAAATACGTTTATTTCACCCCGGTAAATCTCTCCATAGGCTCTACATTAGGAACTCCTACTCCACGGTCGTGAAGCTAGTTTATTATATACCTGTGCACGAAACTGACGCCTATACTGTATGGAAGTAATATTCAGATATCATATGTACATGCACGAAATGCAGTGTACGGGCCTCGGGTGCACGAAACAGGAAGCAGTATACGGAAGGCAACGTTTAAGTATCGACCGTAAATATACACAATTAAAACCTGTGAATATGATACATAAAATACATAAATAGATATAAAACATCGATATCAAAAGTTAAAGATTTAATTAAAACTAGCATGCCATAGCAAAGAACTTGGCAATAACGCTACGCCATACACGGCCGACAGCCAGCTTGCAAAATATAAACAACCAATGACGTCACAACGTTGTTAGGGAGAGTGAAAGCGAGGGGTTGTAGCAGAGCTCAGGACGTAAACTCGGCCCAAGGACCGCATATAAAACAACGTCCACGTAGCCTAAGCCAGTATTCCCTAAGTACCCAATACTAAATGGCGAATTGGGTGACTTATTTCATTGACGAGAGCTAATTGTGCATTTTGAAATAGAAATATTGGCCTTTAAAGGCCAAATTAGCAGGTGGACGCATTTGACACTCAATACAAGGTCTGCTAATAATTCATTACCGGTACTAGTCTAGGGAGAGACCAGACCCTGTCGAAGATTTCTTCAAAATGGACCTGTGACAAAAAAAGTCCTCCCCCCAACTGAGAAGACTTTTTTTTTTTTAAATCCATGTCAAAATACTGAACATGGATACAAAGGTTGATATGACATTGCCATATTTTTGGTTGTACAAAGTTATGTATAAATGGTTGAAGAAGTCCAAAAAATATAACTTTCTAAATCAGTCCAGACAAGATAAATGTAATATTAAATCTATTAACACCCCATATCATATTATATCAGCCTTACAACAGTCTTGCAAGTCTTGTATCAGTCTTACTGCAGTCTTCAAACAGTCTTGTATCAGTCTTAAGTCAGTCTTACAACATTCTTGCAACAGTCTTATAACAGTCTTGTATCAGCCTTGCAACAGTCTTGCAACATTCTTGTATCAGCCTTACAACAGTTTTGCTACAGTCTTACAACAGTCTTGCAAGTCTTACAACAGTCTTGGAAAAAGTCTTGCATCAGCCATACAACAGTCTTGCAACAGTCCTGCAACAGTCTTGTATAAGCCTTGCAACAGTCTTGCTTATAATATTATACGGTGTTAGATAAAATCAGACACCCACTCGATGGAAACACCTTGGGCCGCACTCTACCTCATTTTACCACAGAGTAATTCACTTAGCTTTGCTTCATGAATTACTCTGCAATAAAACTTGGTGGAGTTCAGACCTAGTTATTAGCAGGTGGACGGTTGGTCTTTAGATTATGGCTATAGCCTACTGTAGTAAACCTGCTTATATAAATAGTCACTAGACGACTTGACACATTTTTGCTTTTTATAGCACTACAGCTATAGCCATATCCTGTTAGACCAACTGTCCACCCGCTAATAACTGGCTATTGTAGTCAGGTATTCGAGTTTTGGTAACTAATATAGAGTTTCATAGTATAAAAAGGAGAGGAGAAATCAACAAGTTAAGGAGATCTCAGAGGAATCCCACTTAGTGTGGTAATTCATCACAATCATACAAATAATTACAATCACACATTGTAAATTCATCGATTTTTATTATCACTCAACAGAATTCATTTTCCCTGGTCTTTTCTCGCAACATTTCCTCTGAATATGAATTCATATAAAATGCAAAAATACGCTGTGAATATAAAATGGAAATAATGTAACTCAGATAGAACATTAGAGTTTTATTTGAGATTAACCATGAAAGAAACACAATTTAGTTACTTGATATTTATCTTTGAATTTCCTAGATTCGTTTAATCAATTGCCATATTCTGGCTAGTGATCTTCTGGACCTTAAAAGGGAGTGGTGATGAATAAGGAGGCCTGTAGTTGCTTTGAAGAACGTTATTACCGCCTTCTTGAACATTGGAATAAGACAAAATGTATATACCTTACTGATACGTCCTCGCATACCGCGTTTCTTTGGCTAGAAATATTCCACGCGCTCGCAGAGTGAGTTGAATATTTTTAGCCAAAGAAACAAGGTATGCGAGGATGTACCAGTAAGGTAATACATTTTTATTTTATTATATACCTTCAAATATAAATATTTGATTAATTGCATAAGGAAATATGACAACGTCTGAGTCCGATTCAAAGTGTGCTGGTATATCTGTTGACATCTTAGTGAAAGTCAAACACAGAATATACTCGCATAAATTAGCGAAGTGCTGCAAGTCACTGCCAGCACTTCATAAGTAGGTCACAATTTTTTTCAGCCAATCAGAATTTGTATTCAAAGTAGGGTGGTACATCATTTTATACCACCATACTGTGCCGGTATATATTTAATAGTAATACCCTAGCAGAGGTTGGTATTAGTGTATCATACTGGCACAGGTATATAATAATAAATAGGAGTTGAAGGGGAAAAAGAATAAAAAATGCACTTTCTGTCACTTGTTTCTTTGGCTAAAAATATTCAACTGGCTCTGCGAGCTTGTGGAATATTTCTAGCCAAAGAAACATGGTATGCGAGGACGTACCAGTGTGGTATATACATTTTATCTTATCATTTTATACCACCATACTGTGCCAGTATATATTTAATACTAATACCCTAACAGAGGTTGGTAGTTGTGTAACATACTGGCACAGGTATATAATAATACCCAAGACCATTACATTGGAATTACAGACGTACATTCACTGGATTCATTTTTGGAGAGATGTTACGAGTGACAAGTCAAAACTAGTTCCCTTACTTTTAGGAGTTATCAAATTCATTTGTATTTCCTAAGGAGCGAAACTAAGCTACTCTGAATAACATGAGAGTATAAAAATCATTATAAAAATATCTAACTGGAAACTGCATTTTGAGCGATTAAGGCAAGCAGTATTACTGTTCATAGGTGTAATTCATGTATTCTCTGAGAATAATCTTATCTCAAATATATTATCTCAAATATATTATCAGATATTCAGCAGCAATATATAGGGAGGTGATGCTTAATTGGTACAAATAGGCTCATATAAGGCAATTTCAATATGTTGGCATATAGTTGCGATGCAAAAGCACGAACAAGTATCAATTTAACAATATATTAACATAACTAAGTCTTCAGCACAGAAGTCATACCTGGCGTGAAGTACTCCATAACACCATATTCAAGACTTAATTGACACATGCAATTATACATAACACCAGGCTATGCCCATTTGGTATATGAGGATTTCGACAGAAACTTTGCCGTTTTCACACCATAACTGTTGAGCTGCTAGAAGCATCCCTATACCATTCACCCAGAGAAAATAATATCATGTACAATAACATTTGATTATTTAAGACATCTGGAAATGATTTTTAAATCTACTCTCAGCATTGGGTACCCTGTGATTCGGCACGGTAGCTAAGGCGTGCAGAGTGCAAAGGAACTTGCTCTGCTTAACATGGGAGGTGTACTAATGGGGAATCTAAAAGCCCCTGGTATGACTACGATTAGCGCAGGGACAGTGCTATAGGAGGGTCAAGGTCACAGCAGTTGTAAAACTTGCAGATTACATAGTGGTACGAAGCGCATCAGGAAGTAACATGCACCACAGCCTCCTGCACACACAATTCCCATAGATCTTTTGTGGTGCCGATTTTAAGGGATTAAAGCCGTGTGGGCCTCAGTGACCCAAATTATATGGTTTATCAGTAGTTAACCACGGCTATGGTATCGGGGAAACATACAGGAAATTAGCTACGAGATATGGGACAATATATTCCCAATGCAGATTACCTGTCCCATTGCTGATGAGATTAAAAATCAGTCCGTCAGACCCCTATCACATGAGCAACACATTACAACAGAAGTCCCACGATTATGGACATTTTACAATAAATGCCAAATTTGTAGCTGTAGCTAAGGAGAGTAATAAATACAATAACCAATAGATTAATATATAGACAATCGTATACATCTTGGCATTCATGACAGAATACACTCGCTACATTATGCTCCGCTCGTGTTACTACGCGTCAATACCTCGGTGTATACGAACGTCGATAAATAAATTCAAGCGATTATTGTGTATGTATTTACGGCATGACTATCACAGGAAGTGAGAGTAACTCCTTTTAAAATTGTGCATAACCTCGGCTTACTGACAGTATACTGCGTCTTGCCGATAGTTATTAAATTTCATATTTCAATGTTGATATTTTAACCTAACCTTCCCCTTAAAGCGATCGTTCCAACATAGCAATATTTCTTTTATAGTTGTGCATTGTTTAACCAATAATTACCTGAGGTACTTACCTTGGTAAAAGACTGATGCAGAACTAGTGCATTAATACTTGTTAACAGATTATTCAATATCTGAGAGCTTAATGGTAACAGAGTTGCCGCCCGGCATGTAAAAGTACTGCCAGGCGGATTAGTAAATATCAAGACAGGCTAGAGTAACTATTCAATCAACATGGGATTGTATATAGCAAGCCGGTTTACCATTTATTCATGGTTAGAGATGTATCTAAATCTGTTCTAGACATTTGTAATTGAATTATAATTATCTGATTGACAGGTGTTTATTCACCTTTGGCCTGTGTATAAGCAGTATATTTGTTAAAACAGGACCGATTCTCATTACCATTATTGTAAGCAGCAAGAGAAAGTGGTGGGAGTGAAAGCTCTAGTACAAACCGGCCTTGCTTGGGGAAGTCCGCGTGGACATGATATGCTTACAGGCCAAAATTGGACCTTGCTCTGGCATCCAACGCAAGATATCAAATTGCACCACTAGATATTTATAATGAATTTCAGATTGCTTTGTATTTGGAATCAACGGGAAGCGGCTTGTGATAGGAAACCCAATTCATAACTTGCCACTTTCCATGAAAGACATACATATACCCATCCAACTGTGAAAAACACAAATGGATAAAGTTTGATATAAAAATGCATATGATTACAAATCTCGGATGTACATCTATTGGCAGCAGTCATAAATACTAGACTATTACGAAAACAGAGGTAACCTGAATTCACTGGTTGTTTGTACAAAGTAAAATTTAATTTGAGGATACTTGGTAATATAAAATTCAGAGGGAACCGGAAATGTCACCGGGAACCTGAGAGAGAATTCCAAACATGAATCAATGCCACAATATCAAAATATATATAGAAAACGAATACAATAATTTTCTGATAAAACTATCAGAGCGTAAAAACAATGGTTACCATAATAAGTTCGGAGGGATCTCAATTTTTCTTTTGATACATGCCCGTTGATATCTAAAAGGTTGGTCAAAGAAAAGATGGCAAACTTTGTGATACAGCACATGTAATGAAGTGAAGTATGAAACTATGAACGTTCAAGTGCTTTTCCCTGGGTGTGTGTCTCTCATATCTCAAGATAAAGGGATACACTAAGTATTGATGCCACCAGTCTAGAGATGAGATATAATGAGATCTCGTATAGCAGCCTAGTCTTTCTTGACACCGTTCCTGCTGGTAAAACGGTCGGCGGCCGCGTTATTATGGTTCTTATCTGCCTTCGGCTTGAGGTAAGCTTGTATGTAGAAGTTGGCAAACATGACTAAGAAGATGACGGCGTAGAGCCCAATCCAGACCACAAACAGCTTCGGGTAGTTGCAGTCTATCATGAGTAGCTGCACAGAGTGGATGCACACTAAGATGAACTGAGTCTGCACAAAGCAAAGGATAAAAGAAAACCGTATCATCATCTGATTTTTTGTTTTAGAGTCCATTACATTCACGTATTGGTCCTATATTGCCTATATTCAAACGGATATATTTTAAATGTATTTTTCATGTATTCTTTGCAAAATCTGAATGAGACATATATCATATAAATGTTTCGCAAATAGCTTCATCATATACAAGTCATAGACTAAACCTACCCATTATCATAATTCACATTTACAGCATAATCTGAAATTAACTAAATATGTAGAGAAAGCCCATCAAACTCGAAATTATGGATGTCCACTCCAGATTTTATGAAATAAAACCTTTTCCTTATCTGTCTGAAATTAACTGTAATTCTTGTTGTTTTCTCAAGTAGACTACTACAGCAAATGTATATGGAGACATGGTTAGTGTGCCTGAATGGAATCTGTTCAGAGATATTTTATTCGGAAATATTCACCGAGTTCGAAGTACAAGATGAATATATCTGATCAAAATATCGAGGAACAGATGGAATTCAGACACACTCACTATGTCTGCTTATTATCATATGCCTAAAAATCGTTAAGGTCGCCATTTTACAATTTTACAACTTAATGGTTCAAGAATAAAATGGTCACATGGTATGGAGGGACGTATGAATATTCCTTCGTCACTCAGTGACGAACAGAATTTGTACTCCTGGTCAGTAAAAGTGAGACATTCGGCCATGGGTATATAATAATAATAATAATAATAATAATAATAATAATAATAATAATAATAATAATAATAATAATAATAATAATAATAATAATAATAATAATAATAATAATAATAATAGACTTTATCATATAACTGTGCACATACTTGTGATAGTTAATATTTTATCATTTGATAACAAAAGAATTCTTAACACGATTACTTACTATCTGCAATTTAGTCATGTACTTCTTCCACCAAAGGTACTTCTGGTACTGAGGTCCGAGGGCAGACACCCCGTAGTATATGTACATCATGAAATGTATCCATGAGTTCAGCAGAGCATGGAACGTGCCAAAGCCACCTTAATGGGATGCAAAGGTACAAATTGATAATTGCAGATACAAACAAGAGCTAAGTGTGCGTTTTAAAATAGAAATATTGGCCTTTAAAGGCCAACATAGCAGGTGGACGCATTTAAAACTCAATACAGTTCAAAGGTCTGCCAGTAATTAATTACTTTGATAACAAGGAAGCCTTCTGCGAGTTGATAGGAAGTGGAGGTATAGAGAAGGGGGGAACGGAGGTGTCAGGTTACCATAGGAGAAACATACAGGAGTGTTTTGCATATCTTATAAGTCTTTGATTAATGGGCCTGTCATGTCTTTAGGGAAGTATATGAAGTAGATTGAGGTGCATAATCAAAGACTTGAGCAAGTCTAAGGAGAGACCAGACACTGCCAAGGAGTTCTTAAAAATGGACCTGTGACTAAAAAAGGCCCCACCCCCCCCCCCCCCCTCCCCCAACTTAAATGAATCTTTTCTTTTAAAATCCATGGTAAAGTACTAAATAATAAAAGTACTACATCAGATATTGTATTGCCATAAAACTTGCCCAAAATGAGAAATCATATACCGATCTTTACTTAGTTATGGCACCAACTGGTGTTAGTTGGTCATACTACAGGCTTCATGTTCAAAGTGAGGCTGAGCTTCAACCAGATATTTATTGTTCTTATAAAGATATAGATATAAGGCATGTGCCAATGCTTGGAGAGTGATATGAACCACAGAGTCCTCTGGTGGAACATGGCTGCATTATAATTCAAAGATGGCTGTCCCCCCATGCTATGAAATTAGACAAAAAATGCATCAATATCAGGCCAAATATAAGTTTGACCTAAATGATACTTTCTAGAATGCAAGCAACTGTCAGTGCCACTTATGGAAATTGAAATTTTGACAGACTTCCATATTCCATATTGAATAAACCATTTTGCAATTTTCTATGATAGAGACATGATCTATGGGTCTAGAGGGATCTCTATTTCTCTGACTTGACCATAGAACTAGACCACTTCCCTGACTTGACCGAAGAAACTGACTTATGTTCTCCAAATCCTCGCCAGATGGCAGCAAAAAAAAAAAAGCTATTAAAAGCAAAAATGTGGTGAGGTGGCCTAGTGACTCTACAAGCAGGTATACTACAGTAGGCTATGACCACATCCTAAAGACCAACCGTCCACCCGCTAATAACTGATCACATGGATAACTATACGTGTCACTTATCAACATCCAGCTGTGGCAATAAGTGGATATGCTGTTTCTTACAATTGACTGTATGTGACTTAAATGTTGGCGCTGGTTTGAATATCATTAAAATCAATCAATTGAGTTACCTGGTACAAAGCGAACACCAAACCACCATGACACTGGCATGATTCCATGATGAAAGACGTGTAGGAAAGACACTTGGTTGTATTTCT
Source organism: Alentia gelatinosa (assembly GCA_950022655.1). Taxonomy (NCBI): domain Eukaryota; kingdom Metazoa; phylum Annelida; class Polychaeta; order Phyllodocida; family Polynoidae; genus Alentia; species Alentia gelatinosa. Next base: position 77,257,515 of record OX465579.1, on the reverse strand, counting down.
TACGCATTACAAAGAACACCTGTAACAAGCAGAATAAGGCAGCATCAGCCATATGGTCCATTTATATCCATTTTAGTCAAAAATATAATAAGAAAATCACAAAATTACAAAAACTAGTAGAATTCCCTAAATCCCAGAGCGAACTCCGTTATATAAAAGATTTGGTTAATCAGCATTATCCTTATATTATGAAGGATACCCTGTACATCATATAAGACGAGATGGGTCTCGATGTTATTCACGGAACGAGGTTGTAAGGTCAACTTTCTAGAAGTACAACTACAGCAACCCTGGTTTCTTATGATATGTTTAAGGTTAATTTGAGGGGTATTTCAGAGCTAACAATCTCATACTGTAAATAAAGATATAGATCTTTTCATGAAGATGCACCAAACGAAAGAAGTAATGATAAACAAAGATTTTTGATTATTGAGATTAGTCTTACCGTGTCCAACAGTTCGATGAACTTTGAAATGTAAAACCACCAACAGACATTGGCCATCTAAAAGATAAGAAAACGCATGTTGAAGTAAATTCATTTTGCATGAATTAACCTATTGATAATATGATGAACAATGTACCTATGTATGAGGATTTAAGCCACACACCTTGAATCTAACTTTATATAGAATTAGTATCAATGAAAAATGATTAAAATGTACTTACACGAATTGCTTTTGGCGACGTTGAGAAATCAACTGGCTGACAACCAAAGCTGTAGCCTGTGAACCAGCCCGCCAGTCCGAACTTTATAAAAGAAAATAAAGGATTCGAACCATTTTGCGCAGAATACTCAAAAATATATTCTGTACAATAAATACTTCATATCTAACATTTTCCACCCAGTCTGTATAATCTCAACATGTATCTAAAAAGGGAGTCTTTAACTTGTTTAGGTTGCATACTGAATACGTGTTGATAATTTCCTTTATATTATTGTTATAAATACATTCTCAGAGAAAAGTGTAAAATAGCATTGTCTTTAAAGCCATATACAACTTTAATCTAGTCCAATCTCTTATAATAGTTTATCAATTCCTAATTCTCCATGTCCACATTGTATTTCACTGGATATATAATTTATCATTTGCGCACATACCGAAAGACAGTGAAAAAATTATGTTGATGTCACTATTTTGCATATCATACCTCCAGGAAGCAGTAGCCAGAGAGGATCACCATGGCAAAGTTGTACACAAGGAGGAGTGATTTGATATTGTACGGTTGGCGGCTCTCCATAAAGCGGGGCCCAGCGACCACCACAGCGTAAACGTAGCCAATACAGATGAGGAAGCTGGGTATCGGGGAGCCCATCATGAACCAGCCATCCACGCGCTGGTCTGTAACAATCAATACACAATGCTCTATCAGTAAACCCAGTAAGTAACCACAAGACCTATAACTGACGTTTCTCCTAGATAGTATGACTATTTATTTGTATAAAAAAATACAAAAAACACAAAAATAGACACGATCTAATAGAAATCTACACATTGGTATAACAAAATTATCATTATTTTCATTACTTATCCAGATTTTTTTTTGTCTTCTTACCTCGTTTATATTCTATCAAGTGGTCCCAATAGGCTGCTGCATCATTCATCATGGCCGCCATCGTGGTTAGTTTAGTTAAATCCTGGAGAAAATGAAAGTGATATTAGCAAGGTTTTTGTAGAAATAAAGACTGCATCTGTAGATATCTCTTTTAGTTATCCGTCTAAGTGGTCGGTATTTTAATTAATACTTGATTAGTAAATTAATGAAATGACTTTTTTTGGTGTCTTTTTTGTTGACCACATGGGCAGGCAGCAGACAATTGTCCGATACCAAATTCTATAAGAAAGTTACCACGGACCTCAGCGACACCTACACCCTCAAGGTCAACAATTACCTGGAGGGTCTACACCGGGCTGGAGAAATCTCATCACGAGTCCAGAAGCGAGTATTAACCTAAGAGGTTAGAACTCCGAACTTTTATCTTCTCCCGAAAATTCACAAACCAGGTACCCCTCCTCCTGGTCGCCCAATTGTATCGGCCAATGGCTGTGCAACGGAGAAAATATCGGCTCTGACCGACATCATTCTCCGACCTCTGGTACCCCTAAATAAATCCTATGTGAAGGACACAAACCACTTCGTGGCTTACGGTGGCTAAGATTAAAACTCATCCAGTTTTACCATAGTAACATAGACACTGGTTTCATGGGTTTGAGTGGCTAACTTTAGCTTATACCCATTAGCTTATCCATACTACATAAGATCATATTTTTTTATCACCTTCATAACCCTACTAGCACTTAATGATGCCTGATGAGCCGATCCTGGCAAAACCTTGACCCCTCCCTCACCAAAAGAATCTTTTTACAGTGACATTACCCCTTTTCTGGGTTATTCTAACATAATTAACACTTGAGTGTTACTTATGTTACTAGTTCCCAGGCATTTCGCCTGGCAACAAAGGGAGAGTAGGTGTGACATCACCGTGTGATGTCACACCGACCAGCGTACATAGTTACGGTGGTTAGGTACAGTTCCATAATTGTCATTCAAGGTAGCATCAGCATAGGGAACGGACATTGCCTTGTCCAAATTCTATCATTTTCATTATTGGGTTACCTGCTGCCTAGACGCCCTTTCACCCATGTCGGGGGGAGAACATTGTTGTGGAATACAATCATTTTCATTATTGGGTTACCTGCCTAGACACCCTTTCAGCTCTTTAGGATATATGGGTGGTGGTAATAAGATAAGCCTACTGTACGCTGCCCACCACAAGTCAGTTTATGAATATTTATTATCCATCGTATAGAAAGACCACATTGAAAATGTATGGAGACTCAGTAAACCATGACCCATTGTATAAAACCTGTCAGATACCATAACTGTAGTATATGGATTCAAATCTGTGGTATACGGCCTCAAAACCATGGTAAATGGGAAAAATAGTCCTTTTGTTATAGAGCAAAGACATAGTCCCGATTGTTTTACCCTTTAAAGAAGCAACTACTGGGTTTGATTTATTCGAAAACATGGACAATAAATGCAACAAACGATGGCTGTGTGGACAGTCTGCTCTGTAAACCACTCGAGGTTAACGTTGTAATACACTCGCTAGCACTTGTGTATTACTACGTGTCAACCTCTCAGGGGAGGGGTGATCATTCATGGATGAGTGCACACAGACTTGTCTGCATGCTCCCTAGCCATGTGGGGGATACAACTTTGTTTCTATGTACACTAATAAAGAAGGTAAAGCTAATATCTGGTGGTAATTGATATTGAAAATAATTGTACAAACCAATATCATTTGACTGGGTCTTGACTGATTCCTACAACAAAGTTATGAACAATTTTGTCTTCTGTTTATGTGTAAATATGCTGAATAATCCATCCTCTCATATACCTGATGCCCCCCCCCCCCCTCCTATTATGAGATTCGGCAAAAATACATGAATAGCACAACAAATACAACAAATATACATTTCACCTAAATAATGACACTTCCTAGAGTGTAAGCAACTGTCAGTGCCACTAATGGAGATGGTAAATGTTACACTAATGCTCACTGTAAATCAATATTGAGTAAACATCTGTATGAGCATGCCCATTTCACTGCCCGCCCCCCCCCCCCCCCCCCACTTTCAACAAATACTTGAATATCTCAGCAAATATAGATTCTACCTAGAAAATTCCACTTCCTAGCACCTACTTTTTTTTTAATTCTCTTTCAAAATATATAAAAAGCAAAAATGTGGTCAGGTCGCCTAGTGACTCTACAAGCAAGTGTACTACAGTAGGCTCTAGCCATAACCTAAAGACCAATCGTCCACCTGCTAATAATAAATCTATTGCAATCAAAAAGACATTTAGTTCTAGACACCACAGCACTTTTAGCGTGGCGGTATTTCAGTGTAGACTTACACCAATAATATAGTTCACAATTGACCTGTACTTTTAGCATGCTAAGTGTGTTATTATAATGATTTCTGATGGTAAATGAGATTGTTATGATGGATTGTAAATAATTAACATTGGATGAACATTCAAGAAACTTATTTCGAAGTACATGATGATTCAACCTCATTATGGACAGGAATATTTTTCCAGGGGCTCCTGCAGGAGATTCTGACATACCAGAATCTCCGGATAGCTGTTTCCAGGTGCCCTATACATTTCCTATGGCGACTCTGTAATTGGTATAATATGGCTTCGAATAAGTCTACCACAGTTATGGTATCTGACAGGTTTTATATAATGGGTTGTGGATAAATACGTAAGTCGACGTAAACGTCTCGTTCCATATTTATCATAACATTTACATCTTGTTTTTTACTCTATACCCATGCAGTATATTTGATAAGTACGTACTGCTGTAAAAAAACAACAACATTTATTTCTCATCTTATTTTGTAACATGTACAGCATGGCCAGGTCGTTTTCTGTAAGTACCTTGTACGGCATGGTCAGGTCGTTTTATATAAGTAACCCATATATCTTGTAAAGAACCAATCTGAGGTGGACTTGTAATTGGCATTATCTGAGGTATTTAAGCAGTGTCACCGGAACGCTATCTATCTCCCACAACAGACCATAGCTAGCATCAAGTTAATGCAACTAGTAAATACTCGTTGGATAATGTGAAGTTGGCCGACACAGGACAGGAACGCAGGTGAGAAAAGATATGAAAGAAGTTTGACTTTAGAGCACGCTTGACTGCGCTTGCTTGGTATGCAAGCTTGTTGCCTTGACTTGGCTGAGCAGTGAACGTTGGCACCTGCAACAACAGGCGATTCCATAGTCCACACGGTCAGTAAATATACCACATCCCGGCTTATCACCAGCACACACAATAACCGTTACACGTATTGACGTAACAAATCATAACCAAGCGCCCGTCTGGACCGTCTGACCTGGTCTTATACAGTTTTGATACTTTACATCTTGTGGTTTACTTTTCCAAGCCGGTGAGACTAAAATGTCACTTACAAAATGTTGCCACTTTAGTACAGGCAACGCTCACCTATTGCTTATCTCTCTAAGAACCCGCTAAAGTGAGATACAATCATCCCGAGGTAATACATAGACACGATAGGTTGGCGTGTAGTAGTACACGAGCATGAGCGGTTGTATTACGAGGTCAACCTCTAGCCTGTAGTGCGGCCGACTTTCACCAGACAAAGGGCTCAAAGGGACGCTCAAAGGGACTTTGATTCACGGCTCAAAGGGACTTTGATTCACGTCTCAAAGGGACTTTGATTTCCCCATATACTATGGGTTTGAGGCCGTATTTATATAGGACGCCCTCACCATGCTGTACAAGTCACAGAACGAGATGCTAATTTACGGTTTGTATGGACCGAGGCGTTTACGCCGAGTTCCATACAAACGGTAAATTATCGAGTTCTGTGGCTTGTACATCTGATCATTAAAGGCAGTGAGTCAGCTTAGCTTTTGTTTTTCAATCTAGAAATCCACACCACCAATCCTATTCTGTCTGACAAATTTTGCTGGATTGGCATCAATCGGATCGATGTACCAACTTTACTGAACCGATTCTATTACCCTCAGAGAAGGATGGCTACTAGCCTAAGTCTACTGATATCGGACATCAGACAGGGTTCGTACATAGACAGCCCAATAAAATTCCAGGCTTTTTCCAGGCTCTAATATTTCTTTTCCAGACACATAACAACTTGAATCAATACCATCTTGCTAGTGAATGAAATATGAAAGCAAATAATCAAAACCATGCTATATTATTAGCAAAAAGGATTTTCATAGACAGTCAGATACCGTAGTTAAGGAAAGCTAATAATGTCCAGAATTCCATAGACTAAAGAAATGGTTTATATGCAAAACTGACTTTTCCAGGCTCTTCCAGGTTTTTCCAGGCTCTCTGTGAGAATTCCAGTCTTTTCCAGGCATGGAAAACTCAAAAGCATAATTCCAGGCTTTTCCAGGTTTTCCGGGCTCTGTACGAACCCTGATCAGAAGACAATTGTTGCCCTAATCCTATACAGAAAAGGATCTGAAAAAGCTGGACTGATTGTTTATCTACTGATGAATAACTATTACTATGTTATGGATAATGATCTATCGAGCGTCAAAGAAAAGAAAAGAAAGGTTAGATAAAATTACTGTTTCTGATTGCATACACCCATCTCATCTCATGTCATTGATAAACGGAAAAAGAAGTACCTTGTTAACTGTAAAGGAACTGCTACCACTTATGCTCCGCAGTATTTACTTGTATATGAATTATGAAAACTGAAGCCCAAAGGGACCAGGCGGCAGAACGGCCGAGGCCGAGCCTGGATGGATGTAAATAACCAGTACAACCCCCCCCCCCCCCCACCACACACACACACATGCACAGAGCAATGGGCTACTGCTTGCTCGTAGCAATGAGTATAGAACAGAGTATATGTAGGATAATAATAGGCATCTATCGGAACACACTCCTGTCATCATATAAGTACAAATCATCATATTAGTAAAAATAGAGCAGCTGCCTTCGTGTGCTGGTAGGCAATATCTGTCTGCATAGGGAATTTTGTTCTATGGTGTGTGACCTGGTAAAGGTGGCGCTCCATTGCACCGATTGTTGGTCTCTGAACAATCTTCACCCTTTCTCTGATTGTTCTTGCCTCATGTGTGGGGAGAACATGGGGGTCGATTAGAGACCGCTATGAGTTTGAGTACCGACCGTAGCTCCACTGCAGCTCCAAGCTCTTCTACAAATAGCTAAATAATCAGCTTTTGCCAGCAATCTTTTGCAGGAAGCACTGTGTGAACATTATCTCCTAAATTTTACACTGGCCTGCTGGCTGGATTTTTGGGCATTAGGGCAGGCTGCCGCTCGTTTTTCCACCACTGGCTTGCAGACTGCCATATATTCTTGCCAAAATTTGAATCCGTCGCTGCTGGGAGCCCCTTTCATGCTCTGCCACCGAGCCGGTCATTGGATGCAGCACGCCAAATCTGTCGGTGATCCCCTAAGGCCCCTGGCTGGGGCTAGCACTTGGTTGGTGGAACAGCCCCTTTACATGCATATCAACAGTGTGAGATCCAATTGGTAGCCTTCAGGCAACTCTCTTGAGAAAGTTCAAAACAGTAGGCTAAGGATGTCTAGTTTTGTTATTGCCTCTTTCCAATATCCTGCGTTCATGAGGCATATCTTAATTTTTTTCAGTTTTCCCTGTTAAAGTGATTTATCTAGCATATTCTGCATTATTGATATAGCCTTTGCTGTTATCTCCTACATGCCCTCAAAATTCTTGATCCTCAGCAACATTATCTTTCTCCCTTTGGGTGGGCCAAACTAGATGTTGCCTATGGCCTTGGACAACTGCAGCCATAGAAGTTCAACCGAATTTAGATCATTTAATTGCCAGAAGCAAATTTGTTCAGATCATAAACATTATAATTTATATCATAAATATATGGAAATACATAATTATATGCCATGTTTTTGTGTTGTGCAGCTCTTCGTATCTCTCTTCTAACGGCATTTAAATACATATAATGATATATCTATGTAACAATATCTATGCATGTCATACAAATTATGTATGAATACTATAATTAACTTACGGTAATGTGGGTTTTTTAAAATTATTTTTGTCTATTAAGTTTAAACTAGAGATCTAGATCTAGAGAATTCTAGATCTAGATCCATAGACTGTTGAATCTTCAGGAAAAGCGCTTCGCAAATATTGCGATGTATGGCTTAATGTTGGCATCTATATAATAAGACGTGGAAATGCACACAGCAACCGTTCGAAGAATGATACACGTGGTTCCTGTCTGACACTCACTCAATCATTCATTACCAAATACACCTTGCGGACCGAACCGCAGAGCCCATGTAAACTCGAATCGAACCTCTAGAATCTAGGACGATGGTCAAGATAGGTTGAAAATCTGGCAAATAGTCAGTTTTGGGATATCATATATGGGAGGGTGGGCCCGAAGAACATTCTCATTAGTTTGATAGTATAAAATGGATATTGACATCAATTATTTTCTTTGGTTCTACTTCTAAGGAATTCTAGCACTAAGTTACTTGTCTGTCAATTTACCTAGATCTCGATCGACCCTCTAGATCAAGACAGTGCCGGCAGATATGAAACTTCCATTGGCGTACTGGCCTTATGTACGTCTTGTCAAATCTCACTTAACTGTATGTTTTAGCTCTTCGGAAACTATGACATGTATTTAATAGTTACCTGGGTGTTAGGAGGTTGGCGTTTAAGACATGAAAAACTTCCAGAAGTCCAACAGGTTGATCACCCACCGCACAGGCTTGCACACGCCTTGATTCGCTGGTCTCGATCTACCTTCATGAAGGATAAGACGGGCACAACCAGTAACCAGTCAAGATAAACAAAATGCTTTCATTGCCATCTAGCGCCATTTTATAGCATCCTTGCACTGGTACCTTGGTCACAACTCCACTTCCCTTTCCTTTCCCTCCAAATTAAGTTTATGTATTTGATATTTCATCTTGTGGAAACTTATTCGGAGCTGTCCACTAGTAACACAAAAGGCAACCAGCATCTTAAGTTGTGGGGGGCCAGAACATAGACTTCTACAGAAGACGCGGAAACAGAGAATCTGTATGAAGAGTGATGGTAACCGGAAGTAAATAACTCTCCAGCCACATTCATCGTACTACTTTAAAACGTTATATTACCGCTCATCTCCGCCCTGCCGTACACTGTACTGACAGCAGAAAGAGTTGTTGAAATCAAGGACTGTTCTCTCGAAACGACAATGACAGCACGCTGTTTATGATATATACAAAATTGATGGTATCGTTCTCTAGAAACTTGACTGACTAGATTAAAGGACATAATGTCAGACATAGTGGAGAAGACGATAACATCACTCCCTGGCTTAATTTCGGGAACACTGACGGGTGCGAAGAAACCCAATCCATCTTCAAGAGGATATCAACACTTTGTAAAAAATCTTGGTAATTTGAGATCACGATATGTAAGTGGTTCTAATTGACATTCTCTTTAAACAATCAGATATTTATTAATTCTTATTATATAAGAACGTAGTCTCTCTGTGCTGATAAAATGTAATCTAGAGAATTTGTTTACAGTTTACTAGTACCGGTAGGCCTACTAGATCTAGACTAGATTTATCATTTAGGCCTACAAGTACGACCCCCAAGTACCGTACCATAGTCGTGGGGGTTCATGGACGCATTGAGCATAGGACGATTTGAGCTCTGGACGCCTTGAGCCTTTCTGTGGACGCCTTGAGCCTACCCTGTGGACGCCTTGAGCCTACCCCGTTTTGTTGGCCTTGAGCCTGAATACTGGACGATAAGCTTCGTAGCCGGCACGCCTCCGTTTTCAGAGCGTGAGCGACGGACCATACGCTTTTTCGCGGGTGGACGATACAATTTTTTTTCGAATTTATGTCAGAACTCTCTAAAGAATGAACTTAGGAACTTCAAATAAAGGCGGACCTGTAGCTAAGAGGAGGGGAATTGTAAATATATTGGCAGTTATTTGATTTTATGACAATATTGTAGCAATATTTACTTTGTTTGATGCTGTTGTGTCACTGTTTGTGAGAGGGTCTACCCTCTCACTTCTGTGGTCACCAGGCCTGTCCGGGTGATTTCACCCACTTTCCATAGGAATTAAGACATGAAACTTTAACATGAGGTAGGGGAATATATAGCCTATAACTGTTGTAAATATGAAGAAGATCAGCCACTGCAATCCGTGTTTGCAGTTGAAACATCGGGCTAATCGATCGGTAACGGATATATATACAGCCCTAACCCTCAGCCAACCCTATTCCAACCCTGACCCAACAATCGGAACTAAATTGTGGTAGGCTCAATATTTACACACAAAATAGCAAAAGACATCCTTAACACAGTCGGTAAGTTTATACATGGGCAACTTATGTTAATTTGCCGTTTTGTGTGACATTTTCTTCCGATCACTATGTGTACCTAATAGCACTCATGTGTGGTGAAACCTGTGTGGTCACCAGACCTGTCCGGATGATTTTACCCACTTTCCATAGGAATTAAGACATGAAACTTTACAATGAGGTAGGGAAATATATAACCTATAAACATTTCAAATATGAAGTAGATCAGCAGCTCAGATCCGCCAATATTCGAAAACAAAGCGTATCGTCCGAGGCGGCCACCGCACCAACTCCCGAAAACGAATCGTATCGTCTAATCTACGAAGCTTATCATCCCAAGCGTAAAGGCTACCGAGCATATGGTCCAAGGACCTTGAGCCTCTAGATGTAAAAACTTTGAAAAGTGCATTTATACTGGTTTATAATTATAGTCATACTCAACCCTTTTCTAACCCTAACCCGCCAATCGGGACTAAATTAAGTTAGGCTCAAAGCGTCCACGGGGTAGGCTCAAGGCGTTCACGTTTTCGCGCTGACAGGAGGCTCAAACAGTAAAAGGCTCAAGGCGTCCAATATCCGGCTCAAGGCGTCCATGTTTTCGCGCTGACAGGAGGCTCAAACGGTAAAAGGCTCAATGCGTCCAATTACCGCTGTGTGCGACCAAAACAGTACGTTCCAGTATTTGGATACTAGAGTATATAGGGTTGGACTCGTCTGACTAGGCCTACCAGTACCACAGTCACACAGCCTATCATTGTATCAGTGAATCATTGACGTTTTGCAGTGACTACCGTTTCGCGGTGGCGATTGGACGATTTGCAGTGGATGTTTTGCATTGAACACATGGACAATTTGCTGTGATCTTTTCATGGCTCGAGATGTGCCAGAGGCCGGCCCTCTCCCGGTGGACGGCAGGTGACAGGGTGCGAAACCCTAACCCTCACCCTAATCCTAGGGATTCCCCCTTGATGATGTCATATTCAAAACTGAACAAGAGAGAAGGGGACAGCAAGAGAGGATTGGCGGAGACAAGCCCACCCCCTTCCGATCAGTTTTCACGTCCACCACGGCCCCCCCGGGAATGTCACGGCAAAATGTCCAAACCAACCGCAAATCGGTAGTCACTGCAAATCGTCTAAGTACCGTGTCAGTAATACCAGTGTGTAAAGTCTAGAGACCCAACTGCTTCACCTTGTTTCACATAAAACAGTAAAGCGAGGGTCGAGCACTGTCTGACTAGATCTAGAGGCACAGGCTAGCTAGGTCTAGACCTTGGGTCTCAGAACTCGGACCCGGAAGTCATTGTGAGAGCCCCCTGTCAATATTAGGTAGATCACATGAAAAATCTAAGATGCTCTATTTACGAAATCAGTTGAAATGATATTACCGGAAATAATGATATTTATTTCACTAAGAAAATATTTAGAGTAAAATTAATCCCAAATCTGGGAATTCTTTAGAACCACCCAGAATACCTAGGGCAATATTCTTTATTGTTCTATTTAGGACCATGTTTTGAATTGTTCATGAAATAGTTTTGTTGAGGTGATAATAATTTCATAATCTTGATTTCCCATGCCAACCCCTTGAAAATGAGAGAATTCTAACTCCTAGCTGATCCCAGCCAAAGTGACCCCAAATCTGCCAATTGTTCAGAAACCACCAGCACACCTAGGGCCATGCTGTTTTATTTAAGAAGTATGTTGGAATCGTTGATGAAATAGTTTATTAAAAAAAATTAGTTTATTAAGGCTTGGTGAGATGGGAATATTTTCAAAATCTTGGTTTCCCATGTCTGATTTTCTGAAAATTAGGGAAATCTGCCTGCTGACCCCAGGCAAAGTGACACAAAATCTGCCAATTGTCTAGAACCACCCAGCACACTTAGAGCCGTAATCTTTACTGTTCCATTTAGGTATATATCTGAAATCGTTGATAAAATAGTTTATTAAGGCCTTTTGAGGTGGAAATAATTCAAAAATCTTGATTTCCCATATGGATCCGCTGAAAACGAGGGAAATCTGCCCACTGATTAAGTGCTGATTCCACCTACACACAAGACATATCGAGATTAGTCACAATTTGGTTGTCTTGCTAAATCTTGCTAGGCCTTGATAATCGCGTGCATATTTGCCATGATGTGTCTTGAGGTGTCGCCCAGGTGGAGCACCAAAATAAACACATGATATCGCATGCTATGTATCGCGACAACAGAGGTACAACACATAGAGACACTGTAAGATATAACAATATATATATACCAAGATAATGGCAAATCCATCGTGTTGGTGGAACCAGCCCTTTAGAGGTGTTGTATTGGCTATTTGAGATACCTGCTTTGTTTCCTCAACATCACATCTCACCATACTTTATTTTTCCTTTCTTGTATTACGTGATGAATTTTCTTGGACAATACTTTATACTTGTATTGTGAGTGGTCTGAAAAACTCACCTATGTGAGAGACATTCGTTAACTTATTAAAAGAACTAAAAAAAAAAGAAGTAGGTTATAGAGCGTTAATAGCGTGAATATGCCCATCAGAGCACATCAGACGATCTGTAAACATCGGGGAAGCATGAAGATAAGTGATGACTGTTCCAATTCAGTCATTTTGTTTACCAACAGTTACAGACAATTTTGATGAATACTTTCTACGAATGATATATAGTATTATATAGAGACATAGTTTACTGTCTAATCTTGTAAGTCTTTCCTTGGTCTCCTTTCAGGAAGAGGAGAATTTCGTTAAAAGGGAGCTGTCTATGCAAAAACAACATTTAGCACAGCCTGGGATTTCTTCGGTAAATTATCCTATGTTTCTCTGTTTTGAATGCACAAATGGCTATATATCTATAATAACAGGGATGCCAGTTCTGAGTGAATTGCAGGTTTTTCTTCACCTTAACACATATTCATATATTGCATTGAAAAATTGTGAATTGGCGGCGCCTAGCGAGGTCCCGCAGCTGGTGGCGGGAGGCCCACACTCGGTGCCCAGTGACAATCACCTTGCGGCGCCTAGACTGGTGGTACTCTGTAGGCCCAAGGGCTTTGCTGAGTCAGGGAGTGTCCCTGAAGGCACACTGCCTGGGGAAACGGGTATCAGTAACTCCCTGAACTCGCTACCAACTCTCCATTCGTGTTTGAACCAAGACGTGGGTAGAGGGAGTAAAGGCCTCTAGCAGTGGACTAGTAGACTCGAGACTTGCTTAAATCTTTGATTAATAACATTTATTAAATGTAGTTAATTAATGATAGTTATTAAATGATTAAACAAACCCAGGATAAAACAGTACTGGTTGGTGGGCTGTTTTATTTATAGAAATAAATTGTATTTAAGATATTGGAAAATGGTTTTCATCAATGACGTGTACCACACTGCACTAGGCCAGTTTGGTGTTACAAAGATCATCCTTCTTGGTCTGTTGATTTTCCCCTGTTATCCTGGGGCACTCAGTAGGCTCGTTAGAACATCAATTCTCCTTCATACTTTTACCAAAGGTAAGTAATCGGGTAATTACCTATTATCCTGGCAGTAGAATCTTTTGAAAAATGTTCACAAAAACTTGAGCAAGTCTTACAAACGCTGCTAAAAATAGACCTAGATCAGAGAAAGTGATTTGATTGTGACCTGGATATCACACGGTGTCAACTCACAGTTATCATCATTATTTAGTTCCCAGTAAGTTTGCCCATTGTAGTCCCGGGAGGGGGGGGGGGGGGGGGGTCCTCTCCACAAATGACTTCAGGGATTTTCTCAAAAGGCTGCTGGCATCCCTGTGATATAGTGAGAATTATTACGGAATTTTATCCAGGGCAAATGATCCGAGTAGCTTTTTAATTATATAATGTATTAAGTTAAACCCTTAACTGAAATGGAAAAGAGAGATTTAGGTGTATTTTAGAACTACAGTCACCGCCATTTTTATATTGGCTTACATATAGATTGCTGCATCTTTCTGCTGCAATATATACCAATGTACTGTAGAACCGCGGCCAGTTCTTGACGAAACTGTTCGGTGTTGCAAGATAATCAAAAGATTTGGTCAAAAAGTGGGAACATTTGTACCACAATGCTACCCTCCATTTCGAAAGCAATTGAAGTTTAGATGTAGTCCCTTGTATTAACATAATTAAATACTCTTTAAAGCACAAGCAGATATCTGTTTTGAAATCACCGTTTCCAATCTATAGATATTGCTTCGCCTTCTAATCCTCATTAAACAGGGACAGATCAAGGAATGTCTGGTGCGTCTCGTCTACTGCAGTATGCTCGGCCATGATGTATCGTTTGGCTACTTCCATGCTGTAAAGCTAGCACAGCAAGGAAAGCTTATCGATAAAAGGGCAGGTTGGTTATTAAATAATGTATGGCAATAGCAAGAATATCATTGCAGTCCTTTTTGGTAGTATATTCTCTGATACAATTTTTCCCCTTTAAGTCCAGGTCTTAAATGTATTAGAAAAAAAAGAAAGAAAAAAAAAAAAGTATCATTCCGAAGGGACCGCACCTTCCCAATTAATAGAGGGAATTGGTCCCGGCTGAAAAATTATCAAAGTTACATGGTAAGGCTAGACAAACTGATTTAACGAGTAGGTTACCCCCACGTACCTAATCTGTATGGCTATTGCATGACACATGTATTAAGGGGGTGTTCCACTGGACCGACAATAGCCGATTCTGTAGCCAGACAATCGCCGATCATTATCGGATGCCCTAGAATTTCTCAAATCTTTGAAAATGGTTATTTATTAATCTATTATTGTCAGAATTAAATAAATTACAATACGTGAGCTTCCTCTACAGGGCCCAGGAACAACTGATCAGGTGAGAAATCGGCCTGGTGGAGCACACCCTTTAGAGTACTATGATAGTAAAGTGACATGCGACCAACACTACGGTATGAACATTAGACATTACATCGTGGTATCCAGTTGTGATAGCCTGGGGGGACATTTTATAAGGGTATGCCTGGAGAGTTAGCATTAGATTATTTTATGTTCTCCGTCAATTTGAACCCACAAAAAGAGGTATTTGGCGGTTTACAAAACATAGTGTCTGCCGTTTGTCCCCCAAGAAACGTTGCATATTGCTAATGTAGCATAGTCTCGAAATACTAAAACTACCGAAGTAATTATCTCGTACATTAATCAATAATGTGGTCTGGTTCGCTTGTCTTATCCCACATGCTGTGCACGCTTTTGAATCTGTTTTATTTGGTTTCATTTAGGGTACTTGGTTGCTGCCATGTTCCTAAAGGACAGTGATGAATTGGTGATGTTGTTGGTTAACACTATCCAGAAGGTATGCTATCATTTATGGAATATTCATGAAAACCAACGAAACACTTTAAGGAAATAATCTCTAAAGTAAAGATAACTTGATAATTGGCGCTTATAGTTGGGGCAATTAGCTCAGGTAGTTTTGAGCCTCCGTATTGTAATCCTCCACAAAATGTAATGAAATGTACAATAACCTTACTTAATATGAATGTACCGGTACTTTGTGTGTGAACCTTATTCTGACATGTTCGTAGTAGACTACCAAACTAGTATCAGACAGGTCCGCCTTGTTTCTGGACCTTTACCTTAGTTTCTGGGGAATTTCATGGAATTAGCGACAGTATTTACTGTTTATCATTTTATTTGGAGGTACAGATTCACTACAAGTTATATTCTGTTTATTCAATACCTAATATGCCGGTTCATATTACAAAACCGTCGAGTATGGTTACCACCGATGCTTTATTAACAGGCCACTATTAATGGGATAATGTTTTTCTCTATAGGACCTGAGAAGTACAAATGTTGCATGTATGTGCATGGCACTGACTGCTGCCGCGCGCCTCATCAACCAGGAAATGGTGCCAGCCCTACTGCCTCTCGTTGAGGAGAAGCTCACTCACCCAAGGTTTCCTACCAATTTAACAACATTAGGGAGTTTGTGATGGGTAGCATAGGGGCCATCCATGAAGTACGTTCGCAGAATTTCTGAAATTTTGGACCCCCCACCCCCTCCCAATCTTGTACGCAATAGAACAAAGAAGGAGGGAGCATACGCAAAGTTTTAAAAAAAATTGAAGCCACCGCCACCCAACCCCTGCCCCCAGTGCATATATACTTCATGGATGGCCCTATCAATTTACTATTGATATTACTTATGGAGAGAATTCAACATGAATACTCAATGACTGCATTCATGTTGGTTATTCCTATTAGGTACCATCATGATGTAAATACATTTTTACTGAGCTACTCCATCGAAAGGGGATCGGTTTTTCTTCTTCCTTATTACCGCGTAGGTTAGCGTATGGCCCTTTAGCTATTTAATACATCATGTTTTTGCTTTTTAAATTACTTGCGCTTATGAGTCCGTACGTACACAAACCAATTTAATTGATAATTTTCGCAGGCAAATGGTAAGGAAGAAAGCAGTATTGTGTATGTTGGCTTTCTACAACAAGGCACGGGACTTGCTGGCCCATGGTCACCAACATGTTGGGGCAGCACTGTGTGATTCTGACCCAGGAGTCATGTGGGCGGCACTCCATTACTACTACCAACTTGTCAAGGTAGGGCCATCATACTTCTCATATACTAAAATATACTACTTACAATAAACTAAACAATGAAGGATTAATGGATGTTAGTATGCACAAATCTTCTCTATATATTCGGTTGTAGTATCATATCACCAGAACGACAGTAAACATCATCTCATGTTAGGATTGAAGGATCTTCTGTTTATCTATTTAGTGTTGCATGCACTTCGCGACAGTAGGCACGCAACTCGTAGAAACCATCGATAAATAAGCTAAACAGTTTGAAATAAGTGTGATTGTGGTAAGATAAAGGTCAGCTTATGATAGCAAGCTGGGTAAAATCCAATAATCCCAGAGCTGTTATAAAAAATAAACTGAATGAATCTAGGCAGCACTACAATACATTATTTGACAACTTTATCTTGACACTAAATTCAACTTATGTATGTAACTTTGTACTTTCTATATCAAGAGTATTGATATTGTATTTTTTGTACACATTACAGGTCGACCCATTGTTGTACACATCCCTAACACCTACCTTCATTAGTCTCCTGCAACAAGTACTCGACCGCACACTTTCCTCAGACTTTGAGTATCATGGTGTTCCAGCTCCCTGGCTACAGATCCTCCTGTTAAAGATCCTCACCCAGCTGGGTAGAAAAAATGAAAGGTTGGCTCAAAGTTTGATTTCCTTAATCAATTGTTATGTTTTTTAAGTCAGGCTCTTTATTGATATAATGTCTTATTCTATTATATTCTACTTCACTTGGCAGAGACAATGACACCGACGAAGATGATACTGATAACAATGATAACACTGACAATAGAATGACATGATCTAAAGCTCAAAGGTTTTAAAGGGTATTTCCCTCCCTCCCTCCCTCCCTCCCTCCCTCCCTCCCTCCCTCCCTCCCTCCCTCCCTCCCTCCCTCCCTCCCTCCCTCCCTCCCTCCCTCCCTCCTACCTACCTACCTACCTACCTACCTACCTACCCGCCCGCCTACCTACTTGCCTGCCTGCCTGCCAACTTGCCTGCCTGCTTACCTACCTACCTTTCTTATTCTTATTGTCTTAATTTGAAATTGTGTATTTACACAAGTAGATAATGAATGGACTCAATCATTTACAAAGCATTATAGGAGTCAACTTATACGAAGTCTAATCTGATTGATGTCTACTTTGGTGAATTCAGAAACTAACATGAAAAAATAATTTATTTTCCCAGTACCAGTAAATTGATGTATCCAGTACTCCGTGACGTCTTGCAAAGGATTGAACCAAGTCACAAAATAGGGCTTGGTAAGTTTTTCCGTAAATCAAATGTAATATTATTTTTGGGCGCAATGCAGGTTCAAATAATAGTTCAGATTAATTCCATCCTAGAGTTTCCCGAGAGTGTCCTTTGATAATCAGATGAAATGAGAATGTAAATCATTCACATTATATCCAGTTGATATTTATTCATCGATACACTATCCTTTAAAACAAATTCGACGTTACCATTGAATATCTTCATCTTTATAGAATTACCTGCTGTATAGATCTAGGCGGTATATGGTTACATATTTCCATTTGCGTTATATGTCCACAAACAAATGTATGAAGTTGTCACTTGTGCGAGTGGAGGGTATAAGGATAAAAGTGATTAATTTTGGATCCCCTCGTGTATTTCAGCTGTTATCTACGAGTGTTTGGTCACTATCCTGTCTGTTTGGCCCCAGCCTGCCCTGGTTGAACATGCAGCCAAGGTTGTCGGAAGATTTATTTCATCAAAAAACAACAATCTTAGATATCTTGGTAAGTAAACTCAAGAGGTTAAAACCTTTTCCAATTACCAATTTAGAGGCGATTTGTAATATGTGTGATGATCTTAACCATGGGATAAATTTATAATTTCAGTCCTAGATATGATGTACGAAAGTGTCAGTCGTGTATTTTCACAGCACCTTACTATATCCCTTGTCCACTCAGGTATAAAAGCATTGACGATGGTTGTACTTATCCATCCTGGCTATGCTATGGAACACCAAGAAGCTGTCATCGATAGTTTGGAGCATTGCGATCTTTCAATTAGGACACGGGTAAGAGTCATGAAACCTTAACTTCGGGGATTCATTCTGGACAATTACTTACATATACATGTAACAGATACATATTATAAACTCTTTATGGACAGCTTATTTTCGCGATGACTGCGCCTGAAAATACACATGTCACATCCCGACCTACAGATATATCTACAGTATAATAAAGTTGAGCTTCATTATGAATTACAACCAGCAAATTGCAGTTAATTGAGTTTGACCTTTGTATCTAATGCTTTAATACTGATGTGTAATTATGTGTCGTTGTTGTTGTTTTGTAGACTCTGGACCTTCTGTATCAGATGGCAAATCCTAAGAACCGTGATGTGATCACAGAACGCCTGCTGCACCACCTGAGCACGGCCCCCGACATGGTGACGCGGGCGTCCGTCTTCACCAAGGTCCTCCTTCTGGCTGACCGCTTTGCAGGCGACCATTGCTGGTTTATTGAGACAGTGAATCAGGCGGTGTTACTCGGAGGGGAGGCTGCAGTCCTAGACGACATCCCAGAGAAGATGATTGGCGCTCTCCCAAAGCGTACGTACGCAAAGTACTATTCCTTTATCTCATAGTCTCTCTTGGATTTATTTGAATATTATTGCATATTTTACAACAGCTATAACCCAAAGTTTTATATGGTCAGCACTGTCATGATTGCTCAATTGCTACTTTATATATATTGGATATATTGTAAGGCGACAGTTTTCCTATTATCCAAGTTTAATATTTCTTCCCCCCATGAAATTCAATTTATATATTCTTGTAAATATCCTCAGATGTAATCTTTATGCTTTTAGTTTTGTCCCCAGATTCCACTGGCATCCCTGTTTTGTTGTCTTGATGGCTAGCTATGTTGCACTATCTCCCATTTCTAATCAGGTACCGAGGACACAGAGAAAAGCCGGGCTGTGTACAAGTATGTAGTCCAGACGTCGTGGACGATGCTACATCAGGATGGTGTGCCCTGTGCCTTATTACAAGCTTCAGCTTGGGTAAGATATATATTATTAATGTTTCATTATACAATAACGGTCAATTTACGAGAATCAGTGAAACAATCATAGATCTTGCTTCTTTTATATCAGTCTAGGATTGGGGTTCAAAGTAAAGACCTGATAGATGATGAAAGGTTTTGCGCAATTCTGGCCATTTTACCTCTCAGCTGAGGCCAGGTATCCACTTAGAATAGCATACCAAACTAAAAGGTGTTGAAATCGCTCACCAAACAAAAAAAATGTATGAAGCTTTGAAATAGTGGTATATAACAATGCTAGGTAATATTGTTTATACAAAGTGCGGAAATATGCGGACGACCTGGTTTTGTATGTTGATGACCAAGACCCTAAAAACGCCAAAAAAGGTTTCTAGTCTGATTTTACCAAGCTCGGTAGTTGATTCCTGACAAACAGGCTTACCACAAACATCTCCAAGACAAAGGCTATGTGGTTTGGATGACCTGCCATCACAAAAATGCCCTGACCTAGACATCCTGTTGTACGATAGCCCTATTGCTAGCTGTCAACGCTATGAATATCTGAGCGTCCACATGGACAGCAACTGAACTTGGTCTACCCATGTTAAAACCATGGTAAAAAATATAAGTGGTTTACTTTTTAAGTTGACTGTATAGATAACCGAGAAAGGCGCACACACTCTGGATCCAAGATCAATTTCTTGAATGAAGCAACTCACAGTTCTGGGACACTTAACTCATCTTATTAAAAAAACATTGTTTGATGATCTACCCTCTGATACTCAGCTGCTAGAACTGTGTCCTCATTTAAGAAGCCTTTACCGCCATATATGTAACTACTATACATTTCTGAAACATAGGACTGTTGTATGCTCCTATACAAAGTTCTGTCTGTATCTTTCTTATCAAACGTCCTATTATCTTGAAATATTCTGCTGTTAAACCTTTTTTACTTCGGTGTAAATTTGTAATGTATTACTCTATTGATTTACTACAACGAAATTGTATCTGAAAAACTCATGTTTTTTGTGAGAGATACTTTACACTAATTAAAAAAAGTAAAACAAAAACGAAGTTACAGTACATTTTATGTGTAGACTAAGAATATTACTCCCTTCCTTCATTAGAATTAAGATATCAAAATATTTTCAGTCAACAATCTTAAACATGTGTTAAGCTACTCGTAGTGAGTTTTAAATGCGCCCACCTGCTTATTTGGCCTTTTAAAGGTCAATTATTCTATTTGAAAATGCACACTTAGCTCTTGTATAGCATGCTATCTTTCTTGACTAGCAGCCATGGTGTCAATATGACCATATGACTGACTTTTATATAAAACTTGGTAAAATGAATGGGTTTGTTCAAAACTGTATGGCTTGACAAATAATCAGTGTGGACTAAGATCACATACAGATCAATAAAGAAATTTGTGAAAACAAATTTAGAAATGGGCTCCGACCTATGGATTTTTTCCAGATCTTTTGCAATTTCCTAAAACGCTTATTTTAGGGAGAAATGTGGTGATAAACTAAAGCCGATATGTAAACAAGTAGATTGCTCAGACTATATATGCATATATTATCGTACATTGTAGGCTTTAGGAGAGTTCAGTGGACTCGTAGGTGAACTTGACCTGAACAGCGTTGTGGATCGGCTCATTGAGATCTTCCTCTGCGCTAACCTCTCTGGCTGCTGCCGTGGCGTCATTTTGTCAGCACTCATCAAGCTATCCTGTCAAGTCCAAATCACACCAGGGAGTATTGCCCGGTTATCTCAAGCAATTCAACCTCAACAAACTGAACTAAGACAGGTTTGTTTATCATTATATACCTATGGCCGAATACTACCTGCTGCTAGGGATGCAGTATGAATAATGTTCAGGCTCACTGAGAGGTAGTGAATGTTTTGGCGCACTGTGCCTGTAGTGTAGTTCGTAAATACATGTACATAAAATGGCGTTTTTTTCCTGATATTTAGGTATTTATATAGAACGTCCTGACCATGCTGTACAATTCACAGAACGAGATGGTAATTTATGGTTTGTATGGACCGAGGCATTTATGCCGAGATCCGTACAAACGGTAAATTATCATCGAGTTCTGTGACTTGTACAAGCATGGTTGGGCGTTATATATTTACTATATACCCGAAATTTAAAAAAAAATTCAATTTCATTTGGCTTAACAACCAATTTTTTAATAAATGTGTATGGCAAGGTGGTCCGTATTTTAATGTACAGACCGGCGGTTCATACAGTATTTTTACGTTATGTGCCGAAACGGTGCGTATTTACAGTATATACGGCATGGGTATATAGTAAATGATAATAACAATAATAAAACGTAGTGACTGATCCCATAGGGATGACATTTTTGGCCTGATTTCTCATAAAAGATGTCTCTCTGCCTCTGGCATCGGGACATATTTTGTGAGACAAAAGACCTTGAACGGCAATCCTACAGGGTCAGTAACTACGTTTTCTCATATATATTACTTCATATGCGTATTGTGTACAAAAGAAAATCAGAAGAATCTACGTCTCCAGATTTCCATATGCATATTGTACTTAAAGATAATCTCGACCGTATACCGGTAATTTGAGTAGCTCTTGCAAGGGAGGCATTGAGTAAATAGGTTACTTTATTGTTGCCATGATGATGCCAGATGTCACTCTACTGTCAATTGTCAGTGTGATGTTGATATAATCCAGTATAAGCTACTTACAATAATTTTCGGATTATTAATTTCCAGGTTATGACATCGTTGTTGATAAATGTGAACTTCTATTTCTATAGCGGTTCCTGGAACTCGAGAGGATGAATAAATTACATTCGGATCAATGTATGTGGAACAAATTGAAGAACACTATGGAAGAAACTCAGAAGGTATGTAGACTCGTGCTTATTGATATTTCCCAATAATTAAGACGGAATTAAATTTAGTGTGATTGAAGTGGCTAAAATCAATTACGATTCACATAAATGGCTCGCTTATCCATTGTCTTCATCTGTGATTATACAACATTGTTGCAATCACAAGGCTTGATGCAACATGTAACACATCTTGCTTTTAATAATTTATATTTGAAAATTCTAATTTTGGAGCTAACCTAATCATGACTCCCTTTCGGGGCAGTTATATTTATATATTGTACGTCTTTCCTATCAGGACTGGGGCCTGTCATTTTTGGACAATTTTGTGGCTGAACGACTGGAGACGGGAGTACCCCCATACAAGCCGGCGTACATCAGACTCAATCCAACAAATATGGACACGGGCCGAGGTAATAGTTTCACAAATAGCATTCACACTACGTACCTATCTACTTGATAGAGATCATATCCATTGCGTAAAACATTCCTGTCACATCGATATACATTCTGGCTTATGCCCATTAATGTTACAGTTCAAAGTTAATTCTGTCAAGTCTGAAAGAAAAGAAGTACATAAAACAACTACAATAAATATCTGAAAAACTGTCCTTGATGAGAGATGCAAGATGTCAATAAAAAAATCAAATAGCCAATCGTCACCTTTGAAGATCTACTATGTCATGAGAATTATATAAAACCACGTCAATATAGGGGATTATATTAAATATGCTTTAGTGCACAGTTACATTATTGTGCTTCTGTACTTGCAGGGGGTACTTCACTGTTTGCAGGCCTTAACTTCACACCATACGAGAATAGTCCACTAGGGGGATCTGCCCAGACAGCAGGCGGTGTGGGAAATATGAAATCGGTGCTGGGATCCGATGGCTTCAGCCAGATTACAGACAGGTAATCTATTGTTCACTGTCGACTGTGTCACCGTGTCGTCCTGGCAACTTAATACTTTTATTATCAAAAATATCATTAGATGTATTCCATGAAGATAATGCTCAATGATAATGGATCACGATAGAATGACTTAAGGGTATGATACAAGTAATTAAAAAAATAGAAAATGCAAGTAGTTATCAGTCCTCCCAGTGAAACCTATAAAAACTCTTGAGCCTTGTTCTCATAGTAACCTATACAACCTAATAACTTGTATTTTTTTCACTGTAATTAATGCAGATTGATGTATACAGGAAATGTTTGAAGTTAACTCGACACAAAGTCGGATGGTCAAATGACAAAAACTCCACATTATCAGTGTATCTAAGATATCTGACTGAATCAGCAGTTTGCAGGACTTCTTGACAGTCTGGCTTGCCTGTTGAAACTCAGCATGCACATGTGCAGAAGTCGTCCATTCACTATATTTTGACTCCATTATGCTGACTATTTCAACCCTAAAAACTTATAAAAGCCTAAGTATTTGGCTTTGAAAAACATATTTTGATTTTCAATACCTATTAAAAAAACCTTAATTGAGGAATGGGGGTACTGGGAGGGCTGAGTTAATTATGCATGTAGATTAAAGATGCAAATGCTAAAATGTTGAAGCGAAATCTGTTGTCCTAACTGTTGTGCAGTATTTTACTGTATGGGTGATCACACCGGCTAACCACCGATGTCCCTACAGGGTAAATAAGCAAATAAATATATTCTAAAAAAAATTGCTTCAGTAGAAAAGTCCAGGGGAAAACGATTCAGACTCTCTGTGCGCACATCTTTTCAATTCAAGTCGGTGAAAGATTCAAAGATCAAATGAACTACTATATTCTGCATTGTAGCTGAATGCCCCATGGTAAACCAACATAGTAATATTCTAAATGTCAGGGGAAATCATTACAGATAGGTTTTCAGTTCTGAAAGAAGATCCTATGATTTCAGTACACTGACGAGTCTGCAGATGAGTGGTGTGCAACGTGTGTGGACCAGAGATGGTGTAGTCCCCTCACCCGATAAGACAGAAACCCCACCCATACAGAGCGACTCCAGCCAAACAGTTGATGATAACCTGGCCCTTGACGAGGTATGTTTATCACTAATTCGCAGAAACTCACATAACAAGCTGCCGGTAATGGTCAATGTTATATTTGTTGTGGACAAAACAACAATGGCTCACTTTCCCATATATATTGAGCGTCTGTATAAAGAAAATAAATGACCGACTTTGTATGCCAATCTCTTTCGGTGTAGATTTTACTATCATGGTACAATATGGGTGTCCTATAATGTGAGGGATCTTGTTTATCCACACCCCCCCACCCCCACCCCCACCCCCCCACACAAAAAAAAAGAGTTTATCCAGCACAGCAACATAATACTGTACAGGAGTTTCTTGGTATTGTGAACAAAATATATTTTATTTATATATGATTGTTTTGATACTCAAATAATCCAACCAACTGTACATCATGACAATAACAACAATACCATAATTCGAAAAAGACACTAACTGACATCCCCTTATGATAAATCATGCATATTACCTAGAACTCTCTTGATGCTCTTAGTTATTGATAACGCAACAATGAATCGCTTTGATTTCAGACAAGTTCTGAGGTTCCTGAGACTGTAGATGCTGATCTCCATCGTAGGCAAATGGCACAGTTGTTCAGTGGAATCTCTGATGCGCCTTTTCATCAGGCTGGCCCCAAGTCGTAGCCATTGTTACACCAAGTGCCTTCAAATTCATGTTAGTGCAGGTTTCCAGACAGCTATTATATAAGTCATAAAAGACTTTCTTCCATTGAAGTCTACTCCAGATGGCATACAAGATGACAGAGTTCTAGTCACTCTCTAAACACACATTAATAGATTGAATTGTTGAATATAATCAATGAAATATATTGAGATTAAAATAGGTATGGTTACCAAATTCAGTACAATGGTTAAGTGGGGGAACATGATTTTACATCATAGCAACTGGCAGATTATTGTAGAAATACTTCTCTTCATGCGTCGGTTGGACAGTCATTTAACCTTATTTATTATCTTATTTGTCCTTTCTATGATCATTAAATGAAGAGGAAATAAATATGGACGATCTTATACACAATCTCGTTCCTTACTTTTATTACCTAAGTTTTGAGATGAAAGTGGTATGAACACATTTGTAATAAGCTTGCAATAATCTAAATCATAGCAAAATTGTCACTTATGTAGATGTCTATTGTTCAGTGGCCTTGAAACCGCTATATTCCAGATTCAGTTTTAACGAGGTACTTGCATCTGTCTACTGGCTGTCGATAGCGGATTTTCAATAGATCTGTAACTTTACTAATAGTTTTTCTCCATTAAGAAATAGTGTGCAGTTCAACACTATCAAAGAATGACATTGGGAGTCCACGTATCCAAATCTTAAAGGCATTAAAACAACACTCTTTATGTAAGTTATCGTAATGTTTTTATTCCGAAGGTTCATTATTACAAATAGCACGGGAAGCATGATGTGATTTCTGTCTAAGAAACCATTCAGGATAATACAAACTTAGCGGTGACACACCCACGTCTCCGCCACGTGTCTACTGATTGGATAAAAGGTTCTGTCCAATTGCAAACCCTGACAGTATGGGACGCCTCCCCGCCATTATGTTAGTCATGGTCAAGTTATAGAGGACAAGAAAATACCAAATTATGACAATAAAGTCACGAAACATACAATGACACTCCTAAAAACATAATTCGCATGGAAGGCTACATTAATATTAACATCGAATATTGTATTCTTTAATATAAGGACCTTTCATGGCATGTCGTAACATTCATCTACAATGACCAGTGCATTGACACATTTATAACGTTATGTATGCAGCACAGTGCACCAGTGTCGGAGTTGGATGTAGAATAATAAGGAGCTGCATCGAAATCCATAGCCACTGACAATATGCCGCGAGTTTTGGTTGCGGAGTTATCTCACGAGGTAAAGCCGATGGAGATTATATAGCAAACCAAAATCAGTGGCTATGGATCGAGTGCGGTTCAGATTTTACCTCACCCCTATTACTGATTAAGTGGCTAAAATGTGTGACATCATCCCCCATTGAGTATTTTTCAACAATACTCAACGGGCGTTTGAGTACGAGTTTCCATTGTAAGGTCTATGGAGAAAAATACTAGGGGTGAGATAATAAACCGTACCTGTTTCTCTGGCCTCTAAGTTAAGTGTTGCCACATTTAGGACACTCAATGGAAGAAGTCATAATTGACATCACAGTCGATCAATGAGATGGTACCAAGCAGGAAACCACGATGGTACATCTCGGTGAAGTATGTTTAATAGTGGACACTTATGGCTGGAGACTGCGCCTTTCTTTATACATGTAGTCATTTACTGATTAGTTATCAATCCGTGCGACACAACCATAGTATCAAGTAGCCATCTCGATGTACATACATGTATATCATTATTAACCATAAGTTACGTTTTTTTGTTTTTTTTAAATGTTACAGGCTACTAAATATTTTATACCTGGAAGTTTCGTCAAGTCTGTTTATCACATCAAACCTTTGAGCTCGCTCATCCATCTTTAACATCTCACCAGTTGACTCAAGATCAGATCTGTGCGACCGTTAATTGCTGAGTTTCAATACGACCTTCCACACTATCTGGAGATTCTCGGGAGATAATTCTTCATAATCACCGGTCACGAGTGTTGAGCACTGGTCCTTCATAGTGTAAGAGAGAAAGCACCAAAATAGATTTTAGAAGCAGGCACTTTCCGTTACCCTCAGCCGTAGTGATGCGTAATCTGCAGGATAATATGCCAATATCATGTCTTTATGAAAAGAAAAGACGGGGACTTCGAGATGAGGTTATATTCGAAATCGGTCTTCTGGTATTTTTGATAACATGAAACATTATTGCACTCTTTAATGTTTATTTGGCGTTTAACTCCTGGGGATGTATCTCCCCGGATTAGCTAGACTTGATTTCGAGGCCTCCTGGTGTTGAATGCATAAACAGTTTGTATGGAGTGGTGTATAGTCACGCACTTTAATCATCCGCTTTTTGCGGCCACCTTTTGGTGAAAAATACACATAAAATTTCCTTCATGCTGTTACGGGGCCATGCTCCACCCCATTTTCAATGTTGCAGGAATTGACCGCTTGTACATGGTAAATTGAGCAGAGTATTAGGATAGAAGTAGTTACATCAATGTTGCAAAACCTCTTTACTTTAGAATTACAGGTGTATAGATTTGATTAACAAACCTCTAGGCCTACTATAGCCATGGGCCACAGACAGATAATCACTGAATACGAGAGCCAACCAAATCTGAAACGATCGTGGAAATATGCGCCACCCACCGACCTGGAAGGCGAAATCATACTGTTGTACACTGAAAATTTCCTACCACACGCAATACAACATACACCGATGGAGGAAATTAAGCATGATTTTGTTTATTCACTAAAAGCAAATTTGCAACTTATTTTTGTCATTGGCTGACATTAAGTAGTTAATATTCTCTGTAGAGAAAGAAGATGAATTCATCGTGTACTTTCTTCTGTGTAAAAAGGCCAATCCCTCCCCCACCCCTTCACTCTCAAACTATCCAAGTGAGTATGAGAGGAAAGAATGATACTAAAACAGAAGACAAACATACTGTTTTCCATAATAAATGGTACAGATGAAAGACTAAAGCAAGTTTAACCTATTGGCACCAGTGGTCGGCCTGAATGATCTTTCTGTCAATCACTTCACTGCCAATCACTAGACCGTATTCATTCTGCCAGTTTCCTGCAGTTTTCCAGCTATCTAGGGCGGGGATACATGAGAGGAAAATACAGGGAAGGGACTGGCTGTGTAGGTGTCCCGTCCACAACGGTTGACGATAGCAGACGGCGGGTTGAGCTACGCACAAGAGTACCATCCAATTTTCATTTAATTTCAGTTCTCGTTGCCATTCTGGTAAACAGGGAAACTGATATTTTTGGATCAATAATAATTCATTCAGTTCAACTGGAAACGCATCAAATTCACTATAATTTTACATTCATGGTTTCTAATACTGGAATATAGCCGTACAATAATCAAGCATTACGGGAAACTAACACGAACCCCTGTTTAATGTTTACTTGAAATACAGACATTCGTAACACATTCAAGAATCATGGTGAACGGTATCATATTCATCGATTATTATCATTTATTTCGCTTCATCTATAAAACATGGATGTGTCCCGGATATAAATAAAACTTCAAATATTGCGTATAAATCGCGTTTACGACCTAAACAATAAACTGGACCCTCCAATCATTTCGTTAAGAAGAATGAACACTTTCTGATTCTCTTTGGTTTTATGGGCTGGGTCAGGTGCAATTTAATTCCACCTAACTACAAGAAAACTATTAAGTCTCAAATGTTTAGCCCTTTTAATTCAACTATACAGTGTGTTTTAGAATAAATAAGTCAAAGGTTGAATTCCACAGCTATTCAGTTTATACATATCAAAGATCAAACAGTCAGCAGTATCTGCATTATACAATTTACCGTCATAAGACTACTGACATAATTTGGCAACTCTTAAGACTATCTTCGCTGAGACTTCTTTGCATCTTCCTTCAGCTTCCACAACATGAGCTCCATAGCAGCATTTGCATCTTCTTGACTGTCATGGCCACCGACTG
Organism: Alentia gelatinosa; assembly: GCA_950022655.1. NCBI lineage: Eukaryota > Metazoa > Annelida > Polychaeta > Phyllodocida > Polynoidae > Alentia > Alentia gelatinosa. The sequence goes on along the minus strand of OX465579.1, from coordinate 77,228,499 downwards.
AAATAAAAGAATCATCAGTATACCCTTAAAAGGGTGAACGATCTATGCCTTATGATATGATATATGCTGAATAGTTTATCCTCATCTTTGTATATATACCGGCAAATGTTAACTGTATCGTTATAAAGCATGTGTCATAGCTAATGTAACAGGATTATTGTGATCCTAATCTAAAATTAATTTAATAGTTCTCACTCTCGTACCAGAAATTAACATACAAGTTCTACCTCCAGATCACAGTAGAGCTTATCTCATATAGCCGATTTCACTCCCGATGTGGAACAGATGTACTCCATTTTAGGTCCTGTCACCAAAACTGACCTATGTGTATTAATCAATTCGTCCCTTTTTTTTAATAGGCAGCCAAAAGCATGAACTTTTTTGTCTGTTCTGTTTTTCAATTAAGAATCTTCCAGACTAGACATTAAGTGAGTATATCATAGGCGATTACATCATTCAGCGAGCTATGGTGAAATATGGAGTGTTGAGATAGTTGTATAAACCTCTTACCCACTTGATATTCTTGGCAGTCCCAGAAAGCATACAGAGGAAACACTATCATGTTCAGGGCGAAATTACAAACTGGGAAACAATAGTTGGGGAGGTACTTACCATTATCTTGAATAATTTTCTGCAATATTTCTGCCGTCAAAGTCCTCAGTGCACGTTTATAGGGCGGTCCAAGTCGATGGGGGAATACAACTGATGTATCAACCACTGTCTGGTGAACAAGCTACAGGATGAAACTATAGATTTAGTCATCTGCGGAACATGATTATATTTTGGACACACAACATCGTCAAATCAATAAACCTGGGACTGACCGGAATTTTTTTTTAAAATGTGTTACTTCTTTTTCTAATTGTCCCCTGTCACCATTGAATTTTATCAACTTTTCTACCAGCAATAAGTCAGATTTTAGACATGGCTAAACCACCTGCACTCTTACGCAGCAACCCCCGAAAAATCTACTAGCAATAAGTATAAACGCATTTTTATCTAGTTACATTCGATCTTCAACGTTGTTTCTTAATTTCTATCCAGTTGGCTAACTATTCTACTCAGTGCCTGAAACTTTCGTAGATGTGGAGGTGTTAGCTCATGTTTTGTATAGGTGTAACTGCTTAATATACATGACCGGCTGTTGTGACAAAAGCCTAAACATTAAATGTGTCTTATGCATGCTAACGATCAGCCATCTATTGTGTTTCTGTGTTAATCCCATGAGAGGGGCATAAATAGGATATGGATACTCACCCTCAGGGCTGTCAGGTCACTTTCAAGACTGTGGCCGATGAGGATTGTCTGAGCACTGAACATGCTGAGTAAGACTGCCTGAACGTCCCGTATTGTACACGTCACTCCAACGAAGTCCTCCTCTGTTAGCCCACTGAACCTGCAAACCAAGAGCCAATCATCATCACAGAGGTTTGCAAATGTTGATTTCATTGATATGTTTTTCCAAACTTTGAAACCCTCTCAAAGTCTATTATTTTGACAGTTTATGTATCCAAGAAATCTGCTTCGTTCCAGATACTGCCCACCGAAAACGAGTGCTACGTCATCGCCGTTAGGGGTGGTTGTTTTATGTATTGTTCTTTTGGGGTTGAAAAGAACAGTCCAAGTTGTAACAAAAGAAATCGACCTCGGAAAGATTTTGAAATAAAAACAAATTGAAGGTACCATCGGTTGTGGCCAATATTGTATTCCGCCTTGTCTTGAATTGATTAAATTGTAGAGCTGACACCAGCACTTTGTGGCAAAATATTATTGAACAAATTTCTATACGCCCTCAATTGATTTCTGTAACCTATAAGAGTGTTGCTTGAACTCACAACTGGAATAATTTTGAAAATATGGTAAATGTAAACTTTGGATACACCACAAGAAAAGGTACTTACTACGGACACATGCAGATTAAAAATGTAACAAGCTGAAATCATCAAACATCACCCACCATCACAGAATATTTCAACGAAAGCCAGCTATAGCCTTAAAATTCAAAACCTTATGCTACATACAATTAATACACATTTATTTACAGCTCTGTCAAATTTTACACGAAGACAGTCATGTAGTGAAGGGGAAAATATTCCTGTTGCCTTTAATTACTAAATGTTAGTATAGGTTCTCAGGAAGGAGATCCGTGTTTTTTTAGCCAGGACATGTTACCCCCATATGTATAGTTGCATATCTAGTCTGATATGAAAGAAACTATTCAATTTGAGATGGTCTGTATATTTTTCGTTCACGTGGAAAGAAATGTTAGTTTTCCTCCGGTGTTGGCAAAAAATTCTGTGGTCGTGTTAGCATAGAGATCAGAGCTGCGTTTACTTGAACTATTTTATTTGAACAATGGGAAAATACTACACTCGTACCTTGTATTGGGATCGATGATGGGTTTATCAGGTAGCACAAGCTGCTCATAGACCACTTCCAGCTTGTAGTTGGTGACGGTAATCCTAGCCAGCTCCACTCCGCCTGTCGTATACACCTGATGAACACAAAAACCCGCGAATCTTGTAACTGATGTTATACACTTGAACAATTAAATCTTAATTCAACCACTTTTCTTACAATTAGCAGTCCGCTGGATATAGCCCTCAACTAAAAAAACTAGAAGTCGCTCCCCCAGGATCCCTACAATCTCGATAGGAAGGTTCAATCAGAAGTAAATGTGCAGGTGTTATCAGGCACTGAAAAATGGTCTTATACCTCAATATACATATCTTGTTTTTGAAAGCTATAGAATAGAGCATGCTACTGGAATGACGGTTACAATATACAAAAATGGTACTGAAGTTGTCCTATAAACTAAACTTTCATGATGGAATAGAGTTCAACCTACCATTTCGCAATCAAGTGCATACACACCAAAGACTCCATCGATCGGGGGTGATTTTGGCATTGTTTGCATGTAACCACTGAGATTTTCGTACTTGTTTTGTTCATGAACATGACCCTGTAAAAAATATGAACAACAAATTTAGCAGCAAGCCATGAAGTGTAATGTTCCTCGAAGACGGCCTATAATATATAGTATATACAAACATGCTATTGATATTTACAATATTTAGGTTGCATTCTAAATTCATATAGCAATATAGAAAAAAATAGGGCATGTCTGGTTCAATTGCTATCCAATTTTGTATATTTATTTTTTGCATACGAAAGGCAACATATACTCTGCAAAATTTGCAGACTCTTCTTGAATCCCCTGAAGCTGAAGATTTATATCCAACTTTCCTTTCCCAGTATAGGTCATGACACTGATACCTAATATGTTGTTGTTTTTCCCCGCGTTTTTTTATCGGGTCAGTTCGCAAATTATACACTCGCGGTCTACCACCTTTTCTTAAATATAGAGTCTATCACCTGGCCGACATGAGAGGAGCTCTTATATAACAGCGTACAGGTAAACAAATGGAATACTACAGGGGAGATATATATAAGATATCCTTCGTACCTTGCTGATGGCGCACCCTGGTGCATTGGCATCCTCTTGACAACAAGTGTATCGGTTCTCTATTGAATTCCCAACTGCCAGGGAAAAACACAACAGAATGATGAGTTGCAGACAAAAATATCGGAGAGGCAATGACGCTTGGAGTGCTGACCTGTGGCCCCGCCAGGTGCGCGGTGGTGGTAATTATCAATGTTGACGGCAGGTATCGCCTGGGTGCCCTTTATATATAAATACATCCGTGGTATGTATTTATGTGGGATGTATTTTATGTATACATACCTCATTTCTGTTCCTTTCTGAATATTTGTATATATACGCAAAAATTAAATTTTAAAACCCCACTAGTAAACTGATGCCAAGGTCCTTCTATAATGTGGTGAAAAGGCAAAAGAACAACTAAAACAGCACGGTATCTTATAAACCAGTTATTGGTGAAACTACAGAAGCTGCACTTGCTTTATAAATGTCACTTATATTGTGAAAGGTTAATCATAGGCTAATAACTATCACGGACTTTGATAAAATACTTTATATTTGAATGAAACAGAATAGGTATTATGCTTCTTTTAAGATCAGAGAGGTGTTTTAGTTGTTTCGTGATAAAAGGTACCCAGCCTCAGTTCCAGAGTTATGACTATTGTAAAAATGCTATACATCTCGTAGATACTAAATGATCATTAGTGTCAGTTTTGATAGGTATGCATTCAATACATGGAGTATCATCGGATCTCAATGACATATATCAAACATACAAGTAAATTTACTCGAAATTGCCAACTTACTTTTGCGCTTCCAGGATTTCCCCCAATGAAAGATGCACTCTTCCTGAACTAGGTACTGACCCTCTGGGCCAAGAAGGAACCGCTCTCCACATCGTATACAAAGTCGCTCGTTATCTGAGAGTATAATTATGTAATGTAGTAATTCATACTGCAACATATATACCACACAATCAGATACATGAAAAAAACACGACCAGATAAGGTCACAATCACGCAATGTATGCTTTACGATGTAATCAAATCTTCATTGCAATAGACTCTGTACTTACTGTTCGTAGACTTGCATATCCTTTTCTTAGAGTCGCTCACATTGATATTAACCTTGCCAGGGGTCTCTTCGGACATGATTGGGAAGCCGTTCTCAACGAGTTGTTCAGGAGAAAGGACATACTTCTGAAGCAGGTTGAATAAATCTGCCAGCTGGAAGGAGACATAAATAGATGAAAATCAGTAGTACAAATTTGAAACTTTTATCTAGGACAAAATAATTGAAAGAAGCTAATCAATATCACAATAAATCCCCATGTTAATTACAATTTCAGGGTAATCTCATTATTGCTTTCCTTTAGCATAATTCAGCAATGAATTTGTACAACTTTACTTGGAGAAACTTTACATAATTACTCTGTCTTTAAGCTTTTATTTCTAGATAGGCATCCACAATTTTAGATTAATGATGAGATTGTTTCGCCAATAAAAAAAATGTGGTCACCATCAACCGATCTCTCTGAAAATTGTTTCTTTTTAATAGGACGTGCTAAAACATCTCTATGGCAAGCCGATGTTCCTGTACTGAAGACACGCCTCGTCCCCAACCATCGTTACTGAAGTAATTTTCTTTTCAATGGAGGTCACGGATGTTCAATAGCAAGATTAAGACAGAGGTTTTAACAACTGATTATGGCCATAGCTTACTGAGAAAGTCCCTGGGTCCTTAGGTAACGATCCACTCCGTTTGACGGTGAAGGAGGTCTTGGCAGCCATCTTGCCGCCGAGAAGTGCCTGGTGTGAAAACTGCTTATGTCCTGGCTTGGCTGGGCTGGAGTTTTTATCGCCATGTCCACCTGAAGTCTCTGCTCGCAATTTCTTGATACAGTTCACTGCTACGTTGAGGTAGACATTCTTACTACTGCTTCTGCCATATACAATTTTCTCTTCTTCCAGGGCCTGAAATAAACATTTCTACCGTCAAACAATATTCCCATATCAATTGTGGTGTAACTTCATCTGACAATAATGCATTACCAATGCCTTGTCCGAGTACATTTATGTCTGTTGCCAGTAGCAACTAAAATGGTTTATTATCAAAGAGCACGGACCTATGAATCTAATGAGTGCAGTTAAAGCGTCTATAATAATAACACAACCTTACCCTGTTGAATGCATCTTTTTCATTGCGATATATTTTCATGGCTTCATCGATGAAGAGGTTTAGGTAGCGCTGGCGAACAGCTGTCGGGACCTTACTGCCAAAATCTGCAGGAATGGTTGGCCGCTTGATGGTCTCCTGCGTGGTCAAATAAATGACGCAATGTAAACAACAGGCCATGTTCATCTCATTTAACATACGTCTTAACTACAAATTATATGTGTTTAGATAAAAGAAAAGTACACGGCATTATTATCGAATTTAACAAAAAGCTAATCTACCTTTTAGGTATTAAAGTACATGTAATAATTGTGATGCTCCCCCAAATTTGGCTAATAGACAAGAGAAGAATGAAAAATGGTTTCAAAGTCCCATGTGGACTATGTAAGGAATAGTAAGAACAACATTTCCATTACCAACGATTAGTGCAAAAACTTACCTTGCTGGGGATATGGGCCACTCTTTTTGATGGCAGAGAATGAATACCCTTTGCAACAGAGCCAGTTGAAGTATATAGTTTGTCACTACTAGTCAGATCTGACTTCAGCACAGACACCGGAGGCTTGTGGGCAATATATGTTTTGCCTTGAGGGGAATTCTGAAAATAAAGTCAGAATATTCCTTATATAAATATACATAAAACGGAATTTACTGTTTCCGGTGTCTGTTTATGTTCGACTGGTAATATTACAAACCAATTTTGATATATACAGTAATAACTACAATCTATATTAGATTTTAAAATATATCAATTCAATGATACAATATCATGAAGATAAACTCCGTTGGAAAAGATCAATTCTAAAAACTGCTATAACAGTTTCATGCAGAATTGGTTAAATGCGGTAAATCTAATTAGATTTGAGTGGTTTATGTGACGTCAATAAATGCTGTACTCACATTGGGTTGTTTCACAGCTTCTTCTGCGGCCTTCTGAATTGCTAGAAAACGGTTGTGCATAACTTGGGATGGAGATGGTCGAACATTTCCCCTTGGTGGAGGGGCCTTTCTTGTGTAAGACTGCAATTATAAAAATGTATTAGGATATAGTTATTCTTTAAGTGAGATAGTAAATACATGTGTCATTTCGCACTACTCTTTTATGAAACAAAAAAGATTGAGAGATCCATATAAAATTATATGGCAAATTGGACCACGAAATACATATACTATATTACACTGCCGGTAAACCATATAGCTGTTCCTGAGCATCTCTAAAGGGGGTTACACAAGAACACCCGGAAATGGAATATGTGATCCAATGAGCAAAAGATTGGTTACTTTAATTTACAACCAATTATACATTTCCTATATTGTCTTCCCTATAAAATCCCGATGCTATTTCCGTTCTACTAGATCTGCTGGTTTTAAAAAAAATAATTTTGTGTCGGAAATGAATATTGTTCAATTCAAGTAAACAAAAGAAATGAGCATCATATCAGAGAATGTCAACCAAAAGAACACCATAATAATTTGGGCTGTAACTTTTTTGCCACGGGTCTTTCATACCATCAGCTATATCATATAGAAGATATACACATAAGCAACATAGTACTTACAGCTTCCTTCTCTGTTATTCTGGCAACTCTTTTCTTTCCAATAACCGGAGCTGGGTCTTCTTGCTCCTGTTCAATAACTTTTGCCTTGAGATATGAAATGAAAGTAGATCGTCCACATCATCACTCAACATCATCACAATGTTATTTGCACCAGGGTCTACTATTTACCATCATTAAGTATTGTACATCAAAACTGTCAGCCTCTGGTTTTATGTTCTTCTCTTTAATGAAATATTAAACTTTTAGCGGAATGGCAACACTCAGTGTATACATGTGAAACCCTGCCTAATGATCCACATTGTAAAAAATCTTGTCAATGACAACTTGCTCTGGGTGAACTCAAAGTTTTAAATGACGAACTCATTTATACATGTTTATTCATGACAGAAATTGGGTCCAATGGGCTCACTTGACCCTAAGGCCCCCTTCCCATCTACAAAGACGGACTATGACATACTACAATTGTACCGTGCTGTAGTTCATTGAATTTTGTAGGGGTCTGCTCTGCAACAACAAACAAATAGTGGAAAAACACTTTCCGGTATCTGTTATTATTCCAGAAATAATGCATCACTATAATAGATTTTTAATAGTATATACTTGACATGTTTTTCAGACAACGAAAACTCAGTTCCAAGATAAACTATGAGATGATTGGTTTTAGACCTTTAGCCTTTATCAAATGATACCAAAATTGCAATGCAGTATAATCATTATATGCCCTACCGGATCAGCAAATTTCATAATTGTCAGTCAGTGTTTTACATGTAAGAAAGATTTTCCCAGCCGAATTTGTTGCTGACACACACCAACGCGTTACGAAATTCAAACATGTTTGAATTTTGTAGACACCCTATGATTATGTTTATTCATCATAAGACATTGTAGAGCTCAGTGACAAAACTCACCTAATTGAAGGAGGTCTATGATATCATCACAATTTATTCTAGTTTGTCACATAGCTCGCCACCAAGTTAATCATAGTGCTTCAGGAGCAAAATTGTGGTAGGTGGACACCTCCTCTAAGGAATACTAGACGCCACGCTTGGTAGCCAGCATGCTTTGGACGCCCCACTTCGGAAATTGGACGCTACGCTTGGTTTTCAGGAGGTAACACTCTCGCAACTGTTTTCCACACATATTTAGCTATCTATTGATGCTTATTCTAGGTTCCTATGTCAATTATTGACAAACTACTGAAATAATTATTTTAAAAAGCGTAGAGTCCAACAGTCACCCGCTGAAAACCAAAGCTTGCTGGCTACGAAACAAGGCGTCCAGATACCCCTCTAAGTGGCTCGACAAGAACATGCCGACTGATATACATGTCCCTCATAAGATGGTAGTAACGTTCAATTGTAATCTAATTCTTGATTTAGATGAAGCCAAACTTTTTACAGCTTTAGAACTACATGGAACTGTGAGCAAAAGTCAATTCAACATACTTCGTGATTTAGACTACGCTGTTCGAGAAACGACTTGAATGCCCATGATATTTTGCATGTTAAGTCCCTTTATGTCAGCATTCAATATATATACTATCCACTGACAATAATGGAAAACTGTTGGATGACTCCGGGGTGTCTTCCCAGTCTCAATTAGCGGTCTACGTAAAATTTACAAAGAATATATTAGGATTATCGACTGTTAATCATCGAGAATTCATTCTTTGATCCGAACAAAATTGAAAAATAGCATTTATCGTGGGGTGACCATAGCTTAAGCCCATTACTTACCTTGGGTTGCAGATTGATCTTTGCTGTACGTGTATTCTCCTCGTTAAAGATGCGTAGACACTCGTCATAGGTTTCCTCACATTTTAGGTCCCCATCAAGGTTTTCCAGATCCTCATCTGATATGAAATCCTCCTCGTCGTCTGACATCGGTACATCGACAGGCACAGTAGGAGCACTGATGGCTGACATCTGCTGCTGAAGACCTACCTCTTGATGAGGCTGATCATCTTCACAGTTGCTCTCACTTGATGACAATTCCACCACTGGAATATGAACCTTCGGTGGCTCGACAATCATGACATCATCACTAGCGTCACTATCTTCACCAAATAGGTCGGCGTGGCTGAAACTCCGCTCTGTCCGTCCTTTGACACGATCTGCTTTGCTGCGGTGCTCGGTGTTTGCTGATTTGCTTGAGGTATTTGAGCTCTGGGATTTCGATGATTTTTTGTCATGCTCCCTTGACTTAGATGAGTGCTTGCTACTGGTGGATGAGGAATGAGAGGATTTGGAAGATGAATGGTGGCCAGAGGATGAAGCCTTATTACTATGCCTACTGGAGGATGAGCTGTTACTGGAGGTCCGATGGCGCTTAGAAGAGGATGAGTGTGAATGTCTGTGTGTGGATTCTGACTTATGACCTGATGATCTTGAGCTACTGTGTTCTCTTTTATGTGAACTATGTTTTTTATGTTGGTCTGAATCAGACCGGTGATGGCTAGATGAGTGTTTTGTAGTGGAGCTTGAACTGGGCTTTTCTGAGTCCTTTTTGCAAGATTTGGCATTTTCTTTGTTACTTTCTCGGCTTTTCATGTGTTTAGGAGTAGAAGTATTCATGCTGTCATTTGAATTTTCTGATAAAGCATCACTCATTAAATTAAATATATTTCTATCTTCTGAGGCAACTTCCTCTTTAATACTGCTTTGTTTGATTAATTTTGTCTTGTCTCCTTTCTCTTTGTCACACTTAATACTCTTTACCAATTTTGCACTTTGAGAGGAACATTTGTCAACCTTTTTCTCTAAATTATTTGAGTCCTTACTTGTACTTGGAGTGTGCGATTTTGCAACATCCTGTTTTCTGGAATTACCAGTCTGTTCTTTCATTTTTTTCTGGCTTTGTTTATCATTTTTGTTTTCTACAAGTGGTACCCCTAGAATAGCCCCAACATCCATTGTAAATACACCTGGTTTATCTTCCGGTATGACTTTCTTTTTATTTCCAGATGTCTGTGAATCGGAAGGCCATGCTGTGACAAGCTCATCGTTTTTTGTTTCTTCTTCCGTTTCGTCGTCACTGAAAACGGCATGATCTGCCTCTCCTCCTTTATGAACGACTTTTGACCTTTTGACCTCCGTGTTCTTTCCTGAGTCTCCTGCTGACCTCTTTATGGCTACTCCATTACCTTTGGTGGAGAAGTTCATTGCAGGGTCATATTCATTGTCATTTACATGCTCTGAGGTGTCCATGACATACAGACCGCTGCCCTTCTTAGTGGCAGACTTCTGCTTTTTCAGTAGTTTTATAGGAGTGGGTTTGTAATGTGCTGAATGAGACCTTGGTTTTAGCGGATCATATTCAGGCACTGTGGTTCTACTGCCATATAACCCTCCAGACACCGGGGCAGAGCTCGTGGTGGAAATTGGTGTCGGTTTATAGACACAACTCCCTGGTTCCACGGCAGCTGGACCGACGGCTGCATCGGCCTGCCCAGGAATAATCTTGATTGACGAGAGGGTAGCCTTATCTCGCTCAATGTCTCGTTGAACTTGTTTAATTGCTTGTCCAACCATACTGAGCAATGACGATGACTGGTTGCCTTGTCCAGTCGGGCCTGATTCTGATGCAGCCCCATCTTCAGCAATTGAATCGGACCCCGCATCAGTTGTTATCTTTCGCGATGAGTTCTCTGGGGACGAAAGAGAAAGTTTAGTTAATAGATACGATAAAGAAGCATGGATACCTAATACTTTCTAGCTAGGTGTACACACTTACAAACAGCTCTACAGCTATTTTAAGGCAAACATGTAAACAGTCTACCCCTGTTATCACTATGGTTGCGCCACAACGTGGATATGTGAAAGCCACAACCCTCGACTTATGATAGATGTCATTCTGGATTCCATTGTGAGAAATTGATGGACACTCTTTCTCCCTACATAGGTATTTCCTAATACCATTTAGTAATTGCTTTCATATCTTATGTCTGGGGTACCTTTCCTTCTTTATTGAATAAGAAATAAGATGAAGACCATCATTTACAGACATACACAACTTTTAGTTAGAGCACTCTAACTCATTCAGTCAGTACCGGGTATAGATCTCTGGTGTAGTGTAGAAGGCCTACTTATCTTATATTTCAGTCATACTGACTCATAGATACTCCATTTAAATTTTGAAATTGTGTGTGTACTTAGAAACATAAGCCTTGTTTGATGGGAGTGGTGCAATTCTGTCCTTAAAACAGAGGACATGATGATCAATGAACAACAATGCACGAATCGAGTACCGGGCACTTGGTATCCTCACCTCTTGTCGTATTTCCTCCAGGGGTGGATTTGACATGTCTGAAGTGACAGTAGGGCCTTTCACACAGTCCGCTCGCAAAATACGGGCACGTAACGCCGCGGAAGTAACCAGACGACGAAAACATGACGCTGTCTTGTTCTACACATCAGTTATGTATTATTCACTGTAAGTACATCAGTTGTTCCTTAAATAAACAAGTATTTATCTAAGCTTTCTTTGTAGGCCTAGCCTTTCCAAGATGACATTAGAGTTAGTGTTAATTCATTACTTTAGTTTAGTATAATACCAAAAGAAAACGTTAACAATAACTTATTTATCAAGTTAGTTAGAATAAAGAAAAATTAAATACAATATATTCTAACTATGCTATTAGTAAAAATTTTGTAAGCAGGTGGTAAGCCAGAGTAGATGGGGAAAGTACGAAAATTGGTTAAAATAATTAATAAACTGGTACCCGGCGCACCATATTTTGAACAGCGGTGCGTGGCACGTGTACCAGTTCAAAACTTTCTTCAGTGGCAGCCGACAGATGTAAACAACATAACAAGGTAGTTATTCACGTTTAAGTCTTTCAGTAATGCTGTTATGAAATGTGTTCCTCACTCTTGTTTGTATTACCAGATCTAGTCTGTATTAGAGTTATTTAACTTAGATATTCTGAATATCTGATACATGATTGCTAATTATCAGGTGGTCGATAATAGAGGATGACTCCGATAAGGCGCCGCTCGCACAGGGTATCAGACGATTCGCACTGGCAGCCCATTCGCACCCGCCGTTTCGCACTGTAAACAAGCCCATTCGCACTGGAAATGAAAACAATAACAAACCACGATGTTTCGCACTTCGCAAATTATCATATGTTCCCTTTCGTGAATCACAATATAAACTGTCAGACTGTTTCTGACATGATGTAGGCCTATTTAGTTAATTCCCAGTCCTTTTTTGGAGTGTTTTAGCTATCTAATTGTTTTTATCTGGAGTCTCTACGTTAAGTATTTTCTGAGTTATGAGTTTAGAAGTATAGCGTGTCAAACCAAAGGTTTAGTGCGAAACGTCGGGTGCGAATCGGCCGATTAGCAGTGCGAATAGGTTTTCAGTGCGAATCATCGTACATTCCATGGGTCCTTGGACCATACGCTTGGAAGCCTTTACGCTTGGGACGATAAGCTTCGTGAATTGGACGATACGATTCGTTTTTGGGAGTTGGTGCGGTGGCCGCCTCGGATGATACGCTTTGTTTTCAAATATTGGTGGTTCGAAGTGGCCAATCTTCTTCATATTTGAAACGTATATAGGTTACATATTTCCCTACCTTATGTTTAAGTTTCATGTCTTAATTCTTATGAGAAGTGGGTGAAATCACCCGGAAAATGACAGGACCGCACATGAGTGATAATAGGTGCACATAGCGATCGAAGAAAATGTCACACGAATAACGGCAAATTTACATAAGTTCCCTTTAGAGAATCAAACTATAAACCTACCCATCGTTTCATGAATGTATTTTGACATCTATTAGTCTTTACCTGGTGTTTCTACACCAATTATTCACAGAGTTATCACCTGAAATGTACAGAGAGGCTTTAGACTTGTACTGTCAAAGTTTGATAACACTGACACACACAGTCGAATAGATCGACGGGCCGTACCGTACACAGAATTTTCTGCACTTCCCATAGGAATTTAGTAATGAAACTTTTAGATGAGTTAGGGACATATGTGGCCTATAAGTCTTCCAAATATGAAGACAATCGGCTGCACCGATCTGAAGTTATTACCGAAATAAAAAAATGGCATGTAGCTGAAGTCAAGAAAAGCATGGTCCGTCGCTCACGCGCGGAAAAGCGAGGCATGCCGGCTCCGAAGCTTATCGTCCAGCATTCATTCCATGCACACATAGGTAGGCTCTGCCGCTCATACTGTGATTAGCACTTTGAGAGAGACTTTTTACCTCACCTATCTTCAAAAGTCGATTCGGAAGCTATTTATTGGAATATCAAAACAATTAGGGTGTCATATTAACGGGCTTGATGAGATCTATCACATGCATCAATCAGTTATCAATGATTGGTTGAGAAAAAAAATAAGGCTTTGCTCAAGTGAATTTAAAGCCCAACTTTAGAGGCATTTTATGGTATGAAGATCATGTTGCACCTAAAAATAAATGGCTTCCACCAATTCTATGAATAAATAGTGTCTAGAAAATGTCTAGTTTAGTTCATTTAGACAGCCTGCAGTATGGTTTATAGATCCTGCTAAAATAGTAACCTACAGGCCCTGGAGGGGTGGGGTGAGATTGGCCCTCACACCTCCCACCACTGCAGCACAGCTTAAGACTCACCACTTCAGGGTCACACCTGGCTCTAGTCACAATCCTTTATTTAAATTCATAGAGGGTAATATGATATTCTTTTTCACTGTAATGAGATGCATCTTTTCCTGTAAAACAATTTGAAATATATCAATTTTGACCAAAATGTGTATTTTGATGGGGGTAAAATTAGAAAAAAATCATATAATTTCAAATGTCTTTTAATTAATGATAACAATATACCTCATTTCAAGTTTAACGGTCGGAGCACATACAATGATGTGACATACATATCCATTTTATTTTTTATATTCTATTGACACCAAATAAATCGTCCTGAAATTTCCCCATTGTCCCCAAATTTGACCATTGACCTTAAAATGACCTTGACCTTGATGAGGGTCAGGCTATAGGTCATTGGAACCATCCCTTAATGACCTTTCCTCTACTCTTATCTCAATTTCCTAGTGTCAATCTGGAGAATCTCAACAAATATCAACTCATTTACACAAATCTATAAATTTGACCTTTGACCTTAAAATGACCTTGAGCTTGATCAAGGTCAGGCCATAGATCATTGGAAGCATCCCTTAATGACCTTTCATCTACTTTTTATTTCAAGTCCCTAGTGTCAATATTTGCTGAGAAACAGTGGTTTAAGTGTTCCAGGCTATCCTGACCACAACCAGCATGATCACAAAATTTGAATCCTAATAAACTCTTAAGTATGGGTTATTGTGGCAGAATATTGGGGTCATTTTGTGGTCTTTTGACAGTCATAATGTCACTTCAAATTAAGATAGAGACTTCATTCAAAAAGTAAATCTTATTTTCTTAAGATCTATCCAAAGGTAGACAAATAGAATACATACTATTAAGTCTTAGAAATTAGGTAAGTGCCTAACATAGGCTTAACTTTATCTGTCTAAGTTAAGGCCAGTAAAACCTTACCCTATGGCCTTGTATATGGGGGGGGGGGGGGTGTCCACAAATATGATGGCATTAATGACGACATTAATGAAGAGGCTTTAGTTTGCACTTCATTCCGGATAAATAACATTGGCAACAAGGGTCAAGATCTAGATCTAGAGAATCCTACGACGTTTAAAACTAAAAGCAGAGATGGCATTTTTCCTATTTTCATTTTCAGTTTTATAAATGTTCTATTCTCATGTGAAACAAAGAGGGAATATGCATCATACACACTAGCCAGTTCTTCTGACATAGAGCCCTTCACTGGGGTCGCCATTTTATACTGCGCACACTCTGATAATGTGACATATATGAAAAAAATATCGCATTGATAAATATATACCTATTTGTCTTTGCCAAGCTTCAAAACAGCTGTCTCTTATGTTATAACTGTGTATCTAAAGGTAGTTTTCCAGTAGAGCTTGGCTGGTTCTCAAGTCCAGCCGTTTTGTTCAGTCTTCCTCGCTGGTTCCCAAACTGCATAGTGCCCCGGGTTCATGGACGCCTTGAGCCCGGGACGATTCGAGCCCTGGATGTAGTGTGTCTATTTTGGTGCTCTACCACTGCGACACCTCAAGACACATTGCGACAAATAGGCACACGATTATTCAAACCTAGCCCGATCTAGCAAGACAACTGAATCGGGCCAAATCGGGCTAAATCTTGTGTGTTGGTGGAATCACCACTATAGGGGGGTGTATCGTTACATATAAACCATTTTATATGCACTTTTCAAAGTATTTACATCTAGAGGCTCAAGACCACCAGGAGGGGGTAGACTCAAGGCGGCCACAGGATAGGCTCAAGGCGTCCACAGAAAGGCTCAAGGCGTCCAGGGCTCAAATCGTCCTGGGCTCAAGGCGTCTATAAACCGTCAACATGAATGGACTGATACCGCTCCCTGCTAACCCGCGAGTGATGACCGAAAGCTCAGACAGTTTCGGTTGTTTCTGCAGAATTATAGTGCCAGAGTGTGCTATGCACATTAATAACATCAACGCTAATCTTTATTTACCTCCATTATTCGGTCAAATACAGTATTCAGCAGAAAATTGATCAGCTGTCATTGTTCCCATACAAACCCAACATGGTCGCACACTACCTCCGGCGCTGGTCGACTGCCCAGCTTTTTGTTGTTGAAAATTTGAAGTGTTTATTGACGTAATAGTTTCACTGTAATACAAGTGATTTTCAACTTCTGAACGTCCACATAGGATACGGAGACGGGTGGATAATAATTTTACACAGACGGGTAACGCATCATCAGGCCTCCCAGTGAAACCTATAAAACCTATATTTTGATTCATGAGCCTTTATTTTTTTCAAGGAACCTATATGACCTATAAAAACCTATATTTTAACTGCCATGCAGAATGATGTGTAAAGGAAATCTTAGAAGTTATCTTGACACTAAGTTAGATTGTCATATGAAAAGAAATCCACATTATCGGTTTATTAGCAGATGGACGGTTGGTCTTTAGGTTATGGCTATAGCCTACTGTAGTACACATGCTTGTGAAGTCACTAGATGACCTGACCACATTTTTGCTTTATATAGCCAACTAAGTACAGATAGGGATATGATTTCTGTTTTGGACAGAAGGTTTTATGGTGCACAATGCCTTACAGTTTTAATATTTAGTATTTTGGCATGGATTTAAAAAAAAAAGGGAATTCAGTTTGGGGGGGACCTTTGTAGTCACAGGTCCATTTTTAAGAACTCCTTTATGGACATATTTCTACCCCTTAAACTGGTTGAATCAGAATAAGATATGCCTCATTTGAAAGAGAATAAAAAACAGTGCTAGGAAGTGGAATTTTCCAAGTAAATTCTATACTTACAGAGATATTCAAGTATTTGTTGAAAGTGGGGGAGATTTTCAGTGAAATGGGCATGCTCAAACAGATGTTTACTCAATATTGATTTACAGTGAGCATTGGTGTAACATTTACCATCTCCATAAGTGGCACTGACAGTTGCTTACACTCTAGGAAGTGTC
This sequence comes from Alentia gelatinosa, assembly GCA_950022655.1. Classification (NCBI taxonomy): domain Eukaryota; kingdom Metazoa; phylum Annelida; class Polychaeta; order Phyllodocida; family Polynoidae; genus Alentia; species Alentia gelatinosa. The sequence continues at coordinate 77,211,771 of OX465579.1, read as the reverse complement.
ATTATTTAGGTGAAATGTATATTTGATGTGCTATTCATGTATTTTTGCCAAATCTCATAATAGGAGGGGGAGGCATGAGGTGTATGAGAGGATGTTTTATTCAGCCTATTTACACATAAACAGAAGTCAAAATGGTTCATAACTTTGTTGTAGGAATCAGTCAAGACCTAGTCAAATGATATTGTTTTGTAAAATTATTTGTAATGTCATTTATTACCAGATATTGGCCTGACCTACTTTATTGGTGTACATAGAAATAAAGTTGTGTCCCCCACATGGCTAGGGAGCATGCAGACAGGTCTGTGTGCACTCATCCATGAATGATCACCATGAAGCAAAACGATTTATATATAGGTATGGCATTAGTGAATGCCATTTGAATCCCCTACAGGTAGCTAAATATATGTGTGCACTCATCCATGAACTGATCTGAGTTCACAGAGGAGTAGGGCTTTAAATAGTCAATCAATGCAGGCCCTTCCCTATTCATGGACTCCCTCCCCTCCCCTCCCTCCCTCCCTTCCTCCCTCTCTCCCTCCCTCTCTCCCTCCCTCCCTCCCTCCCCTCCCCTCCCCTCCCCTCCCCTCTCCTCCCTCCCTCCCTCCCTCCCTCCCTCCCTCCCTCCCTCCCTCAGTTAGAATTAAGATATCAAAATATTCTCAGTCAACAATTTTAGACATGTGTTAAGCTACTTGTAGTGAGTTTTAAATGTGTCCACCTGCTGATTTGGCCTTTTAAAGGCCAATGATTCCATTTTGAAATGCACATTTATCTCTTGTTCAAGAGATCCTAAAAGTGTTTAAGAATCAACATTTGGTGTGACTTGCCTGGATGGCTTACCTGTTGGAAACTCAACAAGCGTACCGTATACAGGGATGCCAGTTTGTAGGATTTTGCCTACATGTAGGATTTTCATTTTAGTCTCAAAGAGATGAGAATTGTACGTTTTGAGAACAATATAGACTCCAGGTTCCCTAAAATCTAAATTGTAGATAAACTTGTTCTGTAATCTTTCAAAATTCTTAATTCTGCTACCCCCAGCACACTCAGTCAGAGAGCCTATGGATCCCAGTGCTCCAACCCACAGCTGTAGGATGGTAGGATTCCTGAGGGAAATGCTCCTACGGATAAGGGCAAACTTAAATTCTGACATCTGATTGGCTTAAAATATGTCAGGTGAGAATAGAGTTATTAAAGCATTACAAAGTCTAAAATAAAATATCAGAGGAATGCCTAATGAACTTGTAAAGATATTCTGCAGAATATAGAACTGATAGTGTGTGGTAATCTTTCTTAAATGATTTTCTTTCAAGAGTACCCCATTTAGTGCAGAACTACACATATGTTCACTCTCATAGCAGATATCTAGGTATCATATACTGCTAGTCCATGCCCAAGGATCTGTTAGGAGAGTAATGGGAATTTCCCTACACCATGTGCGTTTTAGCTGATACATAGACTGGCCTCAGTCCCCATGTAGGAACTTTTCCTGGCCCCAACTGGCATCCCTGGGACCGTATACATGCTTGCTGGTTATAACCTGAGGAGCCAGACATCCTGACGACAGTGACCTCCTGCAATTTAGTACTAGGTACATTTTTTAGAAATCAAGAACTGAAAATAAGCAATTCATTATATTTTGACTCTTATTATGCTGAATATGTTAACCCTAAAAACCTATAAAAGCCTATGTTTTGGGCCTTGAAAACCCTGTAAAAACCTATATTTTGATTTTCAAAACCTATAAAAAACCTATATTGAGGAAGCGGGGTGCTGGGAGGCCTGCATCATGTACAACCTGCTGCCTGCTTAGAAATATCAGATATCTATACATCATATTTTGGACTACAGTAGTTGCGCTTACAACATTCACCACAACAGACGAACCAACATAGAGCTTGGTGGAAGTGGTCGCAGGGTGCCCCGTGTATAAATCCAAGATATCAGACACTGTGCTAGCGGTAGCATTATTTTTGAAAAAACCCGATCAATTTTCAGCGAGCAAAGAATCGTCCAAATGGTTATAAATGAGAAAAAAATAGATGTACTTCAACGAAAATCGTCAAGATCTATCGACCCTAGAGACGGGGAACTCCCCTGTTGCGCATAGTGCGGCCAACGTCCACCAGGCGGCGGGAGAATATGTCCCCAATAGGCCTTTTTCCACTGGCTGGTGTTGCATGTTATCTGCTCAGTTACGCCATGTCTGAAGCCAAACATACCCATGGCAACATATACTTTAGCATTGGATCACTGAGTGTATTTAAGCGTAATACGTTTATAATACCCATGCACATTATTTCCATAGAAATAACAGTGATTGCATCATATTCTATGGTATTCCAGCTCCAATTTGATGTGTCATACATGCATATCACCTCAATGACACTTTAGATATACCTTAGATAACACAGGGACACCAAAACTGCATACATGTATACTAATACATTGGCAGGCCTAGCTATAATATGCTTATCTTTTTCCAAGCTAAAACCAAAATAGTTATCAACTATAAAGTTTAGACAGCTCAGACTCACTGATACAATACCCTAGTTTGCTCCAACAATTTAATCTGTCAAAAAACAACACCCTTGTAATCACACCCACTGTTCACACTTTAGATGTGATTACTGTATGTCTCTATGGGCAAATGCCCAGACTCTGACATGTTTGTCCGAGCAACCGCATATCTAGAAAGTTGGCCGTGAGGCGGCGCTGAACGGCAACACCTGTATCATGGGTATCTTCACAATCGTGTTAATGGAGCTCTAGGGGAGCAATACCTCGATCGTATGCCATTGAGGAGAGATTGGCAAAAAATCCATCTTGCAGTAGTGGAGCACTAACGGAGCAGCACCACCAATTAGAGTAAGAACAACTGAGGTGAAGAATGGGTGGAGAACAGTGGAGCACCGCCTTAAAGGCTATAAGGCATCGACAGGCCGACTCTGCCCGATTCTAACTTTGCCCGACGGGTCAGTGAGAATCGGCGTCATTTGGGTTGATTTACGCACTTTACCAACCCAATCGTATTATCTTTTCCAACGCGTTGGGCATTACAAGGACTGTCCCGGACTTTGCGATGGTCAATGAATGCACCTTCACCGACTTTTCTGATTCTGAGCAGGCCGTTTAAATAGCTATGCTATCTATCCCCCTGTCCGATTTACATGTACAGTGCTTTATAACAATTTATAGGTGAGATAGAGGCGATCACAGATCTGATAATCCTTTTCTGATAACTTAGATATACCAGAAGTTACTAATCTCTGCCGGGCCGAGCCAGGCCAGCTCCAGGCTGCTCTCTTTGATCTCACTCAGGTTGTTTTACGAGGGTTTTTTTTTCAATTTTTTTATTATCAAATTATGGTACACCAGTTCTTCCATTTGACAACGTGAGACTCCCTGTACACTCTTAAGCTAACTACAGACCTGTGTTTCGCGAAAGTAAAAAAAAAAGAAGAAGGTGCATGAGTCAAACAGTTGATACAAACGTCATTCATAACGTCGCGGTCCCAACCTCTCAGAACCAGTGCTTACCCCACTGAAATAGTTTGCTTTAGAACTCGCTTGAATGCCGATAGGTTATGAAAGACATCGGTATTTCATTCCCGATTCTCTCCGAGCCGATAGTCGGGATGAATCGGAAACAGACGTCAATGTCTTATAGGTTTAATGTCTACCTTGAAGTTGGCCCAGCCCATGACTACATGCGAACGCTGTTCGCCTTACCCTGCCTGCCAGTGGAACACGTCCATTTAGCCTTGCAGCTTCAACAGATCACCAGCTGAAGTTACTAATCAGGTACATCAAGACAACCGGGATGAAGGGCCAGCACACAGTCTCCTCCTGGGGCGTTTACCGCCGTGCCATCCATAGCAACAAAGACCATAAAGGATAGCATAACCGGCAGAAGAACAGAGCTCGCCATGCCAACCTTCAGGTCTACCTGCTGCTTTGCCTCCTGCACGAAGAAGCAACTGAGATTCCCCGAACTTCACACCCCATTGCAGTAGACAAGCTCAAGTGGGACAGAAAGTCATCAACAAAATACAGGGAGGGCAAGCACGAAGACCTGTCGGGGAAATATTAGGAGAAGCAACTCATCACCACCAAGTTTTTTCAGTATGCTAGTGGCCTGGTGAACATCAAGACCAAGTATAAACATGTGTTGTACTATTCCTGTATTTGTTTCTATTAACCCTTTAAGGACGCATGATGCCTGGAGGCATCACCGCACTAAAGACGCATGATGCCTTGAGGCATCATTGTCTCAATATTAACAAAAATGTTTTAACAATGAAATAATAGAGCAGTATTCATGAAATCTTCGGAAAATGTAGATAGAACATCATATTTAGTATTTCTATTAAAAGGAAATAAAATATATGTGATTATGTATAAGATTTCATGGTTACAACCTTGGATATCAGTTTTAACCAAAATGTGGCCGTCCTCTAGCCAGATAGGCTGCCACCAGCACCCATCCTTATGGGAGTAGCTGGGCCCCAGGCAGCTGTCCTTAGAGGGTTAACTATTGAAATTGAGGGAGTAGGACCACAAACCACATGTCAACCCTAAATGGATGGTTCAAACATTTTATTCATGTTTTAAAACCGTTTATACATCAATCACTTGTTGTGCTTTTATTAATTATCGGGGTGCGTGTTTGCCTATATATTTCGACTAGGTGTGGTCTTCATCAGGGCATGGATAATACTGGATTATAAGGAGATTCGGGCACTTATATAGTAATTGGGTACCTATCACCTTTGTAAACTGATTACTAGAGTAGAGGGGTAGAGCATAGTGGGAAATTTTGATGGTTATTTTGTTGGCCATATTGGAAAACGTTGATAAAATACGTTCTAGTATTCATAAACATTACATATAGTTGGTACATGGTAATATCACCATATAACAGTAACACATTTTCACATGGTTTAGAGAATTGGGGTTAGAAAATAGTCTTTTGATTGTCGTTTGTGAGGATAAGTCCATTTTACCACACAGTGAATTACATACAGTTCTCCACTGTGGCAGTTAATATGATGAAACTATAATGTCTAGCAATTTTCAGAAGTTGTTTTCTGCTGTTTCAATTCCCCAAAGTCTTTGGCTAGCTCCGGGTCTATTGCTGTTATCAGTGAGTACTGTGGCATTATCTTTACTGTAATAAAAAAGGACAAGTTGTGTTTACATGTCTGAAGTATATCTGTTGTTTTTGTGTATTCAATTTATAAAGTTAATTCTCCGTGTCTAAAATAATCTTACTCTTAGAACATAATAAATTATATACACTAGGAGAACACATCTGTAGTTATCTATTAGTCCTTGTTTGGAATTTCTTATTCTTCGCGGAGATATCACCTGTAGTATATATGTGGGGGCCGGACACGGCCCGGGGCCAGATGCGCCGAAAGGCCGGAAAAACCGGGTACCTTAAATGAAAAGACCGCATCTTCATATGCGCCAACCAAACCTACATCCAACTACCTAACTCTATTGAAAAGAATGGTTTTAAAAAACCCATCAAATATCAAGTGGAAACGCACCTCACCTGACGAGACCTCGATTAGTCGAAATCATAAGTGAAATTGGTCTGAAATAACCAAAGAATATAAGAAAACGAAGATAAATAAAGTCCACTCCCATCCAACACACAGAGAAAATAGTTGTCAAAGTACACACCAGATGGCAGTACTGCGCAGTCAAAGGCAACGAAAGAGATATACATATATATGACATAGTAGATATTATACACTTATTCATGTTGTGTGAGGTGTCTTTTTTTCGCTAGATCAGAAGTGCAAATCAGATTTTTTATCATATTTCTTACAGATTCCCGCCATAGCCTTTAGAATATCCGCTCATAAACGAAGGTATTCACCAATAGAAAATGGAGTTCATGGGAGACATCGATGACGACCTCTTTGAAAAGCACAGAGAAAGAGACACGAGGACTAGGCCCTCTTCATATAAGGCAAAGAACTGCAATCTTCAGGTACGCTCACTTCAATAAAGGCTGTGAGAGATTTTCTTGTTTAGAAAAAAACCCCAAACTTTTCGTGACTCCAAGGTGACAAAATGTTTCAGATCATTTTAGACCACTTAGAATGAGGATAGATCCTAAATTCAACGTGTTATAGAAAGGCCTACGATAACTTGAAGGTGATCGACACATATCAAGAGACTGAGGCGATTCTAATATTTTCAAATCTGGGGATACATTTCATGAATTTTCCAGTCTCACACTGTCTCAGATTTGAAATGTGCCACAGTGAAAAAAAGTTTAACAGAACGTTGATAGAATTTGAATATATCTCTGCAGAATTGTTATTTAATATGATGATTAAATAAAGTGAATACCAAGACAAGAAAACGTTTTCAAAATTATCTAAAGAAGAGATGTAACACGTTTTATTAGTAGTTAAAATGACAGTCTTTCAAGGCACATCCGCTTCTCCTTTTTCTTGGACCTTGTTTGGCTGCACGAGGTTTTATTGGTTATACATTGTTCTGCTCAGCGGTCTCCACCGTTGTAGAGCTGAAAAATCACCTGGAATAAACTTGCAGACCGGAATAAGGATACTGATTCAAACTTATTTAGCAGAAGACATAAAGATAGGGGCCTAAACAACGAGAGCAGGTAGATGAGTTGACTGCATGCCGGTGGCTGAACAGTGTTGTCAGGATGTATTTCAATATCAGCAGCGTTAGGAAAAAAACGTAGGGTTACCCCTTTATCCTACCCCTAATATAAAATCCCATAGGCTTAACATTGAGTTTCCATATGCCACGCTGACTGGCATACAGAGTTTTATATGCCACTAATTGCATACAGAATTGTTATCACATAATATTCCAAAATCAAGGAGACGGGGTAGGATAAAATCAAATTCGTAGGATTCGTTTTAATCTTGGCCGCTGCATTCCACTCCTGGAGTTTGGGCTCCGGACTTCATTCGGCTTCGCCTCATGAAGTCACTATGCCAAACTCCAGTCGTGGCATACGGTGGCCAAGATTTAAACTCCTCCAGTTTTACGATAGTATCAATAGCTATGCCTATAGATATTGAGTTTGACCTATGCATGTACTTGTTGATCCCCTGCTCTTCACAGTGGTTTGAGGGAGTGACTTCAGACAACCCATCAGAGACGATGCAAATCCGCAAGTACCAGGGTGACTGGGCATACCGGCGTCGTGACTTCCGCACAGCTCTTCACAGTTATGAAGCAGTGATTGGTAAAGAACAGCTAATTTCTTAAATCAGGTCTTGTCTATGTTAATAGTAAAAACAGAACTGTCAGCTTTGATCTAACGGTGTCTCATTTTGTGCCTCATGGACTGTTTCAACCTGTAATCTGTAGTCAGGATGCAAAATATGATGCAATATACATCGTGATGTATGGTTTATTGAAAATTGCAGTACAGTTTTTTGAGGTTAAGATCTTGCAATATTTTTTCATGTACCTTCCATGGTAACATATACCTGAAATGAGACATTAAGATATAAACATCGAACCCCTGCTATTTCGTTAGTGCAGTATGAATATAAAACGTCTCCTATTGATACGCCCAAGGCACTGACTATAACGTGATAGAGGAATTATGGATAGTTTCGGTATGTTAACTTAAGGGTGAGTCGTAATGTTACGGATATTTGTAGGCCTATATATGAATGTATTGAGAAATCTACGTATATTTAGACTTCCAATCTATTTTCTTATGTAAAGTAAACACTTTTTTTTTTTTTGTTGAAAATATGTCTTTATTGAGTTTCGATTATACAATCGTTCTACCAAGCCAATCTAGACGAACATAGTTGGTGAACAAAAACTGGTATGATATGTACAATGGAATTGATTCATCGCGTTGTCGTTTGAGTCCTATAGGATACATTTTGTCAAACAATGTTCATTATAGGTAAGATTATGTATCGGAGTTACATGATTCGATCTATGTATTTCATTACAACTTAACATACAATATAAGTGAGTAATATACATAGTGCACAGCATATATAATAAAATGAGTCCCATATTTTAGATCTTACGTTTCCATGCCTGTTTTATCCTGTGATAGCACCTCTTTGATAATACGTTTGAACCTGCTCTTTGAACAATAAGCTCATTTTTCTGGTGTAAGATCGTCACCAATATAGCTGTCAGTCTACGAAACGGCCAGATTTACATATTGAAACGGTCATATTATCAAGATATTTAAGTGGGTTTTTTTTACCCCAAAAAAAGAGTTATAATTATAAGGTTCCAACAGAATGAATAAATGTTCATTAGATCGTCTAAATATTTACTGTGTGCCCTTTGTATTTGCCGTTTTGTAGGCTGACAAAAAACTGCTTCACTGCAGACGTACTTTAAGGATGGCCCCTAGTATGATGTATCTCTTCGTGGATATGTTACTTTTACGTTCCAATGCTGTGAACTGTATGTCCTCTTTAGATCTACTTCCGCCATCCAATACAACAGTGATGCGAGACGTACTGGAATCGGTTACACGTTGTCAGCTGGAGCTCCAACAGCCAGAGCAAGCCCTGCTCACGTCACAAAAACTGGTAAATCAAGTGATAAATCAGTCAATAACTCTTGTTCAGAAGGTTCTTTTTATCAGGCGAGGCAGATGTAATCAAGTAGGCGCTTCCTTATTGAAATCGAATCTTCGACATTGCAACCTAGTCTGACTCATCCGTATCTACTTCACTTGTTGGGGTCTACAGTCGCGTACATTGACATAGAGGCGCTTAAAAGATTCTGCAAGAATAATGGGAGCTTGGAGTCTAGTATGGACTGCGTCACCCTTGAAACATGATATCAGAGATGGGAGTTTTCCTCTTTCTTGTTTTCGTTTTTCAGAATTATTTTTCTTGTTTAAACCTGAGATAATAAATTGGGCGTTATTTACACCAATAAACAGTGGTTCAAACCTCAACACAGTTGGTAGACGAGGCGCACAGCTTCAAACCTCAACACACCCCACCCCCCATTCCATGGCAAGTAACGATGTGTTTCCATGTTTTCTCAGTCTCTCTGAGGCAGTAAGTTCCAACGGAAAAATATTTCCTCTTCTCATGATCCCAACTGACATCCTTGTAACAAGGTGCGACACTTTATTCCAGACACCTTTAACGCAGAGTTACGACCAGAACACAGTATGTGTCAGCCTCCTTGCTTCTGTGTACAACGCACTAGGGAGAAGTAGAGGTTAGTATATTTTTACTATGAAGTCCAGTACACTGTTGCTTCGTCAATTGTAAAATTGTCTTTAGACTACCATATAAGTACAGAAACTTTTTAACTGTTAACAGATGCAAATCATGTACCTTATATTTACTCGCTGAAACTTAGAATACAAAAGTTTTGAGGCTTTCTTATATCAAAACGAATTTGACAGCTATTCTTTGAAAGCTTAGTTTATGTGGTTAATTTATGGTATATGATTCATGTATTCAGAGCCTTTTAGTTGTACAAAACGTACCCTAGGTGAGGAAATGGCATGGCCACATACTTCCTATAGGGGATTCTAGTTATTAAGTGATCATATTTGCTTATGCTTCCCTCTGGTGTTCCTTTCCGTAAATATCTTCCTCTTTTGTATAATTTACATTTATTGCAGATGAGCTCTTGGTCCTACAGAAGTTTCTGTGGCTCCATCCGATGCATTGTGATGCATGGGTGCGTATGACCCAGCTCTACCTGGACCGCCTCCGTCAGCAGTCTCAGACAACCAGTCAGCGCAGCTCACACGATGACCCTCTCAGCAAGCCCGGTGATCAGCAATGTTTAAATCCTCCCTCACATGTGTCCCACACCAATTGTGCAGAGGACTCCATGCCCGCTCCACCCGTTGACTCGTCTTCAGGCATTGAGTTGAGAAGCGTTGTATGCACTTGCCTTCTGCGATCAAGGTTAGTTGCTTGTCCTGTTATGTGAATGTCCTATATCTCAGTCCAGGGATGCCAGTTTTCAATGTTTCCATAGAAATTCATGTTTTCATTTTTAGAATTTTTTTCCTAGTGTAATATTGACATACCAGCTGCTAAATTGTACAATTCAGCCACAGCCCAAGACCCCCTTACTGAACCTTTCCACTGACCCATGTAAAAACGTGAGATTTACCTTGATCCCTTACTTCCCGACTGTAATATTGCAAACCCTGTATTGTAATGAGAAATATTTCAATGTTTTTTTCTGACCCCAACTGGCATCCCTGAAATCTTGGTATTGATGAAGTTATTTGATAGTTCCTAAGCGCAGACAACTGGATCATTTCAATGCCATCCACAAGAGAGCTCTATTGATTCTGACACACCCACTGTAGAGACACGATAATGCTTTTTTTCACTAGACGTAGTTCCGAAGGTATACATATTCCCAGTAATGTATTCTTTCGCATCCCCTCTACCATAATTACTGTAACATCATTGGAACGAGTCGTGGTGTACAATCCTCTTTCATATTTTCAGCAGTTGGTAGTGAGTGATATAGCTTTACGTTACCCTATTAAATAATTTTTTTTAAAACACCATTTTGATCTAGGATGGGTTTTTTCAAAGAAAAATTTCGAAGAAAGAAAAAAATTAAAGTGAAACACAGCAACCTGGCCTGTAGCGGAAATAACCCCTAGCAGGTCACACTGTAACCCCTAAGACAGTGTTAACATCCAATAGAAACCATCCCTGGTCAATGATCCTTAAAAAATAGCATTCGGTTTAGTAGTAGAGTGGAATGGAAGTGCGTATTGGTAACTAATAAGTTATTCAAACTTATACCTGCATAATTGGGTTTTACAATGATTAATACCCTTTTTCGTTTGCGTGAGTAACTTGACTACCCAAGAGCATTGACTATGACCTATTGCCAACATGATATTCATTACAATCGAGTAGTCAGTCGTTGGTCTGCTCTGTAATCTAGATGACAATTGGTAAATGTTAGAAATTGCACAAAGTATTTCATGACTGGCATCGCTGATCATTATTACATTGTCCCTTGTTTCGTTTATGTCTCCTATGTTGCAGATCATTAGCCAGCGGTATTCGAAAACACCCTCAGTTTGTTACTGAACGATACCAACAAATCTATAAAGACCTTAGTCAGGAGTTTACTGCAATTGGCATCAACGAGGAGCTCGTCAAACGCTGTTTACCGGTGAGTCAACTTTGTGGCTTCTGTATTCATATCTATCATTCACCTATTAGTATTACGTAGGCCCCATTGAAAATAAATGGATCAGCAGTAAACCACTACCCATTGTTTCTTAGCCATCAGAACACAACTATTAATTACGGATTTCAAATCTATTAATAGCGGACCTCTAAGCCATTGAATGTGGGAAAACACAGCAAAAGTAGTTGCCCATACCGACAGATGTAGCAGACCCTATGATATGGCAATTTCTGGGTCTTTTAAATCTATTTTATAAAGGGCAGTAATAAGTACAGCAAATACTGATCTTGTGAAAAGAGCTGTTTATTTCTCGTATATCACTATCTTTCAACCACTTACGGTTTACAGCTACCTGGTCACAAAGTCATGTATTATTGTGTGTGTAATAAAATTTCTTTAAAAGTATCAGTATAAGCGTGTGAGAATAACATAAACCTTTATTTACTGTCCATATTAAGTATGTGAAACAGATTGAATATGAAAATATTCCCAACACAGACTTCAATAAGTACTATACATTTGAGAAAATGTCTAATCTCAGTTTACAGGCACAGGATACTTTACTGATTTAGTTCTTGTATTTTTAGCATGTCACTAGAGATCTAAATGTGGATGCTACCCCAGGACCCATGGCAGAATGCAGGTCGGAAGTGGAACTTGTAAAGGTATACTATTTTAACACGTCCCCCCCCTCATTCCATTAATTCTACATTATTCTTATTCTTTGACGAAATGATGTGTTGAAATACACCAACTCGGTAACTTCTGGTCAGTTTATATTTTATTAACCCTTTTTAAAAGATGGTACATTACTGTTTTTGGAATTATTTCGAACCACGGTCTTGGATGACTTGCATATAGATCCTTGTTCTGACTCTGCATCAGGTATCGTTTTGGCACCTTTTCCAAGAGCTCATTAATGGAAAAAATAAATGAAATATAACCTAGACGCATACAGACCAATGTAGTTGTTGGTCTGTGGCATAGGATTTGGAATAGTGGTACTCTAACCAAAGATTTCTGCAAATTTGTCAACTCAAGCAAATTGCGCTCTATACGTGGCGCCACCTACTGTTCTTTGCTGGTATCACCGCCAGAGGGCTTATTTGTCTTGCCGTCACACGCTTGGTTGATGATAAACCAGTTTAGTTGGTCGTTCAAGCTTCACTGTTGTCAGGTGGACAATCTCACTAATATGACATGGCTAAAACAGTATTGTAAATTAGATAAATGCTTTTTGATCGTTTCAGGATATCGAAAATCCGGAATTCCAGACGATGTTTGAGCGGCATTGGTTCAGCTGGCACTGACTCCAACCTGTAAGAGTGTGGTTACCAAAGTGATAAATATTGTTAGTCATTTCACAAGGTAGATCCTTGGGGGAACAAAGAATGTATTTACAGTTAATGGAGAATAAAGTATTTATCAAACAATATCTGCATTATTCGTTCTTTCATGTTTTTACACGCAATACAGTAATGTAGGCGTTCTGTAGAATATCTCAGATGAGTTTTTCCAAAGATTAACAAAGAACCTGATGAGTGTTTGGTCTGATTCGACATATGCCATCGAGTTTGGAGCGCTCGGTGATATGAACGAGGCGATAACTGAGTGAATATTCTGAAGCACTTCAAATGAGATGGCAATCGAGGACTTAGATTAAACACGAATGTTTTAGATTTTATCTTATCCAGGACAAGTTTATCTGTTTATAGCCCACTGAGTACGAGTTACCGTACTCGCAAGCCTGTTTGGTATGAGTTTCTAACGTTAAGCCTATGGACGTTTATACCAGGCAACATTTGGTATTATCATAGACAGTGTAGAGTATAATGTCCATGATATAATAGATCCATGAAAATTATGATAATGATAGATGAGAAGGTCCTGTGAAAAGTCATACCATCATCTTTTACCTTCTCAAAATGTTATTCTAACTGTTTAAGACTCGTGTGATAGTTCATCCATTACCAGTTAAAAGAAATGCTTGGGATTGGCGCAATTTGTGTAGATACGCTTGACTATTTATAATTGGGCCGTTCGATAGCTGATACTTTTCTATCATTAACCACCGATTATGGAGTCTCCATAGAAAACGCATTGGATGTGTATAATTTGCAAATAGGAAAATAGGAGTTTAAGCCATCGCCACGTCATTAAGCCCCTAAATCAGAATTTCATAAGAAACTGATAAACTTGTGAAATATAAAAAATAATAATTACGAAAATTAAAGTATATAAAAAGTATATAAAAAAAGTAGGTTTATGAAAAATGGCTGTAGTTATTCTTTCATGTAAGGCTACACCAAATTACCATTATGTTTGCCAGGGATGCCACCTTTGAATCAACAATAGGAGGCGGATCAATCAAGTTTCAAATCTTACCAAATATTAGATAGAGCATGATAATCATAGGCGACAAACGGTGGTTGATAAATACAATACCAATTGGTTTCATATAAGAACGGTCGTAATCTCCGTAATATCATTTCTTCTGCTCGGATATTACTACACATCGAGTCCTCGGAGATTACGGCCGCTTGTATCTGAAACCAGTTAATATGGTGTATGTATCCAGAATGTTTACATTCAAATGGCTTGTAGCATAGACACATTATTCCAAATCTGGGTTTTGTTACATCGTGCACAGTGTACAGACGATCCACACAAACTCGAATACTATTTCTTCCAATATTATAAGTCACGGTTTTGCAATATTTGTAATTTCGCAATTTCCGAGCCCAATCGTTCGATAATGTATACATCATTAGGTAGTTCATTAATGTCTGAATCAGAAGATTATCCATGCGCCTCCAGTGTGATTTGTCCAGAAAACATTTGTCCTAATCCTGGTTACTGTGTCATCAAATTGGTCCGATGAAAGCTAGGATATCAGTTCTACTTTCCTTCAAAGACCATCAAGTGTCTCCCGATGAAGATATCAATCAAATTAACGTGGGAAGGACCTAAACAGTATAATCAAACCTACTGCGTCCACTACTAAACGGCGCGGCGCACCGCGGGTCCACAATGGTAGCTACCTTTTCTTTATTGAAGCGTCGAGATCTATGGGGACAGAGGGATAGCAACTGTTACAGAGACAATGTGTGACCGTTGTTGGGAGTGGGTCGGGACCACTTTGATCCTGCCCACCCAACCATCAGGTAGACAGGAAGGGTTGGCCGGGGCCACCATATATCGCCCATTAATTGTTGGTTAACCTGACTCCATTAATCACGGCGGTAAACGGGCCGTGTCAAACGGAACGGAACGCGGTGGACAGCGAGGATGTGGGACGCACTCTGCAGGACCTGTATTAAGGAGACTAGGGGACTAGATTCGTAGGAATGTAGTGGACTACATGTATCCCCAACCTCAAAACAAGGGAGATGGAGGGTGACGGAAGAGGTACCGAACTTTTCGATTCACGTGGATCGATGTTCGACACGTTTGTGGGTTTAACGGTCATTGAAAGAAACAACTGTGGTAATTATATTTGAGACACTAAGTAACAATCCATCGATTACAAAGTCTCCATTGAAAATGTATGGGGCAACAGTAAAACACTACCCATTGTTTTCAAGTTGTCAGAAACCATGATCATTGATTACGTATTCGAAAGCCATTGATTACGGTTCTCAAAGCTATTGACTGCGGGCCTCAAAGCCATTGATTATGAGAAATACACTTCCAAACCGATTTATAGTGCCTTTATACTGGGCTGATGTACATTGGTTTATGGCGTCCTGTCTACAAAACCATCGATTATTGTCTATTTCTTGGACCGGATAAGCCATTCAATTTTCTCGATCTTGTAGACCTACCAATCTGATCCTTTCATGTAATAAAGACTATGTAGAGACACAAGTCTGTAGTTTTTTCGAATCAGAGGAGATAGGCATTCGCTGGAGAGTGATTATTATCGAAAGCATCACATTGACCTAGAGAGGAATAAACTAACCGACCGTTAGCATGATTGTTAATCTTTTGCCGAACCATAATACACTCATAATTATTTTTGCCTTAATTAAACCTGAGAACCAATTAAGAAAAATATAATTACCATTTGGTTCTTTTTGATATATCATTTTTGGCTATATTCACGAAAATGTGCCACAGTAAGATATTTTCATTTATAGGTTTTCTCTCTGTACCCGCCTTTTCCACTTTTCAAAAGGCGGCTACCACCTCGTTCAGGCTTAGATATATGGTTTTCTACTACGGTGTAATTCCTCGCCCCTAACCGCAGCCCTGACTGTTGTCATATAAACAAACCTAGTAAAAAGTGCCACCTTTATCAGATACCCACATCAAAGGGATGTTTTGTAAAACCAACATCATTCTCCTTTTAAGGATAATAGACCATTACAGTCAGGAGATTTGTGACAAAAGGCACTGGCTTTTTTTGTATTATCTTGGGTGGAATTTGAGGTGTCGTTTATATTGCCTACTATATCTCTTATTGCAGCTTCTGGAACTACTTGGTTTTCGAAATGGTAACCATTCATAGCATTTGATTTGCACTACGATTTAAAAAGTGAACCAAACATGCTAAAATGCCAATAGTTCCCCTTTATTATTCAGTGATCCTATATCCTATTAAGGGCCGAACCCACCGGCTTCCGAAGCACACCAACGCGCCTTGCATTGAATTGAATGGGCGTCAGGGTGTCTGCCTATGCTTGAGATGGATACTTCAGGTGTTGAGAAAGTCTTGTCAGTGAGAACAATGGATACATACACAATATTGACTGGTTTCAGATACAAGTGGCCGTATGCTCCGAGGAGTTGACGCATACAGCAGAGTTGACTCTGCGCAATATCCTCGCATACGCTCGGATATTACTACGCGTCAACTCCTCGGAGCATACGGCCACTTGTATCTGAAACCAGTCTATATTGTATTTATCATCCAACCTTTCTGGACAAGTGCCATTTCGATGTCAGTTCGTTTTGGTTATGCACTATTTTTCCGTATGCGCCACCCGGAGCATACAACATATCCGTATGCGCCGGGTATGTGCATACAAATTCCCTATGTATTTTCAATGGACACTTTGTATTAGGTGGATGATAAATACAGTATACTACATACCTTTCCTGGTGTTAGGAGTATATAGACCACTCGGTTGCCAGCATTGAATGTGGAATTGCCTTTTAGATAAATTTCGCACATACTATCCTTCTATTAGTATCTCTGTCTTATGATATGAATCATAGGGGTGAGAGGATCATAGTAGCACACAATTAAGGGTGTCTTTGACCATCTGTGCCAGTGACTGAACCTCATTTATAATTTGTCACTGTCAAGAATTTGTTGACCTCTGACAAGGGTCTAGTTGTTTATCCCGTTTACCAGAGCAAGCAAAGAACAGTGAACCCCCGCTTAAGGGTTCACCACGCGTTTACGGATTTTATGTTCGGAACGGATTTCTCTGTCAAGTATCTATTTCAATCCAAGTTAAGAGGACTGATGTCTAGACAATCAGACACCAGGCAATGGACTGCGTAGGCTCCTGTAGGCATCAGGTAGGCGTCTGTACGGTGTCTGTGTGGTTATAACATTGTCTCTATATCAACGACATGAAGGTATTATATATACTACATAGCCTAACCATCGATAAACTGAAACCCACCTGTCAGGGGACACTCCGCCTAATCGGACAATTTGCTTGGGACGGAGAGTGCCCCTTTAACCGGGGTTCTACTGTACTCCATGGGTTAGCGTGTGACCGTCTTCAGCTTTCAGCGGTCGCTACTTTACCCCACACAACCTGCCCCCGTATGGGCCCGCCTACCTCACACAGATACAATCACCTCCAAAATGGAGACTATCTATTACTCTGATAAAGTTTCTAAATTCCTGAAGCCCTGGCGTAGGCACGGCAGCAGCTAAAGTAAGCGCGGGTGTGGTGGGCGGCGGTTCGGCGTGCTGAAACATCCCCTCACGGACCGCGCCGCCCCGAGTCCCGCCAGGCGCAAGAGGTCGCTCCTACTCGACCGGATGCAAAGAGCCCCCGGAAGATAAGATCGGGTCGCTGCGCCGCCTAGTGATGGATGGGCACTATAAAGCCACCCCGACTTGCACCAATATCATAAATGCTCAGATAAGCCCTGGGATCCACCTTCGTTTTATGGCTGATCATGGCTAACAAGGTCGTGGCACCAGAATCGGCAATTGTCCATGGGGGTTGGGCCGAATACATATGCCACCCCGTATCCCTCCTCGTTCTCACAGTCGGTTGTCAGAAAAACAGGGGGATCTGTCCCAACACATCTTCTTCTTCCTATGGACCAGAATTAAACTCAAATCTACCCTAATGCACCCACTTCCATCACAATCACCAACGACACAAAAAAGCGCCTGTAGGTTTGCTTTTATGTCTGGTCCCAGATCTTCATATAGATGTCCATACAGCCTGAATATCTTGTGGTTCAATTTTGTTCGCTAGACGCGCGTTAATTCCTCATTTGGTTGGCGCCATCATTTCGGCTGGTAGATCATATTTTTTGTCATTTTTATCAGAATGAACATATTGATCTCAGATTGTTTTAGTTTTGTTGCTGCTGCCGGTTTGAGATAGCATTTGGGTTTTACATGACCTGAGACCATTGTATTTGTCATCCGATCGTACCTTGTGGAAGAGCTTTTAGGCAAAGTGAGAACATTCAACTGATATGGATGGAAATCAGCAAGTGGGAAGAAGAGATAAGATGGCACCCATGCTTGGGTGACTTTTGACCTGGTGGGTCACTAGTAGACCTCCTGTGTTCTGAGAACAATAAATGTAATGTCCCTGACATAATCTCGTAGGGGTTGACTGCTGAGCATCACTGCGACGTGCATAAAGGTCTTCATGTATTGCTTCATGTATTTAGAGCATTATCTTATTATTTTGTGGCATTTTTTCGTTGCAATGGGACCCTATGGGGTACCGTGGTTGGAAAAAAATTCATTCCGTGGTCGCATCAGCAGTGGGAGGAAGTCATACATCTATTCTAAGCCCCGTCTACCTACATACATTATCTTATTTATTTAAGAAATCATGGAAGCGTAGATCTCCATCATCTTTATCAATTCCTCTTCTACAAAGCAAAGTTCGTATTTTAATATTTCTCGGAAATAAACCTATATTCTTGAAATTTACCATTGTTATAATTCTCCCTGCTGGAAACAGTTGCTTCGTGCATTGGATTAGAGATGATTACTTAAGGTATACGTGCATACGTGTATAGACACAATTGCACGTGTACAGTACACAAGTATGTGTATATCCTGACCTACATACAGATAATAATCGATGGTCTTGTAGACTTGCGAGGGGGTTTACGGGTAGTAATACACGAGCATTAGTGAGTGTATCATGACGTCAACCCCGTGTGGTTTACAGAGCCGCCTGTCAACAAAACCATCGATCGTTGTAATTATTATCCATCGTCTCCAAATAAATTAAACACATGGATTTCCAATGATATTGAAGGGTATATCAATAGGGATTTTATTTAGCTGTATAGCACAAAGGGACTATTTTTCCGTATACAATATCTTTGAGACCGTATGTATACCACGGATTTTAATCCGTATACCATGGTTATTGTAATGCCTGCATATATACATTGTGTGCAAATATGTCGTTAAAAACATACTCATCTAAATGTAGAGTTAAATCTATTACCTGCATGTACCAAACATCAGACGTGATTTAAGAGCTTGATACTGGTAGCAAACATGTATCACCCGCATTATCGCCCCGAGTTGCTCGCCGCGCCACCATGGCGAGCAGGTGCGAGCAAAAGTCAATTATGAGTTGCTATTCTTGACCTTCCCGTCGGAGCAGCTCGTGCCCCGCTCCGCCGTCCGACTCACACCGACTCATCACACCCCGGGGCGGTTAATGAACGTCGTGGGAGCTGGGCGGCGGCGGGCCAGTCGGCAGTCCGGCCGACCAGCTGGACAGCTCGGTTATGGATGGCGCGCTTCAAATTGGACACGCTGATGAACCCCCGTTCTTGGATAATCTGGAGGAAATCTGTGATTGGATCCTGAGCAGTAACAGCAAATAGCAAGCGGCTACGAACTGACCATACATCACACTCACAGATCAATACACTCAGCATGTCCGAATATCTGGTGCACTGTCATTGACGTGCGACTTATAGATTTGAGACGATCCCCACCAACTTTGAATATTTTTACAGAGATCCGTTTCACCTTGCATTGGCCAATATCATAGAAAGCCATTGCAGGTATTGTTTCGGCAATAATGACTCGATGGCTTCTTTACCCTGATTATGATAAGTATGGAATATTATATCCTACCTTTAGATATATGTCAAGACAGATTCCGCAATTTTTAGGATTCGTTAGAAATACATTACTCATTGCAACTTAGAAATACTCTTGTAAATACGATAGCTCGGGATATTTAGAGAAGTTGACACCCTAGTTTCGTGAGAAATTAGGGTGGGCATTTAAAGTCTCACGAATTGTACTGAGTTATGAATCAGACATTTAATCACCACGGAAATAAACAGTAGTGATTTCTTTTCATTGCCTGGTTTATAATATGTGTATTCTGTAGAAAACTGTGTGGCTATGACACCTCGCTGTCTCTTGAATTGATATGATGCTTTGTGTTTGCTACATATCAAAATAATGCTCTAGAAGCTAAAAGCCTACATATATTATTGTGGTGAAACTATTTTCAAAATGTAATCGCAGTAATTAAAATGGGCGGTGTTTGACGTGTCTGGTGTTGTTCGCGCAAGAGAATCTGGGAAATCGGAAAAAGGGGGTTCCAGAAGAAGGGGTCAAGAGGCAAGTTATGCTAAATCAATCCCCACGTTATAAAGGCTATCCGTTACAGTAAATAGGAATGGTGTCTAGCCGTGTTTACCTGGTGGTTGTAATTAGCTGTTCCTCGGGAGAGTCTATGCGCGTCTGGTGTATGCTGATTAGCGGCCTTACCAACCTAATTGTGGGTCATCACTTTGTAGGCTGCCGCCTTGGGTTGCCGGGCGTCAGAGGGCCATTTTCTGCGGCCACGCCCCCTCCTAATGACCCCTCAGGTAAGGCACCCCTCCACCCCTCCCGAGATGGTGGCTTTATGGGAGAGCGGTCAATGTGGGATTGACACCCGCGTTGATGTATAGGTCTATGGTGGATGATCGATGGGAGTGAAGGCTCCATTTTGACGTCTTAATTTCATCTCCAAGTTGTAAGCGGTCGTTAGGAGGAGCGTCATTGTGGATGAAGTAGACTGGCCAGTGGGTAAATACAAGGGTGGACCCGTCAAGGACCCTTCAATGTGAAGTCACACGGGGATAACGAGCACCGAGCCGTCTTGTTACTAGGATGTGTCGCTGTGAATGTTCACCAATATCATTTTAATTGCCTCTGTATAATTTGGTGCTAATCAAGTGTTTCTACTTGCATACTGCTATAGCTGTTTGGCTCAATCTCGTTGAGTTTCATTGACGTTTCCATCAAAACTACAAAAATGTGGTGACCGCTGTCTTTGGATTTAAATTCAAAGTAGTAAGGAGGGATATCAATTTCGAAGAAAAACTAAAGATGTAGACGCGAAAAATATATTTTCTTATCTATACCCACTTTTGTATATACTACTCACAGCCATAAATCTCATATTTGAACGGTTTTAGTGGTAACCCCGTTTCGTGAAAACTTAAACCGAAACACTTCCTTTGTAATTTGATAATCTGTACTTATTTAGCGGCGATTCTATAGCCATTATCGAATATACCTATTATTTCACGTGAAGTCCCAAACACAGTTAGTGACCCGGGCGGGGACGGGGTCTTCCCCGAGCCCGACGCCGACTAGCCTCCCCGCGTGCCTGGTCACTACCCGCCTCCCTCTTGACGCACGGATGCAATTATGTATGTCCAACATTGCGCATTTTCTTCACCAAAAGGTGACCTATTGAGTAAATATGTATAGGAAATAGTTAGCAACAAGCAAAGCTGAGTGTGTAAACATTGTTGGTATGCCACTGTAATGTCTCTGACTCCCAAATCGGTGTGAGCCAATATACATATATACAGTAAAAGCCCGCTTAAGGGGACACCCTCCGTTCCGGGCCAAGTGCCCCCTTAAGCGGGGTGTCCCCTTAAGCGGGGTTTTCAGTCTGCCAATGGTTATACGATAGAGATTTAAACGAAGGAAACACTGGTTATTATGTTAAACGTTTTATTAATAACACATTGATAAGCAAATAAATGGAAAATAAATATAGAATAAATATAAACCAAATATAAATGTACAATTCAAAAAATAAATAAATAGATAGTTACCTCTGAGAGAAATCAACGGCTCTTTAAGCGACTCACTGAGCCGCCCAGAGCCGCAACGGCCCGCTGAATACCATATATTAAAGCCTCCAGCCCACGCTGAATCACCCTGAACCTGTAAGCGGACCTCTTTTGAACTACCTTAAGGCCCGGCGTCCACCTACTACGATATGGCTCCGATGTGGTCTACGATGCGCCTCCCGATAAAAAAACCAAAATCGCGTTGGAAGGTCCCCCAATATTGGGGCAGTTGACCACGTTTCTGCGATTAGACACCGATAAAAAACCCATACAATGCGTGGTGGATTGGCATGTCTAGACATATGTCTACGATTTTGCACCTTCCCGATATGTCTCCGATATTTTTTTTTTGTATCGGTGCCATATCGGTAGGTCTAAATTTCTATCGTAGTAGGTGGACGCCAGGCCTTAGCAGGCGCAAAAATCACTGGTACTAACACCCACTCACTGTGGCCCGCCCAAGGCCGCTAGAGATGTAGGGATTACCATTGAAACAACACACTCCGGCCTCCCGAGCCCGCACGGGAATGCTAAAGCCTATAAGACACCGACCCGACGGCTGTGCCCGATTCTACCTTTCCCCGACGGATCTGTCAGGTCTGTGACAATCTGCTTCAATCGGGTCGATGTACGCACTTCACCGACCCGATTTTATTGCTTTTCCCGACGTGTCGGGCATTACTACCTGGTGTATATGTAAGTTTAGGTTAACACAAACAGAGGATTTGGTTTTCTCATCTCATCTCATTCAATAAGTTCTGGTAGAATGTGTAGAATTAAAAGTATTTCGTAGATGCTCCGCAGCATCAAGTTTACAAATGTAGTAAAGTATGTATGAACCTGGAGGGACCAGGCGGCAGAACGGGTGTTGCCGAGCCTGGATTGTAAGACAAAAGTACCCTAATAAAATCTATTAACAAAAACAACTACATGTACCATGTCAGATATGACCTACTCTCCCCGACATTAAGATTTCGGTGTACGCACATTCACCGATTGTTACCGATTCTGAGTTGGCCATTTGAATAGCGAAGCTACCTATCCCCTAGTCCGATTTAGAAGTTCCTTATAGCGATTTGTAGGGGAGACAGAGGCGATTATAAACCTGATAACCGTTTCCCGATATCTGAATTGGATCCGAAGTTATTAAACTTTGAATTAATTTCTATGATTCCAAACCAACGGCCCGTAGCTCACCCCGGCTCGGCTCCCGGCGGTTCTCTTTGATCCTATCCCGGGTAATTTACGAGGTTATAAAAGGAGGGAAGTGTGATCGGGGAAAGTCATCATGTCGGTGTCTTATATATAAGACACCAAAATTGTATTCCCGACTCTCACTGAGCCAATGGTCGGGATGAATCGGGAACAAATGTCGGTGTCTTATAGGCTTTAGGTATGACCCACCAAGGGTATATATGTATAATGTATTTTGTCTGGATGAACGCAATATCATAATTTGGATTACCATCATCCAAGCTGACATAAAAGTGTGGATTGGACAATGTGCATTTATCTAACAGAGTGACCAACTGCTAGTTGTCCGCAAGGATAACTAGGTATCTCACATGTGATGAACAGTCTTAAAACGACCAGAATTGTTTGAGCTATGGAAAACAAGTTGTAACTATAACGTTCGGTGCCCTTATCGATGTAGCACTCAGTCTAAATAAAGTATGTAAAAATGTGTTACTTCAAAACACACATCAATTATAATGTGAATATCAATGAAAAACAACAGAGTTCTGCAGGGTAACCTTGTGATTTTGATTTTTTTTTATCGGGAGATGCATCGTAGACACTATCGGAGCCATATCGTAGTAGGTGGACACCGGGCCTTAGAATGACTCTCATTCGACTGCAAAATGAAGATCCTACGAAAACTAATTCGAATAACAGTATCGCTAAAGATTAAATAGCATCGTAACCTTTATAGAATAGATAAGAAGCATTGATTAGTTCCTTTATTACCATAAAAAAAGGACCTTCCATTTTTGGAATTACGAGTTTGATTTTTGTTAGCGTTTGAGTCTAGGTATAATATCTTTGTCAATTTGCCATATACTGTATTATCACTTTTGCGACAGGGGTACTTTGAGACTTGATACATGGGAATATTACTTTGGCGGTAGTTTCTACAGAAGCATTAGGCATGGCAAAATAGCAAAAGAAACATATTGTTTATTTGTTGTTTCATATTGAAAATTTTACAGTATGGGGATATTATGTACTGTAATGGGGGTTACTGTGGTTCAGGGATCAGGATTTTCCCTTTTAAACGTAAAGATGAGGATACATTTATGCTATTTTACAGATCTTACTAATTAGACACAGAGTCAAACAAAATGTAAGTTATGGTTGTCCTTAGTAGACCATATAGATCGCGATCTTTTACCTGTGTACCGCAGTATGATTAAATTCCCCATTTATTTTGTGTGGTCTTTATTCGGTTAATGGCTGATCCATGTTTGGATAGCAGATTGCCTGCACTATTGTTCTTTTATTTGCCAGGCTATGAGGCCATTTCCGTTTGCTATTTGTCAACTGTCAACTTATTCACCGATCTCTTGAATTTTTTTGCTTTAGTACTGAGGGATGTCAGAAATAGTCTTTACTTCAAAGAAAAAGAAGAAAAAATGAATCATTGTTCATGGACATTTTGTTGCTGTTAATTGTAATTATGAAAAAGAAACAAAAAGAAACCTAATTCTTGACATAACTAATACGTTGTATTGTTGTACAAAGAACATACACTACAATGTTATTTCCAACACCTCGGTAAAACCCCCCCCCCCCCCCCACACACACCTCCTTTTATGTTTCATTTTCCTATACGGTTGGATTCCAAACATGAACATTAACAGTCGCTCAATACCAAACAGTATTTAATCCGTCTTGTAAAATATGATTTTCACACGCTGCAATGATGTGTCATAAAATGGTTAAGCCTTTTCTTTAAATATTAAGTTGAAATTTATTACAACTACCAAAGATAACCAAAAGCTCGGCTCGGTGAGAGTCGGGAATGAAATTTCGATGTCTTATACCTATAAGACACCGACGTGATGACTCTTCCCGACGACAGCTCCTGCCTTTATAACCTCGTAAAAAAAACGATTGAGATAAAAAAAAAAGAAAAAAAAAGAGCGACCGGGAGCTCGGCCCGGCTGGGCCCAGACCGGGTGATAGGTCTATATAGGTATAATGCAAAGTTTAATAACTTCTGTTCTTTTTAAGATATCAGAAAACGGGTTTCAGAACTATAATCGCTTCTGTTTCACCTACAAATCCATATAAGGAACTCCTAAATCGGACTGGGGGATAGGTAGCATTGCTATTCAAACGGCCAACTCAGAATCGGTAACAATCGGTGAAAGTGCGTACATCGAAATCTTAAGGTCGGGGAGAGTCGGTCATATCTAACATGGTAGTAATGCCCGACGCGTCGGGAAAAGCAGTAAAATCGGGTCGGTGAAGTTAGCTGAAAAGTTTCCTGACGAGTGGAGAAACACTCTGAACAATCATGAAATCAATGCACCGGATCTCCAAATAAATGAAGAAGAGGTAATAGAGCTCATAAAACAAATAAATAGACACAAATCCTCGGCAATAGAATACTTACCAAGCAAAATACTCAAAGATAGTTTCCTAGTACTTAGCAAGCAACTAACTCACTTATACCAACTGAGCATACAAACCCAGATCTTCCCGGATGAATGGAAAATAGGCAAAGTAACACCACTCCCAAAAAAGAAAAATAGCGTGCATGTAGGTGACCTAAGACCAATATCCGAACTTCCACTACCAGGCAAAATCCTAGAAAAAATTATTCATAAATACCTACTAACCCACTTCACCCAAAATAAATTACTAACAACTCATCAAGGCGGATTCCTCCCAGGCAAATCTACAATAAATACAATAGCAGAATTTACAGATCAGATCTTTTTAAGCATGGATACCCAGAAAATTACCACAGCCATTTTTATTGATTATGCCAAAGCTTTTGATACAATAGATCACAACATCCTAATAAACAAACTAAATATGTACGGACTACCTCGAAATATTATCTTCTGGCTGGAAAACTACCTCTCAAATAGGAAACAATATACTTTCACAAACAAGACTAAATCAAAATTGGCAAAAATAACTCATGGTGTCCCCCAAGGCTCAACTCTAGGACCATTACTCTTTTTAATATTTATAAATGATATAACTGACAGCGTAGAAAATAGCCAAATAAAATTATATGCAGATGACGCTGTTATCTTCACGAGTCATGCAGACGCCCTCACCGCAAATACTATATTACAGACAGATGTAGAAAACCTCGAAAAATTGTGCCAAAACAATAAAATGACAATAAATGTGGGTAAAACCAAACAAATGCATTTTGGAACTGCTAGAAAACTAAAGGACCTAATCACACCACCAATCATTCTAAACGAGAAAATAGTGGAAGAAGTTGAAAACTTTAATTATCTTGGTGTCAAACTTGATAAACAATTGAATTTTGATAAGCATATAAATAACCTAATTCAAAAAGCTAGCCATAAAACTTATATGTTATCTCAAATTAGGAAATATCTAACTACAAATATGTCTAAAAGTCCCCCCTCGTACAGAAACTGCTCGAATCCATAGTGAATGCAAGGTTAACTTACTAGAAGAAAGAAGACAAGCTCATGTATTAAATTTTGCCCACAATAGAATACAACTGGAAAGCTACACAGACCCCCGACCTGGAAACACTTGTTCTGGCGCTGCTCCATTGATGTTAGAAAATGCTTTTAATCTCGACTTATACAGAAGAAGTATTCTATACAAAACTGGTACTGCCTGGAATAACCTTAACACAAATACAAGACTTATAACGACAAATGAGAAATTCAAGGCTTACACAAAGGGAAACCTCACTGCCCAACGTATAATGTACTGAGTGCTGTAATCTCCCATATCCCAAATGCATACTCCACCACATCACATTTAACGTACCTTACTTTAAGTAACTATGAAATATATGTAAATACCTTGTAGTATTAAGTATCGCTGCCTGTACTTTGCAGTGAATCGAAAGTGTATACTGATGTATTACCATATCTATTTATGACACCTTGTATTAAATGTTCTTCTCTTTATATTTAAACCAACGTATATATCAATACCGAAAATGAAATATGGCCCTGGAGCCTACCGAAAATAGGGTGAACGTCCATCCTAGTAGACCACTCCAGAATAAAGATCAACATAAAAAAAAAATAAAAAAATAAAAAAAGATGAAATATTTCATTGGAGTTAATAGAAACAAAACCAACTTGTATCTTTGCGCATCACGTCCTTATAATTAAATGTAAGGAGCACCACCTTGTGGTACGGACACGATACGACAAGAGCCAATTGAATTGCGGGCAGTGAGCGTCCGGCGTTCTGATGAAGACGTCAGCGTTCGGACACCTTCCGCTGACCGGGCATTGTGGGCCACGTTACCTCCGCTCTGTCGCTCGCTTTCACCCAGGTGTGGCTGGAAACAGTCCCGCTTGTCATCTGCCCCGCCGACCCTTGTTAGGCCGCGTGATATGTTGTCCCGGGCCCCGGCGGAGGCTTGCCCGGGACGGCCCTCCGTTGTCCGCTCCCCCTCCCTTTGTGGGCAGGACGACGATGGACGCACCCCCTGGTGGCAACGACGCGAAGCAGGGCAGTGGATTGATGATGCTCTTTTCACGGGGGTTCTTTTCGTGTGCAGCACGCTGGCAAAAGGGGCCCAACTGCCGCCCCCCGCCCAATCCCCGTCAATAGGGCCATCCTGCTCCACCTGTTGGGGGCTGAGGCCGGCCATAAGGCGGCTACAGCCAGAAACTCATTGGCAGCTGAGTTGCGGTGGCGAATTACCCGCTGGGGTTAGGATAAAGAGATGGTCTACGACTACGGAAAATGCCGGATGAGTGAATCGGTGAAGGTGCTGCGTTAAACAATTTAACTGAAGCTGGCGCCCCAGGAACACTTTGTTCGGCTCTTAAAGGCATCAACGCACACTGACCTCTGCCATACTCCTTGGGCCCAGCTTATATTGCTGATATCCATGTGTGTATAAATCTTATTTGTTATTATCCCCCTATGTTTTTCGTTTACGTTCATGCGTATATAAATCTCTCTCTCTCCCTCTCTCTCTAAGACTAACTCGACACTGGACGCCGTGCAAATTTATATATATATATATATATATATATATATATATATATATATATATATATAAATTATTTGGCCACGCCTTGGCCTGCTGGTTGATACTATGTTAGAGAAACACTTGGTGATTAAATGTAAATACACCCTATACAATGTAGATTTATGGTTAGATACCTTTGCGGTGTTCTTCTTTTTCCTAAACCAGACAGATACTTTTGTAAAAAAAATTTTTTTAGAAAAACAGCCCTGAGTGTTTTTTCACATAACCAATAAACACCCGTATAATTGTTCAGTGTCTTTCAATTTTTCTTTACTGGAATTAAAGTTGTAGTAAATTAATCCAGCTATGTAGTTTCCGCCGGCTGTAGAGTAATCGGATTGCTGTGCGCATTTAATTTGAGTTTAATTTAAGGCATACAACTGGAACAGCATTATAAAGACCCTAGCAATGTTAACCATAATATTGGCTTGGGTCCGCCCAGGAGTAAGCGATAACCCATATTCAAATAATTAAATAGGAGGCTACGGGAAGTGAATCTTCTAATTACATCTGAACAGACGTCAACCCCCCACCCCTACCCGGCCAGCTCGCCACACGCCTGGACAAAGATCATGTTTCTAATCACACCTTACCGACGCCGCACCTGGACGACCCGGGGTAAAGGCATAGGATGGCGGCGGGCGGGCGGGAGGGTGTGTAGGGGAGGGGTGGAGGTGTCACCTGCAGTGCACAGACACTCTGATCAGATTAATACCTAACGAACGACATATTGAATTCCCGGGAAACTTGAGTCGTTCAGCGCTGGCGGTGTTGTGGCGGGGAGATGCGCGTAGTCCTGCTGTCAGTGCGCGAAAACTATTCAAGAACACCACTGATGGGGCTTATTATGTACTCATATAGTCCTACTCTATATATAAGTTCGGAAAAAGCCATGCAGTAAAAGAGAAAAGTAGAATTAAACGTACGTATATAGAGGACTATCTCTTGTTTATGGTGTTTTCCTATCTTCAATTTGGACGACTAAGATAAAAAAAAAAACCAAAAAAACCTCCACCTTTAAGTGTAAAATATCCACTTCCTGTCAAGAATGCTCGGACAGGTGTTCTAAATATACATGTATCTCAAAACATGCTTTTAGATAAGATATATTACTCTATTGACAAAACAGAAGTACTTATGAATCTATATACATGTGTATCTAGAATTGCTGCGAATAGGCATTACCTTGTGTTCTTGTAATATTACTTGGTCAACACAGAAAGCATTATATTTCAATCTCAAGAATGAATTGTTGGTGTATATAGTTAATCAAAAACTTGGGATATGGGCTGAATTACAAATACACTTAACATTACTAAAGTACAGTTGTAATGATATGTAACCGGCTAATACCGGGGATACACCAAGCGAGAAACGCAGCGATTTCCGGATCTCCAATACAAAATTGCGTGTATGTGAGGTATCATTTTATATTCCACC
Organism: Alentia gelatinosa; assembly: GCA_950022655.1. Lineage (NCBI taxonomy): Eukaryota > Metazoa > Annelida > Polychaeta > Phyllodocida > Polynoidae > Alentia > Alentia gelatinosa. The sequence goes on along the minus strand of OX465579.1, from coordinate 77,182,589 downwards.
TGATTATTGCTTCTGAGATGCTAAATCATCTATGGGAATAAGTTCTGAAATAGTAGTTCATAAATTCGTCATTTTATTGTTGGCGATTCCAGAAGTCGCTGCGTTTCTCGCTTATCCCCGTATAAACTTAAAGCCAGATACATTACCTTATGTTTATAATAAACCTATAGTCGACATCATTCAAATTAAAAGCAAAGTCTTTTTTAGAGCGTGATTGTACAGACTCTTTATATTGTCTACAGTTTAGAGTGGTCATATATGCTTTTACCCTGCTGCAAAAAACTATCCCTTCCCTATCTGAGCGCTATTCACCGTGATATTGGGAAAGGAGCAGTGTGCCAATATCCCAGGGTACTAGAGGCATGCCCATCTGACCATTACCAATCATTCAAAACCGAAATACCTCAAGCCCCACTGGTGCTTGATATATTTGCATCCTAGTCAGGCAGTTGCATAAATGGTAAGTTGACATGGTACAAGTGGGTTACAGAAATGTAACACGATCGATAGACTGAATGTAACCAAAACCTCCAATTGTGATCCTTTTATAATTGCACGCTCATTCATCAATGATGAAAATACTATTTGTTCCTAGTTATCAGCTTATGTGTGTGTAGATTGATGTCCATGATCATGTCAGACTCATAATATGTTCCATTAAAAGGAATATATATATACATACATATATGCATTCCCTTCAAATCTTACAACAATCATTTGGAATCATTTAAAATAATAACAATAAAGCCTCCTCCAACATAGAGGGAACTAGAAAGTCAGGATATTGCAGTACCTTTACTTGTTCTTATCTGTTCAGACAGAGCGCAAATTCAGAAAGGTAACAAGACTTGCTCATGGGACACTACGGTCGCAATGAAACTACGGGCCACGCCCCTTCGCAGAGACAGCATGAAACGAGCCACACAATAGGACAACGCCCCAAGTCACGTGGTCGGACCTTGTGGCTTTGCCGTTGAGCATGCGCAGTGGGTGGGGCCGAGCCAACTGTTCCCCAGACATGATCGATGACAGAGTCATGCTGTCAGCTGCAGGGCAGTGCCGCACGGGAATCCGGTTACCATGGCAGGCTGGCACGCCCTTTAAGTATTGGTCGTGTTTGACATTGAAGGCTGTTTACACTGGGCCAGAGTGTAAAAGCTAATCTACGGCACAGGATTAAATGTATAAGGTATTAAAGCAGGCACAATCCTAGTATAATTGAATTATCGTAACGATGTCTGTTTGCATTTTATGACCTTGACAATTGCATTTGGGTAAAGCATAGTCAACTATGCTATTGCCTCCAACCAACTATTTCCTTTAATAGATTCACATCGGTTATGAATCTGAATCAATGTTATCTGAAAAAAAATCCCCTTTCTTTACTCACCGTCGTTATTACTAAGAAGTAAGATGATAAGACGAGTCTGTGTCACTAGTTGAGCAAGACGGCCGTGGCAAAATAGTCCGTGTAATTTCTTTTTCATCTAGGCTAAAACAAAAAGACATATATATATATGCCTACTCTTGCAGCAGATAAGTAGGCTGTTCAAAATTGCGTGCTCATGCTGCCCTATGTGTGTTTTAATCATCAAAATACATTTTGTGACAGCTGCATGTAAAATATCTTTGTCTGGACAATATACAATGGTAGACATGCATTCTTGTGCTTGTAGTGTGACACTCACTACAATGTGCATACAAATAGGAGCCGTGATTGTTTGATCGAGAAAGCTTAAAGATTGATGGCCACTGATCGGTAGCTGTGTCAATGAGTGACGTGTGTCCGAAGTCCGGTCGTACAATAAGTATGAAGCCATCCATCACTTCGCTGACTTATCCCTGCTCAGGCAAAGCAAACAACGCAGCTTTGAAGAACCAAGCTATAGCAAAATCCCCGTTTGAAATGTCAACTTCATTGACATTTCCAATGGGTCTGGCCACGTCAAGGGTACTAAATCATTATTATGTCATATTTTCGGAATTGCACTATGCAATTCAAATACACTCATAACTTTGGAATAACGAACGCATAACGATCGCATATAGGCCAATAGTTATTCATAAAAGGCGAGCTGAATAACAATCTCCTATTTAAACTGTGTGAAATGTATACGTCATATCAACATTCGTAATCTTCAAGGACTAGACACGTAGTATTATCCAAGTGAATGCGGGGATATTACATCTAGTCCGAGTCCGAGGAAATTACGACCGCTTTTATCTGAGGCAAATTAGTTAACATCGTATTTATTATTCAGCATTGGAAATTCAAATAATCAAAGAAAAGTCAAAATAATCGCCGATCTTCTGACACACTACTTTGTACACAAGGGACTCTTTTTTTCGCAATATCCCGGAGATTACGAGCACCCATAATCTCCGCCCTGTGAATTACAAGTCCCTATAGGTTTATTATGGAGACTCAGTAATCGGTAGATAATAAAGACGAAGTGTTAGTGTGTAGTGAAAGGAAAATCATAAACAAATATTTTTGTAAACACAAAACTATCTACAATGTATATACATGCGCTATGAACTCAAGTAGTGGCTACGCAATATGAAGAGAGACCCGATGGCTATTGTTTATTATGCAGGATAGATAAATTGATTAAAAAAGAACTTCGGTTAATTTCATATTGTTATCATCAACACTCGTTTCATGATATACAGAACAAAACTATATTGAGAGTATGTACTTAAATATTTCTAGTTATCATAATCAAACAGTATAGTCCATTTCATCACTCTTTGGCTTTATAGATTTAAGGAGGACTGCAAAGTATCTCTGGGGGAACTTAATGTTATATTCATCAAACGATATGAAAGCTTAAAGTCTAAGGAAAAAACTTAATATATCTGTTTTATGAACACTCACATCTATATAACCCGACAAAGAATATAAAGCTAATGACTTCCTCGAATAAGCCTAAATCTTGACTTTTTCTTGTTGGTCTTATTTTTTTAATAGATTGTCAACATACTCTCGAACAGCTCGAGTCAAGGGCGTTTTTATTTAATATCAGAGAAAAAGTGCTGTTTTTGGGTGGTTAACTTGGATTTTTTCCCTGTGCTAATGGACGCTGCCGTTCATCCAACCAAAGAGACTTTGAACAGTTTTTTTTATGTAGAACCACCTATCCAACTCGCAGCTATGTGTGAATAAAACAAAATGATGAATTGCTGTTAGGCCATTGGAAGGTTTATTCGGAACATGCGCCCTGGAAACTCGAAACAAACTATGTTGATATAAACTGTTATTAGATGTTACTTTTCCCTAGGTGAAATCAACGGAATATAAAATCATGGACCGGGAAAAAGGAAAAAAGATTCATCTCAATTTCATTGCAGAGGAATATTCTTATCCTCTACGGCATTTTCATGCACGAGAAAAGTTCCGTCGCACATGGTCTTTTGTCTATAGATGACTCGTTTCTCATGGACTCTTCACTTCTTTGTGGTCAATTCTCTCGGTCTGTGAGATTTAACTTCTCTTGTCTGATATTGAACAAAAAGTGTTGTTGGTGGTCACCTCTGGGGCCGCTGACCGCGACCCTATGCGGCATTAGGCCCCCTCTCCCATCATTATCCCTGCATGGTCAGTTGCCACCAACAAAAGCCATCCCGATAGGATCTAATTGAAAAGGCTCGACTGATTAAAGATGTGAGTGAGAAATAAGATATCAGTTTCGCGTCTTGTGGGCCAGAGGGGCAGGTGTCTGTACCTAGAGTGGTCCAGGCTGGGTTGAGAAATGGCAAGGGGGTCAGCGGGGACGTGGAGAAGGAGTGGGGGTAAAGGGGGTTGCGATGTGAGATGCGATGCTCTCTTTGGGCGCTGCATTTTACAGAGGAGTCAACCTAGACGGAGGAGTGGGCCCAGCGACGGGCGGCGACAAGCGGGTGATAAACGCCCCTCAAGTCCCACAAAGGTCCACAAAGCCCATCCCCACCAGCGGCTGCGTCTTCCGCCGCCGGCGTCCAACCCCAGGCTATTAGCCAAGTCACGGGGCCCTCAATCGGCACCATCATTACCATGATTTAATTTCTCATTGCCCGCCAACTCCAGATATATGTACGAGAAGGGTAAAGCAGCATCGGCCATAGAGAGATAGGTCTACACCTTTGGTGGTTAACCCTCCCTCCCCTCTCCCCCAAATGGGACGTAGGCCTCCATAGTGAAATGAGCCAAGAGCTGGGCCCGACCTTTAACGACTATATCAGCCGTTCACCCATCCATGCCTAGCCGCATCTTAGAAGTACTTCTCACCGTCTCCTCTCGGCGCCCGCCACTCTGTAGAGAATCGTCCGTCTGCCCGCGCCGATGGAGATAAAGAGCGCTCGGCGGCAGACGACATCAGTCATCAAACCGAGTGGCAAGAAGGAGCGATTATATATGAAGGGGACGGCTCCTGTGTAGGAGCACCAAGAGTTAGAGTAGGAAGGAGGGGTCCATAGGCAGAGATAGCCACGAAGAGTGAGTGAAAGCTGCGATGACTCGCCTGTGAGATGTGGTGATGATGGAGGGGTGAAGGGCCGGTCGCTGAATCACGCTCCGCCTGCACGGCCGCCACGCGCCCGACTCCCGCTGACTAACCGCGCGCTCTCCACTCTCTACCTTCATTTTGCACATCACGCCCATGACAGTGCCGCTGACAACTACTTGAGACGGGACAGTTTTACACAGAGCTCGCACCAACTTGACGGCCACTTACTTAGTGTTCCGGGCTGTTAGCCGGCACTCAGTGCTCCAAACAGAGTACACCACCTGAGCTGACGCCTCGGCCTGGAGAACAACATTACCTGTCCTATGGGATAACGCGTTTCTTTACTTCTGGCGCGCACATAAAGGTAAGTGATGAGTTGGATCACTTTGTACAATGTGACGTTATCATTTCATCCTTGAGTGATCACATCACCAAAACTGGAACTTCAAAGTGGTTTCATCTTGACTTATTGCTTGTCAACACAACTCGCCCCAACTGTCTCAGTGTCAGTCCCAGGCTCGATATCGCCTTTCTTTTAATTTTTGTCCCTTCTGTTTTTCGATATCTATTTCGTGGCGGAAAATGAAGTACATTGTATCTTGGTTAAAAGTAAATGAAAATATACCAAACAATGTAGCCTAAACAACAAATAAATTCAAACAGGTTTTATATATTCTTTGGGTAACAACCATTTACTGTTCGCGTGTAAGTTGATATGATAAAAACGGATATTCTTTTCCACTTTTCTTTAAAACGTTCACTTCCATGCATATTTACCATACTTTAAGAAGGACATCTGTGCTTGCTCGTTAAGCAAATAGCGCTGCAGGGTATCACATGACAGACGCAATATAAGCTGTGTCTGAAAGGCTATCCAGTTTATATTCTCCCGATTGATTGATACAGGTCTACTTTCTGACAATACAACACCTTTCGTCATGTGTATACATGTATATAACCCTGTATCTCTGATGGTTTTTGTTTTTGTTTTTTGTAGCATTTTTATTAGCAACTATATTTGTAAATTGTTATCACAATCATTCTTTCTGTGGTATTTGTGTGCCAATAACTCCGGCTTACCATAAGCCCGAAGTCTGTTTTTCATTTGGGTCTTTTTTCGTGATCGCCAATATTTATAGTAAACTATCCTTCAGATAGCATATATTAAGTACCTATTTACACACGATTGGAAGTCCCTAGTTTGCAGTGTGATATATCTATTATGTGCTGATATCAATGTTGCATTAAAATTGGTATGGAGTTATGTATGATTGTTTCTGTTACTCTTTAAAATTCCATAAAAGCGGAGTTAGACTAACAACTGGTGTAAATTATTCCATATTACACTCCCATAATATTCCACACTCATGATAAAGGTTGGACAGTTTGGATTATACACCATTAATACTAGAGCTACATACTGGCTTGTATATTACACCATACTATCTAGTAGATGGGGAGAATGTACTCTATGCTACAGGAAATTGACCAGATGATTTTTCCTTCTGTCTACGAATCTTTTTTAACGAATTTTCGATGAAGCAGCAAATCTGCTCGGCAGAAGTCTTCATTCAATGAAGATTATGAATATAATAAATGATAATTGTATATATTGATAATTAATTTCGTTCATATATATATAGGAAAGTAAACAGCATCAACATATTGTCTCAGGGCTATTACTTTAAATACGTGTTATCATTGACAAGTGTGTTTGGGATGACTGTAGGTGTGCATGGAATTATGTTGTATGTATCTAGGTTGACGTTAAATGAATTTTCAGGGAACCAATTACTGTCCCACGCTATTTATATGTAGGCCTACACTGCTGTCATGGTAACCATAATACTTGTTACAAACAATGGACCTTAATTCAGACCTTCATTTCCCAGACTATGAATTCACTATATATGGATACATGTTTCTAAGAAATGTTGCTCTCATCAATCAAACTACCAAATAACATCAGAATTCATACCTTTTGGTTCTTAAAACAACCAATATTGCATTCATTGGCTTTCATCTCACCCAATCGCTGTCGTTCAAGATACTAAAAAAGGGGATCTTCAAATAAAGCAAGGCGATGACAATGGCACCACCTTTCCTATTTAAGACAGCTCTGATTGCCATCCACGCCTGTTTTAAGTGCCGTGCCTGTTTTTACTAACCTACCTGTTCAATGTTTGTCGGGCTACGGGTGATTTAGAACCGTTTAAACTGTGGAGGGTTGGCAGGAAGTGATCAAGAAGAGAATGAGGTGAACTATGTAGTCATATGGTGAAATGGGATGCAGATTACACGCTGAAATAGCCAGGATTTTCTGGTCATTACAATTGTGAAGGCCTTCCGATATTCCTCATCCCTATCGATTCATGCGTAAGTAGCCCAGTATATATCTTTAAGTATAAGATATTACCTTTCTCTCTTTTAAAATATATTCATTCATAGGCTTACACCCTAGTGGCCGAGTTATAAAGCGTCTTTAACATTTTTTTACAGACCCTATTGGGTCTTCTAGTTTCTCTCACCTGAGTTGAGGGCTGGTTGGCCCTAGCTTCTCTTGAATGATGAACCGCCCCCGAATTCCTCATGACCAATTCAGAGCGAAAAAAAACAATAACAAGGTGATTTATGGTCAAACATAGCTGCATGGATGGTAAAATTGTGTGATGGACCAACGATTCTGTAACCCTGACATGGCTTATTGATTGAAGTGGTTATTCTGGTATTTAAGGTATTTACTACAAACTCGAAGCACATAAAACAGTGCAAAGTCAAACTTGCCTGTATTTAGACCAAATCGATGGCCACGTGAGTGGAACTACTACGGTGTGGGTGATTTAGCAAAAAGATCCGACAGTCATTTACCGAGTAATAATGCGACTATAGCCATTCGAACTGGTTGGTTGGTTGTGGGTTTGATTTAACGTCCAGTTAACCATTGCAGGTTCTCATCAGACTTTCTCAAGGTTCTTTTACACCACAAGGGTGGTGATTGAATCTATGAAATGAATTTAGGTGGAAACCTCACCCCTACACATTTACCGAGGTGAGAGTTCTTTTACTTCCCACACCACATAGACATGGTATGAGAAGGATTGGCCTTTGATATAGCTGTAAATCTACCACTGCTGGGGGTGAAGGAGAAATTGGCTGCAGTGGGACCTGAATCAACAAAGTCTGACAACCTTGGGATTACAAGTCCAGTGCTCTTTACCACTGAGCTAACTCCCCACCCCAGTCACTTTTGTTATGCTTGCGTGCAAGCATATCCAGTCTGCACCACGAGGAGGTGAGGCGACCAAGAGGGTGAACAGATTGGTAATTGCTGTCCACCCCAGCAGACCAGCCATTCGAACGGGAAAAGAAGTATGCCAATCGTGATCAGTCAGAAACATGGACCCAGTTCATTGGTAAACAAGTACTCTCATCTGATCTCCTGAAGAGGGTCAATGAGGACATTGTCACCTGTCAGTTGTGTCAGATTTGCAGTGTGCTCGACCTTGACATGCGCCAACCCCTGTCAATCAGTACGGGCCTGTGGAACTCAGTGAGGCCCTGCTGATTATTACACACTCGCATGCCCATGTCAATCCCAAATATGAGTTTTGATCCTCACAGTAAGTCGGATGAAGATGAAAATAAAGTATGAAAATAGAAACATGATATTCTAAAAAAATGCTACTTTTATCTGACGATAGTTATCCAAACTCCAAAAATAACAGATTTCTGGGGAAATAGCGGAGTTTTGGTGGAAAATGAAAACAAAGAGAAAATAATGCCAGTAAAAGTGAAGAGGTAATAGTGGGAAATGTAAGCGAGTCGGTTGGCTAGAATGAGCCTATGTTATAAATGCAATTATCTTTTAGAGATTTGATGCATAGAGTATATAATGTTTAGGTCTATACACTTACTCTCATCACGAAGTTTTGGCCAATCACATGACCAGCCAGATGGTGACTGGACCTATCAGCTGGCATCATTCACGATGATTTATGACGGTCACGGGGATCTGTAAAACGAATTGTGTCCCAACAAATTAAGAACACGACCCGGAACACACAAAAAAAGAACATTTGGTGGAAGAGGTACGTTCTTGCCTGAGCGTAATCCATGCAAGCCTTTATGTTAATGAGAATCATTAATGAGCAGAAGTCGGAGCGCGACTGCCTCTATCTCATACAGACACGCTTAACTAATTGATAGTGACATTAATCAACGTAACGACCAACGAGCATGGCCTCTATGACACAAGGGATGTGAAAAGCTTCGATAAGGGATTTCTTTTTCATAATACAGGGGACTAATCACAAATGTCGTCTGCCTGTGTTTTTATCTACTCTGACGCATCCCGGGGTGTCTGCTTATCAAGCTGAGGATATCGAGAAACGTTTAGGGGGAAAAAATATACAATCAATTCCCCTTTCTCTAAATGAGACCCTGATTCTTAAGCTGATGTGTAAAAGATACATGCTATTTAACGGGTAATTTTGAACTGTTAAGTGTCTTTTTTTATATCTTAGCATGCACCGGGTCATTGAATTTGTTTAAATACCAAATAAGGTAGCTTACGTTTGAACAGAAGGTATAGACTATTATTTGTGCATATGTACAAGTAAACTTTTAAAGTGGGTACGGTACGTCACTGTGCAATAACTATCAAGACATATTAGTAAGTATAAAAATATACAGAACAGTTTACTATTCGGTACAAGTTGAGCTCACTTTGTGCATATTTTTAATTATGACGCTTGAGATTTCCGTATTATCATTAACTCATTCAGAACTTCCCTGCTGCCGCATCAAATCTATAGTATTGAATATCTATCTAAACATTTTAATATGCATGCATTTAAATACTATATAGTATATAAAAATGCATTTGGTTTGAGTATTTTGAATGTGTCGTAGGGAAAAGTTTAGGATGTAGGGATTGAGTATGTTGTATGTATTGTGTTCTTTGGGAAATTAAACTAATTGGGGAGGTGGCTAGAAACCATGTTTGAAAAAAAGACATGAAAAACCAACTACTTTGCTAGGTTCTTTACTGGGAACTCATATCGACATATTTTTGTAATAACTGGTGCTCATACAATTTAATAGCGCGAAATTGTCAGAGACATGTTTCAGATCATCCAGGAGGTATTTACACACAATTTCTAAAAACTCTTACCCACGAGCCCCCTTTGCCTTTTGTATGCAATCAATTAAAGATTGGATGTACCCCCCCCCCCCTCAATCCACCCGCCTCACTGCGATCGCCCACTAAAGAGGGTCCTCCCGTATTGAGGATAGCTGCAAGTAGGCTATGTCTGACCTGATAGTAAGTGTGTTTGGTCTGACTGTAGGTGTGCATGGAATTATGTTGTATGTATCTAGGTTGACGTTAAATGAATTTTAGTTGATCAATATATCTGTGTGGTTGGGTTGATTGCAGAATTTCTTGGCTGACGGTATAGGTGTGCCTGAGCTAAGAATAGGTGTGTTTGGTCCGTCCGTAGGTGTGTGTGGGCTGAGGATAGTTATGGGTAGGCTGATGGCATTTACGTCTGGGTTGAGGTATGTCTGGTGCGATTGTCGATAAGATTTGGCTGAGGGTATGTGTGTGGGATGAGGACATTCACAATAGTCGCTAGCGTACAAAGTTGTGCGTCAGATGAGTAGCGACTATTTTGTCTTTCCTTTGATAACTCATATTTCGAATGTTGTATAATAAATACAAAATTACCATGTTATTGATCTGCATGGTTGAATTCTCCTTGTGATTGACACTATTCAATATCCTAGCAATCGCTCGGACATTACTACGCATCAGCTATTGGGAAAATACAACAATGCAGTTCATAATCATGGTAATATTGTATATCTAGGCTGGCCGCAGGTGTGGGAAGGTGTGTCATCACTGGCAATAGATATGTCTGGGCTTATAGTAGATGCGTTTCGAAATGGCATTATGTATGTCAGGTCTGACATTAGGTGTGTCTGGGCTGATTGTAGGTGTGCGTAGACCAATTATAAGACTGTTTGACTGACAATAGGTGTTTCTTGACTGAAAATAGGTAGAATTTGCCTGATCGTAGGTGTATCTGGGTTGAGGGTAGGTGTGTATTGGCTGAGGATAGTTCTTTATCATCCATCTAATACAGAGTGCCCATATCAAACCTATAGGAACTCTGTATGGATACACATGTACCCGGCGCATACAGTTCTGCTGTGTGCTGAGTTGCGAGAAAGCACGCACAGGGATAAATAATGCATACAGAAGAAAAAAAGTTCATAACTATAAAGTGGTATTGGCATGCCACCAGTCAGATAAAGGTGGATGATAGTAATACCCATTTTCCATTGGCCAACGAAAAGGACACTGATTAATTGAGTTCCTCCAGATCAGTGCTGAATAATCTGCTAATGGAAAATGGCTTCTAGATTGGTTTCAGATAAAAGTGGTTTAATGCTCCTTGAAGTTGACCCTACGTAATATCCTCACATGCGCTTGGATATTACCATGCGTCAACTCCTCGGACCATGCAGCCACTTGTATCTGACACCAGTCAATATTTTGTATGTATGTTTTGACTGAGGAGATGTGTGTCTGACCTGATAGAAAGAAAGTCTGAGCTGAGGATAGCTGCATTTTGGCTGATGGTATGTGTACCTAGGCTGGCGATAGGTATGTTTGGGGTAATGATCGGTGTGTCTAGGCTAATGATAGGTATGTCTGGGCTGAGTGTAGGTGTGTTTTGGCCGGGTGTAGGTGTGTCTGAGCTGACCGTGTAATAGCCGTACTGCATGATTGCAGGGTGGAGCAGGGCCTGACGCCTTCCTCTGGTGTCTCCCTGCCCCGCCACCAGCCAGTACCGCACCGATGACGTAACCATTGGACACCTATATTTAAGTCCCGACCTACTTTGATTGAAAAATTAATCACCGGGGCCTCATCCAATATCAATGCCAAATACAACCGTAAATGGTCTGTTCTCACGAAACCAGTGCAAGTCCATTTTTAGTCGTTTCCTGGATTCTAGCATTTCCCCGGTGTGTTATATTATGTTGTTTTTTCCTTTTTTAAAAGATGGATCTCGTCGAGTGCTCGAGGGGAAGTAAAGGTTTTATAACTTAAATGTCAATATTTTGATCTCCAGGGGGTCAAAATAGACCAAAATGACCAAAAATTAACCGATGAATCACTTAGGAAACATATGTATTGTAAAAAAATAAATATTTAACCATATGGAAGGGTGTTTTTCATATTTTTTCCTAAGGAAAAGTTCTGCGTTCAACAGACATTTCTATGAAAAATCCGAAAAAATAAACCTATTTTCAAAAAAATGGTATGCAGGGGAAGGTTGGTGAAACTCAATCTCTTACAGAGTGTCAATTTCGTTCGAACGTTCGAAGCTTATTATAAGTAACACATACGATTAAAGAATTATTACCGTAGGTCAGACAATGATGTCATATACTATTTTACCACAAAATTGAAGGTTTTATTTTCTATACATATTTTTTTTGGCTAGCCATTACAATGTATAGACTCCAATCCCCTTGTTTTTATTGCAATCTGCATAAGACAGGGAATTAACCGAATACCAATGGGTTTTTTTTACATGTGAAATATTTAAGAAATCCGACTTATGTAACTTAAACCGATCTGCAAACAATGTAATAAAAAACAATAGAATCTCAAAGGAAATTTTACATATTAAGTGCCTTTTACACTTTTCCTGTAATCTCTTACAGCGTTTTTCTCTATCTTAGCAGCGTGGACAATAGAGAGAATTTCTATTTAAAAATCATTAATATAATTTTGAACAATGCAATGAAGAATGTTAATCAAGCCATACCCGATATCAGACAGATAAAAACAAAATCTAATGTTATTCCACTGCCCTTTTTTTTTAATCAAAAACATTGTAGTTTCTTACTCGTAAATGGATATCAGTGTGGAAAATAGGGTGAAATTCTCCATTAAAATTAAAAAATATACATAGCAATCTGTCAATTACTTATGTCAATCAACAAAGACCTGATAATAATAAACATATAAAACGAATCAAAAAGTCCAATTTGAAAATCTACTCAATACAAGGTAGTTGATAATTATCAATGCTGTGAGTAATATAGTTAAATATATCTATCGGATGGGGGAAAAGGCTGGAAGAGTAGTATAAATTCACGAGTGATGTGTAGACATTATTTTGTGCATTCAATTTTATGCGATAAATGTTCGCTTATTCGGTAACGTATCCGCAGTCAATAAGTTCCTAACCAGTAGAGGCAATATGAATATGTAGAACGGGGTTTGGGTTAGAATAGATTATTATTTGCTCCCATCCCTAGCGCTTCTGGGTATATATTCCTCTCTAAAAGATAGTAATACAAATATTAACTAGAAAGGACTGTGCATTTAACATCATTCTCATGTCTACTCTTCTTCGGCCCTACTGTGCGATTGCGGTCTGGGCTCCCCCACCACCCCTTTGTGGGACGATCAGATAGACCTCTGCGCGCATGTTCCAGGCCACAGATTAAGATTCCTCCTGGGTCTAATAAAACAGGGTGCTTATCATAGCCGGGGGCGCCCGATAACAAACCCAATATAGGGACACAATTAGGGGGAGATCAATTATCGCTCGGCCGAGGGAAACTGCCACCGCTGACTGACTAACTATAGAACAAGGATGACGATTTGATAGGACCCTGACGGGGTAGCATGGCTTTGTGATGAGAGAGAAGTTCGTTGATGCCCATTTAAGCTGAAAGTGAGAGAATTAAAGTGTGATGTGAATTAAACAGCATTCCTGGAATCCGCCTTCCGTAGACCGTATGTTATATGTGTGCCTGTTTTTTTTTGTTATATGAAGTATACTACACACCTTTATGCAGGTAGGTATATACGTACCTGGGGAGATATAGCATATGGGTATTGGAATATATTAACCCTTATTCAAATGAAATGTACGACAGCTCTCTTGATTACCTTATACATACTTTTATAGTTGAACATATCGTTTGAAAATAGCTCCGCAACGTTTGAGAAGTGTTTTTGTTTTGCGGTTGTTTTGCCATTGGTTTGGGTCTTATTTCTTTATTTAAAATAAAATTGCTATTGTGAATAACAAAAGCACTGGCCCTAATTAATTGGAGTCAGGACCACTTATGTACACGAAGAGGTTCATTGTTATTTTGTTTTGATTCTATCAATAACTCCAGGGACAGGTTGACTACTCTTGTCCCTCTGTTTGCCCTACAGTTGAAGAGAATCCGTTAACACTCCCCTATCGCTTGAACTGCTTACCCTATATCCTCACGCCGGTGTCGACCCCCCACATTCCCGGCGCGACGTGGTCTCCCCTGCGGGGATATATATTTTTTTCAACTCGACGTCTTCGCCATCGTACCCAACCTATAGATGCCGACCGGCGAAGACTGCAATTAGCTGGTGGCCATTTCCTGTAAAGTAGGGGATTTATTGGTGATCAGGCGAGGAGGCTGGCTGTGATTCTAAGTCTGGCATCTCGGCGTGACCATTATAGCTGATTGTGAATAGGTGGAGGTGTGAAGGCACTGAGTGTTTGCGGTCGCCGCATGAAGATGTACGGGCCTCGTGAGATGCTCAGGCTACCACGATGGCATGCTGCACCGTTGCCCGGATGAAACGCGCCTGCGGACGCCCCGCGGACTCCCAAGCGACGCTCTAGCGACGCCCTCCGCCGACAAAGCGTTCACGCTGCGCCCGGTGCTGTCCGCCGGTACCCCGTCGATGCCCTGCCGAGGCCCTGCCGGCGCCCGCTCCCCTGATGTACGGCCGGCCTGCCGATACTCCATCCCCGCCCGGCGCCCTGATACTGCCCGATGGCCTGACGCTTCCTTCCCGCCGCGCGCGCCCTGAAATGCCGCCGTATCATCGACCCATCCCCGGCCGCGCGCGCCCTCTGATCCGTCGCGCTCCTCGGTCTGACGCCTAAATCTGGACCGTCAAAAAGGTAACAAGTTAATTATAGGTGGGCGGGGATGGCTGCTGGCCGAGACAGGTTAATCACAGGATGTCTAACGCCCAGTAAGGTACACCGACGCGGACTCTAATCAAAGGAGTCGACCGCCACGGACATAATGTATGGACCGGACAACTGCCCACTGGATGCGGTATCGACTCACCCGCAGCCACGCAAGACAAGACTCAGGTTAGTTGTACTTTTATCATTTTCAGGATATATTTAGTAGTGTATCTAGCTCATCCTAAAATATATTGACCGTATCATCTTAGATTTGGCCTTATCATTTTGAATTTGAGTTTTATCCTTTAGATATATGGTGAATATTGTGTCTATCTGATTATTTTTACTTGGTGATAAACTACATATGTATGTCAAAATAAAATCTAATTCCTGTAAGGTAGGGACACTATATGGAAATATATCCTATATCAGTATATGGCAAAGAATAAAAAGTCTCGTTAACAGAAATACATAACCCTATGCCACGAAAACGCTTACCGAATGCCACATCCTGCCCTAGTTGAACAAGATTTACCTGTAAAGAGCAATACCGGAATGTCTAAAACTCGTATGATATAAAGTCATGCGTAAGTCGTAAATGTAATAAAGACATTCCATTTGAGGATCTTTGGAGTACATATCGAGCTCGACATTGCCACTCCCCAGCGATTATCCTACCGCTTCCGGCGTATTCATGAACGTTAGTCAAAATGTGTAGGATTTATAGTATAATCTACAATACATTTGGCCGGACGCGTCTATAGAGGGTATACCCGTATAAATTATCATTTCTTTACACATCAACGCCACGATTCATACCCCTGTCAATTGCATGGCGTCTCTCTGGTGGTGCTGGCGTTATTTATTTCTTTGCTCGCGTGTATACCGTTAGTCTGGAATGATGTTTTGTCATTTAATCTATATTACTTACCTGTATAGTTTTATTCATTTAAAGCCTTATAAGGCAATATGCATTTAGATATTTTTAAAAGACTAGTAAGAATAATCACACAAATGCAATTGCCATTCTGTTCATGACTGCTGGAAGATCGATAATTATCAATATCAGAGGAACGTTTTATTTTGACACCAACAAAGTCGCAACCCCACCTCTTTAAACAAACATGTATGCAGGTTTAAACTTTGAGGTTTAAACTGATTATTCGCCGAGGCTATCGGGTTATAGACTACAGCGAATTGTGCACCCTCCCCATCTTACCTCATTTGCATCAAAACTAAATGTGCAACTGGGAATAAGAAAAAATATGAAAAAGGTAAACAATTGAACAAAACCGATGTAAAGTTTATTTGAAAGACACGGCACAAATGCAACTATTCAAAGTTTTCCCCCTATTATATCACTGGGCCGAAACAGGCTGCTCTTCCTTTCACCAAATTTCATCAGGGTAAAAGCAAAGTTGTTGTCGCGGTGAAGGTGACAAGTCATCCCTGGTAGCTGACCTTTGTAGGCGTGGTCAAGCTGGGATAAATGACCAATGTGACCACTACATTTGGCCAGCTTTGCTCACGGTCCATTGGAGCCTAATAATGGCAAATGGCCTTGCCGGACCCGCCGAAGCCCCCTAAGCCATTACTTGTGGGCCCACTTCGCTAAGGAGGCCAATTGGTCAGCCCTTCAGTATCAGACTTTGTTAACTTCTGACATACAGCCATATCTGAGCGGCAGGGAAGATTAGCCGATCTCTTCTGATTGGTTGTTGACTGCAAGGGGGCGCGGTCAATGGTAGGGGTTAAATCTAGGATCAGTTCGGGTCAGATGTCCTATAGATCATTACTTGCCTACAATGTTTGTATTTCGGTCCAGTGGTCAGATCACAAGATTAACATGTCAGAGCAGAACAAAATTCATGTCATGCAGAAAGAACTGATTCATCTGAATTACGGATTAGCCGGGGTTATGAATATTATCGAGTTATTTCCACATGACCTGTTCTCATGTCTGCTCTTTTGCGTTAGCAAGGAAATAATATGTTTTAATTTTTTTTTTCCATCCGATTCCAGAGATTAGACCAGATTTAAATCTACCAATATAACCCAAGGTCACTTGGATACAATTTCGATACATGTTGGATAAAATGCGTTGTAGGCCTACATGTAATTTCTTGCGTACGGTTTCCAGCAGCTGAGACACATGCGAAACAGGAAGTATCTATTTATACTGGTATCCGCATATGTACTAACCAACATTTATAGATACATTCTCTCTATGGTAACATCAGCATTTCTTGTGTAAGAAGGTGACTAATATGTTATATCCCATGATAAGTGCTGACGGTGCTCGGCCAGGCTTGCAGCTGCCTCGCGCTACCAGGTGTCACTAGTGTCGCGAGAATCTGGCACCGACGCTCTGCAGCGCCCCCGTGTGTGTCCCCGCAACATTAACGTCGGAACTCGGCGGACGCGGGGCCGCCCTACGCACAAACCGACTTCTCGGTGAGGCGAGCGAGCAGGATCAGGGCCAGCACAGACGACCTACTTTGAGGACTTTAATGGCCTAATTGCAGGCAAACTGGAGGTAAATAGTCAACGGGGACTAAGCTACCTACATGACCAAGTCCAGCGTCCACCGCACGGCCGGACATGTAGCCTAGGTAAGTGCGCGACTGTAGGGGTTCACTTTTCGGTCAGAGTTGGTGGGGTAAGTTGGGTGAACTTGGCACACGTCTGCGGTAGCCTGTAATGGGTGGCAGACTTCATGTGAGGTAAGAGAACTGTTAATTGACGAGTTCCTGTGGAGAAAGCTGAAGAACTTGTGTCTAGTGGGGAGGGGGTAGTTCAGCTGCTTCTGAAAGAGGCAGATACAGCCACTTCTATCACCACTAAATTACTAAAGAAATGAGGGGAAGCGTAAAGGATAAAGGCCGATGAAAAGAGAAAGAGAGAGAGAGAGAGAGAGAGAGAGAGAGAGAGAAAGAGAGAGAGAGAGAGAAAGAGAGAGGGTGAAAAGACAAGGAGACAGGCAGACGGAAACAGATATAGATACAGGCAACTAGAGATAAACAGACGATGAGGCAGAGAGAAATAGACTCAATAAATGAGGCTCGGATACAAAGACAGAAACAAAGCTCATTGTACACCAATACCTCTGTATTGCATCGTTGTCGTCAGTTGTAGATGTCCATGCAAACTACAGAGCAATTAATCAGCGTTGCTGATTCCCCTCCCGCCACTCCAGGAAAAGAGGGAAATATTGAGGAGTACAGTCAGAATAACACCACGGGGGACGAAGGGGCCGCCCCGTGTCCGCACGGCGGCGGGGGCGGCAAGCACGACGGCCGGCAGCCAGCCGCGGCTCATGGGTGAGAATCCCAGAGGCCCTCCCATGCCCCGTACATACCTCCTGTGATGGGTGACAGGAGCATGTACAGACGGAGTTTGACGACAGGAGCATGTGGCTGTCGCACAAGTGCACCCCAGTCACAATCAAACCGGGTCACATGTCTCCGGAGGCCAGCCTCCGATGCGCGGAGTAGAATGTGCCGGGTTTTTTCTCCATAATATGATTATGCACACACCACTCAGAGTAACAACTGATAATAATTTCTAATATATATATATATATATTAGAAATTATAACAAATGACCATATTGAAGATCATACTACAACCCCTTTCTTTTAAAAGCAGGGGGAGCAGAATATGAGCTCACCCACTTTTGGGCATAGGCCTATGTCCCTGCCCACTGTTTAATAGAATCTTGTATAAATATGTGGCAGTGGGTTTGATATTTAAGGTGTCATGATCACCAGACCCAATAGTCGATTTTTCCATTCCCATGCCCTTGTTCAATGAAACCTTAAATATTCCGATTACAATATAGATCAATTGCAATTCAGGTAAAGTCAACATAACATGAATGATAGGGACCTGCCACATCTATTTCATAATTACATAGTTACCAAAACTGCAAATACAGATGACACATTTAGCAAGTAACGTATTTATGGGAACATAAGGTCTATCAAAGCTAAGCCTCGTTTACCAGAATATTTATGGGAACATATATAGCTATAAACAATAGAAATTCCTCATCTAGGTCATAAAAGTAATACACATAAGAGCGGATCCGCAACGAATCAAAGGTAAAAAATGCCTATTACAAAGATGTTAGACCCATGCAAATAAATCCGCCCCTTCCATGCCATACCCTGGGAGGCTAATATAAATTGTTCAGGTGTTTTCATAACTTTCTGATGATTTGTTATCCTGATGACATGTATTAACTGAGGAAATAAAGTAGGACCACCTGGTGGATTCCTGCGAGCAGCAAGAGCACTTACACAGGTAGAGTTGGTTTTCACCTGCGTGCACACAGGTGAGAAAGGCGGGAATCGCCTTAGTTACCGACCGACGCGTATCACCTCCTGCCATGGTGACAGGCGCAGCTGTCTGTTAGAGGCTGCAGACCAAGCAGGAGGCAATAATGCCAGAAGAAGAAAGGATGAACGTATTGTCCTTTTTATAAACAACACATTAACAGAGGTTGGCAAAAAGGAATACGTGCATAAGGAAAAGGCAGCTTGTAAACAAATTCAATGTAAACATGTTCTGGGGGTGTTTCATCCATTCTTTTATTGACTCAAGTCCGTCCTGTAGTGTCATACTGATACTGTCTTTCTTCATCAAACCAGACACTATTTCGAACATTTCCATTATGTTCATATACATAGCTTACATATCAATTTCCGTAGGGTTTATCTTCCTTCACGTGCATGCGTAAGAGAGGTACATTGCTAAGACTGGAGAATACATATCAGTTATTTAAACATTCTCGTTACCATTTGAAGCAACGCCGACATTTTACGCAGAGGCTGACATCATTGTATTGAAAATTAACATTTATTCGACACTAAAAGAAACCGATAGTCCAATTAACTTCATTATTCTGTATCTGCATTTCTTGTTTTTATTTTGAAATTTATTTTTAAAAGAAATGTTACCGAAGAGACCAAACCTATATCTACAGTTAGTGGACTCTCCCTTTGGATGACCCGTTACCATGATTATTACAGTTATTTATTTACTATTTATATAAAATGTATGAATAACTCAATCTATGAGAACACTTTTATTTCCATGAAACTGAGAGGAAATATCTCCAGGTTGTCACTTAATAACCACAGTAGCTCTAATTACACTATCAATTTCCACAAGTTGGTTATAGGCTCCTTATAGATACTATCTAACAGCTCTAACTGGTTTATGCATCTTGATGATATTTATGGATGCAAACGCTTCATACTGATGACCAACGAATTTGAATTTGAAACAAACAGGGACACATAAACGTTGTTGACACTGTTGCCAACACACACTCTATTAAAGCCATACCCACACAATAAGCAACGCACTGCCACCCAAATACGAACAGCATGATTATTGGTCGGTATGGGCCACATGGTACAAACCTATAAAAGGAGTAGCAACCCAAATTGCCACCTATTCCGCGGTTGCTGCTCAAGATCTAGCCACATCCCTCCTGTATCCGCATTCATTCTCTACTCCTCTATCTTTTTAGACAGTGAGCGGTTTCTTGACTGGAACTTCAGTTCATGACTTGTTTTACTTTGAAATAATCCAATGATATTTTGAAAGGATATTCCACTAACACTTGGCACCTTCCTTATCGAAACAGTTGTTATTTGGTTCGCACTGTAAGGCCCGGCGTCCACCTACTACGATATGGCACCGATATGGTCTACGATGCACCTCCCGATAAAAAAATTAAATTTGCGTCGGAAGGTTACCTGATATCGGCGCAGTTGACCACGTTTCTGCGATTAGACACTGATAAAAACCCCATACAACGCATGGTGGATTGGGTTGTCTAGACATATGTCTACGATTTTGCACCTTCCCGATATGGCACCGATTTTGACATTTTGCATCGGTGCCATATCGGGAGGTCTACGATTCTATCGTAGTAGGTGGACGCCGGGCCTAAGCCAGTACATATAGGGTCACCTCATCTTAATCTCGTAAAAATATTCTATGCTGGTTGCCCCAAAATCTTGGTGAAATTAGGTGTTCTGCAATATACTGAAGGTGGTTGATGAGTTGTTCGTATTGACCTCATTGTGTCGCCCCGGTTGGTGTGGAGGGTCAGTACTGAATTACCTGACCTGAGCTGCTCTCATGGATATCTTACTGGAGCGCAATGCTGGGAGTGATAAACAAATTACTACTCTGAATTTGAAGTCGGATCATTAAGAGCAGTGCATATCATTTACGTTTAACTTTACAATAATCATGTTATTCAGGAATGCATCGATAATCATTGTATACTCACGTTGTATACTGGAATAAGAGGGATAGTTCCAATAAAACTAAAATCTATATCTAAAATACTACTTGCATTTTCACGTTTGCATGAAAATACATGATAGGCAGCATATCTAAAATTTCAAAACACATACATATATACCTTGGAGAAATTTCTTTCATTCGCTCTCTCTATACGATAACAGCGTTGGAAAAAAAATAAAAAAAGGCTTTAGCGCGGGACTCGAACGCGCCTGGTCTAACTCCCTGCATTGTGGTCGTGGTAGCGGTAGGGAAAGCACAACTCTTCGTTATTCCCACATATCACATACATATATACCTGTTTACCCCCTTTCCCTGCTGTAACGAACGATACGGTTGTAATTCTGAGAATTGCGCGTTTGTGTGCACAGTGTTCAAAAGGAAAATACTTCTAAGGAGATCACACGCACACAATATGATGTCTCCAGACAGATTAATTCTTTCTGTGTGCTATTTTCCTAAATTCATATAGGATTTGTCAGTGTGTTTGACTATGCAACAACCGAGCTCTGTATGGATAATGCATAAGACAAGTTTATTTCCTAAAACCTTCCTATATATCTTTAACAATCGTTAATTTGATTTCCTTACAACAATATTAAAAACAAGGAGCAGATTATCCATCCTAGACGGATAAGGGCAGCAAACAGTTTATGGGAGAATAAAAATAACGAAAATAACTCTCCTTGCTTGTAGGTAGGGATCCTGCTGGCAGTCTCTCCCTTCCCCTCTCGCTCCCCTACTTCTACCACCTCCTTTTACTCAAAATTACATATAACACATGTATCCTGGCGAGAAGGGGTTGCCCTTTGGTGATGACGGGATGTGTGAGTGTCAATTCCACAGATTAAACACATTAAACCGCACCTCTGGTGACAGCAGTAGCAGTGGTGGCGGCAGAAGCGGCAGAGACAGTGGTGGGGGCGGCCCCCAGATTATCAAAGATTACATAAAGCAGACATACCCCCTAAAATAGGGAAGATGCCCCTGAAATAATCAGTTATTGCATAACAATTCAGTTGGGTGGCAGCCTAAGACGGAGAAGGGCAGAGGAATGCATGGGGAAGGCATGCGTCTCTAAGCAGGGAAGAAAGTTTGAAAATATGTGAGAGGCCTCTCCAAAAGATGTGTCGTTTTCAGACCTCCCCTAGATGCCTATAGATGCTGAAGCCCATTTTAGACTCCTCTCTAAACCTGTCTCAAGTACAACACTCTTTTTAAAAAAAAAAAATTTTTATTGGACATTGGTTCGCATACATCAGGGTATCGCGGTCTACCACCTTATCCGATTATAAATGTTAGATGTTACAACAAGAAAATTTGTACAGGGAATACATTACGAATAAATGAGTAAACAGCACAAATTACATGCTATTATAGGAAATTAACCAGCAACATTCATTGGTTTTGAGGAAGATACTCATATGCGCAGCTCTTTAGGAGCTGCACATAAAAACTAGAATGAATCCAGGACCGACATCATTTTCAGCAAATTGTATTATCTGTACGCAAAGTAATAATGCCAATAAACCATTAGTTTCCTTATACATATTCCCCACGGGCATTTCCATTCGATCTGTACACTTGAGTTGATCAAGTTATACACAGTGTTTGCTGAAGGGTATTACCCTAATTAACTGCGTACAGTCGTTGTCAT
Source organism: Alentia gelatinosa (assembly GCA_950022655.1). Taxonomy (NCBI): domain Eukaryota; kingdom Metazoa; phylum Annelida; class Polychaeta; order Phyllodocida; family Polynoidae; genus Alentia; species Alentia gelatinosa. The sequence continues at coordinate 77,160,127 of OX465579.1, read as the reverse complement.
AGCTACTTGTGCAAACAGCTCCGGTGGGTACAAAGCTGAAATTACTGTTGACTCTAGATCTGCTAAGCTCTATGGCTTCCATATAAGAGTTTTGTTTTACAGTTCCATTTGGCCCCAGCATTAAGCAAATGGATATAAATGTCTTTGCACAACAATACTGCCAGATTAGATTAAATGCAACCAGGAAGCTTTTAACCTAACATGTCACCAGAATTCCAATTCATTACTGATATCACAGACCAATATTTTCTATGTATGTACGAGTGTCTGGATACACAATGAAGAATACGGACTTATTTTCTGTGCTACTAGAAAGTTTGCTGTTAAATGAGAATCATGGTAAATTATATCTACTAATGGAAGGGGACTGGAATGTAGGTCATTTCACGTGGACCTTGAGGCAATTACTACCTTGGCTTCCTCACCTTTAACTCTTTCTGTCCGAGCCTGAATGGGGAGCGTGCACACTATAGGACGAGGCAGGATACTGCTAAAAACCCCAAGGGACGAGACTATCGCCGCAATGGCGTCTGTTTGTCGTATGTTTGTCACTTAGTAACCTGGTATATATAGGTTACTATAGTTACTAATCGAATGCCCACAGAGTATATTTATGAACATAGTATTTTTTATTTGTTGTGAAAAAATAGTGTAAATCTATTTATTTTTTCTCATAAAACATAACGTTTGTGATGGTGACACATAAACAATGCCTGGAGGCATTGCTCGTCCCCTGGGTGGGAATGCTTCCAGGCATTGCTCGTCCCCTGGGTGGGAATGCCTCCAGGCATTGCTCGGACTGAAAGAGTTAACTCCACTGGGTGGAAACTGTTGGCCTAACATAGAACTCCCTTCCATATCTACTGATGAAGTAAACACAATGTCGAAGTGAGCACCATTAACGATCAAATGATGATAGATGGTGGGAACATAATCCAGGAGGGTTATAGAGAACATGACGGATTAGGTTGACCATCTTCTTTTGATTTACGTATACTTAAAAATACAGTCAAGCCAAATAAGGTAATTGCGTACAAATCACAACAATAATTAATGCACCTCAGATATTACAGAATTGAAAGGCATTTCTTTTAGATTTTAAGCTTTTGTTCTTATTAAAGAACGCTGGCTTCAAATGAAAAAAAGCATGAACATGTACTATGTACCCATACATTACACGATATTTTTGAATGCCCTTTATCGCGACATCTTGAAAAATGGTCACTGATTGATCAATTGTATTTTGTTAAAATAATTATCAACACGTACCATATATGTAGAGAGGCGTCTTGTTCTAGGTTAGAATAGCTAGACATGTTGTAACGTAATCCTCCTTTCAGCAGGCCCGTATTATTATGAAGGATGTCTCGTTGGGATTTCCCATGATTTCGAGTGTAAAGGAGATCTGTATTGGTCTAGGCTAACCCCATGTACGTATCGAGCGAACAACAGATTCCGCCAAACAAAATAGATGCAATGAGGAAAGGAATGTACTACACAACGGAGATAGACTGTGTTAGGCGCCAGGCGATTGGTCGGGACAAAAGATGAGTTGCTGTGTAAATATTTGAAGCGACGCCATCTTCACAACATGGAAAGGTCCCAGGAATACGCGCCCCTTACGTTGCAACTCCCCCTCCCACCTCCCTCCTCCAGGGCCGCACTATATAAGGGCATGGGTTCACGAGTTAGGGATCAGATACTTTTGAGAAGAATTTACACTTATTATGACTGTCTGGAAGAGAGAGTTGGGAAGGGCCTGTGGGGGATATCATCAGGGATTTCCTATGTCAACATAAATATCAGACACAGGGCTGAATGTAACTTTCGAACTGATGTAGGAAGGACGCAATGGTAAACTATAGTATGACATTATGATAAGCTACTTTGTTCATATTACAGAGGTACTTTCTCTCGATCATCGTAGCAGGGGAGACGGAGTAAACGTTGCAAGTTAATGATACATTTTCACTTTGCTTCCAGACAATCTCCATCCCCACCAACAAGAAAACAGGAGATAGGGAAAAAAAAGTAGGCTAGATTCATGGTGTTGCGATAATATAAGAGTGAATATAAAGATGTGTTATGAACGTATTGCAAAGAACATAAGTATGCAGGTAATATTAAAGTTGTAAAGCCTTTTGGGAATCTAGGAATGTAGAGTCAAATGGAGTTCCTATATCTGGACCTAATCATTAAGGTAGACTGGTTTCAGTCCCTGTACATCTCCACCTACCCCACCTCTCCTCTCCTGGACCAGTTATATTGTAACATACTTTGATCCTAATTATTTTTAATCATTTAATGAAGGTTCATAATCAAAGACTTAATCAAGTCTATCATTAAGGATGAACATGCAATGGGAATCATTATATACACCGAATTAGTCACCTTGTTTTTACAGGGATAGATTTAATTGGTTGAGAAGGGCACTGTGGACGATAAACAGGGTTTCCATTAAGACGTGATCGTGACTGAGGCATTGTGGGCATCCTGCTCTTAGAGCCCCCTGATGGTAGACACAAGAACGTGACTGCCGAATCTTGTTGACCTGTCGCCAAGGTCGAACAGCGTCCTAGCTACCGACCCGGCGTTTTTCAGCCGTCACCGTTACTTGGAAATGTTTGCCAACATTGTGAAGGTGATAAAAGCTGCCGGGATGAGGGCAACATTCCCGCGGGAGGCGGGGCTGATTGGAGTTGTATCCTTCTTGTTGTTCGGGCTGGGGGAGTTGTAGTAGGGGGTTGGGGATTCCACACCATCAACAATGCTGCATGACCACAATGGAATGCTGGAGAGCATGTTGTACCTCCCGGCTGTGGCCGGGGTATGAGTGTATATATATGGAGGGGTGTGTAGGTAAAAGGTGTCGGCAGGCGCTGAAGCTCTCATATCGATAAGAACGCTGACAGGGCCTTCGACATGAAGTGGATAGAGGATTGTGTGGAGCTTGAAGATCTGCTCCCCTCGGATGTCGGGGAAGAGCTAGACTGGCTGTTCAGGTAAGACTCGTCTGCCAGATGATCACTTCAACTGGTTATAGCTAAAGGCTACACAACCATAAAGGGGACTGGAAAGTACTAATTTTTGACTTGGTAAACTAAGATTCTTATAACTTAGGCTGTGAACAAGATTCGCAGAAGGTATCATATTGAACCTTAAGCCGGAGACACACCAAGTGAGAAACGCAGTGAATTCCGTAATCGCCCACACAAAATGGCCTATATGTGAGCTATTTTTTCATATTTCACCTGATTATTGCTTCCAAGATACTAAATTATAGGCAGGAGATATTCCTATGAATAATATCTCACATACACGCTAATTTGTGTTAACGATTCTAGAGTTCGCTGCCTTCACACGCTTTGTGTGTCCCCGGTATACGGTTATGCATTTCATTTACATATACACATGTATATACTAAATTTATTTAGATAATGTATCTTTTTTAAAATTTCTGACGTAGAATGGACTGTTTTGTTATAAAATAGAGAAGCACCTTCTCTCCGATATCTGCGATATACCAAAGCAATGTCATCATAGGCAACAAATGGAGAAAAATGGCTTAGTTGGAAATGATGCAATATTTTGATATTTTAATTTCAATTGATGTTTTTCTTTTAATTGTTTATACAAACAAATATTTACATAAACTAGTTACATATGCAGCACAAATCAATCTATAAGATTCTTTAGGGGAAAAAACACTTGAATCCGGACCATAGTCCATTATATGCCTTCCTGGCCTTTAGTATATTTCCTTACACTTCCGATTGTCCACAGAGAACTAATATTGTCATATTAAGCTCGGGAGGATTCCTCAGCTGGATAGTAATCGTTGCTCAATTAGTTAGATTAATGGGGGACATTCTCCTTAGCCATGGTACTACTTCCGGTTAGTGAGGTCAGAGGCTGTGTGAACATCACGAGCGTCGTCCACCATAGATTGAACACAGGAACTGTGATGTGAAGAGTACTACAGATAATGACAAAACACTCTGTGCACTTTACATCCTATCTACAATTGACTGTGGCTCAAAATGAGCCTCACTTCCCGGAAACAGTTAAAACAACATGGTAGATTGGAACCGGCTTGGCAAAGTACATATAGATGAGTGGATGGGTGGATGGTTGATCTTAATTGGTGATTACCTGCTTAGCTGTTTGGATGTGTTCACGACTGGTTCGCTTTCTAATGGTTCTGTTATCTTGCAACAGCATAGAAACTAAACATAACAAATGAGTTGGCAGAGTGCGGTATTGGAGCATAATGATCCGGTTCTGAATGCATTTCATTCGCATCGGATTTACCATGTATTCTTAAGGTAGAGGTTATACTAGAAAGATATGTCTGAATGATATGGGGCGATTCTAATAGATACCAATTTTCTGACAATGTACTCAAGTCTGTCAATGAGCTGTAAGTATATATATGTAGGTCATTTTCGGTAAATATCATATGCTTATTCCTGACTCATGTATGGCGATTTAACCGTCTATTCTCTATTTCCGCCACCTAAATTTGTATAGATATGAGAAACAGCAGTTGCGACCGAAGCCCCCAACCCCCCATCTTGTGAAAGAGTATCAAGCTACAATTATGGATTTTCTTTCGAAGACTTTTTCAAACTATTTATTGCCAATATACAGAGTGATATATCGCAGGTATTTCATGAATTTTATAAAATCGCTTCTATCCCTTATTTTGCTCAGAAAGCTATCGAGATTGCATTTTAAATCATGACACTTCAATATAAGTAGTGCACAGAAAGTTTCCATTTTCTCCTCACACTGGACAGGAATCCTTGCTGGACTGGCTCTCCTATAGCCATCAAAGAAATTAGAATATTGTATCACGGACTTTTACACAGTAATCTATACAGCCATCCAAGTCCGTGATTATATTCACTGCTCCTTTCAAACAGTTTATTCACAACACTCAACAAACAGCAAGTGATGAATGCCAACTGGTCATTTGCCATTTCTACTATTTCCCATAAAGCAGATAACACCTACCATGGAATATATACTCACAGTAGCAGTGCTACCACCTATCATTTGACAGGTGTGTACCACTCCCTCCTACATTGGACCATGATGCAATACGCTGTCGCTCACGGCTCTATAAATCTTCAAACAGAATACTTTGATTAACTTGATTTAATTAAAGGTTTTGGAAAAGATCACTACTCCCCGATATTTCAGTATATGAATATTGTCCAAAAAGTAAAAGTTCCACATCTCGCCGGCTACTGTGAGGCTTCTCATAACTGTGCATATATGCAGAAATACTGTAAAGTTAATTCAGTTTCTACTGTTGATTCTACACCTAGAATACTGTGTATTCATTCGTGGTATATTGCACTCAGTTTGAAATTTAGATATTATATGCTCATAGTAGATATTTGTTTATTATATACTGCCTGTAAGATATTACACTCGATGTGTTATCATGTTTATACAATACATGTATGTATGCGTGGTGTAACCAACATGTATCCCTGTCCAATTAGCATTCCCCAAAACACTAACTAGATTACAGATTATACACTGTACTTTTTTACATATTGCCCTCAAGACGACTAATCGTTTGTCAACTATAGAATAATATTGATCGGTATGTAAGTCCGGCCTCGTAAATTCTCCAGGAAACTGAACCCTTTATCTGGTTATTATCGGTGTCCTGGTCTGGGGTCCATTGTCCACGTGTTAACAACTGCAAACACACGTCATGACACCACTTCAAAATGTGTCCCGTCTTGGCAGAAGCAGCCGCCGTGATTTGGCGGCCATATTTCTCGTTGTAACTGGCTGAAGGACTGGGCTGATGACCATCTGCTCTCCTGCTGTGTCTTACATAGATTGCTTATTAGGGATAGACTAATTAGTATATCAGCATGTAGCAGTTTTAACTTTGGGTGGTTTCACTGATGTACTTGTTGATATACTGCTGCATCTTCCCACATTATGGGGGATTTCCACCACTATTGTTTGTAGTGGTGGAAATCCACCGTTGATGTTCCAGGGTAACCCTGGAACCCTGGAACATCAACGATTCATGAATTATAGAGCAACACCGGATTTTCTAATTAACAACACTCACTTTAGTAGATTATCTTTTCCGTCCCTGAATGACTATATTTTTTTAATCCTTGTATCCTATTCGGATATAAACTTGACATGTGTTTAGGGTTTTTCTTGGTCAGTCGTCTCATAGAATAACAAATCCAGTGTTATCCCATTAGTCCTTCAAAATAAGGAGGCATGAAAATTACATTACATAAAGGGTCTTTCGTTCAATACAACGACAAGTGGTCGCTTTCACTCTCTACTGCTGTTTGCCTCCACTCGCCCACAGATAAGGATCCCTTCCACTGAGATCTTTGGCTGAGTGCTTATCACAGATAACACCTCACGTGGCATTGATCCCGAGCTCCTGCTTTGGTCATGGCTGCATGGCAAATACATGCGCCGGTCCTAAATGGTATTTTTCGTGCTATTTACCCTGTTATCTCCTAATTTTTGGGATACACCATGTGCTGATGTATTGTATTATTATAGGGTTAGATGTTATATCATATAGTCTAACCCTATATCATTGTTATATCTGATTGCAGCTACTGGAAGCATTGTACCCAGAGATATGTAGGTTCCTTTCCATGTATTTGACATAAAACTACGGAGCCTAATGGCTATCAGCACATTGCTACAAATTTGGCAAAAAGACGATATTTCCAAATGGACATAGGACTGACAAATCAATGGCAATTTTGAGGTAATATTGGCTCCAAATCATAAATTGTTTGGTAGCCGATTCCATGGTACAATCCCAACATACACACTTTTTATAGAATTAAAGTTGATAACTGAATTAGTCTCAATACAGATCAGATTAAATCATATCTTAAAGGATTGCTCTACCAGAGATTTAAGGAATCAGCTATATAGCTGCGCCCAATGATGGTGGTTTTCCCCTATTTTCCCCTTCTACTGTAAAATGAGCACTGGCATTGATTAGTATTAGTCAGGCAGCCAATCGTACCTTTACTGATAGGGCCCCACTTAGACCCACTAGTTTATCATGATCCAGCTGGACTTAATAACAGAATCAATAATGCTTTCTAACTGCTAATTCATTGTTTGCACTTCCATAATACATGCTATTTGACATAGTAGAGCTCAGCAGTTACATGTTTTGAATTAACCCCCTTTCGGGACACAGAGTACATGTACATGTATATTGAATGTATACTTAAGACATCATGTAGACAGATTGGTTGAATGATCAGTCAACACTCCCTAAAATCAAATATTTTCCTTTTTACATAACTTAAATGTTTGTGAAGGAACATAATACTCTTTCGTTGAACAATTACATGTTTCCCTGTGAGTATTTTTGGCCAATATAATTTGTTAGAGTGGAGAGAGGCAGTTTGGGTTATGGGTCCTATCGTGTCTTAGGTTCAAACTCCATTTTCTAATACTCATAAATAGAATAGATATTATGACTAACCCTATCGAATGACAGTACTAAGACATAGTCAGGTAGATACATGAAACTTCTGGCTGAAAGATAGCAACCATGAAGTGTGCATTACTTGCAATGCTCTGTCCATGCAAGAGAATTGATGATCTCCTAAACACGGAAGCCAATTGGCGTATCAATTCAGTCCCAGATTTCACACAGATTAATCAGGGTTCAGGATAATACACACGTTAACACTGTCTGTATTTACACAGTTATCTTAATGTTCCAGATTAAATGGTGCCCAGCAAATATTGCCTTTTCTTGATGCCTTGAGTTGTTTATTAATCACGTCTATAAGAATATATATATATTATATATATATATATAAATAGATACAAAATATATCTATATATATATATATATATTTATATATATATATATATATATATATATATATATATATATATATAGAGAGAGAGAGAGAGAGAGAGAGAGAGAGAGAGAGAGAGAGAGAGACAGACAGACAGAGACATAGAGAGAGACAGAGAGAGACAGAGAGAGAGACAGAGGGATTGAACGAGCGTGTAATCATAAATGAATTACAATTAAAAGGTTTTAGTTACATTAAGTATAGTTTTCTGCAACTGCCTGAATCTAGGATCCAAACATATCAAGCACCAGTGCGTCTTGAGGTATTTTGGTCTTGAGTGATTGGTCATGGTCTGCTGAGCATGCATGTACGACTCTGACACTGGCACCCTGCTCAATTCCCAATACCACAGTTGATAGCACGCAGATAGTGAAGGGAAAACTTGTATGCAGTATGCTGGAAGTCTCTATGTGACCATTCTAATCTCTAGGCAATGCATATAGCTCGTGCAAACACGCTCTAAAAAACAACGATATCTCTGTGATATGTTCACACTAATACATATATGAACCAATACCTATGTTAGGAAAGAAAATGACTTATTGTTTTTCCTTCATTTCTAGAAAACAGTTTCTAAATACAAATGCACCTTCGGCAATGATACACTGTATATTATGTACCACAGGTTCTACACAAACCTGAATGAGAGAAATACAGAGGCTATCTGTTCTTATTCCTTGTTATCTACAAAAATATATCTACGGACCGTACGGAATTTGTAACAAAATCGGTGTGGCTCAGTGATTGAATAATCATCCTCTTTGAGGCGCACACGGCTGGGCGGACGTACCCCATACTCGACAAGAGTTCTAGTCCACCGGAGAATGTCAATGTGCCGCTCTCATTGGCTGGGAGTGGCCATGTGACGTCGGCGGCCCGGAATCCCGCTAAGCCATGGTCAATTGATAACAGGTGTCGAGAGCAAGTAGATAGACGTGTGGTGTGTTGATCACTGCTGCGCTTGCCATGTTTGTGACCACTGAGTACGGTTTGGGCGGTCACCGCTGTACGCAAGGGAGGCGCCCGATCAAATAAGTCAGCTGGCATTGACGTGCAGCCTACTGCTTCTCCTGCTGGCTGTAAGGGAACATAGGACTGAATACGCAAACAGACCCACACACACACACCTACACACAAGGTGGCGACGTGGGAGTCCTCCAGCTCAGGTCCCAGTCGCTCCCTGGTAGGGTGAGCGGACGTCGCCACTGATCACACTCACACTTGTGGGGACATCTGTTTCGGGATCCAGATCGGGATTTACATCGCAACCGGAGACACTACCCAAACAAGAACTATGCTAATCGGATAGGATTTCCCATACCTGCTACTCCTGCCCCCCTCTTGCCATACCTACCGCGGACTAACCCAACCATGAGGTGGCCTGGTCGTCTGCAAATGATTTGTTTTTATCCTGTCTAAATGGTAAGTTTTATCATACATCACTAGTCCATATATATATATATATATATATATATATATATATATATATATATATATATATATATATATATATATATATATATATGGTGTGTGTTATCGTATCTGAGGACTTGAGGACCCTCACACATATATACACACATATGACTTGCACACGTCCGTCTACCTGGTTGAGCCGATTCTAGATATCCTTCCTATCTGTAAGTGGCAGATTAAGGACTTATTTAGACCATCAATCACCGATTGGTATTTTGTGAACTTCTATACTATTCTAGCCAGTGCAGAGTCAACTGTGTTCGGTCCCAAGGAGTAAAAAACGTTTTAAAAAAGTAATAGGCTGGGACCTCTATTACCAGCTCCATCGCGTTGTGTAATTTGATCGCGTTGATGTTAGAAAAAGGAGTGTTCAATCTGGAAATAGTAAACAAACTCGTGTTGCAAAATAATGTTGGGACTCGACATACCGTTGTTCAATCAGCATAGCGAATTCTGAGTCCCAAAGCAGCCAACTAACCTCATTCGGCCATTGGGATTACACAAACACAAGAGTTCCATTAAAAATGCTGTCAAACTGGCCACTGTTGCAAAGAATGGCGATGACTTGACCCTGGGCAGACGGTAAGGTGTACGCATGCGATTATTTTCCCCTTTTATCGCCCGTTCTCTCTAAAGCACATCTGAGTCCCTCATCTCAGACTGAGCTGCTCCGAGCTACTCCAATTCAGCCTCCCTTCAGCTGATCAAAGCCCTTACAACAAGCCCACACCTGGATCCTCATTAGCATAGTTCAGTCAGTTCATTTGCATATGAATGGCTTAGCATGGAGGCCCAGTGCCTCAGACTGATAGATAGTCAGAGATCGCCCTTCGAGAGACAATCGACATTTTGAAGGCAGGCATTTTAAGCAGGCGATTAACTTGCTTTATGAGCCTACCCAGGAGCTGCCACAGAAGGTGCATGGAGTGTTGGTGTGCGTGCTGTGCGCAGTGTTATTAGACCTTGGAGGCAATTGTTGTTAACAGGATACAGACATGGTTAGAGTTACCTAGCAACGTGTCGCCGGCAGTCCATGTATGTCACTAGTAAAATGATATGTGTAGATTGTATACAGTGCATGTAGGTAACTGTTGATTCCAAAGCCCACTCTAGTTTTTTTTAGTCTTTGAATGGTGTCTCCACTCCGCTGTACTGACAGAACAGAGTACCGACACATGGAATGCCATCCATCATAGCTCGGTATGAGAAGACCACTTGTATCTCAACTCAACATCCCTATACCCTGTAACTTATATATCAGAACATGTTTTAACAGGAAAAAGAAAAGCACATGGGGGTGGGGGAGAATAAAGTATTTAGAAAAGAAAAGCACATGGGGGTGGGGGAGAATGAAGTATTTAGAAAAGAAATGAAAGAGGAGGATGGATCAAACAAAAGTGAATAACATTGATGGTTAAAGAGAAATGTGGGTGTGTGTGGGGGGGGGGGGGGAGTACTATTATATGCATGGTATGTTCGGACTGTTATTGGAGAATCTTTTTGAAATGCTATTATTTCCTTTTCCTTTTTCAAACTGCGCTAACATACAATGAATATGCAATCAATATATTCATTGAAACTAAAACAACACATATGTATCAGTGATTTTCATCATTTGTATTGATAAACTTCATTATAAATGTCTTTTTCAATATTTGTTCATAGGATGATGAACCCTGGTAGCCAGTCAGGTCGGGGCGGCGGCGGCGGCGGCGGCTCGGCAGTGCCCACAATCAAGGCGAGTAGCGCGGTGTTGGCGGCGGCGGCGGCGGCAGACAAGACGAGCATCATTCCGCGTGTCCGCGTCCAGTCAGGCACCCCGCTGCCGCCGAACGCCTCCGGCCACTCGCAAGCCGGCGGCATGTACAGCATCTCGGAGCAGCGCGGCCTGCCGCAGATCGTGCCCGTGACGGAAGGCGAGAACTCCGCCATGGGCGCCTCCCCTCAGCGGTCCCCGGGTGGGGGGCCGCAGGGCGCCTCCCCACGGGGCTACGGCGGCGGGGTGGCGCCCCTCCCCCAGGCCGGCGTCGCCAACCGCGCCGCCGCCCCTCAAAACCGCTACGGTCTCAAGGGCGTCAAAGAAGGTATGTATAGTAGCCGCGTGTAGTGCTCTCTGTGGGGTGGGATTTTGCCTCTCAACGTCCACTGCCTTACGCACTGGAGGCCTGCCACCTGAAACCAATGCTAGCCCTGGGTTCGTCATGGGAATTGGGTATTTAATAAGAGATCGCGTCCCTTCCAGGTTACTTGTTCTTGGAGAGTTTTGTGAAAGTCCCACCTTCCAAACTGAGTTGTACATAACCCAATCACATCGGATATTATACGGGTTCTCATGCTACAGAAAACCCTGTAAGATTTCCTAGAGGTTCCTCCTGAAAGAGCATACTTATTAAATCCTGGAAAATGACATGTGTATGTATATATGTAACACAAATGGTATGTAGGCATATAGGTAGATAGAGACGTATCTTATATAGTATTCATAGTCAAATAAAGGTATATTTATAAGTCTACATATGCAATAATCCTTTCCTCAGTATCATAAATATAGTGAAGGAACACAGCCTTCTCCATACGAATAGCAATTATTCTGTTTGTTTTCTTTGTCACCAACATAAACGCCTCTGACTTAATAAGGAATGTGACCTTGTTGTGCCAAAGGTCCCCATGCCACTTCTCGTCTATTACAGACCATTTACACAGGTACGATTGGTCTGCGGCTCTCTGTGTTTGCTCTTTAAACACGGCCCGGGGACTATTTGGTTAAAGTTACTTGTGATATACCTATATGGCTATACGGTTGTAAAAAGAAATCCCTCAGCTCCTACACGGCGTATGTAACTTCATTACGGTCTTCAGATTGGAGACGCCAAAAGAACCTTACTCTTTTATGGGTCAGAAAATAAAACTGAATTTCCATGTTAATTACTTTCAAGGTCGAAATCCTATACGCATGATAGAATAAATATTATTATGGACTTATTTAGAATGTTTTCGAATCTATAGGCATTGTAAACACCATATCGCGTCATTAGCTACCGATTAATAAAGTCTCCAGGGACACGTCTATATCACAAGAGGAATGTGTATTGGTTATGTGTACAACTGTATAGAACGAGTGAGTAATTCCTGTAAATTGCAACAGATATACAGTTGAAGGTCGTGCCTTTTAACTATAAATGTGTGGAAGAGCCGTAATGTACCTCACTTTGTCTCAACCCCGGTATTTTTTCTCCATAGACTTAACATAGGGAACTCGTATCTGATGCCCATGAGATATATAGGAAAAATATCCAATGGGGGATTATGTCACAAATGTTAGCCCATTAGTCAATGTGAGGGGTGAGATATTTTCAGAAACCCATTCAAGTTCGCCTTGTGAATTAGGTAGCGATTCAACCTTGATGGGATATGAGCTCTGACCCTAAACTTTCATAAGTTTCGTCCTTAGTATACCGCGTTCAGAAACCATATTACATCATTGGAGAGTTCACGCAGGATCCATATATTTACTTCAAGATATTTATTTCTTGGGGAATCTCAGTAGCCTAATTCGACATGAAACACCTTATTCACAACGTATTGTAATTGTAGACCACCATCCAGGATGCGATGGTGGTTAATTACCCATCAAGCCCAACAGACATGTATTGATGGGACACGAGCGCCTCGGACATTGGTTCCTGATAAATATATGTGATAACTTGTAAGAAAATAATGGATTTGAGAACCTGATTTATTTCATTGAAGTTCTTTCACAACATAATGCGCTGCACGCACTCTTGGTACGGGAGCTTTAGTGCAGGAATACATAGATCTATATGGTCCAGTCGCGTATATTGCAACGTATTCGTGCCGTCTTTACACCCATATCTATACCTTTATAAATTGTGATAGACGGCACAATGTGCAGTGTTCTGAAACGATTCTAATTCCCTTCAATTACTAATTTTAGCATTAGCGGTTTTTTTTAATCATTACTACTGAAAAATAGCCGCATAAAAAGGAAATTACATAGGGCCCCTGGTTTCGTATTTCCCTTTTGCGTCAATCATTGGTAGGATTAACAAACTCAACAGACACCATTCCACGCTTTAAGTAAAGGTATTCAAGTACATGTATAGACTATCTATTAAGTAAAAACTTAATTGATTACAAATCATGCACGCTTTCCTTGATGTTATAGAAACCCCACCTTCACCTAAAATTTAACACTCTTGAACTTCGGGTTGGAAGTCTTAGCTTAGAGAATATATCTCTTCACAGAGTCAAGTGGAAGAAAGTAGGAGAGGGGCGGCGGGTTCCTTTTTGTGTCTGAGGTTATTGTTTAGCCATTAACATGAGGTGACAGAAAAGTCTACAGTGGTTTACCACTGTTTAGAAACTTAGATTTTCTGTTCATTGCCACACAATGCAGTGACGCTATTAAACACTAAGTTTATGTTCGAACCGAATCAGTGTTTATCACTTATTTACAAACAATTGTAATACTTACACAATGGGAATTATTGCTGTATTTCTTTTACATACTTTCATGAATTATTGAATTGAGTTGGTGTACATGTCCGAAGGAGAAAGCAGCGCACCCCAGGCCACCCAGGAGGCGGTAGGCGGGGCTGGTTGTAAGATTCACTTGTCCAGTACAGATCGCAAGTTGCTTGACCCGAAGGGTCCCCAATCAGCACCTGATAAGACCCTCCCTCACGCCCGCCGCCATCCGCCATCCGCCACGGCCCGCCGCCCGCCGCCCGCCGCCCGCCGCCCGCCGCCCGCCATCCGCCATCTGCCACCGCCTGCCATCCGCCATTCGCCATCCGCCATCCACCATCCGCCGCCCGCCGCCCGCCATCCGCCGCCCGCCATTTCCGGCCGTTGTTCTCCCCGCCGTTATCTGCCCCGCCCGTTATTTGCCCGGCCCGTTCGTGTCCACGCGCCGCTTGTGGTGCACCGCGCGCCGCTCGCCCGCGCGGAACCCGGCACAAGTTTCAGCACGTCCACCGCCCGCCGCATATCTCTCAACATCGCGTTAAAGCTCCATGGTTAAAGGAGTCTCACATTTCCACTCACTTATCCTTCCACCAGGTTGCCCCTCCAAACATCGACCTGCTTTATAACTATCATCCAAACATGTCCACCCTGTCGCACACGGAGATACTGTATGAGGCTGTAAGAACCCAGGGGAAAGTTGTGAGAAAGCAGGGGAAAGTAGTGTTGGACCACCACATAGCATACACTGTTTAGGCATTAGTCTGACTAACTTCTGATAATAGTATACACTACTATTCACAAGTTTCGCGAACAGAGAATGCTATCATGTTGAAAATTCCAGTCTGATAGTTTATATATATATATACATATATATATATATATATATATATACATATATATATATACATATATATATATATATATACATATATATATATATATATATATACATATATATATATATATATATATATATATATATATATATACATATATATATATATATATATATATATATATATATATATATATATATATATGTGTGTGTATATAGCCAACTCCCACCATAGCCGCTACCCTCCAAAAGCCAAATTACCATTCTGAACAAGGTATGATATCCATGTACTTATAAAAAGTCCTATCTTTTATCTATGGCTCCGGAACAATAGCCATAATTTCCTAAGTACTGAAACATCACATATTTGCGTAGCTGTGATCGCTAACGGGCAGATTCAAGTGTTGCGGATATAACAGAGCTGCGTTATCTGTCCGTCTTCATGTGCTCTCCTGCAGCTGCGATATTCCGGTATGTATCAACTCATATCTTTTATACAGGTCCAAAGACAGGTGGTTCGTGTTCTTCTTCGGGGTTGGGGGTTAGGGGCTGGGGGTTGTCACAAACATGATTGGATCATGACAGTTAAGATTATGTATATACTAGGAAGCCATGAGGTAACTACCATAATGAAATAATGACATTGATAATTACAACAACAAAAAAATGTAGGCTATGGTGTGTCCAAGAAGGGGGTGAGAAAAAAACCACTTAAGAAGGACTAGAAGAAAGTCGAAATGTATACGACGAAAGACGAATCAGGAGACCGATTACAGAATCAACATCAAAACCAAAAACAACACTAACCCACAAAAATACATGTACTCCTACCTAGTATTAGAAATGATATACATCACCGGTCAATGTCGATGTGGACATTAAAGAGATAGACTTGGAAGTTCCCACGCATTTACGATGACGAGAAGATCAAAGGGATGCCGCTAGGTAAATCACGTCGAGCAATTGTAGGAAGTACTCACTCGTGCAGACATGAAGACACCTGTGACATGTCAGATTGGCGAGGCATTTGGCTGCGCGCGGACCCCCACCGAAGACCAGGAAAAAGCCCGTTAATGGGGCAAAGATATGACGTTTCAGCGATTACAAGGATCATATTATGGACGGCACGGTTGGACACCTTCATTGTTGAACGACAGACTGCGACAGACTAATGGCTTGACGTCGGTCCTGACGTCACTGCACGTCGCTGGTCGTGCCCCAGTCACTCAACCACAGCATGGCTCACTGGTCATGGCGCCAGACACAACACTGTCAATGTGTATCTCAGCCCTGTCTCACACGACCGACAAACGGGGGCACAGGAGAGTGGGCACTGTCTCAGCCTTACCACCGCTACGGCAGTGAAAGAGCTTGTACCAGGAGACTCCTTACACTTACAGAAACAGACAGAGGCAGAAACTGACAGAGAAACAAAGATAGAAATTCAGAGAGACAGAGAGACAGAGACAGAGAGAGAAGGGAGAGAGCCACAGAGTACTGAGTGCTAGGGTAAAAGGGATATATAAAGAGGGAAAGACAGAGAGAGGCAAAGCGAAAGTTATATGTAAATGTTGTACAGTATAACCCCGCGTAAGCGGACACCCTCCGTTCCGGGCCAAAGCGTCCGCCTACGCTTACACCGGTGATGCTTACACGGGGTTAAAATAAACATCTAATATCGGGAACCGTTCCGACCAAAGGTGTCCGTTAACGCGGGGTGACCGCTTACGCGGGGTGTCCGTTAGGCGGGGTTCTACTGTACTTGTATACATATTTCACAATAGTCTCACAATGTACATGGATGGAGACAGCCGAGAGAGGAGAGGGAGAGGGAGATGCTGATGGGCAGGCAGAGAGCAACATAATTGTTTTAACCTCTATATTTCCAAGTATCTACGAGGAAATTGGAGTATGAGTTGATATTTACCTTGTAAATATGATTCTGATAATTCATTGAATATACAATAGAACCCCGCGTAAGTGGACACCCCCCGTTCCGGGCCAAAGTGGCCGCTTCTGCGGGGTGTACGCTTAGATGGGTTTGAAATAAACATCTGATAGAGGGATCTGTCCGTAAACACGGGGTGTACGCTTACGCGGGGTGCTCGTTACAACCATATTTCCACTGAACAGTTCCATTTTGCAATGAATAGCTCTGGACCACTAGTGAGCATCTCTGCAGTTTATACCCTATATAGTCTCTGGTGCTGAGGGCCATATCGCACCACCCTGCCTGTCTCCAGGCTACCCGCCGCCAGCTACCCGCTATCCTTACGGCTGGCTCGACCGGAGCGTATTTAGACAGCTTTATCAGCCGCGACCCGTGTTTATTTATCGAACACGCCTTCTGAGCTTGCCTTACGTGCGCTCAGCAGTAAAACACAGGCTCGAGTTTCTACTGCTCGTCACTTGTTGCTCCTCCAGGTCAGTGGGTCTGCTCCCGTCACGGGCCGCCCGCGCTCCCCGCACAGCTTTGGCAGTGGGCCCTGGAGGAGATGGGACTGGGTCATGGGGGCCTGGATAGTATACATAAGGGGAGAGCTTAGCCATCCAAAGGCGTCACTATATACCCTCCACTTTTTTTTAACCACCCCCACCCTCCTCGACACCACCTCCACGTATCCACTTCTCATGCCCGCCTCTTCTGTTGAGTGTAAGGAGGATGGTTGGGCGTCAGGAGTGTTCAATGTATGGTGCCCGCCGGGGCGATCTGGAACACCCCGACGAGCCACTCAGAGCAGCTCATAACGTGCGTGTCGCGATGCGGACTCAGCCCGAGCAGTCGGTCCCCAATGTAAACTCATGCAAATTTTCCCAAAGTGGCGAGGGCGATGTTTACTTACAATTCACCCTGTCTGAAGAATCTCTTTGGTGAAGTAATGTTTGTAGGGTTTGAGACAACCAAATTGACTGCAGATAGATCTGACACAAAAGGACATTTTAGAAGTCTGTCAATAAATAGCAAATTAAGTCCTCCATGAATCTTGACATCAGACAAGTATGTTGAAGACATTCTCCCCTGTTCCCCCTTTTGGAGTTCCTCATGTCCTGAACAATCACCGCTGTGGAATTGTTTAAAAATCAGCAGCATCCTTTCCTTATCAAGTCTTTTCTTTCTAAAGAAACCTATCTGGGCACATTTGGTAGCATTCCTGATTTATATGAATTTTTTTTTAATTGTACCTCACCACTGACATACCATTGAATGTAGAATGTCACTATGGCTTGTAAGCCATTGAAGGTTTTATATCCAAACCATTTCCTTGCTGCCAGGCAACAAGTAGGCCTAAAGCGCCATCTCGTTATAATTTCATTATCATCTAACTGGCTGAGCATAAACTTCTTGAACAGAAGATACGACAGTACAACCCACTAATCAAACCATTTATACCTTAATTGCTGATTTACCCAATGTCATGAACCAACAGATACTAATAAAGACAAACCCTCCATCGTCTGAATTGTTCAAGTGGTCGCCTTTATGGTTTGGTTGACAGATGCTTTCCCTGTTTGCTCCGTTGAATGTACTGGTACTTTTCAATGTACTGGTGCATAACGTTGTAAGAAGCTGATGAGTGAAAGCTAAACAATGTGGCCTTGTCGACTATTGACCAAATATATGTTGTAATGTTTCACCCTGTCATTAACTGGGTATGCTATTATCCAACAAACTATGTATGTTATGTTGTTCCCTTTGTTCCTGTGAGTGTTTCCACTATATCAATGCTAACTTCATCATTTCTGAATATCGTCTTGACCATGTAAAAAAGTCAGGAAAGTAATATCTATAAATTGTCGTTTAGGATATACACCTGTAAATTAGGCGTTGACTCAATACACTAATTCATCACGAACAAGCCTGAATATCAATAACCCCTCTAATCAATAAGCATAATCTCAGATGCTGTATTCTAGTGAATCAACTCTTGGTTTCAAATCTAACAAACTGCACTACATATCTAAATCGAAAATTTCAACTTCTAAATATACAATGACATTAATCTGTCTTGATACTTTTGATGAACAATACATGCTTTCATATACATTTCTATATATAATTTGGTAGCAATGTGTGGCAGTTCCATGCATTTTGCTATGGTCCTGATCAGACGATATCAGAAGAATAATACCTGAAATGTTCTTTTCAAACACGTCCAAAGTGCCGTTATATATATTTCAGTGTCCATATATATATGGTGAACATACAACACAGAAGACATGTATTTCTAGATGTATATGAAGAATCACTCTAGTCGGAGACTGAACATATAAACTGTAATTCCGATTTACAACTGCCATTTTCCAACAAAGAAGATCTTTGGGCTATAAACTTTTGGATCCTTTACTTCCACCATGTTTCTTGATAAGCATTTTATCGGGTCCATTTCTGCGTGTATTCAGGCGCCTACCGCAATCATACCTTATCACTGTAGATTTATACTACTGACTATCGCCCTTCAATCCCGCCTTTATGTTGGTATTGTGCTGGGCAGAGGTAGATTGCCTCACCTGGCGGTATCTCCCGACGATCAAAGCCTTGATGATCGCAGATTACCTTCCAGGTGGGTATCTAGATGACCTTACCTGTGGATAGAGTGGCCGTAAGGATGGAGGCGCCGGGCATTTCCCCCCACGATCCCTGCCTTATCTGTGGATATGAACAGCGACGAGTTTGCCCCGGGTATCAGATTGCATACAAATGTGGGGCCGAAGAGGCCGGTCGGGGGCACCCCTGTGTATTGTCCGTCACGCCCTAGCAAGAGCAGATGCAAACGCCCAGCGATGTAGATAGGCTACTGGTGCCATTTCAGAGTTAGAAACATATGATTAGATTGAGATAAGGTGGTTGTTGGGTGTCGGCTGATTTATTTAGTTTGAAATGTGAGAGGATAATATAGCACTGATTGCTACAATTCTATTGGTCGCAAGTTGTCTCTGAAGGCCAGAAGAGTAAGTTGTGTTTTGAGTCATGCAGTAGAGGCAACAATTAACACGCTATTTTTAGTATTATACCTATAATCATATATTGTATACATCATAGGATATACATATGGACTTCCATGGTGTTTTGCAAATCGAATGTGTACATTATCGGATTGACTAGCATAGAGAAAACATGTCAGAGAATTAGTTATCAAGATCTCATTAGTCCCATATGCTCACTCATCTTGACAACAGGTAATATCATTGTATTACGTATGCATGTACGTGAGCCTCAACATGAGTTAATGAGTTAATCAAGAGCTACTGGAAAACGTAAAGATTTCTTCTTTCTATGAATCCAGCACCTCTTTCTACAGAACATAGATTGTGTTCTTCTCACCTGGTGCAGGTTGTTGTCCACCGAAGTCATCACCCCCGCACTGTCTGCCCCTACGCAACCTGCTGATGCCCTCTTTGACCCCGGCGAGCAGCTCACCATGAGAGAACAGCTACACGGGCCCCGTTCAGTCATGTGGGTACTGACGCGCGCGTGGCACCAACAAGCCCCTTATCCAATATAAATACCACATTTCACGTGCTGCTATCAGATGGTCGTCAACCTTTGCTCAGGCCGTGGCCAGGTGACAGTGATTAGCTAAGGTCGGTGCCGCTCGAGCCGAGCAGTACGCGCGGCCAGTCGGAAAGGTCGGTCCGCTCCGTCCCGCCAATATCAGACCCAACGAAAACAAACCATCATACAGCCGACTTATATAGATGCGATGATATCACCGACACAGATGGGCCAGCCTAACCTATATAACACTATACCTATAGTAATATCTTACATTCCTCTGCTGAGTCACTCTGCTACTTGGAATAATATGGTTATACTCTATCAAATGCCATGTTACTCTATAATTGTGCTCTAGTGTTATAGTTCTATTTAACAATGTTGACTGCGAACGATAATGATATTTCTATTTATCGGTAGTTAGACAGGCTGGTCTTATCTTATGTCGCAATGCTCACGATAGTATGGCGTATAGTGGAAAATGTTGGGCTGCGGATCGGAATGCTGACTTTTTACTACGTTGTGTTGCCGTCGGCTTAGCTGTCTGCAACCTCAAAAATTTATATAGAAATGGATCGAGAATCATATAAATACAATATACTCCACGAGTCTGGATGGGCTGCAATTACCATTGAAGCGAAACAGAATGATGATTACGGCCCATCCAAACGAGTGGAGTATTGTGTATTTTACGATTCGAGTGTGGTTCTGGATTTGTCTCACCCCTTTCAATGACATTAAAAAGCATCACTATGTCAGAATAATTCAAATTACTTCACAAATCCAGTTAGGGACGTTTAAACCTCCATGTTGATGTCTTGTCTACTTTCTGAAATCCTGATTGGTTAATCGATTATTTCGCATCTCTCTGTCATAACCATGGCGTGATATTGGCACCTACGTGGGTGATCGTTGCGTATAATTTTTTAATGTTATTCCTATGGCTAAATTTGTATTAGGAATGAGATAATAACCAGTCTTTGAACTGATTAAGGTAGTGACCTGGTTGCTTCCAAGTTCATTTGCTCTACCAGTTGATCACTCCCATTCCTCTTCTCTAGGAGGTTCAGTACACAAGGATACTAACCTAACCTTACCAACCTTTAAAAGTGGGGAATACTTCAGAGCATTGATCATTAGACGAACAACACCCTCAAATAGCAAAGAATACAGTGGAATATAATTACTCTCAAATGATTCTCCGAGCAATTCACACCTTCTTTGCTAGGCTACCATTGTTTTCTGTGAATTTATTAGTTTCCCTCAAATTGAGGTATGTTAAAAAAATTAGCCTGTATATTTATCAGTTAGGCCTAATGTCCTAATCAGTCCCACCCCTGCCCATTTTGCGAGTCTGTACCAGTTCTTGCACTAATACAGAGGATTTCATCAGAATACAAGGATTGCTGTCATCGATATATAACAGGTTCAGACCATAAAACACCCCCTGTTATATACTATGTGTAGTATTCAATCAGAATCATGTGAAGCATATCGAGTTTGCACGTCTGCCTCCTACACGTCCGTCTTTGTCAGATTCAAGAGTTGCTTCTCCATAAGTTAAGGACTCTAGTTTGTAAACCATATACACAAGGAGCAGCCATGGGTGTAACCACATATGACAACAACAATTCATTATGACCTTGTAACCAAAGCGCAACATTAGATACATATTTTGTTGTATTGTCACCGAGATTGTAAGTCGTCATTCGTACATTACAATGAGGAGTGGTTGGTAATGATGAATTTCTCAGGCACGTACGTATAGTCACGTAGACCTAATAGTACAGCCATACACCAGAACAGACCTTAGATACCCATGCTTTTATTGTTAGATATCAATCACTCTGGTATATGATCTATATGGCTTCCTTATTTGAATATATTGCCTCATTTAAATTGATGTTAGATTTTCATCAATTGACTTTCGTGTATTACTCAGGCTTGAAGTCTTTTGATGTTCCTCTCGGAATGAGCCATGAGCATAACTCAAACCCTAAATTACTTTAATAGATCATCGTAAATTGATATTTCGCTTTATTCCCCAAATTGTAGATCCGCTCCATTTGTTGCACCCATAGCATAACGAACACATTCGAACTATTGTAATGAATCAACAGGTATGCCATGACCCCTGATACCTCGTGCTTGCATCCTCAACCATGAGCCGTATTACTAGGTCAATATCACAACTGGCACCAGTGCCACTAATCAGATTAATACCACAAGTCTGAGTGGTTATCAGTTTCCAGAAAAGTGTAATAAGCTCTTTTGGCTGCAATCACAAATTGACATGTATGTACACACAATAATATACTCAGGCCATGACCACTGAATGTGTATTTAGCACGGTGATGATTGGTGTTTTGGTCAAGTGTAACCTACATGTGAACATTACATAAGGTCAGTAATTCTATGGGAATAATATGGGAGCATGTCTATCGTCTATCGCCAGCAGAATTAGGTCAAAGGCTGATTGACTTTGCATTAGTAAAAAAGGCGGTTGGGGTGTACGTGTGATCTGGTATTAGTGAGGTTTCCCATGAATGAAATGTTTAACACAAGTCGTCCAGCTTGGCTATCAATTTCTAAAACAAGTTGCCTGTCCATTATACACATTACTTCTCTTAGTTGGTTGGATACTCAAGTATGAAGTTTTGATATACAGGAAACTCTCAACTAACGACCACCCCGCTAATACGACCACCCCGCGAATACGGACGTGTTCAGTCAGTCCCAAACTATTCCCCTCTGTTTAGAAAACGTTCAGTAATACGAGCACCCCACTATTTCGACCACCTCGCGTAACCACCACATAATTAAAGACCCAAATGTCACATTTATACTCACAATCCCACCATATGCATGTCGGTGGCCAGGAATTTTGGTGCTTATCAGAGTGAACCACTGAGAGAGGATGTGTTAACAGACAATTAGTTTGAAGGATTTTATGGATTGACATAATGCTTGTATTGATTATCATACTCCATTCAATCTTTTATGTTTGTAATAATGTTTTTATCAATAATAATATGTTAGACATATCTATTCTTTTACACTCTTCTCTCACTAAAGCAACCACCTCGCCAATGTGACCATTTTAGCCGAGTTTTAAAGTTGGTCGTAATAGCAGGAGTTTACTGTTCATGTACATGTATATCAAAACGATTCGAAAATGTTAACATTAAAAAGGTCTCTTTTTATCGCTGTTAAGCTTTGAAGGTGGCTTATTTCATCTGCAGACGATATCGTCTTAATATACAGCCATTAGATACAGTGAAATGTCCTCTTTTACGGCTTTACTGTGTAACGGAAAACTATATAAATTGTGTTTGAAGCGTGGCCTTCTTAGAACTATCAATGACGATTGATGCCTTTGTAGCCACAATCCCCAAACGTACTGTGAGTTCGCAGTGCATATGGCGTGTTTGTATAGCTAGGATATCTAAACATGTTAACCATAAATGCCTTGGAGGGCCAGTAATCCAGAAAAAATGCTACTTTGAAAATCACATAGTTTCGTGGGCAGTAAGTGGAATTAGAAACTATCTATTCTTTTATATTTACGTACATGTTATAGACGTGGTCATAATAGTGTTAGTACAGTCGAATATGTACTTATTTATCTAAATGCATAAACACTCCTGTATTTATATAAGTATACGTGTAAATGGACGTGCGTGAATACATGTATATGCATAATATGGAAGGAGAATTGTTTAAGTGGTGAAATGGGCATACGGTCTATAGTTGTATGTTGATATGTGCAAATAACTATTCTATTTGCCTCTTGTGTGCCTTTTTTCTGGAATCATCCTTTCAGGGCAAATATACATGAAGTACATGCACAACAGACTCCTCACTTTGTTGAGATCTGTGTATAAAGACTTCATAAACAAAGCCGGATTCTCTGTTTTAGCTGTACATCTTTACTATTGTTTATAACCTGTAAACATCTCCGAGTTCTATTGACAAAGTGCTTAAACAGCACTTGCAAGGTTTGCGTCGAGACTATACTGCCTCGTCTGGGTGTTGTGATCTCATGTTCAGTATGTTTAGTTCTACCTGGAGATTTACGTACATAGACGCAACTGGTGGACTGACCGAAAAGGTGTCTAAAAGCTCAATATTGCGCAAACTAATTCAGATAATTTCAGACCAAAAATGGACTTAGACTACATTGAACATTGAAACCAGGGAATCACCTGGAAGATTGATATAACATTGGAAATATTTTGAACCAAAGTTAGTGCTTTATTGATATGAGACTCCATTACCTTACCCACAAAACTAGTTCCAATCGAGAAAACCATATGCATATTATTAAATTATTCTAAGGACAGTTGCCCTTTAACATATACATTTGTACTTTTCCTATATGGTTCTTGTCCTATGACCATTAAGACTACAATTTAAGGGGGCCCACAGAAGTCTGTAAACCCTCGTTAGGCGATTATCTGCATGTAGCTGCAGAGTGAGCCCAACCTTTTAGTTGGTGATCTGCATGGCTAACCCCAGTGCTCCAGGCCAGCCTGAAATTGAGGAGGAGGTGGGAGGTGGGGGACCGAGCACCCCACCAGACGAGGGGTATGTAGCAAGCAGCCTGGTCCCTTTAGTCACCCGACGACTGTGAAGGACCACAGGACAAAGGGATATACATTGCGGATATACACATGTATATAAAATAAACCTGCGCGGACCTTCCCCTTAGGATACAGCTGCTGGGGGTGTTATCATCCTGTATGTTTAAATCAAAGCGGATTATGGACCGGATGGAGTCCTTGCAGGATGGTCAGGTTTAATTTAAGTAAGTTGTATTGAAGTCATACCTATATATATATATATGTATATACATACATATATACAAGGGAATATTTTACGTCACACACCGAAGCCTTGTTAATATTTAGGAGCCATTATCTTTCATACCGATATCATTGTTTGCGGTCAAAGGTTGCATACATATATCATTTGAGTTCATGTTGTCATGTATGTGATTCATGTGCTCTTCACAGGCCTATGCTTCATTGCATTTGATCATGTTTCCTTTTTCTGGGATTCTAGGATAACTATAAGGGTTTTGGTAGATATGACACTGGAATAATATTTCTTTTTCCATTCTAATCCCATGTCATTTACTACATTCTGCCCATTATTGTTTGATACATATTACATTTTGGCTAAAGGTATATATTGAAAGATTTTTACAAATACCTTGTAACCAGAATATGTTATCTGGAGGGTCATCTCTTTCATTCTCAATTATCTCTGTTTTGGCCAATTATCACTTGAATGCCAAGGATAATATAAACGGTGTTATCAGTAATCAGAATATGCTCAAGGATAAGACTCACTAATAACACATAAAGATATATTCATAACTTCAAGCCTGCAACGCGTTAATCCAGCAGTCGCTGCCAGCCATTCTTTGTTCACATGCTATTTTATTTCTACGTAATGTTTCTGCCTTCTGTATATAGAATAGGATAATCTTTTTTCAATTATCAAAATAATATTCTAGCAGGTGTTCTGCTCGTCTAATAATGAGTCTTTATCCTACTTTGAAGTGTTTTATTGACAGCCCGGCACTTAATGACCAGCTGGTCTATACTAGCGACCAACCCACATGGAGATGGCATGGGAGTCCTTTCTTGAACTATTCGTAGATTATCACGTTCTGTCGGAGGCAATGACTAAACAAGTCACCTTTTCCGGGCACACCCACTTTGTGGACGCCTTTGACGAAGCCGGCAGCAGGTATTGATATATCAACAAACAGTGTGGTATACACCAAGCCTGTTACACAGGCCCATCGGCGATCGGATCCTGTCCCAGGACAGTCCCCTTCCTAAACTGATTACTGAGACTACGAGATCAGCAGTGAACCACCAATTTAGGAATTGGACGTTGGAACAGCCAGTGGCAGGTCCGTACAGGCTGGTTCACGAGGTCTACTGGCTCCACTTG
This sequence comes from Alentia gelatinosa, assembly GCA_950022655.1. Lineage (NCBI taxonomy): Eukaryota > Metazoa > Annelida > Polychaeta > Phyllodocida > Polynoidae > Alentia > Alentia gelatinosa. The sequence continues at coordinate 77,133,972 of OX465579.1, read as the reverse complement.
AGCTGGCCACATCTTACAAAACTGCGTCAAGTTCCTGCAGTACCGGGCAGAATGTCAACATTAGAACCGCTGACTCGGGCACAGTGCCAGATAGACAGGTCTAATCCGTCAGTTTTGAAACACATCCATACAGCTATATACAGCGGCTGAGCCAACATGCCCAACGCTCACAGGTATCGCAATGATCCCAGATTAGCGGAATAAATATAGGACGGTGATATATATCTCTGGAAATTGACGTCAGAGTTGAGATCCTGTTCGGAAACCTGTGCTACTGTTTTGTATCAATTAGTCAAGTAAAAAAAAAAAAAAATACTGCAGATTTCGTCCGAAAACGGTGGATACGAAACAGGAAGCCTTTCTTGTATATTTGAAATCTAGCACTTGTTAATAACCGTTGGTGTCTGTGAAAGCAGACTCGTCAAAGTAATGCTCGTATCCCCTGGCTACCAATATCAATCTCCGATTCTCTGTGGGGTGATTGATTCATAATTGAAGCCCAATTAAAACCAGATCCTTGAATTAAACAATCATGAGATCATTGAGACATGCACTTTACTCACACTTTGTTTTAACTTGATCTTCAACTTCTTGTGGATTGGTTCAATTAGTTTAAACAATGTTCCTGAAGACGTGTTGTATCTATCTATCTTTCACTGGAGACTTTCCTTCGCTTTGGCAAAATCTCATTACCGAGTGTCGGGTTTTCAGTACAGGTTTCGCATTTATCCGTGCCCGCAGGACAGACTTTAATGAGCGGCTCACAGCGGCTCGTGCGGTAGAAATTACAAGAATGACACCTCGCTTTGGTTCCCATTACACTAAAGCACCATACTGAATTATCGGTTAACGCGATATGAGGAAACGTACTTACTGTGGCCGAATCGATGTCCGTTCATTGACTGAGAATGGCATCGATTCCCCCACTCTAAATACGCTTCCTTATCATAGTGCTCATAAAATTATCAAAAAACGACATTTTTGTTAGTTTAATGCTTGCGGTTATTCACGGCGGCCCCAACGGTATCGGGGTACTGCACCCCTAGTAGCGGATAGTATTTCATAGATCACGTTCAATCATTGGTGTATAATAACATAATTGCTAATTAATTAGATATGAATTTAATGGAGGTACTCAAGGGAAACATACACTGATTTTTATTTAGTAATCATCTTTGGTTGTTTTTAAAAGTTTGTTTCGAATAGCTTCCATGTGGTAGGCGATATTAACTCACTGCTCTCATGTTTTCCTTTCAGATCCGAGTAGTCCAGGCAATGCCTATGGCAATCAGTGTATGAACATGCTCCCTCAGCGATCCCCAGGCATGCCGGTCAACTCCGAGTCGCTGGCCAAAATGACCAACCAGCAGATGCAGGTGATGGCCGTGACTCCGACGCCGAGCGAGGTGTCGAGTCTGAACCCGACCCCGCGCCCCACCGCCTCCACGCCGGCGCTGTCCACCTCCTCTGACATGGACAAGGACCACTTCCTTATGCCCTCCCACGTCCTCCGGAGCAGCTCCTGGAACATGGCCTACCAGCCGCTACCCAACGTCGGCAAGGGAGGTCATGGGACAGGGCCGGGAGGCATGGGCAACGGTCATGGCATGGATTTGGGGGACAATCAACGCATATCGTCCATGTCGCAGTACGCGCCGTCGCACCATTCACTCTCCCCATTCCTCCACGAGTTCTCCCCGCTCGGCTCCAATCTGACGAGTCCGAGCAACTCGGCCAAGCGGCCCCAGAAGAGGGTGCACTCCATCTCGCCGCTCTCCAGTGAGGGGATTGATCTCAACACGCTGATACGCTTCTCACCCACGTCCCTCTTCTGGAACAACAGCTCCGGGTCACGTTGCTCCTCCTCTAACGTGTCCCCACTGCCCGGTCAGCCACCAGGGTGCGTTGGGCATCTGCTGGCGCGTAACAGCGGCAGTCCGGGCACGGGGTCCGGGCGAGCGTCGGGGCTCATCCTCCAGCATGCCGACAAAAAGGACACGGACTACGGCCTGGACGGCCATATGATGCCCTACATGAGCATGGCCAACTTGGAGCACAGCGCCTCCATGGTGGGTGCTGGAGGTGACCACCAGGGCATGCACAATCACATGGTTGTGCAGCAGCACACCGAACAATCTGTGTCTTCATATAACTACAACAACCACCATTATAACAATGGTGGCGGTGGAGATGGTAATGCTGGCAATACCAAACGAGGCGTCGGCGGGGGTGGGGACACAGGGGTGAATCCAATGTCCCACAACATGACCTACCTGGACCATTTCAAACAGGAGCCCGGCCAGGAAGGGGCCGTGTATCGGGAGAGGCCGCACATGCAGCGGCCACTGCCTCCCGGGTCCCTCCAGCATGCACAGAATGGCCTGCCAGAGTCACAGCCGATGGAGGGCACCATGCCTCCACCACCACCCTACCCAGACACCCTGAACCACCAGAACTACGACGCCAGCCCGGCCAGCAATCAGGGTGAGAAGGAACTGGAGGATGGGGAGCCCAGCCAGGTATATTGTAAGTGGATAGACTGTAACCAATTCTTCAAGGAACAGGAGGAGCTGGTTAGACACATAGAGAAGCAGCATATCGATCAAAGAAAGGGCGAGGACTTTACTTGTTTCTGGGCAGGATGCCCGCGACGTTACAAGCCTTTCAATGCCCGCTACAAATTGCTCATTCACATGCGAGTCCATTCCGGCGAGAAACCTAATAAGTGTACAGTAAGTATCCTACCTTTTCTTCTAAAATCAGATTTCAAGCTTCGATCTGTATGCTTTACTAGAGATGAATTGATTCAGAATACTTGAGTCAAGTCGTCCGCCAACATCAAGGTTATTATTAATCATGAACTGTTTCTATTGGGTATAGGCTATAACGCTAGGTGGATCTGCATTGTCAGCATGGGACTAGGGCAGGTACGAGCTTCCTCCATGTTTACACTATGGAAGGAATCCCATCAAATGTAATACCAAATCAAAGTATTGAGATATTGCTTTCAAATCTATTCTTGACACAAGATCCTTGTCCGTGTAACAGCGTTTTCGATTACTAAAAGCCAAGTCAAAAGACGTCCTCATGCATAAAAATTACATACAGTTCGCAATAGAACATAGTGGTGTCCCATTTTATAACGTAGTACTTTAGGATTTTGTATCGATGTGAAGATAAGATTTTGCGTTATTACAAATCATTGGACGTATATATCGTCATGTACAGCTGATGTTCTTTCGGTTATAGATTTATGCGTTCGGCATTGATTTCATCTGTGTCTTGAAACACTGCTCAGCTTGGTATATATGAGGGCAGAAACTCTCCTCACAGCTATCCTGATGAATCTCTCCTTCCCCATATCCTGATTATCGCCCTTTTTATGGTTCCGGGCTTATACAGTTTCCATTATACCAAATCTGGCTATTTTATCTGTTTCCAGTAAGTAATGCTCATTGTGTGCCATAGTCCTTTGGAGGTAGGAAACGAAGTGTACAGTGTGTTGACACCACTTATCGGAAGTAATACATTGGCTAGGTGGAAGCTTCCCCGTTGTGGCCGAAAATATATTTTGAGACTGCAAATATCCGTCATCTTAGATAACAATTATGACTATTATGCCTTTATATATACACACTCAACATCTTCAGCTTAGAATCCTCAAATGCAACTGGTAACCTGAGCTGGGGATGGCATGCTAGCATCCATGTAGGCTACTTCTAATCAGAGAAGGTAGTTGTCCTTTTTTCCAAGGAAGTCCTTGTTTTAATTTCCAGTTTATATAACTTTTGTCTTGTGTAAATAGATATAGCATAAATTGAGGTTCGTTCACACCGACAAACTGATCGAAACACCCCAGCCACAGTTTATGACCAACAACGATGTTTTTATCCATGTTTTCTCAGTGTCGCTGATGCAGGAAATTCAACATAAAATATTTCCTTTTCTTTTCATGACCCCAATTGTCATCCTTGTCTGATTTATGACTAACCGAAGAGAGTTTCGTCCTGCAGCATTCTCCGTAGTAGGGATCGAGATCGGAAACAAATATGTCTCTTCCTCCTCACAACGCGCATCCCTGCTTCCGTATATTAGAGTTTGTAGAAAGGTTGGGTCGACATGTGACGTAATGAATCCCCTATGTGTCAACATGCCGCCAGGGGACGTCCACATCGACTTGGTTCCAACACCATGTGCGCCCGATTATCGCTCACTACTAGCCTACCACATGGGGAAGCAATAAGGAGTTCTGATGAAAATATGCGCAATATTGTCTCGGCCAATTATATCAATCACTGTTAGTTACTGCCACCGTCGTCCCAGACAAGGGGAACAAGGTCAGCAGTGGACTCTCCTGTGTACTTCGATAGGGAGACAAAATATGTCTAGATAGAAAGTCTACTAAAGTAAAATACATACAAGCGATAACTAATATATGATTGACATGTTTGGATTGACTTAATTTACATACTAAAAATATCATCATTGCCTCAAAATTATGGAAAGTGATATCTGATATATGTTAATACCACCCGTGATTATAGGGCGAATACTTATTTTACAAACATATATGCTCAAATAGGGCGAATACTTATTTGACAAACATATGCTCAAATCCAGCGCTGGAGCTCTGAGATAGGCCTATATCAAAATTTTCGTCTACTATGAGGGTGATTTTTTTACTACAAATAAGGATGACAATGTTATTACAGTAGAACCCCACCTAACGGACACCACGCGTAAGCGGACACCCCATATAGGCGGACACTTTTAATTCCTCAGAATGGGAAGTTTGATTCAACCCGCGAAAGCGGACACCTCGCGTAAGCGGACAGTTATTTCTGTGCGAAAAGACCTAAAATCCCGTCTATGCGGACACTTCTGACAGACACCCTACCAAAAATAGATTAATCTGGGTTTTTTTTATGATTGTGTGTGAGTATATTGATAGAAAATACATTTGTAATTCCAAGTTAAATAGCTCCGGATACAATTAAGATATTGGAAGATCGATTTCAGATTTACAATCCCCTCTGTCTCCCCTACATATCGCTATATAACACTGCAATATTGGTCCGGATGAAACTTGACCCCGCGTAAGCGGTCACCTACTCCCGCGTAAGCGGACTCTTTGGCCAGGAACGGAGGGTGCACGGAGGGAGGTGTTATTACATTTAAGGGAGTTTATTACAAATGTTGTTGAAATTTTATTACATTTAAAGATGTAACATACGTGTCAACTTCCACTTCTATGGCCGAGTCTGGTATTTACATTATTTCCTGGCATAGGTATATGATAAGTATCATCGTAAAGATTCGTGCTATTCATTACGTCCAAGGTCATTCCATTAGGAATGATATTGTATACTGTCCCAAGAAATATTTACTCTGATTAACGACAATCAAATATTGGCAACTATGGTATCAATATCCTATTAATCATCATCAGCCTATAACTATAGAATTGAATATATATGATACCAAACCAGTCTGTGAATAATTTATTTGATCAAATAGGACCACAAATTCCTTACTATTGACCAACCATGATGTTCCTGGTACGGTATATAATATATACGCACGGCCAGTAACATAAAGACTAGAAGTCCTAGATAATAGAGGCTATTTTACCCCACATGGGCTTACATGTGACCTTTCGGCGAAAATAGCAATTATACTATTGCCATAGGGAATCTATTCAATTAGGCTATTGCTTGAAACCATGCTGTGCGTTAATGTAAAAAAGAGTACATGTTGTTTGAGTTGACAGGCGTAGACTGGTATATATAACACAGAGTTCTCCTTGTGTTCTCCATATTGAATGATATCCTCGTCGTAAATCACCACAGCACCTAAGTCCGTATAGTTAACAGCTGATAAACGCATAGCTGACGACGAATGGAGGGACAACATATGTAAGATACCCGCAGTTATCGGTACGTAATCTACACAAAGGTGTCAATATATATGATGGAAAAGTCATGAGATATATACTTGGAATAATCACATTGTCCTACTCCACCGACCCTCTCGCATTATTCTAAATCTATTTTGAAAGCGTCATTATGTAGCATTAGGTCACTCATTATATTAGATTAAAGACTCATTTGTGTTTAGAGTCTAGTATCTTCATCATATTTAAGGATATATTGTCATTTTTCATAAGGCATTCATAATTGCTCCAGAATCTTCTTTGTCGCGACATTTTAGAATGAATTGGTATTTGTTTGCACTCTGCAGCACTGTTCATGTTTCTGATATTATAGAATGTATACTTAATTGCTACCTCTCCATGGAATCCTTTTCCATTCCGATCCTGACCCCGCTTTGCTTATTATTTTTTAGTACAATTCAGTCCACTGGCAGGGTTCAGTAATTATTCGTCAATCGTGGAACCTACACACATGCAACCTACCACTGTATGAGTAGGGCTCATTTCACAACTCTTTTGACCTTACCTCTCCAGAAGCAAACCTCGACTAGACCAACTGTTTGTTTGGGAATGGCCATGATTCTCCTGAGCCGCGTCAAAAGTCAGTCTATAAGCCCTAATTATTGAACAGCTTATTCTGTAGATGGTGGTAGCCAATGTACCAAGCCAACATGTAGGTCACACAACATTTATTCCAAACAATAAATAGTACGCTCTTTATTCTAAAATGTATTTCAGTCAGCGAAGAGTTTATTTTCCTCAACAATCTGAATCTGCCTTCATGTCTAGAGAAGAAACTTGAGTTATAGCTTTCCGCATGTATACTTATATGTATGTTCCTATTCCTCACGAAAGTGGGTCAAGCAGAGCATATTGGGAAAACTCTATTACTATATATTGTACTAATTAGATTATACACTGCCAAATTATACCATATTTTAAAGTCATTCTTAGTAATGTTGGCTATATTTGTTGTAGTCTATCCCACAACAGATCTGATTAAAAGAATTAGCATTTGAGTCTCAAAGAATCATTTAATATCATTTTGAGATTTAGAATTCCGGAGGTTACTATCAGATAACAGATTCCTTAGGAAAATATGTCTCTATAAATGAGAGGGCTCACCAGAACAGAGGCACAAATGTCTGTATTTGAGTTCTATTTAGACATCGCGGAAATGAAAATCTCATTGGCTAAAATCTAGCCTGGTCTGAGGATTAATTTAATCCCATTGTAGATATCAGGAGCGCAGCTTTCTTGGCACTCAATATTGTTATAGGTTTATAAATAGGTGTTAAAATTTAGTAAAACCTTCAAGGTCGTTGAGGGGTCCAGTATAATATCTTAGTGGTTTAATGTAGTCTACGCGTACAATAACTTCTACCGTTATAGCCATAGGCTCCAAGACATTGATTAAGTATCCGATTGCCTTCCAAGTTTCATTTCTATAATCACATCCACAAAGGTATTAGTATGTGCATGCACGTAATATCAAATATGTGCCTAGAAGGTAAAATACCTGCAAAACTATCATAACTTTTCAGGACAAATATATGTGTTTCACTTGTCATTTAAAACTCACTAAGGATTTCGTTAATAACGACCAAACTTTTATCTCTCTTAATCTCCGATATCCCTGTGCTATACTACTGTGACATACTGGTATAATAAATGATTCCCTCTATTGATAGCTGCCACATTAATGAAGGCTGACATGTTTCTAGTTATGTATGACAAACGTGTTGAGGGGTCAAGAGGAATCGCCAAAACGCCCTCTGTTGTTACAGCTGGTCATAACTCCCATCATGCACCAGACCATAGTATTTGGAGGAGTTCCCATTCAAGCAATTGCGTGCTTTGGGGTACAGACATGCGATTCCAATTACTAGTTATGGTTTCTTTATTTTCGCACCTGTTAGTACGTTGGAAAGGCAGTGCCAGACCTTGCTGAGGTATCTACCTTCTCCCTCATCAAACCAGTTTCCTTGGCAACGTGAATGCTAGATTCAGCATGCATTGAATCAACACCGGGAAGCCATTTCCGTCGCTGGCAGGCATTGCCCTTGTGAAGACTACACAATGGAAATTGCCTGTTTTAAACCTTATTGTAACTAAAACATATTGACTATAAGAAACCAGAAATGAGGCTCCTGTACTGATAATCAATTAAATAATCCTCATTACCATAAGTAGTTATTACCAGAAATCATCATCTATCGGTTACAGAGTCCCCATTGAAAATGTATGGGGCCACAGTAAACTACTACCCATTGTTTCTATGTTGTCAGACATCATGACCATTGATTACGGATTTTAATCCATTGATTACGGACTCAAAGCCATAGTCCCTTTGTGCCGCAGACCAAAAATGTCTTTACTGATAGACCATAAAATAGGGCAATTCCTGCGTTTAATTTATTCGAGATGGATAATAAATATAACAAACGAGGTTTTTGTGGAGAAGCGGCTCTATAAACCACTCCTGCGCATAGATTATTAATGAATAACATATCGGAGATACAGTCGGAAACTTTCTTTGATTTATGTAAATTGTCACAGTCACCGATCATGTGTCTTATTTCCAAAATGACGTATAGAGTTGATTGCTTTCCCAATTTGAGTTAATTAGTAACCTTGCTCCAAATAGCTTGCACTTTGAGATTTCTGGACATTTCTAATGAAATTGAATCATAATCACACCATGGTGCACAGAGCGACACCAGTGGTATGACTCTGTATCTCATTCAGTTCCCACCTTACTCACAGCTGCACTCTCCTACTATCACTCAACCATAACTCAACTGCTCTCTTTCGACCCACCAGTGGTCCTTAGACTGGGGTCACTGGAGAAGGTGGGGTCACTAAGGTGGGGTTCATAGATAGGGGGAAGTGGACGAAACTGAACAGGTGGAGTCGAAGAACGATAGAAACTATATCCTTCTCTCCTGACCTCGAAGTACAACTACCTAGAACACGTGTTAGGCAATGCTGATGACCCAGGTTACACTCAATATAGGCGTCTTCCCAGATGGTTCATATCAACCCCTTTCATTAACACCCCGACCCCTCCACTTCTGTCACCCCCTGCCTCTCTTACATGTCACCTGACGTCTCACGAGCTCAATCTGCCCTGTGAGCTTCTTTATAAGTCCCTCACCTAAGAACACTTACAATCTTCAATAAAACCTAATATTTCAATCATATTGAATTATTGAAAAGACTTTGTAGCTCGGTCGCTAAAATAAGTTGATTGGATCATTTACTACAAAATGCGTTCAAAACAACTTAGTTTCCATGTATTCTAATGATTGCACCATCGTCCTTGCACAATCATTCACTACAATTGCGTATATGCCTCAAATGCCGCGATCTTCCAAAGTCTGCCATATGGCTGGTGACTGAGTCTCAATGATGAATCATTTTCTTATGTCTATGGACAAACAGATCAAGAAGACATGTTGATGTACCCATGGCAGTTTTCCTCATACCAAACCATAAAAGGATTTTTTTGCACATTGGGCCTATTTTGTCAGGACGTTTAACGCATAGAAGCAAAACCTTGACCCTAAGATCCCTGGTGATTCTGTCGGTGAATTCAAAGGAGTGGTTGATTCACTGCACATTGATCTTTTTATTGTCCGATTCTTATCCTTTGAAGTGGCCTTTTTGTCAATGATTAAGATCGTATCCGGAGCTATTCACGCCGGAAGAATAGAGTCGTAGATACGTTTTGACATTGGGGGAGGACAACGAAAAGCTGGGGTGTGATTCAGGGTGAGATCCAGTAAAGAGGCCGACAAAGGCAGAGCCCAACCCCCAACCATCTGGAACTGGGAAATCTGAATCCTGACCGTCTTCAACGCTCCATCACCTCCGCTGGCTGCTCTTCAGGCGAATCACCCCGACTAGCCCAGTGTCTTACTACAACAGGTTGTGGATCTGAGACAGTTACTTTTTCCTGAATTACCGTGGTTGATGATTATTTCTGTTTGTGAACTATAAGACTAAAAAATGTTAAGGTCCGTCCTTTAGTCCCAACGAGAGCATGTACATTTTTAGTCTGCTTGATATCGTTCCCCTTGTACAAATATATAATGTTATCCAAATTGATGGAACTTCTGAAGAACTATTTTAGTATTACAATGAAAAATCACACTCTTATAAGGATTAATTTGTAGGCCACTTCACTTCCCTTAAAAAAAAGGCATGCTGTCTTCGGGGTGTATGAGTTATTGTAGCACTTTAAATGATGATTTGTTCACCAGTCGATGGATATCGTTTCTTAATTTCGATATAATACATATTGTGAAAACACTAAATACAATGCCAAGCTGGCTTACGGGAAACTCCCATGGGTCTCCGGATATGTAGGTAACGTAAACCATGTCATAGAACCAGTGCACATACAACACCTAATAGCATGTCACGGTGTGCGTGGCTGAACATGTATTAAATCCTTCCTCATTGTGTCCTTCTCAGTAGTCCTTACAGTTACGAACAATTACTATCAATGCAAATAAGTGTTCTTTTTGTTCGTGACGTGTGCTTCTCAGGAGTTTGTTTTTGATTTATCGGACATATGAATGTAACCCTTTCTGGATGATATAGAAAAAAATTATATCTAACTTCATGCGGTATTACATGAATACATTTGAATTATAGATTCCCAGATAAGATTTTTCTGTCCGTACCGATATTTAGGAATAAATCCAATTGCCAAATAAGAAACACTTGGGCGTCACGAAACGGAGCTCTATCGCTCTAGAGAATTGCATCTGGAATTCATAAGAAAGCTGTCGGACGTTTGGGGCTAGGAGAAATGGCGGGGTTGTCGACCAGCAAATAGGTGATTTATAGGGCTTGATCGCACGTGGCCAACGACCAAAGCATGTGGACTCTTTGGCCGGAGTCGGGTAATGTGGGATAACAATCACGGCTGGTTTGATGTCGGCAAATGCTTGCCATGTGTTGGTACGGACAGTCGGACATGAGAAGTATGCATAACGGTGAGGCCGGTACGGGTGAATGCCACAGATCTATAACCAATGAGAGGAACATGTGCCGGAAAAGAGCCACATTTATTACGGAACTTAGAGCCTAGTCACATCTAGTGTCTGTGCATCCTTTTTTGTAGTTTATAGCCAAGATGCACTAGCGCTTTTCACATCTATCTTTTTAGAGACATCCGAGTCCTATCTTCTGGTTTGCAATGTGAACATTTACCAAAGCGTACAATATGAAAGCTCTGATGATTCCTTCAGAGATAAACTTCAATATTCCTCCCGTCCTTATTTAATGGACGAAACTGAAAAAACAAAAACATCTAGTAGAGTATTAATCACAAGTTACATTCAACCTTGAATAGCCGGCGGTGATTGTAAATAAACACACGTAGCTCTAAATTCGAAACACCAGCTGACAATGGAGTAGTTTCTTAATATGCTTAATATGTAGAGTACTGTACGTGTTTCGGGTGATAAATCCTATAAATTCCTGTGTAAACATGGGTTTCGAAGAGCTTTTCTAGGGACACCTTTCACATCATACAATTGGTTCTCGATTTTTGCAATGTCGATGTATATATTCTTCTGGTATTTCTCTCAAAATACTATAAAGGCTATACAGTCACAGATGTCGATAAACGGGTATGTTAGATATGCAATCCCTGTTTATTTGTGATTGTCAAAACTGCAGTCGGGTTCATTGGGTAAATGATATCAAAAGTCAACACAAGTGCAGTGCTATGCTTACCCAAAGGTGTTAACCCAAACCTAAGGATGAAAGGCAGGTAAACGACGTCTGCCAGACTGCTCACTCCACTTATCACCTTGTGTGAAGCATAGCCGGTCCATAAAGAAGACTCTAAACACCCCAGATGTGCATAATGGGAGCTTGACTTATCAGTGAGGACCGCAAGGGCGGCCTGTGGCTCTGCCCACTGGTCACGCCCCAGCCACCACTCACTGTGATCTGACACATCACACACAGGTGCTACTTTGTTCAGCATGTCTCTCCTGTTTGCTCCTAAAACCATATCTCACTCTAACATGTTGGTGGCGAGTTGAGACTGGGGGCACCTGCCTTTCTTTATAGGGGTGGTTAGGGGACGTTGCTGATTCAGATTGAGATCCTTGCAATTGGCAAGGTGGGCGGTAAATCGGGGGTTCCTTGAACGGTCATTATGAGGCTGACAAGATGGAATGGGACTGAAGAGATCCGGGCTGTGTGTTAAGCCTGATTCGTCTTTGGGAGGTGATTGAACCTATGATTACCCATTGTCAAGGCCATGCTCACATCGACAAAGGGATTGACACACCCGACTGGCGTGTTAACAGTTATATCTCACTCCACATTGGGGTCTGAGGTATGTCAGACGTGCACAACTGCTGCCCTCTAGATTCGAGGCTAACATCTATGTTACATTTCCACAACACAAAATATGTTTCCCGCATGAATAATATAATCCTAAAGAGGTTAATGATGATATGAGTATGGAGTTTATCAACCGATGAACAGCATTGTCTATAGGGAGAGCCAGGACTCAGACGAGAGACACAAAAAACAAATAGGGATATCACATACAATCTTATGTTACAGATTCTCATATTTCAAAGTGTAGTCCTTGAAGATATAACCTAGGTTCAGTTCACATAGGATCACTGGTTCTTTAACTGCAAGAGTGGGGTTACCACTTGTATTTTTCAGCCACTTACTCCAAGATGGGAAATGGAATGGACTTTGCCCCAGTGACCTCACGAAAAAAAAAAATTGCTCGCTATGACTCTGAATCAAGTTTGATCTGAATATGACATGTTTTACGTTGGCTAATTTGAAGATTAAACCATATTCGGTTGTCCCGAAATGCACGCACTATGTGTTTTTATTGTCCTCGTATATTGTACAATTATCTTTCACTTTACTTTCAATGTTTCCCCCCTGAAAACTCGAGTACGAATTCCTTGTTCATGTCCAACTCTGTTAAAAGGATAGGAAGGGGAATACATATATATATATATATATATATATATATATATATATATATATATATATATATATATATATATACATATATATATTATTTCATATCATGAACCATCGATGTGCAAGGACAGAGACAACATAATTCATTTCACCAAACTATTAAGGAGATCGTATGTCCTTGTACGACCTGTCCTACTTCTCCTACAGGAAAATGAGCGTATATCGAAACTGATAGGTCGTCAATGAAGCCCTCCACAAATTTAAACATGTTGGTTCCTTCAGGTGGTATTCACAAAGTTATCCGATCATACACACTAGATGTATTGAGGGTTGTGTTAACTCGCCACTCTAGTTGGGGTGATATTTAGACGATCTCACCCGCGACACGTAGGCCACAGTGGAGACATGAAACAGAGCGTCCCATCAGAGGGCGCCGAACGCTCCTACCCGTCATGCCCCGCGGGGAAGTTAATAAATGCCCTGCGTCTCTCGCCCCGCGCCATTGTTAACACTTGTCATGGTCAAAGTGCACATAGCAGTCCAGGCAATCCGTAGGATCCATTTAGACTTAGCATCCGAGAAGGGATTGATGATAAAAAGACTTCTCTTAGAGAACCACCCTCTCTCCCCCATCTCTGCCCATAGCCCAATAGTCCCAACCTTAACGTGCATAGTTATACATGGTTTGATATTAGATTATGGTGTTACGTTTTGTCTGCCACAGCCCTCTACTGTCTCAGGGGATGCAATTAAAGGAGATTTGTGGAGAATTGTAAAGGAAAAAGGTACAATGTAAGTTATCCATGGAGTATTTCTGTTCTGACTGAGTCTGCGACCGACCAAGGTAACTGCCTATATTACCAGGGCGCTGACAGATTGTCTGCAGCATCTGAAAAGAAAATGGTAGCCGTTTTTATTTATTTTTCTTAGTGCTGTATGTGATTAGGCACTGATTTATAATGTATGGGTAAGTGACGGGCAGGAGCGCTGAGTCTTGAGAGCAGCTATCAATGTTTGTATTTTTAAGGTTCATAGTATTTGTGCTATTTGGAGATAAATGTGTTACAAGTTTGATTAACTCGAACCTCATAGTGGCAATGATTACTGGAGGAAAGACGTGACTTTCTCTTGCCAGCAAAAGATGATGACTGATGATAACCTGACGATTTTATCTGTGTCACTGAGTCTCCTTTATAGGACGATGATGTCACTGCCTTTAGCACTATAGATGAAGACCACCAATGGCATCAGCAAATACATAATTCCTATCTTCGATTCCACACTGGTTGCCAAGAGTTCCTATTGATCAGTGTATGTGCATACACTAATTATGTTCAATGCATTCTTAGTACCGGATATTCTCTATCTTACATGATCATGCATTTCTTCCAGTTTGAGAACTGTGACAAGGCCTTTTCCCGGTTAGAAAACCTAAAGATCCATCTTCGATCCCATACGGGGGAGAAACCTTACGTCTGTCAACACTCCAACTGCAATAAAGCTTTCTCCAATAGTTCGGATCGAGCTAAACACCAGCGCACCCATCTAGATACGGTAATACCAGTATTAAACATTGTACTTCCGTTATCTCTTGAAAATAAAAGTATTTCATTCTTTTGAAAATAATGTAGATAAAAATGGTTCATGCAATACAGTTTTTCTCAGCCGACTCTTTCTATGCTATTTCTAATTATTTTACAAAAATCTCGTGTTTGATATCTTTTACATGTATTTGAAAAATACCATTGTCCATATACATATGCATAACAAAATGAAAACATTCTACTAAAAAGATGTATAAATGTGAGAAGAACTGTGGGATTCTTTTATGTTTTTTTCTCTGCCAAACGATGGACGTCATTCATTACATTGGTCTCTCATGTTCTCCCACTTACAGAAGCCCTACGCCTGCCAGGTGGCTGGATGTAACAAGCGCTATACAGACCCGAGCTCCCTACGCAAACACGTTAAGAACCACACAAGCAAGGAGCAACACCAACGGAAACGTGTAAGTCACTCACTGCCTTCACTACCAGACCCGTTGTCGCTGACGGCTTGTACAAATACATCAAGCTACCATGTCGTGTGGGAGGATCAACTTTGATTGCAGGTACTTTTGGTGTCTGACAAGGTTTGCTGTCCAAGAATTGGTACTGGTGACAGCAAAATTGCCCGCCATAGAAGTATGATTTGCATTGGTTACTTCAAATGTCCGTCGTGGATTTGTCTGACGGTGTTATTTAAGGCGCCCGTGCACGTCGGGGCGGTACGTCACAGGATAACGTCCTGCTGTGGTGTCAATCGGATGCCGGGTCCTGTTCTAAAACCGTATGGAAAATACGGTATCGCTATATCGAAGAGGGAATTAGGGATGGGCCTCTGATGAAGGGAGCTACCAGGGGCCTCTACAAACTGAGGTGTGCTCCCGAGGGAGTAGCCTGAGGCGGTCTCTCGCGTTACAAGGGGATCCCTGGTGATCGGGTATAAAACTACTCGTTTAAGAGTACAAAAGGGCAACTTCAAAGGGAACCGGCCTTCCAAAGCCGTCACCAAGATATTCTGTCATGGGAAGACTCGGGCACCGCCACCAGCGCTTGATCATTTAGACAAAGGTTTAGATAATACCCATAGGGGGAGAGATACTACTTTTTCCTCTCTGATTCTCTCAGATTTTTTTTATATATTTTTAAAGTCGGCTATGCGCTTTGATCCTGAATTTATTTTCTGGTTGATCGGGGAAGGGACAGACCCTGATATATAACTACAGGGCGTTCCTTGAACTGCACACTTTAATTTCTCGTCCCGTCTGTTGAATGTCATCCAGGCAGTTGGCATAAGTGTAGGAGAGTCACCTTACAAGTGTTTAAGGTATGTGTTATCTGCCGTCAAGGTAATTACTGATTGTTCTTACCAAGAGTGTCTGTCATGACTATTTCTCCTTAGGGATTATTGGAAAGTATAGAGTTAACAATGATGTTATACCTACAGTCATATACCCATACATATTGGTCGTTTGACATTCACTATTGGCCCTAAATAAAGACTATTTCAAAGTCAGCTTCCGGGACACCTGGAGACGATCAAATGATGGATAACGGTGACATTACTAAAAGCGGTATAGGTAACGTAATTCAAATTTGGGGAATACAGTAGGTTGGAATAAGACTGGTATCCGATGGAGAAGGCGTTTATAATTGGGGGAAATTTAGGGGTAGCGGGAGCATTACCTACGGAGACGACCACCTAAAGGAGGATCACTGTAGTGACATGGCCAGAGTGCATATTGTCTGGAGACCTTTTCTACCGCCATTTGCATTTATAACATACACAATAACCCTACGTTTCCATGGCGCTGGCAGAATTTGCTCATTACTAAAGCTTATCCTCCACCTTAAGATTATTTCCCCGACGTATATATAGTGATTTCATACACACCTGTGTGCATTTGTTTTAAAAGTAATCAATGTACATAGTCTATGCCATGCTTTGACGTAGGTGTATCAAATAAACTATCAGGCGGTTCGCTCCGTTGCAGCTTATTGAAAAATATGTTAATGCACAAAACAAGTTACCGCCTCGAAAGATCAGTTTGCAAATACATGTATATAAATCATTAGCATTCACAGCTGAGAAATGAGGTTATTTATGATGTCGGCTTAATGTCTGGTCGGGGCCTCACCCTAACGGTAAATCGGTATGTAATCTAGTTGAACCTATTTTATATGGACTCAATGGTAGTCGCTCCTTTAGATCATTAGCTGCATTGACTACGGTCCATAGAGTACTACTGACAAGATGTGGATGAAATAATGTGTACCATTAATTTGACTAACATATATATCTGGCGTACATTCTTTTCTTCCTTCATTCAGGACAAGATAGACTCTAAAAGGACGTTAATCATGGACCTGCCATTTGTTTTTACATTCATCTATATATCTTGCAAGCATTTGAATAACATATCCATACCAAAAATCAATCTCATTTAAAGAAATGATCAATCGCTTAGATCTTAAACACTTAAAACAATTTTTAATTCTGACAAAAAAAGTTTTGCTGTTGCCAGATCAAAACTGACTATAGGAACAGTCGATATCGATGTAACTATTAACTGATCAGGAGTGTGGCGTTCCCTAACGTAAAGACACACAACAGACCCCGACTACAGTAGGTGGTTAAACAAATGAGACCATGGCTCCTTGATCAAATTTGATCGCATGTGACCATTGGGACACTCCCACCTCGTAACCCGCGGGAAGAGGTTTTCAATCCAGGATATCGCTACCTTTGGAGTGTGTTTACAGCCTTCTCCTCGCCATGACAGATTGTCAACACGGCACCCGGGCAAAGGCCATCTGAATTAGGGCAAACATTCTTCACATTTTACCCACCCGTCAATTGGTCTTACACAGCGAGGGGACTCTCGCGTGTACATGCCACACACATCATGTAAACGCGCGCATTTTGTAATGTCCTGACGAGACCTGTGACGCCACCTGGCCCCCGTATAAAAGGACCACCCTGGAGAGGTGCCCTTCTCCTGGTGGTCCATTCCTCACGGCGGTCAAATGTGAACTCCGTAACGGGCGGAATATTAAGCAAATACGGTGAGATAGGTTCCCCGGCCTTGTTTCTCAGAAGTCAGGTATACACAGGTACAGCCCACCATTACGGATGTATGCAGACTATTAGAGGTGTGATGTGATCTGCCGCCCCATGTCACATCTTTTTCAGAGTGGAATTTTAAAAGAGACCAGCAATGCATAAGCCAGAGTAGTATCTGAGTAAGGTACTATTGAGATGGTAAACAGAGAACAGAGCCTTCTATGCTCTGTCTCCCGAGGCTTATCAAATACAATTTGGATCTCACTTTTTATTATCCACCTATAATATAGAATCTCCATACTAAACCTATAGAGCCTACAGATCGATACTTAGTAGAATACAAAAAGCCGTATTCTACTCAGTAGAATACAGACAAGGTCTCTAGCGTGAAAAGTAGTGCGAGAGAAGATCGGCAGCTTTTTGTATTTTCTTTGATAACTTATATTTCAAATGTTGAATGATAAATACAACATTATCACTGCATGGTTGTATTCCCCACTTACGCTCGTATGTTACTATGCGTTGGCTTTTCCAGTTTACACTACCACATGGGTATGAAATAGTTTTTAGCAAAATAAATATTCTTCTGAAAAGTATTAACAATTAAATCTCCAGGGGAATATGATATCTAAGTTTTAAATGAGAAATATCATAAGGATGAAATAGACTTTACTTAACCTTCAAGAATCAGTAATTAACCAGAGGAAAACTGGTCCCGAACCAATTTTAACGGTGCCTAATCTATCCTAGGTTAGCAAAGTAGTGCATTGAATCCGATATTAACTCTTCTTCTACAGTCCTCGTGATCCAGTGGTCATGGTTGTCAGCAAATCAGAAAATTGCTGATGCTGCCTTGTGCAGCTGTTATAAAGATGGGTTCCTCTCTTGATCTGAAGTTCATTTTACCAACCTTTTGTATTGTTATAAATCTTTACTTGAAGGAGAAACTTGCTACCTTTGCTATTGACACCATACATGTATAAATGTACCTACATATCGTTTGGCCATTCTAAAAACACATGTTATGGAAGAAAGGATGTACTGTCCAGCTAGAAAAGTGACCTCGGTATCTATAGGCTTGTTAGCAGAAAGTACCAAATAACTGAAAATACCAATTAAGATACCCATAAGCAACCTCCGATGTTGTTCTGAGTTGTTTGGGCGACCTTTCACAATACAGTTGGACAGCAAACACCTTTTGGATAGTGACAACCTTATTCGGCTATTAGAGTGGTAGCTTACTGAGCCTTAGTCAAACAAACTGTGTGTGTCTTGGTACTACTGGTCAATGTACAGTGACTGCATGAGTATTATACCAGAGCCCCTTCACTATGCTGCATGTATTTTCCCACGGAATGTTGAGTCGTGGATATCCACTGATGTCATATCTATCACTGGCACTAGATATATGTGGAATACCGCCCGTTGTGGTAAAAACTATTTTCTATTGGAGAGCTTAAAATTTAGCTATGGTTTCGGAGACTCTAGAAGGGGTTATGTAAAGCAATGAATCAATTACAGAAAGGGTCTTCTTCACAGAAATGACGTGTTTTATGCCAATAAATCTTTTATAGTTCTCAGAAAGGTCCTTTCGTTCTCTAAATACGTGGGATTCCCAAAAGGTAATTCTATACTGAGTCAGTAATGTGTAACTACTTTAGAAATGCTATCAGTTTCTTTATTTTCCTTTTATGTTTGTTTTTTGTCCGTGTATTTTTTCCTGTGCCTAGGTTAAATACAGGCGTATCAGTAACCATTGCATGCAAATGGATCTAGAATTTTTATCATCTCCGGATTAAGTCGGTATGATACTAAATCTAGTAGAATTACCCTGTAATAAACCCACCTGAGGTTCTCACTAAGACCCCCTATTGGGCTGTGGAACGCTAACAATCCTATGACCCGGACCTCAGACCAATTGTGTTGTAATTTGACCATGAAATCAAAACAGACCCTGGAGTTAAAAGGATCACGACCGGGAGGAGTGGTAGGTGTGTGATTATGCATCCTATTTCAAATCCAGGGCCAGCCTGACCTCAGCTGACTGGTACTCTAAATTGTTTTCCCTGTAAAAAGAAATTTTCCCTTTCGTCGAGGAAATGGATACAAAATATATCATGCTGAGCCTTTCTCGGAAATTGAAAATCAGGTCTTTATCATCAGTGGATGATTTGGTTTGTTTTCTCTAAGATGTAGCATATATTATGTATCATGTGCAACTAATAGAATGGGACACCTGAGTTTCATTTTCACTCTTTGCTCAAGGTATCAGGGAAGACCCCCTTCCCCTCCCCCCATTATCATACCATGAGTAGAATTTTTTTCCCTCCATTCAGTATTTATGCAGTCTACCTCGCCATATGTTGCTGGCAAAACAATTCCGGCAACAAGAACAATTGTTCCCTAAAACAAAGAAAACCCATAAGGATGATGGGCCCAGATTTACAAGCGCTTTGGGCGCCTCTGTCGCCTAGCTTTTGATACTCACCTGTGTTAATCCTGCAGTCAACCGCGCATGTACATGTATATCTGAGTATTGGACAGTGTTTATATTGCGCACCTCGTTCTCTGGACAATTTAGGCAATGGACTCAGCCACCCCCACCCAATGTTCAATGATTAGTGTGTGGGGGACGGAGAGTTTACGCTACGGTAACACAACCACAATGTTCAATGATTAACCTGATCCAGGGGACTGGAAAAAGGGCATAAGTAGTAGTTATTAGCACGAAGGTAAACTTTTCCCAGTATATAACTTCGTAGAAAGGAAAAACCAGGGGCGAGGTAAGTGGGTGGCCTTGGTTATGGGAGACACCTAATACCAGTAATAATTAGACATCTACAAGGCAACCTATGGTTTCACAAAGAATGATTTTCCGGTAGAAGCAGGTGGCATGTGTGAGTAGGTGGCCATATATCTGTCATGAACCAAGCTGCATAACTTGGTATGTTGTATCCAATATATCTGTAATTCTAGGCCTGCTACTGATAAATACAAAACGCCCCTCGAGGTCCCCACGAATGTTACTTTGAATGATACCATAACCTTTTTCTCAAAAATATGCTCGTATTTTTCCTGGAATGCATAATTCATCTTATCAATTGTAAAAATTAATCTAAGATTTTTTTTTTTTAACCTTTTTATTAAGGAACTTGTACTAATTACAACAACCGAATTCGGCGTCTGTGCCGTTCTTCCATTCGGGCCCTTCCAGTTCAGGGACTTACATAGCAGTATAACATCGATTTCAGGTTCATCATCTTACTACCTCAAATTTTCAGTATCCTCTGTTACTTGTGATGATAATGATAATGGGATGGGGTGGATGGTGATTGATCTTATATTCACATACTAGTTAATCGTTAAAGATAGCATTTCATAGTAAGTATCGTTGAACTATCCACATTCTAGTAGTGGGTCAATTGTTATGGTGTTATTTAATACTAAATATAGATTCATCAATAAGTATATATATAATATAGTGAATGACAAATATTTCCACAAAAGAAATAAAGCTTTCACATTCGCAATCGAATTGGAAATATCTGCAAGTATTCGCACACATATCGGAATAATCTTAGATTAAACATTACTATAGATATTCAATTAACCGAATTTCTTAAAGATTTTAATTGCCTTTCCTTGTTTTTCTCACAGATGAGGCCTGGTAAGGAGTGTGAATACACAGGGCTGGGCAGTCCGGGGGATACTCTCAAGATGTGCCTCTCAGTACAGCGAGTACAGCCTGGAGATGGCGCGCCCCTTAATCCTGCCGACCTCAGACCCCACCGCGGGTCCGACATGTATCCAGGTAAGCGGAGACCGGGGTATCATAGAGGAAACCTATGAACGTTTATTGACCCTCTTCACACTGGCGCTATCTTGTAATAGCCGCCTATGTACTTCAATTGAAAACGAGACGAGCCCTCTCCACTCAGTCCTGAGCAATGATAAAAATACTAGTGTTTCTCTAACTTGAAAGATGGAAATCAATCTCACATCTACACTAATCGGCCGATTTGTATAAAAAAAATACATTGTTAGAAAGCTGAGACTTAAGCCTATCTGTTGGGATATACATGATATACCTGTGTTATGGATAAAATTGACAGAGCTTGTATCCCATCGAGTTTGAATAATGTAGTAATTCACGAGGCAAAGTCACGTGAATTATGTAGCAATTCAAACGAGATGGGATCAAGCTCTGGTCGTTTTACAAACTTGAATAGGTTTCTGAATAGTATTCTCACATTGACTAATTGGCTAACATTTGTTACATAATCCCCCATTGAAAATTTTTGTAAATACTCCATGGGCGAGCTCCCAATGTCTCGTCCATGGGGAAAGAATACTAGTGGTGAGATAAGATGTGCGGCACGTTGGAAACAAGACATGGTCGGATTCGTCCACACCTGCCCTATCCCGAGCATAGTATAGTTGCTATAGGCCTATTTCCACCTGCTGACAAAAAGATTAGAGCCTTTCTAAAGGAAGCACACTCAATATGCAAATAAGGGGAGGGTAGCGCGAGTGCTAAAATCCGCACAAAAGATCGGCGATTTTGAATATCATTGCTCTGGTTTCACTTGCTAACTGATTTTCCATAAGACATTGACCCAATTCATTCAACCTTTGCTGAATTCCTTAATAATGAAGTTGTCACGAAGAGACCGACACTTATATCTTAGGTTTCTATATACGGATCTTTGAAAAAAAAACCACTTTGGAATCGGTCAACGGTAAATATTGTTTTTGATTTTATTTCATTTGTATATTTTATAAGAATCCAGGCGTCCGTTCTTAAGATAAATCTGAAGAATTATGTTCACACTCATACTCAAAAAAAGTGTGAACATAAACAATTCTTCAGATTTATATTGGAAAAAATGTTTCCCCGTATTCTACAAATGCCTCTTCTCCGTGGGGGTGTGTGGCTGGTTTGTTGTTAGACAGGAAAAAATTTCAGATTTATCTTAAGAACGGACGCCTGGATTCTTATAAAATATACATATGAAATAAAATCAAAATACTCTAATCACAATATTACGGTGCACTCTCTACGCAACAAAATTGTTGTACATTAGGAAATAGGACAAAGTAAATATACTTTCATAATATCCGTCCGATTTCTGCATTTCTATCCAAGGTATGCAGTTTGGACGAGGATTAAATGGCGTTCCCCAAAGGCACTTACAGAACCAGATGCCACCGCCCTCGTTACACCCAGTGGACCAATACGACAGACGGTAAGCATTTCTCAACCCAGTAGTAGGTATAGTTTGCGGGCATTTCAGCGGTTCAAATATTAGGATTGTGTTAGGAAGGGTAAGCTCCTACCCTCAATATAGATGGAATGAAATCCACGGCCACAGATGGCAAAGAAAAGGAGAAAAAATCGACACTGACACTGGAATGGAAGCACTGTCCTCAATATTTTTGTTCTTTATTTTACGTCAGCAATGTGTCCAGAACACTCATGATCCATTAGTAGAGACCCGAGACCAACTGATGCAGTCTTGCAATCTTTAAAAACATACATAGAAGTAATATATGTTCCCGTAGATTTTTTTCTCCCACTATTCTTCACAAGGTGACTACCGCATTAATGCATGCCCATTGCGCTTATTTGTCACATTCTGTCAGCGCACAGATTTTTCATTCCATAAATGTTGAAACTAAGTATAATAACTTTAGCATGATTATAAAACATTACAAGTGGACATTCTTTTCTATAATCTAATTAGAATAACAGTTAACTATTCACCATTTTCTATTAGAAGTTAATATAGGGATATCACTGTCGTCCCAGGTTTCTGGTAGATCGATGATATGGCCACCTCATGCAAAAATAGCAAAGCACTTGTCAAAATCCCTCGATAGCTCATGCGCAAGGACACGCTCCTGGCATTAAAAAAAAACCCTGTACAATCGACAAGAAGGATATGCTAGACTGACACCTAATGGCTTGCAAGGGTCACTCGGATGTTGCATCGTCTACTGTTAATTGTTCTTCCATTGAGTCTGGAAGATGACAATCTTACCCTCACATATTCTCAGGAACACTACAGGCATAGTATGAGTACCATTTGGACAACATTACACCGGAATGTCCATTAACTCTCTCTCTCTCTCTCTCTCTCTAGGGTGGGAGGAGGTTTCAATCCACAGCCTAGCGGTCGCATGGTGGCACCACGACGAATGATGCCCGGAGGTGGACCCCGAGGTCCTGACGGACAACAGAATATTTCTGTTCAGGTCACCAAACTACCACCTATCGGAGCGGGGCAAACCTTGCCACCACCTCCACCTTATTCTACAGAGCCCACCCAATATCAACAACCGACGCCAGGTAAGCAGAGGTGGTTTTAGATACGCCCACCGGATATTGTATCAAAAATATATCAATTAGATTCAAATTTGAAAGAATAATTTCCGATGAGTATCACAACATGGATACCTTATTTACTTGTCTTTTGAAGTCTTAAGCATCAACATAATCATAAAAAAACTATAACTATAAGTCTATATGGAAATCATATTGATTATCTGTAAAATTGCATAATTCATGTTCTCCGACAATTATTGGAGGATTAAAGGCAATGAATGGAAATGTCCTTCCTGTTTCTGATTAGCTACATAGGTCAATGGAATACCATTGTATGATAATCAAAAGGCAATAAAAATTCCAAAAATGTAATTGGACAATAACAATTAGTGGTTGATTTTCAGGTGAATCTGTACGTCTTCATGTTCCTGTGGATATCTCATTAATGACTGTATGTCTTTTTATCTCCAGTACAAACACCGTTACCGGCCGACGTACCTATGCAGCAGGAGAGCCCCATGCCAGACACGAGTTCGAGCACCTGTCTCACACACTACCCCTCCCCACGGCCCTACCTGCCAGCAACCTCCTCCTACGGCCCCATGCCCAACCTTATGGCCCCTCACCAGCGCTCCAACAACCACATCAACTACATCCCTGCCTCAGGCAACGTCTCCCTGGTCACCGACTTCGTCAACATGCCTTGTAACCTCCAGGAGCGTATGATCATCGGTCAGCAAGGAGCACATGGCTTCTCATTGGAGGACACACTCGCCAACCTGCCCTACGATGCCATCCAGGCCATCTCAAATAACCCAGGTAAGCGTCGGTATGCCAGGATTATGTCATGGACTAAGGGCGAGAGACTTTAACTCTAGGCGTTGCAACTTGGATCTCATGCGGATCCGAGTGGCAAACATTTCACATTCTGTGCGGAACGAGAGAAATTCTTACGGGATTGACCTGAAAATCTGAACAGTTGATCTTCTGTCTGAACCCTCGCTGTGAAATTAAAAAGTCTTCTTCCGGTTAGTAATATTTACCGTAAACATACATATTGCTGTGACCATACATGGTCATTGGTGACTTTGCCTCCGGTCAGTATACGTGTACAGTATCCATACCGTGAAGGTTAAGGGCGGTGAAAAGGGCAATAGCTGTCGTTTTATGTAAGACACTTTTCGATCCTGGTCAATTGTTTAAAAGCTGTTCACTGCAATTCAGACGATTTTCATCATTGAACCAATAGGTTTTGCGGGAATATAGCTTATATATCTCACATCCCGCTATATTTCGCATATTTACTCATGTCCGACCGTAAGGCTTTTCAGGGTTAATCGATCTCGTCAGTAGTCTGACAGTCACTGTGTCCGTGTCTTTTTTTTCGCTATCTGGTTTTGTGTTGTTGTTATTAGTAGATATGTGTAAATAGATGTGGATTGTAGAGAGTGAATTCGCAAACTAAAGCAAAACAGGATAATGCAAAAGTTGGGCCGCTCATTGGTCTAAATCGTGAAAAAATAGTTCTAGACTTTATTCGGCACACATGTCGATGTCAAAATATATGTTTGAAATTTTAGTATATTGCATTATCGCCGTTTTGTAAATGGTTTCGGAAGGCTGGTTTAGCTGTTCCATCTGTTATGCTATATTCCCATCGTTAAATGCTACATGCTGTTTGAGCTGAGATAGGAGCCAGCGATAAGAAGTGACTTCATGAAGGTGGTACTGTCGTATCTTATCAGAGGCAGCATATTTTCGAACAAGATATGGTTTGGTATGTCGCTTCCTTATGTCCGATGGAAGGCATTCATCAAAGCAGACACCCATTGCTCTAGTGTTTTCACTGAATATTCTTTGTCTAGTGAAAATTGCATGTTTGATGTAAATGTAGTTGCATGTTACTATGGTATGTGTTTGTCTTTCTGTAGGAAGTGTGTAGCCAAAGGGACTAGTCTCACAGAAGCTGCTATAAGGTAAGTTAAGTGTAAATGTAATCATCCTTTGAGTTCTATGATGAGTCCTGTATTGACTGGGGCAGCATAAATCATTCAAGGCAGTAGAACAGAATATTCATGTTTTCAAAGAGCACATTATAGAGCGGTGCTAAGTGCCATACAAAATGCTTTCCAGAATAGAACAGTCTAAAATTGACTTTTTTCTTTCAACTTCATTGAATTTGGTTCAAATCATACAGAAAAGATGGGGTTCAAATCTTCTGACCCCTGGACCCCCTCTCAATACAAGCCTCCCACTCTACCTGTCGAGCTTACTTCCAGCCCATCTCTGCTTAGAATGGGCCAACTTGTATAATCTTTGTGTCTGGACAAGTATTCCAGCAAAATCTGGATAAGTTTTGATGTCTACCCCTGTTTATCCAGAATTCCTGGAGAGATGTGACAAGATTAATTTCTGGATGAATTTCAAACTCTGTAGAGGTCTTTGCCCTCTTATGACAAATTTTTTTCTCATTAAGGCCTTTCATCTTCCATTTGATGAACTTGATGATTGCTTTTTGAATGGCGGAATGCAGCTTCATGGTGATAATTTCTTTGGTGCTATACCACAAACAGGGGCAGGGTGAGATGGTTGGGCTCTTGCTTCTTAAATAGCATACATCATTCTGGCCTTATATGTGAAGATATCTACGTGGCAGTCAATGGCATCTCAAATTCACCAATTGTCATCTTAGATTTAGACACAAACTCTAGTCAGCTCCATTAGGCGATCAGAAATTGCAAATTGATAGATTTATGAAGCTTTGAAAGTATTTGCTCTTGACCACACAGTGAGTTCGTTATATTCTCGTGGCTCAGAGATTCTCGGAAATTCTGTATATACTTTATGGATTGGCCTCAAAATGGTTTAGTAAATCATGTAACGATTGGTGGTGGTATCATTAGCAGAGCTACGCCTAAAAGCAGATTTTAAGGCTTGGTATAGGAAGCGACCCCAGGAGAGCAATCAAGGGAATCATTGAAAGCTACTTCCCTTAACATTTAAAAAGTCAGTAATGAACTCACTATCAACAAAAACTTAAAAAGTCCACGGTCGTTGAAAAACTCAAAAAAGGAACATCAAGATCATGCAAATAAGTTATCCGCAGAGATAGGTAGGAGGTCGGCCAGGAGTGGGGGACTGGTATCAGAAGGGACAAATCCCGGGAGGTGGAGGTTAGGGGTTAGAGAATTTGAACCCTATCGTGACCCTATAACACCAAATCAATAAAAAGAAACAATTTTATCCCAAAAATCCTATATACACTGTTTAAGGAATAGATAGTTTGTATTGGCTTACCCCAAATATTTCACATTCCATTGCCTATTCCATGATACAAGTTTTACTGACATAATTACCATCATATATATCATATACTGTTAGATCATATTGCTTGCTAGACCCTATTTAAAATATACCTTTCTTTTCATTCTCTACCAGAATTCGTGGATGTAAACGATGAACTTAAGGAAAGTGGCTTAACAGACTTGAATCAGCTTGATCTGGGGCCTGATGCACCCTATCTTCCTACATTAGAAGGTACCAGCGCCAATGGCAACAGCGGTAACAACCGGCATCACGTGATCGGTAATCAAGGCAACGTCTTCTCCAGTTGAAGAGTGTTATACGCCAAAGATGCTTAAACATAACATCTAACAAATTGTTGTGGCACTCTAAATATTTAGCATAAGAGGGCTACTGCTATTTCATCGGAACCTAGAAAAATGACCAATGAAAAATGCAATGAATGTTATGGAAATACAGTGTAATCAGACGGAGTGCATATAAAGCTACTGGTTTGTAATGCACTAAACGCCTTGCCCTGTCTCCACTGTGCGATTCTAGGTACATAGGTACGCCCAGTCTCAGACGGCAAGTTTCCCACTAGCCTGAGACTGGGCGTACCGGGTACGCTCAGTCTCAGACTGGGCCTATCGCATGTACCCTGGATCGCAAACGTTTTTAAATATCAAACATGTTTGACATTTGGTACGTCCAGACTGAGACTGGACGTACCGATGTACCTAGAATCGCAAAGGCTCCAGCCGCAAGGGGGGTAGTCCACACACAGAATCGATGTTACCTTGCGATCCGAGGTACATGCGGTACGCCAAGCCGGTACCTCCAGTCTGAGACCTGAGGTATCGGATCGCAAGCCCCCCCCCCCCCCCCCCTCCCCCAGTCGCACAGTGGAGACTAACCTAAGATGCCATAACTGACACCAACGCCTTTGCTTATAGGGCATCCATTTTCGCAGTATCCAAGATGAAATCATGTGACTTTTGTCTTCTTTTCGATCGATGCCGACGCGAGGCTTTTTCAGGGGATGTATATTACAACTAATTTTGAAAAAGTTGTGCATCTGATATGGGCATCTATTCTGTGGAGTGTTCAAAAGTGCCATTCGAATTGAGGAAACTGGTCAATGTTATCTGTTTTCCTGTCATTGCGGCTATGGGGGAACTTTAACCGGGAAAGCTTGTGCCAACAGTCCCATAGCAGGGGGGGGGGGGGGGGGGGTTATGTGATGTTCTCTAAATAAGGGAAAGATTTGCTTACTTCAATATCAATTGCTTATGAAAGATTCCATCCAGCGATACTAACTGCAATATGTGGACCGTCCACTACTTAACATTTGCTTATTCATAATTTCATTGAAGAAGAACATGACAACAAAAACAAGTAGCTACATGTTTCCAAAGTATTCACCTTCACACCTCTTTAACAGGTTCTGTAATCCTGGAGCCTGGATCTGAATCCGTCCATGTTAGAAGCAACACGAAGGCTCAGAAAAGTGCCTTTCGAAGAAGGTGCATATTTGTAAAGGCTTGCTCTTTTCCCATCATGCTTATATTTACATAGACACATTAGTATAACCAACACCAATCAATACAGGTATGGGCTAAATATTTATCCCATTGGCCACTGGGTTAATTCCTTCACACATGTATGTATTGTTTATGCTGTAGATTAAGAATATTCTACAACGAATTTAAACTTTTATGTATTTTCAAAGTCAATCGAAAATTTCGCAGACAGAAATTTATGGCACCGAATGGGGTTCGGAATTCAGTATTGGATTATTGGTTTTCTCCCGTAGGGTTGTGCAATTATGATATTTTAGAGCCCCTTCAAATACTGAGCAGAAATAGGAGAATCTATGACAAACAATTAGTTTAAATAATGAGGGGAAAAAAACACTTTTATAATTGCAGGCTTGAGGGTTCTATGTTACACGTCCGTTTCATTTTTACTATTTGCAATATCTCAACCACTGCTTACCATAAATTTACTGCTTATATTTTTGGAGACATTATAGTTAAATTATGGCCGCCAAACAAGTAAATCTCAGAATATAGTAATCTAAAATACATATATGTATACACAGGAGCATATGCGTTGTAACTACTTGGCTTAACAATCATCAGACTGCCAAATTACACGTTTGGCTTAAGTTATCGATTAGATTGCAGATTGTATTGATTATGTACAAATTTGAGTAAATATATTTCTGGCAAAGCTTTATAATAAATTCAATAGTTTAATAATATGAATATACATTTGAATTTGCCGACAAAGGAATAGATGACGATTGTTCCTAAATGTAAATACCAGAGATTATTTACGCAATTCAGGTGGCAATTTCTTGTAGGCCGTTAGACTTGGTCAATCCAAACATTGATTGATGACCCGCTAGTTGTATGTAATACTAAAATGAGAAGTCTTCATACAACGCTTCATGACTGACTAACCTTACTGGTCCCTTCATGTGCTCCAACCACAAAAGGACTACATTCTTTGTCCATTCATGTGTGGCAAAATGAGTTTGTATCCCTGAATCCTGGACACATAGATGCATCGGAATTGTTAGTGTAATTAGGTAGTGTTCCGCTTGGGCTATGAGATGTATCTTAGGTTTCGCTGTATGAGAGAAACGCTTTTGTTTGACGAGCAGGGCTGATGTCCGTTAAGTGTCACATCAGCTGCCTGCTGATCCAACGATCTCTACTGATGAATATATGTATAGTTAATGTAACGCCATCTCGTTGGTCCTTGCATGTCTCCTGTACAGTTCCTGTAATTATTACCTAAGTGATAGTTTTGTTCCCATTACTTTATCATGATACGTGTGCATTTATTATCGCATTAGATATGTTTACTATACATGTATGTGGAAGGTGTACTCTTAAGCCAAAAATTATAGGTACTGCACGATGCCCTTTGACTGGGAAGGTTCTTGTTGTACAGGTGGCAAGGTAAAAAAAACCTGCTATCGTGTGATAATCAAAATGATATTGTTAGATATTAATGAGCCCTACCCTGCAGACTCCAGTACTACTGGTCCTATTGGTGGCGGTATCATACAGGTTTATGACACTACCTACATTGTGAATATAGTCGGCATATATTTTTAAAGGTTATATTAAGTATATTTTGTATAAACAAGAATGTTAGGTATATCACCTTAGCAGTTTGTACATTGTACTAAAGAAGGGTAACCATGAGTTGTGTACTAAGATTTTCATCCAGACTTCCTCTTAACAAGACCTAATAGCTCTGTTCTATTAATTCGAAATATATGTCAATTCTTGCCAATGGTGTATCATTATCCGTGCATTCTTCTTTCAGTGATAGTACACAATAGAAGTGACTCTAGTTGCCATTACTAATATAAATCTTTCATGTAATGTCTGCTACCGATGGGTGTCAAGAAATCACACTTTATGAAACAACACCCAAGAAACCTTCAGAAAGCTCGAACATGTACTTCTGTCATGTCGACACTGCTCAATTTAAAATTCTTTATTGGTGCAAATTCCGCCCGGAAGAGGGTGCTAGTATACATAAGTGTTATGATATGGTTACATAATTTTCAATACCGATATTTTTTTCAAAGGCGCTACGCAAAAAGAAGAAAAAAGCGATTTCGTGAAAAATCGCTCAATGGCATAGATATGGAGCAGCAGACAGGAAAATATACACGTTACCACGATATCGCCGTTATACACGGTTCATTGTCACCTTAGGAGTTATGTACATGTACGTGTATTGCCTTTGTAGCTCAAGTGATCAGGTTTTGTGAAGCGGATAGAAATTCCAATGTCGAGGCGCTTGGACCTAAGAGACCATTTGAATGAAAGTCAAGCCAGACCAATGCCGAAATGAAATATTGTACATTTGACATAAAGCATAAGGTTTATGTCATGCCTACCAAATGGTATCGTGTCGTTTGTCGAATATGAAGCATAGCATGGTCTTGAAATGTTTGTCTGGGTGAGAATTATTAGTTGGTTAAAAGAAAAGAAACTTCCTTCTTATGAGAAAGTTGTTTTTATTGTTGATGCACGATATATGATTTGTTTCCCATTTTTATATTTTACTCGCAGCATTCCTACAAAGCCAGTTTACATGTAATTTTATTTCATTTTACTTATGTACCCAAATGACAGTGACAACGTGTTTTGTCAGTCTCGGCTTACGGCTAAATAGTGGTTATGTTAGCGCATAGCTTTATGACAAATTTGAAATTTCAATGATATAGGTAGATAACTTATAAAACCTATTATTTGGGAGATTATATTTTAGTTCCTTATAATTATTGCACAATTCAGCTTGAGTTGATATATTTATCAGGTATAGTTCAAGTATTTAGAAGCAAGAATGTGATTCACTCCTTCCTTATTTTGTTCTTGTTTTAGATAAAATATTCACCTATCAATATTAATCACACAATCATCTCTTGAAAAGATTCCTATGGTTATTGGAAGGTTGCATGCAGTTATAAAAATCATAAGTGTACTCCGAAATAGCAAATACTTTTTTCTTGTTTGAAAAAAATAGGACTGTGTTCAAATACACTGCCTGTTCTAGGATAATTTCTCTTTCAATATAGGAATACAGACTTGTGCATGGAACTTAACGATGAAACAGTAGAGGCTATATATCTGAAATATGTTTTTGTTAAGTGGTACATTCTCTAAACGTCTCCAAGAACATCTGTAAACTAGAGTTAATTGACATCCTTAGTCAAACAAGTCTTTGTCGGGGCACAATTTTATTGTTGTTAGGTGGGAGTGTATTTCGTACCAGTTATACGATATCGGGACCCTGTATAAATGTTAGTGGTGCTTACGTTTCTATGAATTCTTTCCGTCATAAATTAGATACATAGTGTTACCAACTTCTAAGTTATGAAAAAATGGATGTACCGTATGTAGGACCCTACATATAGATTACAAAATCTACATGTGATGGGTACAGAATCCACAATAATCACTCTAATGGACTTTCATAATCTCCACATATATTTAAATGAATAGAAACTGGTTTGTGTTTTTTACCGAACTGTTAAAACTGTAAGTCATTCGAGAGGTTTAGCAATTGCACTTCGTTGCCGATTCAAGATACACACAGCTTTACATTACATGTTGATAAATCGGCTGAGTGTGAGCATTTGCTTCCACATGGTTTCTATACCAATTCATGGTAAAGTATCATCAATTTCGGGTGTATTAATAAATATGGAACAACATAGCATGGCCGTATATGATACAAAACGAGATGGGGTTTACATTTTTCTACAGAACGAGGCCATGCGGCCCAGTTTCGTGAATAAAGGCAACTCCATCGAGTAAAACTTGTCAAAGACGGTTGGGTTGACGTGTACAGTCGTTAAACCCCTCTATTTGCTATGAAAACTGGTGACTTCAGAACACAATAATATATTTGTCAAACTGGAGACGAGAAGGTACTCTCCTATAGTTGTGTGCAGTTCTTGTCATTTTGTTGAACCTATTGTTCAATAAATTGGTACATGTATATTTATTCAGAATTAATCTGCCTTCTATTGTTTTGTCTTTTGAGTCAGGGATGACATTTCCGCTACACTAATAACCCTCAAATTCATTGTTGTAAAATACCATTATAACTATACGTATTGAAGTTATGGGGCGTTAGATGAGGTATTGTTCAACTTGTGTCCACCGATATCTGCCAAAAAATTCGTTATCATACGCGAACATTCAAATCTCGCTTTCGTGGGCTGAACGTTCCTTTTTTCCTCTCTAGTAGGAATTACTGACGATTCCGAATAATATCTACATTGATACATTAAATAAAGGTACATAAAATAGCTAAAAATGGTATGTGCTGTGCTGCATTGGCCATGCCATTCAAATTTTGGCAGTTTAGACAAGTTTTAACAAGGTTCGTGGGTGGGCGTGTACGATATTAGGTATCACGAAAGTATTACTTGTAAGATGTCGAAGGATAACCCTTAATTCGAACATCAAGTACTTTCCTTTAAGAAAAAGAGGGAGAACCCTTTAATAGCTGTTCTGGCATCCAGGTAGTCCATTCTAAATGTCATCGTTAGATCTGTTTTCTACCAAACTTACGTAATATGCTCATGGTTTTTCTAATGGCATCATACTTCCTAAATAGTTTACTCAAGACAAAAACTAAATCAACATTATTCATGAGGCGTTTATTCCATGAAATCTGCTATGGTTAAATATTTCATAATAGTCACTACCAGGCATATTAAAGGATAACTCCAGTGTCGTTTCTTTTTCAGAAATATTGCAGGCATGTAGTTCCACACATTAATATTTGACCTGAATGTTAAGCCATAGAAAATCTTCAATATGTTTTCATCAATGTACAACAGTCGGGCATTATAGCTTTTTTTTTTAAAGCAACACTGGTGACAACTGATTTAAATCTCAACCACCAGGCACCGCAGTATTACGCATCCATGCACAAGGAAATCCAATCTTGTAATTGATCCCGAAAAGATCTATTCAATGTGTTGATTTAAAGGCAAAACCCTGAGATAAATTAAGACTATCACAATACACGCTGGAGTTGTTCTTTAAAAGTGATTCCATGTCCCACTTATCATTTAGTGTAATCTGCCGTCTTGTATGATAGTGGTTCTCGACCTTCTTTTTTCAATGAGTACAACTTAATTAATGGTAGATATCAATAACTCATACAAGAAAGGTATTTTGCAAGACCGGAGCCAATTATAGCACTTACAACGATGTAATTGCAGGCATGCCACACTATACATTAAGTGAAAATATAATCTCCGTTTTTATAGAGCAAATAGGTTCAAGCGCTGCAAATAAAAATGGAGAATTTAATTTGGTGACTTGCAACCAATCGAATAAATATATGGAAATGCGATTAATTAAGTAACTCGGCGCATCGCATGGCATCTCGCTATTTCTGTTCTGATCAAAACTAACTACTCTGGAAATGACAATCATTAAGTTCTTGTTGCTGTCACCTTACACAAATAACATGACTATATCTAGTGGTTTCATAATCTGTATACTAAATGGTCTACAGATCGAATATTGTCCAGAGAAATGAGCAGGAATGCGTCCCTAACTGGGATACGGTAGCGCCTTGATACCAAAAATCAATAATGACGTCCTTGGATGAAACGCCTGGAATTTCCGGTTTATTAACCTACGAATCGCCCTTTAATTATAACACTGTCTGGCATCTAGTATGGTAGCAGAATGCTGGTATGAATATACAGAGGTAAAATAAATTGGCATCGACTTACAATAACATAAAGAACATGTTACAGCAGGTGTGTAATTATCTGCAAGACATCAGTTACAGCTGACCAATTTCAAGATTTTTCTATTAAGTACAAAGCTATTAAAGAAGGAAAATTATGGTCCCAACGTGTCTCAAGTATTACTCTTTTCCTTCATTAAATAAGGACATTATTTTAGTAATATTTTTTCCCCTCACTTTGACAAGAGCCTATGATAAACGATACTGTGGGGATGCTGCTTGCATGTTACCATAGGGCGGTAGGGCACATACTAGGTTATCCTTCAAATGAAGAGGGGTACTGGATACCGAGGGGTAGGAGGGATGCGGGAGCTCCAGGGCGTTACTGGATCATCCCCCGCGGGTTGAAGGCACAAGGTCAGAACTGTTTACATGGACAAGGAAACCAGCAGCTACCACAGACCATTAACTCAAGGAGCATCTATATACAGCTACCTACAAGTCACCGATTTGAGGGACTCGATTGAACAACGCAATGCTGATTAGTCGTTCTTAAAAGTGGCGAGGCAAGGCTCAGGGATTACGTCAATAGGTCCAACCGAAGGAAGAAACCTTTGTGTATACACTTTATATTCACAGCTACATACAGATTATTTATTCACCCCAACACGAAATGCCGATAACAAATGCTCAATGTACACACAGCAGGGTGGGCTGGCACACCCCCTTTCCCGTAGCAGGGCGCTGCGATAAATTCCCTCCCCATCGTCATGATGGTACTAAGGGTTAAGCACCAAGTGTTGAGGCTGGCAGGATACGAATCAT
Source organism: Alentia gelatinosa (assembly GCA_950022655.1). Taxonomy (NCBI): domain Eukaryota; kingdom Metazoa; phylum Annelida; class Polychaeta; order Phyllodocida; family Polynoidae; genus Alentia; species Alentia gelatinosa. The sequence continues at coordinate 77,098,771 of OX465579.1, read as the reverse complement.
AAACCCACAGCAAAGTTCTAATCCACAAACACGAGATTCCCTAGTGTAAGTACACAAAATAGCCACATTCCACAGATGATGAACAAGGAGATGTAAGTACGAAGTCACGCACTAGGTGGCACCACATATCCGGGTAGCTAAAAGTCACGCACATCGCTATCTTTTAGTGGTCCACTGGTGTGGACTTAATCTTGTATGGTCTTCCAGCCATATATACCACTATCTCTAGAAAGCATTAAAACACTGGATGTAACATTCAATGTATTTGCCATTGGCATGGCGAATATGATATCATCATAGCTTCCAATAGTTTTCAAAATATGGATGTTACATAAGCCAAAGAATTCTTTGTAATTAAACATGCGATTCACATTGCATTAGAGTGGTAGCACATCAAACTACCTGATATTATTTAATCACGCTAAGACAGGGTCATTTAGCATTATGCGTTAGTATTAAGTAGGACGTTTTGATATTGGCATCGCTAAAACAAAGCGCTTCACATGTAAAGCGACTGACTAGGTTGTTTAGTCGGGTTATCAAACAGGGCAATATACATCCGGAACCCAATTATTTTCCACTGACTGAAACCGACTTGCCTCTAATAATGATAACGAAAACGAACGCAAATCCAAAGCTGGAGGGTCAGGGTCTTGTCCCGTTTGCGACCGTCGTAAATACAGCAGACGGTGGTAGACGTGACATGGACAGTACCTGGCGGGCCTTCCACGTTCATCGCCAGTCTGTGTCCCGTCTGCGACCGTCGTCAACACAGCAAATGGTCGTAGACGTGACACAGACAACACCTGGCCGAGTATTCACGGTCCTCGCAAATCGGTGTCCCGTCTGCGACCGTCGCCGTCACAGTGGATGGGCGTGGGAGGGACACAAAGGCACCTGGTGGAGCATCCAGGCTCTGCGTCACGTCTGCGACGCGACCGTCGTAAACAAAGCAGATGGTCGTAGACCGATCGCGATCGAACTCAAAATATCAAACCTGCTTTCAAAGGCCAAGCTAAATATGTTCACTACAATAAACAGACAGTATATATGCCGGGCAATAGATGACCACGAGTGAGACTTCTAGGTTTGACTATGGTAACATAAACAGAGGAGGCTGGACAGTAATTATGTGGTACACAATACTGAACGGTACCTTACACGCAACTCACAAATCAATACTCAACTCAACTCGCACTAACTTCACGGCCAAGGTTAAGGAATGTCAATTACTAACTTTGCAGTTTGACACATTTTTTCAAGCGAATGATATATATTATTCCTTCTAGATCTGACCTATCTTGATCTACAAGATAACCGTAAAGGAAGGGGTTTACATTTATATAAAGAGCTTCATTGAATGAATATAGAAAGTAAACATAAATAGGAATGGTGTTTTTCAATGATGATTATCTTGATGTAATCTCGATGTATACAAATCAGTCGTCAGGGCTCAGGTCACAAAATGCATGTGGTGTACACGTGCACCAAACTGAAATATGAACACAATTTAATTGAAACGGACTCTTTATCACTACTTACATATTTGTATAACCGTATAAAAACATATTCAAGATACACCGAGCCTATTTCACATGTCCTTCTCGTGATGAAATTTACAATAGCTGTCATGAATATGCACGTCATATTGCATCGAAACCTCACCGAAATGTTGGGTATTTCAGAATCCAATAAATGATGAATTGAATAAATTGTCGGCCATATCAAATGGAGCATATCAGGAGGCGCAGGTAATAGCTAGTAACAGATTCGTTCCGTTGAGAACCGATGCATGGTCTGTTTTATGTCGAATATAATCCATAGATGGCGCCACCGTCTCAAGAGCCACTGCCGCCGCTGCCCGCATGGGGGCGTTACTAGTACTGCCGTTGAAAAGGTGGTTGCGGTGAGTTGGGGCCGGAATACTGGTTGTAGTTCTGCTGTGGGTAGGACTGGAACTGTGGCTGCGGCGCCATTGGTTTCTGTAACTGAGGCACGCCCTTCCTGTAGACGAGCATGTTGAGGGTGGGCTTACGTTTAATGTACTCGACGGCTTTTTTATGGGTGACCACTGTGAAGTCGTGTCCGTTGACCTGTTGTGGCCAAAACAGAGAAATTACAATAAATGTAATAGTAGAAGAAATGTCATTCATCTCTGAAGACGTGGTACATGTATATCAGTCGTATCAATGAGCTGTCACTAGCGTAACAACTGACGTCATCGCTTGCACGCTTTTTTTTGGTGGGATTTTTACAACTTTTATTTATACTGGGTTCATACTCAGCCATTACGGCTGGTTTCAATGTATGCCCAGATCTAGTTATTCCAGCACAATTGGTACAAATAGATTTCCATGCAGCATGTCAGCGCAACATATGTACACTAATCAATAATAAATACAAGATACTATAAATACAAGTTACGAAGAGTTAAAATACAGATCACCGTATTGTTTAGACCACAGGATGCCCGTTGGGGTCATGAAAAAATATGAGAATTTTTCTTCATGTATATGAAATATACTGCCTCAGTGAGACTGGGAACAAATGGAAAACACATTGCTATTGGACATGGAATGGGGTTGGGGTGTATGGGGAAGTTCAGCCTGCTGTCTATTGGTGTGAATGATGACCAATCTATTCTTTTTATTCTACACACACAAAAAAGAGAAAAACAAGGATTTCCTTTGAAAAGAATAAAACTGCCATCTCTGAAACCATATTAGACGTGATGTCACGGCCAGGGAATGGATGGGTTGTTATGGTTGAATGAAAAAAAAACCCGAATGCATCTTTAAAGAAAGAGTCATTTATGTAAGATAAAAAATCGATAAGGTGAAGGGAAACATAAAGGTGAGTTCACCTTTGGGTTCTGCAAAAATCTCTACAGACCAAAGCTTTCAACCTGCAGTCACCTAGTCATGGTTCACGACCCAAACTGCTTCGTTTCAATTATTTCGGTCGTGGGTCAAGCCATAGCATGATCTTTCGATTTTTTTTGCGAAACAAGAAGGTTCGCACTCTAACGTTTTCAGATATTTGCATCCAACAATAAACTCACTGGAATAGATAGATAACATATTTCTTTTGCCCCTTGTATGTTGTGAACAGCAAATAACATAATGACTCTAAATATCTGTAGTGTGAAATGGCAAAAGTATATCAGTGACTGACTCAGTGAGGTCAAGGGCCATCGTGCCACCACCATATCCCACTCTCTTATGACACACTTAGAATGTCGAATTGGGTATATATAAGTATCTATTCTGTGTAGCTGGTTCAATGGGGGTGGGGGAGATGTTCTGAGCCAAGATACTTTTATTCATTCTGTAAAGGAAAACCACAGAAATATCTATTGCATTGGAGTCCGACCCTAAAACAACAAAGTGAGGGTTGGACACGTCTGACTAGCAGTCACTATGTGACATCATGTACACGTACAAGAAATCATAAAGCAGCGATATTTCCTATTGTTCTATGCCGATGCTCGACTTACTTACCGTTGTGGGGTGGTGAATATTTTGTGTGTGGAATTTCTTTAGTGACATGTACTCATCTTCCATCGCATCTCATTATACATACCATCCCTGTATTACCTTCCTACTCGACAACTACAAATGTGTTATAATGTATTAAGGTGATCTCATTTAAAGAACCAAAGGATTCCCAACCAAAATCTATTACCTGACTATGATTGTAACAGTCAGTTAATACAAATTGGAAACTACTCTCTATATGAGGGACCGAGCGGAAGATCGGGAAGCCCGAGCTCGGACATTGTACATTTGTATCAATGATGAACCCTAATAAACATGATAAAAAAAAACAAAAAACGTGAGTAATACATTCCAGGATATGTTATAATTTTTGCAGTGTATGTCAATAAAGGGCGGGGTCTGTTTCGAAGTGATACAGACCGAGGTTGGTTACCTCACAGCAAGGCTCAAATCGCAGCCATCCCTAGTTAAAAGTAGTTTGGTAAATGAAAATCACTTTCCATTTGGTCTATCGCGTCATAACAACTAACGTGTGGTACTTCTTGGTTGTACCTATTAACAACTTACCCGCAACAATCTACATTGTGCGATGTATTTCAATCATAAAATCAATTAAGAATCAAATACTGGTATAGGTTGAAGACGGAGAATGGGCGACTCTGTCAGAATTTGGTAGTGGAATTACTTCACCCGGTTTCATTTTTGTATTTCCCCATGAAAGTTGACTTTTTCAAATTAAAGATGGCACATTCCTACCTGTGATGAAAATTAAAAGTGTAGGTAAGTGATATGTGTACGAGGCAAATTACATGCATATATATAGAGGTCCAAATATTACTAAATAAATAGTATAGATCACTGACCTGTAGGATTTTATCGTGCATCTGTAGCCCGGCATGGTGTGCTGGACCGTTCTCATAGATGAATGTTATATATATTCCCTACAAGAGAAAATCTTTACATTATAAAAGGTAAATACAGCACAACCACTTTGGTATCAAATTAATGTAGGCATTCATTTCAGATTGTAGAACCGACGTTTCGACCATTACATAGTCTTTTTCAAAGTTAACCTGGCACTGATTGTTATACTGAGGTACTTTTTGAGTCATCAAATTTCCTCATTTGAGGTTAAGCACTAAATGAGTCGTTAAATATGGTTAGGTTATTGTAGATGATCTGTAGAGAGTCTTGTTTGATAGTCGTGTTGCCATCTATCCTTCTTGGAGAGAAGTTAATGGTGCTCAATTGGTGTCTTTTGAACAGACTGTTGGTTTCAGAATTGTTGGTATTGTAGTGTCGTGAGTGTTGATTGTGAGTGACTATGTTGCCGATTATTGTACTGAGGTACTCAGTAAGTTGTTAGATTTACTCATTTACTCGTTGGAGGTTAAGTACTGAATGAGTCGCTAAATACATCTAGGGTATTGTAGGTGGTTTGTAGATCAGATTTTCATCATGATGTAGGTAGTTAGGGTTATGTAATGTTGTGCTGTAGTGTAGTCCACTGGGACAGTCTTGTTTGTTCATGATGCTGCCATCCATCTTTCTTAGTGAGTCATTAGTGGTGCTTGTTTGGTGTCTGTTGAACAGACTGTATTTACAGAAAATATTTACATTGGAATTTTGGTATTGAAAATGAGTAAAATGTTACTCTCACATAAAACAAAGACATAATATAAATTCGTGGTCGCAACACGGTGGGAGTAAGAACTCGCTAAGCCTCGTTACACATCAAAGACATAATATAAAGTTGACGTCAATAAGATTGATTATGCAAGGCTCTGGATATCAACTATTCTTTTGAACTCTTTAAAAAAAATTCTAATGTGGAATTATAAACATCTAATGGCATTGAGAACTGGTGAACCCACTGTAAAACTTTCATTGCTGAGAACTTTTGGATAAGACTTATTAACTTATTATGCAATATAAAAACAAAGTATTGACTAATGAATCACTATTTGAAGAAACAAATACAAAGCTGACCAAATACTACCAAAGGGAAATGTCTTTTGAATAAGGTACTAATCTCGAGTAAACACTGACTTAGTTCTTATATCATACCAAATCTGAATGAAATAGTCTGTGCACGATACGAAATTACTGTTGTAACCTCCTAGTCGCAATGCAATCATCCACATAATAAAAAAGGAATGCTGGTGGTACCTTGTCAGGATAGCCCTGAGGACTCCGGTGGGGATCCTGGTCAATTCCGCCGCCGATTTTAAAGCCACAGCGGAACCTCTGCTTGCCCTCCGCGTCATACACGGGGTTTCCGTGGTCGTCAAGGTCAGGGTCTTTCCGCAGCACGATGGGAATCTACAAAGCGATAAAAACAGAATTGCATTTAGCAACGATCCGATTTCAATCACTTACGAATATCATACCATTTGGAAGCCTGGTTTGGTTGACCTAATGTCTGATGATGGCAAGTAAGAGTTACCAGACCTTTTTTTGAAGATTTTTCTTTATCCATATCCCCAGGGATATGTGGTTTGGATTCTCTTACTACTGTTCTTCTAGCTAATGGATAAGCTTACATGATAAGGCTTTTTTCGTGGGTTTTTTTTATGTACATGAGTTTTCATGCAATCATTTTATGGAAGGAAAAATAAAAATGTATTCTTATGAATACAACTGCATAGGTGGTAGTCTACAAATATAGCTAAAAGCATGTTAATTGTACATCTTAAAATTGATAATGTAGTATAATTCCATAGGCCGGAAAATTTTGGATTTCAGATTATTACTAGATGGTTTGCACTTGGCAAAGTCCCAATATTGATTATTTTCAGTTTTACTTTTTTTTTTTTTCTATAACAATTTTGTTGAATAAAATTTCATTATTGATACGTCGAGTTTCTGGAGGTAGCTCGTTTCATAACTTTACTGCCCTGTATTTGACTTACTGTTTCTATCTATCAAGCCTAAAATCTCAATGAAGTAAACTACACGGCCACCAACCTCGATTCGATTTCTAATCAATACATGGTAGAATTTGCCCCAAACTCCAGTAAAGAAAGGCGAGTTAGAACCTTTGCATTGAAGTCAATCACTTAAGCCCGTCAGAGACAATAGCATTACTTACCTAACTGATCTTTTGTTATGCCAGTCTATGTTACAGCTAAAGTATACTGACAGTAACTGTACATGATAAATACGCAGACGCCCACACTCACACATACCTCCATATGTTTAAAAGCAAAAACAAATATGATAGAGGAATCTTACGTCTGTTGACAAATTGCAATTTGAAGTACTGTGCGCCGTGTCTAGATTAGCTCTATTTTGAAGATGTGTGTTTCAAACATGAAATACATCTACCTACTAGATTCATTCTACATGTATACATATCTTCTTTCTACCTCAACATAACATTGCACAGCCCAGATGTCTCATTATCAAAGTCGCAAAGTAAATGACTAATAAGTATAATTATATGATATCATTAGTAAGTACATGCTCTGTTTAACACTACGATCCCATATATTTTCTTTGAAAAATATTAGTGTTATCGGTAAGTCATTAAAGTACGTTATTTTCTATAGTACGCTACTTTCTGTCTATCAACTAGGAAACAAGTCTGACAATGAACTAAATATCCATTAACAGGGATGAAGGTCGGGACTGAGGACAAAATCGTAAATCATTTTTTGAAAAGCATTTGCAAAATTATGCTGCAAGAGGATAGCCATCAGTACCTATCCTAATTTCTCGTGATGACTGTTTCTTTTAGTGTTTTAAGAGATAGATTTACAGCATTGCATTACTTTTGTTGTATAAATGTTGTCGAATCTAACCATTCTATTTTTTTGGGGGGTGGGGGGGTGGGGGGGGGGGGGTAAGGGGATTATGAATTAATTTTAATTTTTTTGTACATGTACAACAGACTTTCTCAAACACAGCTTGTTGAAAGCAGCCCACCTCCGAACTCGGGGATATCCTAGTCCCCTCTTGGCACACAGCCTTATCAAGGCTGACAGCCAGCCCATGAGCCCCACAGAACCGACCACCACTCAAACCCCAGAAAAGGAAAACATGTCCATCCTGGTCACCACATTCCACCCCACCTTCAACAATCTCAGCCAACTGGCCTATACTTGCTTCCTCCAACAGAACCAAGCACATACATGCTAACAAACCGGTAGTTGCAATGCGCAATCCACCCACCTTGAGACAGAGCCTGGTCCGTGCTAAACTAGACTACCACCCCGATAGGAAGACCCTACATAAAGCAGCACTAACAGGTCGTACCTATAATATATGCGATAGGAAAAACTGTCGTTATTGCACTAGACTAGACAAATCAGGCCACATAAAATCTTCCACGACTGGCCTAGAATATATCACAAAATACAATGTAACATGTCAAAGTTCTAATCTGATACACCGGTTACGAACCCAAATCCCAGAAGGTATTAACCATATAGACACACCTGTCTACTTCACGGTTACCCATTAGGGGGTGCAATCATACACCTTTGCCTCGTCTAAAAAATTGTATGTATATGGTTGATTAATAACCCCCATTGGAACTGTTTTGTGATTGATTCCCAGTCTCGGGAATCTGCAACCCCTGCACATAACAAACATTGCCATTTAGTAGTATGGAGTTTTTTTTTCCCAACCACACTTTTAACAAATCATAATACTACTTAAAATGTTGAGTAATTAAGCTCAGACATCAACACAATTGTTCAGTCTGATCACCTTGATACCGAGAAAGCTTACTAAGATGCCTGATGAGCCGATTCCGGCGAAACCTTGACCAAATAACCCCACATGGCAGAATATTTTGATCCTTTATCTTATTGCTTAGATATTATCAGTATAAGACTACACATCCTCCACAGATCACTGTAGAGACCCCAGGGATACAGTTGTTGACACTATGATGTCACAGCTGACAGTGTACTATGGTTACAGTGGTTAGGGATCGGTTCTTTAAACTGCCATTCAAGGTAGCATCGCTAGGGGAGAAGGACGTCACCTCGTCCTACAGGGATTATGAATTAAGTATGAAACAAAAAATTGGAAATCCATCAATTGTCAGCAGACTTGCATCCCTGCATTAACATCAAACATATCACAATTTATCTGTGTCGATATAAGCCCCGTACTGTGTTTCATCAAGACGACTCCAAAAGGGATCAACTTCTACATCATTCAGCAGAGAAAAACGTAAGATTAGTTTGCTTTCAATGGATAAAACAATTACCTAGATAAGAATGCCTACTCGCAAATAAAATTTTTGGTGTCCTACTAGTAGATACCACTGGCTGTAATTAATATTTACACTAAGAGTAGACATGAAAGTGTATGCATGTAATTACCCCTTGCTATTGACATCAACATAATTATGAGCGATGAATTTACATTCCTTTTATGTCAGCCTTAACAATTTAGACGACATTTCTGAACTGCACTTATTTTCTAAGACGGCGCCTTCACAAGGGTATTTTTTTGGTTTGTTTTAATAACTCTTGACTAATTGTGCTCTATTTCTTGCATACCAAGTCTCCAACAGCTTAATTTGAAATGACTGTCATGACATACAGGATATATTGATGGTACCTGGGGTAGGGAACTCTTAGAGCCATAGGCTAAATCCGTTCTATACCGTGCGCTTTGTATATCTTCCCCGTTGGGGGTGTGGCACAGTAGTACATTTTTTTGACAGTACGTCTTTTCCACATACTATTTGAGCCATTTCCAAATTACAAACCCCCAAAAGACAGACTTTTAAGTCTATTCAGCAGAGGCCATTAACTGTCATAGAAAAGGAAGTGGACCAGCAGTCCATTCAGACGAGCACGCGCGATAACACCAGCAGCTTGCATACATAGTGTCCGTGTGCTTAGCAAATTTTTGAACACACCCAACAGCGCTCAACGCTCTAGTTATCTTTAACCCTACCAGACATCCAAATGCAGACCGTCATTGATAAGAGTCTTCCTGATGAATTTGCTGGATCGGTGACAATCACTAACATTTTTTCGATGTAAGCACTTTATCGAGCCGATTTTATTGTTCTAATCTCCCCTAAATGAATCAGTATCAATTGGGTCAATGTACAATACCCTCATACAGCAACCCTATTGAGGTCAAAGGATGCTGCCTGGGGCCAAGATGGGCTTGGGGGAAAGGACCGCATGGTGGTCCTTTCTTGACCTTTCCTTGAACATTCATTTTTTCCATGACAAATGAAATTAGAAAATCTTTATAGTAAACAGCCTGATAGCTGACCTTTCCCTCCATCTATTATCATCTTAGCTCCAGACTTTAAAACACCTTCCCTTCTATAGCTATACCTTCTTCTCAGGGCCTGCTTCTCTTTTAAGCCAATAAGACAGCGACTTTTACCACAGGTTCTTACCGAGCGCTGAACGATTATATTCGGGAACAAGAATGTCGCTGTTTCATAACCTTAACAACGCTTGCCGTTCACCTCTCAATTTTAGGGCCTTGTACAGCGACCCCATTGAAATCAAAGATAGCCGCCGGGAGCAGAGCTGGAGTCAACCACGAGCCACAGTTGTGGATTCATATAAAATAATTCAAAGTTGAATAACTTCGGATCCCATTAAAATATTGGGAAACGGTTTTCAGATTTATCATCCCCTCAACCAAGACCAGGATGTGCTGACCAGTATATCTGCGTTTATTGGACGCCATAAAATGACGGCTAGAACCCAGTGACATACACTCCAGTTACGGCTGACGCATAGTTCACCTGCAAGAATAACTGTGCCCGTATCAGCCGAACAGGTGTTCTGTGGCACGATTACTGCGTGTGCGACGCCATGATATATTGGTGAATGAAACACTGTGCAATACTCTCTGACCTAATAACCGCCAAAAGTAAAAGTATTCCCTAAGTTCGAAATACATACAAAATTTGGTATTATTTTCTCTGTATTGTTCAACAATAATAATATTATTATAAAATCTATTTTCACTAATAGCTTAACAAATAGATGAATACCATGTACATTGTCCATGATGAATGCAAATCTATTCTGTATCAGTGCCAACATAACAAAGTTATAATAAAATTTCGTGCGAAGTTCTGTGGGCCAGCAGAGACTAGGATTTCGTAATCATAGCATGCAAATCAAATTCGAGAAATTAGCATCAAATCCTACATATCAGGCACTTCTTCATTATAGAACATTTCCTTCTCCGATCTAGATATAAGAATACTGATCAGTCAGTCTTTATCAGGCGTAAATTTGAATGTCTGTTTTACCGTAGCTAGTACTGAGCGGTGAGCTGCGATCACGGGCAACAGGTAGAACCTGACTGATGACTCGAGAGTTTTGCTGTATGAAAACCTCTGCTAACTTCAAAAGTATATACAGCGGTGTACATCAAAGTCTGCCCGTGTCACGCACTTCTCCTCCCGTCCTCCCCACTTTCCACGTTATCTCCTTGACTGTTTGTCCTCTTGACACATCCTCCCTAACTTCACCCTTATCTAAGAAAATTTCGAGCTGAAACTTGAAAAAAAAAACAGCACACGCAATCTATTTCCAAATGTGAATCCTGCACCGAATTAGTAATTGAGTAGTTTTCTACTCGCGCTGGATCTAATGACTAGCCTCTGTGTGTGTGTGGGGGGGGGGGGGGGGGGGGGGCACCAAAGGAATGATCGTGATATTGCATGCACGGTCACATCGAAACCGTCACATCTCTCCCAGAAATAGATCAGTGAGGCAAGGCAGTCAGCGCCTATTTCACAGTGCAACATCCTAGCTTTGCTGGCATTCTTTGGAAGTAGATGTTGTGTCGGGGGATCCCCTCTTGCAGTTCCCTAGAAGTACTGTTTTTTTAAGGAAACATTCTACTAAGTATACCTGAAGAAGAGTGACAAAGGAATGTCGTCCGAGCTTTTCGAGTCTGACCATTCACTTTTCATACTCTCGTCAACTTTTAATGGCGGATTATCAAACAAGGCGCGTTATGAGGCGAAACATTTAACATGATATCTTAAAATATAAGGCTCTTTTCTAAGGCATGATTTTTGTTCAATTTTAGGTTTAACTTTTGATAGAGCTCACTTCTCCTGCCATTTGTAATATCCCCGTTTCCTGTATGATCGAGACAAAATGCCAGCATAATTTTTCTATTTTAAGCCTTCTATAATTCCACGAATTATAGCAGACACTTATAATTCCATGAATATAGCAGACACTTAGTTGAAGGAAGAATCTGCAGAATAAATGTAGGAATAACCTCAGCCCCTTCACTCTTTTATGAGGTGAAGTGTGCATTGTCTTCCTGGTTGGTATGGTAGCGAACTTATCACACTGTATTATGCTGTAGGTTATGGCTATACACATCTCCCGTAACATCATCTGCTTAATCAGAACGATCATATTCAACAAACCTATAAGGGGTCCCTCTCACCTACTACGACGGGCTACGATTAAGTCTGGGATAGCATCGGCGACACTTGCCGCTGTCGCAGACTTGATCATAGGCCGTCGTAGAAGGTGGGAGGCCTTATTGCGGCAACAACCCGCCGCGCTCTGCGATTAACCTTCCAACAGCCTACGACAGGCTATGACGGCCTATGAAATTCAAACATGTTTGAATTTCGTAGACCCTCTACGATTAACGCTTTTTTGTTGTAGCACGTCGTAGCCAACTGGCGCGCAGCGAGTTTGTCGGCGACAAAACCTGACTAATTGAGGAGTTCGTCCATGATTTTTTCAGTTTGGCCAAAGGGTTAATCGTAGACTTAATCGTAGTAGGTTGGAGGGACCCCTAACCCACACAGTACAAACGCTGTCTACCTATACCTTCTATATTTTATAAGATACCTATGCACGTACATCTATGTCTCCCTCCATAATCTCATTAAATATTTGTCAGGAAATTTGATAGGTTCTTCTCCAGATAATATGTGATTAATGAGACAAGGCAATAACACCTCAATGGCAAAATTTCAGATAATATGTGATGTTCCGTGAGTCACTGTCTTCTTTAATATTGGGCTCTGTTAAGTCGATTATGTCCTGGATAGTATATTCTTGGGTATACAGTTCTGGAGACGCTGAGTATATTTGAAACAAAATTAAGCAGTTTAGGTTATGAACCGTAACTATGCTTCCAATACTCTGACAATATTTGATAAATACTCCATCGGAAGGTTAGTACTAAATCTCTGTCTAGAAGGGAGATTTTCATATCAAACAATAGGATTTCACCCCCCCCCCCCCCCCCCCCATTTAGGCTGGGCCCTAACATCCTGACTTTTGGCTAGTGGGCCCTAACGTCAGTCAAAGTACCACTCTCCCATATAAGTATAGTATCACATATATACCTTACTCGAGATTCCCCAAACAAGTGCAAACACTTCTCTTTAAAAGTTTGGCGTCATTAAACCATAACGGACAGCTTTGTCCATCATCAACTAGTTCTATAAAGATTCTTTGCCGGTTTAGAGACGTTCTCTGTTTTTCATGAACTGCTAATACCTTTAACAGACTTATAATAATCGATAAGACTGGAAATAGCTCGAAGCTGCACGCCTCGACGCCACCTGCAGCTGAGTGGTACTTTGACTTCCTCCTAGATGGTACTTTGACACCGGGTGGTATTTTGAATGGTAACCTGATTTTCTGGTTGTTTTCTTCCCCCTAGAAGTCCAGATTTCAAGCCAAGTTAACATACTCTCAAGCCAGAATAACGTACTTCCTACTAAGTTTGCTTGTTTGGATAGTTTAAGGTCCAATTTTTTCAATTAAACTTTCTTACTAAGTAGAGTAGAACTCTGCCTAACGGACACCGGGTTGTCAGTTGGGGTCAGAAAAAAAAACAATATTTTTTTCATTGCAATACAGGGTCCGTTTTATAGTCGTGACAAGTACCAATAGTGATCGTTTCCAGCGCATCACGTTTCATAGTCGTGATGATCAGTAACAGTGATCGGTCACAGGTATGACCAGTTGAGAGTGACCATTTTGCGTTGCATAGTCGTGATCATCACTAGTGATTTTTCTAAAATCGATCACTGAAACGGTCACTATTGATGACAATGCCATACATGTCACGAATCCACCCAAACATAGACCTCCTACGCATGATACAGTAAAAACGGTACGACCCAGGGTCAAAGGACCACCTAAATCAAAGTCTTAAAAGTTTTACCACTGAGTAGAGATATTTTTACTCTGTGGTTCCATCCTGTGGATTGCGTTGATGTGTGCAGCTCTCAGCTATTTCCATTTCATAAAAACTGTGAAGGTAAACTGCATATGCCTTTAATTGAGCTTATACATTTCGATTGAGATAAAATGATAGGCATTTCAATTACAGGTAGGCCTAGGCCTACACATACACTAAGAGGAGAACTTTACAAGGTGCTAAAGCTACCGGCCGCACCACCACTTACTGGATACACAGGCGATAACCAGCCAAACGTAAAATACACGTCAAATCAGCAAGATTTTAACCTCCCATGGTGAAGAGCTCCATATCTATTATGCTGGTTCCCTGGGTATCTGCTACAAGGCTTGGTGGGTACCAGCCAACATATTTATCAGAATTCCGAAAAATTGACTTGGTGAAGACAATTTGGTTGTTGGCAGGTAAATATCCATAGAAATAGTGATCATTTTGATTTAATCACTATGATAGTGACCGTTTCAACAGTGACCATCCTATTAGTGATCAAATCAACAGTGATTGCACTGTAAAATCTGGTCAGACGTAGTCCAACTCTGTTCGTTCCTCACTAGAGTCGGACTTGATGTCATAGGCAAAGTTTGAGAATGATGTGATCGCTGGTAACCAGCTCAATTCAAAATTCAATGATTAAAAATGGCAGATGGTTGATTGAGATGCTGCCGATTCAGGGATTTAAAGGAGGATTTGATAAAGAAAAAGATAACATCTGATGCTCATATGATGTGAGACTGAAGATTGTGATGTAAGTTGTTGAATTCAATTATTTTTTATTTCATGACACTTCCTTTACAATTGTGATTGTGCGAACCATTTTGGTTCGCAAAGAATCTCAAAGTTTGTCTATGTCTTTAAGTACAACGCCTGATAGAGGACACAGCGTTGAACTACGTATAACTATGTAAAATCGTGATCTGGTCTATGCAACGCAAAACAGTGACGGTCACTAGACCAGTCACTCTTTTTCCGTGGTCACTAATAAAGACGTCGCTATCTATAAAACAGGACCCAGGGTTTACGCATTTCACTGGAATATCAAGGGAAAGGTTAAGTTTTTACATGGGTCAGTCGGGATGTTCAGTGGGGGATCATGGAATGTGGTTGAATTTAGTTATATAGTAGTTGGTATATCATTATTACACAAGGAATTATCTTTCTATTCTGTAAATGAAAACATGCACGGGAATCGGACGCCTTGAGCCTTTTACCGTTCGAGCCTCCTGTCAGAGCGAAAACGTGGACGCCTTGAGCCCACCCGTGGACGCCTTGAGCCTACCTCATTTTAGTTCCGATTAGCGGGTTAGGGTTAGAAAAGGGTTGGGTAAGGGTTAGGGTTCAGTACCGGGTATATATGAATATAAACCAGTATAAATGCATTTTTCAAAGTTTTTACATCTAGAGGCTCAAGGCCACCAAAACGGGAGTAGGCTCAAGGCGTCCACAGGGTAGGCTCAAGGCGTCCACAGAAAGGCTCAAGGCGTCCAGGGCTCGAATCGTCCCGGGTTCAAGGCTTCCATGATCGGACACCCCGTGTAAGTGGTCACTTTAGTTCGGAAAGGACATTTTTCCCGCTATTAGATGTTTAATTAATCCCGAGGTCCGCTTACAAGCACATATCTCGCGTAAGCGGACCCCTCGCGGAGAGTTATTTGGGGACGAAAGGGCCTAAAACCCAACACAAGCAGACACCCTACCCAAAATAGGTTAATCTGTGGGGTTTTTGTGTAATACATTTTATTATTCAGAGTTTAATAACTTCGGATCGAATTAAGAGATTGGAAAATGGATTTCAGATCTATCATCGTTTGTCTCCCCTATGTTATAACTCTTGCATATTAGACCGGAGGAAACTCGAAAACTCCGCGTAATGGACACCCCGCGTCAGCGGTAACTTTTTCCCGTTTTACCGTAAAGTAGTTATCAAATAACGTAGGCCTACTTGGATTTGAAAGATTTAAAATGGGAAGAGCTTGTTACAAATAGAGTTCTTCTCCCGAGTGGTGTTCGTTGATAACATTCCGGGTTGAATTCGTTTCAGGTCGAGTTCTTCCCTTCATATATAGGATCTATGTATAACTTAAATTAACTATAACTTAAATTACTTAGATTTAAAAATAATTGTGTGGTCTTCCAGTCGTCACTCCAGCTGATGCAGTGATGGTATGTCAATGGCATCTATATCTTGCTTTGGGATGTAGTCTAGACATCGCTGCTCATAACATGGGCTAATATCGCTGTTGTCTCTCATATAGATAATTATCCTTGACTTTAATTTAAAAGTTTCTGTACTGCTTGGCACCTGTAGCTCGAGAGGCTAGTCAAACTCTCTCGGTCTGTTTTCCTGCTTCAAGTGCTTGTCACTTGTCAGTATGTCACTTCATCTTGTTCATGCAAAAGTCGTACATTTCTGGGGATGGCCGAAGTTGAGACTGACAGAATGGGCAGATAAAACACAGTAGGACCTACATGCAAAGTGTTTAAAGCTAATCCTTTCCATTATCACCTATAAAGTCAAGTAGAACTATTACAATGCACAAGTTTATTCATCACTGAAACTGTGAAAGTGGAAGTAGATTGGGAGTGGAACCAATGCAATGGCTGGAAAAATAGCCAGTGATATCTCCAAAGTATACGCACTCTATTTTCCTTGATTCGTGATTAACATGGGTTTTTCTTCACCTGTATGAATTAATTAATGGATTAACATTGTATTCACATTCCCATTGCGATTAGGTATCAGGTAAAACTCACTTACCCCATAACATTCAAGAGGATCGCCTGCTGTATGCCCCGCCATCTTCAAAGCAACTGGAAAATACGAAACTGAGCACTATCTTTCTTCCTCAGATTTAGTGATCAAGTCGAAAAATAAATGTTATATATTGTCTTCAAAACAGCTCTTCAATATTTTCTGTAAGGTAACGCACATCTATATTCGAGTTTTTTAAATACGAAAATACCTAAAGCTATTTCCCCAAAAAAGATGGCGCCGACTTTAAACTAGACATCGTGTTTGTCGGCAAAATAATATTTTACTCTCCGGTTGTCATCTAGTGTCCCATTTCCACCAACGTCATGGAAGACATAGCATTCTGGTATAAATACGAGGTATGTAATCTAGTGCTTAGTCTCCTATTCCGTATGGGTAACCGGTAACCTTTGTGTTGTAATCACATTGACATCTCCACCGTCTCACTCTCACTGAGTCTCAGTGGTATAATTCTGCATTTGCTTGCGCTATGATCTAGTATGTGTACTGAATTTCAGTGGGAATCTTCATGTCAATATGGAGGTTGTGTGAAGAAGAATGAAGAGCCAAGTATCCCAAGTTTGTAACATACGTGCTGAAACCTATTTTTTGTTGTTGCAATGTTGATGGCATATGCCTATGGCTATGACTATGACTGAGTATGAGCGATAATAAACATTATACAGGACGATTATCAGTAGGCTATAACCAGGTGCAGAAACTGTTGATTTCATGATATCACCAAATCTACATTATAAAGTACGCCTGTTTGTCTGAGGTTTATTGTCCTATGCGACCCTGGCGGCATATGGCCCACGAAAGATAGATTTCACTCTTTTTGATAAATTTATTCTTTTCAATGTTTTCAATTATTTTATAAACAATATCAAAGTCATATGAATACCTACTGAAATGAGCGGGGAGGGAGGTTGCATTGTGTCAAATGATAAGATAAAATGTATATACCTTACTGGTACATATACTCACATACCACTTTTTTCTTTTTTTTTAACTTACTCGCTCTGTGAGCTCGTGGAATATTTTTATTGTAAGAAACGTGGTATGTGAGTACCGGTATGTACCGGTACCGTACCAGTAAGGTATATACATTTTTATTTTATCATATACCTTCAAATATAAGTATTTGATGAATTACATTAGGAAATATGACAACGTCCTAGCTGGATTCAAAGTGTGCTGGTATATCTCTTCACATCTTAGTGAAAGTCAAGCACAGAATATGCTCCAAGCACATTTTTTACTCTTTTTTTCCCTTCAACTCCTGTGATCCTTGTGCAAGTCACTGCCAGCACTTCCTAAGTAGGTCAGTGCAATTTTCTTCAGCCAATCAGAATTTGTATTCAAAGTAGGGTGGTACATCATTTTATACCACCATACTGTGCCGGTATATATTTAATACCAATACCCTAGCAGAGGTTGGTATTTGTGTAACATACTGGCACAGGTATATAATAATCACCTCTTGCACATAAGCATGGAGCGACGATCGCCGTGATAACGGGTTTCGCTGGTTCTATGTATTTGATAAAGTACCAGCTGCGCACCAGCAAAATTTCCGCACTCCAGAACGAGAAAATAGATTCACTCTTAATGAATATTAATGAAACCTGGGGCGCCCAACTAGAAGCGTCAGGTCAGTCACTTGCTCAATAGTCGTGGTAGCAGCCTCGTCTCACACTGCATTCCTTTGTTATGTCTATGATTTCCTGTCATAGACTGAACATCAGAATTGTTTAGGTAAAAAAAAAAAAAGTTACCTTCCTGCTTTCAAATTGATTTAATGAAAAATCTATTGCGATGACCTATAGAAATAAACATCCTACCTTCTTAGGAATTTCAAGACGATTCAAATGATACCAATATCACCAGGTTGTGATAGATGATATTTCCTTAGTCCGTTCACGCACCGTGCTGCCTTCAGGTTCTGGTACGTAAGAGTGTACTGTGTCCATGGCTATGATTGGCCAGTCCCCTACGTGCGGAAGGGATATTGTGATTCGTTGTTCTATTTATAGTATCAGTTTGACAAGTAGGAATCTGTGTTTACATCGGGTGACTGACTCACCAGCGCGATATGCTCATGGTAAACTGCGTATGACATTGTATGTTTAATATACATTTACAGACACAGGTTTTTCGACCGCCCTCACTCCCGATCGGGGCAGGGAAAGCCTAGTTATACGTAGTTCAATGCTGTGTCCGCTATCACTCCCCACAGGCGTTGTACTTAAAGACATAGGCAAACTTTGAGATTCTTTGCGAACCAAAATGGTTTGCGCAATCACAATTGTAAAGGAAGTGTCATGAAATAAAAAAAAAGTTGAATTCAGCAACTTACATCACAATCTTCAGTCTCACATCATATGAGCATCAGATGTTATCTTTTTCTTTACCAAATCCTGCTCCAAATCCCTGAATCAGCAGCATCTCAATCAACCATCCACCATTTTTAATCATTGAATTTTGAATTGAGCTGGTTACCAGCATTCGCATCAAGTTTGCCTATGACATCAAGTCCGACTCTAGTGAGGAATGAACAGAGTCTGACTACGTCTGACTAGGAGAGCCCTGCTTACTCTTCAGTCAAATCCCTGTGACAATCGATAGAATTTTTGCGGAGTTATGTCCGATGTTGGTGGCCCTTGGAGGCTTGCGTACACAGCAGCGTCCCTGGGAAGCGGGCTGTATACAATAGCTCTAGTGTGAATGCATCCAGGCTCAGCTATCTTATTTGAAGTTATAACTGTAACTCAATGACACAATTGTTTGTCCTATATTGTTAGCCACAGAACACTTTTTATTTGAAGTTTACATTCATTTGAAACAGATTTATGACTTGACAGCTACACTGTCTGTGGTTTGTTTACATATTACTGCGCATGCGCAAGTAACTTGTTTCTAGCAATCTAGTCACATAAGCTGGGGCCAGCGAACCGCCATTATCGCGCTGCATGCTGAGATACACTGGTGGGAATTCCAACCTAAAATGGCAGCCTTTCACAGTCCCAGTTTAAGAGCCTGAGCGCCCTAGCCCTGGCAACAACGGGACAAACTACAGTCTAATATTTCCTGAGGTAATGGACTAATAATGCATGGACCACAAACTGGCAACTCTCTATGTACAAGTTGAAGCCACTCTGACATGGCATGTACACAACAATGATATTTTAACGATCGCGTATATATCCCTGAAGCCGCAGACAGCGTCTGTTTATATACGGGAACGGGTGACGTCAGCTCCTGCGGAATCTCGTACCCTGGGAGAGCCGGTGAGAGCGGCACTCCCTGTGGGGGATGCCACCTGCGCCAGCGCCCCACAGGGGAGCCAACACCACTCGCCCGCTACACTATGAATTATGTTTTCACCTACTAAACCCCTATTAAATTAAGAAATGTGTACAGAGAAGATTTCTATTGTTTCCTGTTCCTTAATAATTTCATGATTCCACAGAAAATCACGTTTTTAGAGCCCTTCTGGACTATTTCTTATCTGCCATAATCATAATGCTCCACTACCTCAGGAAATATCACAGCCTGGCAATATAGGTATAATTTTAATCGTCTTGAAGTGCTTGAGAAGATATGATGTTTATTTCTATAGGTCATCGCGATAGTTTTTTTTTTATTAAATCACTTTGAAGACAGGAAGGTAACATGTTTTAGTGATTTTACCTAAAACAATGCTGATGTTCAATCTATGATAGGAAATCTTACCCATTACACAGGTATATCATATATTCCAACAATGTGTTGATCATAAAATTCGGCCTTTTATTTATGACAGAAGAACAAGTTATATTTTCATCATTGTAGTATTATGCACTTGCCGCAGTGTGGGTGCTATATGCCAGAGCCTTTCGCCTCATTCTGGTGTGACCTACTAGTCGGCCATTACAAGATGGCGCCAGTGTGAAGAAGGTCTATGTAATGTACTTATATCTGTAGGCTTATGGCATATCCTGCTGAACTTTCAAGAAGTACAGAAAAATAGAAGAAAATATATGCCATACAACTATAGGCACATTCCTTGCATGACACAGTGGGGGTTTTCTCTACTAGAGGTATTCATATACTATAGACATATAGTAATAAAACAACGTTGAAATAATGAAATAATGATGTAATCTCGTTTGTTTACACCGTTAAACGAACCGTGATTTACTGCACAGCCGTGCAGTGCATGGTAGAGAGCAGTGTGTAGTATTTATGTAGTATTTATGGCAGTAATTATATAGTAAATATAAATACTTATACTCATATACACATAACCTTAACACTCTCCCCAACCCTGTCCCTATCCTTAACATATCCCCATCCCTATCCCTAAAGGAGCTGTTCCACCAGCTACGTATTCTGCAGGCGTGTAAGAAGCCCTCCCTCCAGTGGTTTCCACTGGTGCCGGGCGACCAGTCAGCTGGAAATGTGGAAACTCTCAGCACTTCCACCAAGCTCGGTGGTCAACCAGTGCCAGCAAAGGTGATACTAACCCCATGCCGTCTGGTGGATGTAGGCCACAAACATGCCAAGCAAGTTCCCCGTTCATTTGATAGGTGCATGTTGGCATGGGGGCATCGAACATGCCTCTGCACACTGTGCAGCTCAGTCTGTGCAAAACCTGGGGATCAAGTGAAGAAGTGTGCCACCGTGTTGGGATTTGTACCATAGCAATGAGCGCTCATCAATTTTCTGTTGAATACTTCAGTGAACCGAACAATGAAGATAATTAAACATAACCATTGATATTACCCAAACCACCCAATCTGTCAGAATCTTCTGTCTCCAGTCATGGGTTGCCGGCGATCCTTTCCAGGCAGCACTGAATGATTTGGTGTGGACATTCGTTCATCAATTTTACGCTCCTCAGGCCGCCACGGGCGACCTGGCGGCGGTATATTCTACCCAAAATGAGGACCCAGGGCCAGGTGTTGCTGAGGGCACCTTACATGCTCTTCCACTGAGCCGGTCGTCGCCTGCAACATGCCAAATCTGCTGGTGACGCCCGTACGGCTCCTGGCCGGCCTGGATGGTGGAACAGCTCCTTAACCCAACCCTAACCCTAATAGGCTTGGTCAAACACTGTTCGCTCTAGCCTTGTGTCAATGTCATAGAACGCTAATAGACCTAAAGTGTGAACGGTGGGTGTGAGCACAAGGCTGTTTTCGTGGGGTTTTTTTTGTGTGTGTACAATATATGACTGTTGGGACAAAGTAAAGTGGTCCTGTACTATCTACTGAGATAGCCCTGTTTGTGTATATGAACTGGTTTCACCTTGGGCAAGAATTAAACTAGAAACGGGAATAATCTTTGTTTGAAAGTATGAATAACAGTGATACAACTATTTTTCTGATATGGGGAACTAAATCTGTCAATACATTATGATTACATATGAACATAAAACACAATATTCTACTTGACAGGTCCAGCGGTGGCGCATAGGAGCCTCGGTGGCCTGGGGCCAGATACTACTGCCAATAACGATACTTGTTGCTGTTGTTACCGTTAACCTAGACCCTCTTCATCCTTATCAATGGATAACGAGTGAGTTTCTTAAACTAGTTTATTGTTGCAATGAGTGGTCACTCTTAATTTATACAGATTCATTGACCTTCAAAATGGAACCAAATCTGTAGATTCTCTAACGACGTGGCTCAGCCATACTTCCTACTAGAGAGAATTCATACATTACAATTGTATGGAAGAATACATTTGTATGCCCATTTACATTACTATATAAATCTATTTTTAGAAAAATAAAAAAAATAAAGAGATAAGGCAAACGACTGATTTCTCAGTTATTTATGATACCTAGAGCTAAATCGGAGCGATTTTTAATGAATGAGATATTTTAGATACATTACAGATAGGTAGCAATACAAATTTTTCTCTTTTTCAGACAGTCTCAGTATATTTCTTCCATCACATTGGACATATCTCATAGTATTGGCAGCCATGATGGGTTTCTTGACAGTCTGGCAAGCTAAGCACTACACAGGTAAACACTCAAATTTTGCATAGAATTTCCAACTAAAAGCATATCTTGAAATACACTCTTATACATATTAGGTTACGTCCAAATACCTTTATATTAAGTTATTGATGTAATGTGGAGTTGAATCCTCTGATATATTTTTGAAAAGATCAAAAACGTGTTATTAGAATCGGTATTCCTTGATTTGAATGTAATCTATCAATTCATTTCACTCCAATCACAAACAAGGGTACTGTGGTATTTAACATTTAACTACAAGCCATGTTTACACACATTTCTTCTATGTAACATCTTATAAATTGCGCAATTTTTGAATGGAGGACACCCAAACAATATTTCATGTATATTCATGGAAAGTATGTTTATTACCTTTCAGTTCGTCCTCAAGTGATGTCCACTCGACTGGCGTACATCTGGAATGTTTTGAGCCCTCACAGATTCCTGTTCACAGCAGGCCATGCTCTTGGCACAGGTGCTGCCACCTGGTGCTTTGTCAACATAATTGGAGGCAGATTTAAGGGACTTTCAAGATATTGTGATGGTGAAGGGTAAGTGTATCAGTCCTGTAATATATCAGTTTATTATTTCAATCTGATAACAAAAATCCCGAATCCAGTTCTTTTAAAATAAAATACGTCATATAGAAACTGATTCCTGCATCATTGATCTACGACCTGGAGATGTCTGTGTTGTGGAGGTGGATTGGTGCTGGATTGATGGAATGGTGTTGTTGTGTTGCAGCCCTCCCACATGTGTCAATGAGTACCACCTGTTTGTGGTGCTCCTCGGAGCAGCGCTGGGCGCAGTGTATGCCCTCAAGTTCTTCCTGGTGCCTTACAACGTGATGACGTTCCCAATCATTCAGGTAAGACACCGAGTTTATGAAAAGACATCAATAACGAGGCACATGCACAACGGTGCTCCTGTCTTTACATTCGGTTATAATACGACGGGGAACCACATGAACCTGTCAGTGTTTGAAAAATACATTTCTTTCCTGTTAGGACGAATAGCCGTACAAAATCATACAATGCAATTTAACTTTTGATCTCGAACAAGTATTGAGAAACGGTTAGTTCATTTGCTTAATATAGTAATCCTCTTTGATTAGGTAAATGTTATATGCAGAGTAAAGCTCATTTGTTGTTCAGAATCTACGAACGTTTGAGACGCAGATTTACACTTTATAATGTATTTGATTGCCGCTTTTACTGTGCCCCAGCTATTCGAAAACAGCTTTTTGGATAACTAATCTGTTTCTTTTTAACAGCAATCCAAGTTTTTCCGGATAAAGACTCAGCTTTACCCAACACTGAAGATGTGTGCATTCCAAGTGTTGAGCTTACTTCAGTACTACTATGTCGCTTATTACTTCGTATTAGGTATGCTCCAGTATCTATATTATTCTAAACTCAAACTACATTCTCCCTAAAGGATTATTAGCAGGTGGACGGTTGGTCTTTAGGTTATGGCTATAGCCTACTGTAGTACACATGCTTGTAAAGTCACTAGATGACCTGACCACATTTCTGCTTTTTATAGCTAACTAAGTACAGATAGGAATATGATTTCTGTTTTGGAAAGAAGGTTTTATGGTGGTACAATGCCTTACAGTTTTAATATTTAGTATTTTGGCATGGATTTAAAAAAAGGGAATTCAGTTTGGGGGGGACCTTTGTAGTCACAGGTCCATTTTTAAGAACTCCTTTATGGACATATTTCTACCCCTTAAACTGGTTGAATCAGAATATGATATGCCTCATTTGAAAGGGAATAAAAAACAGTAGGTGCTAGGAAGTGGAATTTTCTAGGTAGATTCTATACTTACAGAGATAATCAGTGAATTGGGCATGCTCAAACAGATGTTTACTCAATATTGATTTACAGTGAGCATTGGTGTAACATTTACCATCTCCATAAGTGGCACTGACAGTTGCTTACACTCTAGGAAGTGTCATTATTTAGATGAAATGTATATTTGATGGGGTATTCATGTATTTTTGCCAAATCTCATAATAGGAGGGGGGAAGGCATGAGGTGTATGAGAGGATGGTTTATTCAGCATATTTACACATAAACAGAAGTCAAAATGGTTCATAACTTTGTTGTAGGAATCAGTCAAGACCCAGTCAAATGATATTGTTTTGTAAAATCATTTGCAATATCATTTACCAGCAGATATTGGCTTGACCTACTTTATTAGTGAAAATGCAGACATGTCTCAGTTTCTGTGTCCACTGATCCATAAAGGGCATTGCTGATTGCCAATTGAAATCGCCTACAGTTAGATAAATATACTCTGGGTTCTAAAAAGGTCTCTCCCCTACCCCATTCCCACCCCCTCAGCTGTGTGCACTGATCCATGACCTGCAGAGTTCACAGATGGATAGGGCACTAAGTATCCAATCTGTCACCTCTTTGTAAATAGACCTATTGAGTTTAAAATGCGTCCACCCGCTAATTTGGCCTTTAGAGGCCAATGATTTAATTTCAAACTGCACATTTAGCTCTTGTTGGTGTATATAGGAACAAAGTTTTTGTTGGACCACATGGGCAGGCATCATGCAGACAGGTCTGTGTGGAAAAACGTTCTGTAAATAGGCATTGCCAATTGAATCCCCTACAGGTAGCTAAATATATGTGTGCACTGATCCATAAACTACTGTGTTCACAGAGGAATAGGCCTTTAAATAGCCAATCATTGCAGGTCCTCCCCTATTCATGGACTCCCTCCCTCCCTCCCTCCCTCCCTCCCTCCCTCCCTCCCTCCCTCCCTCCCTCCCTCCCTCCCTCCCTCCCTCCCTCCCTCCATCCCTAGTTAGAATTAAGATATCAAAATATTTTCAGTCAACAATTTTAATCATGTGTTAAGCTACTTGTAGTGAGTTTTAAATGCGTCCACCTGCTTATTTGGCATTTTAAAGGCCAATGATTCTATTTGGAAATGCACACTTAGCTCTTGTTTGAAACATTCTTCTGTAAAGGTTATACTTACAAAATTAGAAAGATTAAGATAAAACAAAAACTTCTTATATTTTCTTTGACAATCTCAGACCATACACAATATAACGTTTATTCACCATGTTAACAAGTTATCTACCACTTCACATCCATGTATATCTCATGTATATCTTTTTTTAAAGGCCCGGTGTTCAGAGGTTGGATTGGGAGAAATCTCCGTCTAAATCAAAGGTGGGTTTTAGTTTGGATGTTGTCATTGTTCTCAACACACAGAACTATAAGACACTCTTGTCCCCCGTTGAGTATTTATAACTTTCAGTTTTTTGTCCTGTGTTGCTCGTAACTAAATATCATAGCCAGTAATCCACTTACAATCCACCTTGATGTACCTATGTGTATGAAAAGGAATAACAATGTACAACAGGAAGAACTGACCTAGGTCAGATGTTTGACAATAAACAAATAAAAAAAACAAAAAAACATGACAGGATTTCTTTATTCATAGCTCTGGGGTGGTTCTGTGTCTTTCGAACACAGAAAAGAATCGGAACCTGTATGTTTCATGCTGGTTCCTTATCGATTTTGCAGCTCTGTAGGCTATGTTGACAGTCTCTATGGCCTGCTGGACCTCGGCATGTTGTGGTGCACACTGGTAGCCGGCACCGCCATACAGTTTCTTCTCACACTATCACAGCGCCTCTACAACGTCTACCAAACAGAGGTTGGTTCCCGTACTTAACCTGAATGACCAAAGAGTTTTCAATTGCAAATCGATGGCATTTTAGTCGCAAGCTTATAATCTGTATTTTGGCGATTGGGTGAATAAATGTTTTCAGCAACAATGTTATCCGGAAACACAGGATTTCTACTTTTATACAGTAGAGAAACGGATGAAATGGATGTTACAGTTATCTACATGTATATGAAACCTTTTTTTTTTAAATAATGAACGGGGTATGTGCTTTTGAAGGCGTATTTACCGAAAGCTTCTTCAGAACTCTCGAT
The DNA here is from genome assembly GCA_950022655.1 of Alentia gelatinosa. Lineage (NCBI taxonomy): Eukaryota > Metazoa > Annelida > Polychaeta > Phyllodocida > Polynoidae > Alentia > Alentia gelatinosa. The sequence goes on along the minus strand of OX465579.1, from coordinate 77,072,355 downwards.
TTCCGTGGAAATTTTCATTCTCAGTGTATGATATTATTTTCTGTGTGTGAAACGAAGATAATATTAATTTAACCCCATTCCCACCAATAAAACAGTGGTTTGAACCTCCCCAGAGAACATCAGCCCCACGGCGTGGCTGACAGCATGTTTTCCAAGTTCTCTCAATTTTTTCCAGGCAGAAATATTCACAAATAAAATATTTCCACTCTTTTCTGCACTGTCATCCCTGGATGCATATACATAAATAATCGGGAATATAAGTAAAGAATATTGTCCCAGTTAGTAACTAATTGGCTTCGATCTTTCATTAGAAAATAAGTTTGATTTATAGCTATGGGTTGTCGAATGATTCTATTAAGAATTGTTTTTATTATTCAGCCATTCCATTTCCCCATCGAAGCAGCGTTTGAAGAACACCAAAGGAGGACGCTACCAAAAGCCCTCGCCTGCACACAGTTACCGGTCGTCCAGGTCGGAGATATTGATAAGGACTTCTTATCTTTTTTATGTCCATGTTAGACAAAATAGGAGGGTGATGTAGGCCGCATATTCTATGGGTTTACTTAAATGACGATAAACGATCCTTTATGTGCGTAGATTCAACTTATTTCTTTACTTCACCGCGTATCCCAAAGCTTTTTGGTTTGCTCCAACATTTCTAATGATTAAAAAGCCAATAGCATGATATAAAAACTACGAATCTGATTTCACTTACGGGAATAATGAACGGAGAAGACTGCTGCTGCTTGTGACACTCACCTCATGTACTTCTCCCTTTACGTGTATATCTTCAGTATCTGGCCTACCAGGACCTGTGTGAGACGTCCAGTCAGTCGCTGACACGCCGTCAAGAGATCTTCAGTCTGAGCCAGCCGGGCGGCCACCCACACAACTGGTCGGCCATCGCCTCAGCGTGCCTGGGGTTGCTGCAGGACATTACCGCCCGCATGGCCGACTTCAACAACACCCGTCTCGGACCCGGCCCCACCCGCCAACTCAGCGGCGACAAAAAGATTGCCGTTGTCTCAACCCCTACACCTAGTAAAGAATTGATCGCCTATCTTCATCGTAGTCCCAACTAATGTCCCAAATTGGTGGTTTCTTTATATTCTTATCAAAACAAATCTGGAGCCTCTGGACTTCCCATGGATAATTGATATTGATTTGTAGCAAAACTAATTTTCGTGTCAATGTAATATTTACTTAACTTGCATTCTCCAGCCATGTTAACGGTACAAATTATTTTCAGTAGATCCATCAAACATAGATACTCTATAGCATTATAAGTGCATTCGCTAGAGGTATTACACCAGTGATAGAATAATTCATTTGTGACATTCACGATGATACTGAGATCTTTGATATTGTTTCACAGTTGGGAAGACTGGCCAGTCTTTTATAAACGGGAGTTTTGGAAATAGCTCGGCTACGCCTGTAACCAACCTTTCCTTCCGTGGGCCACCCATGGCTGCTAGCCACCCACCGACAGCCACCACGACCGGTAAGAGCACCCCATAAATACATTTAATAGAATTTAGGTTTTGTTGAAACCTTCAAGAATCTCAAGTTAAAAACAGAGTGTTGCTTCCAGGCTCATCTAATATAGAGTATATTTCTCTACGAAATCATGAAGTCATACCTATGCGACAAATGCCCCAACATAATTCCCCCCTGATTTTACTTGAAGTCATATTTAATGCATATTTATCGTTTTCTTTCAGAAAAAGAAGTGAAAGCAACACTTCCGTTCACAACCAAGGTACTTTGAATCACAAGTTATTTTGCTTTGCTGCTGATTATGCATAACACCTTAATTTCATAACTTTGGTAAAACGAGGCGAGGCCTGTCTATGCTCCTCTGACGCTACCGAGTGAATTCCGATTTTCGGGTAAAGTCGGCTGCGTTGTCATCAACGGAAAAAAAAAAAAAATTCATAACTTGAGCTGTTACTGAAAACCCATATTAAAAGAATTACATATTTTTTTTGCGAAGAGTTGTTTCTCTCGCACGTTTTAGTTTGTTATCATGTTAGGCATATTAGGTATTTTTCGACCTCGCCGTAGTAAGCGGCTACTGTAATATAAACCATGCGTTTATTAGAGACACTGAGATGTGAGATTGGACTTTTAAAAGTAATCCTCGAAGACGACAGGCGTCATCCTGCGTCATTTCCTCCAAGAGTTGTTGATGCACGTTAGACGTTGCACCTACATATCATTACTTCTGCCACATTAAATCTCTGCTGCTTGGATTACCATGTTCCATAGAGCAGAGCACTGAAAGGAAATTTGCCTCGCCTTAGTACAGTTATCTCTTACGCTGACATGCTTAAAGACAATGGGCCAACGTCGATTTTGGGAAATATGGATACCATGGACTAAGGCGTACACAAGAATGAAGAAGTAAATTATTACAAAGATTTATTTTCACACCTAAAATACATGCTATAGTCGTGTGGAAAACTGAAATACCTGTAGTCTATACCGATGAGCTTAGGCTGAACAACGTTGCTACTTGTTTGATCTTTCCATACTGACCTAAACATTGATTGTCAGCAGTGCTATAAATAAGCAGACCTTTCAATGATATGAAAATATCACCCAGGAGTAGAGCTGTAGTTGGTGGTAGGAGGACCTACCGTTTAATAACAAAAATACTAAACACTGATGGCACAGGTATAAGTGGCAGTGGTAAACGAGGCAGGTGACCTCTAGCGTCACAGCGACCACACCTCTGAGCTGTCTCGTCACTCTCCACTTATTTTTCCCATTAGTTTTCCAATTTCTAATTTCTTTCTATCTATGACGTTCATTCCTGAATGGGTTTATATACAGAATTTTGACTGTTTTAGATCTACAACCATCTGAAGAAACGGAAAGCTGTTGCTTTTTTCATTGGCGATCTTCCTGATGCTCCCAGCAAACGACTTTATGCAGACTGCCAGACGTACATCTGGGCCGTTGAAGGTAGGGTTATTGACTGCAGTAATACATATTTCTTAGCTGGATAACTTTATCGTGATTATCCTTTTCTTTTTCAATGTACCTCACTTTTCTCGGCGTAATTTACTAATCTAAATGAATACAGATAGGCATGGCTTGTGGTATACCACAGCTTGCAGTTTTGTTTGTTATGATGCAGTGGTAAAGCTGGGTTCTTGCTAAGTAATAAATCCGTATGTAAAATATGCATTAACATACAATGAGCATTGCGCTCACCCTATGCATTTTTAAAAAACTGAAAATACAAAATTTGTTATGGACAGTCAGGATTCCAGATATCTCTTAATAGCTCTATACAAGTGCTTTCCCAAAGAAATATCCCTTTGAGATAATTCATATGTAATAATGAATTCAAAGATTATATCAATTTACAGATAGAATGCCACACTTCTTTACCATTGTCATCAATTTCAGCTATTTCCCAACTGACATGTGCATCATACAGCGAAGATAAATATGGTGTTGTTCAGAAGACGCTGCCTGAGATCATGTCGACTCTACTCAGCCTGCAGGAGGTAAGCGCAGCCACTTTCCAGGTTTGACAGGTTTCGGAGACTTTCAGGTCTTTAAGGGTCTGTTCAATAACCTAAGCCTACGAAAGCACCGGGTAAAGGAGACCTCATGCAGGGGTTATTTTTTAATAATATTCAAGCTCGTTCACTAAGACATTTCAAGCCGTCAGCAGATTGTCCGTAAGTGTTAAATAAAGTCCTTGGGTCTCATTGGCGTAGAGAAATAGGTCTTCATATACGAACCTAAATTATTCAAGAGCCCCCAGGTCTTTCCTCAAATCTGAATGCATCCATCAATTCCTACGTATACTGAAATCCAGTCTGTTAACACATTGTCATTCCAAACTAAGATTCAGCAATATTAGACTTTTTCTTCAACTAAGAATTTGTTGTATGGTTCATGTTGAGGTTTCACCACCTTCTTTGATAAAGCCTGATCTCTCATAAATCCTTCTCGTGTTCTTTTTAAGTTCTATTTTAACATATTTGAAAAAAGTATAAATTTAAGGCATTATTAGCAGGTGGATGGTTGGTCTTTAGGTTATGGCTATAGCCTACTGTAGTACAACTGCTTGGTGGTACAATGCCTTACAGTTTTGATAATTCGTATTTTGGTATGGATTTCAAAAAAATTGTGAATACGGTTTGGGGGAGACTTTAGTAGTAACAGGTCCATTTAAAAAACTCAATAGACAAAATACAATAAAAAACAGTAGGTGCTAGGAAGTGGAGTTTTCAAGGTAGATTCTATATTTACTGAGATATTCAAGTATTTGTTGAAAGTGGGGGGGGGGGGGGGGGGAGGATTTTTAGTGAAATGGGGATATTCAAACAGATTTTTACTCAATATTGATTTACAGTGAGCATTGGTGTAACATTTACCATCTCCATAAGTGGCACTGACAGCTGCTGTTGTAAGATTGTTGCAAGACTGTTGTAAGACTGGTCCGAGACTTGTGAGACTGTCATAAGACTGTTGCAGGACTGTTGTAAGACTGTTGTACGGCTGATACAAGACTGTTGCAAGACTGTTGCAAGACTGATGCAAGACTGCAATAACACTGTTGCCAGACTTGTAACGACTGTTGCAAGACTGTTGTTAGATTGTTGTAAGACTGACATAAGACTGTTGTAAGACTGCAGAAAGACTGTTTGTATTGCTAATATGAGACTGTGGTAAGACTGTTGAGTCATATTAGTTATATTTTTTGGACTTCTTCAACCATTTATACATAACTTTGTACAACTTTGTTTAGTATTTTGACATGGATTTAAAAAAAAAAAGTCATTTCAGTTGGGGGGAGGACTTTTTTAGTCAGAGGTCCATTTTGAAGAACTCCTTGGCAGGGTCTGGTCTCTCCCTAGACTAGTAATTAATTATTAGCAGACCTTGTATTGAGTTTTTAACGCGTCCACCTGCTAATTTGGGCTTTAAAGGCCAATATTTCTTTTTCAAAATGCACACTTAGCTCTTGTTATATAGCTTGGTCTCACATTTCCGGGTCAGGGATTTCATTCGTCAGAGAGTGACGAATGACTGTAGTTTGTCCCTCCATACCACATGACTTGCTGTGAATTAAAATTGCGTTTTTATTTATTAATTCATATAATAATATGGAAACAGCGAAGCAGGCTGAATGAAGTCTGCACCTTGTTGATTTGATGTATTTAGATTTCAAGCAGCCACCCCTAACCCTCTCTACATATATTTCCTTACTTGAGGTTCACTCCACTGTGTCATTATACAGTAACCATAGTCGTGTTTGACCTCTACTTTAACTGCAGTAGATACAATCTCGTTTGATACATCCCTACCGGTCCCCTTCTTTGTAGGCTGTTGAGAAGCACCTGAAACTGGCGCCCACTACAAACCGGAAGTCTGGGTCACGTGGGTCGATGGCGGCGTCTGACTCCACACAGCGCCATGCACTGCGGGCCAGCATCAAGACGGCTCTGTACCGGCTTGTCAACACCTTCAACTCCCACCTCAGGTACGCAGAGATTGCAGTTTTCCACCTCTTCATGGAAATCCGCTGTTTTTTCCCCAGTATACAGAGATGGCAGTTTTCCGCTTTTCCAAGAAAACCATGTTTTCATTTCCAGATTGAAGTTACTATCATTTATTCTGGAAAACAAAGATAGTAAATTGAGACTCGCTCACACTAATGATCAGTAATTCAAGCCTCCCCACGCACCACAGCCCCATTCCATTCCCTCAACTTCTTCGAGGCAGTAAATTTCACTTGCAAAATATTTCCACTTTCTTCTGACCGCAATTCACATCCCTGGGTATTAATGTCAGCCTATTAACATGCACGAAGTTCACCTGATAATAGAGGGCACATAGCTATTTTATTGTGGATGCTGCTATCTTGCCCCCGACACCAAAGAAAACACCACGTGACTGGTCTAGTTACCACTTGATTTTATCAAAAATATTATACTGGGCTTATATTACGATTATCTATAGATTATAGCAGCCGATAATAGCGATTGTCCCCGACCACAATGGTGCTATCTTACAATTTCCTGGCAGACGATAGTACAACCAGCAATCGCTCTGTGCCCTATTACTGTCGTAATAAATCTGTTAGAGAAATGTATATTCCCAATCACTTTAACCAACATCAAAATTGCACGAGTAAGAAACCAATTTTTATGTATGTATTTTTTTGCAGTTCTATCCCCATCAGCAGTGAACACAGCCGTCGACTCAGACTCTTTATGGAGTACAAAGAGTAAATGACCTACACTTAACAACAGGGCTGAAGTCCCAGTCATGTGATTCCTAACAAGATGACTCGAGTCTTTTTATGTATTTTTGTACAGCAGGCTTGTTACTCCAGCAAACTGATGGTTAATGAGTAAGTGTAAGGTTGAACAAAAGGAAGGGTATGTATCTGGTGTCTTGTGTATTTGTGACTTGATAATGGCAAACTTATGCTGCTTTCCCAGATTTATGATGTTCTAACTTTTCTTTGATGCTTCTTTATAAGCATATCTATGTATTTCTATGAGTGCTAATAGAGGAAGATGAAACGACATGTGAGACAAAAATAATGTAATAACATTAAGATTACACTCAAATGAGTTTATTGGTTATCAAGTAACATTTTGTTCTGAGACATTTGTGTAAATCATTCAAGGGCTGCTTATTTGATAGACAAGGTAATGAATATTGAGTAATATGTATGTATGCTTTCCGAATTTTGACTGCATTTGTATCTTACGTTAGAAGCGGACACGTTGACAGTGATGTACATCTTATTTAACCAACCTTGGCCCTTAATTCAAATTTGGTGAAAACGTGGTTTATATCGTTGGTATCTTTACAGTGTAAGTACGGAAAAGGTTTATTTGCGGTCTTCAGAAATAAACTTTGTATCAAAACTGGTTTTGCTTTTTGTGCTTAAAAAAAGAAAATATAAAGGGTACTACTGTTAGAAAGTCCCAATAATACTAAACCAGCGATTATGTAAGTGTCAGTCAGGCTAACAGCTTCAGAAAAGACACCGGTTGTGGTGTTCTTCCGAAAGAATAGCTTTCAGGATCGGGGTCCGGATAAGGAGTCTGATTAAACAACCTGGAAGGACATTTTAAGTATCCCTCCTTCGAAAGGACAATCCATGTTTACTCAACGGACATTCCTCAGACTGTCATATGACAGTATAAGGAGAGATCCTTTAGGTATTAAACACCTCCTGGTTGTGAACCCCACGCATCAAGCTGTAGGTGATATTATCATATTTGCTTGGATGCTCCGAGCACGGACTTGTATACATGGATTGGCAACCGGCCGCCTATGGCCCGTAGGTGTTGGACTCGGCATTGTCTTCAGGGTTCTCTCTGTAGCCAGACGGCGGCGCTACAGTCGCCGACGTGTTGCCGTTTTTTCACACCATGCGGCGCCACGTTCGCGCGCGCGGAAATAGGTGTCAATGGCATTTATCACTCACATCACGGACCTATATCCTATATCCCTACATCCCCACATCCATACACCCCAACATCTCTACATCCTACAACTCTACATCCCTACATCCTACATCCCCACATCCTACATCTCTACATCCCCACATACTACATCCCCACATCCTACATCCCTACATCCTACATCCATACACCCCAACATCCCTACATCCTACATCTCTACATCCCTACAACCTACATCCCCACATCTTACATCCCTACATCCCTACATCCCCACATCCTACATCCATACATCCATACACCCCAACATCCTACATCCCCACATCCTACATTTCTACATCCCCACATACTACATCCCCACATCCTAATCCCTACATCCTACATCTCTACATCCTACATCCCCACATCCTACATCCCTACATCCTATATCCCTACATCCCCACATCCATACACCCCAACATCCCTACATCCTACATCTCTACATGCCCATATCCTACATCTCTACATCACTACATCCTACATCCCCACATGCTACATCAATACATCCCCATATCCTACATCTCTACATCCCTACATCTCCCAAAAAACCAAGAAGGGCTAGGAATACAACATTAACTGTTCTGAATAGGTATGATATTGGGGAAGACAGCTAAATACTTAAGAAAGGCCTCATTGAGTGGGAACATTTTTGAAACTTTGACTTTTCACTTGAAAACCTGTCAAAATCAGTCATTTCTCGGTGACGCCGTCATCTAAAGTGACCAAAACTCTGCCGCTAGTTTGAAAAAACCCAGAAGGGCTAGGAATACAACATTAACTGTTCTGAATAGGTATGATATTGGGGAAGACAGCTAAATACTTTAGAAAGGCCTGATTGAGTGGGAACATTTTTGAAACTTTGACTTTTCACTTGAAAACCTGTCAAAATCAGTCATTTCTCGGTGGCGCCGTCATCTAAAGTCACCCAAACTCTGCCGCTAGTTTGGAAAAACCCAGAAGGGCTAGGAATACAACTTTAACTGTTCTGAATAGGTATTATATTGGGGAAAACAGCTAAATACTTTAGAAAGGCCTCATTGAGTGGGAACATTTTTGAAACTTTGACTTTTCACTTGAAAACCTGTCAAAATCAGTCATTTCTCTGTGACTCCGTCATCTAAAGTGACCAAAACTCTGCCGCTAGTTTGGAAAAACCCAGAAGGGATAGGAATACAACTTTAACTGTTCTGAATAGGTATTATATTGGGGAAGACAGCTAAATACTTTAGAAAGGCTTGATTGAGTTGAAACGTTTTTGAAACTTTGACTTTTCACTTGAAAACCTGTCAAAATCAGTCATTTCTCGGTGGCGCCGTCATCTAAAGTCACCCAAACTCTGCCGCTAGTTTGGAAAAACCCAGAAGGGCTAGGAATACAACTTTAACTGTTCTGAATAGGTATTATATTGGGGAAGACAGCTAAATACTTTAGAAAGGCCTCATTGAGTGGGAACATTTTTGAAACTTTGACTTTTCACTTGAAAACCTGTCAAAATCAGTCATTTCTCGGTGACGCCGTCATCTAAAGTGACCAAAACTCTGCCGCTAGTTTGAAAAAACCCAGAAGGGCTAGGAATACAACATTAACTGTTCTGAATAGGTATTATATTGGGGAAGACAGCTGAATACTTTAGAAAGGCCTGATTGAGTGGGAACATTTTTGAAACTTTGACTTTTCACTTGAAAACCTGTCAAAATCAGTCATTTCTCGGTGGCGCCGTCATCTAAAGTCACCTAAACTCTGCCGCTAGTTTGGAAAAACCCAGAAGGGCTAGGAATACAACTTTAACTGTTCTGAATAGGTATTATATTGGGGAAGACAGCTAAATACTTTAGAAAGGCCTCATTGAGTGGGAACATTTTTGAAACTTTGACATTTCACTTGAAAACCTGTCAAAATCAGTCATTTCTCGGTGACGCCGTCATCTAAAATGACCAAAACTCTGCCGCTAGTTTGAAAAAAACCAGAAGGGCTAGGAATACAACATTAACTGTTCTGAATAGGTATGATATTGGGGAAGACAGCTAAATACTTAAGAAAGGCCTCATTGAGTGGGAACATTTTTGAAACTTTGACTTTTCACTTGAAAACCTGTCAAAATCAGTCATTTCTCGGTGGCGCCGTCATCTAAAGTCACCCAAACTCTGCCGCTAGTTTGGAAAAACCAAGAAGGGCTAGGAATACAACTTTAACTGTTCTGAATAGGTATTATATTGGGGAAGACAGCTAAATACTTTAGAAAGGCCTCATTGAGTGGGGACATTTTTGAAACTTTGACTTTTCAATTGAAAACCTGTCAAAATCAGTCATTTCTCGGTGGCGCCGTCATCTAAAGTCACCCAAACTCTGCCGCTAGTTTGGAAAAACCCAGAAGGGATAGGAATACAACTTTAACTGTTCTGAATAGGTATTATATTGGGGAAGACAGCTAAATACTTTAGAAAGGCCTGATTGAGTGGGAACATTTTTGAAACTTTGACTTTTCACTTGAAAACCTGTCAAAATCAGTCATTTCTCGGTGGCGCTGTCATCTAAAGTCACCCAAACTCACCCACATCCTACATCCTCACATCTCCACATCCCTACATCCTACTTTCCCACATACATACATCCCCACATCCCTAAATCACTACATCCCCACATCCTACATCCCCACATCCTACATCTCCACATCCATATATCCATACATGTGGGGATATAGGATGTGGGGATGTAGGGATGTGGGAAAGTAGGATGTAGGGATGTAGGATAAATGGATGTGGAGATGTGGGGATGTGGGGATGTAGGCTGTATGGATGTGGGGATGTAGGATGTAGGGATGTAGGATGTAGGGTAGTATAGTGGAGGGGCAGTATGATGGAGGGGCAGCATGGTGGAAGGGCAGCATGGTAGAGGGGCAGTATGGTGGAGAGGTAGCATGGTGGAGGGGCAGTATGGTGGAGGGGCAGTGTAGTAGAGGGGCAGTATAGTAGAGGAGACAGTATGGTGGAGGGGCAGTATGGTTGAGGGACAGTATGGTGGAGGGGCAGTATGGTGGAGGGGTTGTATGGTAGAGGGTTAGTATGGTGGAGAGACAGTATGGTGGAGGGACAGTATGGTGGAGGGTAAGTATAGTGGAGGGGCAGTATGGTGGAGGGACAGTATGGTGGAGGGGCAGTATGCTTGAGGGACAGTATTGTTGAGCGCCAGTATGTGTCAAGAATGCTAGTTCATAAATTTACCACTAGGGAACCAAAAGTTGTGCTTCATTGACACTAGGGGCGCCACTAGAAGTCTGGTAGTTCCAATAAAGGCCACTAGGAGATGTTGAATGCAGCCGAGTCGGACACATCACAGAACAAACACAGAGATAAGCCAGGTTTCCTATCCATAGAGTATAGGTCCGTGCTCCGAGTTAGCAAATGCTACACGAAAAATATTTCACTTTTCTGACTCCAACTGACATCCTTTAGTAATGAAGGCATCTTCATTAACATTCCTATGACAGCCTTTAGCATATAGGGACTCCCTAGGTAGTTGCTCATCAATACAGGTGTTGCCGTTCAGCGCCGCCTAACGGCCCACTGGCTAGTTACGCGGCCGCTCGGACAAACCCGGCCGATTCCGGCAGTATTCATATAGAGACACAGCAATCACACTTAAAGTGTGAACGGTGGGTGTGATTACAGGAGTGTTCTTTTCAGACATATTGGACTGCTAGAACAATTAAAGGCATTGTATCAATGAGTCTGGACTATGAAAACTTTATAGTTGATAATTGTTTTGGTTTTAATTTGGAGAAAGATAAGCACTGCCAATGTATTAATGTATATTCAATTTCGGTGCTCCATTGTTATCTATGCTATATCTGAAGTATTATTGGGGCAATATGCATGTATGACATACAAGATTTGAGCTGGAATACCATAGAATAAGATGCAATTTTTTTTTCTCTAGAAATAATGTAGACTGGTATTGTGAACAAATTATTAGATTATTATATTAGATATAACGGTTATATTGAAATGCCTGAAAAACTCTACCTTGTTGAGAGGCATTGATAATAATATAAAAAAAATCATGCTTATACACTCAGTGTTCCAGTGCTAAAGAATAGGTTGCCAGGTGAATGTTTGGCTTCAGCTGTAGCGTAACTAAGCAGATAAAAGGTGCGACACCGGCGTGTGGAAAAAGGCCTATTAGAGCACAGTAGTCGTGCATATTGCTTAGCTGTATTACTGGATTCTAAAGCGGGATTCACATGGAGATTTCCACCCATATTTTGAACCGGATGTCGCCTGACACCCCAGGTCTCAATTCCATGAGACATGCATGCCAAGAGGGCGAAATCTTTGTCGAAATAGCCTCAAGCAATTTGGATTTTAAACCAGTGTCTCACAAATTCACATGGGAAAGGTCCCCGCGGCGGCGACTAAGTTTCCTGCATTGGGTGCTATCCAAGGGTACATGAATTCTCTTAAAAAAAACTATTCACACGGGGAAAGTCCCCATGTCGGCGACTATATACAGTGCGAAAGAGTTTGAGGCTTTATCCTACCCATAATAAAAAAAGTAATAGGCTTAACATTGGGTCACTGTATTCTGGCGAGCGTGCAAAGAGTGTTATTTATTGAACGGAACTAAAATGGCTGATTATGATTCTAAAGCCGTGGAGATTGTTTGGGTAGTTTCACGTCTAATTTGTTCAATTACTTACTTTACTATGTTATGTGCCGGCTCGTTCAGAATGAATTTCTCCGAAACAACTCATAAATCTACCCCGTATTGGCACCATAACTATGGTTTCACATACTACTGCATTCGGCTAAAGCCAGAGATACCAAGCGAGAAACGCAGCGAGTTCCGTAATACCGGGGACACACCAAGCCAGTGAAGGCAGCGATCTCTGGAATCGCCAACACAAATTGGCTTGTATGTGAGATATTATTTCATAGGAATACCTCCTGGCTATAATTTAGCAACTTGGAAGCAATAATCAGGTGAAATATGAAATAATAGCTCACATATACGCCATTTTGTGTTGGCGATTACATAACTTGCTGCGTTTCTCGCTTGGTGTCTCCGGCTTAATCGCCAGCACAAAACCAATTTGTGTTGGCGATTCCAGAGATCGCTGCCTTCACTTGCTTGGTGTGTCCCCGGTATAACTCGTTCAGTTTCTACTAAGTATTGGCTGTGTCCTTTAATGTGAATCCGATCCGCTGTTTACCTTGAGACTGGGGAAAGCATCAATTCAGGATCCTGCTGGGGGATACTTGGACAGTTTCCCTAATTGTCATCCCTGGCATAAGTGCTGACGGAATCTTGTTCTGAACAAATGAATACGTTATAACAAGGTGCAAATTGTATTGCTTACTGTCAACGTTTTATTGGCTACAAGTAAACAAACATTGAATATACAAATCATACTCACATAGGGGATGCAATACTCTTTTGAATCGAACTCATTTGTTCAACTCTCAAATCTTTCAGAACCTCGATTTTAGGTTGTATCTCGAATCTAAGTTGGAATGTAACTATGAATAAGATTGTACTTTCGGTGTACACGATTGAAACAGAGGGCTCTTCTTGAAAAATCGTGTTTACTTTATATATGTATTTAGTCTATGAAAGTGCAGAAATGTAAAGATTCGCATAATCAATATTCTTTGTCATGCCACATTCTGAATGTATAATCTACCCGTTATTGAGAGGCGTTACAGAACGGTTTTTATTACCTATATTGAGAACACTGTAATGCGACATGGGTAGGAGCGGGCGGTGTACGTAGTTGATACGGCCATAGGTATAAAACAATAGGTCATACAACACTAAGAGCACGGGATTTCTAAATAATACCTAAAAGGATAATACAACTTTTTTCTACTTGGGTTTTCTCATGAAACGCACAGTACCAATTTCCTAAGGCACCATAGGAAAACCAAAAACGATCCGTCAGTTATGTCTAATTACAAGGAACCTCTTTTATGAATTCAAAACGTTGTTATGGGAAATATATTTTGGACAAACTAAAAAGGATTCTTATACATGAGAAACACCGACATATTACGGGAGCCGGTGACGGGAATACTTAAGTGTAGGGGAGGATGTAAATGTCCACATGGAACGCCACTAGTGATAAGGAAGGGGTACAACACGTACATTCAGTAAGAATATCATGTTAATATGGCGAGCTAGTAAAAATAAAATTGACGTTTTTGGCATTTAGTACTGTCATCTCGACTCAAGTGCAAGCTCATAGGAACATAGGCAAGTTTTTTTAATTAAATTTTTGGGTTAGGTCATGGGTCTAGATTAGTCCTGAGAATGCACGGAGATATAGGTGTCATGGAAGTCGTCCAGGTCCTTTGTTGTTTTTGCTATTTTAGTCTTCAATACTATTTTCGGTAGGCTTCAGGGCCAAAGGATATAAATTGTTCTTTCTTGATTTTGTTATAAATTCTTACATTATTTTGAGGGTCTTTGAGATTCAAATAAAAAAAATACGTCCTCTCATGGGGTCCATATAAAGGTCTTTCCTCGATTCTTATTGACTAATATATCTCTCAATTGCACTTATCAAATATCAAATGGTATACACGATAACAATCATCGTTCTTGACGAGAAGAAAAATAGAAGGACATCTTTAGATCGTGTAAAACCATATTGAAGGTAACTGTAAAAATTTTGTGGGTAAATCTTTTTTCACAATCAGAACGAAGTCAACTGACTTTCAAAATCCTGATCATATGATAAATTGTCAAAAATACCTGAAATCAAAAACAAACGTTATTCACTAGTATACATCTTAATATAACTGGCAATATTGAGAGCACACTTATGAGATCTACGGTGTTCTGTCTTTGACTGAGGGTGTAAACCCTATGAAATCCTCTGGTGTATGTATTTAAGATTCTACTGGCAGTGTGTTCAGTCAAGGTACCGTTTGTCTGGAATGACTTAAGCTGTTGATGCGCTAAAATATCTTTATCAGATCTCTATCTGAAACTGTGCTCATACAAAACACAATTATCGGTTGCCATAATATAATGACAGGGTACATTTGAAATAACATCATCTCGCACACGTTCTCAAGCTGTGCAGGGGAATACAATTATTGAAGCTATAGGGTTCAGTGCTCTGGAACCCTGGCTGTATTTGTTCACGTGAAAGCTGGGACACGTACATTTGTAAAACATGGCACTTGCCCATCTTCACTAGTAATTTGTCACCATTTACCGTCGGATTGTGCATGCAGAGAATCACTTTAGATTAACAGCCCTGCCTCTACACGGACTACTCTGCAATATCTTGTATCCAAAGTTACGAATCTCTCCACCACTTCCATACAACCTAAATTTGAACACATTCAAATTCTGGAAATATTGTTACAGTTTGGAAGTACAAGAACAGCTGCCAAAAAAACGTTGCTCTTAATGGGATCACACTGAGATTTCTTTTAATCAGATAACAAAAATATTTGGTATTAGATACCCTCCTAAAATAAGAATACCATAAAGGTGAATATCTAAACTAACTGCAGGCGCGGCCCGCGATTTTGAAAGTATACGTTTTAAGCTTTTTATCACCGGGGGTGGGGGTGGGGGGTTATCGTTCAGAAAAAAACAACTCATAATGTATTTTCTTTAGAAATCTATACGAATGTTTAACCAGATCATTACACTAGGTAGATGAGGCTGTACAGCACCTCTCATTGCCGTTGTGAAAAATTAAAAGTCATATCAATTATACGGACGACGTAAATGCCTTAATGTAATTCAGCTATTCCGTGAGATATTTCAGGGGGTGTGTCTACATTGAGCTTTTCAAATGGAAGGCAGAAGTTGGTTCGTGATGCGTTCACATGGTGGCTGAATGGGTGTCGAAGTCGGGTTATTAGCTGGAGTGTATCATCTTAGCACTTGCCAAGCACGGTGGCCAGTAGGGCCATCCGTACATACATGCCACACTCTGCCTGTCTGAAGTAGGCCGCCCGCGGATCCGTGTCAAACTGAGTGCTGAAATCAATCCCAAAAATCAAGTCATATCTATCATATTCACATAAACACTATGGCATTCAAGCAGAGTTTGCGAATTGAGCGGTGCTCTGCTAATGGCGTTGCTATATCTACCTATGTGGTACCTATATTCCTGACGATTTTAATTAGCAGTTCAGGTTTAAAAAGAGAAATCTTAAGTTTTCAAGTATCACTTCAAACGAAAGATATTTTTTTTCAAATAAAATTATTTCTAAATTCAACCACAACTGAGGTATAAGCTCCACAAGTTTAAGTATAACCCCATCCTATCAGGATGAAAGGGATTAGAAAGTCGCTCTCCCGACAAAGGTGCTAGAAGAAATTTTCTCTTGCAACTAATATATGTGGACATTTTCTGTACATGTGTTTTCAATCAACACATTTTAACAGGTGGAAGCGTGACAAAGTTTTGGGCTGAAATCAGCTTTGTTTTTCTTGAAAAGTAAGAGGATGTACGATGGGTAATTCTCAGATTCCCTTTCTACTAGATTACAGTAAATGTCTGGAAACAGTATGTTGAGCCTACCTGATTTCATCTACCCTGGGGAGCGGATGCATGACGGCCATCTTACGTTTAGCCCGACGCATGAGGTGCGGTGTGACTACGTAGATTCCGCAAGACTGTAACAGAATATGGGTATTACTACTCTGTAGCGCTAATTAGTGCCCAATGAAAGACAGAACTGGTTCCTGAATGCAAATTATGTGGTGATACCATTACAAGTTTATTCCATTGTCTTTAAAAAGGTATATAGCAAATATTCTCAATCGGAGATGACTTAAGAAACTAAAAGAAATTCGGAAGAGCGGGTATTTTTTTGCTGTTTCCCAAGTCAAATACAATAAATTGTCAGCGAAGAATCTCTGGCAATTTTGACTTTTGTAGAGCTTTTTTTATCATTTAACAAATCCTTTTCTGGTCTATGTGCCAGTTTTCCCAATGGTAGTACAGTTTGATGGTATATTCTTCGAAAACTTCAGTCAGATATGGTTCCTCAATAAACGTTAACCAAAACAAATCAAAACTGTCACCGCGTGTCGTAATAACGTGCACAAATATGTGTTACCTTGCGGTACTCCTCTTCCGATCCAAAGCGCTCACGCTGAATTCTTGTCATGTAGAGAATGTCCGTGTCCTCCAGGGCGTCCTCCAGGGACTCGCACACCTCCTACAACACACACGAGACGTCAGCTTTTGGTACTTTATACTCACTGTAACTGGGGGGTCTATAACAGTGAGATCAGATTTATGAGATACGTATTAACAGAACAACGAGGAACCGCATACACAGAAAGTCCAGAAGTACCCGAATAAAGTTAGACGGGACGTCCGCAATTAGTAAGTGGGGTGAGTGGAAATGTAAGAATACATTTTTCTATCTTTCCATATATCATTTACTGAGCCTATGGAAACTGGAGAAATTATACCTGAACCAATCCATGGGAATGGACATAGTCCCAGATTTCTTGAGGCATCCGTAGGTTTTCGGGAGACACGTAGCGAATCTTGCACTTGTAGAGGGTAAGGAGACGCGCCAAGGAGTGTACGGTGCGGCCGTGCTTAAGGTCTCCTACCATGGTTATCTGTCACCGAATACAGTACGACCACCAGTTAGATACATCAATATTGTTGTCTTACTGAAGATTCGTATTCCTTTACAGACAACACCTGGGCCACTTGAGGTAAATGGGATGTGTACCGTAGACTTAAAATACGGAAATGATGTTTACTTTGTGTAAACCAAAGGTATTTCGAATATAATCATTTAGAACATGACATTTATCACTGCTAAGGTTATTAATTTCTATACATCGGAGGATAGTTAATTATTTTCTATCCTATTTATGGATTTTTCAATTCACCTCTATACGGATTACTAGGACGTTATATTCACGAACGTTTTCCAGTTGAATATAGATATAGTGCAAAGTGCTGAAAACCTTTTGAGTGTGGCGGGTCGGGGTTTGAAGACGAAATTTGTATGTGCGTAACTATAGTTGGTTACATAAGGCATAGGGCTGTAAAAGAGCAAAGACAATCTGGAAAGATCGGTTGGGGGTCGAGGAACAGTGCCCGGAAGGGACCCTAGGGGACGAAGCCCCCTGAAGCTCCTGCATTTTGGGGGTACTTTAAGTGACCTCAGGTATGAATTACAAAAAATTGAGTTACATACCCAGAATTGCGCAAAGATTGCCCGCCATCTTTCCTGTTTTTATTTTGAACTCTCATTCCTCAAAAAAAATTCTCCCCTGATTTACATTGCTCTCACAAATGACCCTTGGTGTGTTAGAAAATCTTGAAATCAGGAGAAATCCGGGAGAATCCCACGCCAGTTTCATACCGTGATGCCGTTGACGGTGCCGATCTCCTCGCGGATGGTGAACACGTCCAGCAGGGCCTGTGTAGGGTGCTCCCCGATGCCGTCTCCCGCGTTGATCACCGGCTTGCTGCACGATTTGGCCGCCAACTGTCGAAAGGTATAACCAACACATGAGTTACTGTCAGCACGCTTACCGTTGTATTTGCCGGAGACTTTCTCTTTAAAAGACCCTCCAAACTCCCCTGACAACATCAATCAGTCCACCATCTTGCTAGTGACAACAAAGCGCTGTCATAGTATAAATTGGTGAACAGTAACATGAATTGACACTCTTATGTACAATCTGTAGATGTAATAGTTGAAATAGTAGTATTCATAACATCCAGGCATGATTTAAACTTGCCAACTCAAAGAAAATTGGTTGTGATCCACATCCCTGGACTACAGTCGCCTCCACGCTTTTTGAACAGATCAAGACCCACCCAGCCACACCAAGAGACAACGATCAAATAATCTCAAGCCTTAGGGCGTTCTATAGTCATTCTCGAAAATCACAAAACTCCTAAAGACTTGAGTCTTTAATGACAACAGTAAAAGCCAATTTAAATTCCAGTCCGCCTCCAGAGTTCTTTGTGTATCTAAGGCTATTGCTGGGTCAAACTCCACTCAGTCTAGCCTCTGCCATATGTGCATTCACACCAATGCGTGTGATCGCAAAGCTGGTGTATGTTTTACAACATAAGACTGTCCAGACAAAGTAGACTGTTGTAACATCCAGTATGGTATGTTTGGTTGATAATTGTCCCGGCTTCACGTAGATAAAGACAGGTATATGCTGATCAGACCTGTCAATGCGTTATTGTGCAGTCATATTTGGCGTTCCCGTGTTATCTATACTACATCTGAAGTATTACTTAGGCAATATACATGTTGAACCCACCAAATTGGGAGCTGGAATACCATAGAAAATAGATGCAACTATTGTATTGTATCTGGAGATAATCCGAATAAATATTATCGCAGTTAGTGTGAATGTGTTGTCTCATGTCTGTATGTGTCTTTGTTATATTAGTTTACTTGCTTTATATTTATTGTTCTATAGTATAATCACCTTTAGATACTGAAGGTAGTCTACCTAGTTCTTGTAACTGGGAATTACTATCTAAAAATTACAAAGAATTACGCTCGTACACTGATTAATTACAGATGGGCGCTTTTCCATTAGCGGTCTAAATGAACTAATTCAAACTTCTCAATAGGTAAACTCTGAGTAACACGACCACCTAATTTCCACCATCAAGTGGTCGTATTTGCAATCTGGCTGCTTGAGGGAACGAAGAAAGGCAGAATCATTTGGGTCGAGGTGGTCGCGATGGCCCAATGGTGGCCTGAATGAGCTGTTCTTTAAGTGAAATGACTTGGTAGTAGGGCGAGTAGTGAGGGTTATACTTACGGCGATCGCGCCTGGCGTTGGGTGACGGATTACCACCACGTCTGTGTACGCGCTCATCATCTGCACCGTATCTACAGAACAAAAAACAGAAACCTTAATCGATAAAAAAGACTCCACAAGTTTATCAGTAAAATTCCAATCATCAAAGAGCCTCAAAGAGTCAGTACTGTACTTTGTATCAACATACAACTTAAATGAAAGAATATAATTACTTCTTCAATGCAATCATCAAAAATCAATGTGCGAAAGGAGATATCGTTTGGGAAAATATTTTCAACCAAAATAATGTTGCAGAGAATGCTCTATTCGTCTTTTCGTTTTAAACAATGATGGCCTAGATAGAGGGAACATGTGGTACACATTTCCTGAAGGGATGTCAGTTGGATTCAGGAAAAACAGTGCAAATATTTTTCTTGTGGAATTTAGTGCCTCAGAGAGACCAAGATAACAAGGTCGAGGGAAATGCGTGCTGGTTATGGGGCTGAGGTTGTGTGAGGAGGTTCAAACCGCTGTTTTATTGGCATGAATGAGGCTCGATCTGTGATAGCTTTGTTTCATTAGAGAAAAAAAAAGAAGAACAAAAAAAAGACTGGAAATTAAAATAACGGTTTGCATTGACAAATTGAAAACTGCCATTCCTGTTGGGTAGCTTACCAGTGAGCGACTCGCCCTTCTTGGCCGAGGAGGAGGTCTCGCTGAGGCCGACGACGGTGCCGCCCAGTCTCTGCATGGCGGCGGAGAAGGAGCAGCTCGTACGTGTGCTCGCCTCGTAGAACATGGACGCCATCACCTTGCCCTAACGTCGCCAATACAACAACGCTCACTTTAGTATACACAGAGTACACAACACCGTCAACAAGTCGTCGTGATAAATTCATTTCTCTAGCATTAGAAATTTTCTGTTGATTTTACCTTTAGTTCCATACTACCAAGCATGGTGATCTCAAGTTCTCTTCAAGATGTTAGGTAAGAGTTAGGGAATATCAGAAACTGAGAAGAACTGCATCGAGATCGATAGCCACTGAAAATATGCCATGAGTTTGCGTTACGGAGTAATCTCACGATGCAAAGTCCAGTGAGATTTTGTAGCAAAACAAAATGAACGGTGCATTTTAAGTGGCTATGGATAGAGTGAGGTTCAGATTTTATCTCACCCCTATCACTGACTAATTGACTAACATTTGTGATATCATCCCCTATTGAGTATGTTCTTTTATAATACTCAATGGGCATAGACTAGAAGAAGACTGAAAATAAAATTTAATCGAGTTACCTTGAGTATGTAGTCGAGGGGTCTCTCTTTCTGTACGTTCAGGCGGAAGCTATGTGCCATGTTAAAGAGCTGGTGAAGCTGGAAGCCAAGATACGAATTATGGTATAATAAAGTAAAAAATAAATAAAATAAAATATCGATCTCGAAAATGGTATTCTCATTTACAGAAGGATATTAATTGGATTCACGGAAACCTTTTTCATGTGGAATTTACAACTGTTTTATTGGCATAAATGAGGCTCATTTAATACTATCTATTTTGTATACAGAAAAAAAAGTATACTGAAAATGAAAACAAATCATATTTTCCCAACGTTTCCCTGACCTATGGCAACACTGAATAGGAAGTATTTTTGACTGGTATCAATTCGTGTCTCACCTGGTCACGGTTGAAGTCGGTGACGGAGAGGATGTGTCTGCCGGTCATGCCTGGTGTGTAGTGGGCCAGACCCATGGGGCCCGGGATGCTCACCACTGACTGCTTCTCGACGACGAAGCCTGCGGGCTGAGCCGCTCCGCTGTGGGCGCCGACGGGCGTCAGGTAGGTCTGCGCCGCGTCGCCGGCCCCGTCCCGCATGAAGGGACTTTCACCTCCTGAAAAGGGTATTAAATATTACTACATATGCTACAGATGGTATGCAGGTTAAACGACAAAGACACAGCTGGTCCGTTATAATTATATCTATTACAAAGATGTACTCTACTTCTACTCAGAAGCAGTAGATGTACTTGCGAAGATAACAAGGAGCGAGGTTCAGCATCAGGCATGTTCATGCAACGCTTGAATCATTTGTTAAAGGAAATTCTGTCATGGAATTGCGTGTTATAAGGTCATAGCGTCCATTGAATTCTCCCTTTTTTTCGGAGATCTAAGGCAAAAGGCCTAAACTATTAAGAGAACAATTATACAAAATGATATTAAAGGAAATGAAGTTGTATGCCAGGCATGTACGACACTGGTTGTTAATTAGAATGTTCTATTTCTATTTCCTGACTTGCTGCTAGATCTAATTCTACTATAGTTTTTATCCATATTTTAACGGAAGATAAATAAGCAAGGTAAGGTGGAAGTTTAACCAGTGGCCCTAGGGTCTAGGTGCATACAAATCAGTTACTTACACAACACTTAACTAAGTCTACCAATTAACATGTTATAATGCTGGTATCGTTTCAAAGCACACACGCATTGCAATCATGACATTTTGACACAAAACACGAATGCATCCGCTACACTACAGAACGCAAGGAAATGTCAAAACAAGATTTTCACATAACAAAAAAAATACAACTAAATTTTGATTTAATAGAACATAACTTCTTATAGCTAGACGTTCCTTCAAAGAGATTTCAGAAATCAATGTTCGAGTAATTGCCACATTTTAGAGAAACTATTTAGGATTTTCACTTATAAAACGAGTCTTTCGGCTATGGTTAATCGAGGAATGTAGGCTGGGGGAATGCCTTAAAGTGTTACTTAGCAGATAGAATATTTTTGCCATCAAAAAACAATGTTTGAGTGAAATGCAGTTCGGTGGTAAATGTCATTTTTTATTATCAATTTTGTATATCATAATTACCACCATAAAATCACGATTGATTTATTCTAAAAATACTGAGCATAGAGTATACAAGGACACTCATCTCTTCAAACGGGCTGGGCTCAAAATATTCAAACAAGATACCAGTATTTTATATTTCCAATTTTTCTGGGGCATGGATCGTGTTTGAGTTTTATTCATGTCCTAAAAACATTTTTTTACCAGTATTTTCCTTCATTACTTTTCGATGAATTAAGCTTTCGATCACTGTCTGATTTGAGATTACGTTCATTCCTTCCATGCAATCCTGTTGTCGCACCGTTAAAAAAAGACAGGGTGTAGAAATATTAAAGCAACAGAAACACTTTCACTTTGCTTCCAATCACTACCGTGAGTGTTCTGTACATGGTGGCCAATGCTAAATACTGTGACCAGCAACATCTTAGGAAAAACTTGCTGTGTTGCGCAAGACTGGCTGCATCCACGCGGCGTGGATAACTGAGACTGTGGTCAAATCACAAACACGCTCAAAGTCACCATAGCCTTTATTTTTAGAAAGGTGTGAGGAATGGAAGGGTAGACAGTCTCTAGATCTGTGTACATCACCAGTTAGAGTTCTGGATCTGATATCCTTCACATGACGACCTGAAAACGTGGAGATGTGGTCAGACAATAGCATAGTACTTAGCGTCAAACATACAGATCTGTATAAGAGATGATGCCTCAAAGCCGTGGGATGTAAACCAGCTTGACTATCGTGGTTTCACCTGTACTATCATCAGCTCATCTGGACCTAGGTTGCCACTCTGGTAATCAAGAAGTGTGTTTATATATGTGCGTGTATAACTTCAATTCTATCTAACTGTAACTTATGAAGTATCTGATATAATCCTACCCTTAATAAAAACGCCATAGGCTTAATATGGGATTTATTTATGTCACGGGTGTGACATCAAGTATTGTTTGCTATTTTCTAATATTCAAAAATCGTGGAAACGGGGTAGGATAAAATCTAGACGTCACTCGCTGGAGTCTTCGACTCGTGAGATAACAGAGCTAACAAAATTCGTGACATAAATAAACTCTAATATTCTCTTAACTGCTTTCAGGAGATTTTAAATTTTAATCGCATAGAATCTACTAAACCCCATGCGATAGAACCCCAACACACCAAGATGTCTTTGTTTCTCTGTTCTTATTGGATGGGAGATTGTTTGTGGTTTAACGTCCCCAGGGTACCCTGAAGGTATATAAGAACTATCAAAGATGTAAACTTTTCACTTTTGCAGATTGATTTCAGTCAATTCTTTTCAATGTTTTTTTGGGTTTTTTTCAATGTTTTGAAATAGTCTATAAACAGAGATTTGTCTCTTTCGAAAGGCTGATTGTATCTTTTTTTGAAGTAACTTTCTTTGAAGTAATTTTTAGGTAGCTTTTGACAGTTCAGCAGGATATACTGTATGATTATGGACACATCGCATGCTTGACATAATGGTTTTTTTTTATTCAGGAGGTATCCGAGTGTAAGTTTAGAGTGACAGATTCTTAGACAGGTCAGTTTCACTTGTTCACTCCGATTTAGACCTCTGTTGTTTATGGTATTTTTAAGAATGATTCTCATTAGGCGGCAACACGGTCGACAGACTATCAAAGGAGGGTTATAAATCTATTGTTTTTAATTTTGCGGTTTTTGAGATTCCCTTCACTGATTAACACCATCAATAAATACCACTAAACATACAAACAAAGACACCAAGAAAACGATATAAAACACTGAACAAAAGACAATATAATTCGGGATCGTAGTGACATGATTACAAGTCAAGTCATAGATCATACACCAATGACGCCCTGTCATCAATGACCAGTGTAGAATCCGAGTGTGAGAAGGACAGAGGATAGAACCGATTAGCCATGCTAAAGGCCGTGGGGATACAAGGAGTGGCTATGTTGAAGCCACGTTGACTGGCTGCCCTAGCCTCTCACTCACCATCTGAGTCAATCTGAGTCTCATCGTCAACCGGACACTCTATATTGTACAAGTGAGAAAATAAATGCTTATATATGTCATTTGATGTTACCACCGAAACCATCCCCTCTCATCACATGGGCGGTGTGACCCTAGTCTATCAGTGTACTCTAACGTAATACGGGTGGCGGTGGCGAGTGCAATCCGAACATTGAAACCCAAACTCATTATAAGATAAATACCAAATCGAGGAGAGATTCTACGTACTAATAGCCCTTTAACAAAATTTCTAATTAAACACAATAAGACAATACAGGCATATGATATATTCTGTCGAGAAGTTTATACCCGCGAAGGGGCATGACCTCCCAAACTATGAAGCGAATACTTGGTTCATGCTATTTCAATACGGAAAATATTGATTTTTCCTTTGTTTGTATGAAAGTTTATCTTCTGTTCCCCCCAATGACAAAATCTCAAAAGAGCCAGGCAGAGGTAAATGAAGAGAGAACCAATAATTTCATTATGAGACATTGGAAATCAAGATCGTTGAGAGAATTCTGTTTAGAGTCATCCAAAACTTTGTAAGCCGAGAACTAGTAAATCCAATTCTTCACGTAACGTTTATGCGATTTCTTTAATATGGTAAACATTCTTTAACTGTATAACCAGTTATTGTTAATATATCTTTCTCTGTTAAAAGTACTCCATATTCATTTATATGGAGTACTTAGGTCATAGAGTGTATATGGTTTGGAAATATCAGATATTATTACTAGCAAGTATACGAGGAATACAACATTGAGCAGTAGGTCATAGGAGAGACAGGCCGCTGTACCATTTTCTCTCAAAAGCTATGTTGAATCCAATATAGAATATCATAAATTCAAAGCATAAGCGGTATATACAGGAATGTCAGTTGGGGCTATGAAAAAATAAAGAAGGAACATCGTTATTGGTCATGGAATGTAAGTTTGAATCACCATTTATTGGTGTGAATGAGGCCCAATTTATTCTCTTTGTTTCACACAAGAAAAACATATGTACAAACTGAAAATAAAAACAACGATTTCCTTGGAAAACAGGAAAACTGTCATCTCTGTATATACAGAAAGTAAAGTGGTATGATAAATGAGATGTGATGGTGTAGGACATGAGTCAATTAGTGGTAAATACTCTGAATAAATCCAAAAGACCTTGGATTAGTTGCAGATGTCTTCTATTTGAAATACCTGTTGAAATTGATTCACCATATCAATTACAATGGTAAAAAATGGTAAAACATGATTGATAATGCAATCAGATGTTAAAGATATTAGAGGTATGACAAATATGAACACATGGAGCATTTAAATGCACTTTACCATGGGGTAGGGGTCCATCTGGCATATTGTAAATTCGGGTGACCTTGGGAGGCATCTTGCCCTGGGTGTCGGCGAATTTGCGGGGGCTGAGTTGAGACGGCGAGGCGTAGTTTGGTGACTTAGGCACGTGGACTGTCAGCAGTTTGATGTTCTCTGGGGCCTTACGTGGCATTGCCGTCACATCCTTGCCACTACCAGGCTGGGAAATTACCTGTGACCAGGATTATCAGAACATGTCCATAGAGTTAGAACAAGTCAATGTATTTGCTGTGAATAAAAGCTATACAAACTGAAGCCATATATGGGTTACCTACCAGGCTTATTTTGAAATATTTCTTGATTGAAAGTGATACCCAATAATTCTCTGCTCGTCAGTAATTTTGATAAACGTGAAAAACTTAGGATAGCCGTCAGTCTTATGAAGGGACTATTATTCATCGCCTAACCACGAATGGCAAAATACCCAACAATGAAGTCGCATATAAATTTGAGAGCTTTACCTATTGGAGAAATAGTGGTCTTACATTTTCCTAGATCGTCTCCCATACGGTCAAACCCAGTTGACTAATGTTTATATAAATAATTAAAGGGCCTGCTCCACTGGGCCCACGGTATGGCCACAATAGTCGGCGGTTGCCGTGTTAGCTTGAGTATAGATATCAGTGCGATGGAGCAGGTCACACGCTCAACACCTTCAGCGCACAACCATAAGCATATTTGGAACACGCCCAACGGCGTCATATTCACGGCCACCCTGGTAGAACAGACCATAGGGGATATAAAAAAATACCCCGCTGAGCTATCATTGGTTATCAAACAAATTCCTATTACATGACTATGACACCTCTTCGTAAGCAACAAAAAAATTGTTATCAAATCAGGCTTGACCACTCACCTGGCCGTCGATGTAGGCCACCTCGCCGCGCAACACCACGCGTCTCACTGACCCCTTGACCTTGCGTCCGCTGAAGGGCGTCCACTTAGACTTGGAGTACGGCATCTCGGCGGGGATCACCCACTCCTCGTCCATGTTCACTTCCACGTACGTATCCTCCTGCTCGGGCAGGTTGAAGATGCGGGCCGGATTGGTGTGCAGCTTGGTCACAATGTCCTGTGTGCAGAAAATACCTCACTAGTGTCAAGTGTTCATATGTGTGTGGACATCACGCATAGAGAATAAGTTGGGATGATTTCTCCCTGCTACCAAAAGCAGTAAAGAAGGGAGCTGCAATAACACTTAATCGTATATCATTGTAGATTGACTTTGTGAGCTGGGGATCATTATGGATTTTATCCATCGAACAACGTGAAAAGTAGATTAGATTAAGTAATGCTAGATGGACTGGCCAAAGAGGAAAGTATAACCTTTATCCTACCCCTAATAAAAAGCCGCTATAGACTTAACACCGGCAAATTTTATGTGGCATGCTGTGACATAAAGTGTTTTTTATGCAACTAGAGTAATAAAAAAATTTGACCAATCAGAGACCAGGATGTCAGCTACTACGAAAAAGTTCCGGTTGCACTCAAGATGCCCATTCAGATGTTGCTAGCATGATACAGAATAATCGAAAAATAGAACTCACACCTGAAGTGTAGAGACGGGGTAGGATAAATACAGAACCGAACTCGAGTTAGCCTGACTAGTTTCAAGCCACTCCGGTCAGGTCTGCTACTCACTACACTCGGCTAGCGCCTCGTGTAGTAATACACGACCTGTCCGTCGTGGCATAAAAACTAATCAGGCTAACTCTCGTTCAGTTCTATTTAAATACATCATGGTAGTGCTAGTGAGAAAAACAAGATGGAGTATCCAACTCGTAATATAAATGACCCTTAACATCTCAAATGTTGTATGAATTAGTGACCACTCACATCGATGGTAAGTTTGCCCTTGTTGACAGCCGTCAGTAGGAGAGGCAGCATCGTCTCCACTCCAGGGAAACCCGGGGGCGCCTTCTCAGAGTCTTTCTCTTCCACGGTGTGTGGGGCTGTAAGAAATGGCGATCAAATTTGTGTTAGTCAGAATCAATGTCCATGGCCGGCAACAAATCTGGCAATATTGTATTTAGTGGGAGTGGTGGGATAAAACATTTAGGAAATCTTGGGTATATATTCCTTCTATTGCATACACAATGGCGAAGGGGTGGTGGGGGTCAACGTGTATTTCATAGCCATTCCCATGAGACTAAACTACCATAGGAATTTCACTCATGGAAAATGGTTCTTTTTTAAGAGGAATGTCAGTTGGGGTCAGAAAAAGAGAGAGGAAATATTTTTCATGTCGAATTTACTACCTGAGAGAAACCGGAAAACAGGATGTTGGTGTGAGTGAAAGGATGGGGCTAAGGGTATGTCGGGAGGTTTAACCTCTATTATATTTGCATGAATTAGACTCAATTAATACTATCATTTTTTCGGCAATATGGAATGGACCCACTTTTCATGATTTAATTCCTATAATATTCAGGGGATTGAAATGACTGATGCTCTAGTAAAAACTATATATACGTGATTGCGTCACTGTAATCTATGTACACTGTAATTTCATTGAAATTTTCGTTGAAACTTTAAAGTAGCCTACGTTGTAACTTCATTGAAACATTTGTGAGTATAAAAGAGCTGGTGGTTTAAGCATCTTATTCAATTTGTATGTATACCCTAAGGAAGGACATTGTTATCCGAAACATCGGCCCTTAATAGACATGCATGTACGTGCGTATGACGAAGCTCGAAGTGGGCGTTTTATTTTACAAAAGGACAAAAGGTCACATACTGAGAATGAAAAAGTACTTGTCCATGGAAAAATTGAAAACTGCCATCTCTATTATACATGGCATGCTAGGTAAACGTACCATGATCAGTAGCGAAACAGTCGATGATGTCCATGTTGTCCCAGAGGGCCTGCTGATCCTCCTCTGTGACCAGGGCGGGGCAAACCTTAGCCCGGCGGTTTCCGATCTCCTCCACGTCCTTTTCCGTCAGGAACAGGTGGTGGGGAGCGACTTCACACGTAACGGCCAGGCCCCGCTCCTTCGCCGCCTTGATGACCAGAATCTGCACATCCCCAGGAAAATAAGAATAAGTAAGATAGGCACAACCACTTTGTGACTTGGGTATCGAGGTTGTTTGTTTGTTTGTTTGTTTAGTTTAACGTCCAATTTGTTCAATTAGACTTAATTTGGATTTGACCAAATCTATGAGATGAATGTAAGCAGAAATCCCACCCCTACACATTTACCGAGGTTCTTTTACTTCCCAGACCACATATATATGTTATGAGAAGGATCGACCTTTGATATAGCAGTAAATCTATCACTGCTGGGGTATCGAGTAAAACATGCTGCAGGGAGCAGCAGTTCTCTGGTGACGAGCGGAGCCTGCGGCAGCGCAATGGCGAGGCTCTCCCTCGAGATGTCTTGTGGGGCCTGAGACCCGGTGGGTTATGATGACACTCACCGGGTCCCTATATAAGCAGGCGCACTGTCGCCGGGAAACAACTCGGGCGTACCAGCCTTCACAGCATGGTCGCCTCCCTTAAACTGACCAAGACCTGTGCCAGAAGCCTTATGTTGTGAGTGACTAAACGGTGCAGCTAAGCGGACACGTCATTAGTGATTCTGTAATAGGATTTATAAAAAATGAACCATTGATTCGCGCTTACAAATGCACCAAATTTCCCTCTTGGTGTCATCCCTTTACTGTTACAATACTTATCTAGCTCAGGCCAGAAATTCAATATAATGCTTATCAAATTTAGCATTTGCATTCAGTCATCTATATGTATAGAATTATCCTAGGGCACGACGTAGTGCCCTAGGCTCGCAGGAACATCAATTCCCCTTCAGGAGGTAAGTACCTCGGGTAATTATCTATTTTACATTGGACCTCTCTCTATATCAGCAATTCTACTGTTATCCAGGGATGTCAGTTGGGGTTATCGAAAAACGATTTCATGTGGAATTAACTGCCTCGAGAGACTGATAATACATGGAAAACACGTCTAGGTGTTAACCATGGAGTTAGGGCTGGGTGTGTGGGATGGTTCAAACCACTGAGGATTTCCTTGGAAAATATCAAAACTGCCATCTCTGGTTCTCACTTTCAAAGGCGTATATTATTGGTAAAGATAATTTGTACTCCTCACCTCTTCCTTGCGTGCCACGTGGCAGATGTGGATGGAGCGCTGGTATAGATCTGCTAACAGAATCACGGCGGCTGTCGTCCGACCCTCCGCATGCGCACAAATGGGCATATTTTTCGGCCAGTGCTCAAAGTGCTATGCAAGAAAATAAACCATTTTTATATGACTAGAAAGAATAATATAGAAGAATTCACTGAACAAAATGCGGGAAAATGAACGGTATAACGTCTACTTAGCAGTTAAAAAGGTGTCGGCATTCCCGTAAACTGTAGGAGAAAACGATGAAGGAACAGACACTTTCAATGACGATAATTGCTAACGTGGTATTTGCTGTTTCAAATTTTATCATAATTTTCATGTGAGAGAAATGCCAATGATCTCTTTTTGCTAGTGAACATATCGACATACGCACATTCTCAGTAGAAATTTAGGTTGGACAGAGGAGGTCTCTACTAAGGCTCGACAACCCACTTCTATGTGAATTTATATATATTTCAGGTGACATATGAACGTTTCTGGAATATTTGAGGAAGAACGGTTGCTTTATTGATCAAATCTGACTTAATTATAAAAGGTTTCTAAATTTGTTGAAAATAGGTTTCTAAATTTGTTGAAAATGAAAAAATTGAGGGCATGGTCTTGACAGGTGAAAAACTGCGAATTAACTGAAAAGTGGAAGTCTGTAAACACTGCGAAGGCGTGCAACTAACTTACCTTCATCCAAGCTGTGACGTCGTCCATACGCAGCGTTGTGTATGTTTCGTTGAGGTACATCTTGAGGGCCACAGCATTGGGAGCCAAAGCCGGTAAGGTGGTGGAGTTCTCAGAGGAGGCTCCGACAAACAACCCGTAATCACAGCGCGCATCGGTCGCCGCCAGCTGCCAAAGTAAACTCCTAGTGTTAAAACACTATTCAGTACATGATAGAGGAAGTTGTGGCTATGAGGTAATGTTATAAGTAACGTGTGCTTTTCTGGACGAGGCTAAGGGCAGGTGGCAAGAGGTGGCAACTAACACCAGTGGATGCCAAAGAATGCGTTGTATTCTTGTGTCCAAAAATTTATTTAACCTTTGGTAGGGCTTGATTTGAAAGTAGTTTTTAATTGAGTTTAAGGGGGGTGTCCACCAGGCTTCAGAAACGCACCGATACACGCCGATATTGACCTCCCAATACAAAATCAATATTGTAGTGAAATCGTAGCGCATATGGGGGAAGTTTGTCAGGTTTCTACGATAACGCTATTGATATACACCGACGCGCTATGATAAAAAACCTGTACTGTAGAGGGTCTACGACAATTGATCATGTAACAATTGTCGTAGCGTATCGGTGGACGTTGGTGTGTATCCACGACGCTTTAAACGGGAAATCATATTGTAACGTTCCTAGGCTATACCATAGCGGTTCTGCTCCTAGCGGTCGATATACGTTAAATAAGGTTTGGAGTCAACGCATAGATGTTGTAGGTAACAGAATCCAGGTAAGACTGAATACTCTGGGTTTATTGGGCTCTTGTTTTATAGCAGTGGGACGCCTTTGTCTCCAGGTGGAGACGCTTATACGGGCGGTCGTGTTAGGCGCCAATTAGCGTCACCTTTGTAACAACGAGCGCGCCCGCATCTCCAGGAAGTTGGGTTAACAAACAACCGCCGGCCAAAGCCGGGTTCAAAGGGGGGATTATAGCTACAGCAGGAAGGACCAATTAGCCTGGCCAGTGTCGGCCATCTTGGATTTGGGGGAAAGAATTTAGAATAGATTGAATATATATATTATAATTAATAATGCTGCTTTTTCAACGCAAAAATACCACAAAGTTAGAATTATCGACTGCAGATCTTTACAAACGTCCCTCACTCTGAGTTCGAAGAGCAACGGAGAACTTTAAAAGAAAAGAAAAAGATGTGCAGTCGCTAAAACCAACCTAACCGCCTTGCTCCGTCTCAGAGCAGTCGTGCGGCTGCTGAGACCAGCGCGGGAACGGTTAGTTCGTCGAGCGAACGCGGAGGCGCCACCAGCGCGCGCTCACGATCTCTCGACCAATGAAAAGGCAGCAATTCCCAACTTCCGGTCACCACCCAGAAACAACAAAAATGGCAGCGCCCACATCTCGGCGTGCTAAACAAACGGGTCTTACGCAAACAATGGCGGCCATCGGGTCTTCAAATAAGGTAGGTTCAATCATTAACACATATAGATCACACGGGTAAAGAGTAACAGAGATGATAACAGAAATACAGGTTATATTTTGAAAAAATGTCACTGCGGCCCGCTCGGCGTCAGAGCTCCGACCGTGTCCGGGTTATGGGTACTCGGCTGTACAACCAGTCGCGAGTGTAGAAAATGGCCAGCGAATGTCTTTATAAAATATAAATGCGTAGTCCATTTTGATATAAAGCTGGGATACGAGTGTCTGTATCCTGTTGCTTCAGGATGTTGGTTATGAATGTAAAAAGGTAGATCACAGGGATCTCACAGTGTATGGCGAGCGGTCTTCGGCGTCAGTGTCTCTTGGTTGACTCGCTCGCCAATCGTAGGGGTGGAGTCAATCGCGCTAAAACACACTTTAGCACGATTGACACGATTGTTACTCTTTGTAGGGGTATATACACGTAGGAACGGCCTGTCAAGTGCAGAACACACCTTTGTTCGTTGTTGACAGGCCGCCGCGACGGAACTCCGCGTCCCGGGCTACCGAAGTGCGACAGCTGGCGGTCCGAGCGTAGGCGCCAGCCCGAGACCGCCGCCCACGCGAAGCACTTCGCGGGAGGATCGGAGCCCGTCATGTCACAATCAGGTCATAAAAGGGTTACAGAAAAATAGATGTGAGTCACACGTACTCAGTTGACACGTAGATTACACGTTTTCCTCAATAAAACGGTAATTCAAACAATTTTACACATCTCAGGCTCCTCACCAGCGCACATCCTGGCAGCCATTTTGATAGTACAAAAAAAGAAGATAATATCGCCGTGAAAGGCATGACATATAAGTAGCAGCGGGGTGCTCAAAAATAGACAATTTTGTCGCCGCTGAGGACGGTAAATCTTACGATAAAAATTGATAAGGCGGTAAATGACACAAAAAGGACGAGCTCCCGTAATCTTGATAAAGATTGTAGAAAATATGCTTGTGGCCGTATTATAAACATATATGTACATGGTGATAAAACATAATATTGGCGTTTTCAGCGTGGATCTGAGCACTACGTTAAGGCCGGGACATCGCCATTCCCTACATATCGACTGCGGCTAGCGCCCGGCTTCTGGTGACGACGGGTGTACGGGCCGCGCCACTCGCTAACCAACTTGACGTTCGCCTACAGCCTTCATCCCTTCCCAAGTCTACTCAAGTTACCGAGGAGTGGTGAGATAACACTGTGGCCTAAACATAATAAATCGTAGAGCCCTCCCGATTAACCCCGATTTATAGAAATTTTCAGCGGCCTGAAACATCGGCCCATCTCCAGCTATTGCATACCTAACCGATAGTAACTCACTGTATCACTACTTGTTAGCCTTATTAGAGTCTAGAAATCACTATAAACGATATTTCTCGTTTATTTACTTAAATTTTTCTGTAATTTCTGGGTAATACTTACTATTTGCACGCGGCTGGTATGCACTAGATGATTATAATTTCTTAAATTTCTGGTTTATAACTAACATTTCTACCTGTCTCAGATCCACCTTGATACTAACCATGTCGCCTCGTTGGGCTATTCCAAAAGGACATAAAATAACATTTGAAAATACATAATAATATTAAACAATTCTGGCCAATAGACTAAGGAACCGACATTAATTAAGAGAATCATTTTAGAATTAAGAAATACTTAGCGCAGGGCTGTGATTGTAGCATGGTCGGTTCCTTATAAAATATAAAGCATAGCATATTATATATAGGCAGGAGCTCGTCAATATAAATAAATAGGTGTCATTGCTATACTTTGTATAAAAGGAAAATAATGTCTTGCTGCGTGGCCACGTTATGTATAGGAACAACCCAGACATATAGTCGTGCAGCGTGGCCACCTTAAGTATATAAGACTCGTGCAGCGTGGTTATTAAAAAATAGGGGGTTGTGAAGCAGCTGAGAGTGGTTCTTTCCAGAAAATTGCCAAAAATTTCAACCGGTGCCAGGGGATACGTAGGCATCATACGTACTTCACTCCCCCAACACTCTAAATTTTTGCAATACTCAAATTACTCTAAAAATAACTCAACCACTCTCGGCGTGCCCACCCAAGAAGAAAGATTAGCGCGGCAAAGCACGGTAAGTAACATGTTTGATATATGTTAAAAAAAAATTGTTTTCAGACTAGTAGGGCAGGTCCCATCATGGACTCCTCCCTGGGCGCATAGGCCCTTAAAAATCGTTCCTACGATAAACGATAAAAACACAAAACGATATCGCACACACACGATTTTTAGACAAACACATACAGACGATTTAGGCTGAGCTAGGTCGCGAACCTCTCGTGCTCCTCGTGCCTCTTCAAAATCGTCGTTTCTCCACATAATCATCCTTCGGCCAAAGGGTCTGGGGCGAAGGGGCTGGCGATAAGGCCTTTAAGGCCAGCCTTTGACCGCCAAACACAGGGCCAAGGTCACTTCGAATAACCAAGGCCCTTACCGATGGCCGAGCACATAAAACAAAAACTCGTGGGTCTCAGCGAGGCTGCAAGCACCCCACGGGTTTCACCATGCTATCGGTCTTAATCATTCCAGTTTCACAATCGTGGGTCAATTCCTTATCGTCAACGTGTCATTCATAAAAAAAAGGTTTTACACGGGGGGAAGCCGGGGATATATATCTTGGGGGCGTAAGTCCGCGAAGGAACCTGCTAACCGCTCCAGGGTTGGGCGTAAGCGGAGAGGGGGTATGGGGGCGGTCGAGGTTTCTAATCGTATAGGGATTACGGGTAGGGGTTGGGGGGAGGGTTCAGTGGGGGGATCTTCGCTGACGATGGTGGGGGCAGGGAGGGACAGAAAAGGGGATGCTGGTGCTGCCTGTAGGCTCTGTAGGCTGATCTCTTCGCGTGGG
Organism: Alentia gelatinosa; assembly: GCA_950022655.1. NCBI lineage: Eukaryota > Metazoa > Annelida > Polychaeta > Phyllodocida > Polynoidae > Alentia > Alentia gelatinosa. The sequence continues at coordinate 77,037,746 of OX465579.1, read as the reverse complement.
CGGTCCTCTTCAGCCGACCTCGGCGGACTCCGCACACAGATCAACCTACAACACCAGCGAGTTACGGGGATACAACAAAGCTTTTTGTATCGCACGCAACAGAGCGTCAGGAGGATAAGGACTATTAGCAGGGTCACAGAGGAGGTGGACACAAAGGGGACCGAGGATAAAATAGAGGTCGGGGAGCGTAAGCCCTGTAGGCGGCCTACTTCCATTACGGGCAGGACTACGCGGGGGAGGAGCTTGAGTGGTTCGGAGAAGGTGGGAGGAAGGGTGCGGGGCCAGGAGATGTTAAGGGGGGAAAGCTGAAGGGGGCGCCGGAAGTGGAAATTGAGGGTATGGTGCCCAGCCGCGATGCCGTGTAGGCGCCACCCACGCGACTCCAGCGAACATCCTGGGGGTAGGTCGACGAGGGTGGGGCCGTTGACGAGCAGGTTCACGGGTGGGCGGCCGGTGCAGAGGCGTAGCACGGAGGTCGACTGGTAAGCGACTACCACAGCTTGTCGGCCTCCGGCCTCGGGCCTCGACACCACGGCCGTTGCGTTTTTCCGGGCGGTGATGGCGATGTGGCACGAGGTCGGCTTAGTCCCGCGCACGAGTGCCGACTCGCAGGACCGTTCGGTATACACCACCGTAGGCCTGCACACTCGTGGCTGCCGACCTACGCAGACATCAGGGACGAAGGACGTGGAGGACGACGAGCTCACGGCCAAACGGGGCCTACCCTGGACCGTCCGCAGGTGGGACGCGTCCAGCTGCACGGGGAAGTACTGCAGCTTGTACACCAGGTAGGCCTCGCTCGTGAGCCCGGGAACAACAACACGGTAGATCAACTCCCGTCCCTCCTCCCAGATGGGGTCGATGTCCACGTAGTTGTAGTACCACATCGCTGGGAGGGTGTGGTATCCGGCGTCTCGGAGGCGGCGGAGGACCTGGAGCAGGTGTTCTCGGGGGAGAACGTCCTCGGTCAGTTGGCCCCGCTCCAGCTCCATCCGTTGATTATGGAACTGCACTCGTCGAAGTTCGTGTTGGCGCACCGTCTCCTCCAAGATCCGTAGGCCCAGCTCGATCTGCCGGGCCATCCAGACCTTGTTCACCTTTTCGTCGGCCCCGACCGCGATCGTACCTCCGGCTTCCGCGAGGTGGATCGCGCGGGCGGCCTGCTCATTTATTGTGGCGATGTTATCGGCATTCTGTAGAACGCCTCCACGAGTGGCGTTTACTACCGATACCATCTGCTCCAGGTGGTGGGCTATTTGCTGCTGCTGGACCAGCGTGTCGCGTGCGACTCCTCGCAATGATGCGACGTCGCGGTCAGTCGCCAGTCCAAACAGAGCCTTTCCAGCCCACCCCACAATATTAAGCAGGCCCCGACGCCGTCAGCCGGCCTCCGGCCTGCCGTCGGTTACTATCCGACTTGCCCTGGGTAGTTCGGACAAGCGGGTTAGCAAACGCGACAAATGCCGGCGCCAGTAGGGGACGTGATTCGGCTCCATCACGTCCGCGACAGCGTCAATGGCGACAGTTAGGTTGTGTACGAGGTCATCTACACAGGGAGGGGACGGTGGTCGGATCGTGACGGCGACAGTCCAGGCGGCCGCGACCGCACGCGCACGACCGTCCGTGTAGACCAACACGCCATCGTCCGAGAACAGGTCCGCGTCGAGGAAGGGGGCGTATAAGCATAGCAGAAATACGGGCATCCACATGATGAAAAGGCACAGTTGGATCTACTCACTGGTTTTTAGACGTGTCGGGGGCGACAATGCTGGGCGACGGCTGCAATGCACAGTCGCTTCTCCGCTTGTATCTCGGCCTCGTCCGGTGGCTGGAGGGTTTGGCGTTTCGCAGTCTCTGCTTCCAACGACCGGGTGAATGAGCGCGTGATACGGGTGAAGTGACTGAGCGGGGCCGCCGCCCGTCTTTTAAGGTCGTCCCGCGTCGCGTGGGTGGGTCGGCCCGAGAGCGGGAGGGAAGTGACCGGACCACGCACCAGTGGGGGGGGAGGGGGTGTCTCGGGTTCAGCCGCACGTTTACGATCTCGGCTGACATCAGGGGGATTAGGGACATGTGGGACGGGCGTGATGGGGTGGATTACCGGGATGGGGGTGTTTGCTCGAGGAGTGGGGGCGGCCGAGGGCGCAAGGGAGTTTGGACCTGTAGGGGGGAGTGGGGGCAGATCGATGGCCATGTTGTTGGAGGAGTTAGGCCGGGCCGGGACATCTGTGGGAGTTGATTGCATGGGAGTTGCAGAGGGAGGACGGGATGCGTCGTTGCCGGGGATTAGCTGCATGGGGGATGCGGGCCGGGTTGGTGGGATAATTGGGGTTTGAGGATTAGCGTTTACAGCTGGCACGCTGGGGTTGGGTATCCAAGCAACGCGCGTCTGGGGCGGCCGGCCGCGTGGCCGTGGTGTGGACGGAGCCATCGCAGTCGGGGGGCGCGTCCGCTGGGCTCGGGTTAGGCGTGGGCGTAAGCCCTCCCAGTCGAGGCCCGGGTCGGCCGCCTTGACATGACTGCGATTAACCGTCCGCCGTTTGTTTGTTGGGCCCACCACGTGTACCACGTTGCCGGATGCCCGCGTCACGAGGTATCCGGGGTCCCAGCGGGGGTCCAGCGGTCCGGGCTCGTGGACTCGTAGGAACACCTTGGTACCGGGTTCTAGGGGGAGGGCGTTGGCTTGTTTGTTTAGGCGATTAACGTTAGCCTGCCTCGCTATTTCCGCGTTGTGGGCGGCCTCCTTCAAAGCACGCGAGTGCTCGTCCACACGGAGGGCGAGGCGGGCCGACGAATCCCCTAGCGGGCGATCTCGGAGGTGGGAAAAGGGGGGAGGAGGGCAACGACCAAAAAGAAGGTAGTAGGGGGAAAAGCCTGTGACGTCACTGGGGGTCGTCCGGTGGGCGAGGAGTACATCCCCGAGGTGGTCCTCCCACTCGCAAGCACGGGCGTTTACCACCTTACGCAACATATCCTTTAGCGTGCGGTGAAAACGCTCTACGCGTCCGTTGGCTTGCGGGTGGTAGGGGGTGGTGTGTCGCACCTCGGTCCCGAGCTGTCGCAGGTATCCCTCCACTGTCGCGTTTTTGAACTCTAATCCGTTGTCCGTTAACACGACAGAGGGGGGGCCGTAGCGGGCAATGTACTCCCGGGATAGGGAGGTATAAACCGATTCAGCGGACTTATCTTTGAGGGGAAAACAATCTACATAGCCAGTGGCGTGGTCTATGATTGATAATAGATAACGAGCGCCGCTGCGACTCAGGGGGAGGGGGCCGGTCAGATCCATTGCGACGACTTCTCCCGGGTTTTCGGCGACAGGCATAGGGGCTGGGGTTGGACGTTCTGCACGGACGCGATTGGCTCCGCAGGGGGCGCATCGTGCGAGAACGGAAAATACCTGTCGCTTCATTCCTGGCCATTTAAAATGGTCGTGAAATTCGCAAAGTTTTCCTCATACCTTGGTGGCAGACCTGTAGATGGGCGGTCTGGACCAAGTTGCCGCGAATTTCCGACGGGGGGACGAGGCGAGGGTAAGCCGCGAGACCCGAGGGCGGTTTGAGGGTAAAGAGGAGGCCATTACTGACCAGATAATCCTCCTGTTCCTCGAGACCGTACCGGAACTCAGGCATCGCTGCTTGTCGCACTTTCACCTCCGCTTCCGTCAGCCCGTACGCTTCCCACGGCAACTCCCGCTCTTCCTGGACCGAGGCGATCTGTGCGACCTCCAGCGGCAGCTCGGCCGGTGAATCGGACCGGAGGCGCGAGAGCATATCCGCCCACACATTTTTGGCACCAGCGAAGTACACGATGGGTGCGGCGTATTCCGCAAGGAGTACGGCCCACCGTTGTACTCGCGTATTTTTCATTTCGGCCAAAAATAAGCTTTTGAGGGGCTTGTGGTCGCACAGAATTTGGAAGGTCGCACCGTACAAATACGCCCGTAAGCGCGTAAGCGCAAAGACTATCGCGTAGGCCTCCTTCTCGATGACAGGGTATCGGCGTTGCACCTCCGTAAACTGACGTGAGAGAAAGTGTACGGGTCGCTCGATACCCTGGTCATCTTCTTGTACCAAGATGGCGCCGAGGCAATAATCTGAGGCGTCGGTGTACAGTTTGTACGGGCGACCGGGGTCCGGGTAAGCGAGGGTCACCGTGTTCACGAGGGCGTCGCGCAACTCCTGCCACGCGGTCTGGCACTCGGAATCCCAATGAAAGAGGGCGTATTTCTTTGTCAGTGCGACGAGGGGTCGGACAATATCGGCATATCTGGGTATGAGCTGCCGATAATAATTGGCCGACCCTAGCAGCCGTCGCACCGCCTTTACGTCCTCGGGTGGCACCATGTCACGTATGGCTTCCACTTTGTCGGGATCCGAGGAGACGCCGTCCGCGCTGACCACATAGCCAAGGAGTTTCACGCGGTCGACCCCGAAGTGGCACTTCGATTCCTTGACCACGAGGCCGTATGAGCGAAGGGCCTCGAGGACGGCCGCGATGTGGTGGTGGTGTTCTTCCTCGGTCCGGCTGTAGATCACGAGGTCGTCGAGATATACCATAACGAACTTACGCAGCGGGGTGATAACCTTATTCATAAGCCTCTGGAATGCAGCTGGCGCATTGCACAGGCCGAACTGCATCCGCTTAAACTGAAAAAGGCCCCGATGCGTCGCTACGGCCGTCTTCTCGACGCTGTCAGGATGCATCGGTACCTGCCAGTATCCGGACTTTAAATCTAGGGTCGAGAACACTTTCGCACCACCTAGATTATCAACAATGTCCTGGATACGAGGCAGGGGGTATGCATCGCGACGAGTAACTGCGTTCAGTCCCCGGTAATCTACACAGAACCGGACCGAGCCGTCTTTCTTAGGGACGAGGGTGAGGGGCGAGGCCCAGGGGGAGGAACTGGGCTCGATTATGCCTTCCGCGAGCATCTTGTCCAGCTCGCGGTCGACGACCTCGCGCTTGGCGAGGGGAAGTCTGTACGGCCGTTGATTGATGGGGGGGTGATCGCCCGTCTCGATCCTCATGTAGACCTCGGTAGTGCATGTGAGGGGGCGGCCGGTGACCGGGAACACATCGGGGTATTGCCGTTTCCAATACTCGGCCTCGTATACCAGCTGACCGATGTGTCCCTCGCGTCGCACCGACCGTCGCACCGCATGGCGACGACCACAGAGGGTTACAGATTTATCAGGGGAAGCATAGTCTACGATCGCGCGAGTAGCCTCCAACGCGTCGTCCCCTAATAAAAGATCGTGGGACATATCACCCACCACATTAAAGTCGCACGGCCGGCCGTACAGCTTCAGGTTAACCGCCTCGCGGACGGAGATGCCGTGGCCGGTGAGGGACTTAAGTCGCGCCGGGGGTCTTGTACTTTTACCCACCGCGCCCACCTGTCGCAAGGCATCCGCCGCGGGGACGGACACCAGGGAGCAACACGCACCCGAGTCGACGAGGGCCTGCAGTGCCACGCCTCGAAGCTCGAGGTCAATGCAGGGTCGTCGGTCGGACGCGCGTTTTAGTTTCCCTGGGTCGCGGCGGCTACGACTTGATCCTGGGAGTGGGCTAACGACCGTGCCGCGTCCCGGGAGGCCTTCAGACTGGGGCATCCAGCCACATAATGGCCTCGCTGATTGCACGCGTAGCAGATGATGTCGTTTATGGGCGTCATCCGCCGGCCGGAGTTACGCTGCCCCGGCGCGACGGCTGCTACGGTGGAGGCGACGGCTGGGGGCGGCGGAGCTGGGACGGTCGCAAACAGCGGCTGGGGGGCGGGAACGGGCGCGGGGGTCGGCGCGAACACAATCGTGGATTGTGGTGGCGCTGCCGCGGGCATCACAGCCGCGACCGTGTGGCCCTTGTTCCCCTTTTTCGCCTTCAATTCCCCCTGGATTGACTTTATCGCCTGCTGCATCTCCTCCATCTGTCGCTGGTGGGCGGTTGGCGCGGGGTGGTTGGCGGAACGGGCGGCCGTGGTCCTCGAGCCGACCGCGCCCACCTCCATGGCCTCCTCGATGCGAGTGTCGTCTGAGTGCGCCTCCTTCTCCACCGCCTTTGCCAACGCGTCGACCCTCGAGAGAGCCTCCGCGATCGTCGTGGGCGTGTTGAGATTGAGGTCCCACCGCAGAGGGCCTCGCGACAGGGTACTCACGAACTGTCGCATCGTCGGCCGAAGCACGAAGGGAGAGGCGAGTTCCTGGGCCGAGTAGGCTTTCTTGGCCGCCAACCAGAAACGCTGCGCGTACTCGGGGGCGGTCTCGTGGGCCGTTTGAGAGAAGTGCCCGAGTGCAGCGCGCAGACTCTCCATTTCCTCCATGCCGAGGAGCGTTGATGTTATTTTGCGTTCGACGGCCTCGAAGTCGGTGACGCCGTCCTCGAAACAATCGTAGATTATCGACTTGAGGCGCCCCGCCGAGTAGGCCAGGGCCTCCGAGATCAGCTTCTCGTCGGGGGCCTTGGAGACGAAGCGGGCCTGTCGCACATCGTTTAACCACGTGCGGAGGGCGGCTTTATCCTGACCGTCGACGGTCGGCAGTGCCCGAAACAGCCAGATGAGCTGCTTGACCGAGGCCAACTCATGGGTCTCGGGCCGCGACCGGGGGGCGGAGTCGATAATGATCGCACGGGCCTCGGCGAGTTGTCGCGCCGCCTCGGCGAGCTCCATGGCGTGCTGCTGGGATTCCAGAGCGTGTTGTTGAGCCCGGAGGTCGGCCTGTCGCGTAAACTCGGCGCGAAGCCGCTGTTCCAACTCGTAGATAGCGACATCTTTCACTTCCTTGCAGGTCTGGGCCAGGTACTGCTTCCACAGCTTGCCCAGCAGCTCTGTGTTGGCGACAGTAAAGTCGGTCGGAATACTCCCCGCCAACTTCCCAGCGTTAAGCCACACCTGGAAATCCTCCGGCAACACACTGGGTTCGGCCATCCTTCCGAATTGCGTAAATAACCACACACGTTATATATACGTCAATCACCTATATGGCACGAACCTGTTGCGATTCCCACGTGCGACAGCTGCTGGTCCGCTCGGTCCGACTGTCGCTAACACAGAACTACCGGCATGCAAGTACCTTCCACGCCCACATCAAAACGTTATAGCATAGCAGAATGTCACTTCCCTGCTTGAGTCCGTGTCTATGGAGTCGGTCCTTCCATGGTCATTCGTAACTCGACCGGCAATCTGTCCTCGAATCACACTAAAGCGTCTCGTCGTGGTCACCAATGTAACGTTCCTAGGCTATACCATAGCGGTTCTGCTCCTAGCGGTCGATATACGTTAAATAAGGTTTGGAGTCAACGCATAGATGTTGTAGGTAACAGAATCCAGGTAAGACTGAATACTCTGGGTTTATTGGGCTCTTGTTTTATAGCAGTGGGACGCCTTTGTCTCCAGGTGGAGACGCTTATACGGGCGGTCGTGTTAGGCGCCAATTAGCGTCACCTTTGTAACAACGAGCGCGCCCGCATCTCCAGGAAGTTGGGTTAACAAACAACCGCCGGCCAAAGCCGGGTTCAAAGGGGGGATTATAGCTACAGCAGGAAGGACCAATTAGCCTGGCCAGTGTCGGCCATCTTGGATTTGGGGGAAAGAATTTAGAATAGATTGAATATATATATTATAATTAATAATGCTGCTTTTTCAACGCAAAAATACCACAAAGTTAGAATTATCGACTGCAGATCTTTACAATATGAAACAAGAGCTAAGTGTGCATTTTGAAATAGAATTATTGGCCTTTAAAGGCCAAATTAGCAGGTGGATGCATTTAAAACTCAACGCAATTAACTTAATATATATTGAAAATCCCCTACACTTTCTACATATTATAGATACTTAAATATACAGAATTTGCTGTTGTTGGGTGGCTATATCTAAAACTCATTGGGAGAGACCAGTGTTCTGTGTGTGGGATGCAATTACATACTAACATTTTTAGAATCTAGAGTATATCTATCTACCTGTAGGTGTTTTCAATTGAAAGCTAGGTCAGTTGACTCATGGTGACACCTTCATGGATCAGGTAGAGGGGGGAATCTATGAATAGGGAAGGGCCTGCATTGATTGGATATTTAAAGCCCTACCCCTCTGTCAACTCAGCAGGTCATGGCTCAATGCACACATATATTTAGCTACCTGAAGGCGATTTTAACAGGCAATCATATAAAACGTTTTGGTGATAGCTTCATAGATGAGTGCACACAGACTTGAGTGCAGCTTGGCCATGTGTTTGGGAGACCAAATTCTGTTCCTCTGTACACCAATAAAGTAGGTCAAGCCAATATCTGGTGGTAAATGATATTGCAAATAATTTTACAAACCAATATCATTTGACTGGGTCTTGACTGATTCCTAGAACAAAGTTATGAACCATTTTGACTTCTATTTGTGTGTAAATAAGCTGGATAAACCATCCACTCATACACCTGCTGCCTCCCCCCCTCACATTATGAGATTTAGAAAAAATACATGAATAATTGAATAGCACATCAAATATGTATTTTACCTAGATAATGACACTTCCTAGGGTGTAAGGAAAGTCAGTGCCACTTATGGAGATGGAAAATGTTACACTAATGCTCACTGTAAATCAATATTGAGTAAACATCTGGTTGAGTATGCCAATTTCACCCCCCCCCCCCCCCACTTTTAACAAATACCTGAATATCTCAGCAAATATAGAATTTACCTAGAAAATTCCACTTCCTAGCACCTACTGTTTTTTATTCTCTTTCAAATGAGGCATATTATATTATGATTCATCCAGTTTTACAGGTAGAAATATGTCCATAAAGGAGTTCTTAAAAATGGACCTGTGACTCATTAAGTCCCCCCCCCCCCCAACTGAAATTTCTTTTTTTCTCTGAAAATCCATGTCAAAACACTAAATACTAAAACTGTAAGATATTGTATGGCCATAAAACCTTCTGTCCAAAACAGAAATCATATTCCTATCTCTACTTAGTGAGCTATAAAAAGCAAAAATGTGGTCAGGTCACCTAGTGACTTTACAAGCATGTGTACTACAGTAGGCTATAGCCATAACCTAAAGACCAACCGTCCACCTGCTAATAATCAAGGGAAAATTATGAAACTCTCAGAATACCTAAAATATATAATGATAATGCCACTGTGTAAATATGGTGAAATTATATAATAGATAAAGGTCTCAAATCGATCATTTCATACTTTAACTTGGAACTGATTTTATCATTAAATATTATTTTGAAATATCATATATTATGCTTTTGTTTATACAGGTTAAATATCAATCATAAATATGCATTATTTCTGGAATTATAATAGAAATATGGTTGACTTTGATGGTTGCGTCATGAGCCATATCCAGGTGTATCAGGACCATGGTACCTTTCTCATGCACCTTCCCAAAACTTTACGATACACACCGATACACTACGATATGCCTCCCGATAGGCTACCATTTGGTTATCTAATATCGGCGTTTCAGCGTTGGTGGGTACCCAGTCTAATTACCTAGTAGGCATTATAAAATTCTACCTCCAGAAATAAAATGTTAACTGAGCTTCATTACAAATTAATATGAAAAAAAAAGATCTACTGTATTTAAAAGTCAAGTATTACAAATATTTTCTTGTTGATGTGGTTTGATTTAACGTCCAGTCAACCAATATAGGTCCTTACCAGACTTTCTCAAGGTCCTTTTACACCATGAGGGTGGTGATCGAATCTATGTGATGAATTCAGATAGAAATCTCAGGTAGATATCACAGCTCTTTTACTTCCCATAAAATATTTGTTAAGACGACCTCAATGAGATACATATTTCTTCCCTGAACGAGAGAAATACTATGGAAAGTGTTTTCTATGGAAGTTATTCCTCAGGTAGACACATATAAATTTGTGGATAGCATTAAGTATACAAAAGTTGTATAAAAACTGAACACTCCCATTTCTCTATTGGGGAATTGGTGTGCGCTTTCCATTGGCCTAACTGATCAAGCTTGCTCTGCGTTAATACCCCAGAGAGCGTACACCTGTTTACAGTAAGACGGAATCACCAGCTCACCTTTTGTTCTATGGTGAGCGCAGCCTTGTCGACGATGGCCGGGTTGGTGTTGGGCATGGCGAGTATCATCGTCAGCCCCCCGGACAGAGCTGCCGCTGTTCCCGAGGAGAAGTCCTCCTTGTGGCTGGCTCCAGGGACGCGGAAGTGCACATGCACGTCGATGAGACCTGGGTTGAGAGAACATATCACACTGTCACACATGGAACATGGGGTTCATGCGTAAATTAGTCGTATCTACCTAATGTAAAAGGCGTTATCCTTGATTTGCCCTGTTGGTGAACAGAATGAGGGACAGAAGACGGTCTTCTGTCCCTTCCTCAGAATACACTATAAACAAGAGCTAAGAGTGCATTTTAAAATAGAAATATTGGCCTTTAAAGGCCAAATTAGCAGGTGGATGCATTTAAAACTCAATACAAGGTCCACCAATAATTAATTTCTATGAGATCAAGGAAGCCCCCCAGGAGTTGGAAGGAATTGGAGGTAAAGGGGAGGGGGAAAGAGAGGTGTTGGGTTACCATAGGAGAAATGTTTTGTGCATATCTTACAAGTCTTTGATTACTGGGCCTGTCAGGTGTTTGGGGAAGTTCATAAAGTAGTTTGTCTTTTTTAAATCAATGTCAAAATACTAAATAATAAAACTAGGATATTGCATTACCATAAAACTTCTCCAGAAAAAAAGAAATCATATACCTATCTGTACTTAGTTATGGCTCCATCTAGTGTTAGTTTGACATACTACAGGCTCCATGTTCAAAGTGAGGCTGAGCTTCAACCAGATACTTAGTGTTCTTATAAGGATATAGGTATAGGACATGTGCCAATATGCTTGGAGAGTGATAGGAACTAGAGTCCTCTGGGGGAACATGACTGCACTAAAATTCAAAGATGGCCGATACCCCCCCCGCTCTGAAATTAGGCAAAAATACATGATTATCATGCCAAATACAAGTTTAACCTAAACAAGAGCTAAGAGTGCATTATCAAATAGAAATAAAGACCTGAATTCATCACATAGATTCGATCACCACCCTCATGGTGTAAAAGGACCTTGAGAAAGTCTGGTAAGGACCTATATTGGTTGACTGGACGTTAAACCAAACCAAACCAACAAGAAAATATTGTAATACTTGACTTTTAAGTACAGTAGATCTTTTTTTTCATATGAATTTGTAATGAAGCTCAGTTAACTCAATACAGAGGGAGGGAGGGAGGGAGGGAGGGAGGGAGGGAGGGAGGGAGGGAGGGAGGGAGGGAGGGAGGGAGGGAGGGAGGGAGGGAGGGAGGGAGGGAGGGAGGGAGGGAGGGAGGGAGGGAGGGAGGGAGGGAGGGAGGGAGGGAGGGAGGGAGGGAGGGAGGGCATCTATGAATAGGGAAGGGCCTGCATTGATTGGATATTTAAAGCCCTACTCCTCTGTGAAGTCAGCAGGTCATGGCTCAATGCACACACATATATAAAACCTATCTATATATAAAACGTTTGCTTCATAGTGATCATTCAGGGATGAGTGCACACAGACCTGTCTGCATGCTCCCTAGCCATGTGGGGGACACAACTTTGTTTCTATGTAAAGTAGGTCAAGCTAATATCTGGTAGCAAATGATATTGCAAATAATTTTACAAACCAATATCATTTGACTAGGTCTTGACTGATTCCTATAACAAAGTTATGAACCATTTTGACTTCTGTTTATGTGTAAATATGCTGAATAAACCATCCTCCCGTACACTTCATGCCTTCCCCCCCTCCTATTATGAGATTTGGCAAAAATACATGAATAGCACATCAAATATACATTTCACCTAAATAATGACACTTCCTAGAGTGTAAGCAACTGTCAGTGCCACTTATGGAGATGGTAAATGTTACACCAATGCTCACTGTAAATCATTATTGAGTAAACATCTGTTTGAGTATGCCCATTTCACTGAAAATCCCCCCCACTTTCAACAAATACTTGAATATCTCAGTAAATATAGAATCTACCTTGAAAATTCCACTTCCTAGCACCTACTGTTTTTTATTCTCTTTCAAATGAGGCATATCATATCATGATCTATCTCTAACATAACCAAGTACACTACCAAACCTGGAGACCCGGAAATAACCGGAAAACTGACATCTCTACGTAGCATTATGCAGGTGGTTTGTATATCACAGATTTTCATCCTGACGGAGAAAGTTATGGTCGTCTAATGTGGTGTTTTAAAAAAGGATAAACCCCAAAAGACACATAGTAGAGAAAGAGAAAACGAACTGCGACTCACCCGGCAGGCGGATTATTTTCTGAGAGGCCATGCAGTCGAGCCCGGTGTTCATGGAGGGCGCTCCTCCCAGCGTGTTGAGCGCCTCGACGATGAGCTTGGTGCACTTGATGTCGGTGATGAGCGGCACGGAGTAGTCGACGGCCATGCGGCGCGTGCGGTAACCCTGCGTCATGAAGGAGGAGGCGGCCCGCGTGCCGCCGTTACGCATCGGCAGGTTGATCACCAGGTCGAACTTATTCTCCGACAGGTAGTCGGCGATCGATCGCTGCTGCACCCCGTTCTGCTTCTTGTTACCCGTGTCCTCGTACGGCCAGTCCACCGCCGTCATCTTTCATTAGAAAATGTGTAATGGAGAAAAAACAGAGATGCCAGTTGGGATCAGGGAAAAAAGTGGAAATATTTTCATGTGGATTTTCTGCCTCAAAGAAATCGGAAAGACTTAAATAATAAGTCCTTGTCAGCCATAACATGGTGCTAAGGGTCTGTGGGGAGGTTCAACCCACATTTATTGGCGTAAATGAGGCTATATAAATATTTTCTTTGTTTGACGCAAGGAAAAGCAATTAAATATACTGAATATCGAAAAGTGGATTTCCACGGAAAAGTGGAAAACTGACATCTCTGAAAAAAGAGAGGGAAAAGTTTACCTTTCAGGAAATATACTCAACGCTATCAGATCCTTCATCGACAACTTCAAATGATCGTCTAAGAAGTATACATTATTATAACAAAATATGTGTGCTTTATTACTGCCATACAGCGGCCAGGGATGTCGGTTGGGGTAGGAAAAAAGGGAGATCTATTTTTCATTTGGAATCGACTGCCTCAGAAAGGCCAAGAAATTGTGGAAAGCATGTCAGTGTCGACCATGACGTGGAGCCACTCTTATTGGTATGAATGAGGCCATATTAGGTTTAGAAATTGTTTATCTTTCAGAGAGTATATTTAACGCTGACAGATCCTGTATTCTTCACTTCAAATGCCGGCCTGGGAATTATACATCATAGAGTTATTTTTAATATCCTTACTTATTCTCGGATATGTCTACGCGACAATTCGAAGATTACGGCTTTTCGTCCAGACAAATTCACGCCGGACGCTTTAAAGACTTTTTATAAGACTTTCTTTACCTTGATTCCGTGTTCGTTGTAGAAATCAGCTGTTCCCATACTGGCATACAACTTGTATCCCATATGTTCTAGTGTCCGTACCGTGGACAGGAGTTCATTTTTGTGCTGCAATAAATGAAGTGTATGTCTATCCACTATTAAGCAAAACAATGCATCATAATTATGTATATGAACCAAAATGCAACTTTGAGTCAAACACCAAGGAGGAAACACTCGTTTCGGGAAGCTATGCCTGTCCATAATTGACACATCTGTACATATAACAAAATCCCTTAAGATATATATTTCCTTTTCTGAAAGTCAAATAACAAATCGTTTATAATGACTACATGTATGTTACAATCACATGCAAATTGATTACTTTTCTTACTTTTAAGGTTCAATTCCATGTATAGCATCCTATATTACTTCAAATACCAAATCAGTCAATCAGGCCCATAGAGGTGGTCTGGTGTGAAATTATTGAATACCTTATAGCTGCCGATGGAAAGGAGAATGTTCTTTTTCGGTATGTTGAAGCCCGTGGACATGAGCGCCTTAATGTAAGCTTCCGAGCGGTTGGCGCCAAAACAGGCCACCTCTCCCGTGGACGCCATCTCGACGCCGAGCAGGACGTCAGCGCCCGGCAGACGACCGTACGAGAACATCGGCACCTAATGGCGAGAGCGATTCATTATCATCTCTTCAGCATAATCTTTGGAACCCCATAATAAATTGTTACAGGAGTAAGAAAAAGAGGCTGGAAACTTTTTTTATATGTGGAATTGGCTACCTCTTAAAGAGCGTCTGAGAAAAGATGACATAGGACGGATGGTCTGTGAGGAGGTTTAAACCATTGTTTTGGTGGCGTAAATGAGGCCCAATTAATATCATACACAAGGAAAAGGAATTCTTTATTGAATATGAAAAAGTGGATTGCTAAGGAAAAGTGGAAATCTGCCATCTTTGGTTGTCAGACGTCGTAAAACACACCTCACTCAAGCCGATGCTACTTCAAGAAAAAAATGGATTCCCATAATTGGCACATCCCGTCAATTCAATGAAAAAGTTTTCCCGTAATCGTGATGAAATGCTCTGCTATAAGCTCACTTCTGTGCCAAGGCTGCTGGATTTAAATTCTTTAACCGACTTGACCAACAATACCTTTTAAATGCATATATACCGATTTTGATAACATTCCAATGATAAAGAATTTAATGTATTTTTTCATGAGCTTTGTACAATGAAAAAATCTTGGACTCTGAAATCTGTAAAAAGGATGACATCAATACCGATCCAACGGTGAAGTGAATGAACTACCTATCTCGACATTTGACTAAGGACCAGGTATTAAAACACCTCATTCAAGGATCTCTCTCACCTTGACTCCAACCTTGCCGCATCCAGCCAATACGTCAACACACTCGGGTTCCTCACCAACGATCACCTGGGTTGCCATGGCTATAAAGTCATGATCGAGCGTTTTGGACACGAAGGGGAAGGACCGTGACACACGAAGGTTACATTCTATGACCTTGAGTTGGTTATCCTGGAACGAAAATCACTTGGTTTTACAACAGAAAAAAATCAGTCCAATAGTGCTTCGAAATGCTCTTTCAGAAAAGAAGTACTAAAAGAAATAAGGAAGCACCTTAACAACCAATGACAGGTTACTATATGTGTACTGTAATAGGTCTAAAACATCCAAGACAGTATAAGAACAAACTCTGAACATGACCATCCAACACTTCTTATCACCTACCGTTTGTTTTTTGTTGACTGTTTATTATACATGTGACCTCATCATTTGTACCTATACTCATTTGTATTCCACATTGTTGTTTACATTTGAATAGTGTATCCCAGATATGCTGATGTGATTATGACAACCTGCTTGCACCTGTTACCGTTTGAATGGAAGAACGATGTGTAATCGAATCCAAACATTATAAATTAAAAAAAAATTAAAAAACAGAAAAAAATGTATAGACTGTCAACACAACAACAAGTTTTTTGTTTTCTTTATGGACCCACTGAAGCATTAACCCAAAGATTGCTTACACCTACATCGACCTAAACCTAGCCACATAAAAATTCTTTTTCAATTCTATTTGGTCGATGAAGGTCCGTGATTCATAGCTGGTAAATATCCACTTGGAGATTATTCTGACCACTCTTTCCTAACCATCTTGGTTACCGCTACCACCCAAGTCCTTGTTGTACCTTAAAACAATAGAAACTGACAGTTGACACACCATCAACTGTCCACCAGATAAACTTGAGTCTACTGGTTCACACTATGAAACAAAGACTCAAAGTTTACAACCCCTGCTGAAAAAATTGCTATGGAGGATTTAGTTGATATTGACACCTGACAGTATCACCTACCCCCCCCCCCCCCCCCCCCTACCCCCTTATCGAGCCCGAAGAGCACCATGCGAAACCACAATGATGCTCGGACTTCTTCTGAAATTCCGCGATCAATGTTACACAAAACTGTTTCACAGTTGAAGTTGTCATGGTAGTGAGTGGTCTGACTATAAATACTGGGAGCAGACAATCTACTCCTCACTTTGATGTGGTAGCTCGAACTGTTAACTTCGCCACGTCTTTCAACACTACAAATAGTAGCGAATATTTCAATGACGAGTTAACAAGTTCAATTCTCATGTATTTCTACCTCATATAGTTTGTATGCATGAACGTTAAATCAATCTAAGTAATATCATTCCCCACCACCTAAATGCATAGTCGGGAATTGAGGTCTGACGAAAACTGAAAGCAGGGATTCCAGTTGAGGTAAGGAAAATTGTGGAAATATCTTCTATGTGGAATTTACTGCCTCAGAGAGACTGAGAAAACATACAAAAGACATCTATGTTGGATATGGAATAGGGTTGATAGTTTGTGGGGAAGTTCTAACCACTGTTTAATTGGCGCATATGAAGCTCAATTTATATTATCTTTGTTTATAAAACAAGAGCTAAGTGTGCATTTTCAAATAGAATCATTGGCCTTTAAAAGGCCAAATAAGTAGGTAGACGCATTTAAAACTCACTACAAGTAGCTTAAGACATGTTTAAAATTGTTGACTGAAAACATTTTGATATCTTAATTCTAAAGGAGGGAGGGAGGGAGGGAGGGAGGGAGGGAGGGAGGGAGGGAGGGAGGGAGGGAGGGAGGGAGGGAGGGAGGGAGGGAGGGAGGGAGGGAGGGAGGGAGGGAGGGAGGGAGGGAGGGAGGGAGGGAGGGAGGGAGGGAGTCCATGAATAGGGAAGGACCTGCATTGATTGGCTATTTAAAGGCCTATTCCTCTGTGAACACAGTAGTTCATGGATCAGTGCACATATATATTCAGCTACCTGTAGGGGATTCAATTGGCAATCAGCAACAGTTTTACAGGTAGACATATGTCCATAAATGGACCTGTGACTCAAAATGTCCCCCCCAAACTGAAATCTCTTTTTTTTTCTTCTAAAAATCCATGTCAAAATACTAAAATTAAAACTGTCGGATATGGTATAACCATAAAACCTTCTGTCCAAAACAAAAATCATGTTATTATCTGTACTTGCTATAAAAAGCAAAAATGTGGTCAGGTCGCCTAGTGACTCTACAGGCAGTGTACTACAGTAGGCTATAGCCATAACCTAAAGACAAACTGTCCACCGGGTAATAATTTCATGAAGTGAGGATAAAAGGGGACAACTGCCATCCCTGAAAAATATCCATTCACAAGATTTCAAGCATTTAAAACAGTCTGGTTCCATTTCGCTATATTATACTCCAATGGTGACCCGGGGTCTCTCTGGTTCGGCCCGAACCGGCGCTTTATTATGGATCAGTATCAACATCTGACCAACGCCTGTGGCATTATTTTTATGTTACATAACTTTTGGGGGCTTGACAAAAGGCTAGTAACTAGACCAGGGTCAAAGAGCTGCTTGACTGCCATTCCATTATACCAGCGAACATCGATTACGTACCAGATATAAGGCCCGGATAGAGGACGGGACTGATTTCAGCCTTATGGAATAGGGCCTTAAAGGAGTATTTTGGGACTGAGTATACCTTGGCAATGAGCTGCATGTTGAAGGGACCGGAGACCTCCAGTGCTCGTCCTATGGAAGTGGTGATGAGTCGGATCTTCTGTAGGGTTTCCTTGTTGAGGTCCTGTGGGGGCGTGATGAGCGTTGCATCGCCAGAATGCACGCCAGCGTTCTCCACGTGCTCCGACACGGCCATGCAGAGCAGCTCGCCTTCAGAGCACACCGCGTCCACATCGATCTCCTACAAAACAAACACGAGCAACTTATGAGAAACCCAAATCACATACAACACCCAACAAATTGTCCTATCTTAACGAATTGTGTTAATTCCTAAGTAACATCAATTCCCAAATACACAAATGTGAAGTTTTAAACAGGGATGTCCGTTGGGATCAGAAAAATATGGAAATCTTTGTCACCTTTCTTTTACACAAGGAAAGATAATTTGTTACACTAACAATGAAAAACTGGATTTGCTTGGAAAAGTAGGAATCTGTCATCTCTGAATCTAATATGTGTGGGCGATATTTTGAATGCTATTCTAATCCCGTGTGGTTATGTTGGGGCGTAGCTTTGCCTAGACGCAAAAGACAGTGGTCTGAGCACACCACTATTTCAATTGCACTCTTACAAATCCAAACGAGGTTTTTCCATTGAATTCTCCCAGAAACCCATGCATTATCATTTATCATGTACTTGTGTAGGTTAAACAAACAATAATCAACTCGAACCAGGCGTTGAATACATTTACAATTTTGCTATCTTTTGTGGGATGGGGTGCGTTGAAATCATGAATCAAACTGACCTTGGCTTCGAGGATGAACTTAGAGATGACTACTGGGTGGTCCTTGGAGACGCCCGTGGCTTTGGTGAGGTAGGTCTCGAGGTCGCCATCGGAGTGAGCCACACTCATGGCGGCACCACTGAGCACGTAAGATGGCCGGACCAGGCACGGATAGCCCACCTCCTTACAGAACTCCTTCGCCGTCTGCATAACCATCATACGCCATTCAAGTTGATATTCATAGATAAAACAGTCACAAAATCAAATGTGAACTTTAATATTATTCTGACTGCATGTACACGTACAACATTGATAAAAGTCCATTAATTCTCATTCAGCATTAAAACTTTAGAGCAATCAACGAGTTGATCCGAGTACATTTTGAATAGGATAGTGAGAATAAAAGACGTTTATAATCAGTTCCAAATATTGGGTGAATAACAACGAGCGGGTATCAAGAGATGAACATGGTTCACCAGACAGATTTTCATGGAATACAGGCATTGCTGTCATCGACTGTACCGTAATGTCTGTCAATTCTCTCCAGCGAGGTTGTGAGATGCCGATATTGTCCAGAAGACGTGAGAATTTGAAACGATTCTCGGCACCGTCAATACACTCGGGAGATGTGCCTAAGATCCGAGCCTGTAAATATAGAATCACCAGTGGCCTTTCTTCTTAACTCATTCAACAATTACACATCATCGTCTGCACTCAACAAACCGCTTTCCTTTTCAATTAGGTCACAATATCTAAAACATTTCCTTTAATCATCAGAACTAAGAGGGAGAAACTATTCCGATATTACCGAATGGACAGGTATTTTGAATCATAATAAGTTTCTTTTCAAAATATCATAGTATGTAAAATATCTAAAAGCTGTATTGATATTGGTGGATTTTCTAACTGGCAAATCTAAGATTTAGAATCTATCCGATGAGAAATTACAGAAAAGTGCGATTTGTACTTTTAATTTGGTTATATATATACAGCACTAGTTCGCTTATCAGTCTGTATTATCTGCCTATAAGCACTCACCCTTTGTCTGTATAGATCCATGGCGATGTTGTTGGGAAGCTGTCCGCCCATGGAAAGGATGATTCCCTCTGGTTGTTCCAGGTTGTAAATGTCCATAACCACCTCGAAGGAGATCTCATCAAAGTAAAGTCTGTCGCACATGTCGTAGTCCGTACTCACTGTTTCCGGATTGCAGTTCACCATGATTGTTTTGCGTCCCAACTGCCAATTTATAAGCAAATTAATTTGGTCATCCTTGTAACCGGTTCATTTTTGAAGCAAGGGTTTTTGACAAATAAATTCACAATTCAAACCCCAAATCCTAACTTACCTCAAAGAGTGGAAGGTTTACTAATGCTCATAACTAGGAATCGTTGGAATATTTATGTCACATGAAGACAGCACATATGTCATTGTTGATCGTATATGTCATCGTCTATTAATGACCACATCTATTGAAAACCACTTTTTTTTCCACGTGAACTGATAAATGACCAAAAGGAAAAAAGTGGATATCCAATTCAACCACAGAAGCTCACCCTTCTTAGCTCACGGATGCATGCCACTGCGCACCAGTCAAACTCAACGCTGCTGCCGATGCGGTAGACTCCAGAGCCTAGCACCATGCTGTAGCCGCCGCAGAAATCCAAGTCGTGCTCAGCTCCATTGTAGGTGAAGTAGAGGTAGTTGGTACAGGCGGGCCACTCGGCCGCCACCGTGTCGATCTGCTTCACCCACGGACGCACGCCCATCTCCTCGCGCGCCCGCCGTACCATCACCTCCGTGCTGCCAACATGCAGTACCATAGAAGGCACAGAGTGATTACTAGTTCTGCCATCATCCGCAAGGAAATTGTAAGATAGCGCCCCAATCACTATTTTCTGTTGTCATAACCTATAGATAATCGTGTGGTAAGGTTAAAACCCCTTCAATTGAAAGCCCCAAAGAAAGACAAAACAAACCCTTTCAATGTTTACATGTTACATGGGGACACTCTCGCTGAAAACCGACGCTATTTTCTTAAGTCAATAGTGTATTCCTTTATGGTTAATAGGAAAAAAACATAACTCTATATAGGGATGGAAGTCGGGACTGAAGACAAAATATGAAATTTAAAACGCTCACCAAGAAGCATCATTTATAACATAATTTTGGAACAAAATCCCTATGAATCGATATATATCCTAACACCACGATAGTTGGCGGTGTATATTAAATGTCGGAATGCCATCGTTTGTAGGAAAACCAGCATATTTGTCTTTAAAACATTATTCATTATGAGTAAATAAAACGCATTATTAACTGAAGTACAACTCACGTATTTGTAAAGAAGATACAGTATGAAAATATGGCATATGTTATTGTGAATAACTGCAACTCTTCGATTTCGGACATTTACAGTTGTTTGCATGTTAAGACAGATGTCCATTTGTCCTCATCAATTACATATATTTATCGTTTATTACATCATTTCAGGCGATAGCCCTGTAGCTTCCAATCCCAATATTGTAACCTTTACTAACCTTTCAACAGCTTTCGCAATATGCTTGTCTGAGAAGCCAAGTTGCTTTGCCTTTATGAGCATGTCTTTTGTTAATCCTGTGACATCCTGTGATAAAATGACAAGATTTATTTACTTTTGTAGATACAATGTATCAACCCAATTCCAGGTACCACTTTCTTCATCTAAGATTTTAAGTAGGTGACGAGTAACTTGTTCAATAGAGTAAAGCGTGTTAAATAGCACATAATTGATGACGTTTACTGTCGAGGGATGTCAGTTGGGCTGAGGATAAAAAATTGAAATAAGAGACCGAGAAAACTTGTAAAGCAGCGTGGGGCTGAGGATCTGTTGGGGGGGGGGGGGGGGGGAGGGTTCAAACCAATTTTATTGTAGTAAATGACTCTTAATGACGGATAATAATAAAATATGCTTACTTTGATTTTCTCCAATTCTGAGAGTGAATCAATGATGTTTTTGAAGCGGTAGAGAAACCAGTGGTCGATCTTCGTGAGTTCGTAGAGCTTTTCTAACGTGTAGCCCGCCTTCATGCAAGCTGCCAGCACGAACATACGCTGGTCCGTCGGGTTCTGCAGCTCCTACAAACACATTACACAGATGTCAGTAGGGGTCACAAAAAAGTATATAGGAATATTTTTTCATGTGGCACAGCTGCTTCAAAGAGATCTAGAGAACAAGGAAAACACATCGATTTCGGCCATGCCTAGAAAACAAGGAAAAAAACATTGATACCGTCCATGGCATGGGGCCGAGGGTTGTGGGTAAGCTGAACCCCCTATTATAATTGTGTAAATGAGAAGCAATTTATAATATTTTGTCTTACACAAGAAAAATAATTTCATATACTGAAAATAAAAAAACAATGATGTCCATGGAAGTGGAAAGTTGCCTTCTGTGACATTAACAACTTGCTGGTCAAATGTAGCTTTACATGATTCTCACCATAATTAGATTCTTGTCCATCTATATCTCGAAAATATTTATGAAAATCAACTTTTCAGTCTACTCAAGAAGCCGGATGCATATTGAAAGGGAAATATACGGTAATTAGTTGTACTACAGAGATCTCCTAATAGTTTATACTGCGTGTTAAATCGACACCAAATGAATATCGACATAAATTGTATAGACGAGGCGCACAGCTTTAGCGACTGCTGGTAAAAAAAAATTCGGCCACAGGGGCGGTCATAGGTCCCTTCCGACCACCGACCGTCCCCGGCAGTAAGAATTTTATCACACGAATATCGACATAAAACTGAGTGAGAATTCGAATGAATCATTACAGATACTCAGTGGTAAATTATAAAGTTCTACGTCAACTTACGCTGTCAGCAGTGGGCTTCACCGTCTTTAAGTAGGGATCAAACCCACACACATTCTCGTCCACCATCCTGAGTGCCTTCTGGAAGGCTTCCTCAAATTTCCTACCGATTGCCATAACCTCTCCTACACTCTTCATAGAGCTACCAATCTGTAATTTCAAGAAGGTAAATTAAAGTGCGTCTTCGAACCACAATATAGCAAGAAACGTATTCGTTAACATTAGGGAATTCGGCGCCTTAGACAAATCCATTCATCAGAAATATCTGAATTATCAACAGTTCGTCAGATGTGAACATGATATTATTTTATCGGTCGAAGAAACGCGGTTGTTTCAATTAAGATATACTGAATTGCTCTGTAAATTGCTCTAAGGCGGAAAACCGACATAATTAAAGTATAAACTGTAATTACACGGTTTATGTAAAGATATTTCAAATATAAATTAAAATTAAAATAGTCGCACTGAAGGAAACTCATGAAATTGAAATAAAACACGCTAGAATACAGTTGTACCTTCTTGCTGACTCGTGAAAACTTCTTCAGATCCCAGCGGGGAATCTTAACGACGCAGTAGTCAAGCGAGGGCTCGAAACAGGCAGTGGTGGAGTTTGTGACGGAGTTCTTTAGCTCCGGGAGGCGGTGCGCCAGGGCCAACTTAGCCGCCACGTACGCCAAGGGATACCCGGTGGCCTTGCTGGCCAACGCCGAGCTGCGGGACAGACGGGCATTCACCTCCACGATGAAGTACTGCAACCGCCGACATAAAACGTTAATAAGATACAACGCGGATGTATTTCAAACATAAAACAGTGACATTTATCTCACAAATGTATTAAGATTGGAAATTGGGTAGGTGCCTCTGTTAAGGAATCATAACGGTTAAAGCCTATTACAATTTCTTACACATCTTGCTGCCATGGGAAAACCGAGAAAACATGAAATACGGATCACTGTTGGCCGAGTCTGTGGAGAGGTCGGTTTGTTTATAGTTTAACGTCTCAGGGAAGTCTGATGGCATATAAGATCAACGGGGAGAGATTAAAACCAGTTTGATTGGTATAAATGAAGGTCAATTAACACTACCTTTGCTTTACTCATGGGGAAAAATCTAAAATATTGAAAATGAAATGATTCTTGTATTGTATGGCCTGATGAAGAGCTATTGCTGACTGGAAACGTTGGCCAGTTATTATAATACAAACCGTCAACATGGGACTAAAAAACAGTTTACAGTCTTAAAGTTCTTCTTTAGGAGTAAGAGGACCTTTTTGAAAATAAAAAAGTGGATTTCCTTGAAAAAGAGAAAATCTACCATCTCTGTTGATAATCATTCTCATGTGGAATAAGGGTATTCATTTATAAAAAGCATGAATACTTTTTTATATGCAATTTGGCAATAATGCAAATAAAAAAAGAAAAGTATAAGACTCAGATTCCAAACCAACACTTTACCCACAGAGTGCGAGATATGGTTGCCTTCTAATAAAACCTGAAAGAGCCAACTAAGGGTATCACTGTTGGCAGTACATATCTACGATTCCCGACGGTGTGCATTTACCTCTTGTGACATGGGGTTGAGGGCATACTGGACGTTACATTCGCCAACGATCCCAAGGTGGCGAATGATCTTAATGGCTGCTGTTCGTAGCATGTTGTACTCGATATTGGTGAGTGTCTGACTGGGAGCTACAACGATTGACTCTCCTGTATGGATGCCCAGTGGATCCACATTCTCCATGTTGCATACCTGAAGAAAACAAAAATTATTCAGCATGACACTCGATTGTAGAACTGAGTTGAATTTTGTTTAAATTGTAAATACTTTTGTTACAGGAATGAAACCATTCAGTTTATAAAAGGTATTACCAAGACATCACACTATAACTACTTCACTAGAGGTTTCTACGTGAAGTGATATAGTAGCTATTAGAAGTATCCCATTCGTGTTTTCTATCAGTTCTCTAGCGTACTGTTTGTTTATGATTCTTATTGAATCTTCTACTTTTAGAGAGATTAGAAGATTCATTTCACTATGTACTTACTGTTATGCAGTTGTCGTAAGCATCCCGAACCACTTCGTACTCAACCTCCTTCCAGCCCTTCAGGGACTTGTCGATCAGTACTTGGTTGGTGTGCTTGAATGCCGTGGTTGCTAAGGCCACCATCTCTTCGGGGTTGTCTGCGAAACCAGAGCCAAGACCACCGAGAGCGTAAGCTGCCCTGATCATGACGGGGTATCCCAGGCGCTCGGCTGCCGATAAAGCCTGAGAGAGGTGTTTTCAAAATAATCAGATTAGAAATGACTAAGCTTATAATGATATCAGTTAGTGATATCACAAACTTGGATGATCGTATACAAGTCTATGGTAATATCCTATTAATTTTTACTTAATTTAAGATAATTCTTAGTTACACATATAAGAACGCATATAATTATATAAAGTTGGAATAAACACCACTAGCCACCTACTTCATTGTAATATATAATCATAATACATGCATCGATATTCGTGTTATTATCAATTTCTAGTATGGAGCCTCCTAGTAACACATTAGGCAATATACAAAATCCGATTTCATTGGGGTTTTCTGGGGTTAAAAAATATTAAACTAGGAAATACTGCTCACCTGATCTGTAGTGTAGGCTGCCTCACTGGGAGCAACACATTCCTCTATCTCTAACATCTTGTTGGCAAACACTTCCCTGTCTTCTGTCCATTCAATAGACTGTACTGGTGTGCCCAACACACGTACGTTGTACTTGTCAAGGACACCCATCCTCCGAAGTTGAACTCCGCAGTTTAATCCTGTTTGACCCCCAAAGGTCAAAAGTATCCCATCAGGTCGTTCACATTTAATCACCTGAAGAAAACGCAAAAAGTTAGATGTCATTTTGCAAAATAATATGGCGCTAAAGACATCTAAGAAGTTGGTCATGATTTATTAAAACTGACGTACACAGTGTGGTTTGTTTGTCTGATTTCATGTCCAGTTAACCAATATATATCCTTACGAGACTTCCACAAGGTTGAGCAATTTAAAATATTTTTACACCACAGTGGCAGTATACGAATCTATTAGATGAATTTAGGTAGAAATCTTACGCATACATATTTACCGAAGTGAGAGTTTTTTACTTCCCAAACTACACAGTCTACCACTGCTGGGGTTACAGAAAGGTGGCTGCAATGGGCAGGGATGTCATTTGGGGTCAGGAATAAAAGTGGAAATATTTTCCATGTGGAATTTACTGCCTCTGAGAAACTAAGAAAACATGGAAAATACACTGTTATTGGCCATAGAATGGGGCTGGGGATCTGTGGGGAGGTTCCAACCACTGTCTTACTGGCGTGAATAAGGCTTAATTTACACTTTCTTTGTTTTATACAAGAAAGGTAAATTCTTAAACTGGAAATGAAAAAGTGGATTTTCATGGAAAAGTGGAAAACTGTAATCCCCGAATGAGACTCGAACCCACAACCTTGGGATAGACAGCCCAGTGCCTTAGCTACTGAGCTAACTCCCCAACGCAGACAATGTGCGTAGAGAGTTTTGATGTACATTGACGGCAAATAATTGCGTTAAGAACTGTTCTTTTTTTAAATCTTACCAAGCAATTCATAAAGTTGCTCAATGTTGACTGAATTCCCATGATTACTTATTATTAAAAGTTCCACTGCATGGAACACCTGGTGATATACTAAGACGGATAGATTCAAATCTTTCCCAGGCTTACCTGCTCGACATATTCCGAAGTGATGGGAAGAAAGTAGACTTTGTCTGCCAGACCTTTGGAAGTCTGCACGGTGGCGATGTTAGGGTTAATGAGCACTGTTTGCACCTTCTCCTCCTTCAGTGCCTTGATGGCCTGTGAACCCGAGTAGTCGAACTCGCCGGCCTGCCCGATGGACAGTCCACCCGAACCAAGGATGAGCACCTTCTTAGGGAGCTCGGTGAGGATTTCGTGCGGTTTGGGTGTATAGCAGAGACATTTGGTCAGCTGGTCCCGTATGCTTAACCTGGTCAGTGCAATGACATGGTTTAAATTCATGTGTATATAACTGTCTGTACTTTCTTCGATCAGTCAGGTTACGAGAAGGCTCATGTCAGTAATTCATATCTAAAACTAATTAATGGAGAGATAATTGCACAGATATTCTAGAGCATTGATATCAAAGATACATCGAATACCTAAATACATCGTCTATGTCGAATACTAGATTATCAGACAGGCATGGCAAAACGTGGCTAGGCTAGAATATCAGACAGTAATGGTTCATCTATTATTCACCACACCTTTTAATAGAAAATTACTGCACTGAAGTTATTCCTTCAGTGCTGGTTTTGCCTTATAATTGGGGATGACTTGATAGTATGACATCTCTTACAATCTCCAGAAAAGAAACATAAGATATATTAGGATCTAGAAGTCTAAACATAACCATCTTTTTTTGTTCATGAAAACTGATCTCATCCAAATCACATGAGTATGATTGCAGAGCATCGTAGTAACGGTTATACTCACTGTTGTTTGTTATTCTTGTTGTTTTCTACATGCTTGAGGAAAACATCAAAGAGAAGCTCCAAGTCCTGAGGCCCAGCCATGTTTTCTGGATGGAACTGAACACTAAGGCCAAATGAAAAACAGACGAGGTGGTAAAAAAGGTCCATATTATTAGATTTTAATCGTGAACATGTAAATAAAATGAAATAACCGTTACTTACATTATTTCATCTTTATTTTGTCTTTATGTTCAATCAATTGAGTACTATGATACTGAAAATGTTCAATCAATTGAGTAATATAATACTGAAAATGTAATAGCACTACTATAACGGTATCTTCCATGCTCTACTTTACCTCATGAAAGGTTTGGTGGAATGGACGATTCCCTCATTGGTTTTGTCGTTGGCGTTTGTGAAGAGAACCTCCCACTCGGCGGGCAGACCCTCTGGCTGCACAGCAAAGCCGTGGTTCTGTGTCGTGATATAACAGCGCTGGGTGCCCGTATGTATACACGGCTGGTTATGACCGCGATTTCCATACCTGTTGGTGAACAAGTTTATCACTCATCAATCAGTGGAAGATCGGACGTCTTCCAAAATGTCTCGAGATGCAATAATCAATTATTCATAAATTTCCTGGTGAAGCTCTATATGAGCCGGGTTGAAAGTGGGGTCTGAGGAAAAGACCGGGAATGTAAAACGCTTATAAAAACAAGAAACATCTATAATATCATTTCGGGACACAATGGCTATGAACAAGACCACTTTCAAATAGAATAATTGGCCTTTAAAAGGCCAAATAAACAGGTGGACGCATTTAGAACTAACTACAAGTAGCTTAACACATGTTTAAAATTGTTGACTGAAAATATTTTGATATCTTAATTCTTACGAAGGGAGGGAGGGAGGGAGGGAGGGAGGGAGGGAGGGAGGGAGGGAGGGAGGGAGGGAGGGAGGGAGGGAGGGAGGGAGGGAGGGAGGGAGGGAGGGAGGGAGGGAGGGAGGGAGGGAGGGAGGGAGGGAGGAAGCAGGGAAGGAGGGAATCCATGGATAGGGAAGGACCTGCATTGGTTGGCTATGTAAAGGCCTATTCCTCTGTGAACACAGTAGTTCATGGATCAGTGCACACATATATTTAGCTACCTGTAGGGGATTGAATTGGCAATCCCCTACAATGCCTACATACAAAACGATTTGCCTCATGGTTAAGTGCACACAGACCTGTCTGCATGCTGCCTGCCCATGTGGTCCAACAAAAACTTTGTTCCTATATACACCAATAAAGTAGTTCAAGCCAATATCTGGTGGTAAAGGACATTACAAATGATTTTTACAAAACAAAATCATTTGACTGGGTCTTGACTCATTCCTAAAACAAAGTTATGAACCATTTTGACTTTTGTTTGTGTGTAAATATGATGAATAAAATATCTTCTCATACACCTTCTGGCTCCCCCCCCCCCCCCCCCCCCCATTATGAAATTTGGCAAAAATACATGCTGCTCCTAAGATGCAGATCGAGATCTAGCCTCCCTCGATATAAAAATACATGAAAAGCACAACAAATATACATTTCACCTTAATAATGACACTTTCTAGGGTGTAAGCAACTGTCATTGCCACATATGGAGATGGTAAATGTTACACTAATGCTAAATGTAAATCAATATTCAGTAAACATGTGTTTGGGTATGCACATTTCACCATAAAACCCCCCTATTCTCAACAAATACCTGAATATCTCAGTAATTATAGAATCTACCTGGAAAATTCCACTTCCTAGCACCTACTGTTTTTTGTTCTCTTTCTAATGAAGCATATTACATTGTGATTGAACTAGTTTTACAGGTAGAAATATGTCCATAAAGGAGTTCTTAAAAATGGATCTGTGACTGAAAAGGTTCCCCCCAAACTTAAATCTCTTATTTCTAAAAATCCATGTCAAAATACTAAATACTAAAACTGTAATATATTGTATGGTCATAAAACCTTCTGTCCAAAACAGAAACCATATTCCTATATCTACTTAGTGAGCTATAAAGAGCATAAATGTGGTCAGGTCATCTAGTGACTCTACAAGCTGGTGTACTACAGTAGGCTATAGCCATAACCTAAAGACCTATCATCCACCCGCTAATAAATGTATATATAACAATGCGAGTGTTGCTGATGCATATGAAATTTCGGAAGTTGTGGAAAAAGTTCATCTCTTAAAGAGTTGGAAATACATGTATAGGACATAAACAAATGATGACGTTTATAACTGACGGGAAGACTGGACAAATCTAAAGCTTTGGCCTCACTTGGTTTCTACTAACATAACATCATGACGAGCCCCACTTTACTCAGAGAGCAAGTATAGGCAACAGCTCCGGATATTATTCTTCAAACTTAAGCAATATCTCGCCCGGATAAATAACGCAAGTTCCTTTCACATTTTCCCAATTAGGGTAGGCCATGGGCCGTTTCCATAATAAATTGAGTTATTTGCTAAAAACATGTAATTCTGGAATTTTAATAATGATGAACAACTTGTCGGTAAAATATGTCTTGTAATATGTCGATAACATATGTCTTATAATTGACTCATTATTCAATAATCGGGGAATCTAAAACTAGGTGAATAAGAAATCTTCATATATATAGTCGATCATATTAAATTTGGTATGTGTATATATCTGTGTCTACATATGCTATTTGATTTGCATCGAAATGAAGGTTGTAAAACCACCTACTTCATCTTAAATGAGGTGGTGCCCGCTGCAAGAGACAGCAGTTGATGTCCAAGACAGATACCAAATATCGGTTTGGCTTCTGGTTCCTCCAACAAGCGGCGAATATTGGCAATCGTTTCGCTACATGACTCGGGGTTACCTGGGCCGTTACTCAAGAAGAGTCCATCATAGGCTGAAATAAAAGAGCATCTTAAACGGTTAAACAAACGTCAAAGCAGGACTTCTGACACTACGGTGGGTAGTCTGCTGGCTTTCAATGAGTCTCTAGATATCTTTTATTTAATCATAGAAGAGGAAATTACAGTCTGATAGACAAGTATTCGGAGGAATCTCTTTAACTAACAGGCGAATAAACCAATTTACCAGTTTGACAAGCATTCGTTTTAGGTGAAGTTTTCTTTATAAATCCTTCATCTTTATACGACCGGGGAGATGGACTATGGACATAAAAATGTAAGCCACGCTTATACATTATTTTCATATAAAAGTTAGGCTTATACCAAAATATTTCAATCCAGCTAACAAAATCCCATCCCAGCCGTTGGTGGGATTCTCGTCAATGTCTATTTCTTACTCAAATTTTTTCAATCACGTCCAGTCTCGTAAAACAAGACCTAAGTGTGCATTTCCAAATAGAATCATTGGCTTTTAAAAGGCCAAATAAGCAGGTGGACGCATTTAAAACTCACTACATGTAGCTTAAGACATGTTTAAAATTGTTGACTGAAAATATTTTGATATCTTAATTCTAACTAAGGGAGGGAGGGAGGGAGGGAGGGAGGGAGGGAGGGAGGGAGGGAGGGAGGGAGGGAGGGAGGGAGGGAGGGAGGGAGGGAGGGAGGGAGGGAGGGAGGGAGGGAGGGAGGGAGGGAGGGAGGGAGGGAGGGAGGGAGGGAGGGAGGGAGGGAAGAACCTGCATTGATTGACTATTTAAAGGCCTATTCCTCTGTGAACACAGGCATTATACCACCATAAAACCTTTCCAAAACATAAATCATATTCCTATCTGTACTAGTTAGCTATTAAAAGCAAAAATGTGGTCAGGTCATCTAGTGACTTTACAAGCATGTGTACTACAGTAGGCTATATCCATAACCTAAAGACCAACCGTCCACCTGCTAATAAACGCTAATTCTATTACTCAGACATGTCAGTTGGGGTCAGAAATGAAAGTGGAAATATTGTTAAGTGAAATATGCTATCCCAGTGAGACCAAGAAAACATGTCGGTATCAGCTTTGGCATGGGGCTGAGGGTCTGTGGTGGGGGGCTCAAACCGCTGTTTTATTGGCTATATGAGACTTTATACTATTTTTGTTTTACAAAAGGAAAGCGACTTGCGACTTTTATAAACTGAAATGGGAAAAGTGGGTTTTCATGTTAGATGGAAAGCTGTAATCTCCGTTATCTCCTCAGTTTTATGGTATTTTATGATGCGACTTGAATCCAGACCTGTGATTTGCAATCCAACGTGTTACCGTCTGTGCCACCTTAATGCATGATCATTAAATACATTCCATTTTTCAATGTCAAATTACCAGAGCTGTCGAGGGGATGGTTCCACGGAACGACAGTAACTTTGGCGCCTCTTTCGCAGAGGCATCGGATCTGGTTGTTTTTGATGCCGCAGTCGACGGCCACGATATGCAGCTCGCCGTCGGGGTTGTATGTGACAGGTGTGGCTAGCGACACCTCTCCCACCAGGTGGCGTATGTTGGGATCTTCAAAGGTTAATGTCGACGCATCTGTATTCCCCATGACAACCTATCATCAAGACAAAGGTCAAAGGCATTGTGAATATTTCTTCACAGGTAAAAGGCAATACTGCAACTCGCCTTAGTCTTAATCGGAGACAAATCCGTAAGAGAAAAGCAGGGAACCTCAGGGATATGACTATAAACAGTAAGCCCGTTCAGTAATTGTGATTAGATTCGTTATATATGTTTATCTAAACATCATATTTTTAATAGTATGGGTTCATGTTAAACTTGCTGTGGAATGAACGTTATATCATAGGTCTCTATCGTTCACACCTAATGCATTACCGAAAAATGGTAAAACTTTGCAAATGATGTTTTAATGAACAGGTGAAAGCAATATGAATCGGCTTTTATTTAGACTGGAGTTACCGTTAGGGGGGAAACAACCCCTTTCTCCAAAAGGCTCCAGTATTACAGTGATCCATGCAATAACTTACCCAGTTTATGGGTTTACAATAAATCACGATGGGATCCTGATTTCATTATAGGAGTCGTATACAGCAGATATTACAAAGTAAAATGTGACTCAACTATGAATATACATCCAACCAATTTGGTACACTTCATGTAGCTAATACCATCTATTCTTATAAGTCTAAATAAGTCGATTAGCGTTTAGGAAGGTACATAAGTTATGTTTCAAGTTGGTCTCAGGTCAACATACAAATATTTACACAAGGGTTGGCTACCAGTCAATACATACCATCCAATCATGCTTTTAATTTGGAAATAAGTCAGGTTATACAGTCAAGAGACAAGTATTTACAACCATACTAACTTCTGTTTTAGTTTTGCTTTCAATAGTGACTTCATAGCATCACTATCTCTGATGTTTCGTTGCTCTGGGGTCAACTGGTTCCAAAGCGTTGCCGATTTATACATTACAGATAGCTTGTATTTATTTACACGTATGTTGGTTGGTAAATCAAGCACTGGACTGTCATGCAAGCGAGTTTCCCTAGGTTGGTTTAACAAATAGGTATCCTGCTTTGATCGATTATGTGCTAGACTTATCAGGTATGATTCTCACCGGTCAGCAAGGTAGTTTATCTTATAAGATTTGTGTATCACATTTGTCGGGGTAAGAGCAGGCGTATTCATGCACATGCGTAAACCACGATTTTGGCAGCGTTGTAGCTTGGTGATGAGGGCATTTGTTGTTCCATGATATAGGATGTCACCTTGTTCAAGATAGGGTAGTACCTTTGATTAGTAAATGGAAGTGGCCTGTTTGCGTGATAGGTATTTACGAATGAAGCCAAGCATCCTCAGCTTGTGTGAGGCTTGTTTAATATTGTTCATGACATGTCTGTTGTAGTTTAGTTTCTGATCTAGGGTAATACCCAGGTAACTAAATTCCTGGTCAGCTTCAATAGTTTGTTCTCCTATCACCAGGCCTGCCACATCCAGTTTCTTTAGTTGGTGACTGGTCCCGAAGGCCATGCTTTTGGTTTTGCGCCCGTTTATTGCCTTTTTATTTTGTTTTGTTTGGTTTGATTTTACATCCAGTCAACCACTATAGGTCCTTTCCAGACTTTCTCAAGGTTCTTTTGCACCACTAGGTTGGTGATCGAATCTATGTGATGAATTCAGGTAGAAATCTCACCCCTACACATTTACCGAGGTGATAGTTCTTTTACTTCCCACACCACTTAGACATGGTATGAGAAGGATGGCCTTTGTTATAGCAGTAAACCTACCACTGCTGGGGGTGGGACTCGAACCTACAAAGTCTTACAACCTTGGGGTTACAAGTCTGGTGCTCTAACCACTGAGCTAACTCCCCACCCCCCGTTTATTGTCAGTCTGTTATTTGAACACCATTCTGCTACATTGTTTAGTTCCAGCTGCATCCTTGCTAAGATGTTATCGCTGTCAGTACCCTTCATATAAAAAAATGCATCGTCAGCATACAGTTTAATGGATGCATCGTGAGCTGCCTTGGAAATATTATCGATGTAGATTGGAAAAAACAAGGGTCCAAGGATGGACCCTTGGGGCACACCACATACTATCGGTTGCTCGCTAGAGGCAGAGTTATGGACAATTGTTTTTTTAGTTCGATTTTGCAGGTAGTCATTTACCCATCTCACTGTGACTGGGTCTGTTCCTATTTTACTTAATTTGCTAGATAAGATAGCATGATTGATAGTATCGATAAACGTTGCTACAGTGAATTCATTGTTATTCATATTTGTTAGTAGGTTGTCAGTAAGATTTGCGGCGGTTAAGACGGTGGAGCGATGTTTACAGAAGCCTCACTGTTCTGGGCACAATAGATCATTTTGCTCTATGTAGTCCATCATGTGCTTGTGTACAATATGTTCCCGGGATGGGGCAGTAATGAAATTGGGCGAGGTTAATTACGTCTTTGACAATCCCCAAAACTCGTTTTGGGGATGGGGACGACTTTGGCTTTCTTCCATTCAGTTGGGTAGGAACCGGTTGATAAAGAAATGTTAAAGATATAGGTAAGTTGAGAGTTCAGGACCAAGAAACTATCTTTCATGACACGGGTTGACAGGTTGTCGATGGCAGATGCTTTGCTAACATCGATTAGTTTACATGCAGCAATGACCTCATCAGGTATGATTATGAAACTGACCATTTGACGATTCTTTAATATTAAATTATGACAGCCTACTTACCTTTCCAGCCATAGTTCCAGTCTCACGGATCTTTTTGGTTAGACTTCGCGTATCCACACCTAAAATTCGATAAAAGTTTAACAGTTCTTTTTTTAGCAAGGAGGCTGACCAATCATTTAAAAAAGATCCCAGACCTATATACGACTGCTGCCCTCAACTTCGGCAGCAATCCTAAATTGAATTTAGATAAAATTACAGTGTCGAGTCTCAATGTGTCCTACTTAACCAGATTTTAAAGTCATGAATTATGGTTGTAATGACAGTGAAGGCATAACCTCTGGGAATAGGGCCCTGGATAACATTTAGATATTTCCGCCATGGTCTCTCATCAGCTGTATATTGTCTTTAACCACTTCAATAAAATAAATTCCATTCCATAAATTAAAGAAGAATAGGTGGCATATGACATTTTCTGGTATTTCAGAGGAAACCGACTAATTTATTTTATCTCAAAACATGAATGGAATCTGAAATATTGCCTAAAGCGATATATCATTTATTACATGATATGACCAACTGAATTGCCTGATGAAGTCCCATAAATAGGGACGAAACGTTGCAAAGATCTACAAGAAATTACCCCTCCCCATCTCGATGTTCAACGAATCCCACAATAAAGATTTAATACCCAAATCAGCTTGTCTGTTTTTTTTGTGGATTATAAAACCTCTTTTCATTTATTACAATAAATCCATGGATAATCGCATGGATGAAGTAAAACTTTCACCTCACCATAGATTGCAGGTATGTTGTATTCTTTCAGCCATGCAGACAGTGACTTGACAGCAGACCAGTGACTGTAGTCCTCTATGTAATCGGAGACGACCAGGGCTGACACATGAATCTGGGCCGATTCGAACCAACGCCGCAAACCAAACCTATCGTCCTCATATTTAGGTATACCGTAATTTCCAATGAGAGGGTAGGTGAGCACCAGAATCTGTGACTTGTAGGAGGGATCCGTGAGCGATTCCGGGTAGCCCACCATACCTGTCTGAAATACTGCAGTGAAACAAAAACAGGGATGTCAGGCGTCGGGGACGAAGTGGAAATATTTGTCATGTGGAATTAAACTGCCTCAGAGAGACTGAGAAAAGAAGAGGGCTGAGAGGGTTGGGGTGGGGGTCAAACCACTGTTGTTGTTTATTTGTCTTGAATCAGGCTTAATTTATACTATCTTTCTTTTATACAAGGAAAAACACAAGGATTTTTTTTACAAAAAAGGCAAACTGCCATCTCTGCAGTGAAGTTGTCCAGTGACAAGGCGTAATGCAGTGAGTTCCTCTGTGAGGAAGATGACGTCTGGTCCGAAACATCAGAGAAGTCCGATTGAACACCATTATTGAGGTAATTTTAGCTAATTTCACATCAGTCGGCAGAGGCTGGTATCAAAGAGTTGCCGGTCTATCAAATCTCGTCGGCTTTGTCATTGGTGCACTCTAAAGCGTCGCCTCGTCCACTTGTAAAATTATACCGGTTTGTCGTGATGACACTTCAGTTTTCATTTGATTTGAGATATTAATGTATGTTTAAGTGATGACAAAAGCAATTTTCGATCTCCTCTGCTTCTAAATACCTGGTACTTTAACCCTTTAAAGACGGGAGTCTGTGGCAAAGCCCTGTTGGTTGGGGCAGGTACTTTGGATTGGCATAACTCCAGGGGATGGGCAAAAACCCATATTCCATTATTTGATCACGTGATATGACACATCATTCTTATCTATATTATTTGGTTTAACAAATGATATCAAATACTATATCATAGGTATATTCTCTGAAAGTTTCAGATATATTGATCAATTATTTCTTCATAAAACAATGAAATGGTAAATATTACTAAATTTTATAAATAATGCCTCAAGGCATTATCCGGTCTCCGCGGGGGAATGCCTCAAGGCATTATCCGGTCTATGTTGGGGAATGCCTCAATGCATTATCCGCCCTGAAAGGGTTAATAAAAGAACCCGAAGCGTGTTGATTTAATGATTCCCTTAACTTTAATAATGTACATCAAGCTTAGTCTTCAAATCAAAGCCAAACATTGTCTTTTTTCTATCTTACATCACCTACTAGTCACGAAACTTGCGCTTAATGAAAACTAATTTAGCATATTAAGCATTGACTTCACTGCCTTTGTTTACTATATCTCACTAAACGAGCCAGGGTCTGTTATTCAGAAAATTGATGTATAATACAAGGTGATTTTGGTGATTTCTTTCCTTTCCGTTGGTATTGGTATGTCTACACATGTTCCCTGGTTAAAAAAGGAGCGATAGAGAATGGACGCCTAAACGCCTCGCCTTACACATATAATTAAAGTTGATTCTAAATAAACACGTACCTAATTTCATATTTGCATATGAAAATGTCCCTAGGCTCGCAAGAACATCAATTCCCCTTCAGTACTTGGTAAATACCTCGGGTAATTATCTATTCCTACTCACCCAGGGAACTATTTTCTTAGTGCCCAAGGTTACAGGGAAGACTTTAAAGCCATCCTAACTAAAACTGTCTCTTTCAATTTTAAAATCTTATTTAAGTTTTTTGTCTTATTTGACTGAAAGCGAGTGTGCAGTCAGGGTAAAAAATTGACGATGAAAAAAGGATTGATGAAAATCTCTTTATTTGAAAAAAACAATTTATAAAGATACACTTATTCAAATGTATATGCCATAACTGAAAAATTTTCTAGTTTATGGCTGTAGTTTTCTAAACTATCGTTTTGATGACAACATCTTTTCCCTATTCCCAAAAGTAGGAAAGAGGAATTCGTACTTTGGTTTGAACACTGGTTAGGTTGTACCCAACTAAAGGGCGTATTCCACCACCAAGACAAAAACGTTGTACAGCGCCCGTATGGCGGTTGCTGGGATATCTGCTCAATTTTAAATCATCTGTCGGGTTGGTGGAAGCACACACCAGACGTTTCAGCAAGCATCGGCTCTCCTGCCAGACGTTTCAAGACGTCTGTTGGAGGATATTGGGGGTCGTTGGTGTGTCGCTTCACGGTTGCTGAGCGTCTGGCAGAAGAGCCAGTTGAGATGCGCTTCCACCAACTAGATTTTTTCAGGCGATATCCCAACCAATACTCCAATAACCCTCCAAGAGACGGAATTTGCCCATCTGGCGAAAAACTGATTCATTAGATTTTTATCGGCTAGAATTGGGCATCTGTCCGATGCATTTGAAGACTACGACACCCGCCCACGGGTTCTGCCGGGAGTTGCGGCGAGGGAACGCCACCAACATGGTGCGGCCGACACCGGCGATACCGGAAGCCGCGAACGGATATTGAAAACTCCGACTTTCGGCAGAATTCTAGCACCATAGAGTGCCATACACATTCATAACATCAATCCTTGTCTTTATTTACCTTCATTGTTCGGTTTCCCGCAGTATTTCGCGGTTATTTGACGATCTCTCGACATTCCCATACAAATCCAACATAGCGGCATACTGCTCCGCTCGATACGCGGCTTTCGCGAGTTCAGAGCGTCGTAGTGTATCGCCGCACGCCGCGCCGCCTATTGAAGAACTCGATTACTACGTAAAATGCGGCCAACGTCCACCAGTCGGCACCACGGCAGGGGCGTCGGCTAGGATCTGCTGGAACTTTGAACCCACCAGATGCTCATATGGCGTCCAAATGAACGTCGGTTGGGGGTTTTGGTGGAGCAGCGACGCCTTTTGAGGCCATTTTTCCAGACGTTTCAACCGACGTCGGCTGAAAGGTCGGCTGGAACGTCTGTTGACATTGAAAAATTGGTTGTTTGGTGGAATACACGCTTAATACTCTCAGCAATTTTTGCACCGTGGAGAGTTAAGCTTTTAATCAGGTCTCCTTCAACATGGACAGTCCTTCATAGTCCGGCAGCCGTGGGGGTTGACCCCAACTTCTCCAATATAGTTCTTCTCTCTGTTGATTATTCATCTCTTGGATGTTTATAATGGGATCTAGGGTGGTGTGGAGCTCTCACCCTTGAGCAATTTTAAATTTTCAAGATGGCGTCCTTGATCCGTGCCCTGAAGGACCTGTATTTTAAAACTCACATTTCTTCATTATTTATTACTTCAGATCTATGATATTTTGGTCAAGATCTATGTTTTGGGGTCCAGTTATTTCAATGGAAAGGGTTTTTAGAAAAATTGGATTTACCGTTCCCATGGTAACAAGCTATTTTGCTATGATTAAGACAATGAAAGTGGGTAAAAAGTGATAAAAATGACATATCATTGAAGATAATGTGAAAAGAACATTATCATATTTCCAAGGCATATAAAATGGACTACAATAATTTTAATATATGATTAATGAAATTGAGAGTTTTTGTTGCCATGTTAACCAACTGGAAGAGCTACGAAAAAACAGCGTCTATAGCCTGAAGTAAGCAAACTATCATTACAACAAAGAGAAAAACATAAAACAAGGGTGTCTTGGATACTATCACTTAAGGATTAAATAAGATGGACACAGGAAATATCAAGAAATAAACCTCAGGGATTAAAGGAATGTCAAAAATAAAGCTGCATCAAGAATGTCTTAGATTGTATGTAAGTGCCAACTACTGTTAACAAAATTACCATAGTGCTCATGAATGTTCATGTCAAAAAACAATGTTCAACACAAGGTTCAAGATTGGCTTGCAGGCATTGCAGTTTGCAATGGTGTCACAAAGTTATTGTACGGTCACAAGGGGTCCTTGGGCAATTGCAATCAATGTATGTATACATCTACAGCTTCATCAATATCTGACTGTTGAGCCTGCTTTGTCTTTTATTTGAAACACACCTGGATACCCTGACAGGCACAGGAAAATGAGCAGGCAATGTTTGCACTGTTGCAACCACATCTCTGTGTCTTGCAGGTGATCTCACTACTGCAGGAACATCTGATGAGTTTCAGTAAAAAGCAAATAATCAGCACTCAGTATTTCTATCATGCCAGTGTCAGCCATCAGTGTACCAATGCAACAACAGTAATTCATTAATAGGTGCATACCACCCAATCCAAGATAGAAGTTCTGGGACCTGAATAGTTGTATGGCGAGGCATATCAACACTTCTATAATTTTTGCCCCCAACCAGGGCCCTATACTCTACAGTATGGACCCCTGACGGAATGAAAAAAAAATCAACATACAAAGTTCTGGAACCTTGTTTCATTCTCCCAGAGAATATGCAATGCAACGTGGTATAGTTGCTGGTCTAGTGTCAGGATTGTGTATTTCTGCCCAGCAGCCTCTGATATCTGCCCTCATCATTGTTGTCATCATTGTTGCAGCAGCTGCAGGGGGCTTATCAATTGGTGGAAGATAAACAACTTTAGTCTTCGGTGCCAATGAATGACCTTGTTCCCGACACATCATTGTGTCCATTAATTCTAGATATTTGTCATTGGATATAACATCCTGAATAAATGCAAAATCATAATCAGTAGCTTTTTTCCTTGACACATCCTGATGATATTGGGTATCTGATGAGAGAGAAGATATATAGAGCTCTGCCATTGTTGATTATTTTGACATGTGAAATTTTCAAAATCATTCTCCTGTACTTCTGGAAATGGCTTAGCCAGTTCACTCTTCTTGAGGCGAGGAATGGTTTCAATTAGTGGGGTGTCATCCTTGTTGGTTTGATGCATGATGATCACTGCAAACTAGTGTGTGGAGAGCTTATGTCAGTGTCAAAATTGTCAGTCACAACCTGGATTAGACCATCCTTGGCATCAGATATTCTCTGTTTCATAGGATCAACAGATGCAGCAACAGCAGTTGAGGTCTTAAAGCGCAGAAACTCATCATAGCTCCATGTGATGTGATAGTCATACATGTGAGCAATGACTGCTTTGCGTCCCTCAAAAGTATTCCAAGTACCACTTGTAGAGGAGTTGGATTGTTTGTTATTACATCAGTGATGATATTGGCAATCAGCATTGTTGGTCAAGTTTGGTCCAGTTTCATAGACAGGGCGGCCAGTAACGTCATCAGTGTAGCAGATGCAATGTTCTTATCAATGTGCACTTGATATGAAGATTTCTCACAAGTAATACACTCATTCATAAAATGCTAATGCTTCTCTCAATATAAACATTCTCATTAACACCCTTAACCATCTTCAGTGGCAAATTGGCATTCTTGTAGAATGCAATCATGCTGGCATACTCAGGAGTTTAAGGATGACAAGGCCATCACCAAACCACTGTTGCAACTCATCTAAGAGGTGTGAATGAATGAGTGAGCCATGATTATCCTAGTACTTCTTGAAAATTTCAATTGAGTTCCAAATCTGATTTCTGTCAGCCTGTAAAATTCCTATTACATGCTGCTAGGCTTCATCTGACTCAAACTGTTTGAATGTGCCTTTTGGACCATCTGAAAGGCACCAGTTACTAAAAAAAAAAAAGCTTATACAGCCTTTGTGATAATAAGCGTCAACTTCATGCAAGTCACTGATAGCACCTTCAATGCAGCTTTGGACTTCATTTGCACAGTGGTTATTATGAGAATGGCATTTTTCAAGAAGATTTTATCAGTGTGTGTTGAAGGACACATAAAATCTGGTTTCCATCTTCTATGATTCTTTGGATCCTTGTTTACATCACAGTCTTGGCCACAGTACAGGTAATGAAGTTTGAAGTCAAATACTAACAGTGATCATCATAATCTTTTGGCTGGTGGGAAAACTTCATAATTTTTATACTTAGTGAGATTGGTTTTTTACGTATACCAAGACTGTGGTAGGAAATCTTTAACTGATCATTTTCAGCAAGCTGTCTTTCAAATTCTATATCCAAGGTATCACCATAGACTTTGCTTGCATTAACAAATTGTTTCTATTCATGCTACACCTGTAGCCTCTGAGAGTGTTTTCTTTTCATTACATTCAGCACCATTTCAGAACTTAAAGATGCAGCTGCTCTCCATAGTTTAGCTCTTGATTGAAACAAAGAAATGAATATGGAAAATCAATCAACAGGAAATCAGTAAAAAGATCCATGTTTTTCAAAACATTACAGGATTCAGTCATGGTAGCATCTTTGTGGTTACCATGACAACAACTAACAGGGTATTTACAAAAAATATCCTAGCATGATCTTAGGAGGCACTCAACTAACCCAATCTGTATTCTTTTAGCTGTGTATCATTACCTCCATTTCCATACATGAGTATGGCTGATAGCTATGGCAACAGGAAATGTGACTCATCAAACACATTTATCTGATATATTGGGACCATGAACATACAGCTAGGATGAAAATACAGTGCACTAATTTATATTTTCCTTGGAAAGTTATGACAGCTTTATCTTTTTTTTTTATCAGATTAATCATAGCAATACAGCTCGTTACCATGAAAACTATAAATCTAATTCTTCTATAACTCTTTCCATCAAAATTACTGGACCCCAAAACATAGATCTTGACCAAAATATTATAGATCTGAAGTAATAAATAATGGAAAAATGTGAGTTTTAGAAATTAAGTCCATCAGGGCAGGCATCGAGGATGCCATCTTGAATATTTAAAATTGCTCAAGGGTGAGAGCTCCACACCGCCCTAGATCTCATTATATACATCCCAGAGATGAATAATCAGCAGAGAAAAAAACTATATCGGAGAAGTCGAGGTTAGGCCTAAATTTGGGCTTTGGCTGCCGGACTATCACCCCTCACTAGTATGGTTACAATCCACTAGGAGAGATGCTGTATATTTTCCAAATGTTTTGCCCATTCTGTGTGACCCAGTGACGCTCAGGTTACAGAACAAACCCTATACATTTTCATTTACTTAAAGTGCTGTAATAGTCCAATCTTGACAAATGACCTATGAATCCATCAACCACACTACAGTTTATAATTTGGAACTATGGCTAAGAATCCTGGGACATTCTAGATA
Organism: Alentia gelatinosa; assembly: GCA_950022655.1. Classification (NCBI taxonomy): domain Eukaryota; kingdom Metazoa; phylum Annelida; class Polychaeta; order Phyllodocida; family Polynoidae; genus Alentia; species Alentia gelatinosa. The sequence continues at coordinate 76,996,082 of OX465579.1, read as the reverse complement.
TTTTTCTAGAATTGTGAACATAAATAACACCTTTGGAGCTGCACCTCAAGGCTCAACATTTAGATAACAAGAATTAATATAGATTAAATAATAGAAGATACATAGAATTATCTGTCCAGTGATGTATAGTCTATGCGTGAGGGCCCTTAATTTAGAACCAGAGCTACAGCTGTTGAAAAATTAGAATGGGTCACATAGCTCACTTGGGATCACAATCTAAATTAATTAGGTTGGATGATGCATCTCATAATAGTTAGAATAACATATTAAATATAAATACATTAGATTTAGATGCTATTTAATTACTCTATTGGCATCTTGAGAGATGCAAGGCATTGTGCAAAACTCCTATTAAATCATAATTAGGTCAAATTAAAAGATCTAGGTCAATTAATTAGGTAAAGGCAGGGTCATAAATAGCAAATAAATAATGGAGCATTGCAGGGGCAACATTAATTTAAATTTAATTTTTATTTCAACACAAAGATTGCAGTCAAAAACAGGAGGAGTAAAGGTGGTCACAGCAAATCATCCCAATGGCAATGTAAAGACAAAAACCCACTTTTTCTCAAAACTAAAATACAGCTATATATATATAGTGATTAGTCATCATTTAAAAAAGCATGACAATTCTGTCATTGAGCTGCATCGATCATTTTAATACCACAATTTTGTTAATAGAGCATTTTATTTATTTTTCATCTACATTTAACCTCACTGCATGTATAAGATATAAAGGGGTGAACATTTTATCTACCAGGAACGTAGTCTGACAAACTCCTGTATTCTGCTTACTAATACTAGGATGAAATGCAAGTGGTTCCTGGAAGGCTGACTCGAAGAGTGAAAAACCTAGTACCGTTACTGTTTATATTATTCAATAATAATAGAATTTGAGTCATCAGACATAATTCACTATTCAGTGAAACTTACCTATGTTACCATTCCTAACATATAGTGCAGTATATATCACTCAATCCAATGACCCAGTAGAAAGAACAGAGAACTATGACACGTGTGTGTTCTGAAGGACTCAATCTGACAATTAAGAACATCAATTAGAACGGGAGCACTCACCGACTTCTCCGGTTGTGCTCGTCGGCGCCCCGAACGAAGTTCCAATAAACATGGAGCCATCTTCCAAGTACAACGTACCAGACATTTTTACAAGTCAGTGGTGAACCGCGATTAAAGGAATATAGAGCAGGCCACTATACAGCAGGTCGGTGTATTCAGGAGAAAACACGGCTGTTAACACAGCAGCTGTAAAGTGTAATGACTGTCCTGTGTCGGGTCAATCTGTTGTGACACCGCCGCGTCGGTAACTCACGTTATCCTCCTGATTTTTGCTGTGAATGGCAGTGACAACGCACTTAACAGGCATATGTAAATACGCCGCTTGATACCTGCAAGTATGGGTAAAGAAAAAGTGTGGTTGTTAGATGCGAGCTGACATTTTCAAAGGTTAGTATCCTGGGTACAAATGCTAGAGGAGCCGACCACGCACAGACTCCCACGTGCGTCACTGATGACAGCTACAGGACATGTGCAGTCGCGGCCGCTCTCACAGCGGATCTTTCCCTTAATACTCCTCTATGTATTCTGAGGAGAAATCTGTATGAAGAGTTGGGCTCACTCGACTGGGCCCCGGTCCAAATAGACTGTAGTACATCCCATTGTCGCCAGGGCGCTCAGGCTCTCAAACGTAACCCGAAGGCGGCGCGGTGCGTGGACAGACTACGGTCCAAATCGATCTACAGAGGTCATATCCGCTAGGTAGTTATAAATACGTGGTACAACGTACACTGGCAACCAGAGCTACCTATATCGTAGAAGGGGTTGGTTGCCAAACTAGGTACCGTACAACGCTGTGTCCGTTTTCACTCCCCACAGTTCTAGTGAGGAACGAACAGAGTCGTATTACGTCTGACTACCGCTAGGGGACTCGACTGTAGATTGGCACACTGCACCGCTAGAGCAACCAACGGAAACTCAGGTTTTGCGCAACAATAAACCGGAGCGGGGCAGTGTGGTAGATTGGCTACCACCCCAACCGCGCTGAGCTGCTACTAAAGGTTAACGTTCATGGGGCTTAGATATATAGAAAAAGACTGAATCTATGTTCAGGAGGAAATGCAGTTGATATAAAGTAAAACATTGAGTCTACAAAGCAGCAGGCCGCCTAGCATACAGCAGGCTCCAACAGCGAAACAGACTTCACAGACACTAGGAGGCGCACGAGGCAGCTTGGACTGGTTCCCTGTCCAAATAACAACATACCGGTAGCACATGTTCTTTGATTTGTTTTTGTTTTTGTTTTTGTTTCAAGGTCATAGATTCAAACATTACCTATGTTTTTTAATCTGGGCCAGATCACATCAAGAACATGTCAATTTAAAAGTGATACAGTCAAATTCAGGCTTAGAGAGAGTTATACAAATCAAATTTAGTAACAGTAGCCTATACCGGTACCGGTTAACATTAAAATTTTATTGATATTGCCTTACTGGGTTATTTTGGCCCATTCAGGGTAGCTTAAATTTGGCCCAAGGAAAGAAAAACGTTTTTTTCTGTTCACCCTGCAAAATTTATTTTGTTTGTTGATTCATTGAAAGCATCAATGGAATACTTATGTATTTAAATGCTTCATATTAAAAAAAAGATAGGATTATTTTACACTTCTATTCTTCACCAGTATGGGACGGTGAATGACATTAATTATTTTTGTGAATTTTGAGAATGTTCTGAAATTTCGTCTTGAGCGTACATACATAGCCAACCAATAATGAAGCATTTTTAACAACAAATGAACAATTCCACAAGTATTTCAACTGAGATGTAACAGTGTAATTCCATAAATTCAACATACCCTGTATCTGATTTTCTGAAAAGTAAGTAATCTTGCTAAAGTTTTGGGGTAACTTTGGTCCAAGAGGTAATTTTGGCCCCTCAATTTTTATTATGTTATCTGGAGAAATTCAGCTAAGCGTCCGTATTGATTGAGGATTAGGCAGGTAATGTCTACCTGAGTAAATCCCCCCACCAGGTGGGCAGTGGGTTAGGTGGCGCCTTCTGTCTTTGTGAGTATAACTGCATCAGGTTGATACACGTAGTATCTGGTTGTGCTGTACATGAACCTTTGTTAAGCACTTGTTCAAAATTCCATTTTTTGTTAATTGCTATGGTATTGATACCTTTTAAAAAGTGGATTTCTTCGGGCCACAAAGGGTAACTTTGGCCCAAGGAAAGAAAGATGAAACATTGCTTCTGTCTACCCCACAAAATTCATTTTGTTTATCCTTTCCTTGACAACATCAATGAAATACCTATCCCTACTCACCAGCAAGTGGATTCTTGCTTTGTATGAAAAAAAAGATAAGAATATGCTGCTATTACTATAAACCGGGGCACAAATGTCTCACTTTAACCCACTAGAAGAAAAAATTCTGTTCTGCCACACTGTAGTGTAATATGTAGGCCTACTTATGGGTCATTCAAACCAGAAAATGTACTTTTGGTAAAAATAAAAAAGGGTAACAAAAGAAAATTTGCCCAAACCAAATTTTCTTTTACTTGTGTGCAAAATATACACTTTCAAGTTTTAGGAAAACATGATTCAACTGGGATATTAGTGGGGGGTCAGTTTTTGTGAGGCTGCAAAAATTGTAAATGGCTCATTCTCATAGAACCAGTGCAACTCCAATTTTAATGGTTTCCTGCATTCTATTTTTTGCAAAAGGTCTTTAATGTTTATTTTTTCACTTTTAAATGATAGATCTCGCCGAGTGCTCGAGGGGGAGTATAGATTTTGTTGATGAAATATCAATATTTTCGTCTCCAGGGGGTCAAAATAGGTGAAAAATCACCAAAAATGAGCATAGAAATGCCCTGCAATACCCTTTTTTTGTAAATAACTAAATTTTTTCCATCCCGGAAATGGTTTTCTTCATTTTTTCCTAAGAATTCTGCATTCAGAGCATATTTATTTTTAAAATCCTGTTAAAAAATAGCAAAAATTAAAATTCTACAGAGAAGAATAGGTTGGTGAAACTATGAGACATGCAGCGTGGATATTACTATACACCTATGGCCGAACATGTATGAAATACTGCCCGCTGCTGGGGGTGTAGTATAAATCATGTTCTCGCCCGCCGTGGCAGCGGGCCGTAGTGAATAGCAGTGGTCTTTTGAGGTGCAGAAAAGTTAATAAAAACATATTTTTCAACGAATAGGAGGTGTATAGTATTAAGAAAACGTAGTGACTGAGCCCGTACAGTGTCTGTTCTCGGTCATTTGATGAAAAAATACAGCCCTCTAGCCTGCGGCATCGGGCCGTATTTTTTCATCAAATGACCTCGAACAGCCACCTGTACGGGCTCAGTTACCACGTTTTCTCATATTACGTTCCAACGTTCCATACTTAATATCAGTAACAGCTAAGTATATTTGAATAACACATATATGAAGGTGGTCTGTGGAATTATTTTTTCAAAAAAAAAAAATTTCAATTTGTTAAAAATACAAGAATTGTGGGGCATAGACATATTTGACACCAATACCCCTGTTTTTTGTACTATTTTGCCTGAAATACAGAAAATCTCAAAATTTGCAATTTGCACAAATAATTACCATATTTAACTATTCAAAATATAATATTATTAACTGTAATGTGTTTCACTTTTTTTTTCATTAAAAAAAATATAAATTTTTTTTTTTACCTACTATATTTAAAACGGTAGAATTCCGTCGAATCCGCTTGAAGTTGCTCCCATACATAGAGACAGAGTGAACCCGACCTAGGGTTGGAGACTGAAGGCCCACGAGAGTGAGATTCTCGTGCAGTGAAAAACTCGAACCTGTTCTTCTGTTTTGCAGGATTATACTCAGACAAACTTCTTCTCTTATGATTCATTTCGAGCCATGCCGAAATCAAAGTTTAGTATCGTAGTTTTCTTATCTACTTTTCTCGTGAGAAACCAATGAGATCTCAAGTTTCGCTGGTAACCCTTTCAAAGCTCCGCTGATTCCCCCCACCCACCACCAGCCTAAGTATTTGGCCTTCCCAGATCACCTGTCTTTGTGGAGCAGTCAGCAGAGTTCTCGCTTGGGAATGCGAGTGTCGGGAATTCGATTCCCACTATCAGCTGTCCGGTGTTTCTGTTAACTATTTTTTTCCCTTTAACTCGGGCTCGACGAAGTCGCTAGTTTAGATATATTAAAGCCTATTTTCTCTAATTTCCATTATTTCATATAAACGTGCAGCGTGGATATAGTAATAAATCATACATGTAAAACCTTTTATCTAAATTTTTTTTTAAATTTTTCTAATGAAATTGCTTTATATGGTATACTATATCTTACCACATTTATGTCTTAACAAATCTTAGACATTTTTCCCAGAAAAAAAGAAAATCTAATCTCATGTAACCTTAAATATTCATTACCAATTGTACAGTATTATACTTAGCGTGCAGTAGTGGACAAAACGTGCAAGGTGGACTTGCTTACATATTAAATATTATAATTCCAATTCCTAATATATGTTATCAATTTATTTCAAGGTAAAGTATATATTTTATATTAATATATCTATATTTAATAAAAATGGCTATCTAATATCATTTTCAAAGGGTATTATTTAAGGAACACACAAAAGAACAAATTACCTTACTTATTTGCTGGAAAACGTGCAGCGTGCAATACATAACTATTTGTCCCACCACCATACTGTCCCTCCACCATACTGCCCCTCAACCTAACTGCCCGAAAACCATACTGCCCCTCAAAACATAATATATGTGAAGTATATAGCCCCTCTTCGAAACTAGTTATAAACCACACTGCCCCTCAACCATTCTACCCCTCAACCATACTGCCCCTAAACCATACTGCCCCTCAAACATATAGCCACTCTTCCATACTATAAACCACACTGCCCCACCACCACACTGCCCCACCACCATACTGTACCACCACCGCACTGCACCTCAACCATACTGCCCCTCAACCATTCTACCCCTCAACCATACTGGCTCTCAAACATACTGCCCCTCTGCCATACCAACTATAAACCACACTGCCCCACCACCATACTGTGCCTCCACCGCACTGCCCCTCAACCATACTGCCGCTGAACCATACTGGATCTCAAACATACTGCCCCTCTGCCATACCAAATATAAACCACACTGCCCCACCACCATACTGTGCCTCCACCGCACTGCCCCTCAACCATACTGCCCCTCAACCATACTGGATCTCAAACATACTGCCCCCCTGCCATACCAAATAATAAGATAAAATGTATATACCTTACTGGTACATACTCACATACCGCGTTTCTTTTGATAAAAATATTCCACGAGCTCGCAGAGCGAGTGGAATATTTTTATCAAAAGAAACAAGGTATGTGAGTATGTACCAGTAAGGTAATACATTTTTATTTTATTATATACCTTCAAGTATAAGTATTTGATGAATTACAGAAGGAAATCTGCTGTCCAAGCTGGATTCAAAGTGTGCTGGTATATCTGTTGACATCTTAGTGAAAGTCAAGCACAGAATATGCTCTAAGCACATTTTTTACTCTTTTTTTCCCTTCAACTCCTGTGATCCTTTGCACACATAAATTAGCGGAGTGCTGCAAGTCACTGCCAGCATTTCATAAGTAGGTCAATGCAATTTTTTTCAGCCGATCAGAATTTGCATTCAAAGTAGGGTGGTACGTCATTTTATACCACATACTGTGCCGGTATATATTTAATACCAATACCCTAGCAGAGGTTGGTATTTGTGTAACATACTGGCACAGGTATATAATAAAAACCACTCTGTCCCACCACCATACTGTGCCTCCTCCGCACTGCCCCTCAACCATACTGCCCCTTAGCCATACTGCCCCTGAACCTTACTGGATATTAAACATACTGTCCCTCTGCCATATCAACTATAAACCACACTGCCCCACCACCATACTGTGCCTCCACCGCACTGCACCTCAACCATACTGCCCCGCAACCATTCTGCCCCTCTGCCATACCAACTATAAACCATACTGCCCCACCACCATACTGTGCCTCCACCGCACTGCCCCTCAACAATACTGCCCCTCAACCATTCTGCCCCTCAACCACACTTCCCCTGAAACATACTGCCCCATAACCATACTGCCCCTCAACCATATAGCCACTCTTCCATACTATCAACCACACTGCCCCACCACCACACTGCCCCACCACCATACTGTCCCTCCACCATACTGCCCCTCGACCATACTGCCCCTCAACCATAACAAAATACATATTCAACTGACACCCCCCCATACCCCCCTTAAATGTGTGTTAAAAAAAAAAAAAAAAAAAAAAAAAGGCTACCAGGAGGATAATGCCAAATTATTTGCAAAGAAAAACTTTATATAAGTACAAGTATTATTTGAAAATAAAAATAAAATTCCCTAAAAATTAGTAATTACTGAGTTGGGCTGATATAAAAAACGTGCAGCGTGGACATTTAGGTTAGTATGATTATTAAGCTTTTATGGATATATGGGAATTTTTTACACTTGATAATTTAATAAATTGAAAGTAGAGATGGTACACTAATATTATCTTTACTTCATTTTATTTTTAACATTTCTTTGTAAGAACTACAGCAAACGAAAAATTTGTACTCTACTCAAATAGAGTAAAATAAGGTTTTTAAGAATATGTAATTCAGATTTCTGCATACTAATTTTATTAAAAATGTAATTAAATGCTTTGAAAGCCAATTTACTATGGTACACTGCTTATGTTCTGTGATTCTAACCTTTAATTAATATTAATAAGAAAGAATTGTTTCGTTTTTTGGCATTTTTTCTTTATTTTGGGTGAAAATCCACGCTGCACGTTCACATTTCAGTGTACCAATGTTCTGTAAGGCCTAGTAACCACAGTTTTTATATTTAACCAATAATATTTCAGGGAAAATTGACCGATGCTATAGACACTAAGACCACATGATTATTTTTACCATACTCCACGATTTTTATTTTTGACCCACTTATACCCAGTTACACTGATTCTATGAGAATGAGCCAAATATTATTGCCGTCACGTCAGACATATAAAAAAACACTCACACAAAAGTTGATGATAGAGAAATATATTTTATTTTTTGTAAGACATCAAGTTTGTACACAGTATGCCAAGCATAGTCTGATATTATAGACAAGTGGAAATAATGAACTACATATGCAATCTTTTTCTGTGCTGCCTCAAAGATGCACATACAGAAGGTGTTCTCCAAGGGATTACAAAATGAATTTTGTTTTTTCTGTCACTATCTAAATACAAAAGTTTCACGTTTTTAAATGACAGAAATACTTTTATAGGTTATATACATGATCTATGTCAAATTAGAAGATGTTCCATGCATTATTTCCTCAGCTAATAGCTTCTGGGAAAAAGGTTTAAAAATCTATCGGACATGATATTTTTAATAGCGGACATAATAGAACAGTAAATTCCACTTTCTTGATGAGAAATCCGAAATATGTCCCAAATCATTAAAAGTTCACATTTCCTTTTAAAAACATCTTCAATTCAACCACATATAACAGTACCTTAAATGCCAATGAACTGTTTTTTTTCTTGAAAAACTACAAACAATATACAACTCTTTCTTTCTGATGACACACATAATACAGTAAAGTTTTTTTTTTCTCAGTTTGTGCCATGAACTCTGCATACCTTTGCTATATCCTATGAAATGTAAAAAACATTAACTTTAACCTGAATATTCCTTGAAATACCACATTTTGTGTGCACATGATAAATCTCTTGGACGTGATTGTTTTAATAATGGATGTGATAGAAGAGTGACTTCCACTTTCTTCATCACAAATCCCAAATTGGTACAAACTGCTTAAAACTTGTTCTTTCTTTTTGAATATACATACATTAGCTTTAATTTAACCACATATAACACTACCTTAAATGCCAATCACCTTCTTTTTTCCAAGAAAAATAAGAAAAAAAGAGTTGTACATTTTTGGTAATGCCACTAAGAACACAGCAAAGAATATGGTTTTCTTACACATTGTGCTAAAAAGTGTCTGCAAACCTTTTCTCTATGCTTTGAAATGAAAAAAGCAAACTTTAACCTGAGTATTCCTCGAAATACCACATTTCGTGTGCACATGATAAATCTTTTGGACATGATTTTTTTTAATAACGGACGTGATAGAAGAGTGACTTCCACTTTCTTCATCACAAATAAGAAATATTGAGCAATTTTTTAAAAACTGTTGTTTGTTTTGGAAAATACAGACCTGAGCTTCAATTCAACCACATATTAGAGTACCTTAAATGCCAATGAGCTGCTTCTTTTTTTTTTTTCTAGAAAAACTACAAAAAAATCTTCAACTCTACCTTCTGATCCCACTCAGAATACAGGGAAGTACCTTTTTTTCTTACATTTTGTGCTAAAAACCGTCTCCACACCTTTTCTCTATGCCGAGACATACAAAACTTGCTAGGTTCACCTTTAATATTCATGTAAATACCACATTCTTGGTGTACATCATAGATATCTCGGACGTAATATTTTTTAATAACGGACGTTATTCTACTAAAAAAACTTTTTGCAGTATATGAAGTAATACTTTGTGACATGTTAATGCATACGAAACTTTTAAAACAGCATGATATACTTCCCATGGAAGCTTATTGCTTAATACTTATTCAAATTCTGACACTTTAAAAATACAATTTTTAGCCTTCTAAAGGAAAAATCATGAAATAATTTTTAAAAGTTCTTCAAGCAGTGACAATTCCGGCAATGCCCCTCAAGAAAGTACTAAATACTGTAACTCAAGTAACTACTGTGCCTCTATTAATACCTGCTGATCCTGCATATATATATTTAATTATGTATGGTAGCTATGAAATGGAACAGGTTAAAAAAAGAGCTATGCAGAGAGAGTATGTTTTACTTCCCACACCACATAGACATGGTGTGAGAAGGATTGGGATTTGATGAAGCAGTCAATCTACCACTGCTATAGCATGATGCACGTGCAGCATCTAATTTGCGGCGCACGAGAGACTTGCCTTTCTAAGGATCGCTCTCATGAAAAGCATCTTTTTCTTACAGCCCTTCTAAAGAAAAGTGCTTTTGAAACTAAAAACTTTGAAACTAGCTACTCGAACCTTCAAACGAGGATGACCGTGAATGACATTTTTCTTTACACCACTATACTTTCTATGTTTAAGAGTAGGTACACGAGGACCAGATAAAACTGTTCGTCGGTCAATATCAATATCTGCTGCAAGCTGCTTCTGGGCACGGAGGGACTTCACTTCCTCAGGGGAGGACAAAGAAGAAAGCAATGATTTTTTTTACCGACACTGGACTGTTTTTTCATGTTGGAACAAAAAGTTTCATAAAGTCCAAACTTGCGCCAAACACAGGGAGCTTTACTTGGGGAGATCCCCTCCTTTCTAAGTTCCCTACTTGCAATCTCGGCCGCATCAAAAATGGTTGCATCAGGGACTGCGACATTATCACCTGTGGCATTTACCTGTTGTAAATCTACAATACCTGGGTGTAACTCAACCACATCATTTTCAGGGACATTGCCTGGAGCTAAAACAACCATGCACATCCTCTTGAGGGACATTGCCTGGAGCTAAAACAACCACATCATTTTCAGGGACATTCCCTGGAGCTAAAAGAACCACACCCTCTTGAGGGACATTGCCTGGAGCTAAAACAACCACATCATTTTCAGGGATATTGCCTGGAGCTAAAACAAGCACATCCTCTTGAGGGACATTGCCTGGAGCTAAAAGAACCACATCATTTTCAGGGACATTGCCTGGAGCTAAAAGAACCACATCCTCTTGAGGGACATTGCCTGGAGCTAAAACAACCACATCATTTTCAGGGACATTGCCTGGAGCTAAAAGAACCACATCCTCTTGAGGGACATTGATTGGAGCTACCTCGTTGTCTGCATCCTCTTGAGGGAAATTGCCTGGAGCTACCTGGTTGTATGCATAGATCTGTAGAGATGTCCTCGGCCGCATCCAAACTCGAGACATCACTATCACCATCTTGCGCCTCTACAGCCTCAGGAGTAGTGCCTGGAAAAAGGGAAAATGCAATAGCTAAGGAAAAATTCTATGTCTGTTTAAAATGCAGTATTTCCATGTGTGGAGATGTGCCTGGAAAAACAAGAAAAATGCAATAGCCAAGACAACATTCAATGTCAGGATTTCCAAGTCAGGAGATGTGCCTGGAAAAAAAAGAAAAATGCAATAGCCAAGACAACATTCAATGTCAGGATTTCCAAGTAAGGAGATGTGCCTGGAAAAGAGAAAAATGCAATAACCAAAAAGAATATTCACTGACAATTTGTATTGCATATTTTCAGGTGTGGTAAAGAAAAGAAGTACTTACCCAGACCAGCAAGGAAGTCCTCATATGAATTTGTGTAAAAATCTCTTTGGGGGATCTTTAAAAAAGAGGGCCACACGGAACACAAACCCGGTCACTTTCCGACAGTCGCTAAAGCTGTTAGCCGCGTCCTCAAACCAAGTCCTCATATGAAACCTCAAGAGGTTCTTTCTGCGACTCCAGTCGTTGAAGCCGCTTACGTAGGGCCTGAACCTCATGTTTTGCTACATGACGGGCCTCCCTCTCCAGCCGTAGTTTGTAGTACAGGTGGTTCTTGCGGGGAGTACGCTGGCTGCTCGACCCTTCAACAGAGGATGGCGTCCTGAAGTGTGCAAATGAGGGAAATATTGTTTAAGAAATCTTGCAGAACTGTTGTAAAGTTGAGGGGGATAAAGTAAGTGACATTTAGTTAGGGTCAATATTAAAAATAGAGTAGTTACTGCCATTTACTCTACAAGTATTGGTAAAAATTGATTTCGATGGTTTGGGTAGTTTACGTCCATTTTGCAAGGAAGAACTATTGTTCCAAAAAAATGTAATAAAGACTTTACAAAAAACATTGTAAAAAAATCCATTAGATTTGAGAAAAAACAGTATTCATTATTTAACAGCCATTTTAAAAGGTCACTATAAAAAGGCATAGCATAATTATGAATTTCCAATATAGTAGTGTGACTTTTACTTTCATGTTAGTAGTAGTTCAGTAGTAAAAGAGAAATTTACCTAGCATGACCATGCTATACCTTAAGCCAGTCTTTTCCCCGGAGGAGCACTTCTCCATTTCATGTAGAAAAACACTTCTGAAGAATAGTTAAAAGAGAACAAACAATGGAATTAAATAACTTCAAACAATGGAAACAAGAATGACGACGACAACAACAACAAAAAATAATGCATATTATTTACCTTATGTCGTCAAGAAGTCGCTGACACTGGTCTGGGGTTGGAGTCGATGCTACTGGCACTGAAGTCAGAGATGACTGCGAACTTTGAGATGGCTGTGAAGCAAGAGATGACTGAGACGGCTGTGAAGCAAGAGATGACTGAGATGGCTGTGAAGTCAGAGATGACTGAGACGGCTGTGAAGCAAGAGATGACTGACACGGCTGCGAAGCAAGAGATAACTGACATGGCTGTGAAGCAAGAGATGACTGACACGGCTGTGAATTCAGAGATGACTGTGAGGCCAGAGACAGAGATGACTGTGAGGCCAGAGAAACTCCACTGCTTCATGTCTCTTCAGACGTAGCCCTCCGGAGGCTCTTAGGCCTACTCCCGGATGTCCCCACCTGTTGTGCTTGGGACACACGACTGCGTAGAAAAAAACCACCATCCTCACTGTCATCGGATGAAGAAGGCAGCTTGGGAAGTGGTGTTACAAGCCGAAATGAAGGTACAGGAATAGAAGGTACTTGAGGCCGTACAGGAACAGCAGGTAGTTGAGGCGGCGCAGGATCAGCAGGTAGTTGAGGCAGTGCAGGATCAGCAGGTAGTTGAGGCAGCGCAGGATCAGCAGGTAGTTGAGGCAGTGCAGGATCAGCAGGTAGTTGAGGCAGAGCAGGATCAGCAGGTACTTGAGGCAGTGCAGGATCAGCAGGTACTTGAGGCAGTGCAGGATCAGCAGGTACTTGAGGCGGTGCAGGATCAGCAGGTACTTGAGGCGGCGCAGGATCAGCAGGCTCAGGTACGCCATTGTCGGAATCACTGGTGTCAATGTCCTCCAGTGCAGCAGCAGCTTTCCTTTTCCTCTAGCGTAATGCACGTGCAGCATCTAATTTGCGGCGGCGAACCTTTTCCTTGTCCGTCAAGTTGGTCTTATTTTTCTTCCTCTCTAGACACTTGCGTTTCGCCTCCCGCTTGCGGAAAGTGGCTTTTCTCATCTCTTTGTTCCTTCAGTCCTTAGCTGAGTCCTTAGAAGATTTCCTCTCTTCGGGAGGTAAGGGTTTACGCCCCATACTTTCAACATAAGGTGATATGTAGGGGGCCATCCATGAAGTATGTACGCACTGAGGGGGGTTGGTTGGGGGGGGGGAGGGGGGTTAAAACTTTGGGCATAGGCTACTGTATATTATTGTGAAAAAAATAAGGAAGGGGGGGGGGGGGTTGGTGGGGTAGAAAATTTGGGAAATTCTGCGTACATACTTCATGGATGGCCCTAAAACTGAAAAAAGAGAAAAGACAAAAATTAACAAATTACCTATTAAATAACATTCAAAAGGTACATTTGTTTTGAAAAATTGTCTTCTTTGTATGACTTTTGTTCAGACTTATATTTAGAATAGATAATTTGCCCATGAACTTAATATTATGGCTGTCAGGACAAAAATATTACCAAAATCAGATTTTTGCCAAAAATGTCAAATTCTTTTTCCCTCAAAACCATTTTTTTTTTCATAATACCACAGAATATAACTGTCTTCAGTATTCCAGGTGATTTTTTCGAAGGTTTGTTCAAGTCTTATACTTCAAATATGGTTTTGAAAAATCATGCATCACGTCCGATATGAAAATGAACCACTATAGATAGTAGCAGAATCTGATAATCATTTCAATTTTTCATTACATATGGAGTACAATAGGCAAATATTGAGAATAAACAAAAGAGATTATGCTTCCACTCGTTTTTATACTTGTCATGAGACAATACCTAATCGGGCGTCACATCCGACATACATATAACGGACGTGACGGCGGCTACACAAATGTATGGAAAAAATATATTTACCCGTAGACTTCCATCACTTTTTCTCCCTAGACTTATGAAATGATACTTGGTGCACATAATGAACAACTTTCATAACTGTATTATTGTAATTCAAACTCATTCTAACATAGTTCCTAGTCAATTCTGTCAAAATATTTTACCCATATCACGTCCGTGATGGCTATTACCACGTGATAGGCGTACCACTGGTGTACAGAAAATATGCAGTCTTTTAAACATACATTTGTCATTATGAATACATCGGAATATATATAAATTGTCAACCTCTTTGCACATTTTCTCATAGATCAATCGAAAGAAGAATTTTCATCTCGGACGTGATGTGGCTAAACAAATTTTTTCGAAAAATTCACTAACACATTGAAAATACCCCCAAAGCTTCCAGTAGCAGCCATCTTGGGAAGGCATCAATCTGCTCTTTTTTTCAAACCACAAAATTTCGGTAAATACTTGTCAACTTTTCAAGAAAATGGATTCTACAGAATCACAAACTCCAAGTTATCACTATTAACACAGAAAATCATGTCCGGGATGGAAAAATAATGCTAGCAGAGAAGAAATGTGGAGTACTCACATTAGCTGGATGTCTCCTCTTCCCGCTGAAGTGCCCGAGTGGGGGCGCATGCACAGTTAAAAGGGATAACATCCTGTTCTTGTGATCGGCTTTCCAGCCTTCGATTGATCTCTCAGACGTGATAAATATCACAGACGTGATTCCTCCAAAATTACTTTCCTTGTTCTCGCATAGTGCGGGGACTTAGGAAGCAATTTATTACTCTTACTCTACAGACCCTATGGCCACATTATTCAGTAAGTTTTGTACCAAGTTAGCACCAATATGGAGAAGTGGAGAGTGCTAAATGCAACTCGTCACGTCCGCGATATCAATTGTGTAAAATCGATTTTTTTTTTCGTAATTCGGCTGGGGAAAAAACCCCGTTGCAGTTGGGCTAAAATCATATACATATGTGAAAAATTGATGTATGTCCTGAGTTTTAAGTCCTTGTTTGGGAAGTATACCATTGAAATATATTATCATGAGGCTATGCCAAATATAACCTATTGCATTTGCTGAAAAAGCACACTTTTCATTGAAATACACATAAAAATTTTGCGGAGATAAATAAATAAATAAGGGAAAATACTACTTAACAACAGCCAATTTACATAACTTCAGGAAATAAATCAATTAGGGAATATATATAAGTAGTTTCCACAAAAGAAATAGTGCTAAACTTTAGAAATATCAAAAGGACATGTACTTTTTAGCTAATTTCTCACTTTAAAAGTCCACAGATTTAAAAAAAATGCAGATAGACCAATAAAAGTAATGATTTCTGAAAGGGCAGGGTGTTTTCTTTGCACAGAAAAAAAACAAATAAAAAAAATTAAATAATAATGAAATTATAGCCCATTAACCCCCAAAAAGTATGATTTTCACCAAAAGTACATTTTTATGGTGGAATGACCCTTATATAAAACGTCCTGACCATGCTGTACAAGTCATAGAACGAGATGCTAATTTACGGTTTGTACGGACCGAGGCGTTTATGCCGAGTTCCCGAAATTTAAAAAAAATCAATTTAATTTCTCTTAACAACCAAAATCTTGATAAATGTGTATGGGTAGGTAGTCCGTATTTTGGTGTAGGCCTACGTACCACTGGTCCATACAGTATTTTTATGTCATATGCCGAAATGGTGCGTATTTACAGTACAACGGCATGGGTATATAGTAAATATTACTACCCTCCGTACCACTTGATCTGTTGACACAATTGGAACATGCGCTTAATGATCTCTGCACTAACCTCCCGCTTTCACTCTCCATAACAACATTCTGATGTCATCGCGGAGGGGCCACTAAGCGGATTACCCGTGAACTATCGTTCAAGTTCAATATTCAGGGATCAATAGGGAGCCAAAGTGAACCCGCTGAAACCACAGATACCCATTTACGAAACACTATTTCCGGATATAGGCGCTCAGTACTTTTACTATATTGGTTTGAGATTATATGTCATTCTCAAATCTTTTAGATCCATATTTTTGATAAACTTAACAACTGTCACCATAGCTTCGAGACAGAGTTATTCAGAGACGATAATAGTAAACTAACAAATAAGATCAAAAACAAAATTCTAGCCTCAAACCCCCATAGGTTTAGCACTAAGCCTTGTTTTTACTAGCCACCAGAAATGGTTTTTTGAACAAGGGTATCTGCCGTTTAGCAGGTTCAATTTGGCTCCCTATAGGGCTGATTCCACCAACATGATGGATTTGCCGTGATATATCTTGGTATGTGTAGTGTGTGATTATGTGAAATATGGGAACTAAGGCAGGATGATGGTGGATTATTATGGCAGCATTTCTTCCTATGTCTTCATGGTACCAAGGCTATGGACAGAGAGAGAAGTATGTCACAATCCCCTGTTCCTAGAAATACCACATAGAGGTCATACATGAGTAGTTGTTAGAGTTGCTCACAGATGGCAGCAGCTTACAGTAAGTGTGTCATGTTAACAGTAACACACATATAGAGACCAAACATTAGACATTAGATGCAATAGTATACAAGGATACTACAGTATGTCTTGTAGTGTCTCTTACAGTGTCGCGATGTGTCGTACCTCCGTTGTTGCAAAACGTAGCCATGAGGTGTCGGGTGTATGTTTTGGTGCTCCACTAGCATGACACATCGCGACAAATGGGCACGCCATCATTCAAACCTAGCCCGACTTAGCACGACACCCAAATCGTGACCAATCTCACTATGTCTTGTGTGTCGGTGGAATCAGCACTTTAAAGTACCTTACTGTAGGGTGAGACGAGACAGTGAGTTGTAAGATGGCGTTTTCAATGATTTCTCGGTATATAGTAATAAAGAGATATAGTAAGTGTACCTGAATTACATCTGTTCCTCTGTATTTCGGTTGGAAATATCGCTGAACAGATTCCATTCAGTCACTGGTTGCTGTTGTCAGTATAATGTGACTGGCAGAGTGTTGTGTCAATGGTCTGCGGCACAGCCCTTCAGTGAGGCAGCACTATAAAACAGGCATAGGGCCCCTCTGCTACAAGTAGACCAAAGTTGAGTTATTATACAAACAAACAAACTTGAAAATCATTGGAGGAATCCATGATTGTAAACAATGAGGAAGTCTGGAAAGGACCTACAACGGTTGACTGGACGTAAAATCACCCAAACAAACAAACAAACAAACAAACACTAACCATGTCTCTCTATATTCTTCATTGGTAGGCCTAGGGGATGGTGAATGATGTCCGGCATTTTCATGAATCATATGTAAGATTGGTACATACATCATGCATTTAAAAAAATAAAAAAACGGAAATGAAATCAAAGCAATGAAAAGCTGCTGATAGGAATAAGAATTGGAATGAATAAAAATAATTATAATACACATCTTATAAATAAAAAGAATATGAGATTGGGTCATTGGGTTGGATTGGGGGGGGGGGGGGTAAAAATAGGAAGGCAAATACCCCAAAGTAATGAAAGTGAATTAATTTGAATGAAATATAAAGATAATACAAGAGAAAAGAAAACCAACCTCTTTGAGACCTCAATTTGACTTTAAATAGGTAAGAACATAATTGGGTCAAAGTTACCCCATGGCTAGGGTAACTTTGACCCAGCCTTTATTAATGTTTGTTTGGTTTGATTTAACATCCAATTAACCATTAGGTCCTTACCAGACTTTCTCAAGGCACTTTTACACCAGGAGGGTAGTGATCGAATCTATGTGATGAATTCAGGTAGAAATCTCACCCCTACACATTTACCGAGGTGAGCTTTTTTACGTCCCACACTACATAGACATGGTATGAGAAGGATTGGCCTTTGATATAGCAATAAATCTACCACTGCTGGGGGTGGGACTCAAGACTTTAGTCCTACAACCTTTGGGTTAGAAGTCCAGTGCTCTAACCACTGAGCTAACTCCCAACCCCCCTTCATTGATGTAAATCAGAGCCTTACTGTAACAAATCAATGAAAAAGGAAACTACATTGGAATGATATCATACGTTGTATGGTGATAGACCCTTGACCATAACCCAGAATTATTGCAGTTTAACGGTTTTCAGAAATCTTCAAATTGAAATTCCGATGCCAGAAATAGAAATTTCAGCTATTTCTACATCTAAATCCGAAATTATTTTCAGTTTCTCCAATTATAAATAAGAAAACTGTGGTTCATGCAGTCGTAGTGTGGCCAGTCAGTTGGGAGCGGAACCTTTACTTACCCGGGGCAATAATAGGGAGAGTTGTAACCTCTGGAGGGTCTATTAGCCACTGACTGTCGTGACTATAGCACATCTTTTACCTCCCTAAGTGTCGTAGCCCCCAGGACATTTGGCCGATCCTTTAAGATCTTAGCTCTATAGGACACGGACAGCTGAAAGATGTCATTCATATAGTGGTATATATATGCGCGTTATTATTTACGTGCCAAAAATAATGAAATGGATTTACATGGAAAATTGGAAAGCTGCCGTCTGTTCTATTAAACAAAACACGGGAACCAGTCATGAATGCTGATCACATTTTTCTTTGGGAAGAGATTTAAGTTTAAAAAGACATGAAAAAACCCAACATAACACTATAATACAGTTTCACCCTTTTATTTTCATTCAAAATGGATATGCATTAGTATGAACAACTGTCTTGGCTCTGTGTGGCCTAGACCCTGCAATGAACATCCTACCAATTTCCAGTGTCTTTAATTTTTAAACTGTGTGCAAAACGGTATCACATTGTCGGTCACCACCATCTAATGAACCACAGCTAGCGAGGAGGGAACGTTCTGCCCACTGACTGGTCAAACGCACCACTTTATAAGCTGAAACACTCTGCCCGATAGCAATACAGAAATAACAGAGATGCAATTGAGGTCTAGCAAAGAAAAAACAATTAAGAACGCTGCTTATCTCCAACTTTATCTCTAACATATTGGCAATTCAGTCAACTATAGAAATATCAGAATACTGGCATCTCAGACAAAAAAAACACAAGTTTTTCTCAGATCCCCACTCACGTAGGAAGAGGCATTAATCGGAGACAATACATACAGAATCGGCGGGCATCCACTTGTCAAAAGTGGCGAATTTGACCATTTTGTCCAGAGGGTTTATAGTAACACAATAAGATTGTCTGCTGTTGTGGGTTCTAATGATGGTTAACGGGAGCATCAATAAAAGGAAATCATGTATGGATGGCTCGCATGGCCTGCACCCTGCCCTGCTGTAATCTTTCTCAATTGGACTACAATCACGACTAATAAAACAGACTCCTACAGCGGTGAGTCTCCTTAAAGTAACGAATTATTTATTATTTCAATTTCGCAGAAAATATCCATGCGTACATATGCTATCAGTAGGTACGACGTTAGGTTTCTTTTTATTTGATTGCCAATGAAATGAGTTGGGTCTGAGGAGTAATAAAAGGATCAAATTGAAAGTAAAAAGAGCAAAGAGTCAAAAGTTATTAAACTCACCATTATACATTGGTAAACAATTATGAGTTAGATTAAATCCTGAAACGCAGGCTCACTCCAATGATGAAGCTTTCAAAAGCATTGTGAAAACATGGTTATTGACTTTAGATGACTAATTCAAATGGTTTGGCTAGATGGATCATGATAGAAGACCTGTTGCACGTTGTTGTATATGCCATTTATTGAAGTAATACTGATCAAAAGATCTAACGTATGATGGGAATGAAAATCTACCTTATTAATTTCTTTTTGTTATTTGTGTGTCCTGTCTGTCCTGTGATTGTACCGGCGTATGATGGAGGACCGCCTTATTCAGGTGAATTGTACTGTCGATATCTATGTTATCAAAAAAAAATAATAATAAAAAAAAATGTTAATTGGTACACGGTTGTTAGAACATGGAGTACTAAAAAGTGTAAACCGATGGAGTCGTGTCATTGAAAGAATGGCCAACTGACGAAGAGATACTTAAGCCTTTAATTAAAACATTACCATGCTGATATTCCTCATCCGATTCTGGCCGCGATTTTGTCGGATCGATGAGAGTCTGTGACATTTTCTTTTTTAGTACACACTTCACCAGCCCGCTTTTATTGTCTTACAAACATACGTCGGTCATTACTCGCGTGTGGAATACGAACAACTGGTAGCACCCTTTGATGAAAGTGTCATACATCGAAATGATTACAGCCGATTCATTCAGATCATTGGATTGCTGAGAATCAGGAATTGCAGTTTGATGTTTTCCTGGCTTTATTGTGTGATTGTAGCCACATTTTTAATATGGGATCTAATTAACCAGGAGAGTTTGTTTGGGTTATAAAGCCACCATTAGCCTGGGGCTGAGATGTGACTCCTTGTAAAAGTGCGATAGAACCATAAAATATACACAGAACTGGAATTTGAGAAAATAAGCACCAAGTCAAATCCCCACGATATAACGGATGAAGAAGTTCATAATTGGTCTCGAGACGCGGGAATCTTTCCTCGAAACTTCAGAATAGAATTTTGTGACCTCTGCGTCTGAAATCCCGTTCTACAAAAAGATTGGATTAATTGGAACGAACAAGGTGCAACTTTTCTGTATATCCAATCCTGGACTTCCCCCTGGATTTATCTTAACCTGGATTGTATTTTATGTTTTAATATTCATTAGGTTTAAAGGACGTGTTGCCGTTGCCATTCTTTGGTCCAACCGGTCACGGAATCATGTTATACACATTGTATGTGTATTCTTTGCTATACTCTCCTGTACATACAATGATCAAAGTAACACACACACATAAGGGTATATTAGAACCCACAACACTTTCAGGATCTATAGATGTCCTTATTATTCCATACCTTTTACCTACCGCAATCATTCAAAACAAAGGGATCATGACCCAACTAATAATCACGTTGCGGTGGGATAATTGATTTCAAGAATGATTGGACTATTGAATACTCATACATAAGTAAACTCTCTTCAAGTGACTTGTGTGTTCAGACAGCATCTTCTCGGTATTGTCACTGAAGCCTGTAAGACATCGACGTATCGATGTTCTATGATCCGATTCTGACCGACAAATCCATTGGCATTGGTGAACATCAGTGGCATTCTTTTCAAAGTAGGCACTTCACTGACCCGATTGCACAATCAGTTATTAGTCATTACTCGCACGAGACCATTGACTGACTCTGCTGGAGGCCCGGCCTGGTCGAATTACTGTGTGACGGTATCGTACATTGACGAATGCAAGGAGGTGGATAAGTGATGATACGCCAATAGCCTTATATTTTAGATATACTACAATGCAGGGATGAAAATCATGGTGAGAAGATTAAAAACAGATATAAAACCTAGAGGGAAAAAGGACTGGTCGAGACTGATAACAAAACATCCTTGTAGCTTTGGGATGTGTATATTGGCGACTTCTGAGATACTAGGCATATTTCGACAGACTGATAGTTTGCTGCCGTGTCTGGTAACAGTGAGAGTATGGCCCGCTGAGGCCGACATGTAAATGTTGTAAAATTTCGATCTATAATTTTCAATATTCATAGTTCATAAGTATAATTGCATTCCTCTTAACGCAACGATGCTATTTAGTCAGAAAAATCGTGGAAATAATTTTCACGAGGAATCTAAGCTATTATTTCATGTTACAAAAGGAAAAATAACCTTGTATACTTAAAATAAAAAGCGCATTTTCATGGAAAACGGGAAATCTGGGATCTCTTTTAATAACATCAATGTGACATTCACGCTATACCATGCCAACAGGTGATTCGCTCTTTAATATACTGTTGTTGGTACAGGCAGGGCTTAATAAAGGTATGGAATAATATGGCCAAGGCTCTTTCATTATTCTGATGGTAATACTTAATCTCTTAATTCAATGACAATAATGGAGTGTGCCAAGAATACTTATTCTATATTCAGCTGTGAGTCCGTGCAGACACGACGAATTAACTATGACCGAAGCGAGTTTAGCTTACATAAAACAAGACAAAACAAAGGAATTGGCATTTCGATAGATTTCACCTTACTGTCTAGGTTATAATAAAACGCAATACATCTGTATTTGGTATGATTGAAGCCAGTATAAAACAGTTTGTACACTCTTTATGACCTCCCCTCCTTTAATAGCGTGTTGCCGACGCGTCGCCATGGCAACCAAAACGTTGCCATGGCGACGCGTGTACCTACGTACCACACACTTTGCGGATAGAGGGGCGTCCGCATTGCCATAATACAAACTACTCCGTAATGAAATAAATATATTCCGGGCTCCGCTGTTCGGAGTTGCTTGTCAACAATGATGAATATTTTCTGTAACCATGGTAACAACACTCTAACATGAGACCTGTCGATGAGCAATGAGAGAGGCAGGTTATGAAATCGTCTCCTGTGCAATATATGACCAAGAAAAGAGTGGAGCGAAAGTGAACTCTTTCCTCGCAAATCTGAAGCCAACCTGATCTGTACTATACAAATATAACGTCTCATTCAAAGATGAGGGGTAGTCTAATGTAATGGTAGTGATTTTTGTTTTAAGGGTTCATTATGTACAAACAACCATGCACGCATTCTCGCTAACACACACGTTCGTGGATTTGTCTAATTACTTACAAGGCTATGGTACAGAAACCTACAGTAAGCAGGCGCAGTGCCCGCACGGTATACTCTCCATACACGCCGCACTGCATAGCTCGACCCTCCCGAGCCCGCCCCACGCCTCCCTCTTCATACCATATCGTCATTGTGCGCTAAATCAACCCACACCTGCATCAGTGCTTGGCACAGCCTCACCCACCCTCACTCATGAGATGTGATGCAATGTGTGTATACATATGTATGCTTGTATATAGATATATATATATATATATATGATATATATATATACATATATATGCATATATATATATATTTTTTTTATATATGATGATATATATATACACTCGTTTAATATGCATGTATTGGAACATCAACACGTGAACATGTCTACTAGAAAATAGGATAAATAACACGTAATTCTTAACAGTGACCTCATTGGACGTAGTCTTTTGTGTGTGTTGTTTTTTTTCCTATTAAATTTATGTATCGTCCATTTAGAACGCGCTCAGCCATTTTCAGATCAGTTAGCCTATGGCTGTACGCCCTTATAGTACAGTGATGCCGGGAAAGGCACTGCTTTAGTTTGCCCACATGTCACCAGTCAGCCTATCCTCCTGCCTGCCTGACCAGCGCTACTTGTGGATTGACACGCTAAAAGCTGTTAAGGCTATGTACCCAGTGTCGCATTAAAAGTGAAGGAAAATGTGTATGTACAGTAGAACCTCGCAACCTGGGCACCCTGTTAAGGGTTCCACCCAGAAACTCGCACCAACGTGCTCGGAACGGAATCTTCTTTTACTAGATGTCTGTACCCCGTTGCGTTGGGCACCCTGCGATTCAGACAACTTTGGATCAGAATGGAGGGTGCTCCATTTAACGGAGTTCTGCTGTATTTTAATCTTAATCTTATCAAAATAGGTTTCATGGATCGCCTTTAACATTTGAGTCTGGACACCGATAATCAAATGGAGAGGAAAGTGAAAATGTATCAATTTAACCCGATGCGAATAAAATATTTATCCATTGCCTAAGTTCTTCCTTACTTGGCAGCTCGGTATCACTGTAACTGTCAGGGAAATGATGAAGCTTATAACTTTATTTAATGACACAAATATCACTATCCTTAAGCATAACTCACGTTTTAACAGTGAGTAATGGGTTCCATTTCTATCGCCCACAAATGAAATCCCTATAATGTGTATACCCAGGCCAAGACACTGTCTAACTGCAGCTGGGTTGGCAACATCCTGAAAAGCTTGAGCGTTTTAGAAATGCGTACTTTGGTTAGTGGTCTGTCTCACAACTTATCACTTCATACAATGATCCTTCGAGGAGTGACCTTCCAAATCCATCCCCTACGTGAAATGTGGTTTACAATTCATTCAACACATTCACAATCTGTTAACGGCCATAATGTCCGTTCGATAAGAAACATCACACGATAAAGCTGTTGTGTTTTTAAGCAAGCTAAACAAATACCGTTCACGTTTTTAACGCTACGTTTGTTTCAATCCTGATGCAACCTACTTGTAATGTGCGATGCTAGAGCATGCAGACCCCCCGCCCCCGGACCCCGTCCTGAAAAGACGGCAAATTGGAAAAGATCCCATCTGCTTAAGCACACCATGTTTCGCGATGAGATGGGTTACTTTGTATTTGAAAAGAATTTCAGCAAGAGCTGTAACAGATAAGGCTGACACTATATCTATAACAAATTAGGTTTAACTGTATCAAGACACTGTAAGCTAGCAGAACACGAAGAGTATCACTGTGCTAGAAATTCTCTCGCCGGACCTTTAAAAACAGAATCCCATCCCTACCCGTACCTGGGATTTCTAGATTTCCATTTTTTCTCAAGCGCGGTTTCCTTCATCAAAACAATAGTTATTCTAAAAACAATTATTCCATCCACATCCCGAATACTTTATCGCTCTGAAATGAGACACAACTGTCATATTGCTCCAATACCTGTCATCCATACTTGATTTAAAATCACTCCCAGTCAATGTAATTTTCTCTTTCCTCGTTCATGGCACAATATCAAGTCTTGGACCCGGACAACCTGTACAATTTACACTCCCGAGAATTTGTACTTCAAAGGCCTTTCTACTTTTGATAATCATTTGTCAAATATGCTTTACATTTCTGCCGTAAGACTATACGAAGTTTCATTTCCAAATCCATAGCAAGCGAACGATGAATCTTGTGGCTCACCTGAACTTTTCTTTAGGAGGAACGAACCACAACTGTTCAAAAGAATTACCATATTTTGAATAGAGTTGAAAAATAATCAAATCCATTTTCAAAAGGCGCTAAATAAAACAGAAACCAAGCTGAATTTCAATATCGAACACTTGATATAGACAGGAGCCAGAAATTTAGAATATTAGGTTTTCTGTGGCTTCTTATTTCAAATGGATTATCCTGTGCAACCAATAACATCTATTAGAAACCATATTCGCGTTATAACTCGAATTTAGATGTAAATTGTGTTCAGGCATTGGATTATAACTGCGCATACTGAAGCGCCAACGTGAATTTGAAATGCATATATCGGTATTATTGACTAAGATCTTTTACTATCCACATGAAATAATACGGAACAAGGAAATTGAAAATGATCTTCTGTAGCAGCACTTTCTAGCACAAAAGCGATCAAGACCATATTCGCGGTTAAACCCCTAAAGTAGATACATTTGATGTCTGACATCGGACAGTACCTTCTCTAGGGAGATACTCTGCGGTGACCATCTGACAATTTCGTGGTACGCACCATACCTAAAAGTTGGTGATCACCCAACACCCGCATTACCAGAGATGCTAGTGGGCTTCTAAAAAGGGAAAGCTGGAAAATCTCCAAATCTCCACTACTTATCTCCTAATACGATGAAAAATTAGTACACCATTAGAAGCCAGAAAACCTCAAAGTCTGGCTTCCGTCGACGACTTCTGTCCACATACAGAGATTTAATCAAGAAATTGCGTCCGTTTTCCCCCCTTTTTTTGATAGAGGTAAAGAAAAAAGAAGAAGAAAGCCAAACGACGCTACAATTCCAATGCTTGCTGGTTGGAGTAGTGACTGATGTGTGAGCGGCGAGAGGTGTGTTGCCGGCTCGCATGAGATGGTCGGTGATGAGTGGTACAGCCTATAGGTGGCGCTCTACATGCCCCACATGACGGTCAGTGAAGACGGTTAAAGCCTGTAGGTGGCGCTCTACAGGCCCCACATGACCATAAGTGGTGACTGGTGTAGCCTGTAGGTGGCGCTCTGCAGACCACATGGAACCGTCAGTAGTGATTGGCACAGCCTGAAGCTGGTATAGGGCCTCATCCCTGTGACGAAGGAGATATAGGAGGGCGAGGAGAAGGAGGCGGGCCGTGGAAGAGGAGGAGGTGGTCCGCAGTCATACCTGGCTCGTCTGACCAGGATGGTCCCACTCATCGTCAGTGTCTGACAAGTCGTCCTCCTCCTCCTCCTGGTGGTGGTCCGTCTGATCGACACCGCCCCCCGTGCTGGTGGGCAGCTTCACCTGCTCGTCTGTTGTGCTGAAGTAAAACTTCACCTCGAACTGCTCGCAGAAGAGGCGGTGCGTTTTGTCCTTGTTGGCCCGGTCGAGCTCGAGCTTGGGCAGCGTGAGAGTCTTGAACTTGGTGTTGAGCAGTGGCGCTGGGAAGCAGGCCGAGGAGGAGCAGCCGGGGGCCACGCGCACCCCCGTCGCCGTCGCCGGCGCGCCGGAAGTGGACGACGATGACAACGACGCCGGCGGCGGCGGGGGTCCCATGGGCGTCGGGCTGGGCGTGCGGGGCGTCTGGAAGTTGGGCCAGGCCGGCGACGTCCCTGACGAGCTGGTGGTGGTTGTGGTGGTAGTGGTGGTCGTGGTGCTGTTGGAGTTCTGTGCAGAGTACAGTTGGCTGCCCCCACCCGGGGCTGTGTCCCACCCAGTGAGCCGCACGTTGTCGTATATACCACTGAGGTGGCGTGCGTTCAACTGCTGACCGTCGCTGTTGGTACCGAACTGCGGCCCCAGGTGCGAGCCCAGGTGCGTGCTCTGTGGCCGCGGGTGGCCGAACGTCGTGTTACCACTATAGTTACCGCCCGTACCGTTCATCGGCGTGATCTCCTCTTCTTCCTCGATGAAAGCTGTGTTAAACCACGCGTGAAACATCTTCTCCTGTACGGATATAGAAGTGGGCAAAAACGAAATATTATTGAGATGCAGTTATGTCAATTGGGGTGATAAAACAGGTGGAATAATTTCTAATAGGGAATTACCACACATTATCAGTTTTAAAATCTGTAATATATCTTAACAAGATCATTAGGCATTCATTTGATTTCTTTTTACAAAATAGAAAAATAGACGAGGCAATGTATGTACCCTAGACAGATGCTACCTTGAGTGACAGTTTAAGAACTGTACCGAACCACCGTAACCATGTACACTCCTACTCTCCCTGTGGTCGCCAGGCAAAACGCTTAGAGATCAACCTTATAGACATTCAGAAGAGACTGCCATTTTTAAGATATGCTTAAAAACAAACAAACAACAGGAAACTCCTGTTGGGGAACGGGGTTCAAGGTTTTGCCATTATTGGCTCACCAGGCATCGTAAAACGCTTATAGGTGTCAAGGTGATTAAGAGAACTTGAGCTTATGATTGTTATCAATGTAAGAACTTGGCTTAAAAAAACAATTTTCTTTACAAGTCTATTTAAACCAGTGTCGGGTTACACCCCATCCTGTGAAAGGATGAGTGATCCATGGAGGAATCTAATTTCTATACTCCTAGGCAGATTTTCGCCAACTGTATACTTAAAATTGGTGTCTGACATAGCATGGGGGTGAGCTTGATTTCTTTTTACACTTGGCAAGCTTCAATAACTCTATTTTCACATGACATGTTAAGCCAAGCAGAAGTCGCTATTCTAGTTTGCCCTTATCCACAGGAGGATTTTTAGAGGAATCCCACCATCCTACAGCTAGGTTGGAGCACTATGATTCATAAGCCTTCTAACTGAGTGTACCTGAATTTAGAAAGATTACCGGACAAGCTTATGTAAGATTTAGATTTTAGGTAACATGGGGTCTGTATTGTTCTCAAAACATGTACAATTTCTTGAAATTTTCATCTCTTTTAAACTAAAATGAAAATCCTATAAACTGGTATACCTGCTTATTTTACACCAGTAAAGATAAAAAATTCCAAAGCTCAACACTCGGCCATTGGCAAATTAGCTGTAGTGACGGTGGCGCGATAACACCAGTGACGCCACCTAGCGGTAGAAAAGGGGAATACTACAGTGGTTCTCCCTGGTGTTTTTGGAAATATAAGACCTTAGTGCTAACATTACGGTATTCAACATGGAAAACACGTTTGCATTGGCCACAGAATGGGCTTGGATGAGGCTTGATTAATATCATCTCTGTTTTTCAAGGAGGAAAAACAATTTCATAAACTGAAAAGGTGAAATAGTGGTTTTCCATGGAAGAATATGATACGTATAATATTTATTGTCTATCTACATTTCTATATAACATCAACTGTATACATATGCATGTAATTTCCTGTGGATTTGATTTTGTAATGTGTTACACACACATTTTGTTCTAACGGTTCTTTTGACGACGTAATTACTGTGCTTGTCTCGGCATGTGAAAAAAAGACTATCAAATATGGAGGTTTATATTTTTACTTAGAGAAAGGAAAATATGTAACAAAAAAAAACCAACAACTATTTTTGTTGACTAGCGCTGCAGTCTTACCTTGCGTGCCATCTTGGGTTTGTGGCTGAACTCGATCATGATGTCACCACACATGGGTTGTGGCGGATTAAGCACCATATAGTAATAGCTGTCCCCTTTCTTGGCCCCTTCATATACAGGCGATGTATAAAGTTTAGACTTCAACTGGTGTGCTACAAAGAACGGACCTGTAGGTGATATAGAATGAATTTGCGTTAGTCATCAACAATGTCAACATTTATTTTCATTCCAGAAAAGAGGATTAAGCACAATCATCCACGAGGACGCTCTTCCTTGTGGGATGTACATATACAATAGAAAGACAATAGACACATATACATTTGTACAATAGAAAGAGAACAAAACAGATCATATTACAGCTTTCATGGATAACTAGATGGTATTGTGTAGTTATATAGCCAACAGGAAATTTGACTCTACATACTGGTCATAGTATTCAAGTTCGCGTAGTATAAATCCTCTTGATCAAATATTTCAGGCAGAACGATGCTATTACTAAGTCATACACAGAGACAAGACAATACACATGGGACGATCTGACAGATACACTACATAACAGGATGTAACGGAGTTGTAAAAGTACACGGCAAGACATAACACAAGTATTCCAGTACAACAAACAATACAATAAACTACCCCTCATATCCAGTCATTTCATAGATATCATACAACTCTTCATTGCTCATGTATTCCCATCTAAGTAGATCTTGTACTATCCATAAACTCCTATTGAGACGTACCTATAAATTGGCTGTATCCCTTTTTATAGCTAAATAATTAAATGTAATCTATATAAACGAAACTTGGCAGAATAGTGTTCAATGTTAATATGATAAAAGTCACTGTAGCCAACGCCACGTATCCTGTTCTTAGATTATGAGGAACAACTCGTGTGGGTTAGAGCTGTTATTTCCAGTTCCAATCCAGTAGGAGATTGGAAAGATGTGTACTTGTAAGCTCACATGGTGGTTTCCTGCACCTCTTAAAATTAGTTGAGTCGTTGGCCAAGAAAAGCTAACTTTGAAGCTTTATTCTACTCCTATTAAACTGAGCACTGCAACGAATCTGATCATGTGACCGAGCTCAATAATATATTTGACTTTGCTCATCTTTCAGTAGTGTAATTCTTTTCATCAACTTCATAATGCAAAACCTGCATCTTATATTTGTTAAAATGAAATTTTTTTGAACGCCTACTAAGTCATATCACTTGTGCATGGTTGCCGACTATTAGAGTTAGACATCTCAGATGTGAAACATGATCGAGAATGTGCAATCTCTGATAAATATTTTTGTATTATACAAGGAAAGGGAAGTTCATATACAGAAAATGAAAACTTAGATTTCCACAGATAAGTCGAAACCTGTCACATCTATTAAGAGTGTAGACTGCGGATTGTAACCTGTGTGTCTTCAACACTCAGACATAGGCATGTCCAGTTTTTTCTGCCCTATGGTGCTCTAGACACCACTTTGCACTAAGGTTAAACTCTTCACCCTTGCCTGCACCTGGTGCTCTGCTAGGTTTGCTGAACCAGAACTCAGGGGCCTATCCTTGCCTTTACACTACTGTGAACAAGGCCAGCCAAAGTCATTCAGTAAAACCACCGACTGTTCAGTGAGAAAATCAGAATATCCATTCCTTTCTACACACATGGACTTTATGTGAAGAAAAGATTATTATGGTTTAAGGTCAGTAGATTCTTGGCTTTTGCTTCCTCACCACTAGGCCACGATATTATAACGTACTCTACACAAAATTAAACTATACAGGGCGATTCTGGTATACAGGGATGCCAGTGAGGTTTAAAAAAATACCCGGAAATATCCACAGCCAATTTTACCTATAATTTAATATGATGGAAATATAGAAATATTATTCTAATAATCACCTTTTACTTTTATTGGTTCCTGGTCAAAAGGCTGTTTTGGCAAATTGTAAGACGAGTTCACAAAAAAAAGAAGTTTTAAACAAGGTCACTGAGACTGGAGCATGTCTATGCAAATAACCTCATTATGGTCATTGGCAGTGTCACCTCAATAGTGTGTATAAGGGTGCTAGCCCAGCACCGGATGCAGCATAGACATACACAGAATTCCTTTTCTGGGATTCGGGTGCTTCTGTGTGCCTATGGCCGGTGACCAAGCAGCTAGGGTATTCTCCGGGAGACTCCCGGACGCTGCAAGGCCCTTGGCACCACTGGGCAGGGTGAGGACGGGTGGTCTGAGCACTAGCGACCGGCCGCGGTGCAGTAGTGGCCGGCAGTGGACCGCCCGGGGCCGGTGCGTTCGGCCAGGTCTCCGAGGTCGGCCGCGGGTGCTCCCACCGCCCGACCTCAGTCCCAGTCCCAGAGCATTTTTTTTAGTTGCGGAAAAACCCAGAATACCGGAGATTCCCGGAAAACTGACATCCCTGGGTATAAGTTGACACAATACACAAAAACAGGCTCAAGCAGATCGCTCGTCAAAACCACTACAATACACAGAAACAACTCGCCAAAGGGAACAGAACTCGCCAGTTTAACATGTGCATAGTCCACATGGCATTCTCCATGGGTTGAACCTTAAATTTAAGTAAAGTCAAGTCTGGACCTGGATAACACTTCCAGGTCTCCCAGCACACCGCTTTTTCAATATAGGTTTTTTTAAATAGGTTTTGAGAAAAAAAAAAGGTTTTACAAGAACAAAAACATAGACTTTTATAGGATTTTAGGGTTATTGTATTCAGCATGATGGAGTCAAAATATAATGAATCGCTTATTTCCAGTTGTTGACATCTAAAAAAATGTACCTAGTACTAAATTGCAGGATGGTCAGGATGTTTGGTCCAACAAGTAATATCCAGCACGCTCATGTGCATGCTGAGTTTCCAACAGGCAAGTCAGACTGGTAATAAGTCACACAAACTGCTGATTCTTAAAAACTGGAAATAAGATTTCTTAAATACATTGATAATGTCGATTTCTTGTCATTAGACAATCTGACTTTCTTTCAAGTTAACTTCTAAAATTTCCTGTACACATAAATCTGCATGGCAGTGAAAACTATAGGTCTTTCTATGTTATATAGGTTACTTTAGAAAAATAAAGGCTCAAAAATAGAAATATCGGATTTTATATGTTTTATACGTTTCAAAGCTTTTACTGGGAGGCCTGTATTTCTCGGGCAAATCTTGTAGATCATCAGTTACTAGACCAATCACAATATTATACATAACCAGGGATAACAGTTGGGAATGTTTTTCATCTGCTGCCTCTGAAGGACCGGGAAAACTTGGAATTGGTTCGGTTGATTTAACGTCAAGTCAGTTTAAAATCTCTCTTCCCAGAATTTAATATGCTTGAAAATCTTTCTAGAGAGAAAAGATGGAAAACACATTGGTGTCGGCGATGGTATGGCGCTTGAGTCTGTTGAATGAGGCTCAAATAATATCATCTTTATTTTACACAAGAAAAAAAAAAGAAAAGGAAAACATGAACTTTCATGGAAAAGTGAAAACTGCCATTTCTGAGGGTGGTGGTACTTACAGCATGTTCCACTGTTGAACATGGGGATGGTGCGGAAACGGACGGCTCGTAGCAACAGAGTGACCCGCTCGACGCTTTGCGTCTTCAGGTATCTGCAGTAGTACTGCACGTACCTGCGCTGACTGGGGATGGTGACTCCCTGTAAACATATATATACAAATAAATAAGGATATCAGTTGGGGACAGAAGAAAGAATGGAATATTGGTCATGCGGAATTTGCTGCCGCAGAGAGAGCAAAAATATGTGGAAAACATGACATGTCAGCCACTACATGGAACCTAGGGCCGGTGGGGAGGTTCAAATCAGTTTCATGGGCGTGACTGAGGCTCAATTAATATTAGCTTTTTTACACACGGGAAAATAGATTTCTAACTTGAAAATGAAAGGGTGGATCTCCATGGAAAAGTGGGAAGCTGCCATCTCCGTATAAATATATAATTATCTAAAACCATCTACATGTACCTATTGACGCGGGTGCTAACATCTCTTAATGTGTATTGTAAAAGCTTGTACAGTAGGTACGGTGAAAGTTTCCAAGGTAGGGTACCCCCCACCGCGCCTTACTAAACCGATCGAGCCAATTCACATGTTGAATTACGGCGTTGTGCGTCAATGATTTACTAACCAATTAAAAATGGAAGAGCGGATATAATGTCTGAATTTGAATAGACGTAATTTAAAAAAAAATCACCGTGTATCCCTGCATATTGGGATAAAATAAACAAAAAAAGCTAATTCTCATCCAGAGGAAAGTGTCAAAAATCCGGGGCAGCACCTTATAGGGGTGCCCTGCAACGGGAGCTCTACTGTGCATGAATAATTGATGAAATGTAGAACGTGTATAGGGAAAGCCTTATAGCAGACCAGCTCGTTAAACAGACCGCAACAGTAAGTGGACCACTAATGCGTGGAATGGAATCCCGAATTCATGTTTATTTCACCCCATTAAGTAAACCCCATACAACTCGTACTACTTATGTCAGAAATGGTGGGTGGTCCACTCTATGGGGTTCTACAGTAGGGCTTCAAAATGACTTCAAAACTTAACAAGTGCCACCAAGGGAAAAAAATGAAACAAAAACACGTCAAAAATGTATATTACGCCGTATAAAATATACAAAGTATCTCATCCAGTAACCCCCACAGCAAGTGAACATATAGGTTTGAAGCTATCATATTTTGAGCCTCCTATTCCAGAATACCAGATATATGGGCGTCTTATCATAACTTTGGATAAACGAGGCTATAGGTGTCCACTCCTATTATTCACGGCTACGGAAAAGGTAATTGCAACATTTTTCAAAAATTCATGTGGACGAAAAAAAATCAGAAATGTAATGAAATTATCAATACACCACAGACATTTACTTGAAACAATAATAATTTGTATATACCTGTACTATATAATCTTACTTCTGAATAGGTAATTAACCGATGTACATACAATGTGCCTGTGCTGAAGGGGAATTGGAGTTCTAATGAGCCGAGGGCAACTACCTTTTCGTCTTTTGTCCGGACTTGTCCGTAGAACCGCAACGACTCGGCGGCATTTTTAAATCTGCTCGTGTGGAGTAAGTAGGCACATATCATGACACCCGTTCGACCCTGCAAATAATAGAAATCATCACTAATGGTTAGTCACGGGAAAATATAGCAAAATCTTCGGCGCCATCTCTGGAATTTCTGAGAATATACATGCGTGTAGAGATTTTATCAAGGCCTATACATCACAATGTTCAGATTTTCTCACATAGAAATGTCACCCTGTATATTTTACTTCCGACACCTCATAAACATTGTACGGGAAGGATTGCCCCTTCTGGTGATGAAGGAAAAGGGGGTTGAGGTGAGACCCGAGGGAGATACTCAATCAGAGATGCCAGTGCGGTTTAAAATTAAAGGCTGCAAATTTTCCGAAACCTGTATTTTCTGTCATTTCATCTATATTGTACCAACACTCCTGTTCCGAGGAAGGCTCATAACCGCCGAAGCGTTGCCAAATTTGGAATAAAACATTTTTTTGTTAAACCTTGATAAAGTCCATGTAATGGTCGAAACGTCGGTTCTAATAAAAGCCTATCACTATTTAGATAAATTGGATAGTTTTGCTAATTTCACTCAAATTCTTTTTTGTTAAAACCGGAGTGGACATCCATTTGTGCAGTGAGCGAAGAGTTAGACCGCTACCTGGCCTTCTATCTCTAATATAATAATTTATTTCACGATTAAAATATAAAAAAAACAGGCAAACCGAAATCCACCAGAGGAATTCTATCTCTATGGTATCTAAGGTGGTGGTGGTGACAGATTAGTCAGACAATACCTTGCCGGCCTTGCAGTGTACGGCGGCGATGTTCTCCTTGTCCTTGGACAGCCAGTCGTCCATGTCCTCACAGAACTTCTGTATTAACATAAGCGTGGGCGGGTGATGGTCGTCGAACGGGAAGGAGGCGACCCGCTTGTGGAACTTTGACGTCTCATAGTTCCTCTCAGAGCAGCTGAGAACCAGAAAAACACAGTAGTTAAAGACATTATCCAAATCACAAATGACGGAGGTTGGGGTTGCATTTTTCGCCTGAAATTTGTTTTCCCAGAGAGACCAAGAATATGTGGAAAACACGTTGGTGTCAGCCATTTTGTGAGGTTAAGGTTCTGTGTGGGAGGTTCAAACCACTACATGTATTTCATTGGGGGTAAGTGATACTCAATATATATCACTGTTTTCTAATACAAGAACAAAAATGTATATATACTGAAAATAAAAAGGCGAGTAACAATAGATAAGAGGAAACCTGCAATCTCTGAACAAACTTGACGAAATACTATGCTTGATATCTATGAGGGTTGGACAATACCGAGGTTAAGCCATCTTCAATGAGTGGACAACACCGTGGGCAAACGAGGGACGGGTCTTCTGATTCACCTTCTGTTCCCCTACACTTTATCAAACAGACAAAAAAAAAACGAGGATATTATAAATGACGTAAAATTATGCCGAAAGGACCACCCGCAGAGAAAGAGTCAACTACTGCTTTGAGGACATGTGGGAATTATATGAGATTTTTTTAGTATTGTTCACAGTAGGACTATTTCAGTCGTGTCTCTCTTAACTGAACTTGAAAATTAAATCTAGTCGCTACGGACCGATCCAAACACCATGTGGGAATTTCTTCAAACCACGGCATATTAAATAACGCTTTGATCTCCCCTGTGGAAATATTTCAGAAGCCTTTAGAGGAGAATCAGCGTAGGTACAGCGGCACCGTTATCACAGTTTACCTCTGACTGGCACTGCGATGACTGTGTGACTATAAGTAAGCTATGACCCGTGGTGGTTCCTCCAGCGTGGCCTATGCACATGGCACGGAGGGCGGCCGGCCCACGCACTCTCCTACACCCGTAACCCACACCGCGCCGCCTGACACACTTTGATAGTGTCGCTCTCTACTGTCTCGCGCACCTCTCAACACACTATGTCACGTGACACGATTCTACGCTGCACTTCTGTCTGTAACAGAGAGCGAGGCAGTAAGGTCGACATAGCTCTGCCTATCCCATGTCCTAACACCGAGATGCAGCTGTACCATGTTCCAAACACCCAGAGGCAGCCAGGTCCACACACTTGTGGTGACCCAAACTGCTTCATTTTACATATTTGGGTTAGGGTTCAATCCATAGCATGATCCCTCGATTTTTTTTTTGATTTTTTAAATCAAGATGCTTCGCACTCGTTTTCAGACCAACCAAGTCAACACAACTCATGTCTCATGTCCCAAGCACAGAGACGAATCCAAGTATATATACAGCCCTTACTGTACCATGTCACAAACACAGAGATGTAGCAAGGTCTATCCAGGTCTGACTGTCACAACCCTAACACAGAGCCAGCCAGGTCCACAAACCTCTGCCTACCACACGTCCTCAACACAGAGAGGCAGCCAGGTCTACAAAACTCTGTCTGTCCCATGTCTGTACATGAACGTGAACACAGAGGTTTAGATTTGTATGTCTTTCTGCAACCTCGATCTTAATATGTTTTTGCCTTTCCCTAAGTTCGCATTCTGTTTGGTATGTTTTGTAATGTTCTGGTTTCTATGTATTGCTTAGACTTTTGTACTCTCTTTTGCGCCTTTTCTCATCGTCTACATTATCTTCTGTATGCCTTTCCTGAACATCTGTCTTCTTTTGTATGTCTTTACCAAACTTTCGCATTCTGTTTTGTATGAAACATCAGTGTGAGGTATCACACGAACTCTATCAAAGTAAAGAAAAGGGATTTAAAAGTGCTAATGAACCTGTAGAAAAACATATATGAATAGCGTGCAGCTTTGGGAAGTTAAGAGAATAAATAGCCACCCTGATCAAGCCTACTGCCTCGAGAATGTAGTTGTTTACATGATTCAACAGACCTCCTGCTTGTATCATATTCCACTCGTCTTATTTCAGTTTCGAATCTGATATCATCTTAGCACATGATACACTTACCACTACATCTAATATAAGACAGCTTACTAGGAACGGTTTAACTATAAAACTATTACCGTTGTTGTGGGCAAGGCGTGGTGTAGTATCTTAGGCAGCCCTTCTCCCCCCCCCCCCCCCCCACACACACACAGACACAAAATTATTTATAACTATTACCGATACATTGTTATATACACTAGATATATGACATATTTATGTGCGAATGATACACCATGAGACATCTTTGGATCCGGATGGAGATGACTAGATTGCCAAACTTTTTAAGTAAAGAGACTAATATTTATACAATCGGAAGGTGGCACCTGCTAATTTAAAAAAAAAGTAAAATTGCCATTGTTACCAGTCCTTTTGTAGTGAGACGATGTCCTATTTCCTGAGATTAAAGAAGCAAAGAGATGCCAGTGACGTCATCCGGAACATATCCGAATCATGATTTAATATATTAGAGAACTAGAACCCCTGGTTCTGGTTCTTTGAATATATCCACTATTTATCTCCAACATGACCAGGACTTAGTACACTACATAACTAGGAAATAACTGACATCTCTTGTTCAAGTCCTATGCATATTTATGCATTATGAGGTATAATAATACTACACACAATAAATAATGTATTGGAATCTATGAATATTATAAAACAATACCAGGCTCTTTCACCCATACTACTTTGGAGATGCAGTAGGTGTTTTTAGCATTATATCTCTCTGGCACGTTAACATGTTGGATATATCAATTAACAAGTTGTTACGTTTACATATCCTATGTCAGTTAACGCAATAGTTTTTAATTTGCAAATCAAGATTGTTACTGTAACTGTCGATCTTCATGTGTGTACTTTTTACGTGTAAACCACGGCGAGGTTAGAGTGGAGCGTCGACCCACCACGTGACGGCGCCACGTGACAGCTCTTCCAGGACAGACGGAGAGGGAGAGGAGATGGAGGGAGGAGAGAACAGAGGGAGTAGGCGGTGTTGGAACTGGAGGTCAGTAATTTGGCGCTAGAACAGCGGTCTGAACACAGCGACAGCCCCGTACCACCTCCCCGCTGTGTGCACACACACGCTGACCTCCATCACACTGACCTACACAGGTCGCAGACCTATGGTTCAGAGGTCACACAACCCCGGGTCACCAATTACCAGCCGAGTATGCGGCCGCCAGCTCGGCTCCCTCCCCATGGTAGTGGTACTTCCTCATGAAAACCTCACAAACCCTGTCCACAGAGTGTATACATATACCAACCATACAGGGAGGTCCGAAGAGGTTCAGTGTGAAACCCATCCAGCGAAATTACTGGATTAATCTTTGAAATTAACAGGGAACGATGCATATTGGCTAGATGCAATGTTAGTCATATTGAACAATTTGATGGTAATTATCATCCTATGCATGCACTCCTATAGATATGATAATATTGGTTCTAAATCCGTCCGGCATTATTCCCCATGAGCCCAACTTGAAGATTTCAGGTCACTCTACTGAGATGCATAAGAGTGAGCCCACTTCACATTATAAATTCGAAAGATGCTGTATAAACTGGGACACGGTTTATTTCTGATTCACTTGTTTCCCCAAGGAGAAATACTTAAAGGCAAAACGTTGAAGAAATGAGGTTATTACAGTTAATACACAGCAATTTCAGTTGGGGGAGGGGGGGGGGGGGGCATGGAAAACAGAGAGGAAATATTTCTCATGTATAATTTACTGCTTCAGAGAGACTGAGGTGTCTCAGCAGGGTTGAACCACTTTTTTGGGTGAGAATGAAGCCCAATTTTTCTTTCTTTGCTTTACACAAGAAAAAAGAATTTCATATACTGGAAATGAAACAAGAATTCCCTTGGAAAATAGGTAAACCGCCCTCTCAGATTGCCGAATGGCCTTATGTTATCAATACAAATGAATGATAACGTGCTGTCAGAGATGCTTGCTTTTCTCTTGTAATACATTTATCTCTCAGCGGCCACTGACGAGCTCTGTATTCACCATGTCCCATAACCCATCAATATTGGTCAATATTCAGAGTGTATGGTAACTACTCACTATATGAATCTAAATGTAGATAAACATATCAACAGGTTGTGCCTCTAATTAGGGTCTTTACCTCTAAGGCTGTTGGCATACCACGTGTCAAGGTTGATACTCGTCAGTCTAATTCATTATCCAAGCACAATAGGGGTCGGTACAAGTCTCATACACACCAGATCTACTAGGATCTGCTCGGAGAATGAGTTGGGCATTAACCAGCTGCCACCCTCACGGGTTCTGGAAGAGGTGTGTGAGGCAGGGTCTTACGAATAGCAAATCCCCGTTGTAGTACCTGGTTAGGATCCAAACACTAGGGGCAGTTACACGATCTGGGTGAGGAGATACTTAAAACTAAGATATGAACTGGCCAACTGGTCGACTCTCTAATGTCCTCTATTATCGCCCTTCTTACCTGCTCCTTATTGATCAGCGTCCGGTTTAAATGTCTCCTCTCCCCAGCTTTAATTTTCGATCTATTAAAAGTATATCATTCTAAAGGAGATCGACTTGCCGTACCAACCATGTCCATTTATATACATATCACTCCTCACCACCTTAATTAACACGATGTCCCTTCATCATTGCCCACCTCAATCTATGGAACCCTTATGAAACCAAATCTCTGGTCACATAATGCACATATCTGAAAACATTTTGTATAAAAACAAGCGACTTTGTCGCTTCGTAGCTGTTCCTCTAGACCCTGGAACCATGGATAAACTAAGTCCGCGCTGTACAATTGATATAAGGAGGTATTATTTCATACCATAGTAGGGTTTTCATTTCAATGCTCCCCGAAATTCCCCATTTATCGGTACGAAGATCGGTCGGTGTCTCTGGTTTTTCAGTTTCTATTGACTAATACTTCACCAATTATGCCATGAAATCGTTTGTAGGATTCTGACAAATGTATCAGTACCAAAAGCCGGCCACTGGAATTCCCACTTATGATCACAGATAGGAAAGCATGGGCCATGAACTACGACACTGTATTTAGGGAGAACAACGCTACGGAGATGAATACGTCGATACAGTCCTTGATGGTCATATTTCCCAACAAGCTCTGGTAATAGGGCGCCCTGAGCAACATGCCCTGATGGCCAGCCGGTCGCCGGAAGTCCTCATCTGTCAGGCTACGATACACATGCGCAGGATGTGGCTAACGTCAACGATCATCCGCAGGTGACCGGCGTGTTAACATAGAGCACACGGTGTGCCGACCGAGAACCAGCAAGACCAGAATGCCCGCATCCGCTGTTAGTGTCAGCGGCCGGCACTCCAGGGCGCCACCTGGCTTTCCCGTTGCATGTAACTAATCCCGTTGCCAACGCAATAACCTGTTTTACTACTGGGGTTATTATCAAGGTCTGCTTACAGGTGGCGCTCACTATGGCTTCCAGGGTTGATCCACAGGATCTATTCTCACCTTGTCCATGTACAACTTCTGGAAGATAAGTCAAGGCGACCCCTACCACAGGGATGCCAGTAGCCTTTTAAGATAATCCAGGCAGTCATTTGTGGCAACAACAACTTCCCACTCCATTCATAAAACTAAGCATAAATATTGTGGTTATATAACTAAAATATGCTATATAGAGATACATAAGACAAGGAGCAGACGGAGAAGCGCAGGTGACTGTAAAGTGAGGTGACAAGTTATTCCACTGTTTTCAGAATATGGATAGAAAAGACGGTTAAAGGAGTTGTTGAGCTGTTATAGAGAGAAGCGTTTTAATGAGTTGTTGAAGAGATGGTGTAATGAGTTGTCGAGATGTTATAGAAAGAGGCGATTTACAGCCTTATATCGTTTTGTAGGGGAGACAGAGGCAGTTATAGATGGCGGTGGCGTCAGCATTAGATTTTTTTTATGATATTCTTCCTGTGCAAGTAATGAGGTTATTCTAAGTAATAAGTCGATATACAATACATCACTCGACTGCTGCTCCTAATTTTCCATCCCCGCACCCAGCTCAAATAATCTTAGGAAGTGTCTGCCCTTAACCGATCGGGATGGAAACAAAGTGACACGACTCATTCATGCCACAACCAGACACACCTGAACTGATTAGGGCAAAAATCAAGTTTTGTGACACGACTTCCTATGCGATATACATACGCAATTTAACCGATTGGACCAGAACGACTCATCCATGCGCCTTGCATACATGCCTTAACCGATTGGGCCAATATCAAGCTCTGTGGCGCGATTTGTCTGTGCAACATGCATGCACTCACACACACACACACACACAGACAGAGTTTAGGTGGCGCGTGGAACAAAGCGTAGCATGCAGCACGCAGACAGGATGTCCGCTCCACAGACCACACGGCACTCCCGGGATGGCCCCCGAGTGTCCGTCCACCGTGACATGTCTTCCTGGTGACACACATTGTACTCCCTGGTACGCGCGGGACACTTCCCCCGCGCTGATGGTAAATAGGAAGGATGCATGTCAAACTCCGATTTTATCCTTTTTCTTTAAATCCCCTCGTTTGTTCTAGTTCTTTCTGATTTCTTTTGTTTACGATTCAAAAATAATTTTCTAACTAGAACATGAATATCTCACTCAAGGTTTTTGATTTTTATCCTGGACTGTGATACAAAGTGTATTTGTTAAAAAATCATTATTTTTATGCGTGAACAAGAACTATGAAAACTGTCACGCAATAGAAAGAAACGGCAGGTTTGATCCATTGCTAATATTTAAAAACCTTATTTAAATATTTCTGGGTACAAGTACCGTTTCCGAATTAGCTTTTTTTTTGTTTTAAAGTTCCACATAAAATCCCAATAAAATTCGATGAAACCCTTACTATCGTATCAGAGACTGAACAAATGATTTGTCGATTGACCAGACATACAGCGATTATTGTTCTTCTTGGATCCCTCAGATACGTCACTGTTACAGTTATTTAAAAGTACAATAAGTAAACGTTTCATCCAGGTGATTATGCAGAGGATCTTAAAAATCCATTTTCAGGTTGGAAGATGTCTTTGGATTCCCTGCGGAAAACCAGACAATGCCTCAAGGCATATGAACAGTGCAAGGAGCTGTAATGGGAACTGTAGGGGAATTATTCCTCATTTGCTAGAATGCTGACGATGTGTGGTTGAACATCGAGGAGTTAATTGACTTGACACGATGCCAATGTACTGTGTGGGAAAGGACAATTCCTCCCAGTTACATAGGCGTGCCCAAGGCTCACATGTCTAAACCGGGGCCTGTAAACCCATCTTAGTCTTGCATGGGGAATATTGGCACTCCCTCAGAAACTCCCTTTTATACATGTATGTCCTATTTCTAACACCTATAGTTTCAATTTTTGTTGTTGTAAAAATCACATTTGACGACTTGAAACATCTGGACTTTTCCCTATCTTTTAAGTACTCGGACTCTTCGTCCAAGTTTCTCAGTAATTAAAAGAAATATAAAACATCTTGCACATGCAAAACCCGTAAACACATGGGAGTCTTCCAAAAGAAGTCATTATTGACACCACAGGGTACTGAACAAAGGCCGCCTGCTAGCTGCGCGAGAATGCTACATGGTTCTACCACAGTGACTTCATTGAATGCTTAGGAACCTATCTGCATTGAAAAGTCATGTGTGATACTCTCTGGTGACTTTCTCTTTTTCTTCCATTGTAAGTGGGGATTCCCATAAAGAAAAATAGACACAACACGTGAATTTATATCTAAAGAAATGACCTAAACTTATATCCTGCTTATCAAACGGATTATGGCCTAGACTGAGGCTTTGGTGACTACATCAATTACGGCCTTAACACCACCTAAGGGAGCACCGTCTCTTCCGGACCGAACTCCACCCTTAACAGGGTGTTCCAGAGAGGTCAAGTCAAGAATCTTCCATTCTGAGCATGAGTCCCCTTTAATAGTTGAGATGTGTCCTTATATAGCCAGTCCCTTGTACGGCGTTCTACTGTTAGCAAAATCTTTGGGTAAAGTAATAGTGTAGTGGGCGTATCTACTGATTCACACCATGGGGAATTAAAGTGCGTAACCCGAACCTCCATTCTCTGTGATTATGTAAAGTTGAGCGGCCTCACAGTTCCGGGGTAGCTATATGAAGCCGATTACACGTCCTAGTGCATAAGATAACCCCCAGTGACCATCTGTACAATGTCGGTACAAAGCCGTGGACCTGTGAATGCCTTCGTTCTATAAGGACCCCGCTCTGAATACGCTTTACAAAATAGAATGAAGATATCACAAACGCCTTGGAGTGCATAATAGACGGTTTATTTGTTGCGACATAGCAAAGGGTAGAGTACCATCATGGGTCCAAGAGGCTCTGACTGTGAAGCGGTGCAGACAGTCAGAGAGCAGTCCCATAGAGCCCTAGGCTAACTAGTCGACCAAAAATGTACATCTCAGCAAGTGTTTGTAAAGTCCATGTCAATGCATTCTGCAGGCGCCAAAAATAACAAAAAACTTGTTTCAAAAGTGCAGCAAATCATACACAGGGGTTTGCCTGGAACCAGCTTATCAAATATGGCCGACATGAGTTGGAATTGGTGAGATGTGGTTCAATGAGTTGTAGAAAAAGGCTCCCGCGAGTAACACAAAGGAACAAAACAGACGTATTATCATTGGAAAGGAATTCTTATGCATTTATGAAGGTAAGGGAGCATAAATATGCACTGCCATTGACAGGATTACTCAGAACCAAGGAAGTGATTTTCTGTACTATGGGAATAAGCGGTTGTGCTCT
The DNA here is from genome assembly GCA_950022655.1 of Alentia gelatinosa. Taxonomy (NCBI): domain Eukaryota; kingdom Metazoa; phylum Annelida; class Polychaeta; order Phyllodocida; family Polynoidae; genus Alentia; species Alentia gelatinosa. The sequence continues at coordinate 76,952,763 of OX465579.1, read as the reverse complement.
CTAACTGTCCGCTAGGCAGTCAAAGTTTCTCGGACTAGGTATGAGTTGACGCAGACCGCAATACAAGGATCTGCAGTCTTTCTAACTGTCACACTCCCCAAATATGATTTTTTTTTCATTTTCTCTTGTGGTCAGATGACCTGGGGATGGTGATTTCCAGTTTATGACCGTGTGTAAAAGCCTCAGTAATGAATAGTGCATCACCATCTATAAGGGTGACAAGATGGGCTGCTACTTTGTAACCACATCTATAACCATGTTTGGAGGGGGTTATAGAATTGTTTATTATCCATCGTATACAAAGTCCTCATTGAAAATGTATGGGGACTCAGTAAACCACTACCCATTGTATAAAACCTGTCAGATACCATAACTGTGGTATGTGGATTCAAACCTGTGGTATACGGCCTCAGAACCATGGTATACGAGAAAAATAGTCCCTTTTGCTATAGAGCAAAGAAATACTTCCTAATGTTATACCCGTTAATATGGCAATTACTGGTTTTATTTATTCGAAAAGATGGATAATAAATGCAACAAACAATGATTTTGTGGACAGGCAGCTCTGTAAGCCACTCGCGATTGACCTCGTAATACACTACGCGTCAACCTCTCATGGTTTACGGCCGCCTGTCCCTAAAACCATCGATTATTGTCTATTTAGGCCACTCAGAAAAAAACCTTGTTTCTCATCACCGCGCGCATAAAAAAAACCCACGATATTTTATATATTTTTTTATTAAATAGATGAACCTTGATAGAAATTATGAAAGGTATGTGTATTCAGTATCAAATTAAAGCTCCTGATGTCAGGGATGCATTAAATGTATAGCCAGTAAAAATCCGGAAACCCCGCGTAAGCAGCCAGTTTGGCCTGGATCGCAGGGTGTCCGCTTATGCGGGGTTTTACTGTATGTCTGCCATCTTTGATATAGCAAAAAAAAAAGCAAGAAAAAAAAGCGCCTAAACATGGGGCATAGGGTAGGGCTGTGATGTGTCGGGAGGTTAGAACCACTGTTTATTGTTTGACACAGGAAACAGGATTTGTGTTAACTGAAAATGGAAACAAGGATTTCCTTGGTAAATAGGAAAACTGCCATATTTGATTGTTAATATGAAACTAGGTGACAATCCCACGGGATAAGGGAAATAGGCGGATTGCATCTGCATGAGCAGAGGCTCTAAATTCAGTCAACTGGTGTATAGGAATACACACAAAAACGAGAAACCTAATTTCAGGGCATATACTCACACCCCATGCTTGTATCCCCGTTCAGTGTAGGCCCTTTTACTACGGTACAAGACAACATTATAATTTCATATCACCCGAGGTGGTTTCTCCAGAACTCGTCAGTTCTGGCTAGGTGCGATCAAGCACGGACACACACGGCATGTATAAATAGATGACACCCCACGAGGCTAAGAATGCGACGCGAGAGGCGTTCAACCCCCGCACCAATCAATTTAAGGATCAAAGGACCGCCCCCGCCACCACTCGGCGCCCAAGACTGCGCTGCTCTGCGAGCGGCTAAAAATAGCAACAGGCACAGATTACAGGAACCGAGCGCAGGCACAGTGAGGGTGTGCAGTAATCACGATGAGAAAAGGCGGCACCAAGCCAGCTCCTGATTCAGACTCGCCGCGGTGCCGGTCTGGTGTGGTGTGCTGAGCGGTGTGGTGGTGGCGTGCGCATGATGGTGACTAAATGGTGCTTGGTGGGTGGGGTGGTATTGGTAGTGGTGTGTGGTATGTGGTGGTGGTATTGTGTGATGTGTGGTGTGGTGGTGGCGTGTGTCTGATGGGGACTCAGTGGTGTTTGGTGTGTGGAAGTGGTGGTGGTGTGGTGGTGGCATGTGTCTGATGGGGACTCAGTGGTGTTTGGTGTGTGGAAGTGGTGGTGGTGTGGTGGTGGCATGTGTCTGATGGGGACTCAGTGGTGTTTGGTGTGTGGAAGTGGTGGTGGTGTGGTGGTGGCATGTGTCTGATGGGGACTAAATGGTGTTCGGTATGTGATTTGTTTGTTTGTTTGTTTGTAGTTTAACGTCTCAGGGGACCCCGAGAGTATATATATATATATATATATATATATATATATATATATATATATATATATATATAGGGACTATCAATGATTTAGGTCTTCACTTTCGTAGACTTATTTCAGTCAATTCCTTTCAATGTTTTCAAATATTTTATGTAAAATCAAAGAGATTTGTCTCATTCAAAAACCTGCTGATATCTTTCTTTGGAATAGTTTCAAACAACATTTTCATGTTGTTACTGTTTTTCAAGTACTTTCTTCTATTTTCTTGTACCCTTTTACAGTTCAGTAGGATATGCTTGGTGTGTGAGAGTAGTGGTGTTATGGTGGTGGTATGTGCATGATGGTGACTCAATGGTGTTTGGTATGTGGAAGTGGTGGTGGTATGATGAGTTTTGTGGTGGTGGCGTGTGTATGATGGGGACTGAATTGTATTTGGTGTATGGAAATGGTGGTGGTATGGTAAGTGGTGTGGCGGTGGCGAGTGTATGATGGGGACTCAATGGCATGTGATGTATGGGCGGTATTGGTATTGGTATGGTCGTGGTAGTGGTGTGTGGTTGGTGGTCGTAGGTATGGTAATGATGGCGAGTGATGTGCATAGGGTGTAGAGTGTTGTGGGAGGTAGGCGGGGGTACTTTAATATTCCATAAGCCCTTGTAAGTGAGTCGAGACTTATACAAGGTAGGACTTCTCAATTCAAAAGGCATGGAGGTTAGTTTCCAAATCTATATTCTACTGAATATATTTGTTTTAAGTGGAAATCTAGTATAGTTTTCCTGTCATTCTTCATAAATATATCTGGCATTAAGGTGCAACTCCCAAAATATTCTAATCAACTTGTAAAATTGTTATTTAGTCCTTTAACAGTGAAGTATGAGAAGCTTGAGACTGTGTAACCTTTATCCTACCCCTAATATAAAATCCCATAGGCTTAACATTGAGTTTCTGTATGCCACGCTGAATGGCATACAGAGTTTTATATGCCTCTAGTGGCATACAGAATTGTTATCACGTAATATTCCAAAATTGAGGAGATGGGGTAGGATAAAATAAAAACTTGGTTCTTTTTAATGTTGGCCATCGCATGCCACTCCTGGAGTTTTGGCTCCGGACTTCACTCGGCTTCGCCTCATGAAGTCACTATGCCAAACTCCAGTCGTGGCATACGGTGGCCAAGATTACAACTCATCCAGTTTTACGATAGTATTCAACTTTATAATGCTTCATAATAGCATCTACCGTCAGCGTCATCGGTTGAGAGCTCATCAGTTCTGTGTATCAATCATATATAACGCCACAGCTCACCTCATAAACAACACCTGCTACTCCCAACTGGTAATAGCCTAGCTTGCACTTGCTTTGCTTTAAGCTGTTCTGTAAAGTTTTCGCACTAGTCTCACCCTCTTTCTCTTTCCATTAAAAATTGACATTTCACTTCCTCTTTGGCCGTGGTATACATGTAATATACCGCAAAATCACAAGGTAGTATCTAGATATATCAGGACAGGAGAAATTAACTATGTAAATAAAGTTGAGAAAAAAGGAGCATTTTCTCATTGGCTGCAGCTATAGGGCTTTTGCCTCGTAATAACAATTTAGAAAAGAAAATAGGAAAATACATCATACTTACAGGTTGTAAACTTTGTAGTGGTCCTTGTGCTTTAGTTCCAAAAATCTGAAAAGAAGATTGAAGAAATAATCAATAAAGTAATATGAAATATTATATACGATTTTGAGTGGCTACATAGGACACACTAGACTGATGTCTACCTTTGTATATTGGATGCACGGGGTTGATGTCTGCATTTGTGTGTTCCCTTTTGAGTGGCTAAATGAGATGGACTGGGATGATCTCTAAGTTTGTACATAACGCATTGAGTGGCATGCATTGGTTGATGTCAATGTAGGGCCAGTCGCCCTATGTCTATTTGGTCTTGTCTGACTAGTTTAGACCTCCATGGGCTACAACGAGGTCTAGTGTGTCTGTCTATATACAGGGATGTCGGCTGGGGTCATGAGAAAAATGAGGAAATATTTTTAGGTGGAATTAACTGGCTCAGAGGGACTGAGAAAACATGGAAAACACATCGTTATTGGCCATAGAATAGGGATAGGGTGTATGGGGAGGTTTGAGCCACTGTTTATTGGTGTATACGAGGCCCAATATAGACCCTCTTTGTTTTTACACAAGAAAAATAATTGTATAAACTGAGAATGAAAACATGGATTTTCTTGGAAAAGGGGAGAACTGACATCCTTGTATATATGTGTTTATACGTATATGCATCTATATATACATATATATATATATATAAATATATATATATAAACAAGAAAAAGACTGAAATACCCCTCTTCACGAAAATAAAGAAAACTTACGAATTCTCCATATATCGTCTTAGAGTAGGGGTGACTAAAGACTTTTTTACTACTCTATCTTAAAGACTTACTGCTTATAATTAAGTAGCAGTTTTCTAGTTTAAACTTCATGTGAGGAATTAGAGAGGGGTGGGGTGGGATGTTCAGGTGATAAGAAATCTAATTTACTATACACCTATGGGCGAACGTAGTGTATAGTTACAAACATGGATACTGTAGGGTATCATATAGTTTATATAGAAAATGTCTATTTAAAGCAGTCATGTTACTGGAAATTGAAATATTGTGCTTTTGTTGGAACCCAGATAAGTCTACAGACAAAGGACTTTGTTATGATGATTGGAGTACAATGTATAAATGCATTATTCCATCCATAGAGTAGAATGGTACTATAATTCCATGCAATGGTACAAGTAATACTATCCAATATTAAAAACCATTACGTTAAAACTTTGGGTATCTCATGTACATGAATATATATATGTGTATACATATAGGACCACATCCATCTGTAACTTCCCTGTTATAGTGTAACTATACACTATAGTTATAGTGCAACTATACACTATACACTATACTATATAGTGTAACTATACACTATACTATATATATACTATATACTATATATATACTATACTATATATATATAGTGTAACTATACACTATACTATACACCTATGGGCGAACGTCTATGATATACTAACCGCTGCTAGGCACTTGCTCGGCCATTTGATGAAAAAATACAGCCCTCCCGCCGGCGGCGTCGGGCCGTATTTTTTCATCAAATGACCTCGAACGGCCACCCGTACGGGCTCAGTAACCACGTTTTCTCATAGTATATGCCGGTGAATCAGACTATGTAAGACGTACATTGACTCGCGACCGAGTTCTATATGCATATGTCGACAGGCGTTCAGATAGCGCTATAGCATTAGTACAGGATCTCCGGGAACATCTGAGCATGATTAGGTGCCCCCCTCTCTAAGAACTATATCGACTGTGTACAAACTCTCAAGTGGGACAATACCGTGTGCCGGGGCCCTAAGTGCACTCTTACATTGTCGATCTGGGTCAGTTATTGGACACGGTCTACGATACGCGATATACCTTAGTGTTAACGTCGGGAAAATTAACACAGACTGATGTGTCTGTAGGTCAAATTGAAAGAGAACCTGACATTGTGGGTACAACGGACAATGGAAAATGATGTAAAATACTGGATGTAATATAACTTGGAACTGTGCGCAATTTGATAATCGGGACGAGCAATGCGAAAGAAAATATTTCCGCTGAGGGTTTTCACTTAAAATAAGTTCCTGGGCGGACATCTGTACTGAATACGTTTTATATGGAAACAGGGTTGTTGTGGCTGTACGTGATGAATATGCGGTATAATTGACGAGTTATCACGTACAGACACAGTATACCTGCTTTCGGATCATCATATAGCCACTTTTTTACCTTATCTTTTGGACAATTTTTGGGTTTCGCCACTCTACATACCCCGTACATGCTGTACGCCCATAAATATGACATGGAAAGGGTCGGGCGGTATACATAGGACATACTGCCACAGGCATATATAATGATAAACAGTATGTTGATTTAAGGATCACTTCATAGTTTTAATCATTTACAGCTATGTTCAACAATACCATTACTTATGTAATAACCACTAGGTTTAATATGTATTCAGTGGAGTCGGATATGGTATAGTCTGGGATATTAAAGTTCGAACTGGCACAGACCCATATCTGAGGAAGCCTATACAGTGACGCCCACATATCTCGCAATAGGTAGATTTCATAATTCCATCCCAAGAAAGGTCTTTTTAAACAAAGCCCTGTCAGTTGACTACACATCAGAGAAGACTACCTGTCAGAGGACTGCCTGTCAATGGACTACCTGTCAGAAGGCTGCCTGTCCGTATACTACCGGTCATTGGCCAGACAGTCATTGGCAGATACATTTATCTCACCCACATATATGCGCCGTGGTGGACAGAATGCGTCCTCGTGTTTTAATGTCTTTAGACAACTTGGTTGGAAATCATGTATCCTGTCATATGTGAACCCTGTGTCAAGAAACTATTTTTCAAGAAAGAAAAAAAGCACGATGGAGTCATATGCGACTGACCAATCAGCGGCCAGGATTTACTGGGGTGTATACTATCCGTGCAAAATACTTCTGGCGTAAACGGTATGACACACAACCTTTTATTAATTTGTGAACTGTAATTTGTTAAAGCGGTCACTGATCTGCAGTCAGTGTCTCTGGGTCACTTCCTCTTCCCTGCCATCTATGCAGCTAGCCCACGTTGTTACCATACAAACTTAAATACCACGAGATGCTAGGTGACACACAGACGTAGCCTCTGTAGGTCCGCTAAGATTGGTGTAACACTAATGATACGAAATTAACACATTCTAGATTCTAAAATATATGGGGTCTCAAAACATTTGAATTCATTCTAGGATTTGTGGTATAGGTTGGCAGAGGTAGGATGCGAGCATAAACCTGGTATATCACGTGTTTTATCATGGAGATTCTGGTTTAGTGACTTCTAGGGCAAAGGGTTTGGAATAGGATGATCTGTGTGTGTGTGTCTGTAAATTCATTTCCCTTTTTACACATGTCCCTAATAGATTTAAATATAATTCAAAGGATTTTCATCTAACATTATTCATAGGCTTTTTCTGTCATATATATGAAATGTTGGTACTTTTTAAAAAATGCATTTACCTGGTCGGGATGTCCAACATTTCTTTGGATACGGATACTGAACTCACTCTACGAGCTCGTTGAATTTTCTTATTGAAGGAAATGAGGGACATAAGGACTTCTCGACAAGGTGCATTCGTTTCCCTTGTTTCAAGCACCTAGAATTATCGATATTTAATTAAACATCTATTAAATCATCCAGACTGCTGGGAGGGCCTGAAGCATGTATAGGCAGTATCTGAATATGCTGGGAGCTTTTCATCCCGACACAGTATGCTGGGATGGACAATATACCAAAACTATAGATGAGGATTTTGTAGGATTTTCTGGCATATACTTTTCTTGCGTTTAAGGCTTAGTTATGAAAACCAGCTATACTCAATAGCTGGTGCTAAGACACGTGCAACAGCAAATATTGTAATGCCTGAAGCCTGTAAAGCCTGAAAATCTCATCAATGAAACCCCTCCCCCCTCCTTTTCTATTCAAACAGATTTTGAGTCTTTCAGAAATACTAGAGTAAACTCACCTATGGTTGTGCATTGTGTCAATTGGAATCGTATCATGCAGGTCTCGCACATATTTATTTTCTGCTTAAGTCAGGGATGTCAGTTGGGGTGTGGAAAATAAAGGAAATATTGTTCATGTGGAATTTACTGCCTCAGAGAGACTTGGAGAAACATGGGAAACGCATCGTTATTCTTCATGGAATGGGACAGTGGTGTGTGGGGTAGGTTTGAACCACTGTTTATTAGTGGGAATGAGGTCCAATTTATTGTCTTTGTTTTACACAAGAACAAATAACTTCAGGAATTGAAAATGAAAACAAGGATTTCCTTGGAAAAGAGGAAAACTATCATCTCTGTAAGTGAGGCACTGATGAATACGGCACAGTTATTGTCTGGGAACAGGAAAGAACCCGGAAATATCGGTTGCTCATCTAGGCCATGCGTGGTCCTCATATCGCTATGTGAAGAGCGAGTAGTCACTTCTGGGGTCAGTTCAACATGTCCGTGCTGCTGATGTAGGAGGATATACATCACATCTCTATCCTAAACCACCTCGGTCTGACAGGAGCTATTCACATTCAGGTTCAGAATAGAAGAGCTCCTTCTTTGTTTGTTTGTTAAAAATCCCAGGGGACCTAAGGGTATATAGGGACTATCCCAAGTCTCAGGGTTTCTCATTGGTTTTACAACTGCCTCTACACATTTATAAGACGAGCTTTTTTTACTTCTCACACGACATAGACATCGTATGAGAAGGACTGGCCTTTGATATGGAAGTAACCCTACCACTGTTGGAGTAACGTAGTTGCGGTGGGGACTCGAAGCCACAACCTTCGGGTTAATAGTCCAGTGCTTTAATCAGGGAACTAACTCCCAATCTCCAAGAACAACTCCCTCATACATCCAGGCGGTTAACTACCTCATACATTCGGACAATACTAATCCCTAAGATATTCAGACATATCTATCTTTGGTCTACTGTTTATCTCACATACGTGGCAACACACACAGACACACCTAATAAAGCATGTAGACTATGTAATATGAAGAGACGTCACGAGTTTGAGTCTGACTTTATTTATGCCACACATTTTGTTGGCTCCATAATTTCACTGCTGCCCTGTGCGCCTCAAGTGGTCGTGAAAGAGACTACTACTCACGTCACTGACCCACACTGCATCACCTGTGTCTGCACCAAATGACTCCCCCGTCAGATCGAGCTGCAGCAGTGCGCGCACAACCCAGCTTCGACGGCAATGACCTTGACCCAGTAACCTTAAGAGGAACAAAGTCCAAGTAGGTCACTTTAACCGCCATCTGGTTAGGTTTCGGTCATACTAACGCTCTGTGAGGTTTCACCATGGGACATATATACACCTCAATCTCTTTTCCTGGAATAGGATGTATTTTTCCCATTCATAAACATTTCCCACACCAGACCCATCTTTCATTAGCCTAGATAAATTGCTAATTTAGAAATATCACGTGGAAATACGAGTTATATATCTTATAATTAACAAGTATATGTACAGAATTATCTAGAATATATAAATGTACAAATCCAGGTTGACATGTATATGTGTATAAAGAAATACATTTCCCTGTACCAAGGTGGCTACGGATTCCATGTAGGTCAATATGAAACTATAATACGAAAAAGTAGTATTCAAATGATGTCTTTCCTGGAAGAATATCTTGCACTCGTTCTGATTTGTGACCACCATTAAGAATCGATTTAAAGCATGAAACTGCTGATATTTGGAATATCTATTCCTACTCCAGCTCAAAATGTATTATAATATATTCTTATCATTTCGGGTTTGACATAATACCACGATATCTACTAGCAATCAAAAAGCATATATCATTTTCAAAATTACGTTTAGGACAATTAGAGTAGGTCTTTGGGAGACATGATCGCATATGGGTCACAGGTTGAGAATTTAGATAAAAGCTTTTTTAATTAGATTAATCTAGTGCAAGGCTTGGGTGTGTCATAAAGTTTACAGCGTGTAATCTTGCTGAGTTGTGATGACCTTATGCATCGCTACAGCGTAAAATCCCATCAACCAACCAATCCACCACTTACACCTAGGCACACGGAAGTTGGAAGTCACAGGTAATTTCACCATGACCCAGTAATACCTTCTGTTTCCAACAGACCAACGCCAAGTGTATCTACAAATTGTTCACGTCATGTGAAGTAATTTGGAGATGCTATATAAGGATAAGGAGGAAAGCAGGAAAACTAAAATTCAATTTAGGGGCCATCCATAAGATATGTACGCAGAATTTCTGAAATTTGTTACCATCCCACCCCCCACCCCATAATCTACGAAATTATTGCCCCCCCCCCTCCTCAAGTGTGTACATACTTTATGCACGGCCCCTTAGTGAAATCAATATTCAATCAAATTTATTCAGGGATGCAAGTCATAGTTCGAGGTTATACTGAAATTAGAATCTAGAGAAAAAATAAATGGGCAACGTCGGGACTTCAGTGAAACATGTTGGCCTTTTCGAAAATCAAAAAGCCGACAAATTTCGACAGACTAACGGAACATTTAGGTTGGGAGCGGTCGACCTCAAACTGCGGAATTTTGTCATATGTATTGCAATTTCGGATATTCCTAATATATGATACTACATCCGTAATATGTTAATCCAGTAGGAACAAATACACTGGAGCAAAGACATACTCCGACTGTCCCTATATTCTGCTGTAAACCTAAGCAACAAACAAAATGTGTACAACAGGAAGTATCTGTATGGGAGACATTTCGTTACCCATTGTCTTCCACGCATATTTTGTTAGCTTACTTCGGAGAAAGCCCTTTTTAATCTTCATGGTGATATACAATTCAGAACTGGGGGGCACTTTCATAGACCCTATTGAGGTATCCCATAATTCAGTCTGTTTACAGGTTCCGATGTTCGCTGGTTGCAGACGTTGTATGGTGATAGACCCATGACCCGTAACCCACAATTATTGCAGCTTAACGGTTTTCAGAAATCTTTTTGCAAATCAAATTGCAAATCCGATGCCAGAAATGGCAATTTCAGCTATTTCTACATGTAAATCCGAAATTATATTCAGTTTCTTCAATTATAAATTGGAAAACTGTGGTTCATGCGGTCATAGTGTGGCCGGCCAGTCGGTCGGGAGCGGAACCTTTACTTACCCGGGGCGATAATAGGGAGTTTTATAATGTCTGGAGGGTCTATATCATTTGAATCTGAAACACCTCAGTTAGGAACTTCACTAGAAGTGGGACAAGTGTATCACATGACCAAAACAAACCTTTGCACCCAACAATACGACCGCACTCAACTTGCATGACACCAGTGGTCCAAAGTTTCCCACAAAGTCTGAAAGCTAGATGAACCATTGGTGATTTGTTTTGATAATACTAGGAGATACAAACTGAGTTGAAGATTATTTAATATACTACAGCTACCCAAACATTACACATATGGGAAAGAGGAAACAAATGGATGCTCATTGGCCTGTTTGCGGCGCACAGGGTCAGTGTACTGAATGACCTTACACACCTGTATGACACAGGAGGGTGGCAATGCCAATCACCTTTCAAGCAAGGTCAAGCCCAAAACAGAAAACACCCTGTCAGGTGCCTTAAGCAAACGCGCCATCAAAAGAAACATAAAGGACATAGAGAGTATTTGAGCCTGTCAGCACATCCTCCACTGAAATACGTCATCGAGACTCCTGAACGGGCTGTTTTTTATTGAGCGTGGGCCACACGCTCAGACACTCTGCCTAAGTTAGGAAGAGGTTATATAGACTTTCAGCATGATGGAAAAATTATCCCTTCACAAAAACCGTGCCAACTCTGGGACACTGGAAAAAGTGCGGGGGCCCAGCGTCTCCGTTTCTGAAAGGCGTGCCCAGCTGTCCATGGCCAATCACAAGAGACTAAAATACCTCATTGACCCAGTGATGCTTGATACATTTGTATCTGAGAAAGGCTTTTGTAGAAATGGCAAGTTGACTGGGTGCAAGTTAGTTAAAGAAAATGACCCACAGACTGAATATAATCTATTCCTATATCATCGCTCAATGATGGGAGAGTATTATTTTGGCATGGATGACTCTTAGTTTCAAAACGGATGGGTAGATATTGGACAAATCTCAATTTTTAAGTAGATTTAATTTACGGCTGATAGTTTTACATTTTGCTGGTAGGGCAAAAAGCATTTTCTCTGGCATCAGTATTGAGTTCTGTGACTCTGGGTTCCAGAGTCAATATAACCCATTACAGATGTTGGGTCTGGCGTGCCAAGAAAACTGCAAATCTGTCTAACATTCCTGCGTGCAACGAATATTTGATAGTGACCATGTGACAGCTTCATTTGACACTAACTAAATAGATCACCATTTGATAAAACCATTTGATACTCTTTAGGGTCTACCCACTGAAAGTCAAGGTTTAGGGCTCACTTATCAGGACAAAATGGCCCATCAAACAATATATATATTTATGACATTCACATAAATCATTGAAATAGGGATACTAATCACATCCTAACTTAAATTTGTCCGATATTTTAGAAACATACTATAGAAAGAAAAAACAAAAGAATTTGATCTAATTCATGTGCTGTTTAAGTTAGGTCTCCTCTTCAAATACTAACAGAGAAATTGAAAGTTTAAGGGAGGTGGGCCTTAACAACCACTATCGCATTTTTCCTGTCGGTGAAACAGCTGCGGCCATTGCATTGCTAGCATGGCAGAGGCTCTCACACAATGGGTGAGTGTGGGCCTTAAAAACCTGACTTACAGGCGGTGGGTCTGAAGAACCTGTAATCGTGACAGCACCCTTAAACAGTTACTACTTGACAATACCATTTGACATATACCATGCGAGAGCATCAGTTGAAACGGACCATAGGCGTGGGATTAAGAATTTCTGGCCTCAGGTGAGAGTTGAAATGGCCTTTCTTAACTTTGCCAATTTACTGATTTTTTACAGGATGTAACAACGCCATGAGCCCCCACCCCCACCATTTTCTCTAAAGAATTAAAATGATCTCACAAATGACCACTGGTACGTCGAAAAGTCCGGAATTCCGCATAAATGCCACGCATGGCCATGTGACAGCACCATCTGACACAGACCATTCAACAGAGTCTGACAATGACAGCACCATTTGGCACTATGTGACAGCACCATTTGACTGCTTAAATTTCAAACATTAGGGAAAAACACCGCTTTCACTTACCTGACCACTTCATCGATGTGATTGCGGTATACTCCCTCCAGCTTCTCTGCGGGAAACCCCATCGCAATGATGTTGGGGGCAATGTCTGACAGAAGTTAAGGTGCATTCAATAGCAATTATAAATTACAAGATAAGCATTCAAATAATAATATAGGCCTTATTTGTAGAAAGTTGTATTTTCAAATAATATGTGGAATGTATTCTTATATTTCTGCCTTCCTTAATGAAGATACACACCTCCCCAACATTACGAACAATACTTGTAGCACAGCCTCGTACAGAAATATGCTGTTACCCAATACCTTTCCTATATATTTTTATACAAAAAGTGGCTAACGGTGGGGAACAAATTTACTGAAAAGATAGAATAGCACACATCAGTGAATAATCAGGAACACAGAAATATATGGAACTATTTTTCATACAAAATATGTCGGCATGGGGCTGAGTGACTGTGGGGAGGTTCAAGGCACTGTTTTATTGGCGTAAATGAAGCTCGAATAAATTATGTTATGTTAAATTTATTCCCATGGTGGAGAATCTAAGAGACTTAACTTCGTCGCCAGCATGCATAGGACATCACGCTTCATGAATTGGACGATACGCTTTGTTTTCAAAAGATAGTGTGATGGTCGCCTAGGACACCATGCTTTGTATTCATGTGGTATTTATGTCCTTGTTTAAATCAATCTGGGTTGTAAAAACCTGATATAGTAATTGCCACTTTGTTAGCTACAAGACAGTACTTATTTGAAGTATCTCAGTTAATTCTAGACAGATTTCTGATATGAAATTGAAAAGGCAGTATCTGTCGGTTACCCCCAAACACTGAAGTGTGCTGGCAGTGAAGCGTCCAGATACTGTGATATAATAAGTATGCTGTGTTACTCAGATGCTTATTTACCATAAGCTATTATTTCACTTTTTGTTATTCTACGGACAGAAAAATAATTGTATATATTGAAAATGGAAATACGGATTTTCTTGAAAAAATGGAAAGCTGCCATCTCTGAATTGATATTTACAAGCCAATTTACATTTGACTGATTTGTATAGGAAAAGTATTGAAAAATATAGTTTTCTACTATTCTTTTAAGAACAAGGATGGTGACCTATGCTTTTTAAATCTAAAGCCTATAAGACACCGACCCGACGGCTGTGCCCGATTCTACCTTTGCCCAATGGATCCGTCGGGTCTGTGACATTCTGCATCAATCGGGTCGATGTACGTACTTCGCCGACCCAATTTTATTGCTTTTCCCGACACGTCAGGCATTACTACCATGTCAGATATGACCGACCCTCCCGACCTTAAGATTTCGATGTATGCACTTTGACTGACTCTTCCCGATTCTGAGTAGGCCGCTTATATAGTGATGTATTCAATCGCCCCATTCTATACCCAAGTATTTTATACCGATTTGTAGGGGAGACAGAGGCGATTATAGATATGTAATCCGTTTTCTAATATCTGAAATAGGTCAGAAGTTATTAAACTTTGCATTATTACCTATATCGACCTACCACCCGGCCGAGGCCCAGCCGGACCCGGCTCCCAGTTGCTCTCTTTGATCTCAATAGGGTTGTTTTACAAGGTTATAAAAGGAGGTGTCATTGGGAAGAGCCTACATGTCGGTGTCTTATAGGTATAAAACTTCGACATTTTATTCCCGACCCTCACCGAGCCGATGGTCGGGATGAATCGGGGGGAATTTCGGTGTCTTATAGGCTTTAAGTGTATAGTACTAAACATTTCCTATAATCTGTGAAAGTTTAAAGAAAATTACATGGGTCTTACAATGTGAAAAACAACTTTTCAGAATATCTATTGTAGTACAGAATGACGAGTACACTGGAGAACAGTTACAGGGACTGTTCCATTTGCCCGAATTCTCAGCCGAAATTTGATTCTGACAATGTCTAATTTACTATTCGGGTATCATCGGCGTAATGGAAAAGCACCCAACATACTAATCGGGGGGGGGGGGGGGGGGGGGCATCGGGTAGTCTGGCATTGTCGTAAATGTGATTCCATACACCAGAACCACACCGATCTTGATACACCTGTGTTTTTTTACTGGTGGTGTCCTCTGGAGTCCGATTGCAACAACTATGACCTTGACCCCTGGAATGTTTATTCAAAGTGATTATCCAAAGGTATGTGTGTTTTATGGATGAATAAAGGTTGTGTATCATGATTATTTTGAAAAAGAATAGGATTCTAACTAATGATGCAGCATTACAGTCTGCAGGGCTGGAACTGTGGAATTAGTCCGGACGGAGGAGCGGGTGAAGTCAGAGATTTTCGGGTACTATCGGCTGGGTCTCTGAATCAAAACAGACAATACCAGATGATACCAGGGTGTTATATTTATGCTTATCTTCACCATTATTTAACAATAATAAACAGAAGATGCCCCCAGAATAAGGCTGACAGTAAAATGCATGCCATCGTCCTGATAGTACAAGCCCTTGAGCAAGATTTATTCCTCCACAAACAGTTCAAGCCTCAGGCTGCATACGAGTGAGGGGTCGCTAGTCCCAAAGCCTAATTTTAACAAAAGAACTTGAACGGTTCATAATGCGCACTCCGGCCTCTGGATGCTTCTCTTTCACTCCAGCACTCTCAGAGGGAGAGAACTTCAGGTAGTCGTCCAGAGGTGTCCCGAGCCCAGTCCAGAGACGGAGGGCAACCGGAGACTTACGTAATTTTTGGGACCAGGGCACCACCTGGTGGGCCTGGGAGGGTCCGGCACTCTTCTGTGGGCTCAAGCTCCTTCCGTTGGCTGTGGCTGGGGTTCGAGTGTCTGCCTCGCCCCACCCTCTTGATCTGGTCCCCTCTAAACGTAATGGGGGGGGGGGGGGGGGGGGGGGATCACCCGATCCTGTGACGGCCCCACCATCATCCCCGCCAGTGCACTTCTGCCCTCATGACCCAGCTGTCGCTAACTGCCCTTCCATCACCTAGAAGAATACCACAAACCGTTCAACCTGGTGCCAACCTCACCGTGGTCATAATTCCACCCATGCCCTGGAAATCCATCCCCAAACATCGGAACACCTCAAGAAGAGCAACTCAACCTAACTCCGCTCACGTGGGGGTCTCACCAGTCCTAGTCTCGGATCTCCACTCTTGGAGTCTCGGTGGCTGCCCAGAATGTGGTAGCACCGCCCCAGCTTCGGTATCTGTAGGTATGTCTACCACCTGCCAAAATTGTATGGGGCTGGCCCCAGTGCCCACGGGACCCAGACAGGGACCTGCGGGTAGTGATCCCCAGGGCAGTGTGCCCTGTTGTGGCCAGAGGCCGTCCCTTTTGAGGCCGTAGGAGTGGGTCCCGTACGCGGACCACTGTCCCCCTCCTGGTGGCGCCCGTCCTCCGCCGCTTGCGGCCCACTCCTGGTTGTGGTATATGACCATCTGGGGAGCAGTTGCTCACCATGGTTTCATATCCAGTCTGCACCACGAGGAGGCAAGGTGACCTGACGAGGAATGTCCGAATAGTTCAACCGTAATTAATCCTCTTCGGCTCAATAGAAGGGGGAAGAGCACTTTCATTGTGAAGTGAAACCTGGCATGTCTGCCTCCGTCTCCATCCTCTCCAGATATCCTTCCTCACCAGGTCCTGGGCCTGTGCATTCTCCCAACCCGCTGCTGTCTTGGGGTGGCCGCCTGTAGACCCCGAACTGGGGGCTGTGCTCATCGCTGCAGCCCTATGCCGGGTTACTATTTGTTGGCATACCATAGAAGGCTCCCACCAGCATTGGGTGCAGGGATGCTGGGAGAGTCCATCTGCATTCCTGTGCAGCTTTGCAGGACAATGTTCGATTGTATAGTGGTAGATGTCCAGAACCTGTAACCAGTGGGCTACCTGCCCCTCTGGTTCCTTGGAGTGATCTCTGCATATGCGGATGGGCCTCCCCACTAGATAATGCCGTCTTTCTTCCTTACGAAGACCACCGGGGCAGCCCACAGCCCTTCTGCTGGCTCGATGACCCCCAGTTTCAACATCTCTTGTACTTGTTGAGCCACTTCCTCTGGCTGATGGAATTTTAGTTTATATTATTCTTCTGAAAAAGAAAAAAAGGACGAGGAAAATTATAAAAAAAATCAACCGCTGCTATAATTACAATATAGTGATTATAGCGTGTTCCAAATTCCCACCAATTTACCGAGGTAGCGACTATGCCTAATGATCCATGAATATACATTAGTGGGACGCATGTCACTCGAAGTAAATAATGGTAGGTATACATTCTACAACTATTCCCTGTAGCATTTTGAAAAGCGCATCACATATGGGTAGACAATATGTAAGAAGCCACTTCCGATTGATTGTGTGTATGGGGGAGGGGGTGTCGCAATACCATCTACAAGTTCGTTATAATTAATCATTTCGTGTTGACCCTTCCTATCTGACAGTAACGACACAATTTTCTATTTCATACCTGTGACCAATTGCCTGACACTTATGAGCTAGCCATAGGGATTTTTTTTGGAACTCCATGACAAATTAGTATAGTCTGTCCTTCCATACCACGTGATTTGCTGTCAATCAAAACAGAAAGTATTAAATGACTGAACGGATCCCGTTCCGAGTAGTTTATGTGTGTTAAAGGCATCACGTTTCAAGTTCTCAGTTGTTATGTTGTGCTTAGACGTATCGTATTTGACGTGTCTTCATGTGATACTGGATGGCATTACTCTAAATGCCGAAAAACTGAGAGAGGGATTCCAACTGAAGGGACGCAAAGGCGAGAATACATTTAATATCCTTTCCCTTTTGTAATAGATTTATAAAAAATTATTGAACTGTCCTCCATGGTAAACAATATGGGGATACCCAATGTGGTCTCAGAATCCGACATACCCTCTGATGTGAAAATAACAAAACTCTTGTTGATCACCCCCCCCCCCCCCCCCCCCGCCTCACCCAATTGTACAAGGAAAGAGATCAGAGGTACATCTTAATCTACGAAAACAACACGGTATTGGTTTCATCTTTATATAAATTTTATTTTGTACTTCAAAATATGGAAATGGGATTGGATGGTCTTAGCCGCCCTTTGTTGAGGTCGGATATTTATTAGTTTGTATGTTAAAACGGTCCTCTACCCTTGAAACCAGATGAGTTGTACATTTCTCAGAAAGTTTTTGCGCCTCCCCAGTGTGTATAAGGGGGTCTTAATTGGGGTTGGTCGAGGGCTCCTACGGTGGCGGTAGATAGAGGGTAGGGTGTGAGTGTAGTGGATACAGGCAATCTGGTCTTGTGGGTGTTTTGGTTATTAGCGTGCATCGTGTTTCCAAAAGTGTAAGGTTTTTTTTACAGATGAGAAACCTGTCTTTTTACTTATTTATACCTTTCTGTAATTTCGACCTTCTTTCAGTTCTCGTCAGGTGAGGTGCTTTCCAGCTGATTTCATCTGTGGTCCAAGTGGAGTTAGATTCTCCCCTGGATTATTTCCCAAACATAATTTTGATTTGATATTTGTTTAGATCTTTTGGGACTTGTTTTGCCGTTTCTAATGCGATCGGAAATTTGTTTTTGTGATCCGAAACTACACAGATCAAGACCCAAAAGAGAAAATTATTTTTCCGATTGGAAACTGATGTGCACAGATCAGGACGAAACAAGGAGAAATTATTCCCAGCTGATTCTGCATGATGACCCTATTTCTCTGGAGCATAATTGGAATGCGAGAAACTGGGACTGTTTGATTGATTGTTTGAGTAATTTCACATCTAGGTATGCTAGTTACATCCTTTTGAGACTGATTCATTGCTTTTAACTCAAGATGGGTCTGCTTGCAGCTATGGGACTCCTCTGCCCACTTGAATACTGGGGCCTGTCAAATAATCTATTCAAAAACACATCCATTATTTATGCGCCACTACTAGACACGTTAACCTTACTTTATAACTGTCTATTTTGAGATAGTTTTCCAATGGAGCTTCCCTCCTCCGTAAAGTCCAGTCATGTTGAATTCAAACGTTATGATATAGAACAGCAGTGCCAAATACCCGTGTCAGACTGTCACAGCGGGGTGAGCTGTCACTGTCAGTGTCACTCGTCAAGTTGTCAGGAGTTAACAATAAATTACTGTATTTCCAAAGATTTTCAACACAGTGTGATGATTGGCAAGCCATAACGTATGTATAAACGGCGTGCAGGTATATCAGGTGACACACATCAATTGCTATTCACTAAACTAATAGGTCCGATACAGCATGTTATCAATGTCTGTGGTGTTATCAACACGTAACGCCGTAACCCTGTTAGTGTTACTGACTCAACCACCTTACCACAGCCGACAGGTGAGGGACAAATCAAACCGTGCATAGCTCCGTCCCAGTTGAATGTCAACAAAAGTGGGCATACAAATGGTATGACAACAAGTTTAAGTATTAAAAGGATACATGTCAAATCAAGATCGAACCCGCCCTCGCGGTACCGAATCTTGGATTTGCTTACAAGTGCCCGCAGAGTATTTGGAAGCGACATTGACATTGTGTCGGTTTGGTGGCCAACCAAACCACCACGGACGGCAACTGTCAAGACTTGCTACGTTGTCCTGTACTCCTTGCTGCAAACTGTTCCACTTTCTGTGCCCCAGTAATGGTCCACCGTCACTAAATGTTGAGGTATATCCATTTATCATTCATCCAAAACGATCCATAGATTCCACATAACCCGCTTTCTTTCACCACTCACAGTTTCCATGATGGCGGCGGCTTCCTGGTGCATGAATACATCACATGTTGACCTTAATTGGCGATAAAGAGTTCTCAGTAAGTTCCGTACATTCCTGAATAAATATAACTGAAAATCCAAATGAAACAGAAATCCTGTGGTTGTATCTATAAAGACTTAAAACAGCATAAGTTGAGGAGGTGCAATGAAATGTCACCAAATCTGCACACTTTCCTTACAGGCGCACTACTTTTCATTTCCGAGACGCCTGAAGAGTCCTCTAGTGGGCACCTTTTGAAACAATGATTGGTTCTCCGATAGAGGCCGCCAAAAGTCATGCGCGACAGTATTCACGACGGCCTGTCCCTCTGAACTGCAGGGATTGTGATAGCACATAGACCCTCTTCACACTGGCGCCATCTTGTAATGGCCGCCTAAGAAGGCTACACAAAAACGAGGCGTGCGGCCTAACTCCTGAGCGTTTGGTATGGAAAAAACCTATGTTTTTCTAACTCGGAAATTGGAAATTGCTCTTGCTTTGTGAATAACTGACCGATCTTCATAGATAAATAAATGTTAGAAAGCTAAGACTCTGGTCTATTTGTTGGTATACATATCATAAACCTTGGCTAAGCCTTCCCGTGATAGCTTGAACTTCAGAATTTGTTAAGTAAAAAATATTAAAACATGTTACCTTCCTACCTTCACAGTGATTTTATGAAAAATCTATTGCAATGACCTATAGAAATAAAGATCCTACCTTCTTAGGCATTTCAAGATGATTAAAATGATACCAATATTACCAGGCTGTGATATATATTTCCTGAGGTAATGGACTAATAATGCATCTGTTAATTGTCAAAAAATTTGGGAATTTATAAGCTAATATTTGATAGCGTTTTATGTCTGATACAATAATAAAGCTGTTACAGTAGAAACGTTAAAAACTGAAATATACAGGTGAATAAATATTGCACTTGTAAAATATTGCAATCTTAGACAACTTTGAATCAAAGCCAGTATCGGAAATGCAATAATAACAGAAAATCAAATTCTTTTGGTGCTATTTTTGACTCCTTGTCATCTGTCATTATGCTCCACTATCCCAGGAAATATTTATCACAAACTGGTAATATAGGTATAATTTTAATCGTCTTCAAGTACCTAAGAAGATAGAATGGTAATATATATAGGTCATCGCGATAGATTTTTCATGAAATCAGTGTAAAGACTGGAAGGTAACATGTTTTAGTCTTTTTACCTAAAACAATTCCGATTTTCTATCTCTGACAGGAAATCTTACCCATAACACAGGTATATCATAAATAGTACCAACAGATAGGCCTAAGTCTCAGCTTTCTAGCCATGTTTTGATTATAGAATTCGGCCAGACATTAATGACAGAAGAACGATTTATATTGTCATTAGTATAGTGGTATTAGGCACTTGCTACAGTGTTGGCTTCACTCTAACAGCGCTCGCCTCGTTCTGGATTGCAGAAATTTCGCTGGTGCGCGGTTGGTACTTTATCAAATACATAGAACCAGCGAAACCCGTTATCACGGCGATCACCACACCACGCTTATGTGCAAGAGGTGAATTGGCCGCCACCTCTGTCTACACTGCGTTCCAACGAAGGGAGCGTTCATTATTTATGGCAGGGGGTGGTGGGTTTTGCTCGGCGAATCCTCCAAAATAAATTGCCCCCCCCCTCGGAATACCTCCAAATGAAATGCCCCCCTAGGAAATACCTCAAAATAAAATGCCCCCCCCCCCCCCAGGATAGGCACTTACCTAATTTTTAAGACTTAGTTCTATGCACTCTAGCTAGTGATCTATGGAAAGATCTTGCAAAACTGATTGATTTTGCTTTTTGAATGAAGTCTTTATGCCAATTTAAAGTCAGGCCTATGGACAAGTTGGACCGGCGTTTCAGGGGTACATCTGGTAGAAGCCTGCAGCGGTAATACATAGGAACGCGGCAGGGGGCGCGGCGGTACATTTCCCGATCCGTTTTAGGCATGCGGTGGTTAAAGGGTTAATTGTGATCCAAATTTTGTGATCCACCAAGCTGGTATCAAGAGACATTTAATTATTTAAAATGCCCTTTTCTCATGAACTATTGAAGCTAGAAATATGAATTGGATTGAAGGTCATTACAAGGCGGATGTTGTGTAGCGCCTCTAAAACGTTATCCAGCACCAGGGCGCCCTCTACAGTGTATCTGGGGTACTATTGTAATAAACAGTCAATGCTGGCGAACTTGAAATGTAGACTGCTTCTGAGTTATCCACTGTTCTAATCCCCACATTATACACAAGATTTGTGACATGGTGGCAGCTAGTGGGATCTTCTTGAGTGGTTATACATTCCTGGAACAAGTTGGTAATGTATAAACCTACATTGTCATTGAAATCAGAGGAGATAACTCTGAAAGCAAAGTGGTCAAGTGAGGAAGCACATTGTTGTTGTGAACAGATATGAGTAGATGAACTGGAGTGGATAAAGACTGTCTAATGTTTTGAAATCACCTATCCAACTGTAGTGCTATACACTAGTAGAATCCTAGTACTGAGTGAAATCTCTCTGTGTGTGGCATTTTGAGTGAAGTTGTGGTGTTGACATCTGAGTTTAAGACTGTACTGTCACTGTCAACATGCCCAAATTTAACCCCCCTGAGCCTATGACTTTTGATGCCCCTGCTAAATGGCCAGAGTGGAGGGAAAGGTTTGCAAGGTTTAGAATTGCCACAAAACTTCACAAGGATGACGGTGAAATTCAGGTTGCGTCACTCATATACGCGATGGGTAGACAGGCAGAAAATATCTATAAGTCCTTTACGTTCAATCCTCCACCAGCCGCGACCGAAGCTCAGCCTAATCCACTCGACCCAAAAGATGATTATGATGTAGTGCTCGATAAATTCAACGCATATTTCGTCCCTAAGAGAAATACTATTCATGAGAGGACACGGTTTTACCAGCGGACTCAACAAGCAGGAGAATCCGTTGAGTGTTTTGTGCGTAACCTTAACGAGTTAGCGGAAAATTGTCGTTTCGGGGATCGTGAGACCGAAAACATCAGAGACCGTCTAATCAGCGGAATGTCCGACAAGGAGGTGTCATTGAAACTACAGCTGGAACAAGACGAGTTGACGCTCGATAAGGCAGTAGAGATGGCGCGACACTCCGAATTGGTTTAAAAGCAGAACGAGACAAAGGTGGACTTTGTACGTAAACCAAAGCCGAAGAAACCTGCAGGTGGAAGCAGACCACCCAAGAAGGAAAGTGGCGGCCCACCAAAGAAGGACAGCTCAATGTGCGGAAAGTGCGATTACGTGCATAGGACCCAGAAGTGTCCAGCTCAGGGAAAGAAGTGTGTGCTCTGCAAGGTTTGGAACCATTTCGCTTCTGTTTGTAAAAATAAACCAGCCGTTGAAGACCTTGAAGTGACTATCAACCGAAATGACGATGACGATGGAGGAGCCAGTGGGTACTTCCTTGGAGCCGTTGACTGCCCCGACAGCGACCCAGCTTGGTTTACAGAGCTTGACATCAATGGAAATTTTGTCAAATGGAAACTAGACTCTGGAGCCGACGTCAGCGTTATGTCAGAAGGGACATTCAAGAGGATGAGAAATAAGCCACAACTCAAGTCTGTCAACATTGAGTTGTCAAGTCTGGGTGGTGCAGTCAAGCCTTTGGGACAGTTTGTCGCCAGAACACACTTTAAAGGTACAAAGTATTTCTTTAGAGTGATCGTAGTTCCAAAGTTGATTGACTGCTTGATGAGCCGCAGCGTCGCCTGCCGTATGGGTCTGATCAAGAAGATAGATCAAGTGGAGGTCTTCCAGGGTTTGGGATGCCTCAAGACAGAGCCAGTCAAGATTGTGCTCCATGATAATGCCCAGCCATATGCTCTGACTGTTGCACGACGTGTACCCATTCCCCTGCTGCCAAAGGTTAAAGAGGAACTCGAGAGGCTAGAGGCCAACGATGTAATTCATAAGATTACAAAACCTACGGCATGGTGTGCTCCAATGGTACCTGTGGTGAAGAAGTCAGGTAAAGTGAGGCTTTGTGTAGATCTGAAGAAACTAAACGTAAGTGTTAAACGTGAAAGGTATGTGTTACCGACCTTAGAAGATGCAACATCCAAGCTGAATGGTGCGTCAGTATTCTCCACTCTGGACGCGACCAGTGGATTCTACCAGATCCCGCTTGAGGAGCAGAGCTGTGAGCTGACAACCTTTATAACGCCCTTCGGGAGATACTGTTTCAGACGACTCCCGTTCGGGATAACATCCGCACCTGAAATCTTCATATGAGAAAGATGGTTGAGGTCTTAGATGGACTGGAGGGTACATTTGTGTACATGGACGACATTCTCGTCTATGGTAAAGACCAAGAGGAACACGATCGGAGGCTAGACAACGTCATGAAACGTCTTCAGGAATCTGACCTAAAACTGAACAAGGAGAAGTGTGTGATCGGCAAGTCAGAACTCAAGTTCTTAGGACATAAGTTCACCAAAAGTGGTATTGAACCAGACAGCGACAAGGTATCGGCGATAATCGAGATGCCCGAACCAACGTCCGTGCCACTTTTACGCCAGATCATGGGGATGGTACATTACCTTGTAGCCTACCTCCCAAATCTTCATGACATTACTAAGCCTTTGAACGACCTGCTTCGAAGTGACACTGTGTGGTCATGGGGACAACCTCAGCAGGAGGCCTTTGATAGGATGAAAAAGCTGGTATCATCAGCCCAAGCTCTTGCCTACTATGATGTTTGCAAGCCGACCGTAGTGAGCGCTGACGCGAGTAGCTATGGTCTAGGTGGTGTGCTGCTTCAGGACCACGATGGTCAGCTGAAGCCCATCGCATACTGTTCAAGGACCCTATCGTCAGCTGAACAACGGTATGCCCAGATTGAGAAGGAATGTCTCGCTAGTGTCTGGGCCTGTGAGAAGTTTGATCGTTTCCTTTGTGGACTGGAGAACTTTAAGGTCTTAACAGACCACAAGCCCTTGGTGACTCTGATCAACGAGAAGGACTTAGACAGAGCACCCTTGAGATGTCAACGTTTGTTGATGCGCATGCTCCGCTTTAATGCGAAGGCTGAGTATGCACCTGGAAAGACGATGGTGATATCTGATGCACTTTCATGAAGCCCTAAGTGGGATAATGCAACTGTGATGGACACAGAGGTTGCAATACACGTGGCCATGGTAGAGGAGAGTCTTCCCATGTCCGACCGCCGGATGGCAGAGCTTCGGAAGGCGACACACGATGATGATGTCCTCCAAGCCACAAGTGTGTATGCCCTGGCTGGATGGCCGAAGTACGAACAGGACGTCCCAGACCAGCTGAAACAGCTCTTCAATGTGAGAGGGAGCCTATCAGTTAGTAATGGTCTACTGACTTATGGCAACAGGATCATCGTCCCGGAAAAGATGAGACCCGATATTCTCGACAAGATACACCAAGGCCATCAGGGTATCACAAAATGCCTTGAACGAGGAAAGGAGTCTGTGTGGTGGCCTGGTATCGCCAAGGATGTGAAAGGTATCGTGACCACTTGTGACCATTGTCAAACCTATAGACCGACCCAGAACAAGGAACCACTCATGACGACTACGCTCCCTGATCTACCCTGGCAGAAAATAGGAGTTGACCTGTGTCAGTTCGAGCGTCAAGAGTATCTTGTTATGGTTGACTATCATTCACGGTGGATTGAGATACTCCATCTATCAACGACTACATCTTCAGCAGTGATAGCCAAGATGAAGGATGTGTTTGCCAGACTGGGATTCCCACAGGAAGTAGTCTCAGACAACGGGCCCCAGTTTGCATCTGAACAGTTTAAACAGTTCGCGAAGAAGTGTGATTTCAACCACGTCACTTCTAGCCCCCATCTGCCAAGTTCTAATGGAGAGGCAGAACGTGCCATGAAAACAGCCAAAAGTATCCTGAGACAAGACGATCCATGGCTGGCACTGATGATTTACAGGGACACTGTCATTGCCGCTACAGGGTGTAGCCCGTCCCAGCTCCTCATGGGCCGACATATTCGTACGAATCTGCCAACTCTTGGTGCCAGACTTAGGCCATTGTGGCCTAACCCAGACGTCATTAGAGACACTGATAAAGCAACAAAAGCAGGATATGAGCACCACTACAACAACCGTCATGGTGTCAAATCCCTGCCTAATCTACAACCAGGAGATGTGGTTAGGCTGAAGACCGACCAGGAAAAGACTTGGATGACTAAAGGTGTGATAACTACCTCAGCCGAGACTCCAAGGTCATATAATGTGCAGACAGAGTCAGGAATTTTCCGCAGAAATCGTCGACATCTGCAGCTAACTGAGACTGCAGACTCCCAGCCAAGTTCTGCAGTGCAGAGTCCTACAACTCTGACTCGACCTGACCACTATCAGCCTTCTGTGGTCGCCACACCTAATCCGGCTACATCAGCTGGTCCACCTACTCCAGCTCTCACAGAAACACCTGTGCTACGCCGGTCTCTGAGGATGATCAGGAGGCCAGAGAGACTGATTGAAGCTTAGTCTTGTCCCCCGACATGGGCTAAGAATAATGCCCGGGACAAGGCGCGAAAGGGAGAAGTCTACTCCTTATTCGCAGGATATGTTTTGTTCATGTTGTGTTGCTACTATAAATATTCTCTTACAGCTGATTAACATTGAGACTCATATAGACATTCTAAAGACATTTCAAAGTAGTAGTAAAAGTAAGAGATAAAAACTCCCTATCTGAAGTAAGACTTATTTGAGAGAAACATAAAGACTCTTGTTTAAGAAAGTTTTGAAAAAAAAAGGGAGATGTTGTGTAGCGCCTCTAAAACGTTATCCAGCACCAGGGCGCCCTCTATAGTGTATCTGGGGTACTATTGTAATAAACAGTCAATGCTGGCGAACTTGAAATGTAGACTGCTTCTGAGTTATCCACTGATCTAATCCCCACATTATACACAAGATTTGTGACAGATGTGACCATGTATGAGATGACCTTTTCCAAGGTCAAAGTCATTTTAAGGTCAAAGGTCAATTTTGGTATATGGTATATGTGAGGATGTTGGGGCTGCTTATAAAACATAGTGGGCCCTGTCTAAATGGAAATGTTAAGGCATATTCTATACCATTTCTAACCATAGAACATGTGCAAACTAGTTATTTTTATGTGCAACTTGATCTTCATACCAAAAAATGCCTCTAAAGTTGGGCTTTAACCCTTTCCTTACCAGGGGTTTTGGGCTAATTTCACTGGAAATGTGCACCAAATACATTTTGCTTCACTGTGTTGGTAATAATAGATGGATTAAAAAGATATTTTACACATGTATAGATATTATGATTAGGTATATGGAACCACTAATAGGATTCGAAATTTCAGTTGCCATGGCAACCGATTTTTGGTAATTTTGCATAGAAAATGCATTTTTTAAGGATTTTTCACATATTTTGACATGTAAGGAACACCCAAACTTATTTAAGTATCAAAATTTAACTTGAGACCTTGTCAGAATACAGATAATGGTCGGTAGAGACATTTATTAGCAGATAATCCCATCTTTTAGATATAGGGAAGGCTTCAGAGGGGTAGCTTGTACATGTACATTATCTCATTTTTTCTATGTAAACATATTCCGAGCTCCAATGATAAATGCATACTGTTACTCTTTCACATGTAACTCTCAAGAACCTTTATCTATCAAAACAATTTTTGAATATGTTCTGAGTATAATGATCCTGATTACATTGACATGTTGATACCTTTCCAATTTGGTTGCCATGGTTTGGTTTGGTTTGGTTTGGTTTACCCTTTTTTGGTAGAAATAGTGTTTTCCGAGGATTATTTATGTTTTCTGATAGGCAAGGCACACCCAAACATATAAACACAGACTTTTGTATGTTATGACAAAGTCAGAGTACAAATATTACTCTTTAGAGACACTTTGAATAGGAAAGTCTCATTTTAAGGCAAAATGTAGGTTCCGCAAGGATGGCTTGAGCACAGGCATATATGTCATGTATCTTTGCAATCACATTCCCAATGTAGAGCTGGGAGATGCATACTGTTACTCTTTCACGTGTAACTACAAGCACTTTTATCTATCAAAATAATATTTGAGTATGTTCTGAGTATAATGATCCTGATTGCATTGAGATATTAATATTTTCCCTATTTGGTTGCCATGTATGTCTGCATTATTGACGATCTCAATATACAACTCATCACTTGCGACTGCAATAAATGCTGCTTTGAAGCTAGGAATAAATCGTATATTCATCATTGATGAATGAAAATGAAATTATAAATAAATAACAATTTAAAAGTTATATTCTGTGGGCCATTTTCTTTAACCCACTCTGCTCCTTTCCCAATGTCACAGTGTTAGTACTCTGTTGGTGAAGGGTTCGATATTCGCAGCAAGTTCAAAGGCAGCGTATATGAGTTTGTAGACTACGTTTAATAAATAAAATACCGGTGTCCTTCGTCCATAGAACTTATATCGTTGTTCTCTTCAATAAAAATGGATAGTTGGATGAAATATATGTGTAATAGTCTCATCCGAGCTATAAAATAAGGTTAAACTCCCTCTGCTGGGAGGTACATTCAAAACGATAATGAACCGATGTACCCAGGTTAACATACTTAAAAGAAACTAGATCCTCATGTTCAGGTGCACAGAATTGAAAGCTTTCAGAGTATTTCAGTCACACTTAATCTATTTGATGGTAACCTTGGAATGAGGATTCTGTGGAGTTGAAGTCATTACTTCTTGTAACGTGTATTTTAAAGCCTCCACCTACACAGGTAGACTTTATCGCATACCGAACGCACTTAATGGATATTTCCTTCCGCAGGTCTGCCACTTGCTTGGCATTTCTATGAGGTCACCAAACCCCTGAACATCAGCAGAAACAGGGGTACTCTATTTACTACTGTCTCACTGATTGAGTTCCATAAAATGATTCACGCTGGTTTGGATATGCAGATATTTGTGAGTTTTCATCAAATAACACGAACACCTGTGTGTAGGATGATGGTTGGGATGGTAGTTTTCCACAAGTAAGTTTTCTACCAATAAATCCAATGACTGTGGGTAGGATGCTGTGTGAGTTGCTGGTAAAATAATGTGTAAGCAAGCGGTTGTAATGCGATTTATAGTAAATCCATATCTTCTGAGTCGCCTGTTTCTCACTACAATATCAGGCTGTAGTGTGAGTAATTATCCAGACAAAAATACCAAGTTATGAGTCTGCTTTTCAATATGAACATCAATATGTACTCTCAGTTAAGTTATTTCATGTCTGACCTTGATTTTATTTTGTGATAGCGTGACGGCATTGAATTCCACAGAAGTTGGATATCCATTGGCCAACAGACCCTCAACAATTTCTGTTCTGTCGGTTGGTCCAGCTATTCCAAAGATTTCAAATAGTTTATTGGTGACACTGGTTAATGGTAGTTAATTTCACTCCACTTCATTTCGTATCATCAACGACTAAATCGGCTCGTTATGAACTTCCCGGAGAAATATTTTTTCGGTTGATGGAGCCAGGGGCGTTTAACCATGGTCCAAGGAGTATATGCCTGGACGAGAGGTCCCAGAACGGTTTGCATTTAAACATGAGGACAATCCTAGTGGAGACAGTCCCTGCAAACGCGGCACCCGTAACGAAGTCGACCCGTAAAAAACTCGACCCGTAACGAACTCGACCCGTTTTAAGAACTCGACCCATTTTAAAATCTTCCCTACTCAAGTATATCAACTGTGAATAAATACTATATTTAGTATATTATCTTGACCTCAAATTTGGTCTTCTCTGAGGAAGAAAACAAACAGAACACCCTACCCTTAACCCTAACCCTATCATTATCCCTAACCCTAACCCTAAACCTATCCCCAACCCTAACCCTAAACCTAGCTGGACATATTTTCTATATGCGCTGGTGTATTTGTCTAAAAGATAATTAATCAGCACTTTACTTGTATATGAAAATGACTTATTCATAAGTATCTGGAATGGGTTCGAGTTCAAGGGCTATTGAGAGAGAGAGTTTGGTTTCCTGGAATTGACAGGTTAGTGGTTGGTGACTGTTTGGCTTGTCAATCTTGCAACCCAGATACAAAATGTGAACCTCTTAAGATGTCACCAATGCCTGATGGGCCATTGAAGAAAGTTTCATGTGATTTCATGGGTCCATTCAAAGGAGGGGAATATATTCTTGTGGTATATGATGAGTATAGCCGATATCCAGAAGTTGAAATTGTGTACTCGACCTCAGCTAGAGCTACAATTCCAAAGCTTGATGCAATATTTGCTAGGCAGGGTATCCCTGAAGTGCTGAAATCCGACAATGGACCACCTTTCAACAGCCAAGAGCTTGCGGGATGGTCAAGACATGTTGGCTTCACTCATCAGAAGATCACCCCACTTTGGCCAGAATCCAATGGAGAAGCTGAATGATTTATGAGGACACTGAATAAAGCAATTTGTGCTGCACAAGTGGAATTTCCAAATTCCTCAGACACTACAGAGCAACACCTCATTCTACAACTGGACTCTCACCATCTGAAATGTTGAATTCTTGAAAACTGAGAACAGACGTGTCAAAAATCACCACCAGTGAGAAGGTTAGGTTTGCTGACAGGGTGGTACAAGCAGAGCATAGGGATCATCGTCTGAAGGATTATATGAAAGATCATGCAGATGTGCGCAGACATACAGCAGAAAGTTCCCTGAATGTTGGAGATCATGTGTTAGTGAAACGACTGAAGCTCAACAAGCTAACACCTCAATATGATAGTACTCCATTTAGAGAAAGGATGTATGGTGACTGCCCAAATGGTAAACTCACCATTACCCGAAATTCTTCACATAGGAAGAAAATCTCCAGTGAATGTGCTTCCTCATATGTACCAGATATCATGATTGAGACTGATTGCTCAACACAGGAAAATGCTTCTAAGGTTAACAGTGAAGCAGCACCTGTTAGTGTTCTGACTCCAGTGAAGAGTCCACCCCGAGCACTACCCATGAGAGATTGATCTACACGAATTAAGACACCATCAGTGTGGCTAAAAGACTTTGAGACAAAATATTGGACCCAGTCACACATAATCAAAGAGGCATCATTTGAGATGTTTGCCATGCTATACGAGATTATCAAAAATATTTGATATTATGTCTAACAAAACAAACATTTAATTTTCAGTTAAAAGGAGAGGCTGAACACCTCCAAAACATCGAAGGAACATCCCAAAATTATGTCCCTATACACTTCAACGGATGTGAACATCAGGGCACATCAGACATTTTGAGTTCAATTTTTTTCCGTTCCGCTGGAGTGTTTGCTCCGAGGGTGGATGAAGGAGGTGAACATTTGATACGCCCTGTCTTTACACTCACATCAGACATTTGTTTTTGCTGGACTTCGTATTCAGCCACCCAGAAGGCATAAGAGCCAAGATTCTGAGTTCCACTGCATGAATCCAATCTCTCAAAAATCACTGACCATTGAAGCCTTTCCTTAAATCTTTTCCACAAGGGGTTGCAAAAGTCAATGCTGGGAGAAATTGTCAACATAGTTAAGCATCGCTACCCTGTCTGACCTATCTGAAACCTATGGTAAATTTCCAAGATTGGATCAGTGCGAATAGATGCACACTCACTCTCTCTTTAAGCGGGTGTTCCACGAAGCCAGTGCTAGCTCAGGCCAATGCCCTTGTGGGCATTGCCAATCATTGCCGGCCCATTTTCTGCATCAGCTTCTAAGATTTGCTCAGGTCACCCTGGCTGGTGCTGCCAGCTGCCATTGCCCTGTCACTGGCCCATTGTTGGCTGGCCTGCGCTCATTTTGCTGATCATCCACCAAGCAGGCTGTACATGATCCACGTTGACAGCATGCTGCCAAAACTGTACCAGATGCTGTCAACATGAGAAGTCAAAACCCCCAATGCACTAACCTGCTAGAGGAGACTGAAAATTGAGACAGGTTGGCTACTCTGGACAGAAAGGCCTATCTTTATTTACATATTTCCACACTTATCTTTATTTACCTTTATTGTTCAGATGACCGCAGTATTTAGTGGATATAAAGCGGGTATTTCACCAATCAGACAAAAATGTTATACAGCGTAAGTATGGAGGTGGCCAGCAGATCTGGATTATTTGAATCATCTATCGGGCTGGTGGAATCACTCGCTAGACTTTCCAACAGGCATCGGCTCTAAGTCACCGGGTGAAATTGACGTCTGTTGGAGGATATTGGGGTTTGTTGGAATGCCGCCTCATGGTTGCTGTGTGAACCACGCTTCCACCAGCTAGATTTTTCACCCAGTGCTCCACCCGATGTTCATTTTCCTGTCCACCAGAAGTCCACCAAACAGAATATCTCGAACCAGAGGAAAACTGATTTATTTGTTTTTTGTCTGCTGGAACTGGGCATCTGGCCGATGATTTGAAGGGAGAACAGCACCCACCTGCAAGCTCTTCTGGGACCTGCATTGATGGAATGCCGCCAAAATTAAATGGTCAACACCCGCGATTGCCGAAGCCACAAACAGACATAGAA
The DNA here is from genome assembly GCA_950022655.1 of Alentia gelatinosa. Lineage (NCBI taxonomy): Eukaryota > Metazoa > Annelida > Polychaeta > Phyllodocida > Polynoidae > Alentia > Alentia gelatinosa. The sequence continues at coordinate 76,920,575 of OX465579.1, read as the reverse complement.
TATTTTTTCTAACACTTTCGGTATTTTGGAGTGAAATTTTTTCGATGTATTTGACCAGCAAATTCAATTTAGAGTGATGCTCTAAACTGCACGCTGAACGCAGCGCGCTATCCTCTCCGACGTGATCTTTATTCATATATTAAATAAAGATCACATATAACCCCTCCCGAGAGGGAGTCCTACTACACCTGACGAGAATTCTGAAAGATTCAAAACCACAAGTTGTTATTTGCCCGTAAGGTGGCAATAAACTTCTGGAGGCGCAGAGACAGTTACAGGACAGTCTCCCCCCACACTGCCCACCACCCTTAGTGACCAGCACCAGGGATACACTAATGGCAAGCCCATTACAACCCCTGAGTTAGGTCAGCAGTGTTGAAAGAATTTGTGATCTTAACACTTGATCAGTTTTGTTACTTGTACCGATGCAGTTTTGATTTGGGTGTTTTTCCAAATGAATGGAAGTTTGCCACTGTTACAGCGCTCCCTAAAACTGGTGATCTAAGTAGTTCAGATAATTGGTGACCCATTTCATTATTGCCTGTGCCGGGCAAAATTGCTGAGAAGATTTGTCATGCACACTTGATGGAGCATCTAAATCAAAACAAAATTTTGATAAATGAACAATTCGGGTTCAGGGAGGAAAGAGGAACTACTGATTCCATTTACTTGTTGTTATCAGACTTATACTTTTTTAGAGATCTGGTGAAGTGGTAGGAGCATCGTATATTGACTTACGCAAGGCTTTCGCCAGTGTGCATCATTGTCGCTTAATTAACAAACTTATGAATCTGGGTCTTCCTGCAAACCTGATGAATTGGCTCAAATCATATCTATCGAATCGGAAACAAAGAATAAGATTTAATGATCAAATATCAGATTTGGCCGAGGTTACTCATGGGTGCCACAAGGCTCTGTCTTGGATCCCTTAGTATTTATTTTTTATATTACGGATATATTATTAGCCCTAAGACGCTGCAATTTCTTGTTATATGCAGATGACTTAGTTATCTATAATCATGACAAAGATCCAGAAGTTGTTAAAGTGGGGCTACAGAGAAAAATGAAGATAATCCCTTCCTAACCTACAGCTGAGTATATATTTCCAATTGACAAACTGATAAGGTTCCTATTTGTGTGAATAGGGTTATGGTAGAAATCGTCATCAAATGCATTTATTGTAGAAATCATCATTACTGAGGGAAAGGCCTTCTTTTTCATGGAAGGTGACCACTGAAGAATTGAGAATGTGAACCTGCAGTCTGCCACTGATTAAATGTATCCAGATACTTACTGATATTCTTAGGGATCTAAGATGTATTTATAAAGAAATGATTGACCTGAAATTGTTATCCCCTATTCCACCTGATAATCATCTACCCAAAAGTGTCAAACAGTCAATGGGTGGTGCTTAGTGATAAAATTTATGGACGGCCCCCTCCTTGTAATGCTCACCATGCTGAACCAATCCCTGATTGATTCCTGCCACTCGTGATACACCAGCCAACCTGTAATGGTCCGAGTCATGCAATCCCCACGCATTAAGATCGCATTAAGGTAACAAACGGGAAACTAATTGATGAAGCATGACAATGCTGCCAACATCAACCAGATGGCAGCAGCACAGCCCCTGCATGCTCAGCGCTCCGCCAGGACAGTCTTCCCTTTCTTTCTGCTTCAATGGTCATCCCTTAAGTACTGGTTGGTCACTCGGTGAGTCAGTGACTCGGTTGGTTGGTGAGTGTGTTGGTGAGTTGATGGGTGGCTTGGTGGGTGGATGAGGGGATAGGTCATGGGTTGGTATTGGCTGGGTTCCGTCTGTGTACTGGGTACTAACGTCAAATTCCACTCAGTCCATTTGGCGGATGACTGGGGAACCAGCGTAGGGTTGGTAGGTCTTTTGGTGGGTTGTATTGGTGGGTGGGTTGGTTTGTGGGTGGTTCAGTTGGTCAGTCGATAGGATGGTTTGGTTGGTTGGTCGGTTGGTCTGTCAGTGGGTCGGTTGGAGGGAAGGAGGGAAGGAGGGAGGGAGTTGGGGAAGAAAGGAAGGAGAGAAGGAGGGAGGGAAAGAGGGAAGGAGGGAGGGACGGGTGGAAGGAGGGACTGAAGGAAAGAGGGTGGGGGTGGGTGAGGTACAATCAAGTAGGTATATTGAATACAAAAATGTTAATTTGTACTTTCCTTCTCATGTCAATCCGTACGGTCAACGCCCCTTATAATTAAATGTCTATATGTCAATGTTTATGACCCCTCTAAGGACTGAATTCTTGCTGAAATGAATATCATCTACATTTACCCTATTGTCTTAAGTACACTTTGAAACGACATGAGACCACTGAAAACTTTTAAAGATTTGGAGAAAATCGTAAATTGAGGCCATTTTAAGGTCAACGTTGTCCTCAAGTCACAACAATACTGGTTGAAATCAAATCTACAGGGGGCATAACGCAAGAAAAAATAACTCCCACGTTATATAAATACATTTTGCTTCATATGAAAAACCCTAATCAACTTAGGTAAAACCATAGTGAAACCATGGAAATACTGAATATTTTTGACATATTACTGTCCTACCATCACACGACACACTGATGGCTACAATGGAGTTGAGCAGCATTCAAAGATCTTTGGCATACTAATGTTATATACCACCTGAAAGAGGAGGGTAAGATCTATCATACATGGGTAATGAATAGTGCCAGTAATTTTTTTGGTGGAAATCTAGAGTTTCTGAAAGTAAGTAAAATTATTATGCAGCTAGAACATTACCTCATCGTGCCCCATCTTTCCCTCAGTACAAAAAAGACCAAAGTTACCTATTGCTATCTACATTCTCAGCTATACATGTTTCCTTGATAGAACCCCAAAGAAATAGACCTGCAAGCAGTATTTGTTGAAATTATGCCATGAACCCCCCAAAAAATCACATTTTATGGTGTGACGTCTGTACAGATATAGCACATGCACGGTTTGGTTTGCCGTGGTGGTTTATACGCTAACACGAGGTGGCAGCACATGTGAGTTACAGTCTACTGCTGTAGAATGTTGACAGGACCAGCACCGATCTGATCTAATGAACACTCCAAGAGTCTGAGAGTCTGAGTTTTATTAGTACAAACCAGTCGGCGCCACTAGCGAGACACGATCATCACATCCCTCTTACAATACTAGGAGTGAATATCATGTTCATCATTGATGAATGAGCGTGGAATAATACTTAAGTAACAATAAATGTATTGAACATGTACTTTGCTACTGAAAAGTAAGTCCACACTTTCGTTGAATTACATGCATTAAAGAAAACAACAACAACAACAACAACAACAACAACAACAACAACAACAACAACAACAACAACAAAAACCGAAACAATCAAAAGGTTTGGGTTGTATTTAGTCTATGGGTAATTTTCTGTAACTTACTTGCACCCAGTCAAGGATCCAAATGTATCAATCATCAGTGGATCAGTGAGGTGTTTCGGTCTCTAGTAATTGGTCATGGTTAGTTGAGACCCTGTCACTCTGCTTCTTTCCCAATGTTATAGTGTTAGCATGCAGATGGTGAAGGGTTAGTTTTTCGCATCGAGCTGAAAGTCTATGTCACCAGTTTAACCTTTCTTTTAAAAATCTGTCAAAGACCGTTTTACACAAGCAGATCTTCCACGGCACCTTTAGGCAGCGTGTATAGGAGCATGTGGCCCACGCTCAAAAAGCCAAGGAATACACCGGATCAGGGTTATCTGACCACCAGCAACCAACCTCGTTTCAAGATCTGAAAACCCCGAGCGAAAACTCGTGCAGTCCCGGCAGCCCCAACATACTTCAGATTTGGTCGTACGTCAGCAGCAATGCGAATCGTAAGTGGACTTTTTTATATTTTTTAAAAATTATTTTATTGTCAACATCTGGTTATGCACCAACTCTTCCTGTTGTACATCGAGGTCTTCCTTTTAGTCATTACTTCAAGATCAATGGTGGAATGATAAAATAAGGTATATTAATGAGATGATATGATGGTGTAAGTAATGATATATGTCCATCATGGTTTTTCAGCAATAATAGTAGTGTATTATAAGTTTTAGAGAAATACATGGTTTGCTTACTGACATCACACAGTGGATCGTGAGCACAGGAATATCCTCTACCACAAGGCCAGAGTTTTCTTTGAGTGTCCCAAGTGAGATCCATTATTACATCAGACTATGTATTCGTCACATTACAAAATATGGTGAATTATCTTATTGTGTGTTCCATAGGTATTACTGCCACTAGGCCAGTACGCCACTACTTTATTATCTGCTGTAACGACCGTTTAAAACATGCTAAAGAGCCTAACTTTTGTGCACTAGCATCCAGTAGATTCCATTCGTGTATTCCCCTAAAATGAGTTGATCTCTCATATTTCGTTAATTTATGTCTATAACTCTTAAATTTTATTTTATCATCGCTACGAGTGTTCCTGATCCTATGATCCAATTTGTGTTCATGCTTTGATTGCTTATACATGAGTTGGAACAACTGCCTCCTGCGCCTAGTAAGTAAGGGTTCCACCTTTGTGAGATTGTGAAGTCTGTCTACAGATGTTCGTGTTTGATTATAGCCTCCTAACACAAGCCTAAGTGTTCGATTTTGTAAACGGTCTAACCTTGTTAATTCAGTACTTAGCGCTCCTCCTATAACACAGTTACAATATTCAATTACTGGCCTAATTGTTGCACAATAAATAGTCGTGGCCACTTCTCTACTGATTGACTTTCGGAATTTCCCCAATTTATAGATCCTGTGTCCCGCTGATTTGATCGTCTTAGCAATGTGTACATTATAATTTAGATTCTGATCAATTACTAGACCCAGGTAATTATAGGATTTTTTATAGGACACTAATTCACCCCCACATATTATATTCATATCTTGTAAGTGTTTAGATCTTTGAGGTGAGCAATACCATACTGCACAAGTCTTTTTCGCATTGAGTTGTAAACCGTTCATGTTGCACCACTCATAAATAGTGTTGGTAGCTATTTGTAGAGTATTCTCAACATCTAATGCATTGAGTCCCGAACTATAAATGACCAGGTCGTCAGCGTATTGAGTTCCGATGCAATCTATTAAATTGACACACATATCTTTGATGAAGCACAGAAAGAGAAGTGGCCCCATCACCGAACCTTGTGGGACACTGTATTCTATAGGTAGTAACGAGGATGTCTGATCATTTATACATACTCTTTGTTTCCGATCTTGTAAATAATTAGTAGTCCAGTTCAAATAATTCAGTGGTAACAACGCAGTTTTTCCAAGTTTTAGGAGTAACAATTTGTGCGAAACAGAGTCAAATGCCTTAGAAATATCTATATAACAGGCCCCAGTTACATGAGATCGATCCCTAGCGAGGTATAAATCATTAGTGAAGTCTAGTATTGCATCTTCAGTCCCTAAGTTTTTTCTAAATCCAAATTGTCTCGGAGTAATAAAGTCCTTTTCGTCTAGTAGAAAACTTACCCCTGCATGGAAAACCTTTTCAATTAATTTGACAGGCAGAGGCAGAATACTGATTGGCCTCCAATTACCTACATACCATATGTTTCCCCCTTTTGGTATTAGGATAATAGTTCCCACTTTCCAAGAGTTAGGGATAATTCCCTCATTAAACGAGGTGTTAAATATATGTGTTATTTCATTGATAAGAATTATCATAGCGTCTTTTAAAACCCTACACGAAACGTGGTCTATACCGCTCGATTTGTAAATAGAAATGTCTCGTAACAATTTAAGGATTTCTTCTTTGTCACAAGTTAAATCAGCTTTCCATGGGTTGGAATTCATTTCCTCTAGTTTCTGAATTTCTTCTTCAATTTTGTGTTGATCACACTTATTATAGAGATTCCCTCCAATATTGGTAAAATACTCCTTTATAAAGGCTGCAGTATCAGATAGCGAGACGTAATTTCCACTTTCATCTTTAAGTACACACATATTTGTTATTTTCTTGCCTTCTACTAGCTCTCTGATATTTCGCCAGAAGTCCTTCGGTTTATTTCTAGCATTATCAATAGCTTCTTTACAATATTCATTTTTTGCATTTGTTAAGGATTTTTTATATTCTTGTTAAGTTTTCTAGCTTCTAGTAAGAACATGTTGTCATGCGTAGCCCTATATCGTTTTACTACACCCTCTCGCTCATTCAACATAGACATGAGCTCATCCGTTATCCACGGCTCTTTTCTCTTTTTGAACTTCATGTTAGTGATGGGACAAGTGTGATCAAGATACTTATTTATGTTCTCAAGTACCATTTCCCATTGCGTATTGGGGTCTGTACATTCCCAAAGCTCCGTCCAATCCACATCAGATAGGTGTTCCGATAAACTATCCCTAGAGTATCCTTTATAAGATCGGCCCCTAAATTCTTGTTTCATGTTACTTACTTTTTCTTTTTTACGTTGAGCCCAAATAAGAAGGTGATCGCTTAACATGATGTTACTTACTCCAGAGTTAAGTATATGCTTACAATCCGAATAAATGTGATCTATTAATGTACCTTTGTTCGAATTGGGCCTAGTAATTGAGTCTATGATCTGAGTTAATCCCAGGTCTTTTGTGCAATCCAACAATTTTCGAACATTATTATCCTCCCGGTCGTAGAGGTTTAAGTTCAGATCCCCCAGTATCCAATGTTCTGCTCTCATATAGTTCCGGTCTGTTAGAACTTCTTCTATAAAGTTATTGAAGTGATCAATTGAGCCATTACGTGGCCTATAACAAATCATTATGAATAATACTCTGTGACCTGGTTTACTTATTTTTAAGGATAAGCTCTCAATGTTATCATTTATTAATAAGTATTCCTCAACTTTGTGAGTAAAACTACTATATTTATGTGATACATAGCAGGCTACCCCCCACCCACCCTATTCTCTCTATCCTCCCTATAAATTTTATGATCAGGTATATTGAGTAAGTTATTGTTTATGCGCGAATCTAGCCACGTTTCCGCTACTCCAATAACATCATAGTTGCCAAGAAGTAATTTTATCTGATCTAAGGTCCCAAACATACTTCTTGCATCGAAGTGACATAATAATGTTCCTTTCATTAGGGTGAATTATGAACAGGGATGATATTATGATGATACAATTAGAGATTACAAAATTGGGTTAGTATAATTTAGGAGAGTGATAGTCCTGCGTGGGAAAACCCAAGCAATGACTCGAAAGAAACAGGGATCGTGTCAGTCCCCAGATCTTTGATTGAGAGGAGTAATTGTTAGTAGTGGTGATTCAAAGTAACAGAATAGTGTGAAGGCTTTCCGTTGGTTGGACAGCCAAAGAGGTGGAGGGGGGGGGGGATCATAATGAGTGAAAACATTTAATAAATGCAGTTATCTTCTGGTATGAACCTATGATTAGGTCAACATAATAATAATAATTATGATCATGATTTGGTGAGCTTAGTCTTTGTGATCTGAGTCCAATTAGTATGTGTCTTTACAACGCCCCTATTTTTGATTAACCAGTGTCACTATAAAATTTTCAAAAGTTTATAAAAATTGGTAAAAATTGGTAGGCTGTTTAGTTCCAAGCGATCTGCTGTTTTACAGGTAGATAAGTAAGTTCTCGGGATAAGTCACTCATCTGTTGTGTCCTCGTTTATAGTGATTCTCGGCGTGTAAGGTAAGACGTAGTTTCCGTATAGTTATAGCAACCTCAAGATACAGGTCTTCCCCTCCATACTTTGTTCACGTGCGGTTCAGCATAATGTCATCTTCAACAGAACAGAGAATACAACAAGGTTTGTAGTACTATTCATTTGTTATATTATATCGAAATTCATAGTTATCCAGTTGAGTATAGAGATATCAATATCCTTTTCATTGTTTTCATCTGGTTATGATTTATCATTGAGATTAACTATCCAATGTGTAAGAACAATCAGAGGTCTACTCCCATTGTATGTATAGCAACTATAAGTCGTTTCAGTAATGATTGAAATCCATAATACGTGAGTTACATAATAGGGTTTAAGTACTTAACTCATACATCCTGTATCAGTAGTCAGTTTGGCATCCCTAGACCGCCATGTCACTACCTTACATATGGGCAGGGGGTATGGACCTCGTTAGCCATACAACCACTACACATCACCTCTTGACCGATATGAGTTGATTGCACGATTACTGCAGCGGAAGTCCCTCTGAAATCAGTTGATTTCGACGTACTGCTCTGTTGACATAGTTAGTAAGTCTCCCTGCATGGGTATGATGCACATGGCAGCCGTCCCATAGTTTGTTATACAATATTGAGAAACGCTCCTGTTTACTGTGCTCAACGTATTCAAGCGTCGCTAGATTTGGGGTGGCAACTCCATGACGCCTGTTCAGATCAATTTTAAATTCATTTATAATCTGCACACGTATTTCAATGTTGTATTGTAGCTCGTGATCCACTGGTTGGCCATAATAGCGTGCATAATCCACTCCAAAGTATGTTCCAAAGCTTACCGTTAGATCAGGTCTAATAGCTTTGATGTCCCAATAGATGTTAATTATGATCGAGATCTGCCACTCAATAAATTCCCAGTTATCCTCCATGTAGAGATTTGTTGTTCCGGTTCTTCTATTTTGTTCTACCAGATCGCACACTCCTCCACAGATGACTATCGAAGAAAACTCGTGGCCAGATTCACAAAAGTGTAAGGCAGTTTCCCCTAATTGCCTTAGCTCAGAGCCGGGTTTAATCACTGTTCTGTAGATCAGAGGATTATTGTTCAAGATTCTTCTCGATATCCGTAATCTTGAGTCACTGATAATAAGTGCCATTTTTAATCCGGGTTCGTTACAGACAATTTACTGTACCTTAGTGAACAGAGGACCCAATGCAGCACGTACCTCCATCAAGATTTTACCACATCTGTTTTGGCCACTGTAAGTATTCACCTTGTGGGCCTGTTCGTAAATTACCCCTGCACCCCAATACTCATTTCCTGTTGCCTCAATCAATGTGTACGGGGCCGTTTTCATTAGCCGATCTCTTATTTCGTTATTTTGGACAAACTTGGCAGTGATTATGTTTTTTAGTACAGCGTCCTTCATATTGTCCCAGTTTTTTCCATTGTGATTTCGCGTTCTTTGCCCAGCTTTTTTAACTTGGTATGGGTCAAATATCCCCATCAATTTTACTTGCATCTCTATGTCTCCACAATACACTGCTTTACTGACTTGGTAAATTTATTCTGCACTTGAGTAAGTGACTGGTACTTCTTTGGGATCTTCGGTAAGTTTGTAGCCTATTTTGCACGGGAACAGATTACTCATGTATGCTGTTGGCCCTGCAAATACAATTCCATAGCTAGTTTCCCGAATGTGCTCACTACATTCTTCCGCCGTCTCCATAGAAGGCGCCCCACTGATGGGAGTCATTACAATTGTTGGCTGGGTGTTTGTCTGGGTCAACGATGGTATTTCAGAACTTGTAGATTGCGTGTTTGCTTGCCCTACTTGCATCGGTTCCGAAGTGATATCTACAGATCCTGTGGCATTGCTTGTCGCTCGCGTGGGCACTGGTCGTTTGATATTGTGTCGTTCAACTCCGTCCAGCAGTTGAGATGATAGACCTACTCTTTGAGTGTACCCTCTTACCATACGTAGTATGCCTCGGTTCCTACATATTTCGGGGGGGGGGGGGGGGGGGGGGGGTTATCAGGTACTACTGTGACGTAGTGTAGTTCCGATCGGTTCAATCTGGGTGCATGCTTCAACAAATTGTCTCTTGCTCTCTTATTTGAGAAGGAAATCAATATCGGTGGAGGTCGATTATTATTGGGATTTGCTCTTGGGTTGTTGCTTATTAGTCTTGTCATTTTCAGTACATCTGAGTTTTGTGCTCTGATGTCTAGACAGTTGTATATACTATCCAATACAATATCAAGATTTTCGTTCCTCTCATAGAGCATTCCTAGCACCACAACATTTCTTTCTCTCGCAGAGTAAAAGAACTGTGTACTTTCCCCTATCTTTCCTCCTGCTATTTCTGCATATGTCGTACCATTATTGCGGTCGGCCATACCTACTTCCCCATGGTCAATTCTATCATAGAGTTTGGACACTTTATCCTCTAATGAATAGACTCGTGCAGTTAGCCTTTCGTTGTCAGCAATTATTGAGGCCAGTGAGTTATCTAAGTTATATACAAGGCCATCCATTCGTTTTTTTAGTACTGCAATTTCACTAGAGAATTTAGAAGAGACATTGGCAAATTTACAATCTATGTGATCCTCCGTGGGCAACTTTCTTATTAGGTTCATTACTGCACTTAAACTTGGTTCAGTACTACCAGTATTATTTTCAAAGTCATCCATTCTGTCACCATTCGAATGTCCAGAGATGGTCGATTTGTTGTCACTACATTCTACTAACGGGATGGTATCTCCTAGGTTAAGTGATTGTTGTAAGGATCATTGCTTTTAACATTTTTTGGCAGTTGCTTGCTCGGGATATGCCCCGGATTGATTGTCTGACTTATGGTTAGGTGAGGCCGAGTGTATACGTTTGCGACTCTCCAATTTGTCTATAGGCTCGACCGTGACTTGAGTAGTGGTCGACATAGCGTGAGCGATGATAGGGGTTGAGAGCACGCAAGAGTTTGTATTCAGCTTAAAAACTATTACTTTACAGACTTATTCCAAAAGCAGATGTTGTAGCATTCCTTGTACGTTGAGGTATTTGTTGGTATCCAATTGAGTATCCTATGCGTACATTATCCTACGTTTTTAGATCCTGGTTATCCCCCTCTCACCACGGCACGTCCTCACACCGCGATAGCCATCACTACGGCTGCTGGCACATTGCTAGGGAGAGTTTTTGACCGTAAAAAAAACATCCCTACGATAGGGATGTATAGACCAGAACTTTACAATTTGTTGTATTATTTGAATAAAACCATGATATGGTTTGTTAAAAACAATTTTTGGAACATCTGGTTTTAATAGTTGGAGGTATACGATAGGTAACAATTTTTTTTATAACATATGCAATATGAATTTTTTTTTATAACATATACAATATAGATTGGTAAGTGTTAACTTTGAAATTGGTAATAAATTGATTTAGAGCTAGTCAATTCATTGATTATTTCTGGTAAATTAATTCTAGCATTAGAAGTAAATGGTAATTTCTTAATAATTATTATAAATATTGGAAATCGGACAGCAGGTGGGATATTGGTAAGTAGAGGCGAGGGTCCACCTCAGCCATAGTCTTTATCTAGGTTCATAAATTTTACTCTATGTCATGACGCGCAACATAAAATTTGTCTGTGTTAAATCAATGATTGCTTTTGTATTTAAAAAAACCCACGTTACTACAAAGATAGACTTCATTATCAATCAAACTGGAAGAATCCTCGATTCTCCTTCTGGTCGTACACACAAGATGTCACCTATATTGTGCTGATCTTTACCACAAATAGTAAGCTCCTACAGATAGTTTAGGAGTGATAATTAAGTCATGAAAAATACAACAAAAGTAGGTATGATGTTGCCAAATACAGGACTGAATTTACAAGTGATCCTTCCTCCTATAAGATACGTTCTGGAAAAGCGGCCCTTTTGTCTTTTAAAAAATCTAAATAGAGAGTAAAGGTGCATTTAAAAATGCAATACGATTTATGGATTGATAGTAAAAATATCCAATAAATTATGTCTTTATATTTTTATGATATAAAATGAGGTGTTAATGCTTCCTACAAAGGGTAACTATATAAACACTGACCTGTCATCTTGATATGTAACAGTAAGCTGCGATAATTAGATTTGCTGTAATTAACGTCCAAAATATAGGATGCAAGATATATTAGTGGTAAATGCTATATACATAAAGTACCTCCTATTATTTCGTATATGTGTCAACGATATTTAAGTGAAATTGCTGAATAGATAATAGTTCTTCTTCACTATTATCCAACCATGTCTCCACATGAGTCGGAGACTTTCATTCTTGTTATCTTTCATTTCTTTACAATGTTTTTCTTGTTGCTTTTGTATTTTCTCTGTTGAATGTAGACGACATACATATGCATACAAACCGTATATTTATATAATATGTATTTATCAAGTATGTTTTTATGTCTTCTATTATTTTTCACCATTATGTAAGTCAACAGACCTTAGACACCTGAGCCTTTGCTTGCGAATCTAGCCCAATAAAAAAAAGAAAATCTGCATACTTGTGTATGATTACCACATTGTTATATTGTGCCTGGATATTACCCAGGGCATGGACAGTGTATTACTGTCCATACCCAGTGATATAGTTTCCACCAATATTGCAAGACGAATGATGCTAAAAACCTAAATTACGTGATAGGTTTAGATCAGCCCTCATTAGGATCTATCGGGCAGATGGATAGGTATTGGGGCATTTGTTCAGGCAGGTGTCAAGAAAACCACAGAGAAAGAGCAAGTTGTTTCAACATAACAACAACCGTAGATTGTTTCACCCCTGGTACAAGTTGTGCCATTGAATGAACGTTGAAAAAGAATATGCCATGCTCACCTACGTAGAGTGGCAATTCTCCGCCATCGCCATGGCAGAGAATTAATAAATGATGTAACAAGACTGTAACTAATAATACTGTGAGAGGGCATACCTGTTTGTTTTTCAAAGACAACAAAAGCATAAGATTGATGTTAATATATATGTCTTGAAGTTAGTTGTTATATTCAATGCATGATTATCATTAATTACATACCAAAAGGGTTTTCAAGGTTAATTACAATAAGAAACATAGGGAACTCTTTAGTGTTGTTAAACTGAAACGATTCACAGCAACTTCTGCTTCCGCCACAGTCGTGAACGCTCCGTGTTTCGTCAAGATGCATTTGGATGTTTTTACGTTGATAACTACAACTCAAATGAATTTCAGTAAGATATTATAATCATATTATTACTTAGAAACGACTGTAATGTCTGTGTTGGGGGTGTGATAAAAACAGAACCGCTTTCAAATCATACTTTTAACCACGACGCTCACTCGTTTGGATGCTCCATATCGTCATGAGGCTATGCCCCGTGACGATTACTACGCATCCAAACATGTGGCGTAGTGATCAAAAGTATGATTCTAAAGACAGTTCTGCTTAATGATCCTACCTTGTATGCCATTCATGTGTTGTATTTGTATTTCTTTTTACAAGAAATGGTGGCTCAATGAGATAGCTACTCCCGGCGTAAGAGAAGAAACCCATTTCCACGACACTCCTACACCGAGAGGTTGGCAGATATACGTTTCCGATGATGGTTTTTCAGATGGGTTCCAGATGAGTTCACTCAGACCAATATAGTCAACATATTGTTTATTAACATAGAAAGATTGCTGTACAATGTAGGAACTGGATCTATAGTCATGTCTTTCCGAGAAAGAAGTTAAAAAGAAACACCTGGTTTGCCTTATATGATTATCGTTAAGACAACTCAATTATTATTCAACATCACAGACTTCCATAATTTGACTATTAAGGCTGTTTTCATGGGAATAAATGGTATATTCATCATTGATGAATGAAAATGAAATTATAAATAAATAACAATTTAAAAGTTTGGGTTATATTCTGTGGGCCATTTTCTTTAACCCACTTGTATTTTGTAACCCTCTGCTCCTTTCCCAATGTCACAGTGTTAGTACTCTGTTGGTAAAGGGTTCAATATTCGCAGCAAGTTCAAAGGCAGCATATATGAGTTTGTAGACTACGTTTAATAAAAAAAATACCGGTGTCCTTCGTCTATAGAACTTATATCGTTGTTCTCTTCAATAAAAATGGATAGTTGGATGAAATATATGTGTAATAGTCTCATCCGAGCTATAAAATAAGGTTAAACTCCCTCTGCTGGGAGGTACATTCAAAACGATAATGAACCGATGTACCCAGGTTAACGTACTTAAAAGAAACTAGATCCTCATGTTCAGGTGCACAGAATTGAAAGCTTTCAGAGTATTTCAGTCACACTTAATCTATTTGATGGTAACCTTGGAATGAGGATTCTGTGGAGTTGAAGTCATTACTTCTTGTAACATGTATTTTAAAGCCTCCACCTACACCGGTAGACTCTATCGCATACCAAACGCACTTAATGGATATTTCCTTCTGCAGGTCTGCCACTTGCTTGGCATTTCTATGAGGTCACCAAATCCCTGAACATCAGCAGAAACAGGGGTACTCTATTTACTACTGTCTCACTGATTGAGTTCCATAAAATGATTCACGCTGGTTTGGATATGCAGATATTTGTGAGTTTTCATCAAATAACACGAACACCTGTGTGTAGGATGATAGTTGGAATGGTAGTTTTCCACAAGTAAGTCTCCACCAATAAATCCATGACTGTGGGTAGGATGCTGTGTGAGTTGCTGGTAAAATAATGTGCAAGCAAGCGGTTGTAATGCAATTTATAGTAAATCCATATCTTCTGAGTCGCCTGTTTCTCACTACAATATCAGGCTGTAGTGTGAGTAATTATCCAAACAAAAATACCAAGTTATGAGTCTGCTTTTCAATATGAACATCAATATGTACTCTCAGTTATGTTATTTCATGTCTGACCTTGATTTTATTTTGTGATAGCGTGACGGCATTGAATTCCACAGAAGTTGGATATCCATTGGCCAACAGAACCTCAACAATTTCTGTTCTGTCGGTCGGTCCAGCTGTTCCAAAGATTTCAAATAGTTTATTGATGACACTGGTTAATGGTAGTTAATTTCACTCCACTAAATCGGCTCGTTATGAACTTCCCAGAGAAATATTTTGTCGGTTGATGGAGCCAGGGGTGTTTAACCATGGTCCAAGGAGTATAAGCCTGGACGAGAGGTCCCAGAACGGTTTGCGTTTAAATATGAGGACAATCCTAGCGGAGACAGTCCCTGCAAACGCGGCACCCTTAATGAAGTCTACCCGTAAAAAACTCGACCCGTAACGAACTTGACCCTTTTTAAGAACTTGACCCGTTTTAAAATCTTGAATAAATACTATATTTAGTAGTAAGTATATACACAATATTACCATGATTTCGATCTCAGTGGCCGTATTCTCCTTGTAGTTGACGCTACGCAATACTCCTCGCTATCGCTCGGAGTATTACTACGCGTCAACTACGCGGAGAATACGGCCACACAGATCGAAATTACGGTAATGTTGTATTTATTGCTCACTTATTTTTAAATTTAAGCAATAAATATGATCGTTAGAAAACTTTTCAACGTAATTAAGAAGTTATGTTTGGGACTACTTTCATCTAAAAAATCCGTATCCTCCTAGGAGGGTACGGAGCTCCGTATCCTCCTCAGTAGCGATCTGTAATCTCCATAGGCTTAGTATGGAGACTCTGCATATTACTAGTAGTTCTGCTATTTTATGCCAACTACTGCCCAAAACAGGGGTTTCAAGTGCACATATATGTTGATGGTCCACAATTATAGTCTTTTACCATTACACAATCATTTTTTTAATGAAATAATATTTCAAACCACCATATTGCCTTGTATGATATTCACATGTACTTGAATAAATATTACTCATAATAGGTTTAGAACGTTGGAGCAAAATATACACATAGCACAATTCCAATTTTCACCAAACTCATCTTCTCTACAACATTTTAAAAGATTTTTTTGTTTGTTCGAATTTTTGAACGCTCTCTGGTATGGTAAAAAAATTAATTATTTACAAAAAATAAGTTTTCTAACGCATCTCTATGCTAGTATTTTGTGGTTATTTTACGCCATATTTGACCTATAAAAACTTTTACTCCCCTTCGAGTACTCGATGAGATCATTTAAATCAGAAAAAAAACATATAATACACTAGGAAAATGCTAGAATCCAGGACACGGCCGAAATTGCATGTGCACTGGTTTTGTGAGAATAAGCTAACTGTGCGTGCTTCGCTTTCAAGCGATTTCCGCATCTCTCCAACTATACATATATATATACAACATCATCTATATCCAATTATCCTTTGGTACCGATGAATTCATGGGTAACCACAGCTTTTATGGCATTTAAATGGAATATTCATCAATGGAAACTATCAAACTGGGGGCATTTAATAACCCGAATAGAATATATGCTTGTAGGAGAGGACTTACGAGGCTTAGCGTTTAATCAAACTATCATGTTAAAAAGGTCACGGTAGGCGTAATATACAAAGTGAAAAAAAAGATTTCCAGTTTGTCTTATAGAATTACGGTATATGTGAGACTATGTATTGGCCATGTCTATGTTTTAAGAATTCTAAACATATTCCCCAAGAAATGACATAAATTTAATGTAGAAAACTAATATTTTCGTGCAGAAACTACCGTGCAAACATGGATAATATGTGATACATGGATTCAATTGTATTGGATTCAAGGAATATACCATTTCTAATTGAGTTTCTCAGTTTATCTGAAAATATCTGGTATATTTATGGATGCATATATGTATTTACAACAAATATTCGAAAGACTACTACAAATCCATCCATCCCAAGTCCAGGTCCGTCCGTCTAGAAATTTAATATCCAGACAGTTGTCTTACCGACGGACGGACAAACCTGCTTCCACTGGCCACTATTCCATCTGACGTTTTCAAAATCTGTCTGGGTAATCCGTCTAGTTTCATGTCAGTCCGCCTGGATAGACCTGACCTCCTTTCCCCCGTCCCTCCCCCCCCCTACTGATAACTCCCCCTCCTCCATCCTCATGACAGTCACATGCTAATTTGACCTACTTCTACTTGTGGTCCTCCTCGTGGTGTGTGTATCACAGCGGTTTCCTAGTCTCAAATGCAACGATGTCTATGAAGGAACGAGTATACCTAGCCCTACACAGGGAGGCTAGTAGGAAGCGAGTTATGAGCCTAGCCCTGACCATCGCCATGCAAGAAGATGAGGAAGACGGATGTGCTTTAATGGTATGAAAAGGCAGCACACCCATGCCTTCTGGATGTCGCCATTCCTCCATGGTCGTACAGCCAACCATTAGAGAAACACCTTCGCCAAGCTTGAGTCTGATTTCTTAAGAGTAAGTATAGACATATATGTCATTAATAGAAATAAAAGTATTTTAATATAAGATTTAAATGCATTTAATAAATCTAGGAAAGTGTATAGTAATATATATTTTAAGTAGTTTATTTCTGGGTTAAACTAATTTAAAATATGACAGAAATCATCAATTTATATTTATATACGTGTAAGACCTCTGGTGTTAGAAGTCAGTCTGACCGCCTGTTCAAAATATCTATTCATTCCCGTCCCCACACTTTCCTGTAACCATAATTGGTATGGTCGTCCATGTCATCAAAGTTTAACTTGTAATTTCATCAACTTCAATTCATTTTCAGCTTGGATGCACGTCAGTTTTCCGTGAAATGACTAGAACACCATGGAGTTGTCCCATTACCTTAATTCCATATAAGGAATACAGTAGACCGAGTAGCCAATGACTGCATTCACAGCAAACCCGACCTTCACCCTGACCTCCTTACATAATATTTTCTCGCGCCTTGGGACGGCTCTGCAGTCGAGAGTTCACCTCAAATCTTAGGGGCCACAACCACCCTCAGAATGCCACCCAAAGTGTATAAGGAGTTGCTGGACCTTGTCGCACCACTTATCACCTATACGGACACAAACTGGCGTTGTTCGATCAAACCTGAGGAGAGGCTGAGTTTTACTATCCGGTACCTAACCAGTGGTGAGAAACCTTTTATATAATATAAATATTTAATTAATGAATTACATTTTGATTGTTATTAAGTACCTGAATTAGTTTATATTCGTTTTTTTTGTTATTGTTATTTCTTGTAATTTTCTGGGTAGGTTTCATTAATTCCTTTTAATCAAGAGATATAAGTAAGGATCATGTAAAAAATCCTAATTGCACTCAATGAAATATGTAAATGTATGAAACAATTATAGATGATTATAATATAAGTCTTGGGCAATTCTGTAGTCATATAATTTTTTAATTTGACGGAATGCTGTCGGCGGTTTGGACGGCATTGAGGACACCCGCCTGCCGCCAAAGGACTGCGTGCGGCAAGCGTGTTTGTATTTTAGTTCTGGCAGACTGTGCAGGATTCTTTCCAGTCAGTCGCGTTGCCTGTCAAAAATTTAGATTTCAGTCTCTTGACGGAAAAAAGGTTTCCCTGATATATTAGTTTATTTTAATATTTTTTTTCATATATATTTCCAGGAGAAAGTGTGACCAGCTTGTACCAGGGCTACCTTGTGGGTGAAAGTACAGTATTGCCACTGATCCGCGACACTTGCCGTGCTATCTACACTGTCCTCAAAGATGACTACCTTAAGGTATGTATATATAAACTATAAGACAATAATTATTATCTATATATACACATGGGTTAAGTTTTTTTCTTTTTGTCATTTCAGTGTCATAAACATTGTGTTATAAATTTATCACATGTCTTACTTCAGCAATTTATGAATTATGATTGTTGATATACATTATTTTAAGACACTCCAGCGTCTGTCATAATTATTTGCAACCCATTGATTGTAGTTGTTGTACTTATATTTTCCAGACACCAAGTACTGAAGAAGATTGGTTATCTAGAGATCAGTGAGGTGTTTCACGACCGTTGGAACCTGCCACATGTTTTGGGAGCTCTTGACAGCAAGCATGTCAGAATCACTAAACCCCCAAAGTCTGGTTCTCTCTACTACAATTATAAGAAGTTTTTCTCAATCTATGTGGACGTTGGCGCTGAAGGCCGGGCCTCAGACTCCACCCTCTGGAAGTTCTGTCCTCTTTTCAGAGACTTAAACGCACCTGAAAACCCACTGAACATTCCTGAACCCACAGATTTCCCGGGGTATAGAGGGAAGCTACCATACTACTTGGTTGCCGACGATGCCTTTGAGATAAGAGAGCAACTGATGAAACCGTTTCCTTCTGCCAAACTTACCATGGCACAACAGATCTTCAATTACAGGCTGTCGCATTGCCGTCGCATAGTCGAAAATGCTTTTGGCATTTTAGCTACCCAGTTCCGCCTGCTCCGCTAGGAGATCGAGATGAATCCCACACATGCTTCAGAGTTGGTGATGGCTTGTGTAGTCCTACACAACTTTCTACGGAAGCGGGCTGCAGCCTCATACCTTCCTAAGGAAGCGACTGACTGGGAAGAGAAGGACTATGCTCAGCACAAAGGCATCTGGAGGGGAGAAGCTGCCCTGCCTGGCGGAGAGGCGACACTGGCCAGAAACCGGAGTTAGGCCGTGAAGCAGATGCGAGCCCGTCTGGCCGACTGGTATCTCACAAAAGAAGGAGAACTACCCTACCAGTACGACGTTGTACTTCAACACAAGTTTTTCTTTGAGCGTTAGACTATCTTTCATGCTAGGAGTCAAACAGTTGATCTCAGAAATATGGAATTATATATGATCTGCCATGTCGTCTATTTATTTAGAAATAAATATTATGATAAACCGGTAAACTATTTTGTGTGTCAAATATTGATGTCGAAGGCCTGTTATTAACTGTTAACATTTAATCCTTTCCTTTGAATATGACAAAAAACATAAATTTTTTTATTCAAATAACAATCTGGTAAAATATATCTTTTGTCTTGATTAAATGCTTGCATAAGCATTGCAACAAACTTGAAACCTTGAGGTAATATGAAACTGACGGACGGTAAATACTACAAAATATAAAAACAGGTTAACCCTATCAATCTACGTTAAAACTTTCATACTATTATATGTCTTTGTAGTACTAGGGACATCTTTGAGTGGCAGTGACACTATCAGAATGTCAGACGTTTGAACAAAGATCTTTAAAATTTGTATGTTATCATCACATCTTATATATAAACCGGAGCCTGTGAAATTACTTGTTGATGTTTCAAAAACGTGAAAACATTTAAGCAACCTTGGGTGGTCAATGAGACAAGTTACGAGAGAGTACCTTTGCTGGAGTTTCAAATAAAAATATTGCTACATCTGATTCACTTTTCTGTTTAATATAGAGATAGTTCAGAACTGACGCTTGCCAAAAATATGTTTAACACCCAAAACTTCAGTTTGTAATACTTATTTTGAACATTAAATCTATACCATCACTAAACTAAAAATAAACGGTAATTGGCATTATTTCTTTAAGATAAAGCTAGCACTAGGAAAAGTTTAAATTATATGTTGTTTTCAGACAAAGTAATCACACGTGAAATATTAAAGAAAAAAACAAAGTAATAATAAAAGTTTTCGTATTCTCATATGCAATTCAAAATATCAAAAAAAATGGAATGTATCTATCCTACGGGTCGGCAGCAGGAGCTTGACTCTCAGCGACAAGTTTCTCTAGGGCTGCATTTTTATTCTTCATTAGAGTGGTGAATGTCTCTGTTGTTTCCTTCTGGATGATTTTCTTCTCTGACTTGTGGGTTTTCCTGTACAAAGATTCTTGTTTTTTATTCCATTCCAGATTGATTGCCTCAGGTGTTGTCTTACTGACTGGAAGACTGACCCATGATGTCATCTTTCCTCAAGTCTGCCCTCTCCTTGGCAGTCATCATTGCAGCCTTTCTCTCTGCAGCAGTGAAACCAGATCTGGGCTGAACGATAGGTTTACGCTTGACCTGTTCCTTTTTATTGGTTAGGTCAATCCGTAGACTCTCTTCTTCTTCTTCTTCTTCTTCTTCTTCTTCTTCTTCTTCTTCTTCTTCTTCTTCTTCTTCTTCTTCTTCTTCTTCTTCTTCTTCTTCTTCCGCTTGCCTTTTCACCTTTTCCTCCCAAAGTTTTTTCCTTGATGCGGCACTCGGCACTCTAGCACTTGATGGTAAAATGTCTGTTGACTTCTTCTGATGGACTTGAATAACACTTATTTTTCTATTTTTTTGCTGAATCAGTCGTGGCATGGGGAGCTGTGTCTCGCCAAGATGAAGTGCCCTCTGTGTTAGCAGACTTGGAAGCAGTCTTCCCCTTAACTAACTGAACGTTGTTTTCTTGAAAGTCGGCGAGGGAGACAGTCTTTCTGATCGTCTGACCGACGCCTGCATAGGTTGACTGTGACGGCGTTGCAGCAGGAGCAGAAGGTGTTACATAACTCGATAGCGACGGTATTGTTCTAATATGTTCTCTGAGGAATTTCAGAACATTCACCAACTCCCTCTGTCGGGGTGTCTGTCTGATCACACCCCCCTCGGACCCGCTTTTAGGTTCACGGTACATCCGTTGATATTGAACAAAGATCTTTAAAATCATTTGCGCAATGAAGCCATCCTAGTTTCTATGATGTGGGCTGAAAAACAATTAACATTCAATTAACACATATTAGAGGAAAACAAACTGTTATTTAACAAAGTTAACACAGTGACCTTTCTGTAATTAAAGCAACATTAATTTTTTTAATTTTTACTAAGGGGGTTTTAATCATTACATACCACCTGTTTGTTATGATTAGACTTTTTGTAGAAATCATTTCATTTGGTACTCACGAGGTACTCTCAGGATTGTGGCAAATTTCTTCATTATTGTTGGCCTTCAGCGACTAGGTAGTGCTTTGCCTTAGCATCATACAGACTTGGATGATCTCTCCAAAGATCCATCAGAGTCGGCTCCCTTGTCTTGTCTTCAGCCCACCACTGGTCATGTGTCTTCATCGGATCATCGTATATTGACACGTCTTGTTTGCTCATATGTAGGCTGCCTGGCCCCTTGGATAAATCGAGAACCTCCTGTCCCTTCTGATCATGGTCCATAGGTTCCCCCTATTCCCCATGAACAATGTTCAACTGAGAATAATCAACATTATCCTACCCCTAATATAAAATCCCATAGACTTAACATTGACTTTCCGTTAACTCAGAGATCAGCATCTGAAAGTAGTTCCAAGTGCCTTCAGAGCAGCAAGGAGAGCTATATGGAGGACTTCAGAAAGTTTTTATCGTGTTTTTTTGTTACTATCCTCACATAAAAATATCATTCACAGGGGGTAGGATAAAATCAAAACTTTATTCGTTTTAATCTGGGCTCCCGTAACTCCTGGAGTTTTGGCTCCGGATATCACTCGGCTTCGCCTTGTGATATCACTACGCCAAACTCCAGTCGTCGCATACGTGGGCCCAGTTTTACGATATTCCCAGTCATCTCCTCCTGTACATGATTTCCTTCAGAGCTACCATCTGATGTCATATCGTCAATATCAACTATGAAATCATCTTTTCCTTGCTGTAGTGCCAACTCGTCTTCATATGATTTTCTGATAATTTTCTTTATTTCACGTACTTGTTGTTCCTGTGTATCTGGTTCGGAATATACTTCAGCCTCAACTCTCATTGCTTTTGCGTATTTGGAAGCACTCACCCTTGCTGATGTCCCAAGCCGCCTTTTGGATGGGCCCGGCTGAAAAGCAGTCTCGTCGGAACAACCTCGAAGCTGGACAGACGGGAACTCGGAAGGTGCTCGCCCCACGTTGTCTTTCGGTGTAACTGTCGTTTCAGGAAGAGTTTTTTTCGAGGGTCGACCCCTACCTTTCTTCTCTTGTGTGACATCATCCTTTTTGTCAAGTTTGGCACCCGTAGCATGTCTTTTGCCGACAGGAGAGGGTTTATTGATAGGAGCACATTTACTTTTTCTGCCGAGACCCGCCATTTTGAATACCGACGGAGCTTTGGGTATCCGTCAGACGGCAATATCTAAAAATTTAGATCTCACCGTCTGGACTTAAAAAAAAAAAAAAGTACTCTATATTGTAGGTATTACAGATGGACGGATTGGATTCAGAGTACTTCCATACACCCATCCGTCTGATTCTGTCTGGATTTCAGACGGACCCAGTGGACGGACGTCTCCTGTGGATGACCCCCTTAAGGCAATCGAAATATGAAATGGTCAAATTTATTATGGGCTATCGCCTGCCATGCATAGGAACAAATGATATCAGAAATTAATGGTATTCAGTTTTGTTTGTTTTTGTTTTACATTGAAGAAAGGTTATTAATTGTGTCAGAGTGATCATATGGAAACGTCGCAATATTGTTGGTCTATAGAACTTAAATGGTCAAATTTGATACAGGAAGTCTCCCCTGACTATGAACTATAATATCCACAGCATCTCGTGCCGGCCGTCGCGCCGCCCGTCGCACCGCCCGTCGCACCGCCCGTCGCGCCGCCCGTCGCGCCGCCCGTCGCGCCGCCCGTCGCGCCACCCGTCGCGCCACCCGTCGCGCCACCCGTCGCGCCACCCGTCGCGCCACCCGTCGCGCCACCCGTCGCGCCACCCGTCGCGCCACCCGTCGCGCCACCCGTCGCGCCGTCCGTCCGTCCGTCCGTCCGTCCGTCCGTCCGTCCGTCCGTCCGTCCGTCCGTCCGTCCGTCCGTCCGTCCGTCCGTCCGTCCGTCCGTCCGTCCGTCCGTCCGTCCCTCCGTCCCTCCGTCCCTCCGTCCCTCCGTCCCTCCGTCCCTCCGTCCCTCCGTCCCTCCGTCCCTCCGTCTCTCCGTCCCTCCGTCCTTCCGTCCCTCCGTCCTTCCGTCCTTCCCTCCATCCGTCGGTCCGTCCGACCGTCGGTCCGTCCGACCATCGGTCCGTCGGTCCGTCCCTCCGGTCGGTCCGTCCCTCCGGTCGGTCCGTCCCTCCGGTCGGTCCGTCCGACCGTCGGTCCGTCCCACCGTCGGTCCGTCGGTCCGTCGGTCCCTCCGTCCCTCCGTCCCTCGGTCCGTCGGTCCCTCCGTCCCTCCGTCCGTCCCTCCGTCCGTCCCTCCGTCCGTCCCTCCGTCCGTCCCTCCGTCCGTCCCTCCGTCCGTCCCTCCGTCCGTCCCTCCGTCCGTCCCTCCGTCCGTCCCTCCGTCCGTCCCTCCGTCCGTCCCTCCGTCCGTCCCTCCGTCCGTCCCTCCGTCCGTCCCTCCGTCCGTCCCTCCGTCCGTCCCTCCGTCCGTCCCTCCGTCCGTCCCTCCCTCCGTCCGTCCCTCCGTCCGTCCCTCCGTCCGTCCCTCCGTCCGTCCCTCCCTCCGTCCGTCCCTCCGTCCGTCCCTCCGTCCGTCCCTCCGTCCGTCCCTCCGTCCGTCCCTCCGTCCGTCCCTCCGTCCGTCCCTCCGTCCGTCCCTCCGTCCGTCCCTCCGTCCGTCCCTCCGTCCGTCCCTCCGTCCGTCCCTCCGTCCGTCCCTACGTCCGTCCCTCCGTCCGTCCCTCCGTCCGTCCCTCCGTCCGTCCCTACGTCCGTCCCTACGTCCGTCCCTACGTCCGTCCCTACGTCCGTCCCTACGTCCGTCCTATCGTCCGTCCTATCGTCCGTCCTATCGTCCGTCCTATCGTCCGTCCTATCGTCCGTCCTATCGTCCGTCCTATCGTCCGTCCTATCGTCCGTCCTATCGTCCGTCCTATCGTCCGTCCTATCGTCCGTCCTATCGTCCGTCCTATCGTCCGTCCTATCGTCCGTCCTATCGTCCGTCCTATCGTCCGTCCCTACGTCTGTCCTATCGTCCGTCCCTCTGTCCGTCCATGCATCCCGCCACTGACCGATCGTCCTGCCGACTGATTGAACACCTGATTGATTGACCCACCGACTGATCGACCTACTGAGCGATTAACCCACCGACCGATAGAACCACCAACCTAAGTAACCCTTTCTGAGTGACACATACTAAGCGACCCCTTCTGAGTGACACAAAATAAGTGATATGTATACGCCCGGCATATACATGTTGCACAGAGGATGTATTTCCTCTTGTATACACTTGGTGTGAAATACAGCCAAGACGGGTCCATATCTGAAACAGTCTTGTATGTGCCTGATACAATTTACCGCCGATACATGTACTTTTGCAATAGCGTATATAGGAATAAACTGGTTTCGTGCAGTGATAGGATTTTATTTGGTGATTTTCTTTATTTTGGGGAAATATCCATGTAGCACAAACACATTTCAATGCACATATATATGTTCTGTAAACCCTGGCGGCGACAGTTTTAATATTTAACTAATAATATTTCAGGGAAAGTGGACCCATACAATAGACAATATTACCACATACTAATTTCTAACTTCCTATAAGATTCTTAGTTGCCCCCCCCCTCTACGGCCATATTACTAACATCTACTCCTAGTATTTAAGTGTCAGAAAGTGATTACTTTACTCCCAGTTCCCTCTCAATCCTCTCATCCAGGCACGCAGAGTGGAGACAGTAAATTAAAGTACAGACATATCCATACATCCGGCTTGGAACCACCCAGTCGAAGATTACATCCGATTCCCAGGACACTCGTGGTAGGATTCTCTCCACCACAATCCTTCCTGAAAATTAGATAAGGAACCAGGGCTTGTCTTTAATTGACGTGATGAAGAGTCAATCCGCACCTCATTGGTGCCATAATTCTCTAGTAAGTCCATTAAGGAACTTCAGAATTACAGCACATGTATATGGAATGGACTCTAATTGAGTTTACCTATACCTGGACTGCAATAACATTTAGCAATATCGGCGTGTACATTACAAATGTGTGGGACAAGAAGGGGAGGCCTGAGATGAGGATAAAGCTTTATATGCAACTCTATTCCCCCTGACAGAGCGTACATAATACGGTCTTCTTACCTTAACGAACGAATATAATTGTAGAAATATGTTTTGTTTTTATAGAAATCTTTATTTATGAATCGTTTTTACATATCAATGGTTTACCATAGCAATTGCCTGTTCCCAGTGGGTGATGTTAATCTTATGCCATAGACACTTGCAGATAGGACGTGAAGGGTTTACAAAGAACATTGTAGCACATTTCCACTGTTCAATCTACCTGCGCTACATTATATATTGGCAACGTTTTCAGGCCATTGACGTCGAAGGTAATGTTACGTTGGGAAGATCATTATCAAATGTAATCCCTTAGTAACACAAATAGGACATCTAAATATTATTCTACCGCCATACTGGAAGAACCGGTGAAAACCCTACTCTACCCTGATACCCATTCTGACGTAAACACCACAGGATTCTGAAAACGTTGACTTTGGAATTTCCAATGGACTTCGAAAGGGGACCGAGAAATAGATGCTCGAGTTTCTATCAAGCAATACTTCATATTATATTTCAATTCCAAACGTGCCACAAGAGTGTTCAGTCTGAATGAGACAAGACAGGTCATTTAATTAAAAAAACCATTCAGTTGGCGCCACTGAAAGAATTGGCTATTGCTCTGGATCTCCGCATACTGCTCCTGAAATTTGTAGTTAGAAGGAATTTTAACTCGATCTAATTGCTCAACCAACATTAATGGTTGAAGTTATTGGTCATTTCTCTGAACGTCCATTCGTTCTGCAATTAAAGGTAGAGGAATGAAATGACATAAATCTTATGTAGGCAGTGGTAGGGCAGCTATATGATAAAATCGCATACCCGTAGGTCTAAGCCCACAGTGACGGTAGTATTAGTATCGAGCTATTTTATTCACTCTTAATTGTCCGATTTCTAACTTTGGGCGAACTTGTATTACTTGATAAAGATATGATCGTTGGAAAGTGTTTATCATTGATGGCTTTAATCAGACTCAATATGAATTGCTGCCATAATAACTTTCTCAATGACATTATTGTAGATATATCACACATTTCCGAGTGACGGTTGGGTATTTCATTCAAAGTGGGGACGATTTTGGGTAATTATTGAATAGTTTTATGATATCCTAGCTAGTACACCTAATGGATAACATTGACCTCATTACATTTGCTTGATTTATGTAGAAATGGTTCTGAAATGAGTTTCATTATATTTATTCAAAATAAACCAAACTCTATTCTTAGCATATGACAGCCTAAACTAAACCTCAACCAGTTTTACGATAATACCGGAATATACATGATCATTAAAAGAAGGATACAATAAAAGTAATACAGCGACTCCATTGATTTCTTGAACTATACA
The DNA here is from genome assembly GCA_950022655.1 of Alentia gelatinosa. Taxonomy (NCBI): domain Eukaryota; kingdom Metazoa; phylum Annelida; class Polychaeta; order Phyllodocida; family Polynoidae; genus Alentia; species Alentia gelatinosa. The sequence goes on along the minus strand of OX465579.1, from coordinate 76,893,659 downwards.
TTTTTACTAACATAAAGCACTCCATAGCCTGAGCAAAAGACATTTTCATTACAGTTTTCAACAGTCTACTGCGCAAAGTATATTTTTCAACCCCTTATTTTCGCGTAAGCTCCTCTAGGAAGTTCTATTTGCTATGTACATTCCCTACTTCGGACGGCTAATGACTTGTGATAGAGACTAAATGATCATAGGAACCCTATGAGAGTTTAGTGTCAGAGCTCGTATCCCATCGAGTTTGAATCACCAATTTCCCTTTATTCTATACCTATTGTTGAACATTTATGAAATACTACCCACAGTAAGCTTTATCAAAATGTCGGTTTTTAGGTACATGTATATGATAATATGAGGAGACATGATTAGTGTCCCTGATGGAATCGGTTCAGAGATAATTCCAACCAAAATATCTAGGAACAGATGGCATTCGGGTAGCCTCACTATGTCTCCTTATTACTATATAGCTGTAAATTATCTATAACCTGAAAAATTTGAAAATCATCCTGGGAGTATCCTTAATGGTATCAATCTCCCCCTTTGGCACATACCCTTTAAACTTATCATTCCATGTCTTATTGTTTAAGTCCTAATATCATATCCAAGTTCCAGTCTTGTTGAAAAAAAGTAAGTTCATGTATAGTTCACATTGTAATTTCAATCATCTTCTACATAATATCATTCTCGTTATGCTGCACTGTAAAAATTCCCCATGAATTTTATGGTTTTTCTGTGGCAACTGGGGTACCAGGGAAATACCGTAAACTTTACGGGTGACCTTAATATTTTTCTGACTGTAAATCTCAACTGTAATAAACTATATTTTGACAACGGTTGTAATCGGGAATATGAGAGTGCAAAACTTTAGAAATATACTATACAAATGGCCCCTTACTATGCATATAGGGTAAATCTTATTACTGGGGGTCTCTAGAACCGTTTTATGTAGGAGATATTTAACATCCGAATACAAAAGAGATTACTTTGTGATGCCTCCCATCATGAATTCATTAAGCAGCGTATTTGCTTATAAATATCATTGATCATTATGATCAATGATATTTCAACATGATATTCTCAGTGCAGTCATATTCAAACACAGAAGTACTCATCAGAATATGAGAGTATAAGGTTTCATTTGATATGGTAGGATTTAGTCAATCCCACTTGTGTTTTAAAAATTGTGCATAAAAGTGTTTAATCCTCGGAATAATGATAATGTCATTAGAACTTGAGAACTAATGAGATTTAAATTGCAAAAGCCTTACAGAATATATATATATATATATATATATATATATATATATATATATATATATATATATATATATATATATATAAATTCTTTAAAATGGGTATGGAAAAACGAAAAGAATCCTCATGAGTAGTTGAAATCCATCTGATACAGACCTGTCTGGCATTGATATTTTCATTAGGTAAATGGATCTTCAATTATCTATCAGGCATGGCCTTGAAAGTTAAAAATGATGGCCACTTTTGAAATCTTCCGATGGAGTCACGCAGATTGCTTCAGGGCCTTGTAGCACTCTTATATATTCATCACCCCATCCCTGGTTAAAAGTAGAGAGGCAGTAGTGGGATGATAAAATTTTATTGAATTTTATAATGATATTAAAATATTATGACGACCTTATTGGATGGCATATTAATAAGCTGGTTATTGATATGAGGTACAATAATACAATGGATAATTGACAAGTAGAATATGAGGTCAATTATGAAAATGATATGTAGTTAGGTAATACAATGAATATATAGTATATGTTTATACATTGTATTGATAACAATAAAATAGCCCTACGAATCATAAGAGAGCAAAGGAGAAGGTTGAGGGTGGGTGGGAGAAAATAAAGGTACGTGTGTACTGAGTGATGAGTGAAGTAGAAGTGAGGGAGGAGCGAGGGCTGAGGGGACGCACATGCCTGCGCAGTACGTGTGAAAGCCGCGAGGTGGCAGGAGGGGCATCGTGAGGTGCGGTAGAGGGGGACACCAGGGGGGAGCAATGACCACCCCTGACCAAAGGCCATGGGCATCCCATTACCCCATCCCAGGAAAAAAGTAGAGAGGCAGTAGTGGGATGATAAAATTTTATTGAATTTTATAATGATAATAAAATATTATGACGACCTTATTGGACGGCATATTAAAAAGCTGGTTATTGAAATGAGGTACAATAATACAATGAGTAATTGACAAGTAGAATATGAGGTCAATTATGAAAATGATATGTAGTTAGGTAATACAATGAATATATAGTATATTTTTTGCTCATTTTATTGATAACAATAAAATAGCCAAGGAGCCAATTGATATTAAGGGAGAGGTGGGTGGGAAAGTTTGTACATAATTGGTATTGAATTATGTTGATTGATGGAGTTTATAAGTGATCTGTTGACTGCACGGGCGTCATTATTCATGATGTATGCCCTGTGGGCATTAGACTGCCAGCCCCCGTATCACTGTATGGACAGTTCTGGCATGCCCGCCTGGAATGCATGGGTTGCCACAGCCTTCCTCAGGCTGTGAAGCTTGTATCTCCTCGATGGTTGACCTGCTGCTCGGATCATCTGGTCCCATTCCTTGTTGAGGATTCGGGTGGTGATCGGGGATCCGTCCTCCAGCATAAGGAATGGGTCTGACGGCTGGGCCGTAGGGGAGGAGGCGATCATTTTTGATACGACCCTCACCGGGCAGAATCGTGGGTTCGGTTAGGCCTGCAGTGTGGCTGCCTTGGTTTCCCCCACGTGTTGGAGGTTCTTTGCGGCTTTTATATGGACTTGCACGTGTGTAGTGGTGATCGACACGTCACCCCGTGTGAGGTGTCATGGCGGGTCGTAAGCATGTGCTGAGGGCGGGGCTACTTCGCTCTTTCGTAGAGCCACATAGAATATCACCAGGAATGCCGCCCTAGTGATAGGTGTAGGTGTGATTCGTCGAGGGCGCCGAGGACCACCTGGAGGACCTCCATGGGCATGGGAGGCTTCATGTTGGGGGTGTAGTCCTTGTTTCGTCCCATTGCCTCCAGTGCCCGTTTCACCTGGAAGTCTTCCGTCGGCGCGACGTCCCCCTCCCGAGAGCCGTAGATGTGACCGTATGTGTGACAGGTGATTCGCTACGGTCACCGGTGAGGGGGCATGGCTGGCGACATACTCTAGGTATGCTGTGCTGAAACTGATGGATGGTCGCTGTAGGTCCATTGACATATGGCGGCAAAATGTCAGGTACATGGCGACAGGGCTCTGCTGGTTGGCAACCGTGCCTGGGGCACGAGCCTCTGACTGCCACACAGATGCCCTTGTCTGGAGACAGCGTTGCGCCAGATCTGCAGGAGAGTTGTAGAATTGGGGTATTGTTTCAATGAGTGAATGGAAATTCATTAAGCTTGCCGCCTTGCCATAGTCCCTGGAGGTCAGGTGGGCGTGACTCAGTGCGTCGGCCATGGGACATGGGTATATACAAATTTGACTTGTAATTTTGCCTGTACCATCCAGTCCTGCCGGGCACACTCGGCAAGGACGGGGTTGCGTGCCCTTCCGGAGGTCAGTGCCTGGACAGTCTCCATATTGTCACAATATATCTCCACACGTGTGCCGCGGTCCCAGTCGGTCAGGAAGGTGTGCATCGTGTGTATCGTATTGAGGGCCTCCAGCTCTGAGATGTTATCTACCGGATCCTCCAGCGGGCTGACCTTCTCTGCATATGCGTAGCGGCCGTCGGTGCCCCCTATGCCTGTGAGGTAGGCGTCAACGATGATGAACTTCATGGTTGGGCCGCGGGGGATGAGAGCATGGCCATTCCATCCCTCAGCAAAGCGGAGGAACCACGAGAAATCTAGCTGCATATCAGATGAGACATTTATGTAGTATCCTTTCATGCCCCTCAGTGCCTCCAGGAGTTTGCTGACAAATGGCCGGGCCGGCCGTAGGCACTTCAAGACATGAAGGACCTTCCTCAGGACCGACTGGAGCTGGCATTTTGTGACGGACCGTTTCCTGGAGGCCAGCCTCATGTGGTCCCTCATGTCCTGCAGTTTTCTCTCTATTGGATCGAGAGAGTCATCGTCTGGGCGTCAATCTCTATGCCGAGCCAGGTGATGACCCGGCTGGGTGCTTGGGCCTTGTCCCGGGCCTCGGTGAGTCCTAGTTCAGCAAAGAGTTTTCGAACCATATTGAAGTCCCTCCTCGCTTTCTCGGGGTCTGGGGACAGGATTATCAGGTTGTCCAGATACATTGCCGCTTCCACGCCCTTGGACGCTAGGATGTCTACTATGGTGTCGGCAATGCACTGCATGTGATAGGAGGAGGCATGGGCACCAAACGACATGGCCGTATCACAGATTTACCCATGCCCCCATTTGAAGCATAACAGGCCAGTCGAGAGGGTCGCATCGGAAGTTTTTGTAGGCTCGGGAAATATAGATACTCGACATGTAGCTTCCAGTTCTCGAGGCGATGAGGCGACTCACAAATCTGTCGACCATAGGGAGGCTGTGCTCCCTCTCCTGGCAGTACACTGAGTTTTTAATGATATATGCATTCACACTTCGTTCCTTGGGGAAAGTCATGTCCGTGATCACCCTACGGTCGGCCGTATCCCACTTCTCCCGGGACATGAGTGGGGACACATGGCACCACGGGGAGAAGGGGGCATGGTCAAATGGTCTGAGGAGGTTTGAACGTGACATTTCCTTGTTGATGAATGCATCGATTTGCTCAGGGTACCCCGTGGCACTGGGATGGTTTGGTACCCCTTGCGTATCGGACACAGGGCCGAGATAGCCAAGGGGAAAACTGAAATTTTACAAAATCAAGCAGTTCCCTCCTTCTGGGCATCTTAGAGAGGTATCGTCCCCACACGGGGATGTTGAGGTCCGTTGGGAGCTCTATCATGGCCCCGAGAGTGTTGGTACCCCGGTATCCTTAACTTCGCTGTATATGAAGGCGTGGCCCGGGGGGCTGCCCACGGCGAACCGAGGCCAGTTGTCTTGTCTGTGTTGGACAAAGGCGGCGGGTCCGTGCGAAGTCTGGGGACTGGAATCCTGGTCTCACAAACTTCCTTGATCGCATCAAAGTCCGGAGAAATGGAGCTGGGTGACACATTCTCAATTCCCCCAGGGCAATTGCAGAGGCAATTGACATCTGTAGCAACACCGCTCTCCTTGAGCGGCTCTGGGCCGCCTTTGATGTATGCGGGGCTTGGTGTGCGACTTGCATGTGTGCACTTGGTCACGTGGGGTGGCTCCTCGCCTGCACAGTGACCCGTCACCCGTCCCCCCCTCTACAGCGGGTGCACTTGCACTGGTGGGTGGGGGGTCTGCCTGCGCCTCGCTTAGTCGCAGGTCGCATCCTGTCCGTTTTTTAAACTATGTTGTGGTAGCTTGTGGTCGGCTGCACTGTGTCCAGCCTGGGGGTGCTGGGGGCGTCCTGGTGGCTATTTCTATACCTACAGCCCCTCTCGGAGTTGTACCCCCAGCAAGGTGCCTCCCTGCCGCCGGTCTTGCCCCCGTCCGGCCCGTTGTGGGGGCCCTTGGTGGCCGTCATTGCTAGCCGCACCCGTTCGTCTTGGATGCGGCCGTAGTCCCTCCACAACATCCTTCCGGCCTCTACTTGATCAAATACCAGGTTTGACCATCGGCGGATGCCGGGCCATCGTCAGGATTGGGCGTCTATTGATACTTGATGGAGGTGATGATACATATCGTCTCGGTCCTTTGGGTCGGCCGCACGGTTGTCCTGCATCAGTCCCAGAAAAGCACTCACATACTCCATGGGTCCCAGGGATCCTCTGACCTCCAGTTTCTGGAACAGAGTGTAGACTCCCTCCTGTTCGACAAACATATACGGCTTAAAAATCCATTTGGTAATATGTATATCGGATGTGAGCTTACCGGCCGTACGGTCGTGTCTGATGGCCTCACGGTCCATCTCCCGGTGCAGGTACTCGTCAGTCACGTAGTGGTCTCTGAGTTGTCGTGGTAGAGGTAGCACGAGTGGGGCCCTTGTCCTATCTTCCGCCGCCGAGCGGGCCGTAGGGGGCTGAGATGTACAGTCGGGAGACTTCTGCCTGGATATCAGAAGAATAGTGTCGAGTACCCTGTCCATGTTCTTGTCAATTTTGTCCATGTTTTCCACTACGGTTCCTAGCCCAGACTCGAGAGCTACTATACGAGCCGTCCGGATGGTGCTTGCGTGTTCCGATACGGAGTCCACATGTTCCTGCACCGTGTCCTCTGGTGCGGTTGAGGTGCTCGCCTGGGCATTTCTCGTCTTCGGACCCATTTCTCTACCTTACTTGTTTACTCACTTTACTCTATGGTCGATGGTATACCTAGTTCCGGCCTTGATCTTGTGGAGAACAAAGGCTGTGAGCACGTGGTGGCCAAGGAGAAAATAAAGGTATGTGTGTACTGAGTGATGAGTGAAGTAGAAGTGAGGGAGGAGCGAGGGCCAAGGGGACACACATGCCTGAGCAGTACGTGTGAAAGCCGTGAGGTGGTAGGAGGGGCGCCCGTGAGGCGCGGTAGAGGGGGACACCAGGGGGGAGCAATGACCACCCCTGACCAAAGGCCATGGGCATCCAATCTTCTTACACAAGGCATCACCCATACCATACAGAGATGATACATTAGTGTATCTGGAAACGTAACTTGCGCCCAAAGTAAGTAAAGTTCTTTTATCATTTCATTGTTAAGACTTCAACACTGATAGCATATCATCTAAAACTATCAAGGGATTGAGCACCAATATCGGATATTTCAGAGTTGAAAAGTATACGCGCATACGTTGTAAATAGGCTGGACCGGACATACCATAGAAGTAGATCCTTCCCAGCGTAATTATCTCGAGAGATCATGATGAATCGCGTGCTCTTGTTGCGTCGTAACAAATTCGCCAAGGTAGATCTTTGTAGGTTATGTCGGAGACACACCAAGCGAGAAACACAGCGATTTCCAGAATCGCCAACACAAAATGGCCTATATGTGAGCTATTATTTCATATTTCACCTGATTATTGCTCCCGAGGCGCTAAATTATCATTAGGAGATATTTCTATGAAATAATATGTCACATTCATGCCATTCTGTGTTGGCGATTGTAGAGATCGCCACCATGACTCGCTTGGTGTGTCTCCGGTATTACGCTAAAGCATTTTATCCGCACCTGTATTACGTGCATCGACAATCTCTCTACTGTAGAGCAATATTAAATACCAATTACACAGACAGCGGTATATAATGTAAACCATAGATGAGGACTACAGTTTCGGGGTTTTCATCCAAACAAAAGTGTCCTGATGTGACTGGCTCTATACACTCTTTGTGATCAGCAGTACTTATGGTGTAGCAGTTTTAATAGGCATGCTGGCAGTGGCAGATGGTCTCTTTTGCTGGAAAATTCTATTAACAGTTTCCATCATCCAAAAGAAAGCTAACATGGATCGTTTTCAGGAGGGATAGATTACTGATACCTACAAATCCTAGTGGGGGATGGGGACACAGGAGGCATATACTTAGGGAATACGGGAGGCCCCTATTTGTGAAAACCCCTGAAACAAGAGCAAAACACACTCGAAAAATACAACCAACAACCCCCGCCCCCCCCAAAAAAAATGGAAAAAGACGTGTGATGTACTTTAGCGACTGCTGACATGTGATTAGATCCTCTCTGCTGCCGAAGTGTGAATGAGGATATTTATGTTAATTAGTTTGTAAACATGGTACCTGACCTTTTCTTAGCCCTTTGTGTCTGGGATTTCAAGGACTTTTGTTCTTATCAGGCTGCGGGTCTATCCTAGCATCAGAGTTAAACGTCAATGTTGCATGGTTCTTGAATCTTGAATTTGTATGAGAGGTTGATATTTCTAATCATCCTGTTATCAGTTCATCTATGTTTCGCCATCCTATCCACATTACTTGATACAAAGCTTGGTTCACTTTCTTTTTATCTTTCGCTAAAGTACTCTCATGCATGAAGGAGCAATAATCAGCCAGGGGTAAAAAGCATAACATGAGACTATATTAATCAATGTCTTTTCATCAAGGAGGTGCCGAATTATTCAGAAAAATTAAGTTGTATCGTTCATTTTTCTGATGTACTCGTTTACATTCTGTGTGAATGTAAGGGGTTCGTCCAAATGTGATCCCAGAGAGTTCATACTACTTGATGATTTGAGAACAGAATTCTCTTGAATTATGTCTGTTTTCTGTAGTTTTTTCAGGACTCGGGCATAAATTCGTTAAGAATTCTTCTCCATAGAGCATAGTGAGAGTACAGAATACGACTTGTGAGATCTTATGAGAGGGGTGCGGTACCAACGTAATTGCTGACTGTGCAAGTCATCTTCGATCTCCAAGCACTTAGTTCCTTCGCTGAAGGGCTCATAACAGACCCTGGAGCATACGATTTTGGAGAGTGCCATTAATCAACATATTTTCGCGCATGCACAACGGGCACGTCCTGTTTTGGTCAGTCAGCGTGAATTAGGAAGTACGTTTGCGAGTAGACCTGTTGTTATCGATTGATTTCGTATATTTAAGATACCTAAACTGTATCACCTGAATGCCTCATGTTAGATACCTTAATATTTGCTAGGTAGACACGTTAACTCATTCCGGGACGTTTATGAAACGTCCTTAAATTCGCGAAGTGATGAAGTCGGCCATTTTAAACTTTTACGCCCAGACAAGAGCTTCAACCTCTCAGACAATCAAATTGTGCTATTTTATTTTAATCGTGCAGTCTGTCTGCCAAAGCGTGCAGCTGAGGCTCAAAGCGTGCAGTATTTCAGTATCCAAAGGCACCAGTACAAAGGTACATGGCATACAGTGGAATCTGGGTCCAATTACTGTACCTCTAGGAACAGTACGTATTTAGTGCATAGGTATATAATAATATAGGAAAACTATGTAATTGTATCTGTATGGAATGATTACCGACTTTTAGATCGGTGGAAATACCCACCGACGTCGGTAAGAGGTAATCATGGAATACAGATACAATCACGTTGTTCTCCTATTATTATATAATTCAAACTGTCCGTAAATATTCAAATGTTACCGTAATTAGCCGTTAATGACACTGCCACTGTGTTCAGTTTATAACCAAAGGCGCCCTGTACAAGAAATTATCAACTCCCACACTGCGCCGGTTTATTGATTCCTTAGGTTCCTCAAGCGTTGCAGTGTGCACTGGCAGCTCTCCGATCATTGCATTAGGCCCTTCAATCTTCAATCGGGAGCGCATTCTTTAGTATAGTGGTTAGTGTCAATGTTTACATTTTGATGCTTTGTTTACATGTTGCAGGCTTGCTTCCACTACCTTGGCCAAGGCTTGGGTATGGCTTAGGGTTGTAAAGGCACTGAGCCTAAGTGTTCATAAGATCAGTTATAATGTTTTTTATGATAGTTCCTTTTGTATTTGGGAGTAATTCCATAATTCATGTTTCAATTCTGTATCTAAATGTCCTACATGCCGTAGTTCACTATAACTGACAACTAAATATTCACGTAATCGAATCGATGTCATCCGTCCGCCATTTTTAATTTGCAGCCGAGCATTTTCTGACAGACTCTCGTCCAATCAGATTCCGTTATTTCACCATGAAAGCACTCCATATGACCTATCCAAAGGCGAGCCATACAAAAAATTATGTTGTACCTCGCCCGTATGATAAATATATTACACCTGTAGCAGCAGTGAGTATTTGTAGAGAGTTTGTGCAAAGGTATATAATAATAAATATGCATACATTTTCTAGTACTAAGACTTTTTCTCTGACCAATTGTACTATTGTCATTCCAAATTCTATAGTTTGTGCAGTGCTGCGAATGCCAAATTGACCAAATACAGCAAGTGAAATTCAAAAACATGACAGAATTATATGGGGTCATTGACCTCCTGGGATGTGGCTCATCAAGAATACATTGCTATAGTGCTAGTCCTAGACATTTCTTACTTGGTTGAACTTGTCTTCTATAATGGGACAGTGGATTACTTTTGACTTAAAATGTCTTTGAGTGAGGAAAATGAGTGACAACCTAAATTCTGCATGTCTCAGCACATAATGAGAGTTAAAAGTGTTCAGAAATGTAAAACTCAAACTAAACGCAAAATGTACTAAACCCTCAGTTACCATGCCCGATATTGTGATATCTGCCTATCTGGTGTCTTTTTGTAATTCTGTTACAATAAAATTCATGATAAAAGATATATATCCCACATCTGCGTATCGCATAGCTTGCTTATATCAACCTCCAGAACCAGACCATTGTGTGCGTTTACTCTCCCAGGCCCGACACAGTAAACTGCAGAAATAAGTATACCTACACTAAGAGTGGTTGGGAAAAGGCCTTGCTTCTGAGGCCTAGGACCCTCCGTCACATTAAAGTGACGTCACATAACACGCGATCACACCCTAGTGTCCGCTCACCGGATATTTCGCCGCAAGATGGAGCTAACGTGGGATCTACAGGTGCGTGGTGGACATGGTAATTTCTTGTTTTATGGCAGTGCATATTACTTCTCACACAGAAAAGCAAGTTCAGAGCCATTTCTAAGCAGTGGGGAAAACGGTGGGTCTCGGAGAATACATTTCTCTGCCATATTGGTTTCCTTTAATGATTAGGGTTAACGGTCGGGTTCAAATAATGTCAAGCTTTCATAACATGTTTATAGTCGGTACTAAGGTCCGCATCATGGTCGTGATGGTACCAGCTGTTCCAATACTATATTAGAAAGTGGGATCCGAATTTTTTGGTATGGTTGCTATGCGACCGTTGTATCCAATTAGGTCACGTTTTACATCTACCTGAACACTCTGCGAGCATTGATTTGATTTCTCCCTTTATCTTTAATAGCCCGATAAAAACGTCCATAGGCTTAACATCAGGATTTTTTTTCATGGTAGAAAACAGGGTAAATTATCTCTAACAATACTTTCCTTTTCGAAATCCATCGCCAACTGCTTTCTTATGGGAAAAAGGGAAATGGATGACATCTTTCTCATGCAATATAAAGCCTATTTCAAGTAGTACAATACTATATATTGGATAGAGGAAGGCAGTAAAGGGATGTAGGAAACACCAAAGTATAAATTCTACTACAATTAATACAATACCATTTATTGGATAGAGGAAGGCAGTAAAGGGATGTAGGAAAACACCGAAGTCGAATGGCAGAGGGGAAATCAAAAATCCTCCTTTGCTACACCTCTGAGTAGTCTGATAAAAACCTGTTTGCTTTGGCTGACAGTTATTTCATTTGTGTAGAAGGTCAGTCGATGCTGGCCACTAACTACAAGTCGGTACCAAATAATTTGTGTTAGTGTTGCTTACACCTTGTTTCCACTGCATATCAGATACGTACAGATGGTATTTATTTAGTGTAATGTAAAAGATCATGGACAAAGGTAATTCTATCCTCTCGGTCAGTGATAGGGAGCCAAAGTGAATCCGCTGAAACCACATATACCCGTTTACAATACACCATTTCCGGATATAGGCACTCAGTACTTTGACTATGTAGATTCGAGATTATATATGTCATTCTCCAATCTTTTAGATCCATATTTTTGATAAACTTAACACCTGTCATCGTAGCTTCGAGACAGAGTTATTCAGAGACAATAGTAGTAAACTACATTTCAATAGTAACAAACAAGACCAAAAACAAAAGTCTAGCCTCAAACCCCCATAGGTTTAGCACTAAGCCGTGTTCTTACTGGCCACCGGAAATGGTATTTTGTAAACGGGTATCTGTTTTTTCAGCGGGTTCACTTTGGCTCCCTATGAAGTTGGTCCGAGACAGATTGCATGAAAAGGTGTGTTGTAGGACAAAAAAAATCATAGATTTCATGTAAAAAAAAGGAACTTTACAAAAAGGGTTGCATAACTAGTGTCCTTCATGCCAAGAATGGCGCACTAATAAAGGACAAGATGAAAGACAGTTGTAGGACAAAAATTGCAGGCACCAGGCAGGGTACCAGGAAATTCCCGCTATGATGTCATAGATATCGGGATATCCTACAGTTTGGGCTGGTCAGTGAGAAACTACTAGGATATCTAAAGTTTACCAGAAAGCCTTCAGCAATGTAAATCTGAAGGAAAATGGTAGATATTTACTAAATTATCAAGTGTATAAGTTTAATTCATATTCTATAGATGAGGAATGAATTTACAACAAGGATTTCAAATCGAAGTGGATAAATTCACCTATTATCACTCATGCGTTTCAAAGTAAGAGAACTGTCACCTACAGGGGCGTACCCAGGGGGGAGGCACAGGGGGCACGTGCCCCCCCGAAATTTTTCCAAGGATAGTCTGTTCCGACTGGAAATTCTACACATACTGTTTTTTGAATTTTTGTTCTATCTATCATAGTTAAAAAGTTACAGCATTATACAAGAATGGGATATTTACACATAAATGAGATATTGAAATCTATCTAGGGGTAGGGTTGGGGGTACTTTTTTTTCTTTCTTTTTTAATTCAATTTTTTGGGGCCCTCCAGCTGGGGGTGCACACTTGAAGGATGCATGTAAGGTAGTCCAAGGTGTGCCCCCCCTACCCTCTAAAAAAAATCCCCCTACATGCCCTTGTTACCATATGTACATCATTCAACAAAGCAAATATGTCCCCAAGAGAGAGAGAGAGAGAGAGAGTTCTTCAGGGGGCCCCTAGACTCCCAAAGAGGCACTTTAAGGGCCCTTGCAATCTTCATAAATAGCCTTAGATCGGTTACCATCCTGGTCCCTGAAAAAAAAATCCAAGAGGCATTTTGTATAAAATATAGAAACCAGGGGGGTGTTTTTCAGTCGAGAGGATCTCAACTTGAGATCCACTAAGATCAATCCAAGATCATGAGACCAACTTTGAGATCAATGACGGAAAGTGTTTTTCAGATGTTGTCTCAAGTCTACACAGACGATCTTAGGGGATCTCAAATCTAAGGATCTCAAGTTGAGATCCCTAGCCCTCAGTGTAGAGCTATCTCAAGTTCTGTAGTGATCTTCCTGTGGTTTAAGTAAACCGGAGCCTCTAAGTTGCCTTTTATCGCCCCGAACTGTCATGTCAAGTCCCTTGCGATACCTTTGTGAACCAATGTCAAGTTGAGACCGATCTCAAGTTGAGACTGATCTCAAGTTGAGATCGATCTCAAATTGAAACTGACTTTGACCAATACAGTAGGTTCAGCACAAACTAGCTGAGTGGTGCAGTGCCTCCGTTTTTATGTTGCTTATCAATTGTCTCTCATGGTCAAAATAACCACAATAAAACTATGAAATTTGGAATATAGGTTTGCTAGGCTATTAATACACTTTGCTCTAAATATCTTTTAATTTTGATAAGTTTTAGCACCGGATAAAAAAGTTGAGACAAGTATCAACTGGTCTCAAGTTGAGACCGAAGTTGAGATCCTATCACTTGAGATCCCTGAGATCATCTCAACTGAAAAACACCCAAAGCACCCCAAACGGTCTTATCTCAGTCTTAACTTAAGATCGCCTCAAATGATCTCAACTGAAAAACACTTTCGATCTCAGCGGATCTCAAGTGGACATGATCTCAACTGAAAAACAGGCCCCAGGTTCTTCTGCAGGCTTTGCCCCCTGGACACCCAGATGGATTTTGCCACCAGACACCTGGCAATCTTCCCATGCAGTCAGGGTCTGTAAAACCCCTTCCTGAAAACAAAATTCTAGGCACAGTAAAATACAAGTGCTTCAAGGGGCTTCGCCCCCTTGACCCTGAGGATAGGCTTTCCTTTTGGACCCCTTGTAATGTTCAGAAAGAGCCTCAGTTGTGTGCCACCCCCCTTGGAATTAAATCCTGGATATAGCTTGTATAATCTTTTGACATACAAGTGCACCTAGGGGCTTCACCCCCTCCCCACTTGGATCCCTAAAGAAGCACTTTGCCCCTGACCCATTGTAATTTCTGAATTATGAAACCCAAGTGCTTCCAGGGGTTCTGACCCCTGGACCTCCCAGATGCGTTTTTGCAACTGGATCCCTGGCAATCTTCACATGTAGTTTCAGGTGTGTAAAAACTCTTCCCCTAAACAGAGTCACTAACATGTGAATACTTCCAGGGGCTTTCCCCTGGACCCCCGGGATTAGCTTTTCTTTTTGACCACTCAATATATTCCCAAATAATCTCAGGTGTGTGACCCCTCTCACTCAAAAATTCTGGGGCTTCATGAGTGCACCCCAAGGAGGGGTTATGCTACAGGACCCCTGTCAACCTAGAAATCCAACTGCTTCCAGGGACTTCACCCCCTAAACCCCCAGGAGGAGCTTTGTTGCTGGAGCCCCTGCCAAACACTTCAGGGGTTTTGGCCCCTGGATCCCAAAGGAGGCAATTTGCCCCTAGACTCACAATCCCCCCAGGTAGTCTCAGGTGTGTAACCCTTTCCCGAAACAAAATCATGGATATAGACTGTATAAATAATATCTGAAATTAAAGTGCTTCCAAAAGTTTTGCCCCCTGGACCTCCCAGAGGGGCTATGCTATTACTCTTGTGGCAACATTCCAGGTAGTCTCAAGTGTGTAATGATCCCCCTCCCTCAATCAAAATCCTCGATACAGCTTGTATAAAATCTAAAACCCAATCTTGAGGCTTTGCCTCCTGGATCCCCAGCAGAGACTTTGCTGCTGGACCCCCATCTAATTTTAGGTGTATGGCTCCCCTCCCCATAACAATCCTAAGATGTATTTTTTTTATAAAAATCCAAATTCTTCCGGGAGCTTTGGTCCCTGGACTCCCCTTCCAACTGGGGCATTGCTTCTTGACCCCTGGATAGTGTCAAGCATGTGACCCCCTCTCAACAAAATCCTAGATACCGCTTGTATAATCAACACATTTTAAATGCTGCTGGGGGCTTTGCCCCTGGATCCCAAGCCAATCATCCAAGGTAGTCCAAGTTGTGCCCCCCCTCCCCTGAAACTAAATCCTGGGTATGCCCCTGGTGAATGCTGCTTGAGGGGAATGTGGTTAAGATAGTAGAAATTAGTTTGCCCCCCTCCCCGCCCCGTATAAGCACATGCCTATATGCCCTTGTTTCAGTGTCATTGAACAAGGCAAGTATGCCACCTGAAAATAATCTAAATGTTAAGCTATTAGGGGTGATTTACCTGATGGACCCCTTCTAATCTTCCCAAGTAATCTTAGGTCTGTTACCACCTCATTCACTGAAAAGAACTGTCAATACAAATTGTATAATGTATAAAAGCCAAGTCCTTCTAAGGGATTTGTCCCAAGGACCCCCAGGGGGTACTTTGCCACTGGACCCCCACTGATATTCCTAGGTAGTCTCGGGTATGTACCCCCCTCCATGAACCAAAATCCTTGGAACAACTTTTATGATGTATAAAATCCAAGTGTTTCCGGGGTTTGCCCCCTGGACTATAGGTGACCTATGTAACATAGGGGTTGTATGGGGGAATACGAATATACAGGGACGTCAGTTCTTAGGGAATCTCTGGTTTCCTGTTTTTTTTTATTCAACTTTCAACATCTCCTTGAATTCCACTGAGATGTAGTCCATATGCGTCATAGGTGTTTGCAGTCACCCGGCAGCATATGCTGATGCCCGCGGTATCTGCTAGGGCACTCGGCAGAGATATACGTATGTTAGTAGCCCACGGCACACACAGGCGAGAATTGAACTGGCACCCCTCAGCGATACACCAGTGGCGATATAAGGTTGAACTCATAAATGTGTTTTATCATATATATAGAGGAGGAACATGTGGAGTACCACAATGAGGGAGATGTTGATTTTGGTAGTAATTCACCAAAGCAGAATAGATTTATGCTTGATCAAAAGTTCAGCACTGCATAGATTATTGATTGGTCTAAAATAACAATTGTTATCTTACATAAAAAAGAGCATGGGGGTGTTTTGGAAAGTGTCACATAATATTTTGGGGGGTGGTACAAAATTTGAGATGAAGTGTGTGTGTGTGTGTGTGTGTGTGTGTGTGTGTGTGTGTTTGTGTAGGTGTGTGTGTGTGTGTGGGGGGGGGGGGGGGGCCCTAAATGCCCTAGAAAGGTGTGACATCATTTGTGGACGGCCCCTAAGGTACTGTGCAGCAATATGAGCACATGCTCTATGAAATACTGTGTCAACAATATTACCACATTCGGTGTACACAGCCAAACTAAAATGTATCATTGTACTTGAAATAATAAAATATACATATGTTTTGATATATTATATATATCATATATTCTAATATCAAAATGCTGCTTGACAACTCCACCCTTCCAAAATCATTACAAAAATATCAAGTGAGTATTATGAGGCTCCCAACTAAACCTTCTGTGTGGGTGTGTCGGGGTAGGGTAAGCCACTCCCCCCTCTTCATATGTGGTTGGGGGGCATGGGTTTGAGGGGCAGCAATCACAACGGAACCTGCCTGTCCTAATGTTTATTGACAGGAGGTGCATAATTATTAATCCTTTAGTGTTATATACATTGTTTTATTAAAGAAAAATCTGCTAGGACACCTCTAGAGTTATCTAAAGGAAAGACAAAAATACTGATATATTTTCAGGACTTTTTATGTTATGCAACCTTTGAGACAGACATGGTATCTATTCTTTATGGTACACACCCCTAACTTTCAGTTACTTTGTTAGGCAAACAAATATCTAGGAGAAAAAGAAAGACAAAAAGAATCATCAAGGTCCTTAATTTATTTGTCTTTCAACTGTCTCCATTAAGGAATTCTTTGTTATGCCACGGTTTTGGGATTTAGATAGTTGAAGACAAAAATTGTATACATACTTTGTTATAGATGGTGCCAAATCACAGAGAATCTATTCCCAAATATCATCTCGTGTTGGAAGTGATTTCAGTTATTTCAGACTTCTGATCGGTGCCGAAGTAGAAAACACATTTAATAGTAGCTCTCTTCTCGCAGGTAGCATACTGACCTATATTGACCTTATTCACAACTACTAAGAATCAAGAGGATCTGCCAAAAAAATGGAGACTACAAAAGACACAGCGAGGAAAAACAACCAAGAAAGAACACAACTGCTAAAAGAAAGTGTGAAAGACAAACACGATGACAAATCCAATGACGTTTTCCTCATCAGCATAAAACGACAAAAGGTTGGGACAAATAGTAGACAGAAACTGAGACCTACTATCCAGGTCCATCACCACAAAGGGAATACATCGAAAACACGTCACCAAGGGATATAAACGACCCAAAAACCTGAGAGACCAATACTACAACACAGCCACCCACCCAAGGACGGGCATCGGGACACAGGGTGACGACCAACAACTGAGGCCACAACAAGAGGGGAAAACGAACAATGGAACACAACAAAACAAATGCAAAAAGAACTGCATTCATTGCTAAATCTCACAGAGAGAAGGAACAATAACGTCAAGAACCACAAAAGAAAAGTATACAACGAAAAAGGGAGCAACTTGCAACAGCTCAAACCTCATCTACTGCCTAGAGTGTAATGTTTGTAACATCCAGTATGTAGGCCAAACCAAAAGAAAAATCAAAGAACGAGTAAGAGAACACCTTAACTGCATCAGGAAAAACTATAGCAAGAATGACGTTCCAACCCACTACAACCAGCCAGATCACGTCAGGGTACACATACTAGACTACATATACAGACATCCAAACAGCAATGAAGCAAGCAGACTAAGAAATAAGATTGATATCAATTGGATTCATAAACTCAAGAGCCAAGCACCAGAAGGACTAAACACCATGGACAACAGATATGGATAGACAACACACCTTACTGGCAACAAAGTATAGATTGGGCGACTTCCACCTCAACAATGCCATGTCAAAAACAAATTTTCCAATGCTGAACCCACAGGGTTATGCAAACGAAATAAATTACCACACATTCGTTACAAGTGGAGGAAGAAGCAATACGGCTGGATGTAGAAAGAGAGGCACGGGAATCGATCTCCCGCCCCACAGACGAGGATGGGAAGGAAAGACCACTACCCATCAACAAATCGACTAAAACCACACTATCGCACGATGCCTGCTGAGACCCTCCAAGGTCGAAACCACAGAGTAAAAGCGTTCCCATAAAAGACTAAGAAACAACTAATGATGTGGAGACAAGTAGGCCAGTACTAACAATACTCAAACAGATAAAAGACACATACATCACATCAAACCGAAAGACACAATAGTAAGCTCGGGGGATGCCGTCCGCCAGAACTAAGAAAGGGTGACAGGGTGACAAAAAAAATGAACGAGGAAGGAAACAACAGTAATCACACACCAACACTGATGGCCACAGCAAAAGTGACCACGCAAGGTTGAACCAAAAAATGATGAGGCTACAATCAACCAAAAAATAAAAGAAAGGAATGTTGGAATCACAGTAGAAGATACCGTTCCTCTACACACGACCAGCGGTTCACAACGAAGTGGCGGGTGACGCCCAGTCACACTCCAAACAACTGTCAAATGAAATTTGACAACACATAAATAAATACAGATCTCTGTCACTAACAAGATTAACAACAGAGAAAAAAAACCTCTATACTAACAATTAATACAGTCCCATATTTAAATTGAACCAAAACACAAGTAGAAAACCTCCAACCTTCAACTCACAACAAAGAAAGAACAGTCAAGCCACCCTTCAACACACAACGAATAACAACCACCAGAGGACAACGACAAAACAGCCCATGGTGGGAGAACACCGGAACAGCAACTAGATTGATAGAAGAGCCTGAAATATCAACCAATGGTAAGCGCGGAAACGAGGTCGACAGGAACAAGCGTGAAAATAACCTCGCCAACCCGTAGACTCTACATTGTGATCGTAAATGCGATAGGCCTATACATAGCCAATGAGAGGCTGAGGCAGGAACTACTGTGTACACTCACGATAGAGTAACGATCCTTTGGGCAAACTTTCAGTTATGGCTTAGTCACATTAGGCTTACGGAAGAGTAACGGATGTGTTGAGTGGCAAAACCTTCCATACGTTGGCATCCATTGCCGAAAGTTCAATGGATGTTGAATGGATAGATTACCCTGGTGCAATGCACCGGAAGAGTAACAGTTAAGTTGCCGAAGTGTTGCGGAAAAGTTGCAGATAATTGCGTTTGTGTAAAGGATGCACCTGATAGTCCTACGGATGAGTAATGGATGCCAATGGATGTCTATGGAAGTGTTGCGGATGTGTAACGTATAATTGCGGAAGAGTAACGGAAGAGTAATGGATCAGTAACTGATGAGTTATGGACGGCGGGGTATATAAAAAAAGGAGCTCCGTGTCAAAGTTCAAACCACTTCTTGACCTCGCATGGACACTATGCTGACAGGTAGAGCAGGATTTAAAGGCAAGGGGAAGAGGAGACCCTCTGTCCCCTCCCCTTCTCCACCAGCTGACACTCAAATGCAAGTCGTACAAGTAGAAGTATATCAAGAATTTCAAGAGGAACTAGATGCTGAAGCAGTTTCTGCTTCTGCTACTATAGCTTCTGCTGATGTTATTATAGTGGGTGAAGTGCTTCCTTCACCTACTCAGCACATGAGGAAACCTCGGAAACCACTCCTTCCCAAGAGGCTCTGAAAAAACGGAAAGCCAATCGAAAAAAACTAGAGAGCTGGGAGATTAGCAACTAGAAACTGATATCATAGAATGGGTAGAGGCTCACCCCTGCCTATGGTGTACCAAACACAAAGAGTTTAAAAACAAGGCGATGAAAGACAGGCTCTGGAGGGAGAAGGTGGCAGATATCCGTGTAGATGACGAGTGCACATTTTAATTCATTTAATCTAAATTAGATTTCAAATTTAAATTTTCATTGGAAAAACATATTGCAAGTATTTGTGCTCTGTAATTATATTTATATTCTGTATGCACTTCTATTGCATCCCTTCATTATTTATATGTATAATAACACATGAGACATGAGACTTCCTGTAGATCAACAGTTCTATGTTTTGAGTTATATACCAAAATTACCAAAAGTAGAAAGAAATAGCTCGACAATATTTCTGAACATTTCTTTTTACTTTATCTTTTCGGTCAAAGAACTCAAGGTGTGGTACATCAAAAAGATAGGTTGGAATACCAAACTACAAAATCTGGCCAGGGGTCCCGCTCCCTGACATACTGGGAACGATGGGTTTTGGAATGCTTTGAATACCTTGATGGTGTCATACGTCACTGGTGGAAACCAGTACGCAATGTGAGTATTTTATTTTTTAAATTATCATCATGAAATAAAGTAATACATCCACAAGACAGCACATTTTATTTAACCCTTTAACAGCAGGAAGATGCCTCCAGGCATCCTCCTGGCTATGGCAGAAAGATATTGTTTGATTCAAAAGAAATTTTTACAATGTATAAGAGCCATATTGACCTTTGATTTAGTATAAGAAAATATGAGGTAAATTACTTAAATCACAGGACACATCATGTGACATTGCTATTTCCAAAAAAAGGTTCCTGCCAAAGCAGGGTCGTTTTTGCAGGCAATGCCTTCCGTGTAATGCTTAGCAGGGGAACTTGGTGCTGCAGGGAAAGGGTTAATAAAGTATTCATTTAATCATTTATACAGTCAATCATTTATACATTTGTTTAACAATCCATTTTGTAGAGAGAACACATATCAATAATGTCATTTCAAATACCAAGTACAAATACCAAGTACAAATACTATCCATAAATGTTTCAGATGTATTATGTTTCAGATGATGGGAAGATAATTGATGCAATTTATTCATGAGTCTTCACTTCTTATAATTACTTGTCCGGGAGAGCAGAGGTGGAGAGAATTGCACAGGAGGACCATCTGCCTCCAGATGATATCGAGGGCCCATTGGACTCTACATCCCATGCTTTCATGGCCTCCACCTCCCAAAAGAGGAACCCAGCAATCAGAAAAACCCTCCTTGAAGCGAAGGCACAAATAAATGAAGGGTCTTCAAACAACAGAGGCACCTAACGAGTGCAACAGTTTCATCAACTGGGTCAAGGAGGTCTGTCGGTATGTGATGGATGCCAAATTCCCCAAATTTGAGGATACATTCATAAGACTAAATCGTGACTGGAAGCGACTAAGGCAACAGCAGCACCAGCACCAGCACCAGCACCAGCACCAGCACCAACTGCAGCACCATCTGCAACAGCAACAGCAGCAGCAGCCGCAGTACCACCAGCTGCAGACTGTGCCGCCATATGACTGCTATCAACAGATGCCACATCAATGGTGTCAAGCCACCCAGGCGATGCAGCAGGGGTCCCTGTGGGGCAGTCTCCAGTTGTCATGACCACTTACATGCAACAACCTCTTGTGACGAGCCCAAGTTCAAGTCAGTTGCAACTGGCACAGTCACAGTTGCAGCAGTAACAGTCATCACAGTCACAGTCGTCACAGTCATAGTCGTCACAGTCACAGACACGTAAGTCACAATCACAGCAGTCTCAGTTGCAGCAGCAGGCACAGCAGTCACAGCAGCAGGCACAGCAGTCACAACCATCTCAGAACATGAGCCATACCAGTAGCATGAATAACTCAGCAAGAAAAAGAGAATAAGAAAAAAAAGTAAAAGAGAAAGAAAAAAGAAAACAAAGAAAAAAAGACACAAAGACTCAAAGAAAAAGAAAGAAAAGGTTAAAAAAAATAGAAAAACACTTAAAAAAAACATAGAAACTAAGCTGTGACTGAAACTTTAGGGAACATGGGGGTCCTGAAGAGGACCATTATGTTTTCTTCAGATCATCTTCTCTTGCCAGGGGACCATGCCAACAGGTGAGTTTGTCCAGTGTTTCAGGAGATTGCACAATATCTTCTCTTCACAGTTGTCCCGGTTGTGACCTTGTACGGCGATACAGTCTCGCATAACCCGGCCACGTCTCCTCTCTCCAGGAACAAGATTCTTATCCTTGTCCTCCACA
This sequence comes from Alentia gelatinosa, assembly GCA_950022655.1. NCBI lineage: Eukaryota > Metazoa > Annelida > Polychaeta > Phyllodocida > Polynoidae > Alentia > Alentia gelatinosa. The sequence goes on along the minus strand of OX465579.1, from coordinate 76,871,722 downwards.
TCAAGTAGATGGTTCTGTATCTGGGGGTAATGTATCCGCAGTAGATTGTGAATGACCCTGCAGGTGGTGACGATGAGACGGATGGTAATGCTTCATGATTGACATAAGGACCTGGAACCTGTAATAGAGAAGGCATTTTCAACCACACGACGGGCCTGGGATAGACGGTAGTAGGAGATTCTTCATTATCAATGCCTCTCAAGCTGATCACCTTCTGCAGATAACTCCTCAGACCAAGGGCGTCATCCTCGACAATGAAGTATGGTATCCTTGGTGTCCTTTGCAGTGGATCTGGCTTGGGCAGCTGCATTTCACCAAGGTCGATGAACATTTTCAGGTCAGAGTCATTCCAAATCTGTTCATCGGATGCTGCACCACACCCACCTATGGCCGCCCAGATGAACTTGTACTCGAGTCGACAAGTGCAAGAAGAACTGTGGAGAAGAACTTCTTGTAATTGAAGTATGTAGAACCTGACCACAGTGGAGATTTGCAGGAGATGTGCTTTCCATCCAAAGCACCAAGAACGTGTGGCAGGTTCCATCTTTGGTAGAAGCCATGTGCAATGTTGGACCAGAACTCCTGACTAGTTGGTGCAGGCATCACTTCATCAAGAAATTCATCCACAATGGCCTGGCACACCTGTAATAACAAAGATAGGAAAGATTTAGTGACAGGTAGAAAATTATTAGAGTCAAGATTGATATATATGAAATTTGTCAATTCATGAATAGAAAGTGTGGTGAACATGATAATATCAACATGATGATATGTTAAAAGTGGTGAATGTAATAATATTACAATTCAAACATTATGAAAAAATAACAAAATGTATATGTAATATTAGATGAATATAATTATCTCTCGCACAAAGATGGAGATGGTGTTATGGGGAACACGCCGACCATACAGCATATCAGAATACTTGGCCCTCGATGCTAGGTGTCAGAGTGTAATGGCCACTTTCATCTCTGGTTCTAATGGTGTCCTCACGGAGGTGGTTTTCTTGGTGATACGAGGCCCGACACGTCTCACAACTTCATCAAACATAGCAGGTGGCATCCTCATGAAGTTGATGAAGGAAGGGCTGTCTTCCAATTGTAGGTCCTTCATCAACTGGTTGTGTAATCCAAATCGCCGTCTTCTCTTAACACCAAGCCAGGCCCTTGAACATCATTTGCGATATTGTTTCTTTTTCATCTTCTTGACAAGTTCGATGTAGTCTATGCCAGCTTGTACAACCTTCAGACCAGCTTGCAACACTGCAGCAGAACCTTGAAGTTGTTGTAGAGTCTCCTCTTCCATGATGTAGATGGCCAGGTAAATGTTGGCGGTATGGTATCCAGAAGCAGAATGAGGATCTATGGAAAATTCACCTGTATATATATAGTCAGATATATGTCCCTAATGTAACACAACCGTAACACAACTGTAACACAACCATTTACATCCGAAACTAAACCGTAATATTTCTGTAGACATCCGTTAGCCTCTTCAAGACATCTGTGCACAACACATCTGGTACACATCTGTTACAAATCCGCAACACTTCCGTAGACATCCATAGACATCCGCAAAGTGTCCATAGGAGCAAAAAAGCTATGGTTGAGTTGCGGATGTATAATGAAAGAGGAACGAAAATGAACGGAAGAGTAACAGAAAAGTTACGGATCAGTAATGGATGAGTTATAGATGCGCATCCGTTACTTGTCCGTTCAACATGTTGAAACTTTTTCCGCGCACCAACGGACGTGAACGGAAGTGAACGGACGTCTACGGACATCTACGGACGTCAACCTGAGGTGTAACGGTTGTAGGCCTAATGTCATTTATTGTAAGCGTTTTACATTTTACGCCTTTAAAGTAGATGCTTCAGGGGTGAAAGCTGTTTTTATTGGCTGAAAATAACGCATTCACTAAACATCGGCGTCGTTCATACATACAGTCATAATGCATAAATATAGGTAAAGACGTTCGATTAGCTTCAGCTAATTTTTTTCCACAGAGTCAACATATTCCGCACACCTCCAAGGGGAATCGAGGAGAGAGACTAGATAGGAAGAAATTTTTCAAACCATAATGCATAATACACTTATCCAGGTTGATTTATTGACAAAAATAAAATCCTTGGCTGAAAATGTTCCGGCTTTACATTCCTCATGCTCAAAGCTACATTGAGCCCTGCTTCAACTCACCCAGAGGAAATGCACATTCCACCGGTCGTATACCAAAATCAAATATTTTGCATATGCTTTTAGGTACCTGTTCCCACTTAATGTTCCTCCATTCCACAAACAGCCTGAAGCATACCATTTGGAAAACACCTATCGCATCAGTCTTGCAAGCAAGCCTGGCCATTTTAGCCTAAGCATTACATACAGATGTAGATAGGATGCACATATTTCAGTATGTGTCCACATTTATATAATAAGTACACCAGTCACCATCAACTGCAAGTGCAAAAATATGGTAATAGAGCATCATCCCTCCATTACGTAGATTAGGTATTCGTTTGTCAATTTGATTTAGGGTTAGGTCCTAAATGAACGTGGAGGACCATACCCAAGTAATGAGTCTAGCTTTAAGGCTTACCGGCCAGAATACCAATCTTCCAGTCAGTCTAGTATGTGTCCTTTTAACTGCATTCTCACTTTTCTTTATTATTGCTGGCTTAGAGAGCAAACTCACTAGCACTCAGACGTGATGCTGTGCTTAGAAGGGTTCACTGTTGGCACTACGATATTTATAAGTATGTTTTCGGTAGGACCTGCTTAGAGTTTCAGACTCGCATTGAGACACAGTTAACCAGGCCTATGAATGGAAATGGCATGAGAGTCAGATTCTTATGTCAAGGGAAAGACACAAACCTCAAGGCATCACTCGGTTTTCCAATGAGAATGTTTTCAGGCATCACTCGGTGAAACAGTTGAACAGGAGGAGAGCAATGGAAAGTATTGTAATTGTACTTTAGGAAAGAGAGGAAAATTTGATATTTTACCTTGAAAATAGAAGGCATGACCTTCAACAATGCCATTGACTCTATAATATTTACAATGAACATTAAAAAAGTGCCTGATTTAAACAAAAATTAGAAAACAAGATATGAATTTTTTAAGTACGCAAGATGGTTTTTTTTGCATGTTGTCATGGAAACGGGCCTCCTGTATCACTGAGCTTGGCACCAGAAACGGCCGCCTGACTTTTTCATAAAATCTGGACATATAGCGAACTGAAAATATCACTATAATTTGACCCTTTTTTTTCAAGCCTTTGTTTCATACAATGTGTGCGCCTGTGGACGTGACGACAAAGAACATCTGACCCTAATGAATTACATGAGGAGGAACTGGACGCAAATTGTATACAAATATTTCACGTTTTTTTTATGTTTTTTTTCCGCCGAGCGAAAAAACCCCATAAAAATCCCATAAAAGTGGTATGTTGTTGGGACTGCCACAATTCACCACAATTCAACTTATGTCGACGGGAAACTTCCATAATCTGCCAGGCTCACAATGTAAGTCGTCATGGCCATACCATACCGGTACCATACCGGTACCATATCCTTGCCTAAGGCAAAAACCACTTTGACCTACATCAACATTAAGTCACCTTAAGACCCCACACCCACCAACGCCAACGCGAGCCTATGCGAGCCGATACAAAATGACCATATTGTAGCGCGTCGGGAGACATATCGTAGCACGTGGGTTCGCATCGGGACGCGTCATCACGTGTTGGGCACGTGCATTAAAAAGGTACCATGGTCCTGATGCACACCGATATAGCTCACGACGCAACCAGTGTGATTAACAATATTTCCTTTATAATTCCAGAAATAATGCATATTTATGGTTGATATTATACCTGTAAATACAAAACAATAGTATATATGATATTGCCTAATAATGCTTAATGAAAAAATCAATTCCCAGTTAAAGTATAAATTGATCCATTTAAGACCCTTATCTACCATCTACTTTCACCATTTTTGCAGAACCACATTAGCATCATATATTCTAGGTATTCTGAAAATTTCATAATTTTACATAGATTATTTCATATGATTTCCCGTTTAAAGTGTCATCAATACATAAAGATGCGCACCAACACGGCCCGATGCGCTACGACAATCGATACATGATCGATTGTCGTAGACCGCCTACGATATGGCTCGCGTCGGTTCGTGTCGTAGCGCGTCGGGCCACGTCGGTAGAGTTATCGTAGAAACCTGACCAACTGCCCCGATAAGCTCTACGATTTTGCTACGATATGGATTTTGTATCGGGAGGGCAATATCGGTGCACATTAAGTCGACCGGATGTAGGCAGCCGAGCGGACAAAAACCATAAACAACCATAGAAATCCTACATCGACTTACGATTCGCCCAAAATCCATTGCCGGGACTGTCAGGGTTAAGGTGGGTGTCCACTGAGCTCCCGACACACTACGACACACTGCGACAAGCCTTCCGACAAGCGTTACGACACAGAATCGAACGTTTTGGGTTTTTGTCGTAGCAGTGGACACACCGTTCCGACATGGCTTCCGACACACTGCGACACACTGCGACATGACTACGACACAGCGCCCGTGTCGTAGCCGTGTCGTAGCCCTTCCGACAAGATTAAACATGTTTAATTTATCGTAGAGGTCGGCTTGTGTCGTAGTGTGTCGGAAGCATTCTGCACTATGTTAAAGCTATGAACTGCCCCCCCACCCACACACGTGCGCCTTTATAAACTGTTATAATGTCATATATAGAACATTTTATCCTCTGTTATATAGGGATATGCATTACGAATGGTCCATTGAACATATTCAGGAACAGATATGATAAACATTTTTAATAATTATATACTTTTAAAATCATAATCCAGGTCTGAGATACATGATTATAGATATTTGTTCGGATATCTAATACTCTTGATAAAAGACATCAATTCACTACGTTTTTCATTTCGAAAATTGAAGAAAAACATATTTTTCAGTATATTTCCTATATGAATTAAGTCCCTCAAGGGAACCGTTTGTGTCGGAGTGTGTCGGTACCGTGGCAACCTTTCTTTTCCCGCCAAACCGTTACGACACACTCCGACAAGGCTCTACGACACACTCCGACACACTCCGACAGAGCCCTTCCGACAGGGATTTTCTTTGTCGTAGTGTGTCGTAAGCCTTGTCGGAGTGTGTCGGAAGCAGTGGGTACCCACCTTTATGGTGTAAACCTAGCATTACGAGAAATCCTGAAGCCATGAATGCTGCTGACTTTGTGATCTGGAAGACGTTTGGCGCCAAAATGTAATGGACATTTGCAGAACTGGCCCGGTAATGGCGTTATCCATGCAGGGTGAAACATCCTCCAAGTTGATTAAAAGTGCAGTCAAATTCATTCCCGAAATCCTACCTTGTGATGTCCATATTTGTTTTGCATGCACCCGCCGTGTCAGCCTCGCTCCCTTGAGCTGTTACAGTTGTTACGGGCAAAATGGCCTCTCTCTGGCTCTCAAGCTGAGCCTGCCGGAGGTCTATCCTCTTTTCACCTCTAGCGACTCTCCCCTCAACTGCTGTGGGTTTTATCGTTGATTTGTTGATACCGCCTTTTGCGACCTTTTGGACATCATTTGGAGACCGGTATAAGTCCCAAAAACGTAATCATGGGCGTTAAGAGTATCAGGGCTCCGCCATTCTGACTTTCCGTGGATAACGCAATTTTAATTTCTTAATGAATTTTATTTTTGACAATCTCTTTCACCTATTTCAGGCGTTTTACAAAGTGATAGTCGCACGACTATAATACAGGATCTATCGTAACTATTCACATATTCTAACAATTCGCTTACAAGTAGCTGCTAACTAGACCATTACCTCTCTAATTTAGGAATATCTCACAATATTCATCATGTTTTATATAACGATTCATTTTGAATATACCAGATATTTGTTCACATTAACTATAGTTTTGGTCATCCTGCAAAGCTGTTTCGACAATGCTTTCTGTTCCTTGGGGTCGAGCAAAGATTACAGTTCGTAGTTGTCCATACAATTCTTTGTCCAAAATCTCTAGAGGATAGAGACTGGAATGATCCACCAATTATTTCATTTCATTTCCTGATATAAGGCAATTAGTTTTCAAACTATCTCTTGTTCCAATGACATTAATTGCAATAGCCGTGAGGTTCTTCATCCATTTTCAGGAAGTCTTGATTATTCTAGAATATGAAGTCTCGGATATCCCTCTCATGACAAATGCTATATATTAGGTCATGGTAGATTTATTTAAATGATAGGTATATATGTTCCCCAAAGCACCCCTGAATTTACAAGCTCTCACGAACAAAAAATATATTATAATTGTTTCAATTCTAAACTGGCAATTTTCGATTATACCCAAATTTCAGATTGCTTCCATGACGTAGACATTTTCAAAAGATGAGAGTATGTCGTGAAGGGATCCGGTCTATGTTGTTGAGAGCATCAATGGGTTTCCCCAGGTCAGGTCAGAATCTGTCCACCGATCGGGTTTTCCCTGCGGTCTAATTCCGCCGAGCCCCCTAGCGGATGACCGGGGAACCAGCGTAGTGCAACGAGCCACTGATGGCCAGTGCGCATGTGACCTGCTACTCCGGAAGTAGCAAGTGCGCATGTCAGGGATGTCAGCGAAATACAGAATGATAATCACGGTGACGATTATGCAATTTGACACCAGCAAACGACTTCACAGTTGAACAGCAGAATCACACTGCTTCAATTTCGTCGCCGATCCTCTAGGTTATATTACAATATTACCAGAGTTATATATAGGCCTATATATCATTCACTCCTCTGCTCATGTTTGTTATCCACGTTTTAAACATGTTTTTCATTCAAGTCACCGGGTTACACAACGCAGCGCCTCCTTTTCCCTGGTTATACAAATGTCATATAACGGTCATTCTTTACCAAACTACTTTACCTTGACCTCACCAGGCGTGATTTTGTCTACCTTCGATGTGTAATTCAATTTTCGATAACCTGTATATCTTGATGTGTGGGCTGGTGCGAGTCCCATTTTTTTGGTTAATAAAGCCAGATTTGTATTTATATTTCCACCATATACGTCTCCTGTTCATTCTTTTCACTTACCTCATCTGTATAATAGATTGGATAATATGATTTTATATAAAGAAAAGGTGCAGTATAGATTTTTTGAGTTCTCCTAAAAGCCCTTTTCCATTGGCCCATTTCTCGTCACCAATCTACAGTCAGTAACCACGGATAAACACTGCTGACATAAAACCAGTCAATGAAAACAGACTTTAAGGGGAAATAAAAATTCTCTGTCTTTTCGTTGGCCAATGGAAACGGGCTTATTCCGCTTACTTGGTCCCGACTTCCAGACAGTGGCCACCATCGACCGACCTTTCACATAAACCAAATAATCGTGCTGTTCTTGTCGGCAAATGGAAACAATACAAGACCGGTGGCGAATTTCTACATCACTACTAATCAATTATAAGACAAATCATTTTATTGCAATTTCCTAATTTCATTTACAAAAAGAAAGATATTTAAGAGAAATTGGGGGTGATGTTTTCGCGAATGAGTGCGCCAAGTCTAATGGTTGTTTCTAAAGCTGAAAATCATGCTGATATTATAAACCCACAAAGCTCAAAGATTTTACTGATGACTGCATTGAAGTTGAGAGTTCGACAGCAGGAGAAACCTTTTCCTGTATTCCAATGAGATATCATCATGTTACTAGCCGGTGTAAATGTCATCTCTGCCTTACCTCATGCTGACACAATTTCCTAACAGCTGATTATATCTGGAAGTTATTCAGGTATTACTGTATTTGCTGGAAATTCTGACACGGAGTTTCTATCCGACAGCAAATTTAATCATTAAAAGTCACCTTTGGAATAAGTATGACAGACAGAACTGTCAGGACATTCTAATTTAATCAAATGTGCCATTGCCATGTCATGTTTTGAATTTTGAAGATGATAATGGCTTGGCTCAGAGCTTTTATAAGTGAAGGTTCCACGGTAAAAAATCTTAAGCGGGGTTTTCAGTCTGTCGATGGTTATATAGTAGAGTATACCTATTTTACAAAGGAAAAAAACCGGCTATTAGATAAAATAGCAAATACATGGAAAATAAATACAAAATGAATCACAAATCACTCCCACAATCACACCACCAATCACACTCTAGGTGTGATTGCTATGTGTCTGTGGGTAGGAGGCCACACTGGGACATGCTTGTTTGAGCGACGGCCAAATTCAAGAGCGCACCGTTAGGCGGAGTTTTGGGACAGTCTAAACAGTAATTGCTTTATATAAGCTTTAACAGGGTTCATGTGATAGGACAATAAGGCCCGGCGTCCACTGAGTTTCAAATCGTCTAGGATAGACGTTACGATGTAACTTATATTTTGATTTCCATGCACGCTGATGTGTAATGTCGTTACATAGGTTTTTGTGTCTTTCAGGTACGACCTTCATATGATACGATCAAATGGAATACCTCAAAATCGTTAACTACAGTTTTGACATTCTGCATTGGGGATAATTGTGAAATCAACTATAATTCAACTGGGACAATGGCCACCTTGCGGGTCTCGGAAGCAACACTGTGTAAAATTCCAGGGTATACATCCGTATCGTGACCAATTATATTGGTTCCTATGCAAAGAGATTAAATCATCTAAATTGTATTAGGATAGTCGCCATCTTGTAGTAGCTTCCTACCTGTCTTTATGTGGACTGTAAGGCAGCCATCCATTGAATGGCATGTTTCCCTCCACTCTCCCCTCAGATCTTTCGCGCCGCTAGTGCTGGCTTAATCTTTGCCCCAACCCAGTGATGTCATACTCTGGTTCTCAGGGTATCCACTAAGGAGAGAGGGAACCAGCCAACATTTCGGATTCAAAACAAATTAACTGTCAAAGGTTATAGAAGTCAAACAACTGACATATCACGAGTATGGACATATGGGAATTGTTAGAGGAGTTTCACAGACAACCTGGTTGTTTCTTTTTCATACTTAAATCATTTTATAATGGGAGTCCACAGTTGATTAGACTGCCCCTTCAGGGGAGCACATGGCATTGTTGACAAAACAAAGCCCTTCAACACATGAGGTGCTTTCCACTGTAGAAAATAATCCCAGAGACTGTGTCTGGTTTGAAATAGATAATAACATAAATGAGAGTATTGTATTTACCATATAAATATGTTCATCTCTATTTACAAGTGGAACATGAAATACCCCCAAAAGCCCTCAGAATTTAGGATTTTTTAAACCTGGCATATGGACCAGATTTGAGCCCAAACAAGCAGGTAGGGGCAGAGGTATAAACGGCCACAGGAAGTAGAGCCGAAGATCTCTGCTGGGAGGGTGGTTTCCCTCATTATCACTCACTCTAGTTCCCAGTCTGGCCACATGGAGTCTTTTTGGTACTATTAAATAGGGAAAATTTAGATTTACTAATCTCTTCGGATAGGAACCAATATAACGGGTCACAATAGGGATGTATAGACTCCTACTTGGCTTGTGTCTTGGCCACTTCGGCGCCACAGTTCATTCTTCCAAACGGTCTCACCTCTCGGCTGCTCTTCTTAGCGAGGCGCACTTCCCTGGCGCCTGTTGCCTTCCTGTTGGCTGAGATTGTCACTCTTCATAGCCTTAGACAAGGCAAAGGGACACTCTAGTTCGGAGTTCTTCAATATTTATCGCAGCAGATGGACGCCGGGTCTCACATTATAGAATGTCCTTTGGCGTCTTGAAAATTATTTTCCATTTCAACAAAGCAATACAACTCCACTTAATCGTAGATATTCTGCTGCAGCTGGTGCACATATCGTATTTCAATTAACACATAATATTATATTCCGATGTCATACAGAATAGTATACAAAATGACAGTTGGTGATGATAATTAAGAATGTCAGCCGTACATGACAATCAAATAAGGACAGGTGTCCTTTAATACGCTTTTTGAACTCTTTGATATTTTCAACCCCTTGTATCCCACAGCTTCACATCTTGGTGCCTAGGTGATCTCTGGAAGAAACTCGTGTATAGGAGTCTAGCTTTGAATTTCTCTTATGCAGTGCTTCTGGTTAATCTGGTTACAGGGTGGGGTTTTGAATATACATATCAACAATTGCATTTTCTGCCTATTGTCTTGATATAGTCTATACCAATGCGTCATGCAAGTAGAAATGATACGGTGTGACTCATGTACCTCACAGGCTGTTTGTCTGAGACAAATCCTGCTGAGATTTTCTACTGGAACACAATCTCCTTGTCTGAGAGAACTTAAGTGAGCTTTAATGCTGAAGCTTAAAGACTGATTCAATGACAAGTTCATGCAGCTTATATACAAACAGCAGGTGGTATCTGGGTTCAGGGTAAGCTTGTAAACTCTGTGCTGGAATTGGCTGTTGGAGCAGGGCAATTATGCCGTTCACTACACGGCTGCCATACCTCGACAGATACCTCCATAGACGATAATTTCAGCGATAGACCATCAGACGCGTTTCATTATGCCTGTCGTCCCTCGGTCAAAGTCTAATTTGAGTGACCCCGATGGTGGCTCAGGACAAAATACACCTCCTAGACAGTCTTGAGGAAACTTGAAGGAGAGTTGGCAAATACTGCAGGTGACGCCCTATAGTGGTCTTTTAAAGTAATATCTCCATTTATAATTCTAATTGAATCTAGCTAAATGTGTCAGATATTCTCGATTTATCTCTGCCAGTTTCTTTAAGTAAAAACAAAACAACAACACATATATGTGTAGGTTTAAATGAATACACTAAACTGTTCTTCTCATTCTGATTCTCCCAGGATACCCAAGGAGGTGTCACCAGTCAGGAGAGTTACAGGACACTTTTCACGAGGTATAATTCCCCCACGATAAATTATTAAACGCAAATTCGAAGATACCTTGTGGATCGTCGGCCACAACTGTTCGTCCCCACGATCAATCGAATTATCAAGCCGAAACCCTCCTACGACCTCTCCTCGGACCTTCAAGTATTGTCAGGGTGTAAAATCAAACGGCCCCCTGTAGCCTTTAAAAGCGGACAACCTGGATTCTTTAATGTAATGCGGGAATCTTTATATCTGACACAGAAGGAGGGTCATGAATGGGTCACACGCTAGTAGTGTTTATGGGAAACGAGGGGTGAGGGAGCCTGTGGCTGACATCAAAACCTGCAGTGTAGTAGTGGGTATCCACTTTAGACCCACATTCTCAACCTCTACAGAGTGGTCCACTTTGCCAGAAAGCAAGTTAGTTGGCCCCTCGAGGGTTTCTGAAAGCAGTCTTAAAACATAGCAGCGGTCAAGCCATTTAGCCATTACTGAATAGAAACGTATGTGAGTTTGCAGATGTGACTTCTTACTATGAGTTCAACTCCCCGAATTCAACTTTGCTTATTTTCATTTCGTGCTGAGATATGCATTGGTGTAGCCTCAAGGCCTTACAATATGAATATAATTACCTGCTGCTGCACTGAGGTATATCGACATCTAATCATATCTAAGCTCGTAGGAAGCACGCACTGCTGCCAAGCATATTCCTCTGTGTAAACAGGTCCAAATTTGGGAAGATGTTAACACCCACTTTTTTTTAAAGTAGGAACCTTGCCTTAGGAAAAGCCACTCAAGCAAAGAAATTATCTTTGACATCTGAATGTAAGTAGGTTCAGTGGAATTTAATCTGACATAAAACATATTCTTATTTGCTGTGTAGTCTTAAATGGGAATCACACTGGACGTCTTCGTTCCCACCGATTAACACCGTTAATCGTAAGCAAATCTTTATGTGTCTCAGGCGAATTTGCGCAGGGTGTCGACCATGACAGCAGGATTTATGGATGGGGGTAGCGGTCATTAGTCGGAATTAATCGTAAGCAAATTCTGTTCACGCGCGGCCGCCCCCCCCCCACATTTTTGCCATCCCCAAAAAGGTCAGCACCTTCAAATTTAACTGCATATAAGTGTAGAAACTGTCTTGATTTTTTAACATCGAAAAATGTCTATATTTAACCCTTTCACTACGCTGCATAGTACAAAATACCCACCCTGAAATACACTGCTGTAGTATCATTTTCACCCCTGGAGTACGCTGGCACTTATCGATATAACCAGCATGACGTCACTGCAATACTTCGCCATGATAATCCAAAATACTTCAGACTTTACCTAATAGTAATAATATTAACCACGATATAGTTTTACATAGGTCGAGTAAATATTAGGAAAATATTTGCATTATCTCAGTGAGAAAATATTTTTTTGAATTTCGAAAATGATGCCTCAAGGCATGATAGCGTACTAGGCACGGAAATGCCTCCAGGTATCATAGCGTACTAGGCCTGGGAAGAGCTAACTATTTGACATGCAACTATGGCTAAGCCTTGGCTTTTCACTGTGGAAAAGTGTCAAAGTCCGACTTTTTAGCATGTAATGATGGCTAAGCCCTGACTTTGCACCATGGAAAAATGTGAATGTCTGGCTTTTTAGCATGCAACGATTGTTAAGCCCTGAATTTACACTGTGGACAAATTTCAAAGTCTGATTTTTTAGCGCTCAATGACGGCTAAGACCTGAATTTCACTGCAGAAAAATGCCAAAGTCTGACTTTTTAGCATGCAATGATGGCTAAACCCTGACATTTCACCGTGGAAAAATGTCTATGTCTGACTCTTTAGCATGCAATGTTGGCTAAGCCCTTTGAGAGTACTGAAGGCTAAGAACTATCTTTTCACAGACTTTCCGCAACAGGCCAATGTCAAAGTCTGACTTCATATCAAGAAAAAAGTCAGCGATTTTTCAGTTCGCCCCCCCCCCCACTTTCAAAATGTTCTGACGCCCCTGAGGAGCGATCAAATCGAAGAGTGTCTGGTCACCTCGATGAATGTCAATATGATTGATGGAAATGCATTGCTGAAAAAGACTGCGAATGCACTATCCCGTACGTTTCTGACATCTATTAAGCGAGCAGGGGCATGGTTTTGGCAAAATCGGTTTAGGTGAGGGACCAGAGAGACTGCATAGTTACAGCTGTGCAGGTAAAGTGAGAAGTTATGTATTATTTAAACACCGTTCAGGAGAACATCAGTTTCTAGAGTCATCAAAAGGAAAAACAAGCAATCAGATATATAATGACGCTACCTACATTTTCAATCACGTACTAGGACACCCTGCAGCACTTCAACCGACTGGGCCAAGTCCTTGGAGGAGCAACACAACATTGGAGACATCGAGCCACTTCACCAAGCAATACAATGACAGCTCATTTGATCAGGGCACGAATGAATCCAAACACAACCTGCCAGCAAACATGCCCCATTTACGCACTAAACACAGCCCCTTGACAGCATCCATCGACCAGCTAGTCAAAGATCTGCATGCCCCGACAACATCGTCCATCAATTCCCTCTTATCCGATAACAGTGTTGTCAATTGCTCCACGTTTTTGGGAGATCAAGAACGACCTTTCACAAATATTAGAGATGCTGAAAGGGGGTGGGCAATACTAAGGCCTAAACCCTGCCAGTACTAAATAATGCTGTGTTTTTTAGGTGAAAGGTCTGGTCATGTAGCATGGACCAAACAACTTTAAAGGCCTATCCTAGTATTTTCAGTGGCGCCACCTGGGTGATTTAAAATTGTTGTTATTGACAACTATAGGCTAAAACCTATCTCCTGTGACTAATACTCCTAAGCCAGGGACTGAATATAAACATTACGTCCACCTGAATTTGTTTGTTTTAAATAGGGAATGTCTTAACAATATGGTTTTCACCAATCTTTTTCAAAAGCAAGGACAATGACCTAATAGATATCATTACCAGATAAGCAAACCATACATATTAAACCAATATGCCCTGTATGTTGCTATTTCCAATCAGTTAAGGATTATATAACTTCCTGATCATATAGATATATTTTTCTTTTATCTTCCCTTATTCTAAGGAGAATTTAACATCAACACCTTTGATGAATCATTTTTGCTCCCTCTAACAGAAACTGAGCACGTTAGGGCATCTCTAGATCAAAAACTAGCACGGTTTATCCTGACTTATTAAGTTAGATATGTGTTCTACATCGCCTTGTTATCGTCATATCAAACTTTTAGAAAAAATGACATGACATGGGTTTTAGTTTTCAAGGCAAATTGTCCGATATGCCTCTAACCCTATACTCGGTATTAAGTTCCAGTGAGTGTATTAGTCTGCTCTATTTGGAGACACATTATCCATCACATAACAAGATATTTTGGGGGATGAGCATACTTGTCTAATCTTTCATACGTTATGATAATAGGTTAAAGTTCTTGGCTTGATTTGATGGATTGCTTCATTAACCAGTTGTTGCGCTCTATTGTTTCGCATGATCTTTCTTTGAGCCTGTGTATCCAATACACTATATAGCTGAAACCCTGCCACTTGCGAATGTATTTTAATTGTATTAGGCCATTGCACTATGTATTCGTTACATAGTAAATGAGTTCTGAGATTGGTGTTCTTTGTTGAAGCCCATCAACAAGCATCCAGGATAACATAACTAGAAGAAACAGCGTCGTCAATCGCAAAGGTATTAGAAAATGAATCTAGAAAAATAACAACAAAGAGTCTGTTTCGCCTCTGCCCTCACACATTCATCATAGCGACAGGAACCCAATCGTCTTGTTATTTACACTCGCTCAGTGAGCTGCTCCTCCGAGGAACAGGGGTTGAGATCCTAGCACGTTTCTGCCTCCTTCTCTGTAGTCTCGCTCTGGCACCAGCACAAACACTACCACACACAGCCCTCTGCCTCCACACACCACCACCACACCCCAGGGACTTGGAGTACCAGACATGGGTACAGCTATATTTGACACTGGATACACATCTGGATGTGCATCTTCTTTATACAGTATGCCATGATATTCTACCCATCGCATGACATGCCTGCAGATCTGTCCCCTCGTTTCTGCTTCGTCAGCATTAATCAATATTCTTTGTAGGATTTCCACGGAAATGACCTATATAACCCGTATCAAGGCCTATTTTGGTGTGGGGTATGTTAGGTTTTTAGGTATACAGAACTTAACTGCACTTACCATACCAAATTCATAACCAAATTACTAATAACAACTAAGAGAAACCTAGAGGGCTGTGGGGTGCGACTCTGGAACGGAACTGCAAATTGAACGCATCGCTCCCGTAATATTGGAGCGTTTCCCCTATATTCATGCGGTATAGGTAATTTTTACCATGCGATAGCGATACAACAATTCAGGAGAACATATTGAATGAGACAGGGGAAGATTCATTAGTTTTTTTTAATTAAATACAGATGGCATAACAGTTAGAATTGGCCTGACACCTGGTGGTGTGGATCGGTATTTCCCATAGGTAGAAGAACAACGGACGGGGGTTGGTGGTGCTACCATGGATCGTCATTTAGAATATCAGATAAGTCTGTGGTTATCTCACAGCGATATGATCTGCGGTGCTCTGAAGATCCTCATAAACAGTATCGCTAAAAGGTTTAATTTACGCAGCGATGCGCCTATGCGATTAAGACGCGATCAGCTAAATTTCAGGATCAACGTTTAGGCCCTCGGTTCGCTATTCTGCGATCCGGAGCTCTGTTGTAAACGTGGAGCAACAGGGCCCTGGGGTTCCTGCCCCGACCTGCCTGTTTGGGCCCAAATCTTGCCCATTTGCCAGATTTTGAAATAACCTAAATTCTGAGGACTTTTGGGGGTATTTTGTGTTCTACATTTATGTCAGACCAGACACAATCTCTGGGATTACTTTCTACAGTGGAAAGCACCTCATGTGTTGCAGGGTTTTGTTTTGTCAACAATGCCCATATTTCCATACTCACAATATGTGAGTTGCTTCATATGTATAACTTTTGACAGATGCCTTGTTTTGAAATCTGTAATGTTTGCTGGTCTCCCCTGTCTTTAGTTGATACCCAGGGAACCAGTTATGGGCTCTGGCAGAGATAAGGAAGTGCTAGCACCATGAAAGATATGGGAGGAGAGTGATCTGTGGACTGGTTTTGTCTTATGTTGCCACTGACAGCACATTGTCAGCAAAGCGAGAGCGCTGTTAGTGTCTTTACCAACTGTTTGGGGGTATATAGGCAGCCAAAATCTATTCAAAAATGCCAAGCCAATTCCAGATCAATTCTCCAAGAAACTTAACGTGGCAGTCCACCGACTGATTGAGACTCTACCTCTGAGTGATCTGAGTCTGGCAGAGATCAAGAAAAACCCAGGAACTGACCAGAACATGCAAGTCCTCAAGCATTTCATTCTTGCACGCTGGCCGAACCAGAGGAAGGACTGTCCCAAAACAATCATTAAGCACTGGAACCACTGAGATGAACTTGTGTTCTAGGATGGCATGATCCTCAAAGGAGACCGTATCATCATCCCCAAAGAGATGCGTGCCAGCATGTTTTTGAAAGTACACAAAGGCCACCTCAGAATTGAGAATTGCCATGGCATGGCATTATTCTTGCCTGGTATAAAAATGGACATCAAGCAGACTGAAATTGCTAACTGCACCACCTGCCAAAAGCATTGCACAGCCAACTCCAAGGAGCCACTGGTCAACCACCCTGTACCAAGTTTACCATGGCAAATTGTCACTTCCAACCTCTTCACTTTCGATGGAAGGGACTATATACTTGTTGTTCACTACTACAGCAACTATCAAGAGGTTGAATATTTGCCAAACACACAGTCTGGAACTGTTGTTAACAAGATCAAAGGAATACTGGCACGCCATGGAAAGTGCCTGAAACTTGCAAACAAGTTCAACAAATTTTCAAGTGAGCGGGGTTTTGACCATGTCACCTCTAGCTCGACATACCCTCAGTCAAATGGTCTGGCTGAGAGAACCATGCAAACTATCAAACAACTCATGAAGAAAGCAAAAACAGAGAAGAAGGATGTATACTTGGGTCTACTCGAGCTGCACAACATACCTGTCCATGGTGCCATATCACCTGCTCAGCTCCTGATGTCAAGGCGACTGCGATCATAAATCCCCTGCACTGACTAAATACTACAACCTGCCATCACAGCCCCAAGCACCATGGAGTGTATGCTGGAAAGTAAGCAGACAGTGCAAAAGGAATACTATGACAGAACTGCGAAGGACCTACCACCACTCCAAAATGTTAAGCAAGTTCGTATCCGCACACCAGGTCTACACCCCCACTGGGAACCCGCTGTCGTGATGGACACACCAAAACCAGAAAAACCATGGTTGTACATGGTCCAATCTGAATGCGGTGGTGTGTACCAAAGAAAGAGGAAACACCTCCTGGGGAACCGGATGATGACCAATCAGACTCTGGTCAAGTAAATGGCTCCCACCAACACCCAGAGTCACAGAGTGCACCTACCATGTTTAACCCAGCATCTCCAGCTTCTAGCACAGGAACAACAAATACTACTACCCCAGCTGATGCCTACAAAAACAAGAGTTGGCTGAGTGCCAAAACCTGGTAAGATCATTGACATATAAACAGTCCAGACTCAAGGACTAGTCTAGTTCTATACAAAAGCTATAAATGTTATACTAGTCTGACATATCTCATAGCTGTTATTCCAAACACTATGACCCCCATATATATTTTGGGTGTTTTCTAGTAATTAGGTAAACATTTATAGTAGTTGTTATCCAAAAATTATAGTCCCAAATATATGGACACTGTTTTGGTAAACTATTGTGTTGTCTACAATTAACCTTTATTAATTTTCAGTACAAAAGACACTCAATGACATTTAAGTATATTCATATATATTTACAAAGACTGAGCTCTACAAAAACAATACCAAAGACTGTCTTTTTATTCTTTGATAAGGTGGATGTAATAATAACACATACATACATTGTTATTATCTATAAGTTGTTGCAGCAATGGCTTGCCATAGCTCCCCACACCTATAGTTTCATATCCCTACACTTTTAAAGCCAATACACACTGTACGATTTCGGAACATGAATGTTCCTTTCTCGGCGACAAAAGAACAATCATAAGCTCAGGCGAGGCCTAGAAAATGTGTCGGCCAATGTGACACCCCCTACAGTAATTTGCCTAAGATTTGGAAATCCCCCCCATGGCGATGTACCTTTGTCGCCGACAAATTGCAGTCCAATGTTCCGAAATCGGGACCGATAAATTAAGGAACGTGTTCCTTCCCGTTGTCGCCGACAACGGAGTTTAAGAAATACCCCCCGTGGTTCCTACCAATTTTGGCCCTTAATTAGTCGCTGGGTGAGCAGAAATGCCCATGCCACACACAGACTGAGGCCAGCTCACCGATTTAACTCCCACATACTGAGATTTATTACTTGTTCCTTTATCGGTGGCCCTAAATCGCTCACGATATATGCAGTCCGTCGTCCAGTGTGGACAGAATTTGCTTACGATTAACTCATGCTAATGGCTGCCATAAACGTTGTGGGGATAGTCAACGCTATGCACATATTCGCCTGAGACAAGTTAAATAACCCTGACGATTCAGGGAGTTAATCGTTGAAAACGAAATCGTTCAGTGGGTTTTGGCTTTTATGTTTTGGTTTCGCTTCTGCCTGACTCCACCATCACACTCTGCACAACTGTGAGCATTAAACTCTAATTACTCAATCAAACTGATTCCCATGTTCATTTCACTTCGGGCCATAACTGCTAAATATTTCACTGTACAGTTGACTTATTCTATATTCGCAGTGCCTCAGATATTATCCTATCCCTATTATAGAAATAATATTACAACCCAAAATTAATATGCCTTTCATTCTGAGTTTAGAACTATATGCCATGCTGACAGGCATATGGAGTTTTATATGCCACTAGTGGCATACCCGTGGAATTGTTATCACGAATCCATCGAATTGGCCAATCAGCGACCAGAGATTTAGCTACTATGAAAAAAGTTCAGGTTGTGCTGAAAGCGCCCATTCAATGAAACAGAATATTATGAGAAATGTATGAAACCAGACCCAACCCAAACACCATTTACATATTAAGAATAAGAATACACTGAAGGAAAAGCTGGCCTATTCTCATGGAATGAGTGCAAGTCCAATTTTAGTCCTGTCCAGGATTCTAGAATTTTCCCTGTGTATCATATTTTTTTTCTGATTTAAATGATAGGTCTCCGTGAGTGCTCGAGGGGAAGTATAGGTTTTATGTATCAAATATCAATATTTTGGTCCCCAGGGGATCAAAAGAGGTGAAAAATCACCAAAAACGAGCATAGAAATGCCCTTGAAAACCTATTTTTTGTAAATAACTACTCATTTTGCATACCACAGGTGGTTATTTTTATTTTTCCCTATTAATTTTGGGTTGTAATATTATTTCTATCAAAATTCCGAATAGATATTAAAAAAATTAAGAAATTGTTGGAAAGTAAAGGTTGGTGAAAATTGAAAACATGCTACATGGATATTTTGTTCTAACGTTCTAAACTTATTATGGGAAATATAAAAGACATGGGAATATCACAGAAGGCAAGGTGGTGGTTGGAAATAGTTTTTCATTAAAAAGATTAACATGCTACGGGGATGTACTTATACATGATATACAGAAATTGCAATATATTATCAATATTTCCAGTTTGTCTTATAGAATTATGGTATATGTAAGACTATGTATTGGCCAGGTATGTGTTTTAAGAATTCTAAACATATTCCCCAAGAAATAATGAAAATTTAAGGTTGAAAACTGAAATTTTGGTGCCAAAATGGACAGTACAGTACTCAGCATGCAAACGTGGATAATACATGCTACATGGATACAGTTGCATTTAATTTAAGGAAAATATCATTTGTTATTGAGTTTCTCAGTTTATCTGAAAGTATCTGATATGTTTACGGTTAATTAACCACTACCCCCTCCTGTAAAGGATCAAGGAAAAAATTGAAAAAAAAAATGTTTTTCTCAATTCATGATATGCAAACATGCTACATGGATAAGTTAGCCTATTACCAAAAATAGGCCATTTTACTCCCCCATCCTGGTGGCCGTTCCTGTGCCTACACCCCCTCTCCAAGTTATATCCGTGGCATGGGGCTTCCCTGCCGCCAGCCTTGCCGCCGTCTTGCCCGTTGTTGGTTCCGGTGGTGGGTGTCATTGCTAGCCGCACCCGTTCATCTTGGACGCGGCCGTAGTCCCTCCATAAGAGCCTTCCGGCCTCCGTGACTCCGTGACTACCAGGTTCAACCATCTGCATACACCAGGCCAGTAGCGTGCCTGTGCATACCTGGGACCTGTTTCAGTAGTCTTGTGACATTACGCCTAGACAGACATCAACAGCGGCACCAACAGTGCAAGCAACAGTGGAAAAAGACTAGCAAATATCTGAAGATCGAAGTGGCCAATCTTCTTCATATTTGGAATGATTATAGATTAGATGTATCCCATACTCCTTTCAAAGTGTCATTGCTTAATTCCTACGAGAAGTGAGTGAAACTCTGTGTGTCATTGACTGCAATCTTGTGATCTGTCCGTATGGTGTCACAGACGCCATCTAGACATGTCACGAAACTACTGAAACAGGTTTCTGGTGCAGATGTCTGTACATATCATGGCAGTCCTCGGGGTCCACAGCATGGTCGTCTTGCATGAGACCGAGGAAGGTCCCAGGGATCCTCTGACCTCCAGTTTCTGGGCAATCGTGTACACACCCTCCTGTTCAACAAACATGTACGGCTTAGAAATCAATTTGGTAGAATGAATGTCTGATATGAGCTTACCGGCTGTACAGTCATGTCGGATCGCCTCACGGTCAATTTCCCTCTGTAGGTAGTCGTCGGTCAAGAAGCATTCCCATAGTTGCCATGGACGGGGCAGGACGCGTGTAGCTTGGTCCTGAGCCTAGTCCCTAGTCCTTTCTTTAGCTGCTGAGCGGGCTGTAGGGGGCTGCGTGATACGGTCAGGTGACTGCTGTCGAGACAACCTCATTATTGCATCGAGGATCCTGTCCATCTTCTTGTCGATTTTATTGACGTTGTCTTTAACGGTTTCTAAGCCTGACTCAATAGCGACGATGCAAACCGTACGGACCGTGCTAGCATGTTCTGAAATGGAGTCCACGTTGTCTTGCAGCATGGCCTCCTATCCCTAAAATAAAGATATGTGTGGAGTGAGTGAAGTGTGGAGTAGAAGTGAGACCGGGTCGAAGGCTGAAGGGACACACATGACTGTGCAGTACCTGTGAAAGCCGTGAGAGGGCTGGAGGGGCGCCTGTGAGGCGCATTATAGGGGGACACCAGGGGGAGCAATGACCATCCCTGACCAAAGGCCATGGGTTACCAATGATTATCTAGAATATTCTGTGTAGCTGACATTTATTTTCATTTTTTATCAGATTTTTCTGTGCCATGACCTACTTAAATTGAATAATTAGGTCATATGTATTTTTGCAATAACAATAGAATGAAAGGTTTCTTAAGCAAACAATAATATATTAATCATATTTATTTATTCATTGAATGATTATTATTTTACTTTTTTTCTTTAAACACTCATAATTTGAGTTGCCCAAATATATTAGCGTTGCATCTGGCAGATTTGACATCTGAAGATTCTGGAGATAAACTATTGTCTGGATGCAAAAGCAACTTTCACCCCAAAAATGGGCTTTTGCTGCCAGACTAAATAGCTGTATAGCAACCAGATTAGCGACGTCTGAATAGACTTTTGAAAGTGGAATCCATGATTATTTTCACCTTTAATATGTTGATATCAAACTGATGAACAGCTTCGCACACAAGATGCGAATCCTAACTGGACTTGGCTGCTCGGGCATTACCAGGAGGGACTTTTGACTGTCAAAAAATTCGCCACAGCAATCCCAGCAACCCTCTGTGGTTTATGACCATCGAGGTTGGGCTAAACTGAGTGGGGCTGCCAGGACAGGGCATAACTTGACTCAAGTCGACAGGGTTGGTGGTCATAAGTCAGCGGGGTCCAGTCGCAGACTTTGCACAGAGTCTGCCCACTTGAGTCCAGCCCCGACGATAAGCCTGACAACTTACGCCATGCCAAGTTCAACTCAGCCAATATGTGGGCCAGGGGGTTATGGAGCTGGGTGACTTACAACTACTTTTGCTCAATGCTCACCTCCACCTAAGCCCCAATAGGTCAACTTACGACCGGGTAAGATCTGTTCCCATCGACTTGCATCTCTTTTCGATGTATATAAGATGGCATGGTTTAGGGGTCTTCATTTCACACCACACACCACTTCTTCAACAATGCCTCCATGAACACATAATACTCTTACATGTACACACAGAAGGTCCCACAATGCTGTTGCTGACATGCCTGCTGACACGCCTGCTCACATGCCTGCTCACATGCCTGCCCAACCAAAGGCAGCACCAGATGCTGTTCCTCACACCCCAGAGAATGCTGCTGGTGATCAAGGAGCCGATAAGGGCCGTCGCCAAATTCAGTGATCAGCAGAAGGAGGAAATAATCATTTTCCTTCGACATAATCCTGAACTATATGCCAAGCAGTCAACTGCATTCCGGGACACTGACCACAAAGACCTGTTGTGGGAACAGCAGGCAAAATGCATCAGGAGGCCCTCCGGGGAAATATGCACTTGGTACCTCAGTATGCGAGATGACTCTGCCGGATTCGTCTTGTTCCAGGCATCTGGGGCCATGGTGCCAACAACTTGAAGCCTCGGGACAAATGGATCTGGGATCTGTTTCAATTCCTGTTGCCGCACCTGGCCGATCCGGCACGCACCAGGCCATGGAGGAAGACTCCTTCCTGTTTACTGGTTCTTCCTGTACATTTGGTTCTTCCTGTACACCTGGTTCTTTGTGTACACCTGCTGCTTCTTGTGCAGCAGCTACTTCATCCTCCACCACCTGCACAACCAACTCAACCACCTGCACCTGTACAACAACCTGCACCAGCACCTCTGAGAGTGACAGTTCTGATGATGATTCAGTAGAATTATCTGATTCAGAGGTAGAATGGTTGATGTCTTTTAAAGTGTGGACAAAGTGTGTTTTCCTACATGGATGTTATCCTACATGGACATTGTATATTTATAACCTTGTTATGTACACAGACTATGCTATTGCTGACCTGGACATATAGACCCTCTTCACACTGGCGCCATCTTTTAATGGCCGACAAGCAGGTCACACCAGAATGAGGCGATGGGCCCTGGCATATAGCAGCCACACTGCAGCAAGTGCATAATACTATCATGATAAAAATGTAACTCGTTCTTCTTTCATAAATACTTTGATCAACACATTGTTAGAATCCCTAAAACATGTCACCTTCCTGTCTTCATAGTTATTTGATAAAAAATCTATCACAATGACCTATAGAAATAAACATCCTATCTTCTTTAGCACTTCAAGACGATGAAAGCAATACCTATATTGCCAGGCTGTGATAGATATTTCCTGAGGTAATGGAGCATTATGGCATATGAGAAATAGTCCAGAAGAGCTCTAAAAATGTAATTTTCTGTGGAATAATTAATTATGGAATTATGTGGAATTAATGAATTATTAAGGTACTGGAAACAAATAGAAATCTTCTCTGTCCACATCTCTTAATTTAATAGGGGTTTAGTAGGCGAAAACATAGTTCATATCATTGTTGTGTACATACCATATCAGAGTGGCTTCAACTTCTACATAGAGAGTTGCTAGTTTATGGTCCATGCAATATTAGTCCATTACATCAGGAAATATCTATCACAACCTGGTAATATTGGTATAATTTTAATCGTCTTGAAATTCCTAAGAAGGTAAGATGTTTATTTCTATAGGTCAACTTGATAGATTTTTCATTAAATCACTGTGAAAGCAGGAAGGTAAAATTTTGTTGTTGTTTTACCTAAATAATTCTGATGTTTAATCTATGACAGGAAATCATAGACATAACATAGGAATATCCTATATATACCAACAGATAGGCCTTAAAATTTTTTTTCCAACCTCAGACTCTGTAATGGAGTCTAATGGAATGAAAAGGTTACATCAATCAAGTCACGAGGTGGGATACACGAGCGAGCTGTCAAAGTTAGTACTACAAATAATAGAGAGAACTTTACACACCTCGAACGGTTGGGAAACATATCCACTTCCCGGACTGGTTCCGGGGGGAAAGACCACAGAAGAGTACCTACCACACTTAGCCTGATGAGACTAGATAAAAGTCGAAACCACGAGAGAATACTGAGTGTAATCGCACTCGCTACGGCGGATTTCTGATGCGAAAACGTCAGACGAGCTACTCGGGTTGACTGGTTCAACAAGAGATAGCAACGCCCCCCACCACACCGTGTGAACACGCGGTGCTAACATATCGGGTTGACGAAGCTTCAACAAGATAATGTACACAGTGACAGGACGTGACAGTGTGACTGTCAAGTCAAACACAACACCGGGCTGGTGACTCCCAGCAAGGTAAGAAGAACCACACTCACCTTGGGTTTCCTCCTTGTTCTGAACGAACTTGGCAGTGGGGTTTGCACAAACCCCATGTTTAGAGTTGTTCTGACCGAAAAACTCCATAGGAAATGCGTGGAAATACACGTAGTAAACCCCAAGTGAAGCCGACACGAACGGGCGATGTGCAGACATCGAACGCAGCCGGCCATACAAACGACAACACGGGTCACATGATAATCTTGTGACGCGCCGACCAATCAAAACGCAGCAACGGGTATGTTAATGAGGCCGCGGCGTCGACCGCGGTCCGTTTCCCGCTTCTCTCTATTCCGTGGTCGCTACGTGGTGGGAAAAGAGCTCGACGATAGGCCCCGTTCAACATACAACAGATAGGCCTTAGTTCCAGCTTTCTAGCAATGTTTGGTTGTAAAAATCGGCTGACAGAAGAACAATTTATATTTTCATTATTATAGTGGTAGTAGGCACTTGCTGCCTTGTTGGCTTCACTCTAACAGCGCTTACCTCGTTCTGGAGTGCGGAAATTTTGCTGGTGTGCGGCTGGTACTTTATCAAATACATAGAACCAGCGAAACCCGTTATCACAGCGATCGCCATGCCACGCTTATGTGCAAGAGGTAAATTGTTCATATTTCCTTGTTGCATTGTGAGTTGCCCTGTGAAACTGATACCTTGTGGATCTGGGAGCTGAGGGTGCTAAACGAGAGTACTCACAGCCAAAGTGAGAGCTAACAATTGCACTTGAAACGTCGCTGTTGAGGTGGAGGTGCTGCTCGGTATTGGGTATTGGTACCGGGTTTGCTGCCGCTTTGATTCAAAGTGCTGCTCACTGTTGCGGCCTCTCCCTTTGAAATGTGACGTGCCGCTGGCGAGACTTCGCTCAACTTTTGAAACAGCTCCCTGACCTTGTGGATGTGATATGTAAAGAGTTTCACTATAGATTGTACAATTATCCCAGATGTTTATTCTTAATAAATGTTTTAACATAAGTTCACTGTCATCGTTATTTTTCAAAAATATTCGCATACCAATTTAACAGTAGTACCTATAGAAAACCTTTTTGTAATAAGATTGAACTAGTACTTAAATTTTAACACTTAATTCGGGAGACTCAAATATTGCAAGGATATTAAATGCACAAGCAACACCTAGGTGAAAGAAGGAGGAGAGACATCAAATACTTTAGCAAAATTTATTGGAAAACAGTAGTGCCTATATCGAGCAAAGTAATAACCCAAATATGGCGGCTTCAATAAAAACCACATGAGCACAAGAGCACTTTACCAAAAAGGCTGGATTAATGTAAATCTAACACACAAAGAGGTATAAGTGATTGATTGTCACATAATACATAAAGCATAAAGGTTCATTGAAATAGCAGAAGCACTGGAATCGGAGTAGCATCGTAGGGCCCTCAACCGTTCCAGGAACCGTCAGCAACAGAGGAAGGAGTACCACACATCTATGCTGCCTTCATTTGGTAGGAGATGCGATGAGACATCATGGCAGGTTTACTCTCCAACATCCTGTAGTGTACAGTCATTTCATGTATTTCACTTCTCCTTAACTGGCACCTGGCTCCCTGAAGAGCAGCTTCATTATCCAATGCTTGGCGCCGCTTGCGATTGTTCTCCTTCTGCTTGTCAATAATCATTGTAGCAATTATGCAGAAATGCACATCATGTACATATGCAGCTCGTGAATTAGGCGGCCTTTGGTTGACCAGAGAAATTCTATTTCGAGACTGATATGTTGGGATTTTGGCACCATTGACCGACAAAATACACTCCAACAAATTTAACCTGCATTGGATATATCAATGATGAAATGGGTAATGGTTCCAACAGCTGGTTAGCAGGTAAAGAAGAAACGGATGCCTTACATCAAATAATGAATTCTAGTATCACATCACCTGACCAACTTGTTTCGACAGAAGAAACCATTATAGAACTAAACAATATCAAACTCTATTGCCCTATTCAATCTTCTTTGTCGTGTCATTTCTTAGCATTGATTGGTTACAAGAAGTAATTAGAGATATTTCTTTGCAAGGTTGTCCTTCCAGTGTATAGATTTATTGGTATACCAATTTATATCGTGCTAAATAAAATGCAGCGATAACGCAAGGGTATTCGCCCAGAGGCTAATAGATCGGCCAAAAGTGCTCCTACTTCATGAGGGAAGAAACTCAGATTTTTTTTTATAGAGACAGACTGCTGTATTTCCTCTTCTATCCATTAGGACTAATGGTATAATTAGCCATGATGTGCGCCAATGGTGCTGCCACGCTATCTACTGTCTTATCCGGGCTCCTATCCGACATGTCATAATAGGTCTGCAGTTCCGCCCTTGTCCAATCTTGGGTAAATTTTTAAATGGCTTACCCCACATGTTCTATGGCTCATATACAATCATACTTTCAATGTCAGTTTCATTTAATTGTGACCTAACTATCATAGTGATATTCACTGTACATGTTGATATTGTTATTGATTACTAATATAAACTAGTGCACATGTCCTTAAAGGCATTACTGTCTCATGTTATAATTGGTATGATAATTTAGTTCTAGCAAAACCAACTCACCTGAAACAGAATACAATTGAAGGCGTCTCCAGTCACCGCTTACAATTAACAAGACTGGAGCCTGTACCACTTTGGGCAACATCCACCAGATAGCGTGTCCATAGGCTCTAGCGATGAAGTCGCTAGTTTTCTGTATAATGGGAGAAATAATGAAAATAAGTGATTTATTGCTTATTTAGATTTGCACTTACCTCTTATTTGAAATAACACGTAATAAATGCCTGGAGGCATCTTCAGGCCCTACAGGACCATACTTGGAGGCATCATTACGCCCTACATGGCAACGCCTCTAGGCATCTTCACAACCGAAAGATACTTATTCACTCGGACAGAAAACAACTAGTCATTTCTTTATCTGCTATGTTCTACAGTTTACGAAAACTACGTCAGAAGACCCAATTGAGAAAATGGGTTTCTTGAATAGAAATAAATACAGCAATGATAAATGAACATATAAACGTAATATGACCATTATTGATAAATAATACATTTATACATACTTGTATTTATTTAGATATTGTTATATGATACAATAGGACAGCATTGGACATACTGGTAGCCCGCCAGCTTTGAAAGACTTTGTTGAAATAGATCTGGCAAACAATTAATGTCCATGTCCTCTGCCATCATTGAAAAAGGCTTAAGCACGTAGGGTCACGTTATGACGTAGAAGGCAATATTGCAGCTGTAGAACAGACAAATACCCATCCCTCCACGGGACCTCTCTTTACCCTCTAGTCCATCCCCACCCCCTAACATCACACATATAAATGTACCCGTTACTATAGAAACGTCAGACAAGCCGATAGCCATGGCGGCAACGACTACTTCCGGTACCCATAAGCCCCGGCATTAAACACAAGTCATCAGGGTCACGTGGGGTGTCGCTGAGTCCCGTGGAGTCCCGCAGAATCTCGTCATGTCCTTTGTGTACGGCTTCATCATTGGATATTCACAGAGAGGCTATGATGTGTCGTGGCAGAGATGTATTTGACAGGGTGACGTGAATTCAAGGGGAAGCTTTGCCCTTTTTAACATACTGGGAACAGTCTCGTTGGCTTTATGTAGTTTTTGTTTTACAGCAGAGAAAATATTCCTGTTTTAAGCATTATTGTCGACGGCTGGGGCTGACCTTCGGGTTACTCCAATGTTATAGCTAAACTTCAGCACAACTGAACATAGAAGCAGAGTCTTTAATTCTTTGATTAACATATCTAGGCATCACAAAGTCATAGTTCGATAGAAAATATCGATATAACTGTTTTTGGACTTTTCATATTATTGTAACAACTGATAAAGTCAATGAATTGTCAAACTCGGTAAGTTTCAGTGCTTCAATAAGGAAGGTTGTAGAAAATAAAGATTTGGATATTCAAAGACGTTTTTGAGCCACTTCTCATAAGCTATCCCTTTTTGATATTTCATTCAGAGGAATCTGTTATATTTTGAATAGTCCAGTCATCATACAAACTATCAGCAAGTCTTACTTTATCTCCTTATTATTACATTAGAAACGCCATTTCACAACAAATTGCGTGTTACTGAGTGGACGAACTATTAGTCCGTGCACATGGTGTATGAATGTAATCCACAACCGACACATAACTGTAATACATTTTGTTTACCTAACTTTAGCCCTCAACTTATGGTACATAGCAATTCATCTATAATTACATCAGATTATCAGGGACGTGTGTAATCCGTCTGCGTGATACTAGCGCCTCTGGAGGTGGTTAGCCGCCATTAAGGTTCCCTCTTGCTCTCTGATCCCTGAAGAGACAACATCGCATCGCGTGCTACATTTTATCACGCGCCTCATATATCACCCTCTGTTCACAACCCCACCAGCCTCTAATCCAGGCCCACTCAGTCTTCATCACCTCGCCAAGAATAAAAGATGGCCTGCCTCTTATTGTGCACCGCCCTAACCTCCTTGTTCCTCCTGTAGGATGTTGTTGTCGTGTGGTGAGAATATGCCTCCTCACTTTCAGTATTTAAAGCTTATATGGCTCATTCTCATAGAATCAGTGCAACTGAGTATAAGGGGGTCAAAAATTAAAATCGTGGCATCGGTCAATTTTCCCTGGAATATCATTAGTTAAATATGAAAACTGTGGTTACTAGGCCTTACAGAACATTGGTACACTGAATTATGAACGCGCAGCGTGGATTTTCACCCAAAATAAAGAAAATATGCCCCAAAACGAAAAAATTCTATCTTATTAATATAAATCAAAGGTTAGAATCACTGAACATAAGTAGTGTACCATAATTAATTGGCTTTCAAAGCATTTAATTACATTTTTAATAGATTTTATAGGCAGAAATCTGAATTACATATTCTTAAAAAGCTTTTTTTACTCTATTTGAGTAGAGTACAAATTTGTTGTTTGCTGTAGTTCTTACAAATTTTTTTAAAAATAAAGTGAAGTAAAGATAATATTAGTGTACCATCTCTACTTTCAATTTATTAAATTATCAATAGTGTAAAAAATTCCCATATATCCATAAAAGCTTAATAATCATACTAACCTAAATGTCCACACTGCACATTTTTTTATATCAGCCTAACTCAGTAGTTACTTAAATGTACTTATTAATTTTTAGGGAATTTTTTTTAAATTTTCAAATAATATTTGTACTTATATAAATTTTTTCTTTGCAAATAATTTTGGAATATCCTCCAGGCAGCCCTTAATAGAGTTTTTATTATTATATGAAACCATATAATTTATCCACGTTGCACGTTTTCATAGACTTAATTCAAATGATTTAAAAAATTTTTTTTTGTTAAGGGGGGTATGGGTGGAATATGCGTATTGTTATTTTGGCATATACCATAACTACAAACCCTCAATAATTGTAAGGTAATGAAACATTGGCTGTAATTATAGGTGCTGCCACCTGGGGTACAATGTGTCATATTCAAATCCCCATGGCCATATTGGCATTCTCTGTATACCTCTCGATGGAGACGGACGACAATTTGATCCACGGAAATCTAGCAAACTCTGAAGCCATCCATGGCAAAACGAGGGCTAGCATGAAAAGCAGAAAGAGAAAGAAACGATGGAAGGGAAACGAAAAAGAAAAAGAAGCAATCCATCGCACAAAACGCGGCGGAGATCGAAGAAATGCGCTCAAAGATGACAGCAATGGCCGACATGCTGACTGAAATACGAGACGGGCAAAGACAAGCAAGCGCCCAAAAACAACGCAGCACGTCCCCATCCCCAGAGCGACGCCAACAAGCGAGAGGAAGGCACACGTCACCAGAAGCATCCATAACCTGGGAAGAGTCACCAAGTACCCACGAAGGGCGGCAGAGCAGAAGCGACATCGGCTCCCCGGCTTTCAAGCAACCATACCAGCAAGCAAAAAGGGCGCGAAGGACCGAGTGAAGCATCGAATCCCACTCGGAGCCTCGCCACGCACCAAGATACATCGACCCCCAGCCACGACAAAAAAGTATAGACGGACGCTACTACGGTGACACAATCTACGATCCTCCGGAAAACATATCCGAAGCTACTGGAGACCAGGAACTCTCACGCAGAGTAGCAGAGATACTCGCCGCCACCTTAAACCCCCTCAAGACCGCCAAAAAGGGTAAGAAGTTTTACGCACACAAGCATATATCCAGGGGGCCTAAAAAGGACAAAGTGGGACTAGCCGATCTGACTCAGAGTGAATACGTGTGGGGGCTTTTCCAAGTCCGCCGCGAGAATCCAGACAGGGCAACGAAGCAGGCCATAGATCGCCACATAGAGCAGGTCTGTTTTGACGCCATCCGATATCCTTGGCCAAACGTCAGGGAATGGTCGGAGGAGATAACAACGCTCATCGCTAATGATAGACTCCAATGGAACGAGGATTATCATATTGACAGGTTAAGATTACAACTCAGTCAGCAACAGGCAGCCCCCAGCAAGAAACACGGTGACGCTAAAGCAACCCCCGGTGGGATTGAACTTTCAGACGAAGTTAGCCAAGCGAAACCAGGCCCCCCCTGCAGGGCCTACAATCAAAGTACAAGTTCGCGTCTGAAGATCATGTTATGAATGGGTTCAGACAGCTTCATATATGCGCGCAAAATGTCTGTATCTACGTCACCCGGAGAGCGGTTGCCGCTCTAAGAAGTTTAAAAACGAGAACAAGAAGACAAGAGAGAAACCAGCCGACAAACCACAGGATTTTTAGATGTGTTTTTAACCACTGATTTTGTATGTAGCATGGGTCAGTCTGGCGCCCTCCCCTCGTCACGGGTCAAATGTCGCAACCGAGTCACGGGGAACCGTGAACGGGACACAGTCACACGGGCGCAGGGCAGTGAGTCGAGCAAGGCTGAAGTGTGTTACAACCCAGCCAGCCGCTCTAAGTCCAATCATCACAACAACAAGGTACAAGCAAAGGGCAAGGAAGCCGAAGCGTGTTATAACCCGGCTGCCCACCGCTACGCAGCCCCCAACAAAAGAGGACAACTGCCAAACACAGCCACTGACCACAGCTCCACTCAACAAAGAACACTGAACCAACCCGGCACCCACACAACGCACTCTGGACAGCGGGTGGCCGGAAACTCTGATCACACAGCAACAAGGCAAGCAACTCGAACACAGCAACAGTCCCTGATGTGAACCTACGGTATGCCGACAACAACCACACCGGGCCCCTCTGTTCAGCCATGATCGCAGGGATGACCGCGGTTGACCCCGGCGCGAGAGGTCACGACCCAGTGACCCCTTACGCATACAGTCATAACATCACCAGCTGGTGGCCTCTACCCACTACTCAAGCCATGGACATAGCCGAGTACCACATGCAACTGTACATGGATACTAAACAAACGGGCCTTCCGAATCATCTGATGTTAAAACAGGAGGTCCCGTCACAGATGAACACGGAGGCCTGGGAGATAGCCATGCAGAGGGCACAAGATAGCAAGGTAGTAAATTTCATCAAATACGGGTGGCCGACATCCTTCGCGGCAAGCAGACCGCCGACTCAAGTAAATGACAACCACCCGTCAGCTAGGCAATTCCCGCAACATGTGGCTCAGTTCATATGGAAAGAGGTGAACTTAGGCGCGATGTTGGGCCCTTTCAGCAGGCCCCCGTTTACGCCATGGACACAGCGCAGCGTGCTCATGACCCGCCCAAAGAAAGACCCAACACAACCGGAGTCATCATTGATCTCTCCAGCCCGGACGGGGCAAGTGTTAACGCGGGTATTAAAAAGAACGAGTTTGAAGGAGCTCCTGCAAGATACACTTTGCCCTCTGTCTTGGACCTGGCGGACATGATCCGCGCGGCCGGGCAGGGGTGTCTGTTATGGAAGTGAGACCTCGAGCGGGCCTACAGGCAGATGCGCCTGGACCCGCTCTCCTACCCTCTCATGGGTATTGCCCACGGAGGGCAGTTCTACATCGATATTTGTCCCGCATTTGGGTGCCGTACCTCCGGCTATTCCCAACAGAGGATCTCCGAGGCGCTGTGTGCACTCATGAGGCTGCGAGGCGCGAGTTGCATCGCGTACGTCAACGACTTCTGCGGCATTGGCTCATCCGCTGCTGTGGCCGAGTATGGTTTCTCATCGTTCCAAATGCTCTGTGACACCCTGGGGGTGCGGATAGCTGAAGAGAAATCCGCCGGACCAGCGACGGAAATGGAATGGTTGGGATACATGATAAACACGGAACTGATGGTAATCAGCATCCCAGCATTGAAGTTGAAGGAAGTACGACAGTAGTGTGCAGCCTGGAGGAGCAAGAAGCGAGCCACTCGGCGCGAGCTGCAGAGCCTGGTCGGGAGACTGGCACATATTACGACGTGTGTCCGGCATGAACGCAAATTCATGAGCCGGCTTCTGGCGCTCCTCAGGGCGACGCAGGCCCCTAACTCAGTGGCGATATCGGACGGCGCACGCCTGGATGTGCTCTGGTTCGAGAGATTTGCCTGCAGGTTTAACGGTCAGGTGCTTATCCCTGCTCACCGGCCCCGTATCGTACTGGAGTGCGATGCCTGCCTCACTGGAGGAGGGGGTTTCTCCCCCACGGAGTGGTACCGCCAAGAGTTCCCTGAAGACCTGGTGCAAGGAATGCACATATCCCAGCTGGAAGCCCTGAACCTGGTGGTGTGTTTCAAGACATTGGTGAAGGAGGCTGATCGCGGCTCGGAAATTGTCATAAAGACAGATAACGCGGCAAGCGCAGCGGTCCTCATGATGGGCAGAACGAAAGACCTCACGATGGCCGCGTGCTCCTGGGTGTTGGCCATGGCAAGCGCCCTCTATCAGGTGGAAGTGCACATCCGTCATACCCCAGGAGTAGGCTTGGTACTCGCGGACGCCCTGTCCCGATGGGGGAAGGGAGGGGACCACGCCCAGGTGGCGGCCTCGCTGACTGTGGCGAGGGGACTGTGCCAGGTTGACCCAGTGGACGCTCGCAGCGTCCTTAATTTTGTTTACTGATTTCAGATCTGGTTTCCGCCCCGCTCTTCGGACAGCTCCAACGGTCATATGATGCAGCTTTCGCTGATGGGACTGCACATAACAGACTGGTCCAAGCCAGAACATTCGTAACTTTCATGGTGGCGTATAATGGAAATCTGCGAGCCCCAGAACTTGTTCACATCATGATGTATGTCCAGTTTCTCAGCAATTCTCTCAAGTCTGTCGCGACAGTGAGAAACTATTTGTCGGGGGCGCGCGCTTTCCTCGTGGAGAGGGGGGCGCCTGTGGACGCGTTGAACTCACCTCTGATTAAGAACTTGCTAAAGGGCATTCTACGCCAATCAACGCATGTCCCTATGCCTGCACCGGTTATCTCCGTGCAGGAGATCTATGACATACATCGAGCCCTTACGGCTATGGGGGAATTTGGTTCTCTCATTTTCACTGTGGTACTGTTCGCTATTACAACATTTTTAAGACAGTCCAACTTTCTCTGGACCCCGAATGGTTTTACGCATATGATAAAATGTGATGATATATTGTTTGAATCTGATATGATGTGGGTTAAGGTATACTCTACAAAGACTAGATGTTCCCCTCACCCTTTAATGATCCCTGTACGACCATGTCCGGATCATCGTTTCTGTGTGGTATATAGACTTAAGAAGATGCTACAAACACAACTTGACAGGGCCGCTCCGCTATTTCTACACCCAAGTAATGGACTCCCTCTGAGTGTACCTGTGGCCACCAAATACTTCAGACTAGCGCTGGCGGTAATAAACTCTCCTCCAGCCACAATACACTCCTTAAGGTGTACGGGTGCGCAATGGGCAGCCAGAGGGGGCGCGAATCGCTCCCAGGTCTGCGCTCATGGCTCCTGGTCACAAACATCCAACGCGGTAGAGGCTTATGTCCCTAAGACGATGTACAACCATCGTCGAAACACACCCCATTAGTTTGCCGTATTCTATTGCTAATGGATATGTGTTATAAAATAAACCTCTTTAACCGCAGCATCGCCTCGACTTATGTATAGCAATCTATAATTGTAAGGTAATGAAACATTGGCGGTAATTATAGGTGCTGCCACCTGGGGACAAACGTGTCATATTCAAATCCCCACGGCCATATTGGCATTCTCTGTATACCTCTCGATGGAGACGGACGACAATTTGATCCACGGAAATCTAGCAAACTCTGAAGCCATCCATGGCAAAACGAGGGCTAGCATGAAAAGCAGAAAGAGAAAGAAACGATGGAAGGGAAACGAAAAAGAAAAAGAAGCAATCCATCCAATTTCCCGCCCACCATCCCTTCATCATTGTAATTCAACATGCCGTGTATTCTATTGCTAATGGATATGTGTTATAAAATAAACCTCTTTTACCGCAGCATCGCCTCGACTTATGTATAGCAATCTATAATTACCTCTAAATAAGAATAAACCTCTGCTTAGGTGGCCAGTGTACTCTTCTGATCCATAAGGCTTGGCCGTTGCACAAAAAATTATTGTACGTAATAACGCACGTACGTATATGTACGTGCGTTAGGGTCGCACAAATCCCATCGTACGCTTAAGAGAAAAGCCCTACGTACGTTAATAGGTGTATGCACCATCAAACCCGTTGCACAAATCCATTAACGCACGTAGACCTCACATAGTGGGCAATTTTTTTTATCGCACGTATTACAGGGGTGTTGCACAAAACCAGTACGTACGATATTTGATTAACGCACATGGTTCTGCGTGAGTTAGCGTTGCACGAATGGCCCACTACGTACGATAAACGTACCTCCAAGCGTTTTATCGCACGTACTGCTACAACAACCCATGTAGGTCTCGTAGGGTTTGCAAATTGACTAAGTTATCGCGTTATCGTTACCGCTGTGCGACCATTCCGCCACCTATGCTGTCCCTCCACCATACTGTCCCTCAACAATACTGTCCCTCAACCATACTGCCCCTCCACCATACTGTCCCTTAACCATACTGCCCCTCCACCATACTGTCCCTCAACCATACTGTCCCTCCACCATACTGTCTCTCCACCATACTAACCCTCTACCAAACAACCCCTCCACCATACTGTCCCTCAACCATACTGTCCTCTACCATACTGCCCCTTTACTATACTGCCCCTCTACTACACTGCCCCTCGACCATACTGCCCCTCCACCATGCTACCCCTCGACCATACTGCCCCTCGACCAAGCTCCCCCTCCACCATGCTGCCCTTCCACCATGCTGCCCCTCCATCATACTGCCCCTCGACCATACTGCCCCTTTATCATACTGCCCCTCCACCATATTGCCCCTCTATCATACTGCCCTCCACCATACTACCCCTTTCCCATACTGCCCCTCTACTACACCGCCCCTCCACTATACTGCCCCTCCACCATACTGCTCCTTTCCCATACTGCCCCTCCACTATACTGCCCCTCCACCAAACTCCCCCTCCACCATGCTGCCCTTCCACCATGCTGCCCCTCCATCATACTGCCCCTCGACCATACTGCCCCTTCCACCATGCTGCCCCTCCATCATACTGCCCCTCCACCATACTGCCCCATTATCATACTGCCCCTCCACCATACTGCCCCTCTATCATACTTAGCCTTTTCCCCGGGCTACCACTTGACTTGTTCCACGTAGCATGTTTTATCCACTATTGCACGCTAAATTTTACACAGTCTATTTAGAGGGAAAGATTTTAATTTGGTATATTAATTTTTAATTATTTCTATGAGATTTTATTGATATTACCTAGTACATATAGGTGGGAAATTTATACTGTCATATACACCATAATGCCATAATATCAAATACAAAGAATTATGAGAAAATGCACTTATTTGCATAATATATAAATACATCCACGTTGCACGTTTATGTAATATATCATAAATTAGGAGGAATTGGCTTAAAATTTAGATTAAAAATGATTTTTTTTTTTTTAATGAGTGAGGGAACTACCTAAACCTTTAGGAATATGATAATTTCATTAGTTAAATATCTTAATGACAAAAACAAAATTGATATTACTATCGTTTTTGCAATTGCACGGAAAATAGCACTAAGCAGAGTGGTACCAGTGCTACATATGTTTTTGGCCAAAAAATATAGTTTTTTTTTATGATTAGACACTAATTATTTTTTTTGAAATACTACTTCTACATACCACCTTGCCTCTAGCGATATTCGATTCTTCTTATGTGTGACTCATGATAAGTATGGAACGTTGGAACGCAATATCCACGTTGCACGTTGCACAGTTTCACCAACCTATTACCTTCAATAACAAACCAATTTTTTATAATTTTTTATCGGATTTTCGATTAAAATAATGTTTAAACGCAAAACTCTTATGGAAAAATAAAGAAAAGCATTTCCCGTATTGACAATTTTTTTTTATTAAAAAAAATGTTTTCGAAGTCATCTGTATGCTAATTTTTTGTGATTTTTCACCTATTTTAAGCCCCTGGAGACCAAAATAATGATATTTCCTCCACGAAACCTATACTCCCCCTCGAGCATTCGGCGAGATACATCGTTTAAATAGGAAAAAAACAACATATAACACAAAGGGAAAATTCTAGAACACTGGAAACGTCCAAAAATGAACTTGCACCGATTCCATGAGAATGAGCCATATAAAGCAATTAAGCTGTGTTAATTGATCCTAAAATTTAAGCCCCACCCACACGGCCGACAGCAGGCACGCATGGATCGGGACTGACAGGTGCATATATTTGGTGAGGTGTAGGGTCCAGTAGCGACCACCTGGGAACTGTATCAGTAGTCTCGTGACATTAGGCCTAGACAGACATCAACAGCGGCACCAACAGTGCAAGCAACAGCAGAAAAAGACTAGCAAATATCTGAAGATAGATGTGGCCAATCTTCTTCATATTT
The DNA here is from genome assembly GCA_950022655.1 of Alentia gelatinosa. NCBI lineage: Eukaryota > Metazoa > Annelida > Polychaeta > Phyllodocida > Polynoidae > Alentia > Alentia gelatinosa. The sequence goes on along the minus strand of OX465579.1, from coordinate 76,834,292 downwards.
CGAACGATTATATATTATATATATCCCCTACTCATGTTAAAGTGTCATTGCTTAATTCCTACGAGAAGTGAGTGAAACTCCGTGTGTCATTGACTGCAATGTTGTGATCTGTCCGTATGGTGTCAGAGACGCCACCTAGACATGTCACGAAACTACTGAAACAGGTCCCTGGTCCGGCCTACACCACCTATAAAACCATTCTGAGCACTGTGTATGCTTCACTGACTCTCTGACTCTCAATGTAAACACATGTACCCGGCTGTATTTAGTAGGGTGAGATTGGGATACACAACTACACAACATGGCATATTATTAGAGTGAGTATAGTATGTTATTTTTTCGGTTTGACCTGTAGGTCAAGACCGAAATATATTAGGGGAGACGGGGAACGGTTTTTGCAGCGGTCGACACGCCAGCGTCTGATTCGGAAGCTGAATTTAGTGCTCACTCAAATCACTTGCAAAGATGGGTAAAAACACTCCAAAGCGTAAAACGAAGGACCAGACAAAGGTAGTAGAGGACCAAGACCACGATGATGTCGTTTTTAGCGACAGGTTCGCGAATTTCGACAGGAGATTTAGCGTTTTGGAAACGGCCCTGGCGGCAAAACTGAAGGGCAATGGCGCCTGCACGGATCCAGGCACCTCAGCTAATAGAGCCACATCGTCTCCCTAGATGCAAGCGCCAACGGCCGAGACATCTCGATCACGAGTTCTCCAGGGCATCACAGAAGGTATGGAGGATGCTACAGGAACTACGTCGCGGCTGTCTCGGCGCCTCCACCGGCGCCAGCATTCATCCTGTCCTCGTCAAGTCCCCTTACCTCTCGGCCGTTGTGCGCTGTGATGCGCGCCGCCCTGGCGGCCGTGGGATTCCCGGCGGCCGAGAGAGTAACACTCCACTCCTTGAGGAGGGGGGCAGTCCACGATGCCGTGGCTGCGGGGGTTCCCCAGAGTGTTATTTCCCATCATGGCACCTGGAACAGTGCCTCGGGCATTAGGCCTTATTTACCCCCGTCGGGAAGGACGTCGACCTCTTCCCGGCTGTAATAAAAAGTTTGGCATTTATGCCTATGCCCTTCTTAATAATATGCATATTTTCTCACCTTTGAGAACATTTTAAATTTCAGGATTGATTACTATGGACACTCAAATATTCATGTTTTACCTAAGATTACGATGGTAGTACTCCCTGTAATCTCCTGTTGTAATACGACATGAACTTTTTCCATACCAATAAATATCCTGTAATTCCAATTCCGCCTCCGTTATAATTATACCGTCGATACCGTCAATACCGGTCCGCACCCGGCGAGAGAAGTGTATTTTTACATATTGTATAGGCACCTGTTGCGGTTCAGTGTATTTATATATATTGCAACAGGCTTCCACCTCCCTCCCTCCCTCCCTCCCTCCCTCCCTCCCTCCCTCCCTCCCTCCCTCCCTCCCTCCCTCCCTCCCTCCCTCCCTCCCTCCCTCCCTCCCTCCCTCCCTCCCTCCCTCCCTCCCTCCCTCCCTCCCTCCCTCCCTCCCTCCCTCCCTCCCTCCCTCCCTCCCTCCCTCCCTCCCTCCCTCCCTCCCTCCCTCCCTCCCTCCCTCCCTCCCTCCCTCCCTCAATCTGAAAGCTCTAGACACCGGTGCGGGCGCCGTTATCAGGGGCCTGTTTCATATCCAGGATCGTTCATGAAGACCCTTTTCTGCACTCTATACAAGGGTTATCATTTAATGATAACTAAGTCTGTTCGCTAAGACAGTATTAATAATCCATAAGATCGTCCATGCGTGTTGATTAAAATTGACCCACATCGTCCCTGGGTTTATATGGGTTACAGAAAATGGTCTACATGTACGATCTTAGATTAAGAAACGGGCCCCAGACGCGTGGAATCAGGTCAAATAGGTCACCAGCGCACCCGTTGCGGTTCAATGAATACCTACTAGCGGGTGGAGTCAATCCCTCAATCTGAAACCCGGCGACAGTAGTCTATTTTTGTTTTGGTCAAGACTCTGTCTCCAAGTACGGTGGTGCGTTCGTCTTGGATATTTATGGTACAGTAATGTATTTTTATATATTGCAACAGGCTTCCACCTCCATCCCTCCCCTCCCTCCCTCCCTCCCTCCCTTATTACTTGTTGAAACCGAAATCATGGCAATGCCATGACAACTTTTAATCCTTGTAGTATATGTTATACCTTATAGTTATAGATTTGGGTTGGGCCATTATACTGTATAAATCTGTGTGTTTTACCAGTGTCTATAGAGCCATGCCTGCCTCTGTGTGTGTGTGACTGGAGCTGTTACTCTGTGAGCACATGTGTGTCTGTCACACACAATGTCGACCTGTGTGGTTCTATGTTTGCAAACTGTATCTGTATGTCTGTATATCTTCCTATCTATGTCTGTGTATCTGTGTATGTCTGTTTATCACCCTGATTATGGCCCACCATTTCTCATATTGAATGAAATGGTTGAACTTACATGATATGCATGGTCATGGCCAACCATGACCAACCTCTTACTTGTTGCGATCGCTGAATATAAATGAGCTGTAGACCCCCTCCCACCTGACTTATTATACCCCCTGACTGACCCTGCTGCCGCCCTGACTGGTCGCGACGGCTGCCACAGACACGGGCCCGTTCTCTCACTGTGTGAGGGGCGGGTTTTTATTTTTAATGAAATAATTATTAAGACTCATTCCTAAACTTCATCTTTAAGTAGATAGTTTACACAAGAATTGAAATGTGTGAATCATTAATTTCAATTAGATGATTCAGAGAGATTACTAGACCATTCTTAGTTGGTACCTTCAGCTATAGAAATAAAAGTACCATCAAAGTAACTACAGCCACCTCACTATTTCAGCTGAAATATATTTCTCGGTAATTTGTCTTCAAATGATGTTTGTACATTGAAATAGACGTTATCTATGGTAACAAATTTAGTATGTTGTCAGGTATCATTACTACGATATTTCTCAGCAACTTTCCCGAAGGTGACTTTTCAAAGATATTTAAAACGAGTTTTTTTTATTGATCATAACATAATTCAAATATACGTTTGCCATTCTATGTTTTAATTTTTCGTTGAGAGGGAAACATGCTTTACCTGTTTTGGCAAGATTTTGCCACACATTTGCCATTCAAAATCGATATTTGTACTCTCCAGTTTTATCATTACAATCAAATAGTAATAGTCCAAATTCTACCAAGTGTTATAACCACATGGCCATTGTTACTTAACTGGTCATTTTTTCATGTAACACTAACGCCGTTGGGTATTGTGGGTAGGGAGCTGCCTGTGTTGTGTCCATATCTCTTACCGTCAACCATCTTTGGAAGGGCTTCCTCTGTGTTACGTTATCAGCGTAGCCAATGTCCTGTTTGCTCACTGTGGCCTAGCCACGCAAAATGTTCTAGGACTTCTAATGATCTAACCAGGTATACACCCCCTGGCCAACTCTGCAAGGGTATAAATATCCATCCCTAACAACTTTTGAAAGTGTATTACAAGAAACCCACCATCAACCAACCCTGCTAGGTCATAGAAAGCTACCCTATGACTAACACTGTTGGGGTAAAAAGGCCAGCTCTAATTACGAGGTAGCGCGGATGGAATAGTCAATTAGAGCATGCATTGATTCCATCTAACAGTAGGTACAATGTGCCAAATATTTCTTTTAACTCAAAATAGATGAGACATCATCAACTTGGCGATCTCCATACACATTCTTTGTCTTACTTCATCAAAGGTAGGGACAAAACATATGCTTGGAGAGTGAGTCGTATATAGCCTGTTCTAGTGTGAGAAACATTGATCTCGATCTGTCCATAACCAGTGCATTGTTATCACACTGCCTCGCTTGAGTGACTAACTGAATATTTGCAGACAACAAGCCGGATTGTTTATTTGTTTGTGTAGTTTTACGTCTCTGTAGGCAAGTTACAATCTTTTTGAGTCTGACTCATTGGTTGACCTATCTGGTTCTTGAAAGGTATATTAACTCAACTTTGGTCTACTTGTAGCAGTGGGACCCTATGCTCGTTTTATAGTGCTGCCTCACTGAAGGGCTGTGCCTCAGACCATTGACACAACACTCCGCTGGTCACATTATACTGACAATGGCAAACCAGTCGCTGCAACATACCAATCGGGTCAGCAAGCTGACCAATATGAAGCTGCTCCCTCTAATTGGCTACAGGTCAAGTCGGCTGACAGTTTTTGCCAACCTCCCGTACCAGACAGTTTTGTTCACTAAAAGTTCTCTTTTGTTCATTTCTATAGCTTTTCGAAAATCTTTGTTTCACGGAGAAACTTCAGAATTTCTTTCTTCCCAGTGTTGCTGAAAACACTGGACATGGATGTTGCACATTGAATGTACTTATCCCTGCTTTTCTTTGTTGCTTGACAGTTAAGCAGCAGGTGCTCGATCGAAAGAGGCACCTGACAACGCTGGCATATGGGTTGTTCTTCACCCTGCATGAGGTGAACATGTGTCAGCAGTGAGTGACCTATCCGAAGAGGGTCAGTCATGTCACTTCACTTCTTGTCAAGCCTGCATAGTCTTGATTTTTGCCAACAAGCAGGAGCGGTGCAGTGCGTCCCATTGTCTATGTGATCAATGTAATCGCCAAAGTAACAGATCCAGTTTTATTTATGTTTTTAACCTTGTAATTCGATGTTTTATATTTATTAATGTATTTATGTACCACCGGTCTCAGGTTTAAATTGTGTATATTCACGGTCGATACTGAAATCTAGTAAACCCTCTGACCCTGCAGATTTGCCCTTGATTTCAATACTGCAAATGCAGTCAAAGCTAGCCGAAAAGGTGGTGCATCGTTATCTAATGAACGTAATCAAGAACCAGGGCCCTGTTTTTCAGTCACGATATCCTCTTTGTAAGATATCTTACAGCTGTCAGTGTACTATAGATAAGACATCTTTGGGGATCGGCCAACGATTGTCCGTCAAGAGCACTTAGACTGCAGCCAGGTGTACTATAGATAAGACATCTTTAGGGTCACGTGGTTCCAAATGTCTTCCAAAGTGTCTTAGACCTAAGACATCTATGGACATGTCGTACAGAATGCGCAACTTCACTTCCCGTAAGAATTAAGCGATGAAATTTTAACACCAGTAAGGGATACATATACCCTATAATCGTACTAAATATGAAGATGATCGGTCAGACCGTTCCACCGTTATTCGCGTTTCAATTTCGCCATAGCAAACGTCTGCTCTGGTGTCCAGTGTCTATCTCCCATGCCCACGACCATCAGAGCACGCCTCCGCTAATTTATGTGGCGACCTTGACACAAGAGTACACTGGCCACCAGAGTAGACGTTTGGTTTTGACGAAATTCAAACGCAAATAACGGTGAAACGGTCTGACCGATTTTCTTCATATTTAGTACGATTATAGGCCATATGTATTCCTTACTCGTGTTAAAATTTCATCGCTAAATTCGTATGAAAAGCACGGGAAATCCTCTATATACGCACAGAGAGGTTTCATAGAACCTGAGACAGTTCTAGACTTGAGACACTTTTAGCGGCGATCGAGCGCGCCGCACTGAGACCGTGTCTATAGCACACCCGCCATTTTGTGTCTTGCAAATTGTCTTCCAATCGTGGAGACATCTTAGGGTATCGTTGGGCGATTATGTCGTGACTGAAAAACAGGGCCCAGGGCTTACTAAGCAGCGAGCAGTATGGTTATCAAATGCGAATTGGGACAATAGATGCCGTAAATGACCTCGTCAATGACCTGTATACTGCCAGAGATCAATTTCTCCTCACTTGTGCCATTTTTATAGATTTTAAGAAAGCCTTCGACAGTGTGCACCACAGCTCCCTTATTGCTAAAATGCAACATTTAAACATAGAGCATAATATCCTGAGATGGGCCGCCTCCTACCTCTCAGACAGGCAACAGAGGATAAAACTGGGTATATGCACCACTAGCTTCAGGAAAATTGAATACGGAGTGCCCCAGGGTTCTGTCCTGGGGCCTCTTTTATTCATATATTATATTAACAATATCACCAATATTTTAAGCAACCATGATTTATCCTTCAAGTTCTACGCGAACGATTTGGTAATTTACAAAGAAGGTGCATCGGCCCAGCAAATTACCACCATCCTCCAGGGCCCCTTTGAATAAAAAATTGTCGTCTGTGAGGCTGGACGATAAGACATAGTGAATGATGGACGAGAAATAAGCGACAACTTATTTTCAGTGTAGCATAAAACTGCTCCTCCATGGAGCACTGTTGTCTGTGACTAATATCATTCAATTATTGTAGAATTATGGTATAATTGACCTATATTCACGGGGACCACAAAACATGTATAATTCTTTGGGCAAAGAGGTTAGGCGTTGGTCTCTCAACCTGAAGGTTGAGAATTCTAACCCCATCCAAGGTGAACTTTTTTTCCAGTAATTTTCAAACATTCACAAAAAATGATTCAATCGTTAATATATGTTGAAATTTGGTATACATGTATCAAATATGAATAGAAATCTCTGTTGAAAATATCTTTTAATTTGGAATGGATTTATTGCATGAAAAACAAGTTTGACATTGGCTACAATGCCGAAAATGTGGTCGTCCACGAGGAGACTTGAATGATAAATAAACAATATTTTCAAAATGAACGATTTTTTATTCAACACCACTCACGATTGTTCATTTTATCCTCTTGTCCAATGCTCGTCCATCTGCATGATAGTTTTTATACTACAGTTTGCCAACGACGAGACTTGTAAGATTTTCATCGTTCATTTTTTTATTCAACGGGGCCCAGAATAGCTTTGATGCAATCTTCGTATGGACCAATGAAAATTATCTAACTGTGAATAGTAAAAAGTTGAAGTCATGTGGTTTGGCTCGAGGAAGAAGCTGAAGAATACAGTCCTACCAGACTTGTTCCTAGGCCTATCAGTCTTACATCGTGTGCATGATTATTCATACCTGGGATCAATTTTGGATGAGCACTTGACGTTTGAGAAGAATCTGAAAGCTGTTATATATATATTTTTTTGGTAGCAAGTTTTTATTTCCATATGTATAATACAGCAGTTCGTTCGAAGCGTTGTTAAATCTATAGTGTCTAATCTGTGTCACTAAGACTTGTCAGAGTATAGGTAGCTGAGTGTGTCAAGCCAGATGTTTTCATCGAAGGGCTGTAAGCCTCTATTGGTTTACTTTTTTTTATGTGAGGTGTTTTTTCTTGAATCGGCATAGGGGTGTTCTCTGCGTTCCTTATTTTCCCTATTAATTGGGCCCATTGAGGGGGGGGGGGGGTGTCTAGTAGTATTGGTCCTTTCACGGGAGATATTTTCTTATTGGTGGTGGGTGTCTTTATCCGATGTGTGGGAGTCGATGTTGATAGGTTGGTGATATTTGTCAATAGTTTCGGATTGATTGGTAGTTGGCTTAGCTCCTTTGGTGGCGTGGGTGAGCCTGGGTGAGACAAAAAGAATGCCTTAATATTTTATGATGAATTTTACATTTTCTGGCGTAATTCTAATGTTTGGGTATCAACTCTTGTCTTTTTGGTTGTTTTAACGGTTGGTTGCGTGTCCCCGATGATGTTCGTGGACAAGGGTCAAAATTGGGTTCTGGTATGCTCTTTTATGAATTATTTTCTGATGCAGTTTTAAATGGAATTTTCGTTTGAAAGTTTGGATGTTTTTGCAGATACGGACGGCCATCTGTCGGTCGGTCTCGTCAACGTATTGTTGCTTGTGGACTGTTCATATCATATCTGATGGATTTATAAGATGCATGGGTTTGTGGGGTGGGGGGGGGGGGGGGAGTTTGCAAAGCTTAGACATAGTACGGAATGCTCCCAACACACTCCTACACAAACCGGCCTCTAGATACGATTTTTCAAACATGTTTTACGCCCTGCACCCACCAACGCCGATTCTGGCCCCGATAGGCCTACGATTGACTTTGAATCATTGGCCAAAGTGATTGGTATCTCTTATAATATAGGGAGGTATATCGTCGTGCATCGGCGTTGGTCTGTGCGGGGCTATTTGTGTTGGAAGGGCTACGTCGGGGCTACGAAAAGGGCGCTGTGTCATGGCCATATCGGAGTGTGTTGGAAGGCTGTTTCGGAACAGGGTGTCCACTGCTACGACAAAAACTCAAACTGTTTGATTCTATTGTGTCAGAGTGTTTTGGGAGCGCATTGATTATAAAAAAATTATAACACCCAGAAACATCTCAGGACTGGCAGTATACATGAATACCTTAAGGCTCACAGGATACCAGGTAAAGACCCTGTCAATGTATTGAATCTAAGGAACAAGTCAGTTTATAAGATTCTGATGGATAGCAGAGCAAAGACTCCCAGGGTCAGGGAGAAGTGGTCTCACATAGCTGACGGGTTGCACCATAATGCTAAAGAATGGGATCAAATATGTACTCTCCCATGCAAAACCTCTCGTGAAACAAGGTTGCAATCCCTTCAATATAGGGTATTAAATTGTACGATAACTTGTAACAGATACCTTGCACAGAGGCACATCGTGAGCTCTTCTGAGTGTAACTACTGTCATAGCGAGGATACCCTGTTGCACTTCTTTGTCACATGTGTGAATGTAGCTCGGTTCTGGCGCTTGCTAGAAAGATGGCTCTGGGCCGCTCTAAAGTTAAGTGTGTCTCTTTCTCATAAAGACATTTTACTGGGTATGTACGAAATGGATGTGGTTCCTGGTAACACCAGGCTAATAAATTTCATTGTGCTTTATGCGAAAGCTTTTGTCCATAGACAAAGGCTGTTTCATGGTAATAGGCTTGAACTTACTCAGTTCCTACTGGAACTAAAACATAAAATACTTGTGGAAAAGGTAACTTGCTCTACTCTTGGACAATATGGTAAATTCAAATTCTTGGAAGAGTTACATACTGCATTGTAATTTTGTTCTTGGGATCTTGGATAAAGAGACAGTGACATTATATATTGTGATTGCATGTTGAGAAAGCGCTCTTGGTTTTGTTATTGCATTACCCCTGCAAGCCTTCTGCTACTTTGATTGTCTTAGTCCATTGTCCTGTACCATTCTACTCAGTTTATACTGTCCCCCTTAATGTTCACGTATGCCACGTCCCCAACTGCTACAATTTTTTTTATTATCGCTTTTTACACCCCTAAGAAGTTCAGCTAAATTTTTGTAAATGTTCAGAAGAGAACTGTGTGAACCTTACTATAAAGTTTGTGAGAGAAATGTAACTCTTAATTGAATCTATCACATGACAGTTACTCATTGGGTGGAAAATGTGTAGTGTTCGGAAAATTCTGATTCTAGTTGTCAAGACTGTTATACCATAAAAGAATTTACAAATACAGGAGCAGACCATTTCAAGATCAATTACGTCAATGTACCTCAAGTAGGCGAAAATGTCAAATACTTTATGAAATTTATGTATTTTGTACTTTGGCGAAATAAACACTGCTCTATGATAAAAAAAAGAAAAAAAGGCTCACATGTATACCTTATGGAAGCCCCCTTATACTCTGGCAGCTGATGTAAACCAGTGAAGTCATTTTACTACTGCTGACAGTTGTGGTGCCTTTGAAAAAAGGTATTGATGAGTATCAACAAATAAAATGTACCATTTTCATAAAAATGGAAACTTTGATATAGAAAATCATGGAGGGAGTAAGACGTAGAGGTGAGAACTGCGATCAGCAAATTTTCATGGAGCAAAGAGATTTCAATTTTGTAAAATGAAACAATTAGTTGCTCATTCATTCACATCGCGCTTCAGAAAAAGAAATCTGTTGTAGCCTTTCCAATGGAAGTCACAACCAACAACCAAACTAACGGAAAAACGGAAAACAAGCAGCCACCAAAAGAAATTCCAGATGTCTTTAGTAAATAGAATATTTTTATCAGTCTTTCCAAGTGAAGAATCACTGAAAGATGGCCTATCAAATACGATCAGCGGAATGAATATCACGTAGCTTTGAAACATGACTGTGCAGCTCTCTGGGATTTGCTTGCCTTAATCAAATAGAGCAGATGTCTCTGGCGGTAATCGTGTAAAGGAAAATGGAAGAATGGGTTCAGGTGTACCTTGTAACAACAACATCTTTGTTAGCCCCCAGGAAAGACGGCTAGCTTTGTGCTTGGCATAGTAGTAGGCCAGGTACTGCACCGCATCACCCTGCTGGAAATAGTGTTGACTCCTCAGCTGTCTAAGCTAATGCAATTATACAGAATACGTGTTTCTCTTCATATAGGTTTTATTGTAGCTTTAATTTTTGAAAATGAATCGTTAATACCTGTAGATCTACCCCTTCTGAAGGAACAAACACGTGTCATGAATGGGATCATAAAATAAAAATGTAATATTGATACAATTAAATAAATCTGATGATAAAATGGATTGCAGAATGGAAAGAGTCATGTGGAGATGTGCAACATTGAGAAAGTAGTTCAATTGGAATGGTGTGTGGGGATATTTTAATAGGTGTGGGTAGCGTAATGGTGAAGGAGAGGTGAAGACGGGTGAAGGTGAAATTAACGGTCTTGTTTTGGTGAAAAAGTAGAGGGCGTGAGTGTTTGTGTGTGGTGGTGTACCTTTACCCATGAGGGAGGCGGGCAATAAACCACATGTCCTCACACAGTGGACATAACAACAGCGTTTTGAGTATGTAGAAGAAATACGATAGTAAGCTGCTTAAGCCGGATGCCCATCTACCGATTTAGGGTTGAACGATTAGTTCCCAAATCGTATAGGAATCGGTCAACTTGTCGCAGGCAAATTATGTAACCCCTCGCCCGACCCATGGCCCTCGAGGATAGGGGCTGGTGGGTATTGGTCCTAAGGAAATCAGTCTACATCTACCGACATATATATACGCACACTGATAAAATCGGTTTATGGTCCACTGATCACTGGGGTAGGGCAAAAGCCACAACTTGTCGGCGACAAAAGGACGTCTGAAGGAGGTGGTTCACTAATCGCTGGGTAGCTTTGCCTAGCTGTCCTACATCTACCGATTCTGTTAGGATGGCTTGGCTGAGACAACTTACCCTCTGCTTGTCGCCGACAGACGTACATAAATGTTCCGAAATCGGTAGATGGGCATTGTGCTTTAGGAACGTGGCAGTCAACGCGGCTATCAAACAAGTGGGCGTAGCGTCCTGCCCGACATGAATATATATATGTTAATTTCATCAACAGAACTCGACAAGTTGAAAGGCGATAAGACTAATATGTATCCATAACCATCTAGGTCATTTCTAATTACACAAAGCTTGGTGTTGCATTTTCGGTAATAAAATATCTTCATCTGCCTTGTTCACATGTGCCCATCCAATATTGATATATGACCAATCCCGCAATGACCGTGCGACGCTCCCACGCCCAACTTTAATCGATATTTTCTAGATTTTATGACATTTGAATGTCCATCATATATTTCTGGTTAATTAATTCAATCAAATTTCTATGCTACCCTGTCATTACTCTTATGTGCATGTACATTTTCAGCCACGAGCAACATGGAAATAGGCACATCAGTCTATACTGCTTACCTCCAGCCTAAATAATAAAAACATCTATAAAAGGGGAGCGCTCGTGCATTACTACGCATCAACCTCTCGTGGTTTACGGCCGCCTGTTCACAAAACCATCGATTATTGTCTATACTCACAAGTCACATATTTATTAAAAGTGGTTTAATACAAGGCATTTGAGAATAAAAGTGCATTATTAGAACTCAGTATTAGAAAGTGCCGAGTGATAACGTCAGTACCCGGCTAGGTAAAAGCGGACAGGATTGGTCCTATTAGGAGGTGGCGGCTGTTGAACCTTGTAAAAGCAGGGAGGATTGGATTTCTAATAAGTTGCATAAAACGTTACAGAATGCACGAGACGATAGTAGGATAAGAAATTTAGGACATGTGCTATAAACATGAAATCATTATGTTACAGAGGCAATGCGATATGGGATGAACTGCTGATATTTTATATTACCAACCAAGTTTCAACTTCGGCGGAACTTTGAATGTTTTCATTTCTATATTACTATGCTCATCGGCATCAACTTGTCAAGCTTCTTGTGGTGTGTTATAATATCATGATTTATGTGAGGGTGGACCTCCAATAAGAGAAACATCATCTCTGCAAGGATTGCAATTTTCAAATAAACAAAAAAACCATTTATTATGATAGGTATTCCCTATTGGTTATCAATATCTACTAAGCTAACCACCATTTTCAATCATAGATCCCATTTTCAAAACTACGGATCTTTTGCTGAAATTCATTCGTTGACCCCTCACCACCCTCCAAACCAACCTGCATGTAAATATGCTGCGTTAATATTCACACCAGACATTGGTCGTTGAACATGTGTGGTCGGATATTACCTGGGGAGATGTGACCAAAGGAATTTTCAGATCTATAGAAACTGCCAGATTCAATTACGAGGCCTAATGAGACTACGCGTGTCAGAGTGGCATCCCATCACAGCTTATGTAGGCATTGATAACGAGCAGTTAGGCCCGCCTACAATGGCCTTTCACAATCAGCAGGTCGTTAGAGCAGACCCCCTGGTATCTTCTGTAGCCTGTAAAATGGACGTGGTTGAATGGAAACCTTAGAGGCATCGACACATCTCTACCAAACAGCCTCAGAGACTTCTTAGTAATTAGTACAGGCCTCTCCAGCGGTAGACTGCACCATGACCGTATAGGTTAGCCCCATCATGGAGTTCACCCAACCATTTGGTTAAATATGTTCTCAGCATCCGTTAAATGCTATCTCTGTGACCTCTGTATGGGAGGTCGTCGGCATAAGCTGAGGATTAAATTCATGAATTTTGGTATCAAGAAAAGGTATCTAGTGAATGATTACCAGGCCACTGGAGCCAGATGGAAATATTTACGTATAGATGGCATGGGGTTTGCAGTTTGTGTGACATAACGTGGACTTTATATGGCTCTCCGACTTTAAATAATTGGGTTGATAGCAAAATGTTAGGGTCCACCACCCGCAAGTCGGGACGTCAAAGATGTAATAAATGTGATATTGCGCTACATTACATGATAAAGAAAATTAGGGGAGGGGCGTTACAGATAGCCTGACATACATTTTGTGGGTGCTACGAAATAACTGGCAACTGTAAAGGGGGTGGGGGTCCCAAAATGCCCTTAAAAGCTGTGACCTCATTATGGACAGTACCTGTCTGCTACAAAGTCAGACTTTGACATTTTCCCACAATGGAAGCTCTCCTTTTTTTTATACCACGTTTCCTGCGTTTTAATGGACAACTAGATGTCTCTTTTGCGACCACTTCGTCCAAAATGTCATGTTTTTCTGAACGTGGAAGTCAGGGGAAATGTGTATTGGCTTGACCATTGGGGAATAAATAGTCAATCCCCTGTGGACTTCCGCGAGTAGCTTCTTAGTGGCCGATACAACCTGGACGTCTGGGCGCGATTGATGTGATCCGGGCCACTGTGCGCCTGCCCGGAATTGATTTCCGGTTCCTGTGGAGCAATTTTAAAAAGGTGTAAATGACCATTGCCTGAGACGAAAGTGGGCACCATGGTCAGAATGCACCTCCTTTGATCAACCTCCACCCTCAAACCCCACACCCGTGCCGGTTTCAAAGGATCAAAGTAGGAAATCACTTAGCAGGGTCGCCCCACAAAGGAAACCGAACACTACGAGGGGATCTAGGTCATTAGACGATCAAGGCTTTCAGGTGTCACACAGATATTCAGGTTTTGGGGTACCGAGGATCTAGAGTAAAGACCAAGGATTGTCATCACCGCCTGTCACGTATTTAGTTCTATTTTCGGCCAAATTATGTAGTGCCAAAGGTTTGGCGGTTCAAACTACTCCCAAACTTACAAATACATTCGGTATGGCTTCTAAAACACTATATGGTCCATTTACTATTATTTGATTTTTTATTACTAGGGTCTTTGTTGCCACAGCCTATGAACACACCTAGGTGCATGCACAGCAAGCGTCACACTGGCCACCAGAGCTATACAACGTTACTTCTGGTCAGGTTAAATTCACGGCCACCTTGACCCACAAGATGTTCGATGTTATGACCTGCAGATCTTTCGTACTGCCTGGACCTAGGCCTGGAGAGAGTGTCATTCGCTACTCTTGAAACCATATTTCCTCTTTCTTATTTCCCTTTGTGTGTAAGTTGAATAGAATAACCATAAAAGTAGACTTTTTTCAATTTTGTGAGCTATAAATAATTCTTGGTAAGTACGTCATCTCTCAAAACCCACTTAGAACGAAATTGCTTTGTTCAAGAGTGAAAATTCGTGCAGAAGGCCTGGTCTGATCCATGCCAATATCTTAGTCGGAACAAAGTGGAAACAGAGGTGGCAGCAAATACCAGCAAGCGTTTGCTTTGGTAGTCTACAGTGTAGAAGGTAAAGCTGGAATCACATAATTGGATTCATGTACCTCACGGCGTGTTTGTCTGAGACAAACCTTACTGAGATTCTGTATTCAAACAGAATCTCTTCGCTAAATTGTAGAGGCTTTGGTAGAGTGTGCGGTAACAACTGGTTCGCTGGAACTTTGGCGGATGCAATCCTGGAGTTGGGTCACCATGGGGAGAGACCCCAATCTGAGTTGGAGGAAAAGGATCCCATTAACCTCAGGGAATTGTGGCCGGTGCTGGTAGCTATACGAAGGTGGTCAGGGGAGTTAGCAAATTCGTTAGTTTTTCTGTTCACGGATAACACTCACGTAATTCTGGCCATTCAGACAAGGAAAGGTCGTTCAGTGAAAACGATGTGGTGGTTGCGGGAATTTTTTTTAGTTTTTATTTGTATAACATCAAGATAGTTCCAAAATATGTTCCTACTGGTAAGAATATCATTCCAGACATATTATCGAAGTTGTCTGATAACAGAATTCGTTTTTCTGAACATATTTTTGCTGATTTATGTTGTAGTGGTGGGCCTGGAAGAGCGTCTGGATCTGTTAAAGGCATCCTGGATGGTAAACAACACAGTGCTAACGAGGAGAACTCAATGGAAGGCCTTCTTCAAATTTGCTGAGGAATTTGGAATTGAGGATCCGCTGCCGACCACTATGAGAGTCACTTTCTTGTATATATTATTTTTGTCTCAACATTATAGTTATGTATCAATCCCAAATTATTTATCAGCGTTATGGACGTTGTACAAGTGTTTGGGGTTGGATCAAAAAGGGCTTGTCCTTTGTCCGTAGAGGAATTGGTAAGGATTCTCCAATATTTAGATATGTCTATTACCGAAAATGTTGTGTTTTGGTTGGGGATCTTACTAGGTTTCCGGGAACTATTACGGAAAAGCAACATTGTGGAAAAAGGTATGGCGGTTCTTGAAAGTGATGCAATATATGCTGAGTGGGGTGTTCAATTAATGTGAGATGAACCAAAACAGTTTCTTGTAGGGAACAAATTCTTCGTTTGATGTTTTCGAAAATCGAGGGGATTTTCTGTATTAAAATGTGTATTATGAATTTGTTCAAATGTGTTGAATACCTGAATACAGGGTCACATTTAGTTAGCTATCATAAGGATGGCATTTTTGTTCAGAGGTCATATAAGTGATTCCTTGAAAAACGAAATCTGTTTGTGCCATTTTGGGTATGGAGTATGTGACAACCCATTCGCTACGCCGTGGAGGCTCAACTGCTTTATCCGAGCAGGGGGTTAGTCTCAATGATATTTAAGAGAAGATTGAGTTAGACAGAAGGTGTGCGGCTTTATTATTCGCTCCTTATTCATGAAGTTATGATTTTTTTGTTTCTCTTCTTTTTGTTTTCAGTTTGGCAGTTTGGAGGATGATTATTGTCTTTCTATGAACCTCTCAATACAATTATAAACGCCAAAACTGTAAAAGATGTCTTCTTGTTGTTTATTGAGATAGGAGCTGCCTATCAGTAAGTATACAAGGCAGGGAGGAGCTCCTACAAAATGGTGACTGTCTGAATTCAGTAATTTTTTTATGAACATATTCCTTTTAAGGAAGCAACACTTATTGCATGAAACGTACATCGAGATATACTTCATGTTTGAGTCCGAGTCTCTACAAATAAGGAGACACTAGACATATATACGATTCATTTTGGTTTATGGTGGACCATTTGTCCTTTTAGGTATATAAAATGAACATTCTTCACTAGTATTCCTTCAAACCTTATTTGTCCCATGTGAGCACAGCTGAAGAGAAGGATGTGTGCAAGGTATGATAACTGACAGTAACTAGCTACGCGAATGAAAAATTGAATTTCATATCTATAATTAGGCTAATATATGCAAAAGATAGGATTACAGAAACAGAGGATTACAAAGATACTTGAATCTTTAAAATCTGTCAAGTAGTTCAAGAACTATGGAGGAAAATCTAGTCAAATTAGGATTGAATTTGAGGAATTCAAGTATATAGAAAACAGTAGAAGGCATGGCACCACATAATGATTAGCACAGATGAACAGAATTATTAATTACAATAACTCTCTAGATATTGATGATAAGGAAATTGTATTTAGCATGAAGGGGTATATTCACATGCTGAATCCAATGGAGATATTTATTTTCATGTATATTGATGATGTCATAGTTAATTTGCATATTAATAGGGAAATATGTAATAATGATGCATAGATTCTGCAAAAAAACACTCAAATAATACTCCTCTCTTATCTAGATCATGTCATACAAGGCAAAACATATCTTTGACGTGTAAATAGGAATTTTGACAGCTAATTTGTATAATTTATCTTGAACCTGAAGTCTTCAATTGGATCAGAGGATTGATAAATTCTGTTTTTCAGTGTAGTTATCTCAAGATGCTGACCTTTTCCATCTGTCAAACTATGGCATATCATATATCAATTTAATCCTCTCAGTATGCTCTTTGTAATGGCATAGGCACGAAATTGTTTGATTTATTCATTTTTGTGTGATAAGCTTTTCTTTTATTAAAATTGGTGCTTGATCAAGTTTTTCTGGTCATAGAAATTTCGTGCTAGCACTAAAGTGAAGCCCAATATATCCTCTGATTAGCTGAAATAGTGTCTTGGCACTTAAAGTGGCAGAAGAACTCAGCAAATGGATGAACTAATCACTGTGTCTGACAGAGCAGGTGCCATGAACCAGGGTGTAGGCCCAGGCCAATTCCTTTGAAAAAAGTGATAATTCTAAAGATACTATTGCCCTATTACTCCTATATGTATATTCACTGGAAAGCCCCGGATCTCAGCTTTCAGCAGGTGTATTTTGATAGTAGATGTGATAAACGGCCGATTGTGGAGACCCATTTAAAGGACAATAAATGAGAGATTTGTTGTTTGCCGCACTGAGTGACGTCGTGCCCGTGTTGCTACAGTAACATGGACTTTCTGTTTCCATGAGCGAAAATAGGGGTATTGTAACCCAGCTATATGTAATGTTCCCGGTTACAGGAATAACTAGAAGATGGAGCTTTTAGATGTTTAATGTAGAGCATAAGATAAGATCCAATGAACAATATAAACTGGGGAGATATTGATATAATCCACATCAAGGTACAATATCCAGTGATACAGTAACTATGAATATCCAGCACATATACACAGCAGTCCTTTGTTAATCCTATATGGCACAATATATAACACTGACTGTAGTTCACAGTATTGCACATCCAAGTCCCATTGGTTGCAGTAGTTCCAGCATAGAGGATGTCCCGTCACATGGCTGCTTGTAGCGTGGTCCCAATTATTATCCAAGCTCTATGGCAATAATAGCTGACTTCACGGCTGGTCTTACTCTGATGGTCACGGCTGGTCTTCTCTCCCCCGATCATCTCAAGACTGTCCTCCCTTATATACTGGGTACATTTAATATTCAGAGAGCACTGTAATGTTTCTAAAAATAGATTACGACATCACCTTCAAGATGGGTTTCCCCAACAAGTGACTCCCGGTAAAGCTGTCTCACCATGACTCACACACTGGCTCACGGATGTTTCCCGCTGCCTTTTCCTGGAACAGTGCTTGTCACTGCAGGATGAGTTTCTGTAGAACAGCTCAGAATCCATCAATTATTTGATTATGGGTTTGCACCAGGATGTTACAGAACACTACATTTAAATATAGGAGTAAAGTCGTATGTATAGAACTATAAGCTAAAACACTATTACAATTTTCCTCCTCTCCAAATAAAGTTTGTCCTCAAACTTTGACAAAGTTACAATATTCATAGTATATCAAGAAAATACATACTAGTAAACATTCAATATAATAAATATTCAATTTCATACGACATCAGTACATTATTATCATCATGTTTATAGATTAGTGAGTATATAAGTTATACTATCATCATTAGCATGCATAACTTCCATTTAACATTATCTTCAATTAGATTATATCATTAGATATATCATGTCTTAGCAAGTACAACCATTAACCCTGCAAGGCTTTTTTTGTATTGAATGACTCGCATCGTCAATTTTCATCTTTACTTGGCCAGTATTTCAGTTACTTTATTTTATGCTCAGTTTCAGTACTAGTCTCATTAACCACTTTAGGTATATTTCATATTCTATGCCCTTAACCTTTGGCATATCTCAAGGGAAGGGTGCAGTTTACCGCTGCCCAAAACCCTTATATCAGGCAAGTCTATACTTCATGCCATATTGCTATACCCATAGCTATGGAAGATCAATATGCAAGTCTCTGCATATACATACATCTTCATCTTTAAAGTTTGAGAGAATAGGTGTCTCTCATATCCTGCTTTTCTATTTTGAAAGCTGTAGAGGTGCCTCTCATATACTGCTTTTCCATGTTGAAAGCTGTTATATGACCTTGTCTCTGTAATCAGACATCAGTATACCTTACCAGTGAAAACATCTCTCTTTAGCTGCTATGTTATGCAGTACTGTAGAATTGTATTGTCTATTCTTGAGCTTCTAGAAATGCACTTCTTATTTCTTTCTTTGTGTGAGATGGGAGTTATCCGAATGTCTCTACCCATCCAAGAGTAGGGCTCTCTCAATGTCCCATAATTAAAAGTCATTAGAATAATTTCATTGCTAGCAACCTGAACATGATTTTGTAATAGATCAAAGAGAGAAGCCAAACAACATGTACTTATGCAATTCAGACATCCCATCTCATGGAACCATCAGTGTGTAGGATTTCGAACTCCTGACACCTAATAATTCCATTCATATTCAATTGCTCATATTCCATTAGATATAATATCATTGTGAATAGACATTCTATCAACTTCTCTAACTCAAGTTAAGTCGATATTAACAAAACACTCTCCATGTTTTCATCAAGGTCTGTCAAAGAATGTATGTCTGCCTAGTGGCCTTTTTCTGCACCTTCCACTAGCAGTTCTAGTTACATGGAATTCCCGTTTTGCACAGTCAGATACATCATTACTTGGTACCCATTGGGTTTGACTATGACCTTTCCATTTGACTCTGTAGTACATTCCATCTTTTTGTCTCTTACAAGCAAGTATCTTGTCTATCTCATGCCAATGACTCTTTGGCATCCTATTTGGTTTAGGAACTGGCTGACTACATGTATCATTCATGTCTCTGTCACCATTTCTTTGTGGAACATCTTGTGTATTGTCTTTGTCATTATCAATACCTTCTTCATCACTGTCAGTACATTCTTCATTGTCAACATTTTGTCCTACAAATGGTGGCTGTACTGGCCTTTTATCAGGATCATTGAACAGTTTCAAACGATTTGCATGCACAAGACTCTTCATTTCTTTGTTATCTGCACATGCTCTCATTCTATATGTATAGTTTGGACCTTTTTCTGTAATGTAGTATGGACCTGTCCACATTCTATGAAACTTTTTAGAAAGTCCTAATGGAACTTTTGTGTTATACAACCAAACTCTATCACCTGCTTCAAACTTTGGTTCCTTAACTCTAGCATCATAATACTTTTTGTATTTCACTTGTGATTCTTTCATGTTTTCTGTGGCAATTGTCCTTGCACTTTCCAAATTATTCAATATTTGCCTTAAATGAGTTTGTGCTGTCTGACCCAAATTGCCTTTTGGAATCCATTCTAAATCAAAAGGTAAATTCATTTCTCTGCCAAAAACCATAAAGTATGGGGAATACTGTGTTGACTGGGTACAAGGTGTTGATCTGTATGCCATCATTATACCTGGAAGTAAATGTGGCCAATCTTTTTGGTCTAATTTTCCATAGGTCCGAATAGATTGTGCTATTACACTGTTCATTCTTTCAACTGCTGAATTTGTTTGTGGATGGTAGCTGCTTGTGTGGACTCTTTTAACTTCAAATAAAGAGCAAACTGCTTTAACAAGACCTGACATGAAATTTGCTCCTCTGTCACTTACTAATGTATGAGGTGCACCATACCTAGTGAAAATATCTCTGTAGAGAACTTCAGCGACTTCTTTTGCTTCCTGGGTTTTAGTGGGTATTGCTTCACACCACTTTGTAAAGCTATCTGTTATAACTAGGATATGTTTATACCCTTCAGTAGAAGTTGTAACTGGACCCATAAAATCAATATGCCAACGACTAAATATGTCTGCAATTGGCAATGGGTTCAATGGTGCTTTTACAATAGATGGTCTGCTTTTCGACTGTTGACATTCCACACATGAGCTGACATGCCCATATACATCCCTATACATATGAGGCCAATAATACTTGTTTCTTAATGCATGGTATGTTCTCTCAAATCCTTGGTGTCCACCACCAATAAGTGAATCATGATAGGATTGCAATGCATCCATCCTTAGTTGCTCTGGTACAACCAATTGTTTCACAAGTCTCTCTGCTTTTGGCAAGCCTTTTGCCCTTCTGTAATACATGTGATATAGTACTCTGTCTAGAATAACATACTGATCAGCTTGTATAGCAATTCTCTTTGCTTCTCTATGATTTGTAGGTAACTCTCCTTCCTCTAGATATTTTATCATTGGACCACTGTCCTTACATTCTCTCTGCATTGTCCTTAGATCTGCGATCTCTGCAATGAATGTCATATCAGGTTCATCATCATTTTCAGTCAATTCTATGCTGTGAATAAGACTCTCAGACTCTCTTGGTTTGGGATCCTTACGATTGTATGTAAACTTGCACTCAATGCAATCAGACTGGTAATCATTACTTTGTGTCCCTATATTCATGACTGGTACTGGCTCAGGAATATCTAAGTCTGTCTCAGCCTGCACTTCATCATATTCCCTTCTAGATATTGCATCTGCAACTGTATTCTGTTTACCTGGTCGATGGTGTATACTAAATGTATAGCCTTGCAATAGTAAAGCCCACCTGGCTAATCGACCTGTAGTCTGTTTGATACTTTTTATCCAAGTGATTGAAATATTGTCTGTATAAATATCAAAATGTCCATTCGCTAAGTATGGATTATTTGCCTTAATCCCTTCAACAACCGCTAAGCATTCTTTTTCACATATGTTCCATGCTAACTCAGAACCTCTCAATGCACGTCCACCATATGCTATTGCTCTTGGTTTGCCATTTTCATCCAGTTGTTCCAATACATACCCTATAGCATGATTAGAAGCATCACATGAGATTTGGAATCCTCTTTGCATATCTGCATATGCCAACACTGGTGGTTCGGCAAGACTCTGCTTTAATGTATCAAATGCCTTCTGACATGCATTTGTCCATTGAAATTTTGCATCTTTTCTCAATAATTGATTTAATGGCAAAGCAATCTGTGCATAACCCTTTATGAATCTCCTAAAATAATTACACATGCCAAGGAAACTGCGCACATCATGTGCATTTCTTGGTTCTGGGAATTCTCTTATTACTTTTGTCTTTTTGGTGTCTACTTGAATACCATCTTTTGAGATTGTGTGGCCTAGATATTTAACTGACTGTGTGGCAAATTTACATTTTGAAATGTTTAGTGTTAAGTTTGCTTTTCTGAATCTGTCAAAGACCTGTGATATATGATCCATATGTTTCTCAAAACTGTCACTGAATATCAAAACGTCATCAACATAGACAAGTGCAAATTTCCAATTTATACCTCTTAACACTTCAGACATAACCATCTGATAAGACATAGGTGCATTCATTAAGCCAAATGGTAGTCTTTTCCATTCATAAATTCCTTGTGGTGTTATAAATGCAGTTTTCTTTCTGCTTTCTTGATGTAAAGGTATTTGCCAAAATCCGGACTGCATATCTAAAGTTGTTAGATATTTCGGTTTTCCCTGTCCAATTGTATCAAACACATCTTCCATTCTAGGAAGTGGAAATGACATGGGTTTTGTAACTTCATTCAATTTGCGATAATCAACAGCAAAACGAAGCTTAGAAGTATCCTTTTTCTTAACCATTACCACAGGAAAATGCCATTCAGAATTTGATTTTTGAATGATGTCATGTTCAAGCATTTCCTTAATCTGTCTTTCAGCTTCCTCTCTAGCTAATGGTGAATGTCTATAGAACCTTTGCCTGATAGGCATAGCATCTCCAGTATCTATTTTGTGTTGATAGATATTCGTTTGGCCTAGCTCAGATATATCTTTTGCAAACACATCCCTATATTGACCTATAAGACACAAAAGTCTTCTCTTCTGTTCTTGTGTCAATTCAGAATTAACTAACTTTATCCCAAGATCTCTGGCGATCTCAATGTATTGCTCATCTGTGATCTCTTCTGTTTCATCAATAGCATACACATTTTCTGTAAAATTATCTCCATCAGCCTGGAATTCTTTAATTGTATGTGGTTCAATTTCTGATGCAGTTGCCATTACATATCCTGCTCTAATATAAGCATTAGCATTTGTAGGATTCATAAGAAGATAATTTGCTTTTCCTCTATGTACTGTCACCAAGGCTTTTGTTCCCATAAGATTTAGTTTTGTGCTTATTTCCGCAACTGGTTCCAACAACACTACAGAACCGTCTCTGTATTTTGTCAATTTCACTGGAATATTACAATGTGATCTTGGAGGGATTACTACACTTTGTTTTGATTTTGCGAATTTTGCAGCATTTCTAGATTGTTCCATAATGTTCACAGCTGCTAATCCATCCTCCAGTATCAGTATATGTTTAGCAGTATCAATAGTAGCTTTGTGAGACTCTAAGAAATCAAATCCCAGAATCAGTGGTGTATACATGTGTCTAAACACATGGAATCTTTGTAATACTTTGAATCCTGACAAGGAAACATTCAAGTAAATAGTCCCAATTATGTCATGAGTTTCTCCGCCTACTCCTCTAACTCTTTTTAGAGACTGTGACTGACTCAAGTTTCCATATCCATATCCTATGCTCTGTAGGAATCTGTATGTCACACAGCTTACACTGGCTCCTGTGTCTACAAGTATTCTAACAGATCTTCCTCTCACTGAACCTTCAATATAGTTTCTATCCATTCTAGCAATACTGGCAATAAGTGGTATTTTGTTATCATCATTATACTGAGACTTTCCTTTTGTTACTGAGCTTTTATACCTATAAGGTCTATCTATGGCTTTTAGACTGGCCTTTCCATAGACAGACTCGTGACCCTAGAAGTCATTTCTATTTTCAAAGTGATCATTTTTGTATTCTGAATCAAAATTATCTGCCTTGCAATTATGGTAATGGTTGCACTTACCTTTACCAGAAACTGGCTTGTATATCTTTCTTTTTGGAGTTATAGATCCTTGCTCATATGGAGTAAATTGTCTTTTTGTCCATGGTATTGATCTTGCTTTTGATCTTGTCCTCTCAATCTCCTTTCTCACTGCAGTTACTTGTTCTTTCAAGTCACTCATTGTATATGTTAATTCATCTCCCTCACTCTGAAGATTATACACTATTTCAGCCATCACTGCATACTTTTCAATGTCATCTATATTTGTTGGCTTTTGAAGTAACACTTTAGTCCTGATGTGTGGTTTGAGTCCATTCACTATTGCTCTAAGCTGAAGAGATTCCTCCAATTTCACAGATTTAGAGTCACTTTTTATCCTTGCTATATAATCTTGTACATTTTCTTCATTTCCCTGTTTTTCCATAAATATGTCCTTAGTTTTGATGAAGTGGAATGCTTCACTAATTGTATATCTCTGTAAGAATGCCTTCCTCAGTTCACAAAAGTCTGACTTCTCTTCTTCTCTCAGAGAGTCATACCAAATGTATGCTTTGTCTTTCAATGCCAATGGAAAGACCTTTGCTGGTTCCAAAACGTTTTTCAGTGAAATGTATGCTTCAAATTTACACATAAATTCTTCTGGATTTTCATCTTCATTCCCATAGAAATGTCCTGGAGCATATAATTCAGGCATTGTGTCGGAGCTCTAAGCAAGTCACACACAGAGAGATTTATGAGGGCATTAAGGGCGGCATGGGTCTTGCAGTAGTGCCGGGTAGGAGTATTGATTTTTCTGAAACCCCTAACATCAACCCTTCCCGCTATCATGGGGTGCCAAGTGTGTGGTGGTTTAGACTGCACCAACCACAACAAACAGACACTGTATGCTCAAGAATACACAGAAATATCCAAAGTCTTGATTTAAGGTGTCCAGGATCTTTGAAGGTTCTCACACCAAGTTGTAACCTAGCTATATGTAATGTTCCCGGTTACAGGAATAACTAGAAGATGGAGCTTTTAGATGTTTAATGTAGAGCATAAGATAAGATCCAATGAACAATATAAACTGGGGAGATATTGATATAATCCACATCAAGGTACAATATCCAGTGATACAGTAACTATGAATATCCAGCACATATACACAGCAGTCCTTTGTTAATCCTATATGGCACAATATATAACACTGACTGTAGTTCACAGTATTGCACATCCAAGTCCCATTGGTTGCAGTAGTTCCAGCATAGAGGATGTCCCGTCACATGGCTGCTTGTAGCGTGGTCCCAATTATTATCCAAGCTCTATGGCAATAATAGCTGACTTCACGGCTGGTCTTACTCTGATGGTCACGGCTGGTCTTCTCTCCCCCGATCATCTCAAGACTGTCCTCCCTTATATACTGGGTACATTTAATATTCAGAGAGCACTGTAATGTTTCTAAAAATAGATTACGACATCACCTTCAAGATGGGTTTCCCCAACAAGTGACTCCCGGTAAAGCTGTCTCACCATGACTCACACACTGGCTCACGGATGTTTCCCGCTGCCTTTTCCTGGAACAGTGCTTGTCACTGCAGGATGAGTTTCTGTAGAACAGCTCAGAATCCATCAATTATTTGATTATGGGTTTGCACCAGGATGTTACAGAACACTACATTTAAATATAGGAGTAAAGTCGTATGTATAGAACTATAAGCTAAAACACTATTACAGTATTTGTCAGTTCAAAGATGTTTTAAACCTTAAAACATAAAATACTGATATTTCTTTAACCCTAAATACAATGTGTACACATATGCAGATCTGATCTGAGCATTGCTTATGACTTGACACTACTTAAGAAGCGTTTTGTGTGAGTTAGACTGGGGACCTGCTTCCTCCCTGCTGTCATGTTTGAAAGTGGCGCCTTGAGGCAGCCGAGACTGCATATATATGGGTCAGGTCGGTATAGGGGGCGCTGCGCTGTGCACCTCCTCTGGAGACCATCCAAACCTCTCATCTCAGATCATTAATATGCAAATAGGCAGTGTGGTGGCGGCCGAAACTACATAGATGAAGCAATTTTCGATTGCAGCGTGATCATTTGGACCAGCAACCCTTGTACAAGCTTTCCTCGGACCATATGCTCTCGTTGGCGTAGATAAGGAACTTTTCAACTTTTCCCTTGGCCAACAAATATGGTGTAGATTTTTTGTGTTCTCCCAATAGCCTATCTCCATTGGCCATCACCAATATACGGATCTTACACTGCACGAAACTTATCCATATGTATACGCCTCCGCGGCAGCGCATGTATCGGCTGAATATTGACTTGTTTTCATTTTGAAACGCCTCTAATCCACACCGTATGAGGCGTATAGGAGACTGTTTCCTTATGTAGACGCGCGACTTGGCTGTATTTCACACCGGGCGTATCCCAGAGAAAACGTAATCTGCGCGATATATATATATACGCCGGGCGTATATGTGTATCGAAAATAAAAAAGGTTCGGTACCGCTCCCATGGGCAGGAGGCTATGGAGGCGCACAGGGTGGGTGGCTGTGAGGGTGGCTATGAAGGTGGCCATGAGGGAGGCGGGGGGGATGGTGGTATCTCAAGTCAATATCTACACTCTCAGTCAAGCTTATATATGGAAATACCCAGAACACTACAGAAAAGCGGTGTTTTCAAGGTAAAAATACGTTTAAAAAACCGAAGAATGCAAGGTTTATTATGTGTAATTAATCAGATTATAATCAATCAGGTTTTATAAAGGTTCTTTATAAAATAAATTGGTAATATAAGATTGTATTTTTCATATAAATACAGACTTGGATGGTTAATGGGAAATGAAATATGCTACCAGTGGTGTCCCCAAGTGGCAGAGATCAGAACTAATGGATAGTGGTGTAAATATAACAGAATCAGGCGTATATAAATCAGGCGCCTACAGATAAGGCGTATACACACGGGCAATAGGACGACCTTGTATACGCAAAAGCGTTAGCACTGCTGACGCAAAATGAAAATAGCACAATAGAAACGGGCCTTATATAGTACAGGCAACCCCAGATCTCGGTCTAGTTGGATACGGTGATAGTATGGGGACGGGGAGTCGGAAGCTTAGTATCATCACGTGCATTCAAATAAAATGTTAAAGATTCTGATCATTTACTCTTCCATTCTAGGTGCAGTAGATAAATGTGAAACGTAATGTATCACACTTGTATAATAGTGTAAAAACTATGTATCATCATTTTTCATCTTTACTATGATGTCTCATACTAGTTATCGTATTTGATATGAAAAGTGAATTTGTTGCTTTGTATCACTCTGTATTACCAGCAGCATTAGTGAAAAGTACTCGAATATAATAAAGGAAAGAACATATATCTAATAATGCACTACAAGGAGGGGGACCAGGCAATTCTCTCGTGTCCAGCGCCGGGGGTATCTTTGCCCTACGGAGATCTAAACGTAGTCCTTGGAGATATTACTTGCTTGAACTGTCCTTCACAACTGGCGCATCAGGGAATTCCCGACCTAAGGGTTCTTTTTATTTGTCCGGACCAAGTAAGTCTGGAATGATCTGTAGGGAGGCATTAGAAGAACATAGAGTCAGCTTCAAAGATGAATTTGGAAAAGAAGACAATGTTCAGCAACTTAACTTTCATTTCAATTAAACGATGTAGGTCATACACTTTCAAAGGTTTCGTACGTAAAGATATATTTCTTTCATGAATTTACTGCGATATTGCTTCACTGTTCATTCCTCCGCTGAATAGTGTTACATATTACTCGTGGTGGCGCTGCTGATACCCTTAGCCTTGAAGACGTTGGAACTAGGTGGTTCAGTATGCATATCAGACACAAGCCAGGAAAACCTGGCCTATATAATCGCATATCCTGCAAGGTTGGTACTGTATTTTTTCTGGTGCATTGTGGGATTGCACTGAGCTGGTTTCTTTTGTGTTTTCATTCCCAAATTCAAAAACATAGGACCCCATTTCATTTTCATTCAATCTGCAACGTTGTTGTATCAAACAACACAGCTGATATAGTACGTCTTGTGTTTAGGGCGTCACATCGATGGAATGTTTAGAAAGAAAAGCATAAATGAATGAAATTACCTACACTTGAACCTGCCATACATACCGCCTGGAAGACAGTCAGTTCATAATGAAACATTCTAATTCAATAGTTATCTTTTATATTTTGAAAGGCTGATATTTGTTCATTTTGTATTGTATTTTGTATCCCTCTACCTGTGTTAATATCTATTTGGACAGGAAACCAGTCGAATCAAACCCACATAAAATGGGAATACAACAAGAGGTAAACCTTGCGTTCCAGGGTAGTTTCCTTCTGGAAAGACAATTAGTGCAGGGCTGTATGTGTAGGAAGTGAATTATTGAAGTTAGTGAAATTTGTTGAGGAATACGTGAACTTAGTACATAGTAGTTGCTGGCAATGACCCACCATCACGAGGCTGGGTGCCTGCACCTCTCCAGGCAAGCCTTTTGCTGGCGCAGGTTTCGTAATCCGCATATCTGTATGCATTGCAGTAACGGGTGGAATGCCTCGGCCGCAGAGTGCGGAGAGTGATGTGTGTTACATCACTTCACCGGGTATGGAGCTGAGAGAGGGTAATCAGTTGCTGGCCAATTTCTACAGTCACCAGACCTGCCATAACCGAAATGTTTTTTTAGAAATACCTTATTTATGGTGAGGAGGTACATCGATGTTACAAACCGTTATGAGAGTTTTAAAGCTGATATCTAGACATTATTCTAGATGATAATTTCATTGAAAAATATAGACCCGCCCCTCACACAGTGAGAGAACGAGCCGGCATGTGTATCAGTGGTCGCGACCAGTCAGGTCGGAAAGACCAGTCAGTGGGGGTATATATAAAACAGGTGGGAGGGTGGCCTACACCTCATCTACATGCAGGGATCACAACAAGTCAGAGCTGGGCCACGGAATAGTAGAGAACATTTATTCCCTGTGAGTGTACCTCTTTAATTTAGTGGGAAGAATGGTGAGACATAAACCAGATCAGACAGACAGGAAAGGATACAGAGATACATATACAGATATATAGATACATATTACACACAGAGTTTCATATATACCTCCCCACATACACACAATAGTACAGCCTTGACCCCACCTGTCATGCCTCAGTGCCCCACCACCTTTCTCTCACTTGGCCTTGTAAATTCATTAGAAAACATGCAGATACAGATACAGAGACTACAGATACAGAGACACAGATACACCTTATAGAAATACATAGAATTAGTGTTTATAGTGTATTAGTTACCATATTTTCTTGTTGTGGTCATTGTTCTGCCTATAGTGCTTGTCATGGTCGGTAATCACGGTGGTGTGTACGCTGCTGAGTGTCAGATCTAACTGACTGACCTCAGTTTTATAGCGCCAGTCTGACACCCAGCGCAGGTAGCGATGCCCTAACACTACTCCAATACATTAACATTAGAGCAGAGCTCTCATAGGCGACTATTGCCTCAAAGTTGTCCAGGGTACATGTACACGTGGTAGCTCTGCTCTGTGGAGGGTGGGGCTTATTTTTTTGGATTGATTAACTGAGCTTAATTGCTTTATATAAGCTTTAAGCGTGAAGGAGTCAGCGTACACTACGACCCAGTGATGGAGCAGAAGGCAATGAACTTGTCTACGAGTATTGAGACCATGCCCATCTTATACATAATAATTAGTAAAAGGAAATCAGTAATAATTATGTGAAACAGGAGACTAACCAAGCAGGTAATAGATAGTAAAACTTACAATTTACAGGCTGAAGCTCACTAAGGCTGACCGGATGTCAGCTACTTTTGCAGCCACTGGTGGCAGATAGGTCTTGACCAGATGAAGAGCGATTGGATGGCCAAATGAGGAGATCATAAGAGAACATCCTATATGGCAACAAATTCCTTTAAAATCCACTGTATCTATTCGATAAACTGCCATTATAATAATATATATGCCGTGATTGATTTCATTTACTGGAGATATTCAAAAAGGATTTTGCTGAGTGCTGGATAAGCAGAAAAGAAATTACCATGTGGAAATAACGATTGGGGAAATGTTAGAAGTAAAGGGTTAGGTTTGAGGAGACAGGTCTTGGCTGCCCGCGGGTCATTTGTCCTATCGACAGAGGCTGTCTTATAGAGGCTTGATGAAAAGCATTAAATATTCAGTGCGCCTAATGTCAGTATTCATGAGCCATGAATGACATTCCGGGTTCTGGTTAGCCAGTGAAATCCTGCCCGCACCATACCTCCAATCCTGAAGTGCCCTCTCTGAGTGTATAAGACTCGCCATAGAGATGGCCAGGACAAAAGACACTCGATTCTTCAGCCAAGAAAAGGCCATTTAATGATACGCGTATCTTCCTTTTCGCAATGATGAATTATAGATGGCTACCAAAAAAATCGGCAATAGAAATTTAAATGGATTTCAGTCGGCTTAGGATTGGGTCAAGGTCCTCTCTTTCATCACTAGACCTCTCTGACAATATTTTCTATCGTCGATGAATAAAGAATTAAATTCAACGCATGCAATAACTATGCTGAAAAAGATCTATTCTCTCTGATGTTTTATGTTTTCCTCATAAAGCATTGATGCATTTTGTTCGCAGTCTTTGGGCAAAAATCGTTCATATCACGCACCCAACGGCTCTTGTGTTTGATCATCTCTAAAGTTCTCTTTTAGTTCTAATGTACAATGAATCTTCAGCCAATGGTGCGATTATAATAGAATTTCCTCTTGGTGGTTGCCAAATGAGTCTCCGTCTGTGACTTCGTAAAAAGTGAAAAACTACAAAATGGCGTGCTGCAGTGACTTTATCTGTCTCCTGCACCTGACGCCTCCATCATCAGACCTGGCAGTAAAAGACAGAGATCATGGACCTGAAGGATTCAGGTCTCACTACCTAAAATCCCCGCTGAGAAACCTCTTAAGACAGAATGCATCCAGTAAACAAACTTTTTGCTCTTTCTGCTCGAAGCCATTATGAAGTAACAGGGCAATATCTCTGAATCAAATCAGAGAAAGGAATATCCAACTGTCGAAGTCCCCAATTCAATCAGACCTCTCATGAGATCTCACACTCTCTAAGCGGTATTCTGTACAAGGTTCTCACTACACTCTATAGGAGAAGAATTCTTAACGAACTAGGATCAGAGCATTGAGAATCCAATGCCCTGCCTCCCGTGCTAAACACGTACGTCAATGCAACCCAAAGATTCCTATCATTACCCCTACCCTGGATAAAAGGAGAGAAGCATGGGCTTGGGAACATAAAATTTTATTGAATTTTATATGTGTAAAATTTTATGCCGACCTTATTGGACGACATATGAATATGATATTAATATGAGTAATAAGGTAAATGTAATTGACAAATGGAGTAATAGTCAATTATGATAAGAAAATATGGTATACAATATAAATGTAAATTGTACGTGATACAATACATGACAAATTGTATATTGTAAATAAAAATGGCCTACGTGAGTAGGAAAAGGATGAAAGGGGGGGCCTACGTGAGTAGGAAAGAGTAGTGAGGTTGAGGGTGGGTGGGACGAGAAAGACTGGAGTAGGTGTGTACTGCAGTACAGCTGGAGAAGAAGTGAGACCGGGACCGATGGCTTGGCCGCGCTCGTGACTGCGCAGTACGTGTGAGAGCCGCTAGGGGGCAGGAGGGGCGCTCGTGTCGCGCGAGAGGGGGGAACACCAGGGGGAGCAATGACCACCCCTGACCAACGGCCATGGGTCACCCATTACCCCTACCCTGGATAAAAGGAGAGAAGCATGGGCTTGGGAACATAAAATTTTATTGAATTTTATATGTGTAAAATTTTATGCCGACCTTATTGGACGACATATGAATATGATATTAATATGAGTAATAAGGTAAATGTAATTGACAAATGGAGTAATGGTCAATTATGATAAGAAAATATGGTATACAATATAAATGTAAATTGTACGTGATACAATACATGACAAATTGTATATTGTAAATAAAAATGCCAAAGATCCATTAAACAAGGAGAGGGTGGGAGGGAGTAATTTAAGAGTTTTTGTTGAGTAGTGATAGTACCAACGCCCGGTTGACAGAGTCGGCGTCATTGTTCGTAATGTATGTCCTATGGGCGTTGGACCTCCAGCCGCCATACCTCTGGATGGAGAGTTCCGGCATACCGGCCTGGTATGCCTGTGTCGCTGCGGCCTTGCGAAGTCCATGCAGCGTAAAGGTAGGCGGCTGTTGGGCTACATGTAGGAGGGCTTTCCACTCTTTAGTGAGGATCCTGGTCGTAACGGTCGCTCCGTGTACGTGCTGGAGGAACGGGTCCTTGGGGCTGGCCGTAGGGGACGCCACCAGCATCTGGCGTGTAGCACGTACCGGGCAGAACCGTGGATCGGGTGACTCCTGCAGCGTGACCGTTTTCTCCTCCCCCACGTGCTGCATGTTTTTGGCGGCTTTCACCCGGACGGTCACGTGTCGGCGGCCAACCACCACATCCCGGCGCGACAGGTGTCGTGCCGCGTCGTACCTCGAGGCCGTCGGGGGCGCTACTTCGCTCTGCCTCAGAGCCGCGTAGTAAATGATCAAGATAGCGGCCCGTAGAGCGAGGTGAATTGGTGAGTCCGTAAGGGCCGCGAGGACGGCTCGGATCATGGCCAACGGCACTGGAGGTTTCACGTTGGGCTGATACGTCTTGTTTCGCCGCATCGCCTCGAGGGCCCGCCTGATCCGGAAGTCCTCCGTGGGTGCGACATCCCCTCCCGTCAGTCGCAGGTGCGACCGCACGTGTGAGAGGTGATTCGCGACCGTGGCCGGCGAGGGGGCGTGGTCCGCGACGTATTCGAGGTACGCCGTGGTAAAGCTCACCGTGGGCCTCTGCGGGTCGGCCCCCATCCGCCGGCAGAACGCGAGGTAGGTCGCGACGGCGCTCCGCTGGTTCGCGACCGTTCCGGGGGCACGTGCCTCTGATTGGCGAGCAGATGCCCTTGTCTGGAGACAGCGTAGCGCCGGATCTGCACATGAGACGTAATACAGGAATAAAAGTCGCGTGAGTACAGGGGGTAACTTCAGTGAGGGAATGAAATTTGGTGAAGGTGGCCGCTTTGTCAAATTCCCTCGAGGTCAGGTGAGCACGGCTGAGGGCATCCGCCACGGTGTTGAGTACCCCCGGCACGTGCGTGTATATGAAGTCGATCTGCAATTTTGCCTGGACCATCCAGGCCTGACGGGCACACTCCGCAAGGACTGAGTTCCTTGCCCGTCCGGATGTGAGTGCCTGGACGGTGCCCAGGTTATCACAGAAGACTTCTACCCGCGTGCCTCGATCCCGGTCGGTGAGGAACGTATTCATCGCGAATATGGTGTTGAGTGCCTCGAGCTCGGCGATACAGTCGACGGGGTCGCTGACAGGGCACACCTGCCCGGAGTACGAGTACTTCCCGTCTGTACCTCCGATGCCCGAGAGGCACGCATCGACGATGATACACTTGGTAGGCGGGCCGCGAGGTATGAGGGCGTGGCCGTTCCAGCCCTCAGCGAAGCGGAGGAACCATTGCAAGTCCTGCCGCATCTCGGCGTTGATATTGACGTAGAAGCCGGACATCCTCCGTAGGGCCTCGAGCAATTTACTCACGAACGGCCGGGCCGGCCGTATGCACTTCGACACGTGAAGTATTTTGCCGAGGACCGACTGGAGTTGGCGTTTCGTCAGTGATCGTTTAGCGGCGACCGCCCTAACGTGCGCCCGTACGTCCAGCAGCTTGTCCTCGGGGATGGTGAGGGACATCTCCGGGGCATTGATGACGATGCCCAGCCACGTAACGACCGGCGCCGGGGTCTGTGCCTTCTCTCGTGCCTCCGGGAGCCCGAGTTCTTTGAAAAGCTCACGGGCGATGTTAAAGTCGGCGGTCGCCTTGGCCCGGCTCGGGGACAGGATGATCAGGTCGTCCAGGTACATACATGCCTCGACCCCCTTCCGGCCGAGGATACCCACGATGCAGTCTGCCACGCACTGCATGTGGTACGAGGAGGCACGGGCACCAAACGGCATGGCCGTGTCACAGAAGTACCCGTCCTCCCATGCAAAGCATAACAACGGCCAGTCGAGGGGGTCGCACCTGAAATTCTTATATGCCCTGGCGATGTCGATGGTGGACATATAGCTACCGGGCCCGGAGGCCACCAGGCGGCCGACGAAACTGTCGACGGTCGGGAGGCAGTGGTCGCGCTCCTGCCCGTAGACTGAGTTTTTTATGATGTACCCATTTACACTTTGCTCCTTAGGGTACGTCATATCCGTAATGACACGACGGTCGTTGGAGGCCCGTTTTTCGCGTGTCATTAACGGCGACACGTGGCACCAGGGTGAGAACGGGGGTTCCTGGAATGGTCCCAGTAGGTTACTGTGCCCGCCTTCTTTCTGGATGAACTTTCTGATCTGCTCTGGGTACCCCGTGGCACTGGGGTGGTTGGGTACCCCTCGGGTGTCGCTGGTCGGCCCGATGTACCCCAGAGGGAACCCGTAGCGCACGAAGTCCAGTAGCTCCCTCCCCTCCGGTGCGTCCCCGAGGTAACGTACCCAGGCCGGTACGTTGAGATCGGAAGGGAGCTCGATCCGTGCCCCCAGCGCGTTTGGCAGCCCGGTTTGCCGCACCTCCGAGTAGATGTATGCGTGTCCCGGCGGCCCGGGCCCGGCGAAGTCCGGCCAGTGGGCCCGCCTGTGGTCCGCGAACGCCCCGGGGTCCGTCCGGAGGCCGGGGGAGGGGACACCGGTCTCACAGACCTCCCTAATGGCCGAGAAGTCTGGTGGAGCGGCTGTGTCCATTTCCTCCCGGGGCAATTGCCGAGGCAATTGCTCGCTGTACACGCTATCACCGATAATACTGGGAGTGGATTCAGTGTGCGTGTCGTAAGCGTCCTTTGTGTTGGCCACGTGTCCGGCGGGAGGTGTTGTTGACACGTGGGGTGTTGCGTCACCCCTGCTGCACCCTTTGATCGTTAAGCCCCCCTTCCGCTGTGGTGCGCACGTACTGGGCGGGGGGGGCGAGCGACGCGCCTCGCTCACTCGCGGGGCGCGTCCGGTCCGTTTTTTGAACTCTGTTGTGGGAGTGCTTTGGTGTCGGCGGCGCGAGCCGAGTGGTGTGGGTGTCGGTGTGGGCAGAGTACTGTCGTACCCCACGCCGTACGACAGCTTGCGGTTACAGGCGTGGATGGAGTGTGTGCACATCCTGCCGACCGAGTCGCAGAAGGAGCACACATGTAACCATTTAATTCCCCGCTCCTGGTGGCCGTTTCGCTGCCGACACCCTCTCTCCGAGTTGTATGCCCGGCATGGCAGCTCATGCCCTCCGGACTTTTCTCCTCCTTGACTCGCACCGTTCCCAGCCGTAGGCGTCATGGCCAGACGAACCCGTTCATCCTGGATTCGTACATGATCCGACCAATAAATACGTCCCGCCTCCACCTGGTCAAAAATGAAGTTGGACCAACGGCGCACGCCGGCCCATGGCCGTGCCTGCGCGTCCACGGAGACCTGGTGGAGGTGACGATACATGTCCTTACGGTCACACTCCTGGGTAGCACGGTCGTCCTCCATGAGTGCCAGGAAAGCACTGATGTACTCGAGGGGGCCCAGCGTACCCCTGACCTCGAGTTTCTGACTGAGGGTATATATGCCCTCACGGTCCACAAACATGAACGGCTTGGAAATCAAACGAGAGGTGGTCAAATCTGAGGCCAACTTACCAGCCGTTCTCTCATGTCGTAGGGCCTCACGGTCGAGCTCCCTTTGTAGCAAATCCTCCGGCATGTACTGCTCCCGCAGCTGCCTCGGTGGTGGTAGCCGTGCGGTCTGCTCGTGCGCCCATTCCCTGGTCCGGGCCTCCACGGCTGTCGGTTCCGTCGGCGGCCTCGACCTCGAAGCCCGGGACGAGGATCGTTGGCGAGACATTCTGTTGATTGCCTCCATCATGCTATCCATCTTGTTCTCCAGGGCGGTCATCCTCGAGGACTTAACGGTCGACCCGTTGTCGGAGACCGACGCCACGTGGCCCGTGCCGGTTTGTCTCGAGTCTGAGACCGTACCTTCGATGTCTGGTCCTTGGGATGGTCCAGCGACGGGATTACTGCGCGTATTCGGTGGACCCATGTTGAACTCTTCTCCTCACTCGTGATGCGTGTTCCTCGTGATAGAATGGACGTGCCGGCCCGTACTCGTGGAGTATGAGGCTGCGAGCACGTGGCCAAAAAGACGAGAAAGACTGGAGTAGGTGTGTACTGCAGTACAGCTGGAGAAGAAGTGAGACCGGGACCGATGGCTTGGCCGCGCTCGTGACTGCGCAGTACGTGTGAGAGCCGCTAGGGGGCAGGAGGGGCGCTCGTGTCGCGCGAGAGGGGGGAACACCAGGGGGAGCAATGACCACCCCTGACCAACGGCCATGGGTCACCAATCTCAATGATGCCTCCTAGCGGGAATACCGTGTACTTGGCGCCCTATTGGCTTCATTTGGACTGGAATATAGAATACCAGAGGGGTGAAATCAATTGGGGTGTTTCCTGCGTCGAATATTGTCAGGCCGGAACATATTTCAGTGTTGAGTGTATACAATTGATTTAACCTATCCTCACAAATATTCATACATAAAAGGGTACGACATAACACTGCATAACATGTATACGTAACACAGGCATGAAGATAGTACTTTCAATTTCAGGTTTTGGAAATTTCGATTGTATATTGGCAGAAAAAGAGATGGTCACAGATATCAGCATCCGGCATGATACACTCGAGCTGATTTGGGACAATCGACGTCTCTTGGAGTCTCAGTGGAAACTAGAAGTATTGGAGGCCAGTTGGAATGTGGCTTCAGAGCAATAGTAAACGACCGACGACGCCCACGTGCATTAGAGATCTGATGTAGAGCGAAACACAGCAAGAACATTGCAGGCCATGTATAGTTTGTTTAACCCACGGTATGCTGAACAGTTTCCCTCTATCAGACCTTGGCTGTAAAAACTGTCCTCTTCCTGGGTCGATGTTCCCCCGCACTTCAAGTACTCTCTGCTGCACAGTGTGAATGAGACCCTATCATTCACTGTTACTGAGGTTTACCCCTTTCCTGGGAATACATAGTGCGGGCAGTAGTCATTTGAGGGCACCATCTATTCACTGTAGCCTACCATACAGAACATGGATCCGTTTGGGTAGTGGGAGGCATTCGGCGATGCCGGGGACACACCAAGCGAGTCAAGGCGGCTATCTTTGGAATCGCCAACACAAAATGGCATGTATGTGAGATTCTATTTTTTTTTTTTTTTTTTTTTAGCAAAGATTTTTATTTGTCATTTCCATAGGTGCACATCTCATACTTGTTCCTTTTCAGATTTACATCAGCTAATTCATAAAGTTCCATCTTACTCATATACCATGGTCAATTTCTTCTTGCTCATACTTTTTTTCTTTTTTAAGCTATTAATCAATTGAATAATAATCTGAGCTAGTCTAACCAAAACCTTACTACTCTCTCATTTGTTTTAGATAGTGATTGCCACCCCTTTGTCATTTATTCCATCTGGTCTATTGATTTCGTAGTTCCCTCCCTTGTTGTTGTAGATTCCCTCCATCCAAACGCCGGAGACACACCAAGCGAGTCAAGACAGCAATCTTCCGAATCACCAATATTATTTCACAGTAATATCTCCCAATTATAATCTAGCGTCTCTGAAGCAATAATCAGGATAAATCTGAAGTAATAGCTCACATCGCTTGGTCTGTCTCCGGCTTTAGGAATATCTCCCACCGGAAATTTAGCATCTGAGAAGCAATAATCTGGTGAAATATGAAATAATAGCTCACATATAGGCCATTTTGTGTTGGCGATTACAGAACTCGCTGCGTTTCTCGCTTGGTGTGTCTCCGGCTTTAAGCCGGAGACACACCAAGCAAGAAAGGTGGCGATATCTGGAATCGCCAACACAAAATGGCGTCTATCTGAGCAATACATTTAATATTGTCGCAAGGCATTCACATGTCCATGTGAACGTCTGCGAACGTCTGCGAACGTCTACGAACCCAAATTTGCATTGAAAATCGTCTTAGTGGATCTGGCACTTAAGCTGCATTGCTTGCGACTGGCAGTATCAGCTCGCAAGTACCCCCAGTCACACAGTGTGAACTGGCCTTGAACTACCTGCTCTTGCGACTGGAGCGTTTGCATTTTTTAGGTACCTTGGTATACCCAGTCTCAAACTAGCGTTACCAAATATCAAACAATGTTTGATATTAAAAAAAGCGCGAGATAAGGCGTGCATGAGGTACCTCCAGTCTGAAGCGCCAAATCCACTGAGGCGATGGAATTTTCATGCGAATCCACATGCGATCAATGCAACTATGCGACTGTGCGAATCCCATGCGAATCCAATGCGAATCCCTTGCGAAGTTATTTAATACCTTTGATATGACCATGCAAATTGGCATGAGACATGTGAGCACCAAACTGATTCCATGCGACTGCCTGATCCACTGAAGCGATTTTCATGTGAATTTCATGCGACCGAGCGAACTTTGTGAAATGAAAATAGCCTCAGTGGATTTGGCGCTTTCGACTGGGCGTACTCGATAAGCCCAGTCTCACACTGGGCGTTTTGCCGTGTTCCGCGCCAGATCTAAAGCGCCAGATCGCAGACGTTCGCAGACGTTTGCATGGACATGCGAATATATTGAATATCATAGCATGGGATTTGCACAGTCGCATGGATTGTAGACGCATTCGCCTGGTCGCCTTAGTGGATCTGGCGCTTAAGACTAGGCGTACCTATGTACCTAAAACGTACAGTGTGAACTAGCCATTAAAGATCAATGTGGTACTTTAGTGAAATGTGTGTACCTTATTGGGACACCCTCTTGAAACGCGTTTCCTTCGATGTAAACATTGCATAAGCTTGTCGAATAAGTGCAATAATATTTACCGAAAGAAACAAGGTACGAGAGGATGTCCCAATAAGGTTAACACTTGTATTATATACCTATAATACAACCACGCAGGTAAGAATCTTAGTAACATTGTGTTTATCTCAAGTGTACAGGATTTCAGGATTAAACCAAGTAACTTTATCAGACCTTGGACCACAAACAACAGAAATTATTGTATAATATCCACTTTATAATGGGTGCGCACCACCCATGTGATGCGTTTTGTTTTACAAGAATGTAACACAAACCCGTCGAATTGTTCAGAAATTGAGAAATATAAAGATTGGTGTATTGGGGATTCAGGATTACTACCGGGAGAGTGAATCTGTCACTGGTGACGTCCTATTTGAAAACTGTTCTCCTCTGATGATACATGAGGGAAATAGGCAGAAGGATAAAAAAACCATGTCTGTAATAGCGGCATGTATCAGGATTTCAGAATTTAAATGTGAATATCTCTCTCTGGCATTGGCCTTATCGAATTTGATTCCAAAGGTCTGGGATAACGGACCGAGTCCCTTGAGGAGCTCAGTAATAGAGTCAGATTGTTTTGGTGTCGATGGTGGTGGTGGAGATCGTGTGTATTTTTTATCATATTGATTTTTGCTCGAACCAGCTAAATAGTACTAGATACGAAAGAGTATATTATGATGTAATCGAAAAAAATTATGATGTTTACATTCTTAAAATACAAGAGGTAATAGTTAGCTCATTTAAAAGAAAAAAATCCAGAAAGACGGGACTCATTGGGGAATTGACGATCAGTATTATGTGATTGACAGAACATAACACCACTCACCATTTGATTGGTGGTACAATTATTTAAAAAAAACAAACTTTATTTATCCTAAATATCATTCCGGCGACAAGCCGTTCTGATAATGTATACAGCAGCAATGCAATTCTTTTTGACATAACATTCTTTCTTAGCATAACAAAGCTCTTCTTGTACAATTTCTTTCTTGAAACCAATATGGGAAATCACTTTCTTCATGGAGTGGCAAAAGTCCTATTTTATCTCAGTTTTGTTTACAAAATGCTCATTGTTTGACTTTGCTTATGTTTTCCTTCTGTAAACATTGAATGTCTCGTTAAAACTAATAATTGTAAAGTTAGTAGTTTTCTTAATCAAGAATTGTGTGGCAACATACACCAATCACAGAAAATTGTAGGTTATCCTGATTTTCAAACCACCGAAGATTTCGCCTCGGTAAATTCTTATACCGAGCCAAAAATTAGGCCAATTCCGTGATAAAGCCCCGAGTTTTTGATGGTCCTCTAAGATATCATATTTATTAATTATCCGAATATTAGGGTCCAGATAGTTCCAATCAATGGCTCCTGTATGCATTGCATTCATTTTGAAACGTTCTAAAGTAGGTCTAGTGATCTTGAACACTGGGGCCATCTCTTTGCCTTGTCCCATGCACAGGCATGACCATGACCTGGTGTGAGGAGGTTGTCACACCTCATGATGATCTGGGACTTGTTTCTCTAGTTTCGTGACATGTCTGTGACACCATACAGACAGATTGGGTTGTCTGGTTTTGTGACAACACAAGTAGCTGCCCTTAGGAAAAGACAGACCCCAAACATAGGAATTAGACAAATCTACACATCATGGACATGTTTCACTAGTTTTGTGACAAATGTGTTAGACAGACATGAAAAGCGGTACCAACAGTGCGAACAAGAATGCACAAAATGAAGTTTAATGTATAGTTCTTATGAAACCGGACATACCATCTAGACGCCATCTAGACATGTCACGCCATCTAGACATGTCACGAAACTAGTGAAACAGGTACCAGATCAAG
This sequence comes from Alentia gelatinosa, assembly GCA_950022655.1. Classification (NCBI taxonomy): domain Eukaryota; kingdom Metazoa; phylum Annelida; class Polychaeta; order Phyllodocida; family Polynoidae; genus Alentia; species Alentia gelatinosa. The sequence continues at coordinate 76,793,842 of OX465579.1, read as the reverse complement.
GCACGCCGGCTCTTATGGTGCGACCATGGTCGCCCTCAGGAAGAGAAGGTATGACTCGTGATGGCGACCCTAGTACTGGGTCCTCTTTTGTCCCGACTACCGCCAACTTCATGTTAGCCCTAATGATCAAATATTGGTACGTATAAAGAAGTGCCAGAAGTTGGTCAGTCGTTCCAGAAAATCCAGGAGTCAGCAAATGGAATCAGTCAGATTACTTTGCGAGGGTTAATTCAGTAAATTGAAACTTATGATGCTCATGTACGAAAGATAATGGTCAGATACTAGATCAGGTTCTCAACACAGACGTGACTATTTTGCTGTATCCTTGTCTTTCTATATTGAATCTACGGCTGGACCACAGATAGAGTTAGGACCAGACTGTGGACTATGGACACGGCTCGCCATACATCATTACCTACTGCAGAAATCGCATTTTATGCTGTAGGAGGTCGGGGCCAATAGGTGCAACGAGTTTAGTTCCACTAACATGAAATCCCTTGTGACTTATGGAACCCAGAGAGGCACAGGCCGGCCTGATCCAATTTGGCGTGGAGATGAAGGCAGGCTGATCAGCACACCTCCTTTCTTGGTTGAGAATTTCAAGAGGGTACGGTAGACATTCATGATGCGATAAGAATATTCTCACGGTAAGCTATGAAATATTGTTGGTTCCCATATAAAGACACCTATAGCAAAGACGAAAAACTAACATGCACACGGTATATAAATTTGGATAAGCTAGATAAAGTTACTTCTATTAATACCTAGGAGTATATCTTCACTCTAGGTTTTCCCTTGAAAAGGACAGTAAATAAATAAGAAAGTAAATAATAAATTATTTGTATTATGACAAATACTCTGTTTAAGGTCGGAGTGCGTCGCTGTGAAAATTTACAAACAGATCATACTTCTGAGTTTAGACTACATCTGTATATTAATACACAAAACTGCAAAAATCTGTCAATCAAAAATGCAAGTATGGCTGAATCGGGCATTAAGGCTAATAGTGGGGGATCTTTTCATTGTGTACACTGACAGATGTGACGCAACTTGACTTCCAATCAAGTATAGTTTTGGGCATCATTTGTAGAATCGCACCTGATTTCCTAAAAAAATAGCTTATATTCATGTGAAAATCAAAACTGATATGGTAGAAAAGATATAGGAGTATACAATGTATTTCTCTATGGTCCATTGTGTTCATCTCCAAGTATGATTTATATAGTGCCCATGACTCTTACAAACTACATAAAAGTTAATATACTATTGGTGACAAAGTCGCTGCGATTAATGTATGGACATGCTCGAAATGTGAACTTAAGACTAATGGAAAAGTAAAAAGTAAAAAAGGTACTACCCATTCGAATACATCCCTGAGAGCATGGTCTTGGTCTAAACAGTCAACTCACCATAATCAGATTACCATTGACTGACTTTCACTACCAATAAATTTATTGGTGACCACGAGCTAATTTAATGCCACTTTCAACAAAATATCACTCAGTGGAAAATAGCAGACCAGAGACACGCAGACTGTTTCAATTTTGATAATTGGAGAATTTGGCACCACCAACCTAAAATATGTCTCTAACGAAATAACACTGGTTTACATCTGACAACGATTTCTAACTACCTCTCAATTTACATTAGACCAAACCGACCTCTAATAGGAAGGGAACGGAAACCAACGGATTCGTTGTTGACCAACGGAATCCCACTCACATAATGATTGAAATATGGGCGTCATCTGAAGTTTTAATAATGTACCAAGATTACAGGTTTTATCTTGTTAGAGTAGGCTCTCGGATGAGCCAATTTCCATCTGGCTCTAGTGGCCTGGGAATCATTAATGCATTTTCTTACAGATAATTTAGAAGGACATGAATGCTTCAGACAGACTCCTTAGTGTCCGATGCGATAATTTGAATATGACAATGAACTATTTTGAGGTAACCTTTCACATGGCAATCATATTGCTGATGGCCTATATCGACTTTAAGAGTTCCTCCAACGAAAAAAATGAAAATAAATTGTATTGGAACGTGAAGTATATAGAGGGTAAGGTGGTGTAGAAACATTTGGCAATAGTCGTTACGATTATCCAGATCCATCCTTCCTGGTTGCAGACATTGTTATGGTATTATTTCAATTAGAATTGTACATAAAACCGTTGTAGTTGGATTTACCTTAATACACTCGCAAGGCAGTATTACCATTTCACATTCCTGATCCCGTCATGTTCACCTTTGATGAATGAGTGTTGGAGTCTAAAAAGTAAACAAAGAAAAGATTTGGGTTTTAACCAGTCAGTGGTCCATTTACTATAATCCAGTTTTCAGATCTACACCTGCCTAGATGTAGTGTTCATAAAGGTCAAGCTCGAGTGGGCCAATGTGGTGAAGGATGAGAGAATTATATCCTGGATTAGCAGCAGGGTTTGCAGCATATATATGAGCGTGGGGCCATGCTCCTAAAGGGAGGGCTCCATGACCCTATGAAAATTTAATATCGTCGGCCATCCGCCAGACATACTTAAAAACTACAGACCCAAGAAAAATAGTGCCAACCAACTTCATGTGGTCGATAACCGACTTTTGCAGAGATCTGACAAAAATTATTAGAAAAATTTCAAATCAAATAGTATATATTCAATATCATTTTGTTTGTAAATAATTACTTAAGCTAGTTGCAGATTCATCGATCTTATCTAATCATCTATACTTAAAAAAAAACCACTTTATACATACAAAGAACAAACTGACTGCAGAAGGATTCATTCAAAATGGTGACCACTGTGTGAAAACCCCCAGTTACCGGTATTTCATATATATACGCCACTGCGTAAATGCATGTATCTAATGTACATTAATATGTTTATATATTTATGAACGTCCACATTTCATGGCAGCGTATGCAGCGTATAAAAATGTGTTTTTTTCATGTATAAGGGAGCATAATGGCTGTACTAGCCGCCAAACGTATTTGAGTATAAATATCCTGTGTGCAGCATATATATGCTTGTCTTATACAAAACATATATGTTTGGCCTACATATATGTATACTGATAAAAAATAAATCTGTCTTGCCCCCATCACCCTCTCCCCCATCCTCAATTTCTGACCACTCGTCTGTGCTGTAATGTTGGTAGCGTACCCCCGTCCCCAACTCCTTCCCCACTGCTCCCCCTCCCCCTGCCCAACTCCTTCCACCTCCCCCAGCCTCCCCCCAGTGTGTGTGGACGGATTATGCCAAATCCTCTGCCTACACACTTTGTCAGTGTATTCACTACACGAAACTAACGACTTTATTCCTATATACGCCATAGGATCCGCATCATGCTGTGGTAGCCAGGGGAATGCCTGGAGGCATCATGCTGCAGCTAAAGGGTTAAGGACATTGATAGAAGACTGCATATTTTCAATCTGAGTGGTATGAGTGGTTTGTGAAGACTGAATGTCAAGTACTTTCTCTTACAGTGAAGCAAGGCGCCGGGAAATCTCAGGTACAGATTCTGCTGCTTTATTATCTAAGTTTTTATAAAGGTAAACTTGTCTATAAGAGTGTCCAATTTTGCATCAATCAGATCAATTTTGTTTTCCAACATATTCATTCCAGAGGGGGCCTCCTTTCCCACATCTGCTAGAAGAGAGGAGGAAGACTTGGAAGGCCCTGATTTCTTTGATCTTGGCTTTGTCATACTGTAGGGTAACAAGAAAAAGGAGTCCTCACAGTAGACAGATTTTTGCAAACACATAGAAAAGCAAACCACAGTGGGAAGATCAGCATCAAGAATGACACATAATGTTACCTGGTGGCCATCTTGGAATCTTCTGGAAGTGATCAGAGCCATCTTGGATCCTCCCTTAGGGCATCAAAATCCAGAATCAAAGTGAAATAGTTTTAAAATTAGTGAAGTTTGTCTCAAAAGCAGACAGCTTGATCTACGAATATTTACAGGGTCTGTGTAACATTTACAGACCTGCTGAGTTCCTCTGTTGACCTAAAACAAGCAAAAATGGCCCCCAGCCACGAAACTGCGTAGTTCTACTCCATATCACCGCTGGTGTTATCTACCTTATTTACACAAAATCATAGCTATATACGCTGGACGTATACATATATAAAATAAGGTTTTTCACACTATGAACGCCATTAGATTGTAGGGTTTGTTCGCACATTAGTACTGCGGCTGACACTGAAGTCGGATGACGGCCGCCAATTGCTACCGACCCTAAAATGCTGCTTCACTGTGTATAAGGCACAGTCGCCGATGTCGGATGGTCTCCTGCCATCTTTTCGCCACATCAATCGGCTTAAACGATCCTTCAACCAGTCGGTGCTTCTCTGACTTTTTTGGAATTCATAAAATCGAATAATGCATCATAATATAGATATCAATATTATCAAACGCTAAAAATAACAATTATTGGTAGTTGATGCGACTAAGAATTGAACAAGACCTGGTCCTCCCACTCTCATTGGCATACGGGTAAAATCTAAGGCAACCATCATATTTGTTGCTATTAGATGCAAAGGTATGGTATTTCGCGATTAAGATTGTATAGGCATGAGGAATCCAGCCTGTCCCCATTGCCATTTCTCAAATGTTAATGTTACACTTAAGTACCATCATTATCAGAAAAATAATGAATAATTTTGAGGTCCATTGTACTTGCCCCCTGAAGGTACTCTCTCGAGCTTCTCGAGAGTTTAGTGGAAGATGACTACCACCAATTGTTGATGACTAGTACCACGATCTTAAAAAGTATCATTACTCAAGATTTCCCTCGTGTTTCGATGGAATGATCGCCTGAGTTATTTTCATTCCACAGGACTTGAATTGCAGAAGGTTGCAATGTTTGGAGTGCAGCTAAACTATCACCTGAAAAATTATGCAGCAAGCTTTAATTTCAGTTACAATTAGCCATTTCAGATTTCATACGTCTTCATATGAACGATTCTCGCTCAACGCAGAATCGGAGGTAGAGCCGGGCCTGCTTGTCGCGGTTGAGGGAGGGGGCTGTCCTGGCCTCCAGGGAGCCTGGAAAAAGTCAGATCACTGCACGAAAACCACTATTTTTCAAATATATACGCCATTGTGATAACGCACGTATCGGCTGTATCGTGGCTTGTTTATATGTGTATACACCTCTTAGACGCGTCTACGTTTCGGGCGTCTACGAGACAGTTTCCATATGTAGACGCGCGCGACTTGGCTGTCTTTCACGCCTGGCGTATTTAAGAAAAAATATACTCTGCGCAAGATATATATACGCCAGGCGTATATATGATACCAAAAAAAAATTGCGACCCGCGGCCCGCCCGGGCCTGAGGGTGTTGGTAGAGGATACACCAACACTGACCCGCCACCCGCAACCTCCCAACCCCACCCCCTACCGCTCCCCCGACACCCCACCACCCCACCACCCTACAATCACTCTACCCACAGGAAGCCCTAGTACACAACCCCCGCCTCCCTGCAGTGGGTGTGGACGGATTAGCGGCCGCTTGGCGAGTGTGAGATGCCCCCCACCACCCCCCGTCACCCCCCGACTCCCCCACACCACCCCACGCCACCCCCAGCAAGCCTCAGTGAGAAGCCCCCCGCTGCCTGCCGCCCACCGTTCCCCGCCCGCCGCGAGCCGCGTTTGTACAGGTTGACTCAGTGGGAAACCCTCCCCCACCCCCCGCAACCCGCCGGTGCCCGCCGGTGCCAGCCGCCCGTTCTTAGGGACTCCATCTCTATAGTGTTAACTTGTTTAAGGCTTATATATGGGATTACCCAGAATACAACAGAAGAATGGTGTTTTCAAGGAAAAATCTATTGGAAAAACGGTAAAAATCCCAAAGAATGCAGGGTTTATTATTTGTAATTAATCAATTTATATTCAATAAGGTTTTATAAAGGTTTTATAAAATAAATTAGTAATTATTAAGATTGCAATTTTCATATAATACAGACTTGGATGCTACCAGTAGTGTCCCCAAGTTGCAAAGATCGGAACCTTTGGATGTTGGTGTATATACAACGGAACCAGGCGTATATATGATGTATATAAGACCGCACCATGGACATGTATATATATATACGCCACTAGATAAGGCGTCTACGAGACGTCTAATAGGTCGAACTTCTAGACGCAAAATCCAACTGTTAGACGCGTTTCGGATTCATATGTAAAGCGGTACTTTTCGTGCAGTGGATGAAGAGCGTGAGGAGAGGCACTATGTCCGGGATCGGGATCACTGGAGGGCCGGCCCAGTCGAGGTGGGTCGGGGTCGAGGTGAGTCGGGCCGCTGCGTGCGGCAGCGGCCACCAGGCCCGCTGGCTTGTGCTTCGTGACCACTATTGAGAAATCGAGGTCGTGGAGGGCCGAGAGGAACCACAGTGCACACCCGCAGGCTGCTGTGACGGGGTCCCTGCCAGCCCCCTTTTGGAGGTCTGCCGCGACGACCGCGTTGGTGGTGGTGATGACGGCGGCTGTGCCTCTGGGGAGGTTGGCAGAGTTGAGGCACTGGGAGCGATATAAGGCTGAACGGCGTGACCATGGCCGCGGCTGCGGAGAGGGCCATGTCTATGTGGATGCGGGTGCCACAGTCTCTGAAGATAGTCACGCTTTTGGCCAGGGGGGTGTTTTATTTTCTGCCCGAGGAGTCCTGGGGGGTGTTTTATTTTCTGCCCGAGGAGACTTGAAATGCCCGAGGAGAGGTCGTACGAGGGTTTGGGTTCGATAATTCAAAGTCTCCTCGGGAAGGAGAGTTGAAGGAGAGGATGTACGACCTCTCGTCCATTTGCGTTTTATTTTTTATCCTCGGGCGGGGAGAGGTCGTGAAAAGTATCCTGGGGCCTCCCCAAAGTGTCTTAGCGCACGACACGTCTAGAGGTGTCTTAGCTGAAGCTTGTAGCTCACGTTTATTGTTATTTAAAGGAAAACAATTAATAAACCAGCGAGGACACATCAATATAAAACATGGCGGCCTTCGGTATACGACCACATACTCCACATGAATTTAGAGTCCGAATTAGGCCCCTAGAAGCATTTGACGATAGGAAATTTATTGCCCGGTATCGTCTAGATAAAGGACTTGCTACTGCTTTGGGCAGGGCGTTTGGAAATTCGGCGTTTATCAGTACGATGGGGATCAGAGGAGTAAAAGCTCTTTCAGCTGAAGACAGGGTGAGTAAATATTCAATATACATTTGTAAAAATCCTTTCCCTATGGATTATAGGTATTTTCAGTCTTCACACCTTGTGGGGTGTTTTCAGGCCGAAGAGCCTTTTTCTTTTAAGGAAAAAATTTTTTTTCCTTAAAATTTACGCAAAAGCTATCCAGCCCAACGCCGCCGTGTAGGGTGTAGGTCGTGCTCCTACGAGCGAGATCAATCATATAGCTACAAAGAGACCAACTTCACCGATATGCATACTGACGACGAAAGTATGAATACGAGTGCACCCAACCTCAAGCGCAGACGGGTGGGAGACAACCCCAACACCGGGGTTACGGACGGAAAGTCTTATACAGTGTTTCAAGTGGAACGAAACTTGGAACACACACCCAAGACTTCCACCGGAGACGAGGTAAATACCCAACTTGTTTCTCACACTTCTCACAACCCACCGTTTAACATTGTATGCCCTTCGGGTAATTGCAACTTGTTAGGACACTGTGATTGTAAGAGCACTGAGGTGGGCAAACCGAACGGTGACCACACACGGGCAGACATATCCACCGCAAGGCGGATATTGAAACCCACTGGAATATCCAGACACAACTCTGGAGGTTCCAAACCCGCTACCAAGTTCAAAAGAACTATGATAACGGATTTTTTCGAACGTATGAGGAGCCCTGAGGCGAACCATACACCGAAAAACATGGCCACCAATGGTGGACCCATAAACGCAACCGGTGATAGCACACATCAGGGTGCAACACCGCAGGTACATAAGGCCAGTCCGGCGAATAGCTCCAACCATGGAGACAACCCAGACCCAATGCCTACCACCTACCACATAGTCGATAACAACAGTTTGGATAAAGATAACCTTTCCTTACTCAGAGATTTAGAAAATTCTGATCAACCGTTACCTGAAATTGTCTCTGCAATTAATACCTCGGTTTCTAACTCAGACTTCTCTACTTTCCAGGTTATCGACGACTTGCTGCCCAAGTACCTCCATCCGGCATGGAGGGACGTGAGGGACTCCAGCGGAAGGCAGATGAAATGTGAGGCACGCGCTGCCTTTCTGTTTCAGTGTGGAGAACTGAAACACATCGAACCCTGGGCCTGTGGACTTGCTCCACTGCCAGGATATTTCGACGCCGACACCCGCGAACTCATTCACATTGAACGTAAAGCTACCGCCTTACGGGTCATGAAAATAGCAGCCGACTCCTTGAAAGCACAGGAAGAGGTGGAATGCAGAATGAAAAACCAGTCCAAGAACATGATGATACAGGCCCTCGCAGAGGCTAAGTATAGTACCGAGGAAACTACTCGCACTATGGAGGCCGTCGTCCAACATGCCGACCTCACAGCCAAGAGGGACTACCTCAGGGAGGTGGCCCTACTGGAGGATAGAATCCAGAAACGAAAAGAGAGGGCACCCTCTGACGACCAAGTGACCGACCCGAAACACTCGGTGAAAGCGCCAATACAGGTGAAATCTGAAAAAACCGAGTCGGGTTTTCGCGAGGAAAAACCAACCTCCTTCCCCCCGAAAGGGAGGGGACGAGGGAAGGGAGGAAAAGGGCAGCGGGGAGCGAAAAGAGGCCAGAACAAGGGCCCCAAGGAACAATCGACTCGCCTCTAGCGCCTACAGCTGTGTGCACGGACTCAAATTTGGTAAACAAATGTAAAACACCCTGTTTAAACCTACAACTGAAGTCCAGCCCTGTTGTGCATGTTTCTGTTAATAAAGAAAATGAAATATATTCCAATGTTTCTCTCTCTTTCAACACAGGAGAAGCACTACAGAGACCCAGACCTATTCATTCCAGCAGTTCCTACAACAACCCTGGTAAAGAGTCAGGTAGTACGAGTAAACCCAGTGTTAATGGCCAAAAGGTACGGTGCAACAGTACCAACACAGGGACAGTAGTCAACCTTTCAGATAGAGAACTATCCAATATAGAACTATCACTCCTAAACAAGGGACTTAACTTCTGCCCCACGATAAATAAGATCGATGACGGGGAGGTCAAATCAGAACTAGATAGATTTCATCGGGGACTTAGATTGAAACAATTCTTTCAAAAACCGATTCAGAACAAACATCCATCTAGCGCACCTGGTAGAATCCTAACTGACAATACACAGTCTAAAAACGATATTATCCCACCTAAAACGGAACACCGAAGTACACCGAACGCCCCCTTTGGGGACAAGGGCCTTATAAAGGAACTAAAAGATCCAAAAAACTTTTCAGCACCTCCCGGTTCTTCTAACCTGGAGGGGTTCATTGCGATAAATGAGTTAAGGCTCACGGCGAAGTCTAACAAACCCAATAAACCAGAGCAAAACATCAGTCACCCAGAGAGAGTGGCCCTAAGGGGACTTTCCAAAGATAGGGACATTGTTATAAAACCGGCCGATAAAGGTGGGGCCACAGTAGTCATGAACACAAAAGACTATATCAAGGAAGCTGAGAGACAACTCAACAACCAGTCAGTGTACAAAAAACTCGACCATGACAAAACCCCGGAGATAAACCAGGGCATTAACCTCAAAATCCAAGAAATGGTCGATAGTGGAGAAATCACAATCGAGTTAGGAGAAGCGCTCAAAACTAAACAACCGAGGGCACCCCAAATATATTTTCTACCGAAAATACATAAAGGAGTGAACCCGCCACCAGGGAGACCGGTCGTGTCTGCAAATAATTGCGCGACAGAGAAAATCTCGAAATTTGTAGATAATTTCCTCAAACCAGAAGTCCCAAAAGTAAAGTCTTTTATCAAAGACACAAATCACTTCCTGAAAAAGATCAGTGAGGTAGATAAACTGAACGATGGAGACATCATTGGCACATTGGATGTAAGCGCACTCTACACCAATATCCCAAATGATGAAGGTATTGACACCATAAGGAACACTCTGGAAAAAAGGCCGAACCAGAGCAAACCTAGTACAGATAGTATAACAGAACTACTAACACTCGTACTGAAAAAGAACAACATACAGTTCAATGGAACTAACTATATACAGATTAGCGGTACAGCAATGGGGACTAGACTAGCCCCTTCATACGCTAACCTGTATATGGGAACCCTGGAAGAATCACTGCTGGAGGGGCACTGCCTCCAACCGAAGGTTTGGTGGAGATATATCGATGATATATTCTTCATCTGGGAGCATGGGAAAGAGGCATTGAACGATTGGTTCGAATACCTCAACCATGCACACAGCACAATAAAATTCACCATGGAAAAATCAACCATGGAGGTCAACTTCCTAGACACAACGGTGAGAAGAGGTTTAGACAATAGACTGTATACAGATCCATACACGAAACCCACGGATGAAAATACATATCTTAGATATGAATCCGCTCACCCACCCTCGCAGAAAAAGAGCATACCCTACTCGCAATTGTTACGAGTAAAGAGGATATGCTCCAAAAATGGAGACTACCAAAAACATGCATTACAAAAGATGAAAGAGTTTAAAGACCGGGGATACCCAACGAAACTCCTCAAACAATGCAAAGAAAAGGTAGACCATATCGAAAGGGCCGATATCCTCAAACCAAAGATAAAAACGGCGGAGGAAGGAAACAAAACTTTCCTAATCAGCACCTACCGACATGGTAAAAACATCCTCCCAGAAATTGTAAGCCATAACTGGGAAATCTTGGGAAAATCCACCACCACGAAAAATCTGTACAATAGCAGGTTGGTGAAGGGATACAAGAGACCAAAAAATCTCAAAGACCATCTCGTCAGGGCAAAGATATCATATGGAAAAAACCATGAAAAAGGCAGCAAACTGGACAATAAATGTAGCAAAATCAACTGCAAATATTGCAAACTACTGGTAAGAGAAAATGAACTCAAATCCAAATCCCGAGGCACCACACACCGATGCAAGGAAAATGTGACATGCAACAGCTCAAATGTGATCTATTGTATAGAATGCAAAAAGTGTGGAATCCAGTACGTCGGACAAACGAAAAGAAAAATCAAAGAACGGATCTCGGAGCATCTGAGATCTATTCGACAAAAAAGTGCCATAAGTGACGTACCTAAGCACTTTAACTCATGTGGACACCAAGGAGTAGATGAAGTACAAGTACACATACTGGACTTCATCTATAGACATCCAGACAGCAAACAAGCTGGAAAACTCAGAGACAAGATCGAGTTCAACTGGATACACCGCCTGCAATCTCAAGCCCCTCAGGGGATGAACACAATGGATAGCAGATATGGATAGATACTACCCACAATGCCACGTCAAAAATTTTTTTCCTTGAAAAAGAAAAAGGCTCTTCGGCCTGAAAACACCCCACAAGGTGTGAAGACTGAAAATACCTATAATCCATAGGGAAAGGATTTTTACAAACAAATATTCACCCCACTAGTATCCTCCATAGGCGACTACTAAGTGACTGACTTCCACAAGTGTTAAGTACCCAAATAGCTCTATTTCCCAAGGGAAAACAGAGTAGAGATAAAAAACAATTATCTCTCAACCTATGACCTATAGGCCGGCCTATAATCGCCTGATGAGACGAGATCGTCGAAACTATTGAGCAAGGAATGAGACAAATAAGTATCATTCACCCCCACACAGAGAAAAGGGTTCACATATTTCCCCACAGAGGGATACATATACCCACAGTGTATTAGTTCACACTATGAACACCAGTCAGAGGCACCACAGAGTGGATACGCCTAGACTATAAGATACACTGAAATCAATTGGCTGTTCGAATTTCCCGCCGCTCTTTGTTCGGTACGCCGACCAATGAAAAGACGGAAAACCGACCACGTGATCAGAAACAACCAATAGAGGTCTAACTCTGTGAAAACAATTAACATAAGCAGGCCGCGGACAGCGTCCACTGCTGCTAAGCCAGTCACTTGCTCGATAGTCGCGAAGACCGCCACGTTCACCTAAATATTCAATATACACTATCTTTCAGTATAAATTAGTATAGAAATGTTATACATGGGGTATACCTTAATAAATTAATATAAATACATGAATGATTATGTTTCATGGGAGTAAAATTGTAAATATAACCACAGGTGGCGCTAGTAGGCATTAATTCACTTTACATACCGTTGGTGGCGCCACTGTCATTTTATATGATAGACATTGTATATTGTTTTAGATACTTTATCGTTTATTTATCTATTTTATAATTTGTTTTTTCAGTTCTGCATTGCCCTCCGATATTTTGCAACTGGGAGTAATTACTCCATGAAAGGGGACGCCCATGGAGTTGTTAAATCCACCGTTTGTTTGTGTGTGGCCGAGGTGATGGAATTTCTTGTGGCCAATGTGAACGAGTTCATCATCTGGCCACAAAATCAGGAGAAAATGCTTCAAATCGCCTCTGGTTTCTACCACAAATTTGGAGAAAAACCACGATGCATTGGGGCAGTAGATGGAACACATGTGTCGATAAAAACTCCTACAGGGGGTCTTCAGGCAGACTATATCAATAGAAAGGGCTACTGTAGTCTCAATGTTATGGTAAGTATTATATAAATTATTTTAATATGCTATTAACAGTATAAGATATGTTCATCATTGTCTCTATATTAATTAAAATGTTTTAACAAAGAAATTATTTAGCAATATTCATGAAATCTTCAGAATATTTAGATATTACATCATATTTTGTATTTCTATTAAAAAGAAATAAATTATTTATGGTAATGTATCATATTGCATGAATTGAAAAGTGGAATTGATAATTTAACCATTATTGTATAATTATAGTATATATCCATGGAATTTGATATACTGATTTTTATTTTTCAGTGTATAGTCACCGTTTTCTGCATGTTAATGCAATGTATCCCGGGAGCTGCCACGATACATACGTGTTAAAACGTACTGATTTCTACACCCAGGCCGAAGACAATGCCCTCGGAGATTACTATGTACTAGGAGATTCAGGGTATGTAATTTTATACATTGTTATATTGTATATTTAATTTCTTATATAATTGTATATAAACCTTTACTATTCAGTTATACCAATGTGAATAGTCATTTCTACATATACCTTAACATCACCTACCCTTAGTGGCGCTATTATATCAATACGGTTGATGATCCTACATTAACCACTACATAGATTTTTTTATTTTGATATATATATTGATAGATGATAATATAATGGTATTGCAATTATAGAATACTATATTAAATATTCCAGATACCCTTTGCGGACATATCTCATGACCCCATACCTCCAACCAGAAGATCCAGCAAGTGTTAGCTACAACGAGTGGCATATGTCGACACGGGCTGTTGTTGAGCAAGCGTTTGGAATGTTGAAACAAAGATTCAGGTATATATTATAAAAATTATTATTAGCGCCATTGATATTGAATATATGAAACATGAACATAATTTTCAATATAATGAATAAAAATTTGTTTCATTTCTTATTTTTTAATGTAGGGTCCTGGATCAGAGTGCTGGATATCTTTTTCACGAACCCAGGCGGGCGTCAAACATCGTAGTAGCTTGTGCCTGCTTACACAACCTATGCGTAGATAGAAATATCGAGATTCCTGAAGAGGAGGAACAAGTACGTCCAGTACGTCCAGTACGTGAGGAACATGACGATCGCGTACACCATGAACATGTTCCAGTTATAGCAAGAAATCATAGGAATATCTTCAGAAACACCTATTTTTGATATACTTTATGATTATGTGTATAGCTGGTATACCAATTGCTGCACTTGTGGTTTAAGACCACGATTACATAAATAAACAATCTAAAACATTTCTATTTAAAAGAAATAGTTTTATTTATCATTTATAAATTTACTTTACTATACGACTATTAATTATAATTTCTTTGATTTCCTTGAACGGGTGTTTAGGCAAGGGTTTGATGTTGGGAGGGGCCTTTTCTTCTCTTGTTCGGTGTTCATCTCCCTATCTTTATTATCCACATCTGCAAATATAACAACAACAAAAAAGGGTCACTACAAATAATATTTATCTCCATCCATACGATCTACATTAAATTATAGTGAAATGTGTTATTTTTAAAATACAAATTAATATAAATGTAATATGTGTTTATTATATAAAAAGTCTCTCTCGCTATATACATATATATATAAAAATATAATCAGGCAAAAATACCTTCTTTTTTTTCCAGAGCATCTGCGATGCGTTTGCTTTGTCGGAGGTGCTCTTCCATGGTTTTTGCCATAATTTGCTGTGTTTTAGAAATTGCAGATTGTTTTTTAGAGATTTTTTTCAGAGTTTTAGAGATTTCTTCATTCGTTTGTTGTTGTTTATGCAGGATATGCAGCATGGCATCCAAAGTTTTCTCCATTGGGGTCATAGTTGTGGGGGTGTTGTCAATGGTGGGGGTGATCGATGTGGTATTCATGGTGATAGTCGTTGGCTGAGTTGTTGGGGTAATAAGGGGTGTCGTTCTCGTTGGGGGTTCCGGGGTCCTGTCATTGTTCAAAATGAACTCCACTTCCACTGCAATATAATAAATTTAATTCAATCATAAATATTAATGTACATTAGGTTTTATTGTCATTACCTGGATATTGCGGCAAAACATTTAATTATAAATTATGTGTATAATAAAATATGTACGATACTCTGTAGCCAAGTTAATAATTAAATACATAATAATCACAATTATTGTCTTTATAGGATAAATATAAGATAATATACATACCTTCTGTTCCAAACGTCATACTTCCATTATCACTGCTATCCTCCAGTGGTGTTAAGGTGCAAGGAACTGTAGATGGATGAGAGGCATAGACAGAAATAGGAGAGGGAATAGTAGATGAAAGAACATTGGAGTGAAGGATGGAAGTGGGAACATTTATGAAGTTCCTAACTGGTGAAGGAACGTTGATAGGGCGGAATAAAGGAGAGAAATTTGTGGGTGTAGAGCACATGGGAGAAGGAGTATTGGCCGGTGGAGAGATAGGAGAAGCAATAGTGGCCGGAGGAGAGATAGCAGAAGCAACAGTGGCCGGAGGAGAGATAGCAGAAGCAACAGTGGCCGGAGGAGAGATAGGAGAAGCAACAGTAGGTGGAGGAGAGATAGCAGATAGACAAGAAGAAACAGTGGCACTGGGAGAAGGACGTGTATCAGACTGTGTATGGACTGCACTCTGGAGGATCTGTGCCCTTAGGCCTCCTACGTCTGGGGATGCAGTACATGAGGATGCGACTCCTCCTTGTATACCTTAAAAAATAAATAATGAATCAAATAATATATTAATATTTCATTAAGGTTGTCATTCTTGGTATTTTTTGGTACAAAAAATATTAGTTACATTTTATAATGACAGCGGGCACCACCATAGGTGTGGGTCAATAGCGATACATGTAGTGATCAAATGTTCTGCGGTCCACAAAGTAAGATCATAGACAAATTGGGAATAGATTTAATTAATAATATTATAAAATATTATACTATTTCTATTTATCTTTAATATTTAGTATCAAAATCTATTATAAATGAGATATGATAGTATATTTACCATCAACTATATTGGAGCCAGCATAATCCAACGCCAATAGATCGAGTTTAGAAAGGGGTGGTAGGTTGCAAGCACCCTGCCCAGTGGATCCGGTTTGTTTTACAATTTCTGCATGCTAAATAAAACATTAAATATATTAAACAATGTAAATACGGAAAAAAGTTTTAATATTTGCGTATGGGGGCGTAACATAACAAAATATAGCACATATATATATATTTAAAAATATATATAGATTTTTAATGTATACAAAATTCTATGAGTTTATTTAAATGAGAATAACAGAGGTTGCAGGGACATTTACCATCACCGTTATGCAGGATATATGAAATATTATGGAGAAACAGGCTTACTGTCTCCGTACGAGTAAAATACGCGGTAAAATCGGAAATCGGATTCACCGATGCCGAAGGCAGACGTGAATCCGATTTCCGATTTTACCAAGTATTTTACCCGTACGGAGTCAGTCAGCCTGTTTCTCTATTATTATATACCTTAATTTAGCCATTTTGCTACTTACAATTTGCTACTTTTGTCCTACTTCGCCACCACGTCTAGTACGTACGTCTCCTGACACTAACATACCAGTTGCCGTCCACGTTTAAAAGGTCGAATCTGATTGGTCGAGACCGTTTAGCCTCATCCAATCAGAGAGCGCCTTTTAAATCTACACTCCCATGCGGAGGTTTCGTTTTCAAATCGTCGATTCGACAGTAGCGGCGGCCATCTTGAATGTCTCGTTTCCTAGTATGTGCCTGGAGAGTGATTAGCGGTAAGACCGTCGTTACGGTCACGTGATAACGCTACATACACCATGTAGGTGTCGTACGGGTATAAATACGACATGGGTAGGAGAAGGCGGTATGTGTATGATATACTAACATAGGTATATAATAATAATTAATATATATATGTCCTGTTTGTATTTATCATATATCGAAATTTCTCATATATAAATACATTAAATCATATATATATATATATATTCTCACTCGATTTTTTGCCTCAGACACATAGTGGGTGAGCTTTTTCCGACATTCTGGAATCCTACGGGGGTATACGGCAGCAGCGCTAACCTCGGCTGTAAATAAATATAAAGATTAATAATTTTGTAAGATTGTATACACAAGTAAATACCTGAAGAAAATTTTTTTTTTTTAAATACAGACATTAAACAACTATTATTTAAATAATTTTACCTAATAGGCGATGCCATGCGTCATCCTTAGATTTCTTGCTGCCGCCCGTGCCTTTGAAATTCCCTTTCAATATGGGCTTTTCCACTATTGCGCCCTGTAGTAGGGCATAGAGCTCATCCTGCTTCCAAAGAGGCCTCCTCTTTTCATTATTGGGATTAGCATTCGCCATGATATTAATCTGAAATATAAATATATATAAATATAAAGATATTACAATTGTTTTCAATATTATATTTAAATAACACAATAAGTGACACATAGTAATGTATTATGACAAGTCTGATTAAAAACATTATCACCTTTCCGGGACTCGAACCCATGTAACCATACACAACGTATATGCCAGAAACGGTGACAATGCACTTTGAATTTAACAAGCGATAATACGGAAATTGCTCAATTTGGCATTATACATTATTTTTAACTAACATCAACCATAGTCATTTTTAAATTTATCAATTTCACTCAGATATTCATAAGATTTATAGTGGATAACCATCTCATAGTCACATATTTGATACTTCCCTACCTTGAATCGAGGTGAAATCTCTGCTTGTAAATAAACAAACTTGGCGCTTTGGTCACGTGATAATTCTCCTTCCTGTGGACTTTGAAGCCAAGGACATGTCGTTCCGAACGATAGGTCACCGGGGACGATATGGGTCAATCCCAGGACATTGAGGCCCCAGGATTTCTCTCCCTTCGGACAACAGGGTAAATCGAACGAGATTCAGGACATCTCGTACAATATGTCGCCCGTGGAGGTATCCCTCGTGGGGACTCTCCTGGCCAACGAGAGTTGAAAATAAAACGACCCCCTGGGGTGCCCGGGGAGAGGTCCCAGGACAGTTTGGGTTCGATATTTCAAAGTCTCCCGGGGAAGGAGAGTCTTGGGCCAGATTCTAGGAAGTCTCCTGAAATATCGTTTTATTTTCAGTCCTGGGGCCAGGAGAGCTCCTGAAAAGTGTCCTGCAGCTCTCCTGGCTGGGGACACGTCTAGGGGTGTCGTGGGTGATTCAAAATAACAAATAAAAGCTATTCAATTCATTTGAACTATCGGAAATATATTTATTATGATTTTAATTAAAACTGGAGGTCTCAGATGGAGAATTACTGTACTATTTACTTAGATTAACATACGTTCATAAATGATGAAATTAGTTCCCAAAAATACCACTATGTGCCACCACCTGCAATAAACACAGCCTCTTTTTCAAGTCTCCTCAAAAGTCTCCTACAGGTTAATTTTCTCCTGGGGCTCTCTCAAAGGAGACTTCGGCCGAGGATTTCTCTCCCTCCCGAGGACAGGGTAAATCGAACGAGATTGAGGAGATCTCCTGAAAATTATCCTCAATGGAGCTATCCCTCGTGGGCGAGGAGAGTTCCCAGGAGAGTTGAAAATAAAACGACCCCCAGGTTTGCGAATGACTCAAACCACCTCAGGTCGTGGCGCGCCTATATACTCGGAGATGTGGACGTGGCCGACGGCGGGGCCGGCCTTGAGGAGGGCGATGAGGCGGTTCGTGAACCTGCGGCCCTGTCGGATGCAGGTTGTGGCGTGGATGAGCCTGCCGACTAGGGACCGCAGGTCTGTCTAGGTGGCCATCGGGCACAACAGCCAGTCGGTGATGGTGTTGGATAGCTCGGCCATCTTATCGGTTGGGATGGCGATGGTCATCGCGACCGTGTCGACTTGATAACCGAGCCATTCAATTCAATTCCTTTTTAGGTTCCATGAAGTGATGGAATCGGAATCGTTTGAATATATTCTTGAAATTATAAGTGTAACACTTAAAACCGTTTGGAGATGCAGTACTCTGGTGTTTCTCAGTATCCCCACTTGTAGGAAAAAAGGGGGCTTGGTATGATAATAGATGTGATGCTAGGTTTACTCTGGGGCATGCGGCCACGACGCCATGTGTACACTTCGGGCACTGCGCGAAAACCCCCAGTTATTTTATATATACGTCACAGCGGAAATGCATGTATCTGATGTACATTAGCATGTTTTTTTATGTATATACGTCCACATTTCACGCCAGCATATGCGGCGTATTCAAATGTGTTTTTCTTTGTATACAGACCCGTAATGATTGTATTTGCTGCCAAGCGTGTATGAAAAGAAATATCCTTGGTGCAAAATCTATACACTGGTCGTATTCAAATCATATATGTAAAAAACTTGACTTTTCATCCAGATCATTTGGAAATTCATGTAAACAGTTCTTAGACTGACCAATTATCTATGAAACCTTTCAAAATATATCTGGGGTTTATAAAGGATACCCCTTATTGCCTTTACTGGTTGTTATGTAAACTAATCAGAAGGCATTCTTTATCTTCTTCAGACTATTCGTTCATGATTCCAACAATGACAGATTTGTCTTGCATGCCATATGATTATTTCAATTAAAGGCTACAGAATGAATGCATAAATGTTGGTTTAATTAAGGAGAGAAGGGTTGGGATCTTCTTGGATGAAAGCATATTCACAATGGAGCCCATATTCTCACTCGCTTCGCCTTGGGGATCAACCTTCATGGAATCAATGGGTATTCCCTTGATGACTATTAAATGAAGGGGCAATTGGTCATCCAGTGTAGTCTCAAAGTACCTCCATGGTAGTTTAGACCATAGTCTCAAAATAGACAGTAACCTAAATTGTTTTTTGAAGTAGTCTCTACTTGTAGTTGACGGGTAGTTGGTCTGTTTGTTTGTATTATTACCGCCAACTCCTGTGTTTGTCTCCTTCTTTATAGTGAGATCAATATCATATTATTATTTGTTTTTGATATATAAATATAAATATCAAATGACAGCGTATTTAATATTCACCTCGTATCTCTAACTTACTTCCATTGTGGAGTTGGTTGATATAATTAATGCGCTCACCATGGTAACAATTCTAAATCCAGGCAATCCGAGCTGCTAAAACCGTTATCCGCACTTCTGCTCCAGCCTCCGACCAGCTCACTTGAGTAACTCGTTGTTGTTGAAAAAACTTACCTTTCTCAGAGACTAGCTCTAGTCAATGTATATGAATATTGTGGCAGGTTTATGGGTTTTTAATCCCCCTGTAAAAACTTATGAAAAAGTCCGTTTGTTTGTATCATTACTGTCAACTCCTGTGTTTGTCTCCTTCTTAATAATTGATCAATATCATATACATGTATGTACACTGATAAGAAATATAAAAAAAGGTTTGCCACACTGTCTCCTCCCCTTCAATTTCTGACCACTCGCCTATGCTGCCCTGTTCTGCCCTCCCCTGCCCTCCCCTGCTCTCCCCTGCCCTGCCCTCCCCAACTCCTCCCTGGCTCCCCACAGCCTCCCCCAGTGTGTGTGGACTGATGACTCCAAGTCCTCTGCCTACACACATTACCAGAGTATTGTCTATGGGTGGGTTGGTGCAAGGATGTGTGCAGACGGATGTGAAAGCGGCGGCTGTGAAAGTGGCATTGGCAGCAGAGCTGTTGGTGGCGGCGGCAGCGGCAGCGTGGCCCCAACCAATGTCTATAAAGGATATATACAGAACCCTAGAGAAGAGTGGTGTTTTGACAGTAAACTCTATTTAAAAAGCTTTTAAAAACCAGAGAATGCTGGGTTTATGATATGTAGTTAATGAAAAGATAATAAATAGGGTTTTAAAACGATTTTGTAATCAAAATTGATAATGTAACATTGGATTTTCCATATCCCAAGGTCTTAATGACTTATGGCAAATGAATTAAAAGCAACAGTGGTGTCCCTGAGGTGCAGAGATCGGAACCATTGGATAGTGGCGTAAATACAACAGAAACAGACGTATATATAAACCATGCAACAAGGATGCTTATATACGTCTATAGATGAAGCGTATACACGATGGAAAATAGGACTAACTTATTTACGCAAAATCATAACTATATACGCAGGACGTATACATGTTAATTAGGGGTTTTCACTCTGCACAATCGTGGACGAAACAGGACGGACGTGAGACAATGCAGGGGACTTTATAGACGAACGCAGCTCGCCGTGATCGTTGTAGAATTTTAAATAGTCAAACATTCAACCACGACGGCAACGGAGTGTGCCAGTACAAAGTAAGCCGCTAGGCAACTTGGTGACGGTCCATGGTGGGACAGGGGAATTTTGCTGTCCTCGACCTCGACACGCTTTGGGCAAACGTGGCCACCGTGTAAACCTATTGTTAACAATCTTTTTCAAGGATTAATTGTGCGACCACTCTTCATTCGTGATTCCAAGGATTCCTATTGAGAACAACGTGGGTTTCAAGACTATTGGTAGTCTTTGACTGTGGACCAAAAACCCCATCCCACCCCACGTTTAACCAAGTGGATACCTTCAGAAAATCCTCATTTTTGTTGTATTTCATAGAATGTACATATCCTCGTATACATACACCACCAATTATCAGTAAAATTAAGAACGATTATGTGATCCTATTCTGAAACTGGGTTGGGGAACCGGGCGCAATACTAGCAACGGGTATCTTGGTTTCAATTCGTGTTTGTGGCGTGTGAGCTACCAGATGGCGCAGGAACGCCGACTTTTTGCACTTATTGTTACCCATTCTAAGTGGGAGAATTCCAGGCGTAATCCCTGATTGATTGTGGCTACTATTTACTCAGCCGGTAGAATAATGTGGACGGGTTTCTTCACTAAAGAAGCATTTGTCAAAATTACCAAGAAATTGGGACATTGAATGTTCATTGAATGTGGACAGTAGCTGATTCTATTGAACAGTCATGGACGTTTTCTCCCACTGCACGAATACCAACATTTTATATATGAATGCAGCCGGCGTATATAAGTATGCTTTTGCGTATACAAGGTCGTCCTTTTCCCCATGTGTATACGCCTCATCTGTAGGCGTTTATAAGCGTCCATGTTGTGGACTTTTATACGTCATATATACGCTTGATTCTGTTGTATTTACGCCACTATCGAATCGTTCCGATCTCTGCCACTTGGGGACACCACTGGTAGCATATTTTATTTATTTTCCATTAGTCATGAAGTCCTTGTCAATGTTATATTATCAATTTTTATTATAAAATTGTTCTAAAACCCATTTATTATCTTTTAATGAAATACATATAATAAACCAAGAGTTTATTGTTTGTTTGTTTTTTTACGTTTTTTTAAATAGATATTACTTTCAAAACACCTCTCTTCTGTAGGGTTCAATGTGAGTGTGTATATAAGGATATAACCACAACCTCAACTAACAACACTGAGTGCTCAAGAGAGCTGGGGAGCGGCCAGGGTACGTCCGGGGTATGTCCGGGGTACGGCTGGGGTACAGCGGGGCACTTCCAGGGAGCGGCGGGGGCGGGGGCTAGGACTTCTACAGCTATAATCCTTGTGATACATTAAAGGGGACAGCCGGGGGACTTCCCACTGACACCACCTACGTCTACCAACACATATGGGCGGCAGGTGCTGACGGGAGGTGGCGGGTGTTGATGGGAGCACTGCACGAAACTAACGCCTTTATTCCTATATACGCCATCGCGGCAGCGCACGTATCGGCTGAATGTAGACTTGTTTTCATTCGTATACGCCTCTAATCTGCACAGCGTATAAGGCGTTTACAAAACTGTTTCCTTATGTATACGGACGCGACTTGGCTGTATTTTACACCTGGCGTATCCAAGATAAAACATCCTCTGCGCGATATATGTACGCCAGGCGTTTATGTATACCAATAGAAAATAAAAAATACCTCCTCCTGGCCTAGACCTCACCACAAATTATCATTGTGCTGTTTTAGCACTTTCGTCCAGGGTAGAAGTTGTGGTGGTCTGTCTCAGTGAAGCCCTGTTCCCCCACCTCCCCGTGTGTACCCCGAACATACCCTGGCCTCAGCCACCCCCTCAGCCACCGTCACAGCCACCCCCACCGCACGGATTATCAGTGTGTTGTTTTAGCACTTTAGGCATGGTGTGGGAGTGGAGGTTGTTGCTGGAGGTCCTCTGCCTTCACACATTACCTGAGTTTTGTCTCTGGGCGGGCGGGAGCATATGGGTGTCAAAGCGGCAGGTGTCAAAGCGGCTGGTGTCAGAGCAGCGTCGGCAGCAGATGTGTGGTGGCACTTGGGGTGGTAGGTTGATACCTGACAAGACCTTATGTTATATATACAGTACCTAAAGTATGACTTCAGAAGAGTGGTGTTTTGAAAAACTTTAAAAACGTAAAAAAACGTTTAAAAACCCCCAAAATCGCTTGGTTTATTATATGTACTTAATGAAAAGATAATAAATAGGGTTTTAGAACAATTTTATAATCAAAATTGATAATATAACATTGGATTTTCCATATACCAAGGACTTGATGACTTATGGTAAATGAAATATGCTACCAGTGGTGTCCCCAAGTGGTAGAGATCGGAACTATTCGATAGAGGCGTATATATACAACAGAATCAGGCGTCTATATGACGTATATAAGACCGCACCATGGACACGTATATATATATGCCAATAGCTAAGGCGTATACACACGGGGAATAGGACGACCTTGTATACGCAAAAGCATACCTGTATACGCTGTTCGCATATATATGTAAAGTGGTTAGTTTCGTGCAGTGGAGGTGGCGGCCGCTGGTGGGAGGTGGTTTCACTGAGTACTAAAGTGCTAAAACTACACACTGATAATTTGCGGTAGCAGCGGGGGCTGGGAAGGAGGTCGGTTGGTGAACCTTTTTTATTTTCTATCTGTACATATATACACCCGGCATATATATATCGCGAAAAGAATATTTCCTTTTGTATATGCCTGGTGTGAAATACAGCCAAGACGCGTCCGTATATAAGAGCAAATAGTCTTGTAGACACCTCATACACTGGCGTGAAATATGGGCATATATATATGAAAACAAGTCAATATTCAGCCAATACATGCACCTGCGCGATGGCGTATATGGGTCAGATTTTCCCAAAATGTACAATTCAGACTTTTGGGGCAACACAAACAAAAATTAAAAAATTTCAAGTAATCAATTAAAAAACCTTTATTTCTTTTAGAGCAACATCTCAGCTGTTTGTGGATACCAATTATACTGACTTTCTCCAAGCGGTTCAGTTTTTACACTTGTTACAGTAAAAGTTGATTTTTCTTATGGAACGTCCGAAATATTTTCAACATGCTATGAGTTGAAATACTGTCTAGTGATTTCTATTAGGAGTACAAAGACAAGATTCACAAAATTAATGAATTTTATACTGAACTTGTACTATACCAAATTTCATTAGACTACTATGAATATTACCATGTCTATCATATGAAAAACTTTTGCTCACATTTTGGAAAAGTTGAAATTAAGCATACAAAATTAATTAACTTTTTTTAAATTAGTGTACACTAGCCATAAGAGATCCAATTTGGAATATAAATACTTCTACACAAAGCTATACATCCCTACTGTACAGGCATGCAATTATCATAAGTTACCAGTATAAATATTATACCATGCTGTACCGTTAAATAAACCCATTTAAGTTTCGGACGTTCCTCGAAAACTTTCGCCCGTGACCAGTTTCCTATGTCCACACAGAACCACATGTATCACAGTAAATATTACATTCAGAGGCACCAAAACTGCTACGTTTGTAGCAAACATGTACACGAACACTTCAGAAGTGTATTCAACCTTCAAGAGATACTTATTTTAAAATCAGGGAGCCTGCTGGGTGGTGGTAGGCGGAAATACCACGTAAAAAAAGACAAGTTGAAATTTCAAAAGAGCAAAGGACTAGGTTAAATTGCTCAGAACCACCAGCGAAACCCACCAACACACTCCCCAACGTCTCTACTATATGAAACAAATGGTTTTAGATAGCCAAGAACCTATTTCCTACACTGCCCGGGTGAGAACCTGAGACCTTACATTTGTTTCGGACGTTCCTCCAAAACTTGCGCCCGTGACCAGTTTCCTATGTCCACACAGAACCACATGTATCACAGTAAATATTACATTCAGAGGCACCAAAACTGCTAAGTTTGTAGCAAACATGTACACGTACACTTCAGAAGTGTATTCAACCTTCAAGAGATACTTATTTTAAAATCAGGGAGCCTGCTGGGTGGTGGTAGGCGGAAATACCACGTAAAAAAAGACAAGTTGAAATTTCAAAAGAGCAAAGGACTAGGTTAAATTGTTCAGAACCACCAGCGAAACCCACCAACACACTCCCCAACGTCTCTACTATATGAAACAAATGGTTTTAGATAGCTAAGAACCTATTTCCTACACCACCCGGGTGAGAACCTGAAACCTTACATAAGTTTCGGACGTTCCTCCAAAACTTTCCTCTACACATTACCCAGTGCCTGTGAAAGGCAGAGTGGCCTGGAGAGGCAAAGAACTTGTTACTCAACAAGGAAATATCCACATGTACCTCTGTACATAGGTTCCTAGTTCTAAGAAATATAACATTTAATGGAAAAAAGGTGGCATCTTTAGAATAATCAATTTGAAAATCACAAATCAATACTTTCCACAGTAAGAAACAAGTGAAAATTGCAAAGGATAAATTGAAAAATGTACCAGAACATGTGAAAATATGTATTATGAATTAATTAGAATTTTCTACCACCTTCATAAGCAATTTAATAACTCTATTGGCCCACAAGGTTAAGCATGTTTCGGACGTTCCGGCCTGCACAATTTCGGCCGTTCCAGCACACTTTTTTCCACTCTATACTTACAAAGCAGGAGAGAAATTGCAAAAACCACATTCCATAAGTACAAGAAATTAGGTAAAAGTTGAAAAAACACTTTGGATGTGACTTATTTGTGCTGGTGAGAGTTCAAAATGGGCCCTCCGTCCTTTCCCAGTATAGACCGGCTTGGGTACTCTACACAAGATGTCTGCAAGGGGCACATCAAGAATGTCTGGTGTCGCAGGCCACTTGAAATTGTTCCGACATCTTTCGTCACAACCAGGCTGAAGGAAAGAGACTTCAGCGCTGTCGGCATCACTGTTGAGGACTTCCCCGATGTACCACTTGCCATCATAGACAGCAGCAAGCCATGACCCTGTAGCTGGTGAGACGACACTGCTGGCTGGCAAGCTCTCTGTTGGTGAAGCGGGCTGATCAAGTTGAAAGAGGATGTGACGAGTCCACCCTTCACAGCCACCCAGGAAGGCAGCAGAAGAGTAACAACATGGAAGATAGCAAGAAGTCTCCCGAAGAGCAATGGAGTGTCCAGGAACACAGCACATCACGGAATGGGCCTTCATTGTACCAGGTACCGGCCGGGCAGTGATGAGGAGAGATAGTTCTTCTCGGGCCTGACGAATGTCCTCCACAGGAACATGAAAATACCGGACAAGACTGGGGACACGGTTACCAGCACAGGCAAAGTCAGCAGCATTGTGGATGAAGATGCGGCGTTTCACAGTCGAGTCGGCCATGCGTTTAGCTGCAGCACCAATCCGTCACAGGCTCCCTTCCCATGGCCTGCTTCAAAGTATAACCAAGTCGCCGCACAGTTGAAGAGCTGCTGGTGTTTGGCAATGATACTGAAACACCCACTGTTACGGTACTGTGACGTGGGGCCATCAGTCACATAGTGAACACAAGAAATACCAGGAACCTCTTCGGAAAGGACTTTGTTGATCACTTTCATAAAGGAAAAAACAGCTGCAGAGTCATGTCTCCGCTCATCAGAAACGATGGCCAAAGACTTGTGTGAAAGGACACCTCCCTCTTCCCTGAAGTGGAGAACCACAGGATGAACGGTTACCGGCTCCTTTGCGAAGTAGACAGACTGCGGTTCGTCAGGGTAGCTGACAACCCAGTTCTCAGCAAAGTCCATCTGCACCGTACACTCCCCCGGAGTGAGGTTCTCGCGAAGTCGACGGAGGGCCTGGTACTGGCCGTATACTCTCCTGACGTGGCTCTCCATCAGGGAAAAGTCAGACTTCAGTTCTCGCCTGAAGGTGTCGCGTGGCTCCGTCTGTGTGACGATGCGAAGCTTCTTCGTTGTCTTGCCTTCATCGCCATACACAACATCCAATCGCTTCCATATGTCCACGGAAACGACAGCTGGCAACCGGTCCAGCTTCGCATCCACAGCCACCCACGGAACCTGCAGAAAGCTGTCGGGCAGAAGAGGAAGGCCGAGTCCGTGGAGAGGTTTCATCCGCAAAGCAAAGTTCTGATGCTTAACACACAGACAAATACTAGTGTTGTGGCAGTGCACCGGAAGGATGTAGCGGTGCTTCCGACGAACACTGTGGAAGAAACTCAGGGAAGCTCGGAGATGAGGGAATTCTTCTCGGAACTTAACATGAAGAACATGGAGGAACTCTGTCAGCTGGACTTTCTGGAACTTAACCTTCCTCAAAGTGACAGTGTCTTTCTTCCCTGGAAGAGTAATAGAGTGTTCAGGCCTCTTGAGGAAGTCAACTATAGCCAAAGATGTTGTGTGGAAGGCAGCTATAACCGACTTGTCCTTCCACGGTGAAGAGAGAGTTCTTCGGTCCAGGCCCACATCCCGTGAGAGTCGAGATGCCCCACGTACCGAGTGTAACTCCACCGGCGACACAATTTTGGCCAGGACTCTACGACGCTGCGTTCTGGGCAGACGCTTGATGGCAGCGGTGATGACATCGTATATTCTGGCTTTGTGCACCTCACCTGAGAGTGGAAGAGGTGGCGTCGGTTGGGAAGTCGGTGTGGTGGGGGTGCGCACTGGTGGTGTGCGCACTGGTGGTGTTGTGCGCACAGGGTCCTGGTCAGGCAGCACGTCGGAGGCAACATCCTGCCCTGTCGCTCCCTCGGGCACAGGAACAGCACTGTGTCGTTGGCTGACACCCTTCTGCAGGCCATGAAGCTTGGCCCTCAGCATAACATTCTCCCTGGAAGGGAGTGGGGAGGAACGTCTTCTGGATGTGGGTGTGGGTGTGGGAGAGGTGGAAGGGAGTGAGGAGTTATGTCTTCTCTGGGTTGTGGGTGGGGGTGTGGGAGAGGTGGAAGGGAGTGAGGAGGTATGTCTTCTTTGGGTTGTGGGTGGGGGTATGATCATGGCAGAGCAGGTGGGGGTAGGGGGGGATGGGGATCGAACTTTGGGGGGGCGTCTTCTTCTGGGTGTGGGTGTGGTGGAGGTGAAGGGGGTGGGTTGGAGAGGAGCCTGTGGGAGAGTGGAGGCAGGGTTGGCGGAGGAGGAAGAGGGGATTTGAGGAGCCTGCTGTAACCGTCTCCGAATCCCACTCGTAAGAGTTTTGTAGAGGCCAACATTCCTTACACTCTCTTCCGAGTGGGACTCGGGGGGATTAACAGCAGGCTGCTCCACGGGGTCGACTGGGTCCTCCGTGGATGTGGCTGTCGCAGCAGCTGCAGCGGCAGCAGCCTACTCCCGCCTGCGGGAGCGGTACCTCTCTTTACGCTCGTTGGCCTTAACCCGCTGCAGCTCCTGCGCAGCCACATCTTGGGAGGCTTTCAGTCGAGCCCGGCATTCCCTCTTCCTCGTCCGCTCTTTCTGAAGCCAAGCCGGGTCTAAACGCTTACGCTGCCTCCACTGTCGCACAGACTCCTTGTTGGGTTTGAGGGGCCTCAACCTGCTGGGGTCAGGTGGGGGGGGTCTTGAGTAGAGGTTTGGAGGGCGGGGATGTATAGTGCTGAATCTGAAAAAAAAGAAATGGGAAAACTAAGTCTGAGCATGAAAAAATGAGAAATAATGTGAAATAGAACAAGCCTAAAAAAAGTGAAAAAAAAAAATTTAGAAATTTAAAAACTGTGCTATATTATTGTGTAGTATAATAATGCGCACCTCCACACTTATTTTGGTCTTCGTAATGCCATAGTAACAGTGCGATATTGAACATATTGTACAAAAGGGAACGTCCAAAACTTTACAAAACAACCCAAAACGTGCAAAAATTCAATAAATTCACAAACATAAGTACAAGACAAATATTCTACATTGTTTTACCTACAAAATGATACTAAGCATGAGAGAATAGGTTAAAATGCAAGGTTGTAGCAGGCGATATGAATTTGGCTGGAACGTCCAAAATGTTTCGCCGGAACGGGCGTAAGTCTAACACATATCAGAGTTAAATACACTCTAAACCTTTTAATACTTATAATCTAACTATTTCCCGCATAGAACATGTTAAGAAGTACATGTGGGTTGCAAAGTTTGAGAAATGCAGAGACAAATATTTGTGAAAGGCTCAGTTGAAAAGTCAAATTTGAAAAAAAGGAACGGGCGAAACCTTGTCAAACCCGTGTGGCCAGAACCCTATCTCCACAAACGACCAAATAGCT
Source organism: Alentia gelatinosa (assembly GCA_950022655.1). NCBI lineage: Eukaryota > Metazoa > Annelida > Polychaeta > Phyllodocida > Polynoidae > Alentia > Alentia gelatinosa. The sequence goes on along the minus strand of OX465579.1, from coordinate 76,764,641 downwards.
ATCTAAATGTGAAAAGCAACATGTTTTTTTACACTATTAAACCTCTGCATGTTTCACACCGTGCACAGGGAAGGAAGAAAAGCACATTTGATAAAACCATTCACGTTGTTTCGCCCGTTCCATTTCTTGGGTAAGGTTCAAAGCTATCGACCCAAAGACAAAGAAAAACTCCCGTTTGTCGCCCAACCACCACGTGCGAGGAACGGGCACAAGTTGAAAAATGCCGAAATACCAAAAAAAGCAAGGAAACATTCACTAAATACATACTTCACCACTTTCTAGGGTACATACACCAAGTTTCGGACGAATTTCAGAACATAAAACACACAGATAAAGCAAAAAATAGTCAATATTTCGGAGAGAAAAAAATGTCTGCCTTATCTCATGTGGCGCTGGATGATGCAAGAGGCTGGTGTAACGGTTTTACGCGCCAATTCGAAAGTTATGGTAGAAGGAATGGTTTCCCCCCAAAAAGTTTCGGTCGTTCCGTATTTTCTGAAAATTTACAAATTCCTTCCTCACAAGTCCCCAAGAGATTAAATCTTTTTGATTTTTAGGCAACATATGCACAATAACATATACTTCAAGTGTAGAAAACCACAGAAGTGAATATTAGCGCATTCCAGAAATATTGACAAAAACATCCGGTGTCACGGGCGAAAGGTGGTTCAGTATAAAAACAGGTAAGTGGTTTTCAATCTGTGCTCACTCACTTAATACTGGATGGATAAGGCTATAACTTTACTTATAATTGCACAACATCTTAGGGAGTATATAGGAAGTGTTAGTTGTGTAATAGGCGTGAAATTAGATACCATTTTATAAGTACGAAAATGGCGTTTCGGACGTTCCGCGCCAAAAAGTGACAAACCCATTTTTTGTCAGACCTGTGAAAAATCCAGGAAAAAATACCCAGATACCCACCAATATTTTGTATGGCATAGAAAACAGATACAGCTCACAGGAAAAGTTGCTTTCCATATGCTGAAAATGTAATATTTAATATTATGACACTTATGGTATTGTTGTTTTTTGGTCTTTTTGACCATTTTTACCCATTTTCAGCTTTTCATGATTTATTGCATAATGAAGGAGTTGTCATACAAAGTCAAACTTTATATCAATTTAAAGCTGGGAATGTCCTACATAACATCCAGAAAACCAATTTTAAATATATTAATTATTAAAGCTTTCACGGATGATTATGTACAAAATGACCTAAATTCATGGGATTGTACATTCTGAGAAAACCTGACCCATATATATGGGTCGGATATTTGCAACCTGCTAAATTCCGCTTTGATCATGGGATAAAACATGCAAAATTTTTTTTTAGAATAATACTTCTTTTCATATTTTATGTTATCCACCTACTAAGTACCTTCCAGAAAAACATTATTCCAACAAAATCAGATGAATGGTTCAGATTTGAGAGCCTTTTGAAGTTGAGTATAATACTGCAGTTTGTCCAGCCCCCTAAATATTTGAAATTTCAAGAAATGTTATAAATGCTTATAACTTAAGAAAGACTAATATTATATGGTGACACACATTATATTTTACCCAGAATACCTTTATCATATATTAGATTTAAAAGAAAAGCTCTGAACCATATTTGGGGTGTTGGGCAACACAGGGGTGTCGGACAACACGAGGGGTGTCGGACAACACGTTAATAGAATTGCTCAGAACAATGAGAAAAATAAAATTTGAGGCTATAATCCTTTATATCTTTAATGATGTGATAATAAGCTATATTTAACAATGCGCACCACTCAATTACTGATAAAAAACAACCCCAAAATCATAACTTATATCACAGCATGTTGTCCGACACCCCGGGGTGTCGGACAACACGTTTTCAGTTTTTGAACCATAAAAAGTTAATTTTTTTTATTTAGAAAAAAATCAACCTGGGTATTCATGAGTGGTAGGGGTTCTTAACATAATCAGGGATATTTGTTATTCCATTATGATTATTAGTTCTTTTATACATTCTTTAGAGATGTGTGGTCCAACACACCATTTTTTTGAAAAATATCATCATGGAATCATAATGTTCTGATATCAGAATGGAAAATCCGATTGTGTTGAAACTTTCAGGTATCACAGCCAGGATTCTTGTCAGCATTGTACAATAAAGGAAAATTAATTTCTCTCAATATATTTCATTAGTATTGTCCACTGAAAGTCGGGTTGTTGAACAACATGCTCTATGGGTCTCTATGTTGGAATATTTGAAGGTCCTAGATATTTTTCACCATTTTAATATTTTTTCAATCTTTTACCAATTTTCAAAATTATATTGTCTACACTTCTCATGACATATGCTTTAAACATGTTAATAAATACAATTGGCTCAAAATTGTGTCTCCCAGATTTTGAACAAAGTGAAAATCACTAGAAAATCACAGTTTTTGTTGATTTTCGGAAGGAAAAATTGCTCAGAGCTCTACAAAACCCTATGTTGCAAAGAAAGACTATCAAAAGATGCACCAAATAATTTCATTTTTACATTGATGAGATACGTTTATACAACATGAACCTTGAATAAGCTTATTTTAGCAATTTAGCAGGTTTCAAAATTCCGACCCATATATAGCAATAAACTGGTGGTTTTCGTGCAGTGTCTGTATTACATATGTCTGTCTGCCCATTTGCCTCCCTCTCTCTTTCTCTCTCTCGTCTCTCTTTCTCAGAATTTATTACAGGTATAGTGCTGTTGCCTCAAAAAAACATTGAGACAGGATCAAATTATAAATAACTACATGGCTTCTCTTACGCTTCAACGAGTACTTCTGCAAGAGAGACAAACACTGCAGTCAGCGTCTTAGGCGCCGTTTTTCAATTAACCCATCTTTTTGTATTCCCAGTCTGTTACGCCTTGGCTGCTCTTGCCGACACAATGTCAATTCCCACGTGACATTGATTAATTGAACGAAAACAGTTTTTCTAAAAATAGTATTAAATTAATGTAGCAGATATGCATTTACCAATATTTTTGAAATGGTAAAGGTAATCCCAAACACAGGTAGAAGCATACAGGTATATATATGTGGGACCTCCACAGAGCCTTCCTTTATATACAGAGCTATTATAGTAGATAATTATAGAGTTGTTGGAAGGCTAACATATTAAAAAGATTTGCCCGGCTTCGTATTGATATAGGACGGCAAGGTGTTTTGAGAATAGTGGTCAATGTTAATTTGTTTTGGTGAATGGTGAAGATATACCTGCTATAAACCACCTCCGAAACCAGCTAAAGTATTCTATGAGCAACTACAAGACATAGTAACCTCAATTGAACTTCATAACCGGGAAATTTGGATTATTGGGGATGTAAATGTGGATCAACATATAACTGGAACGTCAGAATTTAGGATAATGCAATCATTTTTAAGGGCGAATGGTCTACGACAGCAGATCCATTCAATAACGCGCCCAAATGCAAAAGAAGGCACCATTTTAGACCATATACAAAGGCTGAAACACATTGATACACCCCCTATCACTCTAAATGAAACAGTCATAGAAGAAGTAGAAAATTTCAACTATCTAGGTGTTAAACTCGATAAACAACTTAATTTTGAAAAACATATTTATAAATAATTTAATACATAAGGCTGGTCACAAAACATATATGTTATCTCAACTTAGGAAATATTTGACTACAAACAAAGCTATTAAAGTGAATAAAGCCAAAGAACTTCCTATAATGGAATATGGTGACATTCTTATCCAAAATTGTTCAAAAAATCTTTTACATAAATTACAGAAAATGCTAAACCGAGCGCTAAAAATCTCTTTAAAGGTACCCCCGAGGCCTGGAACGCTAGAAATACATAGGAAATGTGATGTAAACTTACTTGAAGAACGTAGACAAGCACCTGTAATGATTGAAAATTCTTATAATCTTGAATCTATCGGAGAAGTATAATGTATAAGACGGGTATCACCTGGAACAATCTCAACAATGATGTAAGACTATATGATACAAGAGAGAAATTTAAAACTTATACCAAAGGAAACCTCATTGCCCTACGCTTAACATATTGAGTGCTGTATCTTCTCCACGTCCCAACCCCATACTCCACGACATTACATTATATTAGTTCAAAGGATATAACTTTTATATGTAAGTTAAACAGTTGATGTATATATTTTGTAGTATAATATGTCTAGGTCTGTACTACTGGATGAATTGTAAGTGTATACTGATTTATATTAATGTTTTTTCATTGTCACTTAAGTACACATTGTTACCACTTTGTTCTGTTATATTTCAACGCTACCGAAACTGAAGTATGGCCCTGGAGCCTACCGAAAATAGGGTGACTTGACACCCTAGTAGAACACTCCAGAATAAACAACAACTCTGATGCTAAACCTAACTGGATGAGCACTGAATTGATAAACCTCATTAAACATAGAAGGGATCTTTTAAAAGACTATAAAATACATGAAAGCCATATTACCGTGAAAGAAGCTCGCAGAATCAGCCGGGATATCAAATACCAAATTAAAAGCGAAAAAAGCTGTTTTTGTAAGACAAAACTAAAGGAAGCCAGTGGGAGTCCCAAAAAATTCTGGGGGATCATTAAGGACCTTATCTCCCCCACAGAACATTCTTTAAACTGTGAACTAGAGGATAAGGGTGAAATCATGGACCAAGAAAAGGTGCCCGACTTTATAAATAATTTCTTCACAAGTATTGGAGGGCAACTGTTCTGTAAATTAGAACAGGCCGTTATCCACAATTATCTAGAAAACCTAAATTCCACAGGTCAAACAGCCGTTGGCACCCTAAATTTACATATAACCAAAGATATATTAATTGAACAAATGAAACCAATTGATCCTCAAAAGGCTAGTGGGACTGAAATATCCCCAGTAAGATAATGATGGATTCCCTAATATATATGATAAAACCATTTACTGACTTAATAAATAATTCCATATATAACACTAAATTTCCTGTTGCCTGGCAAGAAGCCTTAGTTATACTCTTGTAGAAAACTGGCGCCCGATATCCCTGATAAAGATTCCCAGTAACGTTACAGAAAAAATAGTCCACAAAATAATTTATAACATATTAATGGAAGCTAATATCTTGGATAACCAGCAGTTAGGCTTTAGACCCAATAGGGGTACAGTAGATGCTGTTTTTAAATACACCAAAGATCTGTATGATTCCAGAAATAATAATGACATAGTGGCTTCCTGCTTTATAGACTTTAAAAAAGCGTTCGATAGTATCCACCACAAACTTTTAATCGCAAAATTAAAACATGTATTGAAAATGCCTGAAAACCTAATCGCCTGGATTGATAGCTATCTTTCAAAGAGATTACAAAAAGTTTTCATTAACAACCATTTCTCTGAACTTAAGGCTATCAAATTCGGTGTTCCCCAGAGCTCTGTCCTGGGGCCCCTTCTGTTCATCATGTTTATCAACGATATAGGGGACTGTATAAAAAACTCAAGATACCTACTTTATGCTGATGATCTGGTGATATACAACGCACATCGAGACCCAATAGATGCCCTAAATGGTATGCAGGAAGATCTTAATGCATTGGATAAGTGGTGCAAACGGAATTGTCTAACCGTAAATGTGAATAAAACCAGAACTATGTGGTTTGGAAGTGTCAATAAAGTGAAAACCTATCCACTAATGCACCTAACGCTAAATAACCTTGAAATAATCACTTGCAGCCATTATCAGTACCTTGGGATTTAGATTGATGAATGTCTAACATGGATTCCACATTGTAAAATTATTATAAGAATATGAGCTCTAAACTTTTTAAATTCTCAAAACTGCGTAAAAACCTGACCCTAGAGGCAGCAAAACTTGTCTACCTCTCAAGTGTGTTACCTATCGTTGAATATTGTTATTTTCTATCTGAGAGTTTCCGGAAAACGGATCTGAAAGCCATTGAACCACTGCATAATAGAGGTCTCCGAATAGCGTTACTACTACCATGTAGGGGTAATTCCATCGAAAGCCTCCACCGTAAAATAAATATTGATAGGCTAGTTGTTGTAGGAAAATCCAATTAGCCTCAATCATGTTCAAAAATAGGAACAACCCAGACTGGCTAGGATCCAGTTGAAGTTGAAATACTAGACTCTGAAAAAAACGCTGTTTAAGATCGCCAAAACACGTAGTAACTTAATCCAACGAAGTCCATATACACGGGGAACTTTATTGTGGAATTCGCTGCCCAAGGAATCCCAACGACTAGATGATATAGAAACCTTCAAAAGTCAAATGAAGACCATGCTATAATTATTTCTCAGCGATGAAGAATGTATTTACTAGATATGTCTGAAGGTACCATTCATATTCTCTCATAATACATACCATTGTCAACTTCCTTAATATCCTCTGTTTTTTACTTTGCAAGATATGTAAAACGGTATCTTGATGTATTAAGAATCCTATAAAATGTATCAGAAAAACTCACCTCGGTGAGAGATACTAATAAACTATATAAAAAAAATAAAATAAAAAAGTTATCCGTAGTCTTGATGAAAGGGATTCCTGAAATCATGAGTCTTTTGTGTTTATGTGATAAAGGGGATCTATCATGTAAACCCCCCTTGCAAACAAGTTTACAGTTAGCCTAAAGAGAAAAGGCATATACATGTACATGTGTTGATATTTCGTTAGCCATACTTAGGCTGACACTGAGTGACAAGCAACCTGAACATTTCATCGTCAATACGGGCATGGTTCTTTGAAGTTTGTAATGAACTTTAGTGGGTAGATGGTTGGTAGAAAGTAAAAATTAAGGTCATGTTTTCCGTCCCAGGATGCCGTAGGATTTACAGCTTGTGGGCATTGAATAAATGTGATATCTCTGTCAATTATCTGAAGTGGGATTCACACGATGGGATTCATGTACCTCACAAGGTTCAAAATCTCATGAGATTCTGGTACTTTAAAAAAAAAAAATGCCACTGGAGTGGGATTCACACTGAGTGGGACTCATGTACCTGAGACTGGTGTACTTCACACCTTTTCTCTAGTCTCAGACAATTCTCGTTTGGTAAAAAATTCTCATGGCTAAGTACTTTTATCAGTCTCAAGGAAAAATTTGATTCACATGGGAGGACACACCTGGTACATAATCTCAGACATAGTCACAGTGACCACTCACCTTGGGACTCAATTACCCTTGATGTGAAGGGTGTTACAAACATGTAATCATGCTTGCTTTCCTCCTATTGGCTAGGGCAGGTACATAGTCGCAGCAAGTCCATTTGTCTCACCAAAATGACCCTATAGATTTTAAACCTGTTTAAAGTAAAAATCTCATGATATTCTGTTCCTTGTAAAATGGGATTCACACGGTGGGACAAATGGACCTGAGACTGGTGTACTTCACACCTTTGCACCAGTCGGCTACTATTTCCAACTGGGAACAAAGTTTCACAGATTGGGGTGTTCTACAGTCTCAGGGGAACATGGCGGATTCAATTCACATGAGAAGATTTAACAGGTACATAGTCTCACCCCTACACCCCTACACAGGGTACACAGGGTACACAGGGTACACAGGGTACATAGGGTACACAGTCGCCGACTCAGGGTACTTCCCCGTGTGAATAGGTGTTATTTGAGACCGCTGAGACTCACAGATTGGGGGAGAACGTGTGAAATACATTTGTCTCACCAAAATGTCCCTCTAAATTTTAAACCTGTTCAAAGTCAAAATCTCATGAGATTCTGTTCCTTGTTAGGGGCGATTGTCGCCGACAATTGCAAGAGAAAAAAGTTGTCTCAGCAAAATGAAAGCCTGTCATTCACACGAGGAGATTGTGTTCCAGTACCGAATCTCAACAGGATTTGTCTCAGACAAACGGCCTGTGAGGTACATGAATCCCACCGTGTGAATCCAGTTTTAGGGGTGATTGTCGCCGACAATTGCAAGGGAAAAAAGTTGTCTCAGCAAAATGGAACCCTGTCATTCACACGAGGAGATTGTGTTCCAGTACCAAATCTCAACAGGATTTGTCTCAAACAAACACTTTGTGAGGTACATGGATCCCACCGTGTGAATCCCATTTAAAATAGGATTCACATGGTGGGATTCATGTACCTCACAGGGTGTTTGTCTGAGACAAATCCTGCTGAGATTCTGTACTGGAACACAATCTCCTCGTCTGAATTGTAGGGTTCCATTTCCCTTAGACAAGTTATTTTCCCTGCAATCATCGGCATGTACCTCAAAAGGGGTCCGTCCAAGACAAATCCTGCTGCAATTCAGTACTCGAACACAGTTTTTCGTCTAAATTGTAGGGTTCCATTTCCCTGAGACATGTTTCTTCTATCAATATTTTTCTCACCATTTTCTGGATGATTCTTAAGATTGAGGACTTTTTATGGTTCGGGGTTTTGTCTAGTTGATTTTTCAACTAAACTGAAATCGGGCAATTTGACAATCTGGCAAACGCACCATTTGTTTCACAATCAAAATACTATAACTCCTGATATACAGTAGAATCCAAGTAGATAAGCAAACCAAATGACTACCATTATTTCGAAACAATTCTCTTGGAATAGAATCCTCTTGTTCATGTTTATTGCCCCCACGAAGCGGGGCACCTTCAACTTGGTCAACTTCGCTCTGGAACAAAGGGCGTTCTATAACGGGGCCCCACTGTTAACCTCAGATTAGGTGACCAATTTTAAAGTTCTGGTCAAAGTAATGTTTAATTCTATGAGAAAAAAGTAATCATCTAAATTACCCCTAATCATTAATTAACAAATTGACTGAGTTGGAACAGTCACCATTGTGATTAGTGACCTCCTCCCTGATGTTTACCGTACTCCTGCCATGCTTTGAATGGCATATAATACCCCTATTATCACTCCGCTTTAGTTCCCAGTACGTCCATATGAAGGCAGGGTGCTCTACCAATGACACCTTTGGTTGTTCAGTGTCATGAGTGGCCTCCTGACATGTGCGACAGACCAGAATGGGTGCTCTACCGGAAGGATTTGGTCACAGATGCCAAGCCTGTTACCCTAACCCCCTTCTCAGTGTGTAAAAGAACCCTTTTTGTCAATAAATCAGTTAAGTTCTTGACTCATAGTGGTACATAGTACATCTGTGTTTGAGTTCTTACTTCCCCCTTCTTAACCCTTTCCCTGCAGCACCCTGTTCCCCTGCTCAGCATTACATGGCAGACATTGCCTGCCCAAACGACCCTGCTATGGCAGGCACCTTATTTTGGGAAATTACAATGTCATGTGATATGTCATGTGATTTTAGTAATTTGCCTTGGTGACTGATCATATTTTGTTATACCAAATCAAAGGTCAATATAGCTCTCATACATTGTCAAAATTTCTTTTAAATCAAACAATTATCTTTTTATCTACTTCATTTTGTATATAAGTATCAATGATGCCTCTAAGATGCCGTAGCCAGGGGAACGCCTGGTGGCATCTTCCTGCCATATCTAGGGGAATGACTGGAGGCATTTTCCTGCTGTTAAAGGGTTAAATCTTATAAAAAGCAATTAGGCTCAGTTAATCAATCCAAAAAAGTAAGCCCCGCCCTCCAGTGAACACACAGCCGTGATTACCGACCATGACAAGCACTATAGGCAGTACAATGACCACAACAAGGAAATATGGTAACTAATACACTATAAACACTAATTCTATGTATTTCTATATGTGTATCTGTGTCTCTATGTCTCTGTATCTATAGTTTCTGTATCTGTATCTGCATGTTTTCTATAGAATTTACAAGGTCAGGTGAGAGAAAGGTGGTGGGGCACTGAGGCATGACAGGTGGGGTCAAGGCTGTACTATTGTGTGTATATGGGGAGGTAAATATGAAACTCTGTGTGTAACATGTATCTATATATCTGTATACGTATCTCTTTTATCATTGCCTGTCTGTCTGATCTGGTTTATGTCTCACCATTCCTCACACTAAATTAAAAAGGTACACTCACAGAGAATAAATGTTCTCTACTATTCCGTGGCCAGCTCTGACTTGTTGTGATCCCTGCATGTAAATGAGCTGTAGGCCACCATCCCACCTTATATATACCCACACTGACTGTCAGGTCGCGACCACTGATACACAAGCTGGCCCGCTCTCTCACTGTGTGAGGGGCAGGTCTATATTTTTAATATATCAGCTGCTAGGTGGATATTTTCTGGATATCCGCTTTAAAGACTATTGTTAATCAAGTGAGGCTCTAGAGACTACACAAATAATGTCATAATATGTTGTAAATACTTCTAAAAGATTAAGGAGATTCATTCAAAATATCCAAAATTATAGTATATTTCAATATGAAAACTCTGCCAGACACAGATATAATTATGAGCATGGTTTATATTTTTGGTCCTCCAATGCCATTATGATGGTCTACGATTTACACCCATTTCCACGATTTGAATTATCGGGGACCTGGTGATAGACTACAATTTTCAATCGTAGCCTATCGGGAGGTCCATCATAGACTATCGGCGTTGGTAGGGAGTAAGGGGGTGCGTCCACCAACCACGACAGGGCTGCGACACGTGCCGACAAGAAAGTTCCAATCGCAGCCTTGTCGCAGCCTTGTCGTGAGAAGGAGGGCTGTCGTGACCCCTTGTCGCAGCCTGTCGGGAAGTGCACGCTCCACCTAAATATTCTATCGTAGACCTCTGCGACAACCTCCCGACACGCCACGACACGCCGCGACACGCCACCAAAATCGAACATGTTCGATTTTGTCGTAACCTTGTCGGAAGGCCCCCGACAGGCCCCCGACAAGCTTCATGTCGCAGCCTGTCGTGGCCTTGTCGTAGCCTCTTGTCAGGAACTGTGGTCCACCAACCACGACAAGGCTACGACAAGGCTTCTAATCGTAGAGCTGTCGTGGACCCTGTCGGAAAGCCATTGTCGCAGCCTTGTCGTGGTTGGTGGACGCACCCCCTAAAGCCGGGCCCCCACCTACCACGATTCTGGTACCGATTGGCTTTATAACGGCCTTCCTGACACCATTCCGATTCTATCGTTAGGTCAGCCAGAATCGTGGTAGGTGGAACAGGTCTCTGCCATTCCGTCTACAATACCTCACGATATGCTGCGATTGAAAACAGCAATCGTAGAGGTCCCGATAAAATCCAACATGTTGGAATTTTCGTAGCCTATCGTAGGGTATTGTATGTGATTTATCGGGATAATATCTCTAGCGGGTGAAATACTTAACGGGAAATTATCAAATTCTGGAATTAGGTAGAGCGTATAAGGATGTATGATTGCTGTAAATATGGTATTGATTGGTTAGGTCTAAGGGTCTGAAAATAATAGTTTCATAACATAATTATGATTCTACCCTAGTTATTTTTTTTCAATTTGATAGTTTTAGTGTCTGAAAACGATTATCGCAATATGTTGTGAATACCTCTAAGAGATTATTCAGATTCATTAAATATTTCTAAGATTATGGTATATTTCAATATTAAAACTATGCCTGAGATCTAAATGCATATACCCTGATTGAATCGTGAGCCAATCGTGACCATGGTTTATGTTTTTGGTCCTCCAAAGGCGTTTCTACGCTCTACGATTATAAACCATGTCCACGATTAGAAATATCGGGGACCTCCCGATAGGTCGCGATTTGGGCATTTCAAATCGTAGCTATCGGGAAGTATGTCGTAGACCATCGTGGTAGGTGGGGGCCCGGCTTAAGCCTCAATGGTTTCCTAAATTTTATAAAGGACATACACGTATAATGACATATAGAGATATAACGTTCACGAGACACCATGCGTAGACCTACCAGTGAAAGCACCCTGTCTAGAAGGGGCCATTCATCAAGTACGTACGCACTGATGAGGGATGGTGGGTGGGGGTGGGGGTGGGGGTGAGGGGTGGGGGTGGGCGGGGGGAAGAATTTTGCGCATGCTCCTTTTTTGTTCCATTGTTTGATCGGGAGGGGTGGGGGTGGGGTTCAACAATACCGGAAATTCTGCGCACATACTTAATGGAAGAAAAATTGGTGTAAGACATTGATTGGCAGTATAATCTACATCTGATGAATAGTGCAATAGATTGGAAGTGCTCTGCACCTGCGTATTATACGATAAACGGCCTAGATGTATGAATATTGTACAGGCTGAGTATCAATCTATCAGCAAAAATGCTATATCATAATAGAGTTCTATAGGTATTTTACTAAAACATCATGGTTTCCCAGTCGCTTCGAGTTATTGTTAGTGGACTCTTCATTTCGCGACTTTATCTGTTGGAAATGGGCTTAGAAGGTACACACTGTAGTTTGTTCGTTTACACCACAATGGATTTTTGGCTCCGGATTTCACTGTAGAGCTTCAGAATACGGGGGCGGGGGCCCACTTTTTTGCCAGCCCCCAATAAGTCAGCACCTTTAAATTTAACTCAATCAAGTGTAAAAACTGTCTTGATTTTTCAACATCGAAAAATGTCTAAATCTAACTTTTTAGCAGGCAAGTGCTAATCCTGGACTTTTCACTGTGGGAAAGTTGCAAAGTCTGACTTTTCAGTGTGTATCAATGGCTAGGGCTTGACTTCCTAACACAGAAAAAATGTCAAAGTCTGATATTTCAGTATGCAATGATAGCTACGTCCTGACATTTCACCATGAAAAAGTGTCAAAGTCTGACCTTTTACCATGCAATGATGGCTAAGCCCTGACTATTCACCGTGGAAAAATGTCAAAGTCAGACTTTTTAGCATGCAATTATGGCTTGTCTCGGACTTTTAACCGTGGAAAAGTGTCAAAGTCAGACTTTTTAGCATGCAATTATGGCTAAGCTCTGACTTTTCACCGTGGAAAAGTGTCAAGGTCTGACTTTTTGTGGCAATGAAGGCTAAGCCCTGACATTTCACAGACTTTTCACAGATTCATGGTAAATCCAGTGGAAAATGTCAAAGTCTGACTTCATGCCAAGAAAAAAGTGAGCAATCTTTCAGTTTGCCCCCCCCCCCCACTTTCAAAACGTTCTGACGCCCCTGCCTCCAAATTATGCGCCCTAATGACTTACATTCTAGCCGTCACTCACTATGGCCCTAGGGCGTGAACATTATTAGTACTGCGCCCCTCGCAGCGGGTTGCACTTGATAGACATTTGCAAACAGGTATATAACACAGCAAGCATTCTTTCCTAGATATTCCAGAAGGGTTTATATGATGACTTAATATCCAGTGTTAAGGATTAAGATAGTAAATTGTGGGCTGTTGAGCCTCAGTAGACATCTGCCCTGTTCAAAGTAGACGAATAGGTCCAGAATTTTCACATTTCAGCAAGTTTACTCTGCGCTCTGAAAATTTCCAGCCATTTGACGGGCTAGGATGGGGAAAACCTAACTGCCAGGTACCCTGCCTCGAACCAGCAATAGTTCCCTGGTTATCCCTTACAGTCATCCCCTTTGGCAGTTTTAGGCCTTTTTGCCCTACCATAACTGTAAACCCTTATTTAAGGCAATATTCTTACATGTTCACTTATTACATATATCAAAGAAATCAAAGTATATATGCATATAAGGATCTAACTATGATCGTCTTGAAATACAGCCATCCATAAAAGCTGATCAATTTAGGTAAAGAAAATACAACAAATACCACGATAAGATAAATTCTAATCGCTATTTATTTAAAAAAAAACAACACCCATAACAGTCTGTTTCAGAAAAAATGGAGTCAAACCTTGACTTGTGATTGGACCAGTATCTCCGTTATGTTCAGTCATGGTCCATTGCATCAAACCTCTACAATAAACAACCAAAAGTAGCTTTGAAGCATACTGCACATCCATGATACACTAACTTAAAATTATAGTAAACGCGTTGCGGGTGTGCGGGGGAACCAAGGCATCAATCCGGCACGCCATGAGACCATTTCATTGTAGAACGTGTTTGCATCACTTCAACCTTCAAAAGGGACACGTTTAAATAATCAATCAATCATGGACGGCGAGTCTCCAAGGTAATGCCCCCCTGTCTCGTTCATGTCTCATGTAATTGCATCCCATGAGTAAATATTTTTTTCCATTGATCCTCAATCCATGTTTTCCGCGCTCTCATTTTCTGAAGGAAGCCTTAAGACTATTCCTCAGATCACTGTTAGTACGAATAGAACCGTAATCCCATGACCAGAGATGGCTAGAAATAGCGGCAAACTATTCCTGTCTCCACCCTTTTAGGCTGCTTTTATACACATCAGCAGACAATTCATGGATGTAACTAATAATGGTTTTGGTCTTTCTTTAAAAAAACCCAGAAGTATTATTATAAGCTAAAGAATGATCAAAACTCAGTTCATAAAATAGTCATATCGTGGTAAATCTCTCGTGGAGAAACTGTTTCGAGACCAATGTTGATATAACTAACTGAAAGCCAGTACCACTTATGACTATATCCAGCGGAAGGCCCGGCACCCACTAACGCCGATACACTTTCCGATACACACCGATAGAAAATGAACAAATGGCAGCCAATCGGGAGGTTGATATCGTAGCGTGCTAGTACTTTTCAATCACGAACTCAGTGAATGTTGAAAAAAAACTATAGATAGATAAACTCCTTCTAGTAACATACTTAATCAACATTACAGTGCTTTTCAACTATATATCTCTATATCAGATATTGTCTTTATCCGATTCTCTATTAAGACACTGGCCGATGTGCACTTATTCTTTAATGTCTTGTATATATACTATATTTGTTATTAAGTCATATATGTATATTATGCTACAACAAAGACTACTAGAATGTTATTATGCACTCATAAAGAAATCTTTGCGAAAAGAGGGGATGTGTTCATAACTTTCAATGTGAGAGGTAATTTTTAGAAAGCATGAAGAGGTTAAAAGAGTTATATCTAAGTGTAAAATAGTTGGTCTCACAGGGACCTGATTGAGAGTAATCTACGACAATAACATGCTTTACATATCGAATATCACTAATTACAAAATGGATAGGGGTCACCCTGAAAAAATCAGAGGTGGAGGAGTTGCATTATTTGTCAACAGGAGGATAGATACTGTCATTCAAAACCAAAATATGAAGTATTACCGCACATAATAAGGAAAGCAATTTTTTATATCCATTTATATACCCAAACACAAAGATATTGATGAATGCTACAATAAGCTGATCAATGGGTGTAGCGCAGTAATTTTTCCTTAGACAAATTCTATTCTCGTTAAACCTCAATGTTGTGTTCAGCGTGCTTGATTATTCGAAGGCTACGATGTGTGCAGATGTATGATCTTATACTTATAAGCGAAGATAAAAACAGCTAAGTAGCATCTCACAAAATGCAGCATGATTTAGTTAGAATTAAGGACTGGCTGGATGTACTATCAGTGTTGAAGAGTCTAAACCCATGTAGGTCTACACTATGAAGTCAGTGAATGTGGTTCATGTTTGTACATCGAGTGGCGATGTCCTGAAGGTGATTAAAAATACAATTACTGAGGTGTTATAAGGTTGACCCTAAAGTATCAGGCAGCAAAAGCTATACAAAAAGTATCACATAAAGTGTTCAGTTTACGAAAATTCTGCAATCTAATCACAAAAGATGCTGCGATATCTATCTTTAAGCAGATGATACTACCCTCTGTGGAATTCATAGATTTTGTATATCAACTCGCAACCAAAGACAATTGTGGTAAATTGCAAGTGTGTTTTTACAACTGTCTAAGAACAGCTATGCAGTACCAAAATGCCCATGATGGCAGCAAGCTGCATCGAATAGGCAATATCAGACTGTTGCGCTACAGGAGAGCAACAGGAGATGATTCACTGGTGAAAAATGATACTATGAACATCATGCAATATTATGATCACAGGGCAGCTAGGATGGCCAGCAAAATTGTAATAAAAACCAAAAGAACTAGAACCGAAAAGTACAGAAACAGCCCTGTATACAGGGAATGGTTGCAGGACATTAGGGCCCACAAACTTAAAGTCGGGACGTTAGGGCCCACTATACACTGGTGTGAAAGCCTCAGTCGCACCTCGGCCGCACCGCGATGCCGTGGTCAATCCTGTTGTACCGGGAGGGAGATGTGGCATAAATAGACTTTAGGGCCCACCCAATTTTGCATGATTGGTTAATGTTTGAATACTGGAGAACTTGACCCGTAAAAAACTCGACCCGTAAGGAACTCAACCCGTTTTAAATCTTCCCTACTCAAGCATCTCAACTGTGAATAAATACTATATTTAGTAGTAAATATAAGTAAGGTACCCTATCCATAACCCTAACCCTATCCCGAACCCGAACACTAGCCCTATCCCTAACCCTATCCCTAACCCTTACCCTAACCCTAACCCTAACCCTAGGTTAGCTTTAGGCGGGCCCTAACGTCCCGATGAGTGGGCCCTAACGTCCCGACTTTCGGGTGGTGGGCCCTAACGTCTACATACCCAGAGAATGACCCTTTGGAACATGTTTACCATAGAACTCCTTGTACGGACAAAATCTTCCCATCCATGAAATCTGTTCATGAATGTTTACATACAATCACTGGCTGTTGAATTACAGGTGGATAAATGTACTATGCCTGCGTGACGTACTGTATTTTATCCACCCCTAATAAAAAAATGCCATAGGTTTAACATTGACTCAATGTATTTGATGGAGCGTTGAATAAAGTGTTATTTATGCACCGAGGTGAATAAAAAAAGGGCACCAGATAACGAAAGTAGATCCGGCAACATTGATAAATGTGGCCATCCTTAGATGAGTGTCAACATGCTACTTACATGGATAAATACGAAATCGAACTCGAGTTAGCCCTGTCAATGTTTATACCACTCTGGTCAGGTCTGCTACTCACTACACTCGGCTAATGCCTCGTGTAGAAATACACAACCTGCCCATCGTGGCATAAACATTGACAAGGCTAACTCTCGTTTGGTTTCTTCTAAGTCCCTGTTTCCGTATTTCTGTCTTTTATTGGATATTAGTTCGCCTTGTGTACAAGCGGTCTACCGCTATACCCTTTGGCCTTTCACCTTTGAATGAAATAGGATTGGAAGAAGGTACATCGAGGTTCCTTCTTACGCATTACTTGGTAATCTGTCCCTGTGTCTGTATTTCTGTTTTGTGTCTGTCCTAAGTCTGTTTTGTTTTCTACAAGCAGTCAAAAAGGCAACGGTAAATGACTTTACAAAAAGGAAAACTTAAAGTTGAAATGACATGAAAGATCACTCTATGACACAGTGTTAAATAACCTGTGTACAAACACACCAATAGATTTCCGCTAAGAGACCAAGCAAGTTGCAAAGCCTTTTACTGACCACTGTATCTGCAAATGTCTGATGTATCTTTTTGAATGCTGGTATATAGCATTAATATTCTTTGGCATGCATTAGGAAGAGCGCCATTTGGTGAATGTACCTGTCTTTCTCCCAACCTGAATAAGAACACAATCCTACCAAGGGTTATAGAGATGTTCCTCATGGGCCTGAAGTGTTTTGACTTGTCCAACTTGTACTAAATTGCCATGCTAGTGGAAAATTTGGCCAATTAGCGAAGTCCTCTACAACAGGCGACAGTGTGGGAGGCAGGTGAACTGGAGGCCTCCCATATTGATTGGAAGATATCTCTTTCCTGGTGTGGCCGCACGGCTGCCCTCACTAAAAAGCTCCAAGAATATTGTAGACACTGTACAGATTTCAGCCGGTTTGTGGTTTTCCAAACAGAACCTTTGATATGTAAATTCTTGTGAGAAAATAAAAAGGGGTAATGGGAAGAATATATACAAAACTTTGATGTAATATTTATCAAATTAGCTTCAGTCCTAAGGATTCCCCAAACCATCTTTGACTTCTATAGCATAAAAGATGTTATGGAGTATTCATGCCTTGTAATATTATCGAGAAGCTGCGATATTTACCATGTTATTGAGGACAATGTTGAGTTTTTAGCATTCAAAATAAATTATTAATTGGGATGATAGAAAACATTGGGTCCCTAGGAGTCAATTCACAGCAAGATAAACATAAATGTGGGTTTCAGTTTCCTGCACTTGTCTGAGGAGAGATATAACTATGCCCAAGTTACACTGGCGTAAATTTTGACATTTCTCCAACTTATCAGAAAAGATGCCCCTGTATGAATTACACAAATTCAACGCTTTTAAATGTTACTATACAATCCAGTCACATTTGCGTACATTTTGACGTTTAATTGTTACGCATTTGTGGACAATATGTAGTAGCGGCATTTCCGTTATTTTTTCTGTATGCTTTATTACGTTTGTTTACGTCCACTAACATGTCTTTATGTATTGCGACTTACTGTGACGCATTTCGGCGTTTGTTTAAATAAACGCAGAGATGAGTCTAAGATTTTAAAACTGATTCTGACTCCAGGGCCCTGTTTTTCAGTCAAGACATAATCGCCCAACGATACCCTAAGATGTCTCCACGATTGGAAGACAATTTGCAAGACACAAAATGGCGGGTGTGCTATAGACACGGTCTCAGTGCGGCGCGCTCGATCGCCGCTAAAAGTGTCTCAAGTCTAGAACTGTCTCAGGCTCTATCAAAGCTCACTGTGTGTATATAGAGGATTTCCCGTGCTTCCCATACGAATCTAGGAATGAAAGTAAGGGAGACATATAACTTATAATCGTACTAAATATGAAGAAGATGGGCCACACCGTTTCGAAGATATCGGCGTTTGAACTTCGTCATAGCAATCGTCTGCTCTGGCCTTTGCACCCTCCCACGTCCAGTGAACTCGAGGTCACTGCATAAATTAGAGTCACGTAAGCGTAGGGGTACACTGGCCACCAGAGCAGAGATTGCTATGACTAACTTAAAACGCCGATATCTTCGGAACGGTGCGGCCGATTTTCTTCATATTTGGTACGATTATAGGTTATATGTATACCTTACTCGTGTTAAAATTTCATTGCTTAATTCCTACGGGAAGTGAAGTTGCGCATTCTGTACGACATGTCCATAGATGTCTTAGGTCTAAGACACTTTGGAAGACATTTGGAACCACGTGACCCTAAAGATGTCTTATCTATAGTACACCTGGCTGCAGTCTAAGTGCTCTTGACGGACAATCGTTGGCCGATCCCCAAAGATGTCTTATCTATAGTACACTGACAGCTGTAAGATATCTTACAAAGAGGATATCGTGACTGAAAAACAGGGCCCAGGTTTCTGCTACACTTTGTTGGCGGTTTATTACGCATTACGACTTACTTTTTACAATGTATTTGTAAATTTCATAAAATGTAAAATAATGTAAACCTGCATACACGCCGTGTGACTGGGGCATAGGAACGAAATGGATTGCTCTGCAAATAGATTACGTTTTCTTTCATACAGATGAGTTTATTGATGGAGTTCTAATATTATGCCAAGATGTATCATATCGTCGCTGGACAGGTGTTCCTGAAGTAACACAGTGTTGTTCATGCAGGTGTATTTATTGTGTATGACGCGTTGTATTTACAAGTGTAGGAAAAACTGCCGCCTCAAATTCCCGAAAACCAAATGAATCAGGGTGTTATGAATCTTTAAAGTGTGATGGTCTGGGTCTTCCTCGTTTATCAGTTTAATGTTTTTACAAGCTCTTTTATCATCACTTGAGGTAAAGAATGGGACTGGTGTTACCCAAATATGCATACCAGGACAGGAAATCTCCATGGGGATAAATCTGCTTTTAGCGAGAGTGCCATTTGGAGGCATTTGAGGGGCATGCGAGTGCATGTGGAGGCATGCTATGACACATCAGTCCTGATATCTTAAGGTATGTGAGATCATCTGACCCCCATGTAGGGCATGTAAGGGCATATGAGGGCATGTTATAATATTTGAAGGCATGACTGGGCAAGTATGGCCATTGATAGAAGTCTGGGGGTTGTTTTATTTTCAACTCTCCTAGGCGAGGAGAGCTCCACGGAGAGCTCCACGAGGGAGAGCTCCACGAAGGATATATTTGAGGAGATATCCTCAATCTCGTTCGATTTATCCTGTCTTCAGGAGGGAGAGAAATCCTCATCATTGGAGAGAATTCCAGGACAAAATAGGCCTGTAGGAGAGTTTTGAGGAGACTTGAACGAGGTCTCATAATCACTCTCTTCCTATTGGCTAGATTTACATGTTTACTGGTCTCCTATTGGTTACTAATGACTCCTTTATTTAGTGAGCCCTGTGGAGACACATAGTGGAATTTTTGGGAACTAATTTAATTATTTATGAATGTCTGTGAATCTAACTAAATAGCACAGTAATTATCAATCTGAGACCTCCAGTTTTCATTAAAATGATAATAAATATATTCTCCGATAGTTCAAATGAATTAAATAGCTTTTATTTGTTATTTTGAATCACCCACAATACCCCTAGATGTGTCGCCCGCCAGGAGAGCTGCAGGACACTTTTCACGAGCTCTCCCGGCCCGAGGATCAAAAATAAAAAGGAAATTGAGGAGAGCTACAACTCTCCTTCCCCGAAAGCGATGTATGTGCTGACCGCTGACCTCTGGTTGGCGACCGTGACGGGGGCACGCGCCTCAGATTGACGCACAGATGGCCTCTCCTGGAGTGAGAGTAGCACCGGATCTGCAGAAGAGACAGAGGACAGGCACAGAGGATGCATGTTTATTATCCATCGTATACAAAGTCCCCATTGAAAATGCATGGGGACTCAGTAGACCACGACCCATTGTATAAAAACTGTCAGATGCTATAACTGTGGTATACGGATTCAAACCTGTGCTATACGGCCTCAAAACCATGGTATACGGGAAAAATAGTCCCTTTTGCTATAGAAGACGAGGTCTACCTGCATGCGTGCCTGGATCATTCAGGGCTGCCGGGCACACTCCGCGAGGACACTATTGCGGGCACGGCCTGATGTGAGTGATTGCACAGTGCCCAGGTTGTTGCAGTAGACCTCGATGCTCGTGCCCCGGTCTCGGTCGGTGACGAATGTGTGGAGGGCATAGATCGTGTTCATGGCCTTGAGCCCTGATATGCACTCCACTGGGGCCTTGACCGGGCACACCTGACCAGAGTATGAGTAGCGGCCGTCGGTCCCGCTCACTCCAGACAGGCACGCGTCGACCGTGATGCATCTTGTCGGAGGCCCTCAGGGTATGACTGCATGGCCGTTCCAGCCCTCGGCAAAACGGAGGAACCAGTCAAGGTCCTGACGCATTTCCGAATTGATGTTGGTGTAGTATCCGTTCATATACCGTAGGGCCTCGAGCAGCTTGCTCACAAATGCCCTCGCTGGTCGTATGCATTTGGAGACGTGTAGGACCTTCCTGAGGACCGACTGTAGCTGCCTCTTGGTGAGGGACTGCTTCTTGGCTACGGCAGCAAAGTGTTCTAGGATGTCCACAAGCTTGGCCTTGGGGATGGAGAGGGTCATAGTGCTGGCGTTGATCTAAATACCCAGCCACATTACTATCTTGCTGGGCGCCTGTGCCTTATCTAGTGCCTTGAGGAGGCCCAGTTCCATGAAGAGAGCACATGCAGCCTTGAAGTCCCTCTCGGCAGTAGTCTGGTCCCTCGAGAGAATGATGAGGTCGTCGAGGTACATGGGGGCCGTTATCACTATTGTCTGCAGTATCGCCACGATGGTATCGGCGACACACTGCATGTGGTATGAGGAGGCTTGGGCACCAAATGGCATAGCCGTGTCACAGTAGTGCCCGTCCCCCCACTCGAAACAGAATAACGACCAGTCTAACGGGTCGCACCAGAAGTTCTTGTAGGGTTGCGACACATCAATGGAGGACATATATAAAGGTTTACCTGCCGTGACAAGCCTAGCGACGAATTCGTCCACCTTGGGGAGACCGTGTTCTTGCTCCAGTCGGTAGACCGAGTTCTTGATCGAGAACAAGTTTACACTGTGGTCTCAAGGGAACGTCATGTCCGTTATTACTTTGCGGTCCTCCGTGCCTCTCTTCTCATGTGTCATCAGGGGAGACATGTGACACCACAGGATGAATGGAGGGTCGTTGAAGGGTCCCAGCATGTTGGAGAACGTCCGTTCTTTATTGATGAATTTATCCACCTGCTGCGGATAATTGGTGGCACTCGGGTGGGTAGGTATCCCACGAGTGTCGGTCACCAGCCTGAGGTACCCGAGGGGGAACCCGTAGCAGATGAACCCGAGGAGCTCCTCTTTTCCCTCCATACCCAAGAGATAATGGTTCCAGGCATCCAGGTTGAGGTCCGATGGGAGATCCAGCCGAGCGCTAAGGGCGTTGCTATCGGCAGGCGCACTAACACTAACACTGTCCACACTGGAGGTGATATAGGCGGGAACACTGGTCACGCTGCAGGAGATAGCGGGGGTGCCGGGAGTGTATTCCCTCTGTTATTGTTTTGGTCCCCCCTCAGTCCACGTGTGGGGGGGGGGGGGGGGGGACCACGTGACTCCTTACGTCACGTGCCAGCGGCGGCTTGGTCACATGACTGGGGGAGCCGCTGGGAGCCGTGGTATCCTCGTCTTGCGCCACGCCTAGTCGCGGGCCACGTCCGGGCCATTTTTTTTCTCTACCCCTGTGTGGGTAGAGGGTATTCGCCTTGTTGGTGTGCTGGACTCTACGAGCTCAGGATGTAAAACTGGACCTAGGACTAAGTATTATACAATGTCCAACAAAGCCTAGACTGTATTCTTTTTATTATATAACCTCATTTCGTTAGATTAGTTAAATATTTACCAAAACGCCATTGTCGGAGTCGGTGGGCACAGCATCATGTACTCATCCTTTGGTTTAGGCTATGATGTTGCTCTTAACTTGAAAGCAAGACTGGAGCTTGTGACATCATCAACTTGTTGATCTCCATACACATTCTTTGTCTTACTTCATCGAGGATAGCGACAAAGCATATGCTGAGCGAGTGGGTCGTATAGCTTGTTGCCGACTGTTCTAGAATGAGAAAGATACCTCCGCTAGCACTCTCCTTAACGACATTGTGACGTCAACGGTTTGTTTTCATTTTGTGAGATGACTGTGTTGACCATGTCTGGTGCTATGGCAGGCCCATTTTATTTACATTTCAAATGTCATATCTCGTTGTTTTTTTTATATATTAATGTATTTATGCGCGACTTTCACAGGTTTTAATCTTGTACATTTACGGTCGATACTTAAATGATGCCTTTCTCTGGTTCATTTGTGAAATATATGGTCGGGAACAAGCTAACTGCTTCCTGTTTTGCGCACCAGGTGCCCGTACACTGAATTTCGGCAGGTACATATATATGGTATTTGAGAATTACTTCCATACAGTATAGGCCTTAGTTTCGTGCACGGGTATATAATAATTACTTAAATGGCAATGCTTCAGTATGCTCTAGTCTTGGAGAAGATATAGTTCGCGTTGGTTTAACGTATTATACCCAGTATAACAATATTGTATGTTGTGTAGTTGTGTATAATCAGCCTGGAACTTCTAATGACAATCCTGTATGTGTAAAACTCAGAGAGTCAGTAAACCCATACGCAGTGCTCACATCGGTTATAGCTGTGTATGACTGACAGCCGACCGATCACTAATTCGCAACACTCACCCCTAACCTCAGTACATGGATATGAGAGCAGTGATCACAGGCTGTGTTTGTTCACACTGTGGTCAGCGTCGGCCTGCAGTGCTCTGCACACTCTCCTAACATAGTTCCTGTACTCTACTTGCTGCGGTCGCTTGTATCTCTGCCCCAACCTGCCTATTTGGCCAAAATCTGGCCCATATGGTAGTTTTTGAAATATCCTAAATTCTGAGGGCTTTGGGGGATATTTTGTGTTCTACTTGTAAATAGAGATAAACGTATTTATATGGAAAATAAAATACTCTCATTTCTGTTATTATTTATGTCAAACCAGACACAGTATCTTGGATTACTTTCTACAGTGGAAAGCACCTCATGTGTTGCAGGGTTGTGTTTTGTCATGTGCTCCTCTGAAGGGGCAGTCTAATCAACTGGATTATCTGTGAAGCTCCTTTAAAGATTCCCATATTTCCATACTAATCATATGTGAGTTGTTTGATTTGTATAACTTTTGACAGTTGCCTTGTTTTGAATCTGAAATGTTTGCTGGTCTCCCCTGTCTTTAGTGGATACCCACGGAACCAGCTTTAGTTTTGGGCAGAGATTGGTAAGCGCTAGTGCCGCAAAAGATCTGGGAGGAGAGTGTGCCCCGCGTTGCCCCCAGCAGAGAATCGTACCAGTAAGCCCGATTCTGTGCGTGCCTGAAAGCCTTGAGGGCAGGGCTTTCTCTTTAGGATTCGTTAACAGAGCTTGATTGACCAAGTTCATCTTTAACACCTATATATCTGCACACTGTGAACGTATCTACGTCATCTACTGTGTAACCCCAGCTAAAGTAAATATTCAACCTTCAGATAAAAGTTTCAAGGGAAGGAATATTTCAGAGAGGGAGCAGAGGTCTAGTCACTTACCAGCAGTCGCTCGAAGCCGATTGCCGTCAGCTCAGACTTCTTAATTACGTTCCACCCAGTGCTCCTTCCGAACAAGATCTTATAACCATTCTTTCAAGTTAACGGGGATCGTCTGAAAGGAAATTGTTTTGCAAATAGTATTGCTAACTTTAGACGCGGCCGTTTTCCGAATTACAAGACAGGAGATTGGAACAAGAAATAGAAGAGAAGAAGGTCTTGTGACAGCAAGCATTCATCATGATCTATTAATTAGATCTAGAGGCCGAAAACAATAGGTTCTGATGTCCAAAAAGAAATTAGGACAGGTAACGGGCACGACCAAATGGCCATGATCTTTGAAATTTATTAGAGGCAATCGCTATCAATTTGATGATATTGAGTTTATACTTAAAGGGCATCACCGCATACTTTATCTGATCTGTAGACATAAGAGGACACTATCATTTAATTCAAGGGATTTCGGAATTTCGGATTACAAAACCTAATAGAAACCTATTATTTAGATCAGCATGCCCTGCCAGCACTATCCCAAAATGCATGCGACGAAATTGATTCGGGACTACGTGTGTGTTCCCGCTATAGGCTCAGCCTCCAGGCGAAGTTAAGCATGATAAAGGTGACTAAGTGACGCCATTATTAAGGCGGCTTATACATAGAGAGATTACGAATGTCACACTAATCATTTTTAATTACTTTATTTACTCCTTCTTCATACATGAGTTTTTCCAAATATGAATTGGTTTGTTTGGCGCAACTGATTTTGTACAAAACCTGATAGTACAAAAGCCAATTCAGTGAAGTTATATTCAAACTAATCATTGAACTTGACAAAACAACTCCCGTTCCCTAATTAGAATTCTTCTTGGTAAATTGGATAGCATCAGGTGATGAATTTCCTAACAGACAGTATGACAGAATAAGAACGTTTCGTGTCTCGTGATTTAATATAGTCTTAGAATTCTAAAGCTCATGAACCTTTATTCCAGAAATCTTTATAAAGATTAACTCTCAGATGTGTCCTCTATTAATAGATTATGAATAATTTTTTTATGACAAGCACTGTTCATCAGTATGTATATTCCTAAACAAATATTTGTCATACAATAGGACAGCTCAGTAACACGATTTTAAGGTATCCATAGACCATAAGCAAATGCATAATCAATCATAGAGAAATGCCAAAGCTCATATCACAACAGAGTGTGTGAACTTCCTCTCACTATCCCAGCATAGGTAGATGTGATCTCCGAATCGTAGTTCTCCTGAGGGTTTTCTGCTGTACTACATTCACCCAACACTGCACCACTATGTTGTGAGCCATCCGTCCCGCTATTTCACTGGAATAAAGCCAATGAGAGACGTGACCAGACTGTGTATCATAAAAATATACGGACATTCATACCGCGAGTACAAATGGCACCCAGTAGTGTACTTAACCGCCCCTGTGAATGGAGGGGGGCCTTCGAATGAGAGAAGCAAATATTATATCCTACCTCATGTCTTCTCCAAAAATCTGTTAAACCAAAAGAAAAAAAAAGATAAAGAAAAGAGAAGAGCCCAGATGAAAATGACAAGGGAGAATAAAAGTGCCCATTGAACACCAACATATCAATCTCAACAGGAAACCGTGTTCACAACTGTCTTATAATCTGTCTTGCTTATCAACTAGAGTCCCAGTATATGGGAGAGGGAAGGCCATAATGAGTTGTTGTTCTTTTTTTTTCTTTTTTATTAGGCAACAGTTCAAATTTACATTTGGTTTTCAACCGGCCTTTAACATATCCGGGTGCTATCATATCAAATGTTCTCAATCATAGACACAATAAAGTTACACATATTAGTATCTATGCTGTATAATAATGAGTAATAATGATATAACATAATATATTACAATGAGGCTGACTAATCAGCTTAGGTAAACAATATGAAATGGCAATTAATGAAAAATGATTTATGCTCAAATAGTTCAAATGTCAATAAATGTCTGTAAAAGAACTAACCATTTACTATCTTGGCACCAAGTATAAAGGCCTGGTAAAATGGTCAGATGTCCAGTATCCCAGCCCGAACATTTCCCCTGCTCTACTTCTGACTTGGTTCCTAAAAATATAGAACGTTTTGTTTATAGTCTTCATGAAGTTAAAGGACTCACTATGTCAATCCTGCCATTAAATAATAAATACCTATTTATGGATACTTCAATCTACTACTAGAAAAAGCATACTATCAGATGATAATGATGACTAAATGTGGAATTTATATTTTAAAATCTGATGAGACAGACCTAATACTCTGTATTCAGACTATCATAACTAATGGGACAGACTTAACTACTGGTGTCAAGTCCCACTTAGCACAGACCTGACAAGCCACCAGGTTTACTCCCTTCAATCCTGTCACCCAGCCTTGTGCCTGAGACCTGACCATAGACTTGATGAAGCCCTAGATCATAGACCTTCATGCAGACAGACATACAAAGATTCAGATGAAACCGATAAAGAGATTGCTATCATTTTAACAGGTCTTTATATTTGGCACATGGATATTGAAAGGTTATTGTCTTTTTGCAGTAGGCTGAGAAATCTATGTGAGCATTCTGAGACAGACTGGGAGTTTGACATACATACATGCAGACAGGGAGAGAGACACAGAGGGACAGATCAATAGTGTGATACACATTCTAGCAGATGACATACACAATATTAACTAGTTTCAGATACAGGCAGCCGTAATTTCCAAACCAGACGCATAGTAATCTCCAAGTGATGGCGAGTCTGGTCTGAAGAGATTACAGTCACTCTTATTGGAGACCGGTTTGTATTGCATTTATTAAATACCATTCCTCGCGAATAATTCAGAATAAATCAGTCCATTAAATATTACATAAAGATTCTTCTTCATTTGTTCTAAGGAAATTATGGCAGAATACCTCTCATTTATATCAAAGTAAATGTTACATTCAAAACACTCAAGGGTAGTATAATGAAAAATGATTTAATTATTCATATGGGGCACATAGCTCCGATTCCAAACAACACAACAGGTGGCGGGTTCATTATGAAATGATAACAGTAGTTGTTCCCTAATTACTGTGGCGCTATTTCTGTGCTTTCTAAAAACACCACCAGTAGATTCAAATATCACAGGGTAACAAGACATGTAATATCCTATTTATGCGTTGAATTCTGGTAGGTATTGATAGCAGCCAAATAGCCCCGGGGAAGGGTTTAAGCAGGACTACCCCAACCCCAAGACGGAAAATTGAAGAACAGAAACTAGACATCTATCAGTTGTTTGCCTTGGCAAGATGGTCACTTTATTGCCTACGCGACAGTGTGCCTACAACTAGTAGCCATCCCATGATATTATTTACACATACGAACACAAACACGACCAGAAACATACTGGTCTTGGCTACTCGTCATGCCGTGCAAACAACTCACTCATACGCTTGCTCGAGCACTACGAACTGCCCTGTTTAAGCCGGACCCCCACCTACCACGATGGTCTACGACATACTTCCCGATGACTACGATTTGAAATGCCAAATCGTAGCCTATCGGGAGTTCTCCGATAATTTAGATCATGGACATCGTAGACCGTAGGAATGCCTTTGGAGGACCAAAAACATAACCTATGGTCACGATTCAACCATTAAACTAGATCTCAGGCTGAGTTTTAATATTAGAATATATTATAAATCTGGAAATATTCAATGAATCTCGATGATTTTTTAAAGGTATTTACGATATTATGATGCTATTGTTCAGATACTGATACAATCAAATTGAAAATCTGATGCTCCTAAAACGGGGAGTTGGTTGGTCCTGAAATTGAATTTGTTTGGTTGTAAAACAGATAATTTTGTTGTATTGGAACAAATATATTGGTCCAGAAAAAAAATTTGATGACCCCAAAACAGAGGGTTTGAAGGGTCATGAAACAGACAGTTATATGGTTGGTACTGCCTGGTCTTTCTCACCTACGCTGGGTACATTAATTAGATGGTTGTTCGTGCTTTCCCTTCAGGCTAGCGACTGGTCGGTAACATCTCCACTGACTTGGCATGATGCAGATGAACTGCCTTACGTCATGAAAAGCAATGCAGTTGGTCCTGAGTCAGATAAAATTCCTGAAATTGACACTGAAACACAAAAAAGGTGCTGTTCATTGAACGGGTCTGATATCCTGAAATGGGGAATTTAATTGTGGCTGAAATGGAGGGTTTGGTTGGTCCGGCTTGCCCAATCTTGTCCACTTTCCGGTACCGTTGTGTATAGGCCCGTTTCCATTGACCGACGGACCTTTAGCACTGCTTACGCAAAATGTAGATAGGCGATTAGGAGAACACAGAACATCTACACAGTTGTTTTCCGCCAATGGAAAAGGGCTTTATGTAAGCCTTCTTAGCCAATGTCTACTGAGTGATAGCACCACTGACTTGGTGCAGAGGAACTGCCTTACGTGGCAGGGGGCAATTCCAGCTAACACCGTCTGCACGGCCAACGAGGACAAAGTGGCTCACGTATTCGTGAGCAGCTCCAAGTGCGGTGGTCTTTATTGTTATTGCCCTGCCGTCACTATTGATGGCGCCTTGCTAGGTCTGGTTTGAAGAAGCCTAGACGTGGTGGTACCCAGACATGTGCAACAATATTCACCTTCATTCCGGTCAGAACTGGGAGACTGAGGGGATATAATATAAATATATATATATATATATATATATATATATATATATATATATATATATATATATATATACAGCAAATTGATCAAGTACTAGCGGCCGTAAGGGGATGACACGTTGTAATATCTGAGCGCTTACTTCGAGGAGCATATATATATCCCAGGAGCTTTTATCTGAAACTAGCACTATTTTTCGATATGTATTCTATTTATTTATACATGCTTTATCGTAACCCAGTGCATACAACATACCCGTATGAGCCGGGTATGTCCATATACAGCTCCTTGAGGTTTACTCTGGACACTTTGTATTCGGTGGATAATAAAAGGGTATTGTCATTTGTGTATGCAGGTTTCCTGATAAATGTATATAGATTTTATGATAAATGCAGAAATAAGGTCATGCAACGACAGACATGTAGTTTATAGGTTTATCGATAAATATAGAATACAACAACAGGAAGCCAAAAAAAGGCATGAAATGCATTTAACAAAGCCACTTTGTCATACTCCTGAGTTTTCAGGTTAATGCTGTTTGTCTATTCTTAACGGAAGGATCCAGTCAAGGTGACCCTTCCTATAAAGTCCACTTTACAGCCACATCTAACTGGGAACATTGTAAACCAGTGCCCTGGCTCCTCAGACTGCCTCGGGGCCCCAGATGCTACCGAACGTGTCAGGGGTGCAGCCGGGAACATGGATTGCCTCTCCCCTCTTCTACAACTTTGAGAAATCAATATTTTGTTGTGATGGCTAAGTTCGTTAACATCCACGATCGGTATTTATTCCTACCCTCTCCCCAACCCACGACGTCCTCTTGACATGGCAGGAATTAGGGGTATTTAGGGCACATTGGAAATCAATGGTAGCCGGACCAGAGTAAATGATAGAGGTAACGTACTCGATTTATATTTAGATTTTAGCAAATGATATGTTTGAAAGTGTTAATAATAACATGGTACCAAAGAACCAAAAATATTTACATATTACGCAGAGGGTAACCAATTTTCGCATGTCACGATCACTGAGGCCAGGCGTACATCTATATGTGAGCTATTATTTTATTTTCACTTTATTATTGGTTCAGAGATAAATTGTCGGTGGGAGATATTTTACTATGCAGTGATATCGCATATACACGAAGATTTCTTTTGGCGATTCAGGAGATCACTGCCGGAATTCACTTGGTGTATCCCAAGCAAAAAGAACATCGGCGTGCATTGTAATCAGAATTTAGGAACATCAAAGGGCGTATCATATTGAGACGATTTGGAGCTCAGTGGACGCCAGGTCTAAATGTTGAGTGTTGTACGTCTTTGGGGCTCCAAGAATGTGGCCCTCATATCAACATGCAAAAACCTCTGCTGAACCTAGATTTAAAGTACACCCCAAAGCAAACCCGCTCCTCATTAGCCTAGATAACCTCTTGGATCTGACCACCACCACCGTTGAGGTTTCTCTCGCCCTTATTCGATGTCTCCATGTTATCATCAAGGTAAGCATCCCCTGGGGTTTCAGCAGGGGCTTATTTGCATCTTTATCCAAGGATACATTACTATAGTTTCGTTCCCTAATGGCACAACATCTTTATTAACACAGTTTCGACCATCTTCTAAGTAAAACATTTATGGTTCTGCCTAATGACGTGATTCCTTAAAGAGGCTAATACCAAATGGGTTTCAATAGAATATCTAAGTGGTATTCTGTACTCTCACTACGCTCTATGAGAGAATAATAACTAGGCTTAGAGCATTGAGAATCCACTGGCCTGCCTCCCGTGATAAAAACGTACAGCAATGCAACCCAAAGATTCCTATAATCTCAATGATGCCACCTATTCTTCTCCCATACAGCATAGTGAGAACATTGTAGAGAATACCAATTACAGAGTGTGAGATCTTATGAGAGGAGTGGATATTGACCTCCTGATACAAATTCCATATCGCAGCAAAATCGTAAAGCATATCGGGGCAGTTGGTCAGGTTTCTACGATAAGGGGGTGCGTCCACCAACCACAACAAGGCTGCGACAATGGCTTTCCGACAGGGTCCACGACAGCACTACGATTAGAAGCCTTGTCGTAGCCTTGTCGTGGTTGGTGGACCACAGTTCCCGACAAGAGGCTACGACAAGGCCACGACAGGCTGTGACATGAAGCTTGTCGGGGGCCTGTCGGGGGCCTTCCGACAAGGTTACGACAAAATCGAACATGTTCGATTTTGGTGGCGTGTCGTGGCGTGTCGTGGCGTGTCGGGAGGTTGTCGGGAGGTCTACGATAGAATATTTAGGTGGAGCGTGCACTTCCCGACAGGCTGCGACAAGGGGTCACGACAGCCCCCCTTCTCACGACAAGGCTGCGACAAGGCTGCGATTGGAACTTTCTTGTCGGCACGTGTCGCAGCCCTGTCGTGGTTGGTGGACGCACCCCCTAATGCTACAGCCATGCACCGATGCGAATGATGCATTTCCACTCGCTATAATAAAAAAACCTGTATCTTAGAGGCTCTACAACAATCGATCATGTATCGATTGTCGTAGTGTGCTGGTGTGTGTTGGTGCGCATCATTGTCTATAGGTGACAATTTGAACGGGAAATCATATAAAATATATAATATTGTTTTCTATCTACAGATGAAATGTCAATCATAAATATGCATTATTTCTGGAATTATGAAGGAAAAATGGTTGATTACGCTGGTTGCATCGTGAGCTATATTGCGGTGTATCGGCACCATGGCACCTTTTTCATGGACCCTCCCAATAAGTTACGATGCGCACCGATGCGCACCGATGCGCACCGATACGCTACGATATGCCTCCCGACACACTACAACATGGTCATTTTGTATAAGTTTACATTGGCGTGTATAGGAGTTGGTGGGTGCCCGGTCTTAATGCTAAATAAAAGAAAATAAGGTTCTCATCAAACAATGTCTATGTGGTGTGGGATGCAAAAATACAGAGGTTCACCTCAGTATATATGTGTCCCGTTAGGATTTTTAACTGAATTCATTTCATGGATTCAGTTACCGCCCCTGTGGTGTAAAACCAGTGAGAAAAACTAAATCTTGAAATATCCCTGTCCTATATATAAGAATACGGAAGCATATAGTATATATAGCGGTTTAAATGAAAGACGGGAGAGGGCGCAGCGGATGACCCACCACGGTCAACCCTACACCCCTAACCAGGACAGACTGGACACTTCTCTGCAGGGGCTCACGCGCAGCACACGCTATCATCATGGTGGACAAAAACAGCGAAGAATCCCAAGAACCGGGACGCAATTTTGAGTTCACAGCATGGGCCAAATCAGAGGGCCTCAAAAGGAAAACCATGGAGGTACTGTCAAACGAAGAGTATACAGACTTTGACATGTTAGTCATTATGACTACGGACAACGTGAGGGAGCTAGACATACCGCGTGGTCAGGCCAGACGATTGCAGCAAGGCTTGGCCAAGCTGGGCAATCCTAACTTCTCAGAGACAGCGGAAAGAAGGAGGACGAAACAACACCGGTCTACATCACCATAGCAGAGTGGGGCGCAGCTGATGAGGGATGGCGACCTAGCTAGAACCAATATCAAGGACTACCTGGCGTACACAGTGTACATTTTTGAGCGGGCGTGTAAGTTTGAATGGACGTCGGTGTTAGGGCTCGATACTTGCTACTGGGAGCTCCAGGCCCAGAACGGGTATATGTGGGGGGACAAGGTGTTATCCATCGAAGCCCTTGCCCTGGTGCCACAGAAACAATCAGGACCACCACCCAGACCGGCGCCTGCTATGAAGAATATGAGCAAACCACACAGGAAGGGGGGCAAACACAGACCGACCAAGCAAGAGAAAGGGCATGATCCGGAGGAATTGTGCCGGCTCTTCGCAAACAGCAGTGAGTGCCCTTATGGAGACAAGTGCAGATTCCAACACAAGTCTGCCTAGGATTGTGACACCCAGGCCCGTATAGCAGATGGAGCACTGATACCGGGGACCTGGGAACAACTGGTACTGGACAGTGATCATGATTTATTATCACAGGTGTTACATAGGGATTCAGGATATCAAACTTGTGCACAAAAGGGACAGGAGCAGAGCAACCCAACCACAGATCAGCAACCCAACAGGAAATAAAGGGGCTAGTCCAGAAACAAATAAAAATTGAAATGGACAATGGCTGGTATGTGACCTGCCAAGACAAGCCACTTATTGTTTCTGCCCTGGCCACTATCCCAAAGCCTGATGGAGGTATTAGACTCATTCATGATGGAAGCAGGCCTTTAGGCTCTGCACTCAACACCAATGCGGTTAACGAAGGCTTCAGATATCAATCGCTAGAAGATGCGGTGAACTTCATTTCGCAAGGTGATTTTTTTTAGCAAAAATAGACCTATCTAATGGTCACCGCAGTGTTAAAATTCATCGAGATGACTTCTCCTTAGCAGGGCTGCA
Organism: Alentia gelatinosa; assembly: GCA_950022655.1. NCBI lineage: Eukaryota > Metazoa > Annelida > Polychaeta > Phyllodocida > Polynoidae > Alentia > Alentia gelatinosa. The sequence continues at coordinate 76,731,049 of OX465579.1, read as the reverse complement.
ATGGGATTTCGGAAGAGGGAAACCAACTTATCTGTATGATACACGCCTCATGTTTGGAGCACGCCTAAGTGCATTCATTTTCAATTGCTTAGCCCTTTAAGGGCGAATGGTGTCTTGAGGCATCATCCAGGCCAGGGCGAATGATGTCTTGAGGCATCATCCGGCTCAGGGCGGATGATGCCTTGAGGCATCATTTCTCAAAAATCTACAAAATCGTTTTTAACAAAAAATAATGGAGGAACATTGATGAAATTTTCACAGAATGTATACATTATATCATTATTAGTATTTCTATTCAAAAGAAATAAGTTATTTATTATTTTGTATTATATCATATGATTACAAAATTGAATTGTGGGTTTAACGACTATGTGCCCGTCCCCTAGGAGTATGAAGTGCCACCAGCAACTGTCCTCCAGGCAGTAACTTGGCCACAGGCACCCGTCGTTAAAGGGTTAACCCAATGTGTTCGTCGGATAATGCGGTCCCTAGGCTACCAGGATGTATGCACCTACCTGGATGATTTTTTAGTAAAAGGCAAAACCAACCAGGAATGTCTTGAGGCGCTCAATATGCTCCACAAGCTCCTAAGGAAGTTAGGCTTTGCAGTGAACTATAATAAAGTGGTTATGCCTACAATGTGCCTTACCTTCTTAGGGGTGGAGTTAGACACCATTAAACATCAAGAGGCAGAGTAAATGATATGCTCAGTGCCAGAACAGTTTCCCGCAAGGTTAGAGTCCACCGTGGGGAGGCTGGGCCCCCTCTCACCGCACACGGATTACCTCATCGATGCGTCCCGACCTCAAGTGGTCGTCAGATTTCCTGGTCATGTTCAACGGCCAGGTCCCGCTATTGGAAAAGTGTGTTTACACCCCCATAACCATTGACGCATGTCTCAGTGGAGCAGGGGGTGTATGGCAGAAGTTGGTACCATGTCAGATGGGAGGACTGCCCGGACGTAAGAAACCTGCCTATTAATTACTTAGAGATGCTGGCCCTAGAACCAGCAGTCAGACTCTTCGCCAACCAATGGAGAAACAGACTGGTGCATGTTTACTCGGATAACCAGGCAGCGATGGCGATAATCAACAAAGGAGCATTCAAACACTACCGGGTGATGGAGAGCTACGACAGATCTTCTGGTTGTCAGCACTTTATAATTTCCGACTGAAGGTCAGGTATTACCAGGGGCGCTACAATATATTAGGGGACACAGCAAGCCACATCCAGGAGGACAGGCTAGAACCGCTCTACACAGGCTAATGCGTTAAGTTAAATGGATATTACTCAGTTGGACTGTAGGGGAAAGGCACTAGCGGACAATGCCTTTGGCCACAATACCAACAAAGCCTACGCATCCCACAGGAAAAAGTATCTGGACTTTTGCAGAGTTTATTCTCTTGAACCTTTCCAGGCATCCAATCAAACTCTAATTAGGTACGTGGCTTATCTCTCAACATGCCTGAAGTTCTCCTCCCTGAGACAGTATTTGGGAGCAATATCCCACTTATACAAAGAGAGACTGTTACGCGACCCCCTCAAAGACAACTACCAGCTTCATCTCATACTAAGGGGGGCAAGGAGGGCGGTGTGCTGCAAAGAACCGATGACACCGGACTTGCTATTAACCCTATTAAATAGCCTGGATATCGCATCACCAAGGATGGTGGCCATCTGGGCAGCGGTCTTAACAATGTTCTTCAGCCTCCTGAGACAATCAAATGTGCTCCCGTTGTCAGATAAGGCCTTTGACCCGGCCCACCATTTACGGCGCAAGGACGTGGTGTTAACACCAGGTGGCCTATCTCTCACCATCAGGTGGTCCACGTACTCACCCAGTTCCAGTTATCAACAACCACCCCCTGTGCCCGGCGAAGGCTTATCTTCACTCCTTCCCCCTTACACCGGATGCCCCTCTGGATGGCCCGGCGTTGGTCATTAATGAGGCACACCCCTTGATCCCTCTCGTGGCCACCGCCTTTACGACTGCGGTTTTTACTGCGCTCCGGGAGAGCGGGGTAGATACCTCCCACCTCGGCTCCCATAGCAACAGAAGAGGGGGCGCAAGCTTCCTATTGGGGGCAGCAGTACCAGAGGCACGGATTAGGGGCCTGGGGGACTGGGCGTCCAACACCTCAACCCTTTACACCATTTCTCCCCTGCTTGCACTGGGCCAGCTAACCACCCATATGGCAGAGGCCATGCCCACTTCCAAACAGTTTCTGTTGTGACTACATTACTACTACTACCCATGTGGGGACTTAAGGAGATGTCACACAGTTGAACACAGCCATGGATTATGCTGCATATGGACGAATTACCTTATTCGGTTAATTGTGTCTTATAAGTGTAAGTAACCTCTTTATGCTTTGACAAAGGACTTATTCAACCTCGTTATTTTATCATTTGATTATGTAATGTTTGTCTAGTATTAAAAGAACATGTCATGCGTGGATCAGGTTACATAACCTCATTAACTGATCATGTTAATTACCTTAAGCACTTACCAGGTTATTTAACCTCATTGTTTAACAATTATGAGTTGTTCATATAGGTAACAACTTGCGCAGCACATTTTTAGTGTAATAAACTTTTCCTCCAATGAAGTCTCATCATTTAAATGACAGGTTATATGCATATAAGTTGTGCTGGAGAACTTTTGTAAAGAGTGAAAGAGGACTCGAACCTCTCTATCAGAAACTTGAATTGTCCTTGGAATGGAATACCCATTTTCTTAGTTATTGTAAGTAGCCATCCATAGAGAACTAATGCAAAAGGGAATAAGGTGAAAAGGGAATAAAGATAAGTTAAAACGATGTAAGATGGCAACTTTTATTTGAAGATATTCGAGACAATTTCATGTCCTTTCATGAGTTTACAGGTTCCATCTTAAACTGTTACAATCAATCTTATCTTTCCTTACATTTCCACACTTGATATTCATATGTTCATTCTGCCCCCCCATGATGTATAATATATATATATATATATGCCACTACTTCCGCCCAACTACTTTCTACCTACTCCGGTTTTTTATGTATGTAGACGTAGTTGTAGCTTCGAGTTTGCGACCACGAGTGAACTCCCGCCGTATTTTCAACCCGGAATTCAGCTTTGCGCTGGTTCCCTTCCCCTCACACGATTGGTTCATTCTTTTTGCGTCGTCCTTTCTCATTTGACGTGCAGAATTTCTTCGATGAAATCTGGCCCGATTCATTTCTTTACATACTTATCTATCAGTTTCTCTGCCCACAATGTTTATTAATCTGGGTGACAGTATGTTGTTATCCACTCACTTGGCACATTTTCTTATTTCAAAGTCTTTTCTATCCCTCTTGAAATGTCCCCAGATCTTCAGGGTCTGACATCTTAAGTCTCTGGTTTGCATACCGCTACTCAATATCGAGAATGACTTTCCGATTTTATTCCTCCATCAACAAAGGCATTGTGAAAATCGGCAAACTCTCAATTAAGTCTTTTGCAATACAGGTGATAACATAACCCGCCCCCGTTATTATATTATTGCATTTTCTAATACTTAGATGCATCACATGAGAGAAATGATAATCAACAGAGTTGGAATATGACGTTTGTACTATGTATCCCTTGATCTTTATTAGGATTACATTTCTGGAACAGACGAACTCGATCCTACAATGATTGCATTTCCTGATTAATAACCTTATATGCTTCCTTCAATAATGTCAAATATATGAAGAAACCAAAAGCAGGGATTTTCGTTACCAGGAATCCATTCCCGTTTAATGCGCAGTTTTTCATTCAATCAAAGACAATGAAACAATGAACAATGGACATGTATTGAGGGTTATTTAAAGATTTTAAATTCATGGTTTAAAATGGATTTCGTGGTTGAACGTCCAGAAAGAAAAGAAGAGAATAAAAGTCAAATATCACAAAGGGATTTGCCAATTTATTTATGATGAATAGGTGGCAGACAACATACGGAATTACGACGACGTTCTATTTATAGTTCGGATAATCAAGAACATCCTATTTCCAGGGTACACAGAAAAAAGAAGTTTATTGCAAAATGATTCTTACAGGTTTCTTGAGCAATATTATTCAATACATTCTTCCATCAGCAGTACAAAACCTTCTTTTCACGGTGTCCAGTACTTACAACTGAGGAGGTATGAAATGAATATCGCCGTGTCAATGTAGGATTAAATTAAGCTTAACATACAAAGCGACACCTATAGTCATGGAAACCTGTTGAAAGTCAAGACATCCGGAAAGTTGTGTAAACACCCTGAACATTGTATATACTTTAAGGGAATGGTAAAGAAAAATATCAAGTAAAGGATGGTTGAGTTGCTAGTTGTATGTCAATAATAATTTCATTTGATTGATGTCGTATTGAAAGTTGAAATGCCTGGACAACTTTACACTCTGTCTATATTACATGTCTGGGTTTTCCCACTTGCACAAGAGGAAATACGACCTAGGCTGACTCCTTTGCATCACCAGCAAAATACAAAATGTGCCTCTAGAAAAGCTCAGACAACAAGTAAAACAAAATTTCCGCATCGAGAAACGTCATCATGATAAAGGTGTTGGGCTTTAAAGCATTTACCTCAAAATTCATTGTTTCCTCATATGAAACTAAAATGGATAATGACAGCTTCCATTAGTTGAGCTAACAAAGTCTCTTCCCGCCATATATGTAAGTCATATACCTGACATCTATACCAGCACATGTATATTATTGGAAACAGTAAAACATAGTTTTCTCGATGCTGTTCTATGGTAAAGCTGCCACTGAAATGTCTCGATGAAGTTGTCTTAGAAAAATATCGCAAAACCTTTAATCATTCCAGGAATGTATCGTTTGAGTATGCAAATATGAAAATATTTGACGATATAATATGTCGTTAATCTCCATATATTTACTTGAAGCTTAGCCTAAATACCTTGTGCCAATGCGAAATACCTTACATTTCGGACTCCATTTGTGTAATATTGATTGTTGACCTGTTTATCCAAAACTGGTTCACAACTTTGGAGAAACATTTGATTCCTCCTCTCAATTGAAAGTTACCCGATACATAACATGATCACCACTGAATGTTGCGCTTACAGCATGGCCATAATGAATCATTAATGCCGCATTAGATAAGTGTAGGCACTCTTAATTGAAATCAAAATCACTATCTATGTTTGATACCATGCTGTAAGATCCTCCTACGAGATTGGAAAGTGAGGCAGACGACCCGGAGCTTCTTCTCCCGCCTTTTTCTCCCCCCCCCCCCAAGACCGTCAGTGAATCTCAATTACATAGCAGTGAGTTAGTATGCAACATCGCAATCAAGGAAAATATTAAGAGATATATCGTATTCAGGAGAACACATAAATATATTTGGAACCATCTATCCCAACCCCCTAACTGTTCCAACTAACCAATCCTATGTCGGAGATGTCATGAAACTAACTGAGCGGGAAGGATTGCAAGCGAGGAAAGTATTGCAATAAGATTGTTCCCTATGGAGCACTCAAAATCTCAGAGGAAGTTTGCCCGATTCACTGACCATTTCTGACTTTGGTGAGAAACATCAAATGGATTTTTCCTGCATTGTTCTTGTTGCACCTCACAATATCTTCACTCAGTCACAACCAATCTATACATATTTTTACTTGTCTGAACACAGTTTGAGCAATGAGTTTTCGTGCAGAACTGTCCTGACAATTTCATAAATTACTGTCGTTTCTTACTTCTCTTTCTGTTTTGGTAACTGAAGCATCATACAATACGTCATGCACTATTTACAATTGAACTTCAGCCTATTCCAAAAGGCACTATGAACCAACTGAGGCCTCACACATCTAAAGCCGAACTTTTTCAAGCTCATTGTTTATAGGCCCTTACCACAAAATACCACCAGAATCTATTATTTGGAAATGAATTATAATGTAAAATAACAGCATTTAAGTTAGAATATTGAATTTGATAGATTCCCATGCTAGGTTATTGGCTGTTGTCTGAAAGTACAAAAAAGTTCACTTCCCTCAACAAATGAACTATATTTCATGTCATTGGTTCTGTGGCGTACCTGGACAAGACTATGGAGATTTATATGAGGAGTAGGGTAAATGCTTATATTCATTCTAGAGCTACTCCGGTCACCTGGTAACTGATCTGGGTACCGGGTCATACCTTGTTGACGAAAACCTATTAACGGTCATTCCGCCTCCAGCATTTGATCGGTCCACGCGTTTTAAAATCTTGCTTTGGTGTGTGAATTATTATAGATAGTTTAATTGTATTTCTAGATGTGTAGGTTGAGGAGAGTTACACTGTTTACCTGAATAAAGCCTGTAAATTAATTATTTTACGCAAAACGCTTCTCTTGTATCAATTCATTAGTCAGTCTCATCCAAGTAATCTGGAGTATATAATATTATATTTCATATACAACAAAAAAAGATCACCACCTGGTACCTCATGTAGATCATATAACATAACCGTAAGCATTTATAAATGAGAAGCTCCACATGTATCTGGACACTGATTGTAAGCTAATGCCAGTTACCCTATATTATAGAGCACTTAATTGCTGCTCATGTGATACCTAGTACATGGTCAATTCTTTTAATGACAACCATCAAGACATGACAAGTTAGCATCTCTGTCTCATTGAAACATCATTCTACACATGAATGATACGTGCCAAGAACCGGGTCACCAAAATAACACAATTAACACAATAGCTCTCGTTTTTCTTATCCACCTAATAGAAAAGTGTCCATAGATAACCTATAGGGAGTGTGTATGGACATATCAGGCGCATACAGACATGTCATGTGCTCCTGGGGCGCATACAGAAAAATAATGCAAAACTAAAACGAAATGATATCGACATGCCACTTGTCCAGAAAAGGGGATGATAATTACAATATAGACTGGTTTCAGATAGGAGTGGTTGTATGCTCATCGGAGCTGACTCTGCGCAATATCCTCGCATATGCTCGGATATTACTGCGAGTGAACTTCTCGGAGCATACGGCCGCTTGTATCTAAACCAGATAATATATGTTTCCATAATGTATATTTTGCTTACAAAATATTTTGCTTACAAAATATAATGGTTTTATCCCTATCCCGTACACAAGACACCTATAACTACGCAGTCCTATTGTGTCAGCCCCCAATAACCTACTCATTATAGATCCGTGTCTGTAAATACTAAGAATCAGATAGGTCATCCAAGTTTCAACTCTCCTTCGTTCGGCTTTTTGCACCGAATTGAAACAATAAGAGACAGGGAGTGGTCATTTACCTGGACTCCTCTAGCTTTGTATCCAATATTGCTTCAATAATATATCAAAACGAGGCTTTTCAGACGCTTCACCCCACGTGACCCGTACATCACGAAGTCATGAAACGAAAGAGAGGCGGGCCGACTGTTCCTCACAATACCCGCTGATCTGAGAGACTTCTCTAATGGTCTAACACATCTCCACCAATCACACAGATGGCGCTCCCACGGAAGTGACATCAGACGCCCGCGCATGCGCCTCAGAGAGGCCCCTCTCGGGAGGAACAAAGATCATCATTTATTTGGTCTTCAGATGCTGTGCTGGTTACTGGCTTGTAGGGTCTATACTGACAGTATTGTCAGGACGGAATCAGCGATATAAGCGGATTTACAACTGTAGCTCTAGAGAGCTCAGGAAACTTTGAAGGCAAAGTCTTGCGTATATGATGCAAAACACTAGGTACGCCAGTAACTAGTTCACAATATCGTCAATTCAACTAAACATAGTCACCTTGGGATAGAATGACAAACGAGGTGTCACATTATGTGTATATCATCATTGTGAGATTTATTCTCCTCTTTCTATGATATCCTCCAATGAAATGACACGAATTATGTGATTTTCTCCAGCAACTCACCTTACTTTAAAATGGATATATTAAATGAAGAGCACAGACAAAATATTTCAAAGCCCCTGAGAATGTCTCCAACTGAGGCAAATACATTTTCATAATGATCGTCTAGCGATAGAATGTGAGAGGATTGAATTCACCGAATCCGCGTAGGATATCGGATAACCGGGTCATAACGACAAAGTTGGTATGACACATGCTGGTATAGAAATACACTGAATTTACTAGGAAAGATTTCGATTGCAAATATTCTCGCAAATGAAGTAATGATATAAGGAAACGTATTCAGGTTACCGGAATAGTGGTCCGTACCAATGCGTTTCCCTACCATTCTAAACATCAAAACTATCTAAAATGACGAGGGCAAGCCACAGTCCAAGGTGCCTGGCCACGATGTAGTGCCCACATGAGCCATGGCCCCAGAATCTATACCGCTCCTGTACGTACTTCATCATACAGTGACAATAATATCTCGACCACGTAATGTATTTTCTAGCTGTGAGGGTACGTCAAACCGGTTATATACCGACGCCCTGGCAGAATAAATAAAAAAACATAAAAAGGTTATGACACGCTTACCGCCTCACCCATCAACCTATCTAATGACAATACTATGACAGTCGATGCTTATATCCAGCACTCTCAGTGTTTCTTTGTATCTATGCTCTGGTCGTGTATCTCGTGATACAGCCCTACTCAGTAATCCCCCTTCAACCACTTCTGTTACCCTGAGGTGGTCCTGGAGTCACTCTCCATCCACTATTCTCTAGCCCTGCAAGGTAGACATTCTCCATCGTTATCTCTATGCTTCAGTCCTTTATGAGTCACTCTCCATCCACTGTTGTACTCCGGTCCTGTTCAGCAGTCACTCTCCATCCATTGTTTTTGTTTTGCAGTCCTGTCCATTCCCTGCTTCAGCGCTGCAGTCCTATCAATATTCACCCTCACACTACAACTCCTGTCCTGATACATAGCCATTCTCCATCCACAGCTCTGGTCGTGCTCAGTATTCACTCTCCAGCCAATGTTTCCATGCTCTCGTTGTGCTCTCCACCCACTGTCTTTGTGTATTGGACGTACCCAGTATTCACATTCCGCCCACTGTCTCTGTGATATAGTTGTACTCAGTATTCGCTCTCCACCCACTGTCCCTGCTGGCCACGCTCAGGCTTGCTAAGCAGAGTTCTGGTCAGAGACCGCGAGTCGCCATTCAGTGGACTTGAGTCGGAGGGCGACTTTCTGCTCAGCAACTGTGGCTGGAGTTTTTCTATTGATGTCCCGTTCTGCACCTGAGAGCTGGTAAATAGAAAAAAACACGCAATTAATAATTTATCGACATAATTTATAATAACGATTTCGTACATTATTTTGTTTCTTAAAGTAACACTGTATGAGCTAGTGATATTTCAAGTGAGGTACTCAGGAGTGTTCCATCTATCAGCATTAGCGAAGCAGTAGTTCATTTTCAAGGTCAGCATTGTGTGTAATTGAATGATTCGTTACAAAAAAGTAATATTCTGATACCAAACATCAGGATAAGTACGCTAGAAAACTTCAAAACCATGGAGCAGCGAATGACATAGAGGTCGATGCTGGTCCACTTTACATCTTACCAATCCCGAAGCCATATGCGAACCTCAATACTATTTCTTCTAGACTGATTTTGCAAAGTATCTGAGTAAAGAACAGGACTTAATCATATGAAAAAAGTATGTTCTATGTTGTCCAAGTCCTGTTACGGAACTATATTTGTTGTTCCTCTTTTCTCGGACCAGAACCCTCTTTTCTTTTTCTTTATATATATTTTGATATATATATATATATATTTTTTCTTTTCCGTCCTCTATGTCATGTCTTTTCATGTTCGTGTCCAGTATAACCATGTTTTTTTTGTTTTTTTTATTAGCAAACAATTCGCCTTATGTAGGCGGTCTCCCATTGTGCGTGCAAGTTCATGTAGTGTATTTACATACAATTGTCATGTAATCAAGTTTGATTTGTATGTATCTCCCAAAAGGGGAGAAAAAGGAAGAAAAAAAGAGCACCCTCTTTTTATTGTTCTTGGAAGAATGTGCATTGTTGTGAAATGCGTCTGATGCTTCAATTAGTACGAAACAGGAAAATAAATTAGTATAAGTGTGCTATATTGTTCATGCAAATAGTTAGATAAGCTTTTCAGAGTTTCCTATGTACAATCTTCGATTTTAGACAATGTTCTTCGTTGGAGTGATCACTTGTAGCCCTTTGGATAGTCCATTATGAGCCGATAGAAAGTCCAAATGTATTTTCTATCCAAACTTACTGTAATTCTTTCGTTTAAAAAAAAAGGTATGTTCTAGTTGTATGATACTACACCTTATTATCCACCTAATACGATGTGCCTTAATAAAGCTATAGAAACTCTCTGTGAACATACTTGGTGTATATGTGCTGTATGCTCTGGGATGCGATAAAGAGCGCATACAGATTTATAAATAGTGCATATGAAAAGCACTAAAGGGAACTAAAAGCGGAATGCCATCGGAAAAAGGTAAATAACTGATATAATATAGACTGGTTTCAGATGAAAGTGAATGTATGCTCCTTTGCGTTGACCATATGGATATCCTCACATGCGCTTGGATATTACTATGTGTCAATTCCAGGGAACATACGGTCGCTTGTATCTGAAACCGGTCAATATCTCACTCACAAATATCGAATATTGACTAAAATGCCAATACGAGAAAAGAGGGCATAATCCCCAACCAGACTCAAATAATGGAGAGTAGCGATTAGTCTAAAGAAGACTGATGCTTATTCGTTTTCGTTTGCAACTTAATTTCACTCAGCTCATGAGATTATTCACAACCAATACCCTTGGCATGTTTTCATCGCCTACAGATCTCGATGCACTTCTTTCTTATCATTGGTAAAGACAGGGTTTATATTAGAAGGGACGGTCAGAAACTTCTTATTTATAAGCGTGAACAATGCAATTCATAATGAGGCAGTCGAACCGTTAACATCGGGGAGATGGCCTAACAGGTCTATTCAGAACGTTTTTTCAAAATATATTACAACAGTTCTGATTACAAATCTCTTCGTGTCGAAACCGATACAAATAATTGCGACCAGGGGTCATTTGATATTTTCAGTCCCCTTCTACGCCATCTCTCTCCTGATCCCGACCTCTATCCTCATGTGGGACAGTTCATGATGAAAGCCATCCTGTGATTTGTTGTGCTGTGTGCTATCCCTTAAGAAACACTTTGTAATCAGCGACCTCTTTCGAAGTATCTTAAAGGGCAGATACGTGTATTAAGTATTTGACGGTTTGCAAGGCTACTGGCTTCAGGAAGGACATCTCTGGAGATTTATCTAAATGACATTTGCTCATTTGTCATAATTCAGCTATGCAGCTGGCGGGGCAGTATCCATTATAATTTTATATCACAAACAAAGAGAATGGGGGACGTAAGTCAGCATTATGATATCTTTATGATCGGGAGGATATTGTAGGGATCTGTCCCTATTTCGGTCCTTGGAAAAGGAAATCCTTGTTTATCCAACGAGAATCACATGATCCTAGAAATATACGAGGAGAGATATTTCATATATCAACCCTTTCCCTGCACAGTTCCCCTGCACAGAATTATACAGCAGGCACTGCCTACAGGCCTCCTACAGCCATCACGGATATACAGTCAGGGACCACCGACGGACCTTTAGCACTGCTGACACGAAATGTAAATAGGCTATTAGGAGAACTCAAAAAGTCTACACCCTTTTCGTCGGCCAATGGAAACGGGCCTTATTTGGGAAATAGAAATGTCACGTGTCAAGTCAAGTGAAACACGATTCGAGAAAATTACCAAAGTAATTGATGACATGTTGTCGTAACAAATTATAAGTACAATATTCTCGCTATACTTCAAACAATTGTCGATTTATACATGTATTGAATGTTTTATATAAGTATCAATGATGTCTCTAAGATGCCTAGAGGTATCTTCCAAGCGTAGCCAGGGGAATGCCTGGAGGTATTAAGGTGGGTGTCCACTGCGCTCCCGACACACTACGACACACTCCGACAAGCCTTCCGACAACCGTTACGACACAGATTCGAACGTTTTGGGTTTTTGTCGCAGCGGTGGACACACCGTTCCGACACGGCTTCCGACACACTCCGACACACTCCGACATGGCTACGACACAGCGGCCGTGTCGTAGCCGTGTCGAAGCCTTTCCGACAAATTCAAACATGTTTGAAAAATCGTATAGGTCGGCTTGTGTCATAGTGTGTCGGGAGCAGTAATTGGGGGGGGGGGGGGGGGGTCGGGGAGTTGGACCAAATGCGTACAAAAGCGTACGAAGTGGGGAGGGGGGGTTGAAGGCTGGATTTTCCATACGCTGCCCCTCACAATAGTACCATTCTTTTATCGCACGTAGCTACGGGGTGTTGCACAAAAGCAGTACGTACGATATTCGATTAACGCAAGTAGTTCTGTGTGAGTTAGTGTTGCACAAATGGCTCACTACGTATGATAAACGTACCTCCGAGCGTTTTATCGCACGTACTGCTACGACAACCCATGTAGGTCTCGTAGGGTTTGCACAAAGTTATCGCCCATACTGCCCCTCCGCCATACTACCCGCCACCTATACTGTCCCTCCACCATACTGTCCCTCAACAATACTGTCCCTCAACCATACTGCCCCTCCACCATACTGTCCCTCCACCATACTGTCTCTCCACCATACTAACCCTCTACCATACAACCCCTCCACCATACTGCCCCTCCACCAAGCTCCCCCTCCACCATGCTGCCCTTCCACCATGCTGCCCCTCCATCATACTGCCCCTCCACCATACTGCCCCTCTATCATACTGCCCCTCCATGTATCCATGATGTATGGATGTTGGGATGTAGGATGTATAGATGTGGAGATGTGGGGATGTGGGGATGTGGGATGTTGGGAAGTAGGATGTGGGGATGTATGGATGTAATGATGTAGGGATGTTGGGATGTGGGGAAGTATGATGTGGGGATGTATGGATATATGGATGTGGAGATGTAGGAGGTAGGGATATAGGATGTATGGATGTGGGGATGTAGGATGTGTAGATGTGGAGATGGTGGGATATAGGGATGTGTGGATGTGGGAATTAGGATGCATGGATGTGGGGATGTAGGATGTGGGGATGTAGGATGTAGGGATGTAGGATATATGGATGTGGGGATGTAGGATGTAGGGATGTATGATGTTGGGATGTACGATATAGGGTAGTATAATGGAGGGGCAGTATGGTAGAGGGGCAGTATGGTGAAGGGGCAGTATAGTGGAGGGGCAGTGTAGTACTTAGAGGGGCAATATGGGAAAGGGGCAGTATTGTGTAGGGGCAGTATGGGAGAGGGGCAGTATGGTGAAGGGGCAGTATAGTGGAGGGGCAGTGTAGTAAAGGGGCAGTATGGGAAAGGGCAGTATGGTGGAGGGGCAGTATTGTAGAGGGGCAGTATAGCAGAGGGCAGTATGGGGGAGGGGCAGTATGGGGGAGGGGCAGTATGGTGGAGGGGCAGTATGTGGATGGGCAGTATTGCAGAGGAGCAGTATGGTGGAGGAGCAGTATGGTGGAGGGGCAGTATTGTAGAGAGGCAGTATAGCAGAGGGCAGTATGGTGGAGGGGCAGTATGGTGGAGGGGCAGTATGGTGGAGGGGCAGTATTGTAGAGGGGCAGTATGGGGGAGGGGCAGTATGTGGATGGGCAGTATTGCAGAGGAGCAGTATGGTGGAGGAGCAGTATGATGGAGGGGCAGTATTGTAGAAAGTCACTATGATGGAGGGGCAGTATGTGGAGGGCAGTATGGCTGAGAGACACTTCGGTAGAGGGGCAATATGGTGGAGGGGTGGTATGATGGAGGGGCAGTATTTTAGAGGGGCAGTAGGGTGCAGGGGCAGTAGGGTGCAGGGCAGTAGGGTGCAGGGGCAGTATTGTAGAGGGTCAGTATGGTGGAGGAGCAGTATTATAGAGGGTCAGTGCAGTAGAGGGGCAGTATGGTGGAGGGGCAGTAGGGTGGAGGGGCAGTATGGTAGAGGGGCAATATGTACATACGCAAAAAAGGGGGGTCCATGAGAAGCGTATGCTGTGCAACAGGGGGTCGGGGGGGGGGGTCAATTTTCCAGGAACATTTGCATACATACTTTATGGATGGCCCAGTATGAGGTTTGAGATGACATGGTAATTGATATTCGTTTAGATTTTTAATAGAGTTGATAAAATACACCAGTTTAATAAGTTTTCTTTGAGAATATTTAAAAAAATCTTATTTTACAGTATATTTCCTATATAAATGAAGCCCCCCGACTGAGCTGTTTGTGTCGGAGTGTGTCGGTACCGTGGCAACCTTTATTTTCCCGCCAAACTGTTACGACACACTCCGACAAGGTTTTACGACACACTCCGACACACTCCGACAGAGCCCTTCCGACAGGGATTTTTTTTGTCGTAGTGTGTCGTAAGCCTTGTCGGAGTGTGTCGGAAGCAGTGGGTATCCACCTTTATGATACCATAGCTAGTGGAATGCCTGGAAATATATCATACATGATTATCACCATTATATATGTACATGGAATCTTTGTAATGTTGCTAAGAAGTAACAATGTAGTGATTCGATCTGTATATATGTCCGGTTTCGCATTTCGAGCAACATTGTTTGGAAGAACAATGTATAACATTGAATATAATTAAGACCCTTTAAAATAGATCATGCTGCAGTTGAAGGGTAAAAATTGAGCAGACCCCAGAATTCAATGACATTATCTGAGCTGGCCAACGCCAATCATTTACCACAAGCGAATTTTGCCAGATTACGCCCAGGACGCCATATAATCAGATAGAGTGCACACATGGACCGGACTGAAAGCAGATCCCTCTCGAGAGATGATTGGTGGAAGGTTATAATATCTACAAGGCAGTATGTCACATGTAAGTAGTATATGCAAAAGGATCCTTGGAGCAGGTTATATTGTAAGTCGCATATGGAAAGGTTGCTTTGCATCAGGCTCTACCGTTGGGAATGAAATTGAACCGTCATGTATTGAGTGGCCGAGTCTTGGCCTTTCTCCGCATTAAGCGTATTTCTATTTATAAACATTTTACCTCTGTGATATTTATTGATGAATTCCTTTTTACCGAAACCCACTGGTAAGGTCTGGATTAAGGGTAATGAGAAATGGTCCTCATTTATAACTTTCAGTGATCCTTGTTCACTAAAAATGCCTAAGATACTAGAAAATGGCAGGGTATCATATGTTACATATATAAGCTGAAATGTACTTCACTGGCATACGGCTGGTGACGGGTATATTGAGTTTACCCGAATACAAATATAAAAGGGAAAAAAAAGAAGAAAAAAGACAAGAAAAAAAAAAAGACTATCCCGGCGTTTACACTAGACGACTAAATACGTGGCGACTGCAGATCGTCAGCCAATAGTCATAATAGTCAGCCAATAGTCATAATAATTGTGTGTTTATATGTAGGCCTACACTTTAAAACGGTGTGTACCTCCACCATAATAATACTTAAAATCACCCCCCTCTACACAGAAGCACCTGAAAAAATTGCCAATGCCCTACCCCTCCCCTCATTTCTGTTTGAATCTACACTTAGAAAAAATAGGTAAAATTAGCCCCCCTCCCCCAGATTTGCCAAAATAAGTCCCCTGCTCCCATGAATATACAACCCCCTCCCCCACAGAGGCACTTGAATAAAATTGCACCCTACCCCCTATTTTTTACAACCCTCTCCCCCCAAAAAAATATATATTAGAAAAAATAGCACTATCTCATGATATATATATATATATATATGCCCCCTGGAGATAAGATAAAAAACCATTGCCCCTGCTGCCAATATAAATCCCTGCTCAAATAATACAAAAAAATCCCTCCTTCCCCCAACACAAAAGCACCTGGAAAATTGCACTTATAAATCCCCCTCCCACCCCACCTCCACCTATCCCCCACCCCCACTCACCCCTCTCTAAGCCCCCCACCCCCACCCACCCCTCACCCCTACCCTCCATGCAAAACACACGTTTTGTGTCCAAAGTGCAGGGCCTCTACGACTCTGTTTTCACAGAATCGCCGCCAATGTAGACGACTATTTCAAACTGGCCTTAAATAGTCGCCCAGGGTCAGAGCATATCTAATAGTCGTGAGGTGGTGCTTTATTGTGTAATCAGACGTAATCAGACGATCTGCAGTCGCCACGCTCTTGGCGTTTACATTAGACGATTTCTAGCTTTTTACTGCTGAAAGTCGTCAGGTTCGAGAATCGCCGCCTATAATCGTCTAGTGTAAACGCCGGGTGAGACATAACATTTGTGATGTGCCTTTACACCAAGGAGTCGGGCCAATCGGTTACTCTGTTTGAAGTCAGTAGATCTTGGAACGCCGTTAGGTATACAGTGACGCAACGACTATAATTTATGTTCTTTCATTCTGAACTACACGAAAGTCCTGAGTAATAAGTTAATATTTGATATATGACTCAACTCCTACTCAATCCTACCTGTATTGATTTTTGTTTGGCCTTATATAGGGTCTCTCGGTTTTTCTCGGCTAAACCGACTTGGCCGAAACCATAATGTACAGTACACTCTACTATCCAATATCAGGTCATGTCATTGCTAATATGCCAAAAATGTAGCATCAAGCATACTGTCTATTAGCCCTAATGTAAGGGCTCTTTTCCAAGGGGACACCTTTATGGAACATTGATTGGAATAAATACCCCTTTTTTGAAATAACGACAGTTAGGGTGAGATGGACCCTGAAATAGGTTCATGGGTGTCGGAGTGATGTGTAGCTCAGATACTGAATACTGAACATCCACTTTAGGTTTTCCAGGCCAGCAGATTGGAGAGTAGCAATATAGACGGGGTAGCAATATCTTAAGGCATTCAATAATATTCCACTTTATTTATCTATTCTCATCAAGCCTTAGACCGGAAAAGACTTCTAAAAGTGTGAGAAGTTGAAGGAGACTGTTAAGAGATTGTTGATCCCTAACAAACAGATTATATCATCTGCAAAAGTAGTTAGTATTTTAGGGAAACTAGTTAACCTAATTGGGACAGCTTATCGTAACGTGTTACTTTCCATTAAAGTATTGCACAAGCTCGCAGAGCAAATGCGATGATTTCATCATGTGCGGTAGGTGTTTTCTCTTACTGAGGAGTTTCTCGTAAATTCCGATGGAATGAAAAAATCATAACTACTAAGTGGTAAATTAAGATTACAAAACATCTTTTAACAATGTATTGAGTTGGTTTCAGTTCGATTATTCAGACATTTTGTAGATGCATCAGTTCATCGTATTTAAAAAAATTATAAAGCCTATTATACAGGAAGGAATGTTTTATTTCAGGTTGATCAAGATATATGATCCATTTTTACACTTCTGTGGTTAATCTGAGTCTGATACAACGTGATAGATATTGAATTACACAGGCAGGCATGAGGCATTCAGGTTAGAATACTCTACAGGGTATATATATGTTGGTCAGTGTATAGCACTCGACATGGTTGGACGTGGAAAGCTATCATCTGATCTAATATATTCAATTCAACCACTTCTCCTCATCACGTACATGTAAATAACTGTGATAGTCTGTAGATCACCCAGCATTACATTGTTGCAGACTGATATAGTAGATTAGGTACAAAAGAGAATTATAGATCGTGTCCATGCACGTCTGTGGTGATTCAGAGACTGGTCAAGCGTGATAGATATTTAGAAACACAGGCATGAATGATTTGTTTCAAGCTATATGTTGCACAGTATGAATGTTTCCGTGTCTGCCTGGCACTTGACATGGATGTAGGAATTATAATGCTAACGTCTCATAGAATATTCAATTCAACCACTTCTCGTCGATATATATTCACAAGGTACATATGTGAATAAACGTGATAGTCTATAAATCATCCTGAATTACTTTGTTGCAGACAGATATAGTAGAATAGCTAGAAAAAACAAATATCGTTCATGTCCATGCACTTCTGTGGTGTTTCAGAGACTGGAACTAAGTGATATTAGATATTAGATATTACACAGGTTTTTTTTTTTCAGATGGATAAATTGACAGCATATAGGTATTATTATGAGGCTTACACTGGCAGACATGATTTGTTTCAGGTCGAAATACTCACCAAGCTAAATGATCATATACTTACTGGCTGGTTAAGGAATACTACACATTTCAGGTCTGAAGGTTGACTTGAAAAGATATACTTTGAGA
This sequence comes from Alentia gelatinosa, assembly GCA_950022655.1. Lineage (NCBI taxonomy): Eukaryota > Metazoa > Annelida > Polychaeta > Phyllodocida > Polynoidae > Alentia > Alentia gelatinosa. The sequence goes on along the minus strand of OX465579.1, from coordinate 76,712,851 downwards.
TCGAAAAGTACAAGTAGCAAACGTCACAGGCACTTTGATATTTAACAAGGTTCAATATATCGATAGTACGAGAAATTTCGAAATTGTAGGGAGTTTGCATTGACGTTCTGACTAATTTGGGCGTAAAATAGTTGGGGGGTTGGGGATGGGGGCAGCGAGAGTTTCCCTCTATATTTATACAGGCTGGAACAACCTTCTGAAGTTAACGTGATAGCTATGATATAAAACTTATATAAACCAATTAAGCTTTGTTAAGTAATCCTACAGCATGCCCCGCCTACAGCATGCGCAGAGTGGGGCAAGCAGGTTTAATTCTCAGCTGTGAGGAATATGGGTTGTCTGCCGACTGGCGACCTTTGCAACACAGTCACTTACGAGTACTATACTGCCTAGTATGAAGCAGTCTGCCCTGTCTCAAAATGGGACGACCCTCTTGGTACCTTTACACAGGCATATATAAGACCAGAGCCTCTGCAGGTGATCCATTCAAGCCTGACACGTAGGAGAGTGTAGAGACTTCTATCTGCCGACACAAAAGGCTGTGTGATAACTGGCTATGGGAAACAATAACAGCAGTATACTGACCACAACAAGAAAACATGGTAACTAATACAATATATGTTTCTGGAATATGTGGCTTAGCTAGACACCTTCTTTTCCAACCACAGAGTGTAGATCTAGACCCCAACGAAATGAAAACATTTAACAAACTAATACAATATATGCACTATATCTATGTATATCTGTGTATCTATATGTGTATCTGCATGTCTTTATCTGTCTACAGGTGTATCTCTTTGTGTCAATATATGTATCTGTGTGTACCTGAGAGTGTTTACCAGTGTGTGACTGTGAGAGTGTCTAAATGTCTGTCTGCGTTTCTCTGTATATACCTGTATCTCTGTCTGCACCTCTGTATCTCTGTGTATCTATGTCTAGTATGTGTGTCTCTTTGTAAACTTGCTCTTCATACAAGATATAAAAGCTACACTCACTGTGAATCCATGTTATGTATAATGTATTAGTTGTCCATGCCCCACCTGAGGTGATCAGTGGTCCCCCCCATACACTAGCCCTCCCTGTGTGTTGGGTACATATTCCCCCTGCCTGGTCGTGGTGCGGCGTGAGGACCCCCACCCGTGATAGGTGACAGGTACCCTCAATGCCTGCTCTCTCACTGTGTGAGGGGTAAGCTTTATATTTTTTTAGAACAGTCTCAATGAGTAATTGCTTAATATAGGCTTTAACACAGGCAGAAATGGTTTGTTTCAGGTTGAAATACTCAACAACGTATATGTTGTACAGTTTCTGGCACTCGACGAGGTTGGATGTAGGGGCTAATCTCCTTATATTCAATTTAACCACTCCTGGTTAAGAACACTCATAATCTATAGATCGTTCAGGATTACTTTAGTTCAGGTTGATAAAGATTATTAACTATGTAATATATAAAAACTATTACAGTTCGTGTCCATAGACATCTCTGGCGAATCCGAGACCGGTGCTACGTGGTAGTAAGTCTATACAAAAGCTTTTTCAGATGAATATATTGACAACTTATACAGATTATAATTAGTCATACACAGGCAGGAATGATTTGGTTCAGCTATAAAACAGTTAGTGGTCGTATTTGTACCCTTCTTTGGTTAATGATTAATCTGCTTTAATATTTCGAAAATCTTTGTGGTGGTTGAGGCGGCAAAGAAGAACTAGGTCGACTTTAACTGCCACTCTCCGATCCCAGGTTATTTCACTATGTGGGCAACTCGTTACTAGGAGATCAACTCATCAGGTTGAGCACCTGCTGTCCAAAATATAATCAACAGCGACAACATATCTTACAGTAACTTGGAATGGAATCATGTTGCCGATCTTTAAAGGTGAGTCCATGTAGAGGTGCATCCAATGTAGGTGCGGCTCACTCTACCCGTTTTCGAATTCTTTTCCCGTATTTTACTCGCAAATCAACATGACCATGTTAATATATATATGTGTATATATATATGTGGATCATAAAGTCTAGGCTTTATGGACATATAAAATAGTAGTCCAGTAAAATCTCACCAGGGGACCCCAACGCTCATGGACCAGGGACCAGCAACTCCGGGACCTGACACCAGAGGGCATTGATACCAGACCATAAAAGGACGGGCAGGACCAGGGATCGACCTCACTCAACGGGGATCCGTCACCGCCTACCCTCCACGCTTCAGAATTTTTTGTTAGACCGGGTTGACTTTGGTTGACTTTGTTTGACTTTTGTCCGTTCTTGTTGGAGTCTTTTGACCCAACATTTGCAAGTGTGAAACTTGCGGTCTGGATTACGACGCCCGGTCCCATAGGGAAGGCTGTCCAACTTGCAAACTTGCAAAACTACAACAGGCTGTAATACACGAGGACGAGGAATTGGGAGCGAGAGGAGGATTCGTGGAAGGCGGTGGTGGATCCCCGTGGCCGAAGCCCCCTTGGGTTAGTACAATTTTATTTGAACATGAAGGTTTGAAGAAAGAAGTTTCTTCACTGAAGGCAGATATTCAGACTTTATGTGCCAGTTTTAAACGTTTTGAGTTGCAGAATGTTCACAGGGGGGGGTCCGGCCAGAGTGAGACAGGTGTAACACGTGGTGAGACGGGAGGTGTAGGTGTAAAACCAAGTGCATTCACCCATGAAGTTGTCGGTCAGGGTTCATTGCCTCATGGATTACAGAAGGCGCCACGTTTAAGACCTACTTATCCCATTCCTAAAATGTTTTTTCCTCCCCACGTGCAAGGTAGTATGCAAGGTAACATGCAAGGTTGTGCAGGAGTTCATTCATGCGGTGACAAAATGAAGCGTAAGTCCAAGTTTTTCTCCCTTGTTCCTTTTTTACCACCAGGATGCGATAATCCTACCTTTGATCAAATACTCAGTGCCAACATGGGGTTATTGAGGACTTTATCGTCTCAAGGTCTAAAGACAGAAGGTTTAGCGGACCATATCGCTTACCTTATTGATCGTAAACTGACTCATACTGGGAAATCCCTTGTAGAGTACGACTTAGCCGTGAGAGAAAAGGCGGATAGTTTGGGTATGGAAGGTTTTGGATATGGAGATTCTTTTCTCACTGAGAAATTTCTAAACCATGAAACGACTTTTGCTTTTGCTAACCTTTCAAAGAAACTGAAGGAATTCCAAGATAAAAGTGATAAGAAATCAACTCCAAAAAGACAGGAAGGAAAAAATGAAGGTATTTGCTGGAAATTTAACACAGCAAAGGGTTGCTCTTTTCCAAATTGTCATCTCGATGTGTATAAAGATAGGAGTAGTACGGTATGTATCTCTTCTAATTCGCTGGTGGGCGAGAAATTATTCTCGTGTGGACTACCGAATGTTTCCTGCGCAGAGGTTGTTCCTGATGCCGTTCGGGATCAATTAGTTTTGTCAGATCAGGATATAGATGTTCAGTTACATGACAAGGAGATAGGTTTGGGTCATGGTGTGGCTGAACCGGGTGAAAAATTGCCTGATGGTTTTTCATCTATTGATGCTGCTTTTTCATTGGAAAAAGGGGACTGTGGAGTAGATGCGTCTGGACCCTTTGTTCGCCCGTGTGGATCGAGTTGTGAAAATAATCACTTTATCGCAGGTCGAAGGAACCAATTGAATGTTTGTAAATTTTACGATGAATGTTATTCCAAATGTTACGACATTAATGCAGATTATATTTTTCTGGGAGTAAGAGATGGCTTCTCCATCGTTGACTTTTGAAGGTTTACACCTACACCTCCCGTCTCACCACGTGTTACACCTGTCTCACTCTGGTCGGACCCCCCCCCCCCCCGGACTCCGATTATATAAATATAAATTATCAACCAATATATGCTACAGTATTATTCACTGCGGTATCTACTTGTTTGTTGTCGTCATATATATTTTTCTAGGTTACCCGGTAACCTGACGCGGTTACCAGAGTTGACTTCGGGACGTTTTTCACTTTCAAATAACATTCCGCTCGTTTCTGCTCACCTGAGCAGACGTTTTTAATCTCAGTGAGGTTAAAGGCCTAAAAACATGGGTCGTTCAAAGAAGAAGGCGCCTTCAAAGAAAGCTGATAATGATTCTTCGAGGATGGATATTCTTGAGGAAGGTTTGGATGTTACGCCAAACAATTTTTATAGTAAAAATGCGGAATATGAAGCTACTTCGACATCGCGAGACGGGCAAGCCGGCGGGCAGATTTGTACTGGAACGGGTTCTGGAGAAGAGGGTTCAAGTGCGTCGTCGACTATTCCCTTCCAGCTCTGAGCATAGTCTGTTTATGTTTCTTATGGTACATTTGCATGTATACAAGTATGGGTATCGTGTACAGCTCACCATTCATTTGGGAGGGTAGTGAAATACTGCATGTCATAAACTCCCTCGACACTCACAGCAGCCCTCTATTGACGAGCAAGCAGGCCTTATTCAGGTCTGTCCAAACTCATCATGGTCCACAACAAAACCCTCTGGGAAACCATACCGCACACCCTAGATGGGTAATCTGACACCGTACTGCTCCCCTGTGGGATACGGTAGGCGGCTGATAATGATTCTCAGTATGGATAATGAAGGGCTTCATTCGGAGGAAGCGGATACACCCCTTATCCCAGCATTCACCCACATGTAAGGAAGAGTTATAGACACGGTAATAGCTACAAATTGGAACCACGAAAAACAAATGTATTATGATTCATCATACTGGTTAGTGCAATTGTCAGGTGCGTGCGAAAGCAGTGGCATTTCATTCCCCAGCTCGCTGAAGCATTAAACTAGGCCAGCTGTGAGCTGTGTTTATATTGCAAGCGGCACTATAAATATGATTCTCATTCTGCCAACTAATTGCCTTTGCTTCCGGCCGTTTCCATTATATGCTTGAGGCAGATCGTTTCCCGGTATTTAGGAGATAGAATTACAAATAATAAAAACAAAAAACAACAACGAAAGACTAACCCCAAACAACAACTAAAATAACAGAAAAAAAAGTCCCGTCTGCACTATTTACCATATGAGTATGTAGAGGGATGATGATATATAAATTCCACATTCTGCAGAAGCTTGGAGATGATTAAGTAGAGAGATATTGGATAGGTCTCTGCTCTTGTATTTATCATGGTTATGATACGACAGGGCCGGTACGATGGCGCAGTTGAGGCCGACACAGCCATAAAGAATACACACAATAACAAGATTCATTATCTCAAAGATGTCGGCTATCATCACACCCAAGGAGAACATTCATTAGGTCCTGGAGGTCGGCCGGCATCAATCTTACACGATCTATTAGCTAAATTACCCGCATTTCGTTGTATGATGGGACTATTTCCTTCTGGGTGTTACGCTGGATCATGCATGCAGTTAGTACATAATATTAATGAATCATATACACGTCTTTTTAATCATGTAAAAAAGATTGAAATGCCACTGCGGTCTGATGGAAATAGGCAGAACAGCCGTCAATTAAAATAAAATATATAAAGAAAAATGCAGGAAGGTAAGCAGTATTAGGGGGTATTGTGTGACTGGGTCGAGCCAACGAATCTTTATATCATATTGGTGTCACCCATGCATTTGAATATTGGGTTGGTGAAAGTTCAGGATCAGTATCGACGTCTTTTATGCTTAGGAACTATGATCAATATCAGTAACTATGATGTCACGGTTTCTACACTTATCATTACCTATACGTGTATCCTACATTGATATAAAAGAAAATGAAGCTTTTTGATCGGATGGATACAAAATAACCTGTCAATCATTCAAAATACAACGGATTAGCTTTTGCCAATGACTCGCTAAGATCTCACGCACACGATATAATATCCTTGACAACATGTAGGGTTGTTGCCAATCAACCAATAGTCACGGCACCAGGTAAAACAAAATGGTGGACAGTATTGGGCCTGATGTGTTTACGTTATAGGACTAAATTCCAGGCTAGGTCCGATGGAACTTTATAGCTGTTTACAAGTCATGGTTGACGCACATGCTGTGATCGCACATGTGAAGTGCAGCGTGCTCGGATAGATGTACTGCTTGATGGAACACAGTGAAGATTCTCACGGGAGTCAGGGCATGCGGGGTGCCGTTGGCTAAAGGACATTCGCTGTTGGGTAATGGGGATTGAGGCTTATCTCCGTTCCCACCATGGTGATGTTAGTGGTCTAGGGTATGTGTCTAGAGTAGGTTTGGGTCTAGCGAAACCCCTATCATAGCTCCTTTATGGTTTTTAGCTCCTATGTTGTCCTTGTGTTGACTGATTTCTTACTGATCTCTGGCTCAGAAAAGGCAACAAAGGAAACACCACTCTTTGCATAGAAACCAATATGATTGATAACGCTAGGGATGTACAGACTAGAACTTTACAATGGGTTCCTCTTTTTTGCATGGGGAGGAGCCCTACTCTACAGAAGGTAGCAGTTCTCACCTGGACACGGGGGTGGGCTCCGTGTTCGGGCGGAGTGACGCCGTGTTCGAAGTGGCTTTAACCAGTCGGGTGTGACGGCTACCAGTGCGTGACTGTACAGCCCAGGAGGTCCGTGTAGACATGGTGTATGTGAGCACGTCCGCCTGCTGAGAATCCCGTAACCGCTTCAGGCACGGCAGCCACCAAAAGAGAGCCTTCAGGTCCGCCTGCAACAAAAAGATATATATATATATATTTCCTTCTATGAATTTCTATTTCAAAGCAGCCTATATTTTCACTTCTGCGCATAAGGTAGGCCCACATCATTTTGGAGTAAATCATGAACAATGATTGACGTAGATATATATCGTATAACATTTCACATTGCTTTGCGATACTGGGGGCCGTTGAATAAACTACGAGCGACAAAAAAGTATCCCAGAATTTTCTTTGGGGCCAAAGTGTTGTATAAAATAATGTGCTGTAACAGAAGATATTTTGACAATAATAGTAATCTAAACCTCTTACAAGGTGTTGTATACAAATATGTTCATTTAGAAAATATCTTCTCTTTTGTCATACAACACTAAATGTAAATAATCGCCGAAGATGTCGTTTATCGTTGGTGTTATCGTATCGTCCAGCACAGCACCAGAAACGAACGACCTTTATTCAACAGCCCCCTGGTGGTAGGTATTCATTTATCGCTGTATCTCCTTTTTCGATTTAGCTTTTTGTGATATTTGCATAAGAAACTAAAAGTCATGATTAAATGTCGTAGACACCCTACGATATAGTTTTTTCTTAATTGGGAACAAATCGTAGACAGGTGGTGTGCTTCGTAGAGTAATCATAAGCAGGTGATTAACTGACCCTATATTAGCAGACTTTCCGACGCGATTTCAATTTGTTATCAGGAGGTGCATCGTAAGGCCTATCGTAGATGCTTTTTAGCTCAGTGGGCGCCGGGCCTAAGTGTCTCAAATGAACACTTTCTTTGTTTGAGTTTGAAAAAAGCTTTTAGTGTCTAAAATATACATATGTATTAAAGCCTGCTCCCACCTACCACGATTCTGGTCCCGATTGGCCTTACGACGGCCTTCCCGACACCATTCCGATTGTAGGGTGAGGTCTGGCAAAATCGTGGTAGGTGGGACAGGTTTCTGCGATTCCGTCTACGACAGCTCACGATAGGCTGCGATGAAAACGCCAATCGTAGAGGTCCCGATTTTTTCCAACATGTTGGAAATTTCGTAGCCTGTCGTAGGGTATTGTAGCAGCCGCTGGTTTCGTCGTGGAGCTATCGTGACCATAGTTTATGTTATTGGTCCTCCCAAGGCATTGCCACGCTCTACGATTTCAAACTATTGGACCTATCGGGGACCTCCCGATAGGTCACGATTTCCGCATTTCAAATCGTAGCGATCGGGAAGCATGTCATGGCCTATCGTGGTAGGTGGGGGTCCCCTCTTATACTGTTTTATGTGTATTGGTAAAGAATTATGCATAACCATGCAGTGTTTCCTGGTGGCTGTTGGATAAAGTTCGTTCGTTTCTAGTGAAGTGCTGGACGATACGATAACTCCAACGATAAACGACATGTTGAACTTTTTTTCACATTCAGTGTTGTATGACAGAAGAGAATATATTTCTAAATGAACGAACTTGTATACAACACCTTGTAAGAGGTTTAGATTACTCTTATTGTCAAAATATCTTCTGTTTACGGCACATTGTTTTATACAACACTGTAGCCCTAAAGACAATTCTGGGGGACATTTTTCTCGTTCGTAGTTTATTCTGCAGCCCCCCTGAGTTATATGTCTAAAATGTAGAATGTTACCTGAAGATATGTATATTGGTGCACTGGTTGCATTGTGCAATAAATCGGGAACGGGATCACCTTTTTTCTACCTAAAACCGCTTACAATGCATGCCGTGCGGAGTCTAGACGTTTGTCTACGATAGAGCGATTTCCAATCGTTTACGATTATTTTTTTTACATTTTTCATCGGAGTGTATGGAGAGGCCCTCAATTTTGATCGTAGTAGATGTATCATGGTTTCAAAAATTACGTACATAATAATCACTGTTTTTGTAGCCGGGTGACCTTAATTCCTGAATAGTTAATTATGCACGAGCGATAGTGACGGTTAGCATTTTTACACATCGTCACGCAATATCAATATATTGAAACAATACTCCTGAAAACCACAACACAGCTGATACAGAAACTAGTTAATGTCTTCAGGTGTGTTTTGATGCTTATTTAATGTAGTAATTACATATTTTATTGGTATGGGTTTAAATACATTAAATCATCTGTTCCTCTTTGGTGCGTGTGTTTGATGGACTATGTTCTGTAATTTCCTGTGTGGTGTTACAAGAAACGTCATCAACTACTACAAAACCTGCCGTTATTGTACTTATTACCCACAGGTGGGTCTATAAAGTACAAGATTGATAACAAGAATGGGCCATGTATTGACTTATAGGATAACCCCGGCAATGCCAACCATGGTGGTGATTTGGTGTAGGCCGGTCATATAGTTCCCTATCACTCCGTGTTTTTAACATGCAAAACGTTTTATGATTGTGAGTTATCGTGGTAACTGAGATCATTTCAGCAGATTCTAAATGATTTGAATTGAAGAACTACTTTTAAAAGCTTATAGCGAAGTACATGGTAATTTAATCTCATCAATGATGAGACTTTCTCCCCGGAATCCCCTAGCGCGCTATTCCAGGCGCCCTATACATTTCCTGTTGAGACTCCGCTATAAGTGGACAATAAAGCCTGTTGCACGAATGTCTAAGACACGTTGAACGGCAAAGACATGACAGAAAACCATTACACAAACATTCCCAGGTCACTGCACCCTGACACAGAAGCAGCACCCTTGACATTAGCTGTTCCCACGACAAGCAACAACAGGGGTGCACCTGGTGTAGCGAGCACATCTCATAAGCTTTCCTCCCCATGATGGGCTCTTAGAGTATGCTAAGAGAGGGAGTGTGGACGTCATGGCTAATACCTGACAACCTGACTCTACCTGTGCTGGACAGTGGAGGGTGGAGGTCAGTGTCTGTGCTCACACCTCTGACCCTTCCGTCAGTCCCCCTTCCACCCGAAAGATACAACGGGCAAGATGAGATCGGGGAGATGGGTGGCCTGGGATTTCTGGTTTACCTTCTTAGTAAATGTTCTCTGGCTCCTATCAGTAGTCAATAATTCTTACTAGACTATAAAGCTGGGCATCCATCGTAGGGTGTCGTCCAGTGTCAGGAGCACACAGTTGTAGGCTTGGGAATACCTCCAGACATCACAACGTAGCGAATTGGTTAAGCGTTTGGCCTAATCCAATTCACCGACCACTACAACCAACTGACACGCGGCAACCGTACACACGGCTGCACGATGCTCTTTTTTTAGTCTCTATTAGGAAGACCTCTTTAGGCAGTGAGATTGCTTTCATAGACTCTAAGCTTTTCCTATTTACGAGTTATCACCTGTCAACTATCTATTCGGGCTGGCAATCTTTTTATTCTTAATTCTACCACGTGAAATGGGGCTCCCCCAGATACTTGCAATTGGACAGGGCTCTATTGTGATTTACCCTCCACATAAGAGTGTGTCTACCTTTCAGGAATGGGAAAAGAAGTGTGTACTCAAACAGGAGGCAAGAGCTGAGTATGGCAGAGTCGTTACGCAAGTTATGAACTTGTCTTATGAAAAAAAGAAGAGAGCAATTCATGTAAGTGCTTGTATAGTAGAATCCCGCTGATGGGCCAGCCCATTAGATTAATGGAACAACCATGCGCCTCAGACTAACTTGTCCAATATGAATTTGACCAGAACATGGCCTGGCCCGGACGAGAAGATGATCTACTTGGTGTATTTTTATAAATGAGCTAGCTCTTTTATTGTTAGCATGTAGACACCATAGGTTGTTCGATTACAACACAATGTATCCATTTGTACAAAGTACTATTTATCTGGTTTGAAAAAAGAAAAATACCACATCAACAAGACAAAAAACAATATGTTGAATTATTTTCACCTTTATTGCTGATGCAATTCAAATTTTACTCGGTTTTGTCCAGAACATAGAGCAAAGGACACCAAACCTGAACCAAACATACAAACAAGGTCACATTTTGAAATGTTTTGAACTAAAACTGATATTTAACCACCTGCATTTGAGGCAATAATATAATACGTACTAACTTTGTTTTGTGGTTTTTCATCTTGGCATACCAGACCCTGTAATTGGCTTTAAACAATGAAATTGTTTCCTTCAAGTTATATTCCTAGAAAAGGTTTCAATTTGTTTCACAACTTCCCAGTCATTGTTATAACCCAAATCAAACTGATTCCATGTTTATCCAGTTGGCAGTATACCCCTTACAGTACTCATTAGTACAACTTTTTAAAAACAAAAGGTGGTAAGAATGTAAGGATATAACTTCCCTCCACAAACTTCCGTCATATAAATGTACCATTAGAATAATGAAGGGCTTCCCTTCCATGATAACCCTGTCTACTACTAATAACTTCATTCTTTATACATATATCCTTACATCTAATCGTGTGGTAAATGAACATTCAAATTGAGATTGATTAGCATTTTGCATTCTTATTACAAGGATGACCTGCTTAATAAGATTCTACTATGTTCTCCTATCTCAGAAGATAAATATCCAATATAACGGCAACCCTATTCATTCTACTGCCTATAGGCCCGTTTCCATTGGACGACGAAAACGGTGTAGATGTTTTGAGTTCTCCTAAAAGCCCATTCCCATTGGCAGTCGCCGATCTACAGTATTCATACAGGGCTCAGGCGAGTGAACCATTAGCACTGCTGACGCACAGCGGAAATGGGCTTTTAGGAGAACTCAAAACATCTACACCATTTTCGTCTGTTCATGGAAACGGGCCTTAACCCTAAACTGAAGAATAATGATGCAAGGTAAGGCACCCTGCAACTTGGGGTTTGACTGTATGCCTCTATCTGATAATGCAAAGCTGTCATGTTTATTTATACCCTTTATATATCAACATTCTTTAAACAACGTTTTCTTCGCACATCATTCCTGCCATCTCCTTTCCTCCAGGCTTGATGTATGCAGCACCAGGAGCCCTATCTGGCCGGGAACTCTGATACTAATTCGTTCTCATCATGTCCTAGGCACCCATGCCCTCCGGCATCTTCGATCCATCTCCAGCTTTACTGAGGAAGGCTTTATCGGCAGGGTCTGACCAGGAAGGCCTGTATACTCATGAGGCAATTCGTCAGGGACCACAGGGGTCTCCGGATCCTTTTGGTCTCAGGAGAGTTAGCCGGGTGAATGCGGACTTCGAGACAGTACCATTTCAAATTCTGCGATCTGTTTTTAAAATCATTCTATTCAGGGTTTTTCTTTATAATAAGGAGACAAATGAAACTTACTGACACAGCAGGTACCCGTGCTTAGAACCTCTGGGACAGGCCCTCAGGCCTTTGACTATGTAGGTTGGGAATATAAGCCTCATTTGTCGATCTTTTAAAAGCAAGCCTTTGCTACAGTAAACAGGAGTCGTCACAATCTATTGGTAAACATATTGAGAGACCAGGTCTTCTGACGGGAAGGAAACAGAAATTGTTGCGTTTTTTGTCGAGTAATGGAAATCCACTTTAAGCTTCAGACACCGGTGAACTGTTTGTGCATTAACAACATTGAGGGAATTGAACCTATACTGAAATCGGAATAGTGAACAAGTTTACAAGTTAAGGTGTAATTGATGATGTCATGCTGGAATGAGGGGTGAAATGCCATGTTTAGTATGTGGTGCACTTACCTGTTCATTTCAATCTATAGAATGGTTCATTTCTGCCTATTACCCTTCCCATTAAACTAGTCCCTGAGTCGTTCTCTACGGGTTCGACCTTTTGGAAGACCCTTATTTGCAGGTTAATTTTGTTTCAAGTTTTAGATAAATGAACCTGTCAGATAAAATCCGTATCACTATGGATAGATGATGGCCTCGACCTCATCGCTGCTGTTTTTATATGGTGGCCTTTTGCCCCGTGACAACCTATATAAATGTGGTTGGCGTCCCCGAATAGTCGGGTCTGATAAATGATTTTTTTATTGTATTGTAAAGAGGTACATGAACCATTTTCATTGGCTGCATTGAGATAAAGATGAAGTTGCCGGTAATCACTGACCAATTCTTATCACCTTGAAAAAGATGTCAGTCACTAAAAACTAGAAGACACGCACCAAATGTTTGGACTGCCGCCCTCTGTGTTTGAACTGTCTCCTGTCTTCGTTTGCACTGACAAAACATACATATATATATATATATATATAAGCAGCCAGATATGCTCACAGAAGGTACTCCTCACCCAGATCTATACAGAGGCCTCAACTTCCTCAAGACTGCCGAGCATTCCCACCACTACAGTAAGGAGGCCGGAACACCATAGGGTTCTAGATTGTACATGAACAGAGGTTTATACTTAGGGTAGGACTTCTCAGCACTGGAGGACCAGAAAACAGGGATTGATGACTGCTGCCACCATATCCCACTGTTTATGGATCGTCTCTTTCCACAGGTTAAGAGACAGTAGTCAATCAGTGAAAGGAACGTCAGGAAGACAGATAGACTGTGAGTACAGCTGCAACCATGAAGAATTATCATATGAACTCCAAAGAAGTGAATGTGATTGTATGTTGTTCAGAATTGTTATGTAACTGTATACTTTGTTATAATATCTGTTATGAATACATCTGTGTATGGTTATCTGTCTTCTTCATTAAGAATAGAAGATATTCTAGAAATTGTCTTCTCTTCACTGTGTTAGATTGTCTATAAGATTAGGCCTTAGTTACCGTACATAACAGTCGTGTAGTGTGGCATCCCCTTTTGCAGTCTGCCTGAGATTATATAGTAGTCATCTACACCAGAGTTTTACAGAATTTTATAAATACAAAAAAGCTTATTCATATTGTTTAGTGTGTACTACTTTGTTTAGGACTAAGTCCCACAAACCCCTTAATATGCACTTAAAATTGTCTAACCAAGGGTAAATACATATGTATATATATATAACTATATAACCTCGTAAAAAACTTATATAATTATAAATTTAAGCCAATGAGAGTCAACTATTTAATTCACCTCAAAGTTTTCAGGTCCACCACTATCTACGTCATAGTTGTTTTCCAGGTAGTTATTGCGTATTTGATGCGGTAGCCAGGGGTACCATGGTTACCAGGTTCCCCCCAAACGGCCATTCCGCTCGCTGTTGACTTTCCTGTAACATACATATATATACAATGTATGTATATACTTCAAAAATATACATCCCTTTAGCCTTGGAATAGCCTTTTCAATATTTAAATAGAAACGACTGATCCCTGTTCCAGACGTAATAGCATGCAGATTATAACTTCTAACCCTACTTCTATGTGCCATACTGTAGGTATGGATATCATCTGACCTTTTAGGTAGATAGAAGTAACTCAAGTCATGTTTCCACAGAGATATACTATGTGAAAACCAGTAATGCTAACTCTGCAGACATTTTGCAGCATAACAATATGCTGTCACAACCAATAAAACGCAAAAAACACTGATATACTTATATATTATGTCATTCCTTAAATTTAGCCTGGGGTCTTAGCTTATATATAACACATAAATTCCATAGGAAATGCTGTGTTATACATCAAACTTTGGTGCTGTACTCTACATTGATTATTGATATTTAACCTACCCCCTGTAGTATGTACACACAAAGGGTTTCAGAGATACTCATATGTTTTTTGTACCCCCTCCCCTCCAGCCCAAATGATCACCACTCGTGATATTTGGTCCTGGCATATCCATCTTGGACTTATTTGTCATCGAGAAATATCCATGTTCTGGGGAGTCACAACTTCAACATGACTCTGAAGAGAGGAAATGGATGATTAGACTAGCATATATTTTTCAACACTGTTTAAGCCTAATGGATTAAACAAATATCAGGATTTCTTCCCCAGCCTATATAAAAAATATAGTCCTTGGTAAATATAGAGAAATACGGGCCCAGTGTCGAGTTAAGCAGCTGAGGCACCATGATTGAGAACTCAGTAGTTGCACCCACTTATGAAATCCTTTTATATGCAATGGAAATTTCTCTATAAAAAATACTGTTTCAATCTGAGCAACTTAGCTGAATGCCATATGAGGAAATAAACCCAGGCCGAATTTATTGAAGTATAACCCGGGCGGAAGGTGGCGGGTCCGTCAGCGAGGTAGAGGAGACCCCTGGTGGCGATATGAAGGACCTGAGGGCGACCTGGAGGACCACCGGCCTCACTCTATCTTGAAGATCCGCTGGGACCAGACCTCCTTTTCCTATATCAAAAAGATTCGCCAGACTTAGAACATGTCTGTTGCATCTTCCATGTATTTCCAAACTCGAGGTTATATTGCAATATATAATAGGTCTGATGATATCTGTTTGATATTCGATTGGTATTCAGCTTCCCTAATATCTAACACCTCTTCTGAGTCAAAGGTTTTCAATTCACTTGTGGTTGGGTGCCATTAGGGATTTATAAAGTGATTGTTAGTACAGAGAAAATGAAATATGCTGGTGGTAGACTTGAAGATCTTAATGATGTCCAATTAGTGTTAAATGAGGGTTGAATCCAGAGCTTTTGGACCAACTGAGATATATGATTAGGCAGCCTAACGACCCACTTCAGCTGTTAAACTAGGGCACTTATCATAAGACCGCTTCAGAAATACCCTAAGGGGTCTAGACTAAGTACCTCCTGCCTCGTCTTCACAGATTAACCATTTGGGATAAGCAATAAGTATTTTTACCTATTTTTGCGAAACATTTAATATGCATTAAGATATCTTTTGCGGGTCTCGTATTAGAGCTATTTACAATGTACTTCGTTGTCTTTCTTAACATTTTGTTTCTTTTCTCTCTCCTGCAATTGCGATGTGATAGATCATATGATTTCTAAGACTTCATGTTACTTGTCTTGGGACGTTAATTTGAAATAATTATATGTACCTTATGTTTTCTTCAGGAAATTCATACGATAACGCATGTTTTCATGGCATCTCTTACCATTAACTAATGAACGATATAACCAATACCACGTGAGTGGATGACATGTAATTAATAGAGGAATGTGTTTGTTTAATATGCTTTCATTGACAGTAACTAATAATTCTCAGCGGGAGAAGTGTCCCAGTAACTGAGCTGGAAGGAATAAACTAAAAGAATAAAGGATACAGTAATGGACCTCATATGGGCGAGAATACCTATTACTATATACCTATATACTGCCGTAACTGCCGTAATTACTAACCGTCGCTATGTATATGGTAACCACTTTTTGCACTGCCGTGCCGTTTGTTTTTTCTATTTGCACTGAGAATAAACTACATACAGGGCCTCTGCATGGCAGGTATTCTGGCCGAGTTTGGTTACCTTTTAACATTTTCGACAGGATCATATATAGCACAGTCTTAAGCAATGGTATAGACACTATTTACAGTTTAGATGAGGTGGTGATGGAATGAGTTTCCTATGATACTAGAATAAAGTATGCTTATGGCCCATATGTGTATAGCCCATTTTTTTTATGTTCTTTAAAAAAAATATACGTTGAGCTTTCTTGGACTTCTAGAGGCAAGTCATTCCAGATTTGGGCACCCTGATACATCGGGCTACGTTTATAGAATGAGTTTTTCGGCCTTTTTAGTTTGATCGTTCGTCTTGTTTGGTATCTTGTTTTCGGATCAGCTGTTTTGTTCTGTTGTAGGGCTATTTTTCTCACATGTAGTAAGTTTAGATACTTCCTTCTGGCGTCCAATTTCTGGACATTACAGATACGGTGTAGTTCCTCTATGTTTTTTTCCCTGATCACTGTTTTCGTGCACAAGCGCAGACCTCTATTTTGTACCAGTTGTAATTTGTTATGCAATGATTTATTAGCCCCGACTATGCACTGGCCAGGGTGGTCAAATAATGGAGCAATTAGACACTTATATATATCAATGCTAGCGTTAATATCTAAGAGGTTCCTGATCTTATAGCTAGTTTAAACAAACGATAGTTGACCCGTTTTATCACGTCGCTGGTTCATTTCCCCCAGCTCATGGTTTCCTCAATAGGTATACCAAGATATGTAAAGGTGTTACAATAGGGTATCGATTGACAATTAATATCAATTTTGTTTTCTATTCCATTATAGTCTAATCTGTTCAGTTTAGTTTTAGGTCCATACACATATGTGTAGAAACGGACGTTACGCCTATAGAGTGTTAGCGAATGGATAATGGCGGACAGAAAAAAATCGGCACATCGATTCGACAATCGGTACCGCAATATATATCATAATAGAGTAAATTCACACAGATGAATACATAGAATCCTAATCAGAGGTGTGCCCCCCCTCGAAACAAAATCCTGGGTATGCCCCTGACACAACATAATATTTACGTGGCTGTCGCGTCGTTCATATCACTCCGAACTATCGAGCTCGTGGAGACTAACGTCATGGGCCAAAACCTGTACATTTCTTCTCTATACCATCTAATGTAGGAACCTTTTACCAGCACCAGCGATGAACTTATGCCGTCTACCAACAGAAGCTGCAGAACGTAACCACCAACGGACTACGTTGCAAAAGAAAAATACAATTAAACAAATAGACCGTTAAGGCTACTCTCACTGAACTTCGGCCTTAAGCATAAACACCTTAACTCTGATATGTAAAAGGTACTAATATACATGTCTATGTGGTTATAATGTTTTAGTTTGGTTGCGGTTTGCGTTAAACTCTATGGTTGGAAAAGTAATTCAGCTAAGCCCCGTCAATCTACACTAATAGATTTGTCCAATCTACTATCCTCTTAATTATTAATAATAAAAAGTTAAGATTTCATAAGTAAGAAATAGGTTTATTACACATTACTATCTAAATAGAATCACTTAATTTAATTTGAATATAGCATTGTCCGGATTAGAAACAGAACCAAATAGACCAAATGCCAGACCCACGAAGCAAAGGTTTGTTCATAACACTATGAATTCTCCCGAAACATTTAGGGCTGTACATACCCAAAGGTATCAGGAGACAATGTACATTTGATCACAACATCGTTACAAAAATCGAGTTTTGTTGCAAAGAAGTTAATTGCTGAAGTAGGAGATCCACTTGAAGATTGATCACATCGCTGAAGTGATCTGCGTAATTCAGTTAATGCAAGTGGGTAATTTGATTGACAAAGGAAATATTTAGGGAACTTATTCCTCGAATTATTCGTCAGATACTTTAATATCTAGTCGTTGCTCGTAGCAAATCGCTATGCAACAACCAAGATTAACTTGTTCCCCTAATTAATCTATCCCCTAACAGAACGCCAAACAACATCTAGAATGGCTGCTAAAATCTCATCACGATCAACGAAATAACAAGAAGGTATATGATCTGCATGCGGGATGGGTGTGGTGTGATCTGGTACCCACTTAAGATGTAGACGCCCTTCATTTCCTGAATAACTAATGGTATCATTCTAGAAATCCATGATGAGAGTCCTCCTCTATGGATCTATTCACATTTTAAAATTATTTTTTTTATTTAGGAAAAAGTGTCTCTCAGGCAGTGCTGAGTTTTTCAGACACTCGTTGGATACATCGCAGGTACAGTATGTCTGGTTCGTAATGATACACTGAGATCAAAATAATAATAACCTAATACTACCAACAGAAGGGGAGAACTATGGAAGAAGTAATAATGTAGTTTGGATTTTAGAGATGTCCATACTAAGTCAGTCTATTAAATATCCTTGAAGCTTTTTAGGTCATTGGTATGTTGAGCTGCGGTAGTCAAAGAGTTCCATTCATTGACTCCCCGATAATAGGGCGACCTCAACACTGTAGAGCTCTTGGTATAGTCAAGCTTGAAGTTGACCCTATCCTTGGAACGAGTTCGTCTCCCCACTGGGTCGAGCACATATACTATGGGAGCCTTCACTGTCCCACTTAAATTGTCCTCTGAGCCTGAGTGGCGCATTCCACTGTCATGTTGTCTTGTAGTTTTAATGCAAAAGCAATTTACATAACATCTATGTATCGGCTTAGTTTAATCTTAACAAAGGTCTGTAACTAAAGTTATATTAAGCGCCCAGCTTGGCTTTCTTTTTAGGTTGAAAGAATCTCATGATGTCTACAGCTGTGTGAAAATCCTATCCTCTAAGTGTTGTGATCTGTATTGGCTACAATATCTGAGTGATACTGAAAAAATGTTTTTAATGCTATCAGTTTGGTACAAGTTTATGTATTCTGCTGATCTGGGAGCCAGAGTGTGACGAGGCAGTCGTCACTATCAGTTTGGTACAAGTTTATGTAGTCTCCTGATCTGGGAATCTGCAATCAAGTTAATTCATGGCATTCATGCCGGACAATGCAAAATAGAATCGTTAAAAAGGGGGAAAACTACCAATGGGTACCGCCGAAGCCAAATTTTAAAAGCTAATTACGAAGAAAATAAATATATTCTGACATTTGAAATGTGTTTAGCAATCTCCTTAGGAATTAAGTTTCTAAAAGAGGAATATGAAACTGATATAGTATAGAGTATTTTTATGCGGTTATACTAACCCCCTAATTTTGGACAAATTCTGTTCAATACTCATCCAGTTGGAATTTCACCTTTCACCAAAAATCTTCTAAAGTTTCCTTTGTAAAAGTATCACCCTTTCTTGTGTAGTTCACAAACTGTGAATAGCCTCAAAACTGAATCTATGTTCAAATTCAGAACGATCATGCGGTGCCATTGATATAGGCAGTAGGGGACACGGGGCGACAGCCTAGGCCTGGGTATCTCTGCTATGGTAAGAATGATTAGAAAGAAAATACGCAGTAATCGATGACTTTCTGACCAGGCAGTAGTAAACCATAAGTAGTTGTCTCATAGTAATCGATGAGTGATTATGTTGTCAACCACAAAAGTTGCCTGATCAGAAAAACATCTTTATCATATTTCCTTTACGTAGAAAAGATTCACTCACTGAATTTGACTGAAATTAGTAACGAATTCGATTCCCTATATTGGCTAGAGCCGCTAGTCATTTTATATATGCTATCATATGATATGTCATATTCGTGTATCAGGTTCATAGTAATTGCTTACAGTAGATGGCATTCTACACTAACAGCGCAAAGTATTTATCTTCTCCTGAGGCGATACCAGAGACCCAATCACGTTTAGTTCACAAAATCCCACGTGACAGCTGGCCAATCAGCTGTCTTGGTTCATAACTTGATTGGCTTCCGCCTATGCCTGTTAAGGCCCGTTTCCATTGGCCGATCTCCAGTCACCGATCTACAGTAAGGAACCACCGACGGACTTTTGGCACTGCTGACCTAAATCGGTCAATGGAAACGACCCAGCTCGTGAAATGACCCACGACTTTTTCTGCTTAGATTATGCAATGTGGCACCACCCACCACTGAGTGAAAGCTTGTTCACTGAGTGAAATCTACTATCTTTATATATAGATCACAGTGAGTAGCACCACCGACAGACTTTCTGGGTTACTAAAAAAATCTACACCCTTTTCGTCGGCCAATGGAAATAGGCCTTTACCGACAGTGCTCCGTACTGAATCGCCTGAGATCGTAGTTATGAGGTGCGAACCTTGACAGAGCGACTGATGGCTATGTGAAGAAGGCCGTTTTTATCAGATTCCACTGGATACCACAATCATAGGAGAATTGTTGGTAATTAACAGACATTGCTGAATAAATGTTACAGCTACGGTCATTTGCATCATTTGAACCCCTAAAAGGAGTATCCAAATTGGGCCAGAACCTTAAGATTTGGGCCTTATGCATTTTCAGTATGTTCATGCCACAGAATCAAGCGTTTCCGAAACTGCTAACCATAGTCATATTTCTTTGGTAATTCATACTCAAGTGTTGAACATGCGATTGCGATTCGTGTTTACGGAAAAATACTTTTCCCTAAGATCCCCAGTCATTAGATACTAAACCTTCTCGTAATTTGCTGCTCTTGAATTTTTTCAATATCGTTATCTGTCTGTAGCCTTCCTCACGTAAATTCATATTCGACCATTCTCGTCTCTTCCGAATTGATTTACATGTTTGAAGCCCTCCATATCACACAACCTCATCTAACCCGATGCTCAGGATCAATATGGGACTGCAATTCTCAATTTATTCTCAATTTCGTAGAGGATTTTAAACTATTCGCAGACCACACACAAGGTATGGGAAACGAATTAGTGAACTCAATGATAGTATAAACAAGAAAGTTTATTAAAGCTGAGCTCACCAATGGTGTGGACAATCATGCTTTTACTATAGCTGCACTTACCCGAAAACTTTCATTGAGGAAGCTGTAGATAATTGGGTTAAGGAAGCTGTTAGCCATGGCCATCCAATGACATGTGATATAGATGCCGAAGAAGATCTGTTCTGCCAGACGGGTGGTAGGCAGGCTGAAACTATGGTTAAACTCCACCAACAGGTTGAACGTCTGCAGCGGTAACCAGCAGATAGCGAAGGCTAACACCAGCGCCACAACCATCTTTATTATCTGGAAAATAAAGTAAAAAAGTAAATAAAGAGAATAATTTATTTGACAAAAGGTTTTCTCACAAACATTATTGATACACTAGATGTTTCTTCTCTTAGATATCGCACGTAAGTATTTATAACTTTCCACTATAATTCGTGAATATCATTATCAAACACGGTTGAGATTGTTATAATGCAATATTAGACAAGGCATGGGTGATAAATAAATTGCGAAATTCAGAATAATAGATAATTCTTCCCATAGAACACCAATCAATAATATCAGTTTCAGTAGTGCTGGTTTTCAACTTGTGACAAATGGTTGGTTCTCCTGGAGCGGATTGCAATGTCCCTTTCCAGAAAACAGAAGAATCCATAACAAGGACTGTACTAGAAAGTATATCACTTCAGCTTCTAATCACTGAGGCAGGGTTTCAAACATCCTCTAGGGGCTGTAAGATACCAGTAGTAGCTCATCCTGATTGAAGATGGACATTGCCCCCCCCCCCTTTGCAGAAGATAATGTCACTCCACTAAGGAGATAGTGTACTTGAGGGATGCAGTCATCAGAAAGATAGCAATTTTTACTATGTACCAACGTCCCCAGAGGAAAGGATAATTGCCAGGAACTGTTAGAAAGCATGCTTTCTTTTAAGAACATTTTATTGCTTGTGATTTTAGACAAAGACATTTTTCAAGGCAGCGGTCGGGGGACAGGATTTCCGGATTCTTCCATACAAACCTTTACAATGGGTTATGGAGGTGCAGAAACCCATCAGCCCAGAACTTAACACTGAACACCAATGTAAATCTAGGCGGTGTTCTATCTTGAAAGATATAAAGAGGAGCTGTTCCGGATACTACTTGAGTAAAGTAAATTATGAAACCATGTTCAATTTTTCGCTGTGTGGTGAATCTTTAAGGTTGTGCAATAATGTATTACATACTATGGAGATACCTGTGGTCAGTGCCTAGACCAATGCTGGCGTGGTTAAACATCAATATCATTTGTAACGAGTATGTAGAATATATAGAATATGAAAATGGCGAGAAATAAGTAAAATAAGGTCATACCAAGGATGATATAATTAACTCAATAGTCATCATATAATAGTATTCATGATTGTCACGGTCTCAGTGCTATTGGTTGGATATAGAAAAATCTGGGTGGTCTAAGAGATTTTAACTAGGACATTTTTATGAAGTGTGTGACTCCTCATAGAATGATGATCCACATATTCAGTCACAGATGCTTCCATAGAGGAAAGTATGAATCATACATTTATTTTCCACTTTCCACTCCCAAATTTAGGGATTGCTCTATTCGGAGGATGGTAGTTTTTTTGGCATTTTTCATCTAAAGCGGTTAACTGGAATTTGAAAAGAAAGGAAACACCAACTCATCTATATACTGATTTTTATATACCTTCGACCAATAAAGCCATCGAATTCATCCTCCGTTGATTTTGACGTTAGTGAAAAGCGTCGCAACTCAAGATTTGGTAGGGAGGCAAACAGTCGGCATATGGAAACTGACCACCAATAAGCGTGTACCGTTTTTTCAGCACTTCAGTCATCAACTATATTTACAAGTGGTTGGCAAAATCGTTGGACAAGTGACAAATCAACTATACCTAATTGTTGTCAGTAATTTTAGAGTCATTTACCATAACAAGATTGCAAAATGTGCACCAAAGTTATCATTAAAGATTAATTGTACTTTGTACAGGATATGGACGAGAAAAAAAAGAATATAATTAGGACCGTACCGTGGTGGTCTTGCGCTTACTAGAATACTTTGCAGGAGAGTCTGGCACAGCCTGTTCATAGCATTATGGACCCCTGGGTGGATTAAATCATACCTATTATCATAGCAGTGTTGTACAAAACGTATGTTTTGAAGGAGGAACAGACGATGTAGTACAGTGTACTATAGAGACATTTATTCCAGGTGACTGGTACAGATGTGAGTGTCATGGAAGTGCAGGCTTGAATGTCAGCTTGAAATTATAAACAGGGACTGTGAAATCAGTCAGCTTGTCTAGTCTTGCTTTAAGGCGGGTGAGTTGGAGCACAGTCCAACAAAGCTGCATGGACAAAGGGGATGCTTGTATAAAGAATCTTACTAGAGATTCACAATAGAGATAGCTTTATGATTACAGTGAGGGTACACTTATGTGTAACAATAGTGATTATATGAATGGCAGGAGAGGTTGTAACTGGAGGATTAAATATGTTGGTTTGTTATGCTTTATTTGCCGGATTTGGATGATGCGGCAGGGGGGGCATGGTGGGAACATGAATTTAAATGTAGATATGTGTTACATGAACAAAGGTTCCCTTCTGTGAATTTTTATCGAGTCTAGATAAAATATAACATAATAAATGTGACCCAACAGCAGTTAGTCATGCTCACGTGGTGAGCTTAAAATACAATTTTCCAGTTTGGGATGATTGAATGAAGATTTTTATGTTAGTTACAAATCAATCTTATGGACATCACACCCCTGCCACCCCTAGAGGTGCCACCCCTGCCCTCGTGTTTCTTACGACGTTCATTTGTTCTTCCTCTGCTTAATGTCGATGTATTCATAAATGGAACATTTGAATTTGTATGGAATATTGACGCCACCGACTAGATGTGGCCATGATGTCTTCCACTACTATCGGTGAGGTTTAAACAGTAAGAATGTCCGGCTTTCCTGACCACCAGGTAAAGGATAAGATATTTTCTGTCTAGTCCATGTAATTTGTAATCCTAAAGGATGCGTTCCACCGAGCTTACTGAAATGGCGCCTTTTCCTCAGCATCCTTCCTCAACTTCAGCCTGCATGCCGATGAATATGTAAACGAGAATGACTAGGGAATCCTCCCCATATAAAGCATCTATAAACCTGGTCCAGGGACAGGGGGCCCGCAATGCAATGGTATACCAAGGCACATCAAATGTGGAATATTCCGGTGATCTGGACTCAAAGTAGCATTATGAAGCAGGGCAATATTGGTGGAAACTATATGGAGAAAAAACTAAACAGGTCCCACATGCAGAGGGAAAAAACAGGCCTCACTTATCTTCATAATGAAAACGTGCTATAGATACCGTACTGCAGCGGTACATCAATGTGCAGACAGCCAGCTCGAAGATAAGATTTTATACAATACACACACTAAAAGCCCCTTTCCAATCGCCTATTTTGGGACTTTCTCCGAAACATTCTACCTAAAAATTCTCTTACCCGCTATAGGTTTTCCCTGATCATGTCCCTACATATATTAAAATCTTGTCATATTTCACAATGAGAATATGTCATTTTGTAACCCTTATAGTCTGTGTATGAAACAACCAACCTTGAGGGGGAAAAGGCATTACATACCTAGCAGCGGTCTCCACAGGCAATATGTCTAAAATGATTTTCCTGAAAATAACATCTTGGCCTCCACACATATTTCCTACTACAAAATATCTTTTTATGTAATCATTGAATAATCTTCTTTTAATTTGTCACGTTTGAAATCAGGCATTCTCGTTATTTGTGTTCTCGGCTGGAAAGGGTTACAGCTTCATGTTTACCATATCTACTAGTTTAAAGTTTCTACTTCTATTTATCTCGCTCTGACGGTGATCAATCCTCTAATGTTATAAGTAATCTACTATCCCAGATGTCTACTATACCAATTTCGAACTGTATTGGAATTTGGGTAATAGTTACAGGCAATTTGGATTTGACTTTCCAGCCGTTTGATCAAACGTAACAACTGTACCGCCACCGCTGTTACTAAGGATCCCCAATATCACCCGTCTCTTGTCATACTTCTATATCTCTGTACTAAAACAGTCAACTTATTATGATCGACATGACCTATGCACGCAAATCGGCTGAACATATAGATGAGCTAGTAAAAGACACAAAAATAGCATGACAAGTACCAATATTTTATGTGAAAATCATCTTAATTGGTTAATATAAATATTACTCTGCTTAGACTATTATTGCAGATGCAATGCAGCGGAATGCAAATGTAAACGATGATTACAAATTGATACATGGTTGTGTTCCTATTCGAACTTAATATTTGCAATATGATTATTGAAATGAGAACTTCAAAAAGGTTAAATGGAGAGTAACGGTAAAACCAAAGCTCATATTGATGTTCGTTTAAAATGTCCCTATCACTAAACGCATGAAATAATTCGGGAGGAGTTAGATTGGCTATTCAGGATTTCAAAGGGAAATCGTTTGTAAGTCGCCTGAGAAATGATTGGATGCGAGGCCCAGATATACTATGGGCAGAGAAAGGTTGTTATTCTATGTAGACTATATTCATGAGCTTTCCGTCCTGTTCATATTCTCCGTGCCTTTTAAGTATGGCTCTCCTGGGTAAATTAACCCCACTAGTCTAGACTTCATAAGATTATGAAGTAAAGCATGATTTGAAGCCCGCTATGACGTGGCAAACAGCCTCGGGTCACCGGGGAAAAGGCTGTCTACCACGCCCACTAAGGTCTAACGTTCACCAGTTACACAGAGTTGGCAGAATTTATCCCTAACGAACAAAACATATTCAAACCAAAAGTGATCTACAGTTTTCATATAACGGGTCACCAATTAAGGTAGGAACTTATTGGGCAATAAATAAAGGGTACTAAAGTGGCAAAAACTGGAGACTCTAACTTGTCGTAAATCATTGTGCTTATTTCCAGACGGTATACATGTTAGAAGGTTATTCTCCCGAATAGGTTGTAAGGCAATTCTTATGAATACCAGTGGAAGATGCTTTGTTGAAACTGATATTAACTATGCCTTTCTTTGTTTATATTTAAAGCAAAATCCCGTACATACAAACCTTGAAATGGGTTACAGGCAAGATAACACCCATGTTCATAATGTATTGTATCAGTTTATGTCAATAAACGCCGCTTTTAAAAGAAAGGTAGAAAAACACATATGCCACCTCTGCATTTTTGAAACCCACCTTCAGTGAAGTCTGCATTGGCCGAATATTTTCAGCGATGTACTCCTCGGTTGCTACTGTCGCCTGATAATACAGGACATTGGTTAGTTGAAAGTAGAAACTGGTCGATTTCCTTAACAACATCGACAAAGTTTGAGACCATCGTTAAACTAGTTGGTACCCCTCTCTGTGTTCTAGTTGGTGAGTGGAGACATAGTACTGACTTATGTATACCCTGGTGTAAACAAATAATCTACACTGATATTCTACCGTTCTAAACCGACTTATTGCATTACGGATGGGTGTGTCAGAAACTGAAAGCACCATCGCAACACCAATAGAGCATGTCGTAAATACCATCATTGCAGGGTTTACCACTTTCCCGAAATTACATACGATTGTCCGGCTTGACAATAGACTCTCCCTTGGTACTGTAGGAAACATATGAGAAAGAGTTGCTTGTGACATCCTACAATTCCCACAGGGAATTCTTAGCAGGTTTAGAATTCCGTGAGCACCACCGTTCACTCCAGTAACACCGGGCATGTCATTAACAAGTAGACAACCCTTCTCCTCCCGAGAACCACACATTTGGCCTTGCTGCATACGGCGGTCGTGTGACAGTGTGTGCTGTATAGCTCTTACTATGGCAGGCCGGCATAATTGAAATGATGACGCAAGCTGTAGTGTTAAACACATATCAGGATTGACTGCATTTAGAAAAAGAAAATTCCTTTGAATTTCCGCTAGTATAGGTTATTGGATGTGTCTATCTTATAGGCTACGATTTGGTAACTGTGTATTGGTGGATATCGGGAGGTCTATCGGCGTGTATCAGCGTCATAGGTAACACATGTATTTTTCTATTCATATTCAAACTCAATACATCATTGATACAGTAAGAATTGATTGCCGTAGCGAAGCATCTGTCTGTAAATATAAAACTTGATAATTTAACCCAATCCTTACGAACGAATTTTGTGATGCATCGTGTAGGCGGCGATGCCAGTTCATGTGTATGGTTGGTAAGGGCGAGCACCAAATTTAAAAAATGGTGTCACGTGACGTGATTTTTGTCACTATGGCAACCATTTCATATTTTTTTCAATAATTATGTTGGTCATATCTAAATACATATTTTGTGTAAAAATGGTGTTATAATTGTTCGGTACTGATTTGTAGTCGTGAACCAAGAATCGATTATTGTTGTCATTATATACCTGTGGTCGAACGTCTATGAAATAATACCTGCTGCTAAGGGTGTAGAACAAATACTGTTCTGGCTCACTGAGAACTAGGGAATGAGCTGTTAACCGATAACTCACTATTTGAATAAAATGGCTTTCTAGGTATATAATAATAAGCTTGACAGAGTGCCTTGGTTGTATAATATATTTACTATACCCCGAGGAGGCGTATATATCTACACTGAGTTTGTGTACATATATATAATAATAAGGAAGTCCGTATAGGGATGCTATTCTCGGCCTTTTGCACCATAATAAGTACCCAATATGGCATAAAATACCTTGAAAGGCCTCAGTAACTATATATGTTCTTTATAAGTTTTATTGTAAATTTGCTCATATAGTAAGTTTTCCAGTTAGGCCCGGCGTCCACCTACTACGATATGGCACCGATATGGTCTACGATGCACCTCCCGATAAAAAATAAAAATCGCGTCGGAAGGTTACCTGATATCGGGGCAGTTGACCACGTTTCTGTGATTAGACACCGATAAAAACCCCATACAACGCATGGTGGATTGGCTTGTCTAGACATATGTCTATGATTTTGCACCTTCCCGATATGGCACCGATTTTGACATTTTGTATCGGTGCCATATCGTGAGGTCTACGATTCTATCTTAGCCGGGCCTTACGATGTATATTGGGTGCCGGTATGGGTAGCCTCATTCAATCGGAATCAAAATTCTTTGGTTGGTATTAATCATTATCATGGTTAGGTTCACACTGGACAGGAAGGGGTGATATGATATGGATGAGAGATTGAGGTGAAAGGGGATCTAATTGCTAATCTCTATTAATGTGCCACTCTCCAGAAAGGTGACTGTTAAAGCTTATATAAGGCAATTAAGCTCAGTTAATCAATCCAAAAAAATAAGCCCCGCCCTCCACAGAGCGGAGCTACCACGTGTACATGTACCCTGGATAACTTTGAGGCAAAGATCGTCTATAGGAGCACTGCTCCAATGCTAAAGCATGGGAGTAGTGTTAGGGCATTGCTACCTGCGCCGACTGTCAGACTGGAGCTATAAAACCGACACCTAGACAGCTGAGGGCAGTCAGTCGGATCTGAAAATCAGCAGTGTACACACAGAGGCGTGTTTACAGACCATGACAAGCACTATAGGGAGTAAATGACCACAAAAAGAAAATATGGTAACTTATATACTATACAAACTAATTCTATGTATTTCTATATGTGTATCTGTGTCTCTGTATCTGTAGTCTCTGTATCTGTATCTGCATGTTTTCTAATGAATTTACAAGGCCAGGTGAGAGAAAGGTGTACTGAGGCATGACAGATGAGGTCAAGGTAGTACTAGTGTGTGTGTGTGGGGAAGTATATATGAAACTCTGTGTGTAATATGTATCTATATATCTGTATATGTATCTCTGTATCATTGCCTGTCTGCCTAATCTGGTTTATGTCTCACCATTCTTCACACTAAATTAAAAAGGTACACTCATAGGGAATAAAGTCTGTCGCCCAGCTCTGACCTGTTGTGGTCGCTGCATGTAAATGAGGTGTAGGCCACCCTCCCACCTGTCTTATATATACCCCCACTGACTGGTCTTGCTGACCTGACTGGTCACGACCACTGATACACACGCCGGCTCGTTCTCTCACTGTGTGAGGGGCGGGTCTATATTTTTAATGAAATTATCATCTAGAATAATTTCTGAATACCAGCTTTAAAGGCCCGGCGTCTACGTTCTATGATATGGCTCCGATATAGTCTAGGATGGACCTCCATATACAAAATCAAAATCGCGTCGGAAGGTCACCTAGTATCGTGGCAGTTGACCACATCCCTGGGGTTAGGTACCAATGAAAAATGGGGGTCTACGATTTCTTCCGATGAAAACCGTTTATTGTAGGGTGTCTTCGACATTTAAACATGTTAAAACGGTGGTGGCTAATCGGGAGCATCGCAGAGTATTCTGCCAGGAAAATCAGTCACGTGTGAACTACTGATCAGAAAATTATTTTGGAGTTATATAGGAGATACATATGGCCTGCAAATATGGTGTCTCAAATCAATATTTTCTAGTTTCACTTGGAACAGAGTTTTTATTGCCTGGAAAATGCGTTGTTGTTCTATATTATCACATTATCACTGCAACATTTCCTGAATTATAGTGTATCATATATCTAATAATGAAGATAACACCTGAGGATATGCACCTGTGCCCTGGTAATATTGTGGGGACCATAATCACCTTTTTTTAGTGGTCAAGACCTTACGACGCATGCTGAATATATGTCACCGATATTTACTTTTTGTATCGATGCCATACCGGGATTCTGGTTCAGTCCTCCCTGGTATCCAACCAGTCATTAATGGAAGCGCATTTCAGAACACTGACTCAAAATTGGTAGAGGGAAATGATCCAGCCTGGTATGATTTTAGGAGATATAATTCACCACTAATCGACTTAATCAACAACAAACAGAATCCAAACCATTTGAGTACATCGGCGATCCTCTGTCAGAAATTTTGCATCTGTATGTAAAATGGACATGTAAAATGCAGTGGAGACAAGGCATACAGTGCATCCTCACCGACCTTTTGATACCAATATACAGTCTAAAAAGACATTTAGGGTAGGTCAAATGAAAGGTACCGTTTTCCCCGGTATGCAGAACGATGGTGACCAGTAGGGTCATCCGTCAGCTGTCCACTGGGTGGAAGCACACCGGATGTCCATCAATAACCCGGATTGACAGCTGCACCTGGACGATTGGTCCCTTCCCACACTGGTAAGCTGTGGGGCGGAATGTTGATTCTGCCTGGCTGATTCAGAGTGTTTGTAGCAAGTCAGCAATTTAGCAGTTTCTACTGTGACTAATACAATATTCGCCTTGTTAATTTCACACACTAAACTAGTCTGCACAATTAACATTGAATCTGGAAAATTGTTTTGTTGGTAAAGCATGTGATCCACCAAGAGTGAGTTAGGGCCGGACGATGACCATGTGGAGGAATTGTGGACGTCAGTGGCCCAAATCGCTCTTTGGCTTAGATCGGCTGGGACAGTCTGCCTGGTGGATCAGCAAATCGGCCGGAATCGGTCGGACCAGCCCAATGAAAATCCTGTCGCCCACAACTGTTTGGTCGTTGCTTCTGGCTGGCCGGCCGGTAAAAACGCCTCTGAGCGTTGATTTGGTGGATCATGTGCTGAACTCTTTCGGTCCGAGCCCCTAGAGGGAGGCCCACATTCCAAGCCCTACAGATATGTAGCAATTTACCCCCAGGGGACGATGCTCTTAAGGCAATGGTACCGGAAGTTAACCAACAGGTGCATTTGATATGAACACTCACATTGAAAAATGATGGATATGGTGGTTTTCATTTATTTTGAAAAAATTAAGAAAGTCTATGGATTCTGTCAAATAGAATACCAATTTTAGTAATGACCCTAAAGAATGCCTGGAGGCATTCCTCGTCCCCTGCATGGGAATGCCTCAAGGTATTCATCATCCCCTGCATGGGAATGCCTCAAGGCATTACCCAGACGGATAGAGTTAAAGGAAGCCCCTTAAATCACAATTACCGAAAGAAATACACAGAACAATCATTCTTTTTGATATGAAAATTCAACAATTAAAGTATATATTGTAGTGAAATGTGGGCCCTCTCCATTCAGAGAGTGTGTCGAGGGGCACTTCGCGGCTCTCCGGGTCCCGGTGGTGGTTTATAGCACCCCTGGGGGGCCCGGAGAAGCCGAGAAGAGCGCGCTGCCAGAAGGGGGCGCTGCAGCTCTCCTCAGTGACATCACCCACAGGCTGGTGACGTCACTCCCAGGCTATAAAAGCAGTACCGCTCTCCATAAAGGCAGTGGTGATTCAGCTACTGACACCTAGGACTTGGCCCCAGCTACCTCTTAGGAAGCCAGACTTAGCCTAGTTAGGTGAACGACTTAGCTGAGGAACTCTTCATGTCATATTAGTGTCTCAATAAAGATAACAGGACAACTGGAAATCAATTGTTGGGTCTTTACTTGATGCTGTAATCACTACAATATTAAACTATCAACTCGGTGACATAAAGAAATGTGTGCATAAATTTATTTAGGGTCGAAGGCCAATGTTTTCTTTCCCGCCATCATTGTATTTTTCTAGATGACACACATGATCGATTGTTTTAGTTTAGGGCCCTCATCCACTACTTGCGACACACTCCGACACAGCGCTTCCCAGCAGAAACTAGCAATATGATTGATTTGTGTCTGAACTGACATTTTCGATCCTGTTGGGAGGCTTGCGACACGGCGCTTGTGTCGGAGGCGTGTAGGGACTGTGTAAGACACAAACTTGATCCTAAGGTCGAGAACCCACTGAACTCTTAACACTACGACACGCATTCAGACACACTACGACACAGTCTCTTTTAACATTCCTACACAGCGATGATACATTTTTTCGTACTCTGTAAACAAAATATTTCAACATTCTGACAAGGCTATGATGCAGAAATTCTATTTCATTGTGGTGAAATGGCAATTCCACATCCATCATAAAAAAGTTTCAGGGGCCTTGGCCTCCCTCTGCTGCAGATAAGGAGGCGGTCATCATTGTCAGTCAATGTCGCGGAAGCGCCTCCTCAATCATGTCCACCCGGAAAAACAGGTCCACGTTTAGTAGCAAGGCTTTGCAAATAATCCTTTTTCTTCGGTTATTCTTGCTATCACATTCAACTTTGCATGGAGCACCCCTCAATGTCTGCTAAACCAAGATACACTTTCCTGAGGATTCAGCGGGGAATAATGCCTGGATTATAAAGTGTTCTGAAGGAGTGTATAAACTTTAGCCCAGACTCGAAAGTTTAAACCCCTGGCATATCAAGCCAGCCCAATAAAGCTGGTTTCACAAACTAGCCATATCCTGTGACCAATGTTCATCTTGTGCTTGACAATATCCTAGTTGTGTAGAGGAGGGTCTGCCGTCCAAGCAGCTCTTAGCACTGGAACGTTCAGCGTCTCGATGCTAATGGAATTTGAGTTGGTGGAAATGTCTTCAGTTCTAAGACTGTAATTGGGTTTCATTTCCAGTTTATTACTGGTTCCTGTGGAACTAATAGAATTGTCACTACGGATCTTGACATCGTAACACGCTGTTATCGTTATGGATGGGGCATTGGATACCGTAGACCCTTTTATCGCTGTGGTCGCCGATGTGATGGCTCATATAAAGGCAACTTAACAGGGATTTATGGCAGACCGCGACATATTGTTCAGTCCATCGCCAGCAAGTAATAATCTAGTGCACGTTTAATCCAATAAGGTCCTTGGATTTAGTAGCGTCAAGAAAATTGCACTTTTGCTCTCCAGTCCTTCTACCAACATACACACGCTGCATTCATATGTTATTGACTTCCTTTTCCCTAAAAAGCTAACTGACTAGCCGCCCTGATCTGGACATGTGCAGACAACCAAGCAGCAATATCAGGGAATGTACACAAAAAAACGTTAGAGCTATTCTGCTCAGAACAGCTCCTGATGCCAGTTCCTAAATTGAGTACATAAAATTCTCTCTCCTGTCTACGTATTCTACTTTGTCACTGAAATGAAGAAAACGTTGCGTTTCTCTAGGCATGACTTTCCACAGACCTGCAGTAAACAACGTATTCTAGCACGACTAGTGGGTTACGGGTTGCATGATGTCTATATTTCTAATCTTGATAATTTTTGAATCACATGCGTGTTCAACTTCACCTGCATCAACAAACTAGGGTAATCCTTTATGTGAGCAATAATAGAAATTATTAGAAAACCCCTATGTGTGATACATCCTATGGTGGGTGTCTAATTGAATCAATAATAACTTGACACACACGGGCAGTACTCCCGATTAATATTAAATATTCAAAGAATGAATTTATTTTTTTAATTCTAGGGTAATCGAATGAATCCGAATTCCAGACTGGCTCAATAGTGAGTCCGTTATATTCTAGGTATGTTAGGAGAGTGATCTATGTCGCTATGACTAAGGAGATCACTCTCCAAAACACTGTCTGGCGGAATGGGTTTAGGGCCCGTCATACAGCAGGCTGGTCTATAGATAATAGCTGGTAATTATTAGATTATATTGTGTTTCATATTGGTTGATTAGACGAGCGTTGCCACACCTGTTAACATCCCGATGACAATGACTCTCACCTATCTCCACGTCATAGATAAGGCTATGTGGCCTCAATCAACTGGCAGTCTGCCTATTGTATTACTTTGAATCATTTATTTAAGTTCTGTACTCACAGGTATGCTATTGTTAAAACCCAGATTTGATTTAAGACCACACGTTTATTTGTCTTTGCTAGAAGGTTATACATATCGAGTGTGGTTGGCCAAATGAGTTAAGGTCAGAGCACTTTATAAACTCTGGTGACGCCACCATTACAGAAAAGAATCATTGACTTTCTATCGAACAGTATTTGGTCAGAGTTCAAAAGACATGTATACTTCAAACAGTGTTTTGTCGAGTTTTGGGGCCAGCACCAGTTTTGATGCTTTAGGCCTTCTGCTTATTTTGTATAGGGACTTTTTGATATGTAACTAGTTTATTGTACTTTTAGTACATTATCAATCATTTTGAACTCCACATTATGTCTACATTAGATCTATCCCATATATTATCAAAATTCACAAAATCCAACACATTAAAACCAGTCAGCTGATTGTTTAAAGAAACTAACTATCGATCTAGAAAAAGATTATCTAGAGATTATTCATATACTCTATTCATGATTGATAACGGGAGCTTTGCTTATTTGGAAAAACCTTTTTTGAGGAAAATCCTCAGCATGCCCTTTACAACATTGTAACCCTTTAGGAACTTTCATAAATACACGGAATATCACTATATCTGGCTCAGACAGAGTCCGCCTGACATCCTCCCCTTTATCCTGACACGCTTCCCACGTCCTCAGTATGGCTCTAGAAAGATCCCCAACTACCATTCAGTGTGCGTCCTCTGTAGCACCAACGTGTCTAGGACTATACTCGTTAGTAACACCGACACCTTTAACGCTTTGGTGTGATACTATGAGGGATAAATGCGCAAAAGAGTAGGAATGTCACAGCTATATTCTCAGCAAAGCACTGTATATTAACAGTAAAAGTGACACCATGTACACTTCTGCTGGATAGCCTACATGAAAGAAAACAAGATTCACACCCACATATCTGTAGACTAGAAATAGGTGTTAAGACTATGTCCCCCACCTAGTAAATAGATAACAGACACTGCACGAAACCTACCGCTTTACATATGTATCCGAAACGCGTCTAACAGTAGGATTTTGTGTCTAGAAGTTCAACCTGTTATCCGTCTCGTAGATGCCTTATCTAGTGGCGTATATACATGTCCATGGTGCGGTCTTATATATGTCATATATACGCCTGATTCCGTTGTATATACACCACCATCCTATAGTTCCAATCTTTGCAACTTGGGGACACTACTGGTAGCATATTTCATTTTCCATTAACCATCCAAGTCTGTATTATATGAAAAATACAATCTTATATTACCAATTTATTTTATAAAACATTTATAAAACCGGATTGAGTATAAATTGATTAATTACACATAATAAACCCTGTAGTTATTTATTTTTTACCATTTTTCTAATAGATTTGACTTTAAAACACCATGCCTATGTGTAATCAGTCTTGGCCTAGCATATAAGGACCCTCTTCAAGGTTATAGCTGACTACTGAAATCATCTTACCCCCATGTCAATGCGGCCGCACACGTGTGAATGCCGCCGCACACGTGTACCCGCCCCCCCCCCCCCCCCACACCATAACACCTCGCGCCGGCCAGCGCCGGGCATGGGCGGCCGAGGGGGGGTGGGGGAGGGTTTCCCACTGAGTCAACCTGTACAAACGCGGCTGGCAGCGGGCGGTGGGTGGTGGGCGGCGGGCAGGGGGAGGCTTCTCACTGAGGCTGGCTGGGGGTGGCGTGGTGTGGTAGGGGGGAGTCGGGGGGTAACGGGGGGTGGCAGGAGACGGGGGTCGGCGGGTCTAAAAACAACAACGGGCATGGTAGAGGTAGCGGACTTTTTAAATTTTCGGTACACATACACATACACATACGGCTGGCGTATATATATCGCGCAGAGCATGTTTTATCTTGGATACGCCAGGCGTGAAATACAGCGCGCGTCTACATATGGAAACTGTCTCATAGACGCCTGAAACGCAGGCGCGGATAAGAGGCATATATAAATATAAACAAGCCACTATACAGCCGATACGTGCGTTATCGCGATGGCGTATAAATATGTAAAATGGTGGTTTTCGTTCAGTGAGAAAGGTAAGGTTTAAGGCTCATAGAATTTGAAGAGTTTTACCAGCAGCTTTGTAGAATTTTCTACTTGTATATCTTATTGACTACATTATCATGATTTTTGAGGTGACTCAATGAACAAAGGAATATATAAACCGAAATAGAATATTCAAAAACGAGAATGGGTAGGAAACAATTGTAACACATTTTGGTTGTGCTGAATATGATGAAGATGGAACTGGATTGGAAGGGAAAATCTTTCTCCTTTCATGGATACAAATCATGTTAGGATTCATCGTTCATCGTTCTTGTGGGGCCATCCATGAAGTACACACGCACTGACGGTGGTTGGGTGGTGGAGGGTAAGATATTTCGGAAATGTTGTGCTCCTTCTTCGGTCTATTGCATACAAAATTGGGAGGGGTTAAAAACTTCCAGAGATTCTACGTACATACTTTATAGATGCCTTTTGGTCGTGCAGCGTTTTGCCCCGTTTGTATAAATCTAGAGTTCAGCTTAACTTTTAAGGGTCGCTGGGTATTTTATTTATTTGAATCTGGCAGACAAGATGCGGTAGGCGAAATGCTCCGCCCAGACACACATATATCATGCCTACATACTTACGGACCTCTGAGGTTAATGATTAAAAAAAACAAACTATTTTTTATATTCCAGATAAAAGGAACAGTCGGAAAATCTAATTACATATCAATCAGAATTTGTAATTGAATCAGGACATCTAAGGTGTGCCCAGACCCCAACTATATTAAATTACGTGACGTTGTAAGAGGAAAGTCTCCACCAAGCATGTGCTATGATAGCACTTGATGACATGCAAATTTACTAATGGTCTCCATCTTACCCAGACAGAGACAACAGGCCATTTGATTCGTTCAGAAAATCCTTTTAAAGCCTTAATATGTCCAGATGCCCTCATAATGAAGGCAGCACATTAAGGGTGTCTCGCGTATGTCGTATGCTTGCAAACAATATTGAACATGATTTGAATAGCATATATGACACATATTCATGTGACAATGTGTTAAGTATATAGGACTGTCATTTATGACAGAGACATGAATGTATAGGAGTGTTTCATAGGCATGTTGTTAAAAATGTGTTCACTCCTTTAGCTCTTCAAATATCTACCAGATAAAGCATTCAGCTTCTCTGATTTTCTATTCAATACCTTCAAATTTAGAACATACGTGGACTACATTTCTGTATAAGAGGGATAGAATATTGTTCTCCAGAAGCACTTTCACATTGATCGGTGAGTGAAGAGAATTAGTTATGAGTAATGTGGAATTCTACCACGGTACTCGAGGGGTACTAAATCCTGGCAAGATATAGACTTCGACGGCACGGCATAAAGTAGAAGCCCCTACAGAAGGCAAAGCCAAGTGCCTGCTAAGGCATAAGGCGTGTTTCCATTGACTGATTATTCACCAACAATCTACAGATGGAGAACCACCGACTGATTTTTTCAACTTTCAATTAGAGGTCCGTGAA
Source organism: Alentia gelatinosa (assembly GCA_950022655.1). Taxonomy (NCBI): domain Eukaryota; kingdom Metazoa; phylum Annelida; class Polychaeta; order Phyllodocida; family Polynoidae; genus Alentia; species Alentia gelatinosa. The sequence continues at coordinate 76,675,822 of OX465579.1, read as the reverse complement.
TAGAAACATATCAGGATGCAAAATGGATGATAATTTTGTAGATTACATGATCAAGCTTACCGACCACTTTGTAATGAAATTGAAATGCATTGATTTTGTTGTTGATCCCCAAGGCATTAGTAGGAACACTCTGTCAGATAGAACAAACGAAAACGGCAGACAAAAAATGGACACAGCTTCCTCACCAACGTGGTACCAAATTACAGTCGGTGGCTATGACCAACTAATTTGTCCCACACCTTAAATAGTGGGTGCAGTTTTCATCGACCATTGGAACATACGTTGCAAACTCTATCGACAAATGGAAGGGTCAAAGTTGACGTTATGTATGGCATCACATTCAGATAAGCCAGCAGCCATCTTGTTTATTGGCACTATATACCGGGAAATGCCACTGGCCTATGTCAGCATCGCGCAAGATCTGTTTTATATTACTACTAGCGTAATGTAGTAACGTAGAGAAAACTGGCAGACTGGGACCATTGCGCATGCCCCAGAGGGAACGCGGGCCCATGACATAGTCGTCACTTCCGCTGGTTCCTATCAAACGCTTCATATCTTACGGGCATCAGCAAGGCTGTTCCGGTCCCGGTATAGGCTGTAACCTCGGCTACTCGGAAGTATACATGGAGTGATACTGAAATGTAAACCAGCCACCGGACTCCTTCGCTAAGGTTATCAAGGTCTGTAGTGAATCGCATGTTTCTTGATGGGCTAATATTTCCTTGCATTAGAATGTAATATATTTACATTTTTTACATTGAAGTTGCAAAAAGATGTTTTTGGTATCGATATTACACTGCTAGACTATCTGCTGACAGGTTTAAGATTTTTCAAGGTTTCTACGTTGGAAATCACTAAGTGATACATACATGCTACTAATTATAGTAACCTTCAATGTCGTCAGACCGTAGGACGGTAGATAAACATGCCTCTTCCCACACTCTCCATCCATAAATCCTTTCCTCGAGCTCCGAGAACTACAAACATTAGTTTTAACCCATACCCCTGGAGACGTGTGTTTACTCCTTTCCCCACGCCACTCACCTCACCGATCAACTCCCAACCGCTCCGACCCTTGGTACACATTGCTCCTGAGCCCAAGCCAGGAACTCCCTCCCATACACTATCGCAGCCCTAAGCTATTAATGCCCAGATCATATATCATTCTATATATCAACCTTTCACCTGACTGGTCAGCCTGCCTTTCCCTAGCCATCGTTCCCAGACGAAACCATGTTAATCTTAAAGAAATTCCGACTGACAGAATCAAATCACTTTGAATTCATTGGTGATGATGGCTAAAAATATTAAACCTAATAATAGGTACCCAGCAAGATTTTAAATTGTTTTTGATTGTAAACCACTACACTTAGCTATCATTTAATAACGACGTACAATCAGTGGTCACCACCATAAGACTATTCGAAGAACGTATAATAATTGGTGCAATTTTCGTGGTCTAATGGAAACGGGTTCACCAATATATTTATGACTTGGGTTGACGAACATCCCCACCCCTCAAACCCAATTGGATATCAACTGTAAAGGTTTCTGGGGGGGAACATCTGGTCTACTACATCATTACCCCATGTTTGTCTTGAGTTTCTATTTCCGGTTTACGCCGGTTGGTAATACAAAGAGTCATTAGTTGTGCGGGAACCAGCAGATTCCTGACGATGAACTAGTACCTAGTTGGTTTCGCTGTTGCCTTAGGTTAGTAGCATGATTTAGCCAAATTGATTGATGGGATTGGACGTTCACTTCTATAAAGGAATTCCCCACAGTGCATTGGCCTCAGGCGTCAGTGATTAGTGCTGAAGGTGCTGCATTTTCGTCCTTTTCTTGTTTTTATCTCAGAAAGAATACAATTTGTATTAATTGATTTAAGTTTCGAGGAAGATCTTCTATAAAGCAGTCGTAGCGCTAGTCATGTACATGTTGTATTGGGAGCATTGGTCTGATAGACGCTTTTGTGCAGTCTTGCTTAAACAAACGACAATCCCTTACTCTATTGACAGTTGCTTTAAGCATCGCTGGTGGCTTTGTAAGAAATTCTCAGTAGATCACAATAATAAGCAAGGCGTTTCACAACAAAGTTTTACTCGCTTCACTTCCAAAGGAAACCTTTTAAAATCTGTTATTCATAAATCTCATGAATGCCCTTCGAGAAGGATTAGACCATGCTATCATAGTCTGACACAATTAAACATGATTCGCCAATAACACAGATGTCCCCCTCGATCAAACATGCTTAAGGCAAACACACACTTTGAGACCTTCTCTCTTGAGATATGCTTCGCAATTTGGGACCAAAAATATCACAAGGGGGTGGGGCCAACGCATTTAGCGATGGATTTTAGCAGGGAATTCCCTTGTGACGTCATAGTTTTGGAGGGATTTCCCAAGTTGTCATCACTATCTGGCCTGTTTCTAGTCACGATTATTGTTGGCAGCGATTTTTTCCTTTTGTTGAAATCATCTTTATTGCTTTCGATATTTTACACACACAGGCCCGTTTTCTCACTGTATGAGGGGCGGGTCTATATTTCCTCTTTTTAGCTGGCTACAAGGTTAAAGACCAGCGCAAAAATAAAGGATCGCTGTCATTAAACCTTTGAAAATATGCAATTTTGACTGCTCGAGGAATAATAATAAAAAATAGGGGATTATTTTCAAACTTTGGACCTAGATATTCCATCTATTATAAGAGACAACATATTTAACTAAGTGTGTAAATGATCTTCATGCACAATTATGCGATAGAAAACAGAATAGAAAGAAAATGTGTTTAAATTATGAAGAAAAATCATCTTTTTTATGAAATAAAGCAAATAAAATTAACATAAATTCATTTTTTCTGAAGTAGGATAGGTTTATGATAAATATGACTATTATGTCAGCCTACACACTTCTCCTCTTACCCCTTCTCTTTCCCACTCCTTCCCTATTGTCTCCCATATATTTTGTCTCTTTCCCCCTGTTCCTTGATATGAATCTGATATAACCACTCTGAAATTCTGTAGCACCCGTGTTCACACTGTATTTTGTCGGGGTTTTGATAATATGAGGCAATTACTCCTTGAGAATGTTATCTGAAATAAAATGCCCGTCGCTCAAACAATGAGAGAGCCTGTGTTTAGGGTGGTCAGTCAATCGCCACTGGTGATGATCCCCACATTGCACCGCGAGCAGGAAAAGGGGGAGCTTAATCGCGTGTATGTGAGCTGTTATTTCATATTTCACCCTATGACTGTTATTCACGTAGTTATGATCCGAGATGTATTTGGAGGCCGGACCTGCCGAGGCCGGAGGCACTGTAAGTGCCGTGGTACTCGGAAATTTTCGGTGCTACTTGTCTGTGTGCATTCCAGCGATCAATTCGTTCGCTGTTGCCTCGTTAAACTTGTACAATTAGTGAATAGACATGGAAGAGAGCCCACGAGGAAAGAGGGTGCATGTCCGATGTTTTTGGGGACGTTTCGGGGACCTTATTTTGGTGGAAGCGTGCAAAGGCCCCGATTTTCTTGAAGAAGTATGTATGAAATTGAACGAAATTCCCCGAAACTCTACGAAACTCCCACACACTATCCGATGAACTATCTTTGCGGTGGAATCGGCACTTAAGCAGAAAACAGAAAAAGGAAAATGGCGTGTATACATGTGAGATATTAATTCATATCTATAAATATATATTATATGATATTGATATGGGGCAAGATAATTAAAATGATATTTCCCAATCCCAAGTTGACAATAGATTGATAATCAATAAAGGAGTGTAACAGGAAGCCAATTATTTATGTATAGCAACAATTACAGATGAATAAGTAAATGATGAAACAGACACTGTATTTGGAGCCAAATATACAAAACACTGGGTTTAATCATGTGAAAATATAAAGCTAAAAAATAATCCTAGTCACAGTACTCCAAAAAATACATGAATATAGCTAAGACTAAATACACATGTGGTTTGGTTGATGAGAGAGATAAATTAACCGTGAAGAAGAGAAAACACACGTCACGCATCCTGTCACTATAGTAACCAAAGATGACAGATCACTCTCACCATAGTCCTTAGCAACAACGTGACAACCTAAACCATGGCAATATTAACGCAGTGAATAAGTAGAGACAATTGAATAGCTCCCTACAATTCATATAAATATAATGAGATTATATTGTATTATATTTAAAGTAATGATCTGGGGAAATATAAGATATTAGCTCACACACACGCCATTTTGTGTTGGCGATTCCGGAAATCACTGAATTTCTCGCTTGGTGTGTCTCTGCCTTAAGTGAAAATTGGTGATTTTTGTCAAGAAACAGAAACAGCTTCCTTCACTCTTCTGTTTTTAGCTCATATTACTCGAGACACGTCGACCACCCACGCACTTCTCGCAATGAGACTCTCACGATCTCCAATGTGGTCGGACATGTCCCATGATCGATACACATTTCGCCTTCTCTCCGCAACTCATCACCCATCTAATCCCATCACCAAGTCGCAGACATCATCGGTTAAGATCCCACCCTCAGCGCCTGCAGCTCATATAGATTTAGTCCTTGATAGATCTGTCTGGGCCTTTTAGATGCTTGAATGATTCAGTGGGTCCTGGCTGTAGAGATACAGCTCAGGGCCCTCACTCTATAAGGATATAGGACCGCATAATCGGTCTGATTTTCGCGAAAATAGTTTAAATTTTGAAGCTATTTACGGATTCGGAAATTTACAAGGGGTGCATTTCTAAAGGTATCCATGAAATTGTAAAAAGGGTTGTTTGTGTTGTGGTGATCGATTAATTGATGAGCAATTAACCTTCAGTATGATAAAATTCATAAAAGATTTCAAGTATATTTGTTTTAGAGGATGATTTGATGGTGGTTTAGAAAACGTAAGAAATTCAAATTCAAACTTCGACTCGTAGAATGAAAGATCGGCTATTTAAACTAGTTTATAAGAAAACACATAAAGTAAGACATTAGTATCAAAATTTACAAAAGCCTAATCAGTCCCAATTTCGACTGTCTAGGGTACCTTTTCGGAGGGGCTAGTCAGTTACTGCAAGCAAAGCTTTAAAAGGTACAAAACAGAGGACTTCGGATCTGTATATAGACCAACATTGGTGAGTTATCTATAGTTCAACTTCAGGCATGTGACCTCCAAATGCCAGATACTAGAAGCCAATGCATGAGATTATTATATATGAGAAAATATGCAGAGTCTATAGAGACATAAAGAACCAAAAGCTAAACGGCTGAAAAATGCAAGATTAAGTTGCGGAAACTCCGCACAGCCTTTTACAGGAAAGGTCCAATTTATCGAGGTATGAAGCCTTGGAATTGTCTCTCAATCGAAGGTCAGAATAGTGCTCTGTATATATCGCTATAAAAACATGTAAAAATGAAGCTTATCAGACAAGCCGCTTATGGGTATAAAGGTATCAAAGGCCTGGTAATTTATTGTATAACACCAATCCATTTCTCATCCTCCTGATATCATACCACTTGTATATTTTCTTAAGTCTGTGACATGTTACGTACGGTGCAGGACCGAACTCATGTTTGTTTATAGAATTAGCCGAATACCTACTATGTAGGGGTCAATTATTTGTACCTCCTTCTTTCGTACAATAAAGAAATAGAAAAAAATGGCAGTTTCAACAGGACTCCTGATTCGATGAAACCATGTAGCAAAGGATGTTTTGGCAGAAAGGGGGCAGGGGTTAAAATCCTTGGGAGAAGGGGTTTTTTTTTTTTAAATTTCTAAAACTCACATGTGTCATTATTCAACGAGTGGGGCCCCGGGCGGTATAGTCCTACAGCAGTCCCAACCGGTATATGGTTTCGTCGTTAATTTAAGAGTTGTCAATAGCTATTGTGCTCTAAAGTCCGGATATCCTAAAAATTACAGGTTATATAGACCTAAGTACGCGTGTGAACTGTAGTAAATAATAGCCATTTTGTTTGGCACATGAGCGTTGAAGGCATATCCTACAATTCAGATCATCACTTTTGTGCTTTTTTAGTATCGACAATTATGAGCTGCAAAAAATGGACGCGACGCCTCGGTTTTTTCGTGATTTTGAGGTGACAACCTCGGACACAGCGGTATGGGTCTTCATGATTTCCTTTGATATCAGGAAGCCTGTGGAACCATTGCAAAAAGGTTGGCATTCGTTTACTTCGTTTTCATTGGGATTGCACTACCCCATGACAAACTGTTTGATGCAGAGTATGCCTGAGGCAATTGGATGATGGTAAGAGAAAGAGCATAGTGAAATGAAAAAAGGGGATATTCTTGAGAACGGGGGGAGGGATTGAAGAGAGAGAGAGAGAGAGAGAGAGAGAGAGAGAGAGAGAGAGAGAGAGAGAGAGAGAGAGATAGAGAGTGCAAGACAAGACAAGTGTAGAGGCAGAGAGAACTTTTGAGGAATCCCTGCAGGAACGTATTGGCAGGGTCCCGCTCCACATAGACGATGCTTTCCATGCATCACGATCATTGTCTAGGCACTCCACTCTCTTTTATGCCACATTGACTCATGCCTGTTTGTAAACTTGTATCACCCTCATTTCACACTGGGCAACCATCTGTGCACACCTTGTCACCAGCCGTTTGTGTAACATTTAGGCTTAGTCAATCTAGTTTTGATTGTGTCATTGGATTATCTTGTGTCAATGATGATTGTAATTGTAAGTTAGATCTAGTGCATATCCATGTATTTCCTTAGTTCAGTTTTACAGCACTAAAGTCCTAGGGATATGACCATGTTAGTATTCCGAAATAAGCCTCTCATGAAACATTGCTCCCAAACTTTGTTAGAAGTAGTGAATTTCCAGTGTTAGCATAGAGGGTCGACTCAGGGTCCTCTTGTAGATGTGTCAAGTGTTGTCCGGATACTATACTGAGGCTCGATGCACTCCAATATACCTTATGATGCATCTCCAGACACAAAATCGATATCGCTTTGGGAAGCCAACTTTAATACGTAGCTGATACACCCGAGGATGCATCCAGTTGCCCAAATTTCAAGGTCACAGGGTATTGGAAGCTAAGTGAATGCTGGGCCTTACATTCACTTGACTTGTAAGGAAACTATGCTGATTGTTTTTCATTGGGAAAGTGACATGATAAGAAAAGTGACATATAATTGTTAGTTCTTAAATGTGCACTGCTACAAATGTGATTCTTTAAGGAAAATAGTATCCAACATTTGAGTATTTCTATGCTATTCTATTGTTACAATATTAAACTTGACCACGTGCTTAACACAATTTGCTAACATCTTATGAAAGCTTAAGGAAAATTCACCGGGTTTCATAGTTGAATGCTAACTTCGGGGAATGTCTTTAAAAATGATATGTCATGTCACATAGTGATATGATTTGTCATTTGGACGGTAAGCACTTTATTCCTACCCCTAATGAAAGACGCAATAGGCTTTACATGGAAGGAGTGTATGCGATGGGGCATGGCATAAAATATTTTCATGCAAGTAGGGTAAAAATTGACCAATCGACGACCATCTGGAACGTGTGATACTATGTAAAAGGAGTGCGGTTGCACTCAAAGCGCCCATTCAAATCTTTACTGACATGATACAGAATATCGTCAGTGATTTTTGAAACTAGCCCCACCTAAAACATCATTCCAAAGTGACAAATAGATATACACTCAAGGAAACGCGTCAACAAATCATGCTGCTGAGGATAAATGGGTCACGAGACTGACGTCATCCTCACCAGTGTCAAGACTTGGACTGACTGACTGCGCCGACCAGCTGCACGCCTTACATTTGGATTTTTATATTAGAGACGACCCACTAAATTTTCCAATAAAAGTTCGATACACTGATCTGTGTGGACAATTCGGGATACTAACTTCCACGTCAAATGGAAATGGACATTGACACTCCCAGTGATAATCGGCTTGAGCACGCTATACCCGGGCCAACGAGACACTACAATGTCACAACTTTTTTCTCTTTTTTTAAGCTTTTATTCACTTCTTTCAAAGAAAGTCCTTCCAGTGAGGTACAGGAGATTGATAAGAGAGAGCGGTGACAGGATTATATAAGAACAAATTGTTATTATAATACCTTAGGATCTGCCTGCATACTGGTAAATGATCTTTTCGACATGTACGCATGAACTAGAATTGTAAAATACACATTCTTAACTTGGTATCGGTGAGTTTTCACATCTTTTTTTAGGATTATGGAATCATGGAGATGGGGTAGGATACATACTAAACCGAACTCATTTTAACAGTGTTAGTGTTTATACCACTAATCTGTGAAGTGAGCAGTATTGGTGTTTATCCCACTAATCTAGCCAAACATAAGTCTTTTCCACCCCAAACCTCCTCTTGTAGAGGCCGACTGTACTTGCTGTGTTGAGGTACTGCTCCCGGGATATTGAGACAAATCACCCTCACTTACATTACCAGAAGTAGTTAGTAACGTGAGTAGTAGTAGTTAGGGTGGGAAAGAGGGACACACCGAGAGAGGCTGGTATATCCCAGGAGCAGATCTAGAGAATTTAGCTATACTGGGGAATATCTAGGGAGGCTGACAGGGGATTAATGTGGATTTTATTCACGTAGCGAGTCTGTTTATTCTATCTTTGAGAATCGGGATATTCGAATAGATCACCATACTACGTACTTTTATTGTTATGCTTGTTCTGTGCTGATAAAAGCTGTCTGTAAATTCTGATGTCGAATACTTGATATGTAGAAAAATACTTAACTGGTGTCCTACTTTTAAATGAGAATCAAGTTTTTAAAAAAACACACAGTACCACTAATCTGCCTCAGCGTGTATAGTGGAGCGCGGGTATGTAAATCACGTTGCTATTGAAAAGTCAAAGCTGGAGACGAACCAAGAGAATCAAAGAAGCTATTTCCCGAATCGCCAAACCAAAATTGCCTGTAAGTGAAATATCATTTCACAGTAATATCTCCCACAGATAATTTAGGATATCTAAAGCAATAATCAAATGAAATAATAGCTCAATTTATACACGCCGTTTTGTGTCGGCAATTCCGAAACCGCTGCCCTTTTTGCTTGGTGTGTCCCCAACATCAAGCTGGGGACCCATCAGACGAGAAATGGCAGCGATAATCCCACTGATAATTTAGCATAATAGAAGCAACACCCAAGTGATATATGACATAACAGCTCACATACAAGCCATTTTGTGTTGGCGATTCCGGAAATCGCTGCGTTTATAGCTTAGTGTGTCCCCGACCTCAGCAAGAAATTCTCAGTGAGAAATGTCTGCTGGTCAACCTATTTCTGGCTCCATTGTAGGAAGGGTATTTATCGGAGATACTGGTCGTTTCAAAACTTACTGATCGATCAAAGGTGTCGAGGAATATATTGTTCCAGACACTCAATGGTACAATCAAGTAGTTTGGTCATTTCCGCCGAGAAATATTAAACACGTTTGAGCTGGCAATAATGTCACACAATGGCTGTAAAATGTCTCACTGACATTTTCAAGTGAGATTGAAGGCTCCGATTTTAATAAACACTACTCGTATATTAATCTTATAAGGAGCAAAGTTAGTATTGCAAATTATGTGTACTACGTATTAAGTTGCTGGCAGGGAGTATATCTCAGTCGATGAGGATACGTTATCTGCTCCTCGAGGATTCTCAGCATTCGGAGCTGCTCTAGAGTCAGTGATAGATGGCGGACAACGTGATGGAGTTCTCCTTCCACTGCTGGGACGTATCAAACACGATTAGATTTGTTAGTGATTGGTCGCAGTACCTCAACTGGGAGAGTTCTATCAAGAACATCCAACACTTAGTATCAGTTCATTCCTGCACCTTAACCCTTTGCAGATCTGGCTGTGGCAGGGCCTAGTTGGTCGGGACTGCTAACGGGGATCTTTATAACTCTAGGGGGAGGGGGCTATTGTCGCCCGAATCCAGATTTGATTACTTGATCACTTTATCCTCAATTCTATTTTTATTTGATAGTAGTAATACAAGTACAACTCTTCGACTCGTGAAATGAAGCCAACAAAATGCGTGGCATAAATAAACTCAAACTCAATCTCGTGACGTCTCTTGATATTATAATCGTATCGTACATCCTTTGTACACTTTACTATACCTGAGCTATTTTAGATAACAATTATTATCTAAACACTTGTGATCCTTAACTAAGACTTCCTCATTATCACCCATTGTCCTTTATACACCTAGATGTTTTGCATTTTTCATTTATACTTTTTTTCGGTATATTAAATCCTTAGCATTTACTTACAGTAACCACTTGGATACATACAAAAGAGTAATGGAGAGTCAATCTTCAGTACTTTTTCCATTGCTTGTTTTCTTTTTGGCAGATTATGCCACACTGATTTGCAGTCGGGAACCAACCACCAATATTTTGATCCACCAACTAAAATTAGGGAATGCTTGGAAACCAACCAGCTTGTCAAATGGTTACCGATTATTTTCGCAACGATTATAAAGCGACCACCGTCTGATTTCCTTAAAGACTGACAACATCAAATTGCTAGTCCAAAGGTTTTGGAAGAAAATGAAATTGGTATGTAAAGCGTATACTGCACCCTCACGAACTATTTGATACCGGTCGACGCTGGGAACTACTGATAAATTATTAGGGAATACTGACACATAATTGGGGAATGTAAGCAGACAATGCAGTGAAATAAATCACTTTAATTATGCCGAATATTATACAATATGTCATTCTATATATGTGACCAATTTTCCCACTAAATGACCGACTAAATGAAACCTCTTTGATTTCGTCGGTGACCCTCATTGTTACACTTCCACGCTCGTTATCATAGCTAGATACCCAACCTTGTCTAAGAAGTGTTTAGTTAAGGTCGGTCTGGTGGAAGCAGGGTAGTAGTGGGGCAAGCTACAACCCGGACCACACTTTTGTTCAGAATGGAGGATACCCAGCTTAACGTGCTTCTACTTTATTACATTAATGCCCTGTCCGGTACCTTAAAGTGTCCAAATACACCACGGTATTGCGACTGACACTCTCTGTGGAGAGCCATCAATTAAAACCATATTGGGTTGGTAGTGCATTATGTAGGTCCCAGCTTGCACCCCATGACCAGCACGAGGTGGAGAACTGGACGGTTAACCCTTTCCCTGCAGCACCCAGTTCCCCTGCTCAGCATTACACGGCAGGCATTGCCTCCTCAAATGACCCTGCTACGGCAGGCACTTTTTTGGGGGAAATACCAATGTCATGTGATGTGTCATGTGATTTAAGTAATTTACCTTGGTGACTGATCATATCTTACTATGCCCAATCAAAGGTTAATATGACCCTTATACATCGTCAAAATTTCTTTTAAATCAAACGATTATCTTTTTATCTATTAAATTTTGTATATAAGTATCAATGATTCCTCTAAGATGCCTTGAGGCATCTTCCTGCCGTAGCCAGGGGAATTCCTGGAGGCATCTTCCTGCTGTAGCCAGGGGAATGCTTGGAGGCATCTTCCTGCCATAGCCAGGGGAATACCTGGAGACATCTTCCTGTTAAAGGGTTAAGGGTGCCAGAGGAGATGGCAGTTGATCCAATGGGTTAAAGTCTGTCTGAAGCATGTGACCCTGTTACACAGTAAAAGCTACTGGAGGCCCATCACTACAATTGACTCATTTTACTCTTATAGATGCGTTGCTCTGTATTTCTCAAAGGTATTCTTCTGACCATAAGTCGACATACATGATAGATCGATAAACAAGCCGCTGCTCTTGACTTCAACTGAACAGCTCCATAGTTGGATCGTCCTTGGGACCATGGTGTTGTATAAAATAATGTGCTGTAAACAGAAGATATTTTGACAATAAGAGTAATCTAAACCTCTTACAAGGTGTTGCATACAAATACGTCCATCTAGATAATATCTTCTGTCTTGTCATACAACACTAAATGGAAAAAAATCATCAAGGATGTCGTTTATCGTTAGAGTTATCGTATCGTTCAGACCAGCACCAGAAACAAACGAACTTTTTACACTATGGCCCACAGGACGATTCTGTGAGACTATTTTCTCGTTCGTATTTTATTCAACAACCCCCTGGTGCTCTACTCGAACCAAGGGCATCAGGGGCCCTTCACCCAATGGCTTACTTGTGCTGGGTGCCTCACTTAGAGCGAGGATACTGGAGGCCCTGGGCCCTCTACCTCACTCGTGCCTTGTGCCCTACTTACTTGTGGGATTCCGGGGGCCTTAACATTGCATTGAGAGCGGTATTTGGGACAGGGACCTTAACACTGGAATGCGTGCAACCTCAATACTGGCTTTATTGGCTTACCGCACCCACCATTGTGGGTTCTTTTAGTCTGGATTTATGTGAAACCTGTATCCCCTTGTGAATACAAGTAGCTCCAAGGACGGGATTTTTCTATGAAGGGCTGACACAGCCAACCTATCTGTATCTAAACTACTGGTGTTTGACATATTTAGATGAACATACCATTTCTTCCTAGTTCAGGGTTGACGTGGCTTGGCAGGCTAACCAACACAACATACACATTGTTCCCACTTGCTGGCTGACCATCATACATTTCGGATACCAACCACCCACCCCTACAAAAAAAACAACCCAAAGCCTTTGAATCTTGATCATCTCCTACTCTGTAAGCCTCTTCATGTACCTCGTGACTAATTGCTCGATTACCTCCTAATCCAATGGGACCAGATTCGGACATGTATGGGTGAGAGGTGAGGCGAGTCTGTTGTACGGGACTTCTATCGACATATATCTCTATGCTTCGCACCTGCCTGGAGAACTACTGCTTGAAACTTCATCCTTACAACCTTGTGAATAATTTATAAATTCAGAGTAAGGTGAGCAAGTGCAACTCAACAACTTCCCAAATTTGGTTTGGTGATTGGCTTTATTGGTGCAGCTGGTACAACGTTCCTTCGAGGAATTGCCTTTGTCAAGTCAATCAATTATAAAGAAAACTGTGTAAAGTGAGCCACCCTTAGGCGCTTTCCCAGACACGTCTGACAGAACTTTAGTACCTTTGTGTTATGTGACTTTAGATAAATCTCATCTTCGCTCCGGTTACACGCCGATAGTCCTTATAACTGACTTCCCAAATCAAATATTGAAAAGAAACCCACAAGTTTTTGTTAAAGTCGTTGTTCTCCACGAATTTAATGTAGAGTGGTATGAATGAGACGACATTCTATTGAATATCATAAAGCATTAGAACTCATGGAGAATGATGACTTCGATCAGAACGAGTTGCTTTCTGTATTTATCTAACCCCTGCACATGTTGAAAGAATGGGTGAAAAGGGACTGCAAAATACTCGTAGGGGCATGGAGAACAAGTTCCCAATGTTACACCTATGGGACAAAAATACCAGGGGTGAGATAAAATATTTGATTCATTGGTCATAAGGTTAGGTATTTCTAATGGTATACCCAGTAAAGACAAGACGTAAATCTACCTGCCCCACAGGTAGATTTCTTACATATAAAAATGTAGAAATGTTTAGGTTGGCTTTCGTCTGTAGAACGTTTGGTAATTTTAGGAAATTTTATCTATTTATTTATTTACGTTTATTTGCATGAATTCACGTTTATTTACATGAATTCACTAGATGGCATGGCAGTAGTTTCTGTCAGTTTTTTTAGTCCTTGCGGAGGGTAAAGCGTGTTGTTACAAATAAAGAGTTGGTTTATTTACCAAATTTACCAAAACAGCAGTTTCAATTATCATTAATCCCATTCAGGCTATGATTGGCTGATATTTTTGTCAGTGCATTTATCCTAATTTTGGTAATCTTGGCAGTTGTGTCAGACCTTTCTGCAGGTGTGTGGTGTTGACATTACTGTGAGTCTAGTTTTTTTCAACTGAGAAAAAAGTCAATTGATGAGGCCTATCAAAAAGAAAAAGTATACAGAATTGACTATACCTGAGTATAGCTGAGTATAATCCATGGCGATACCTTCAGGCTAATTATACTCACTTCTCTCCTTCATAGAGAAATCCACAAATAGACATTCCTTTACTATGTAGATAAAGCTATGTGAATCTACGTTTATATACGTAAACCTATTTAAAATTATGTAAACGTTCTACGGACGTAAGTAAACCTTAACATTTCCACGTTCATTCTACGTAAACATGTGCATAAATTCGTCCAAATAAATACGTAAATTTACGTTGCCAAAACATATTTGCGTTTACTGTGTAGTGTATTAGGAGGTCTATCTTGCTGAATCTGCGGCGGTGATTGCACGGTTTGAACTTTTATTAATTTGATAGTGGGCGTGTCTTAACTTGATAGTGGGCGTGTCTTGACAATTTCATTGAACATGTCGAAAACATCACAATGTTACCAATTTCTGTTTTTTAGGGATATGTCTATCTTTTCCCCTCGTGGGTATCAATAGATTATAACATCTTGTGGTATTCTATACTCAGAACTAGAAAGATACCAAGCTGGCTATACTTCTCTATAATAATAACAAGGACACCAAGGGATTAGTGGACCTAATAGGAGCAGAGTGTAGTATGTCTGTTGAAAGGAAACCATCACAATTTATAAGAGGCCATGTGGAAGCTAATCCCAAGCCCACCAACATCTAATGATTAATTCTGTTGGTAATTTACGAGGCATATTAGCGCCTCAGCTCATCTACTCCAAAACGATGGTTCATTTACAGAGGGAGCCACCAGCTTCCCTGACACTCGTCGCCGGTTTTTGAAGTGCAACACTTCCACTGCGTGAATACCATCAGTTTATTCCTATATACGCCATCGCGGAAGTGCATGTATCGGCTGTAAATTGGCGTGCTTTCATATATATATACGCCCATAATTCACGCCAGCGTATGAAGCGTATACAAGACTGTTTCCTTTTAAATACGGACGCGTTTTGGCTGTATTTCACACCTGACGTATACAAGAGGAAATATACTCTGCGCGATATATATACGCCGGTGTATACATAATAAAGAAAAAAGAAAAAGAAGCACTGTGGGCATCAGTGAGAAGCTCCCGCCACCCCCGTGAGCCTCAATGAGAAGCCCTCCCACTGTATAGGTGGTCTCAGTAGGAAACCCTCCCCCCGCCCCCTTCCCCCACCTTAGGCTAGGGTTAGGCGGGCCTGGGACTAGGACTGCAGCCACCCTCACAGCCACCTTCACAGCACGCCGCCGGACTTGCAGAGGTAGTAGCGGGGAGCGGGCAGCCGGGCCGGCCGGCCGGGCTCGGCCGGGTTAGGCCAAGTATAGGCTAGGGTAAGATGATTTCAGTATTCAACTATAAATCTTAACAGGGCCATTATATAATGAACCTGACTGACCACACCTAGAAATGGTGTTTTTAAGTAGAATCTATTAGAAAAACGGTAAAGAAAACCAACATAATGCAAGGTTTATTACGTGTAATTAATCAATTTATACTCAATCAGGTTTTATAAAGATTTTATGAAATAAATTGGTAATATAAGATTGTAATTTTCATAAAATATAGACTTGGATGGTTAATGGAAATAAAATATGCTACCAGTGGTGTCCCCAAGTGGCAGAGATCGGAACTATTGGATAGTAGTGTAAATCGAACAGAATCAGGCGTATGTATATGAATCAGGCATGTATATGAATCAGGCGCCTACATATGAGGCGTATACACACGGTTAATAGGACGACCTTAAATACGCAACAGCGTACCTACATACACCGGGCCTATACATATATAAAGTGGTTAGTTTTGTGCAGTGTTCGCTCCTCTTGAAAGTCAAACTGAAGATGGGTACATAACCAAAAAGGACTGTAAGCTGGAATCACACAGAAGAAGGAACGACTGGGCACCTATAGGCCACGGCCTAATACCTCCTGGACGGTAAGAAGTCGAGTAATCTCTGAATTACTCTGTGTTATCGCTAATGTTTTGGTTTGCCTCCAGACACCTCAAAATGGAGTGGTGAGTTCGACTGGGACTTCCAACGTCCCAAACGTGGCAATTACACTCACGGGAATGACGAACGAGAGGAAAGCGTGGAGCTGCTGAGATCAACCTCCAGACATCTCATACAAGATATGGACGTGTGGATAAGCCGCAGTACCCAACATCTCAGCGCGACATCTCAGCGCGTACATAGCAGAGTGGTATCACGGTCATTTGGCCACAACGGTAAGCGTCGCAGCGGCTCGTCAGGTCGTGCCCCTATGACGCGTGTATGCTGTCTGTGAATCGGTGGTCACAGTGTCGTCGTGTTAGTCCTCACTTGTCACATGATCCACGACCTCTCCAATGTGAATCTCTGTCCACAGGATATGTGGCAGGTGCTTAGTGAATCAACTGACAGTACGATTCGCAGAGGTTCCTGTGGTTGTGCCCCTGTCTACAGGTCTGCCATCCCCTTGCCTGGTCCCGCGCTCAAGTCCACTATGCCGTTACGTCTCTTATGCCCCACCGTCGCCCATACCTGCTCCACACCTGTTTGGCCACTACTGACAGTCCTACAACCATTTCTTTTCAATGCGTCAATATCCTCCTCCCGTCTTCTCATGCTTCGGGTTTCCAACACACTCTGCCTAGACAGGAGACACGTTGTCACGTCTGGGAATGCCTGATCTCGGCTGCACATGAAGATGCGACTCTGCAGCCCACCTGTATATATTGATTGCCCGCTCCACGTGGCTCTACGATGTCAAGCATCCCTAGTGAACTTCCACCTTCACTCCCTCGTTTAGCAGATCCCACCTGATGGTTCTTCAACAAAACACCTCGGGCATAAGCCTACTTTATAAACCTGCCATAGCGGCCGTATATATTCTTGGCATTTTAGCCTTATGGCCTCAGCGAACTTGTACATATTAATTTATCTGAGGAATACAATTTCTTTCCTCAAAAATTGTCTGCATCAACTAATTGTGGATGATTAACATTTGCTTGTAATTTAAGGTTGACTTATTATATTCAGTCTCGGAAAATGATTGTCAATAAACTATCCTTTCCTCCAAAAAAGGCCACATCAGTTATTCTTGCCAACAGGATTTGATAGTCCAGATGTATGTACCCAGTGCACAAATGATTGGTCTTTTGTACTTTTTAGCAGAATGCTAGCCCGCAGTATCGCATCCTTAATTATGCATCTTATGGATTTTGCGAAACTATTCAAACATACTGCAGAATAGCCTAGCAGGTTGGCGTCCGTACAGTTGCATTCTGCCTTGATGGCGATAATGGTGCTTCGGTGCATACTACTTCAGTTGGTTATCTATTTTATCCTAGACCTCCTCAAGTGAGTTTCTTACGCTGGTGTCCTTCCATGGGCTGTTGCTTATGCTAAGATAAATCCTTACTTAAGTCATTTGATACGTAAAAGGTGAATGAGCCTATAAAAAAGCATGGCCATTCACTACTTTAGGTTGTTAATATAATCTATCTAATATAATAATATGTTTTGGGAGAATCATATGTTCATTTAAATAATGGTGAATTAATGTCAATATGCCTTCTGGAATGTGTCTTAGGATAGAGCGTAAGCAGAGCGCGTGCTGACTGCGCGTGTACCGGAGGGCGAGTGACCAGAGCCCTGGAGGAAGCTGGTCACGCTCGCCTAGACCCGCAGCGGGCGGCACAGACCCCTCTTGCCTGAGCCTCGTCTCCCATTTAAACCTATATATACTTTATAAAGATCCATAAAGCATTCGCAAGTCACCCGATCTAGTCAGTAAATGACGCCTGTAACGTGCATGATATTTCGCATCAATATGTAATCATTTCCAGGAAACAATATATTGAGGTGGTTAGGGGTGTCTCTTATGCCATTCCTTTTATAGCATAGTAATCTAACGAGGCGATAAAGATCAAACGAATGGCATTTCTTTCAAATTCAAGTAACGTTTTACGACAATAATATTCGTCGATGTTAAAAAGCGACATTTCATATTAGAGAAACATAGATAACGCTAATAAAAGATTACACCATAATGTATATAACCATGAATATGCATTTATGAATCTTTATGATAGCATTTTAGATCTCCACATCATATTCGTTTTTTGTATACATGAGGCCCACGTTAAGTCTATGGCAAACCATAGGATTCTCATTGTTGTATCATACATTTTGCTGACAAGCAAGAACAATGAGTACAGCCATGGTCAGTGTATGAAACAAACCAGGGGTGAGGTATATGGTTAACATTTTATATGCATTAAATGCCGAATGTAATCGACATCCAGACTGGTGTACAACTAATTTTAGCTGATATCGACGTCTATTTGCGACATAAAAGTCATCGGGTTCTAGTCATTGTAATATTTAACATTTCTCGTTTATCCAAACAGTCTGAACATGGCGGTGTATTTTAAAATGCATGGGACAAAGACGTAGACTGAGGAAACGCTGAATACGGCAATCTGACTGAGTAGAATCGCGATGGGCAGGTCAAGGCCCGGTGTGGATTTGAGAGGTAAGCTTCGGGAGGTTTGGCCGGTGACATGTAAATTTCCGGGGTAACTAGCCCGGCGTTGGACTGGAGATGGTGTCTGTAATACGTCATTGTACGAAGCATAATGGATCACCCTTTAGAAGCCCATCTCTCTGCCAGTTGCTGACGTGAATTGGATGAGTTACAGTCTGTGCAGGAATCTCTGGAAGCAATCTCTAATCCTGCATATCCAGATCTTTAAACTGTTTTATCACGTTACCACTGAACACCTTTAAATCATTTTGAGAAAGGATTTTCATTGTTGTATCATACATTTTGCTGACAAGCAAGAACAATGAGTACAGCCAGGGTCAGTGTATGATTTGTCGGGGGATTGAAGAGACATTATAACATATTCATTTTTTGGATATTCAGGGCACATTACTCTGAAATAAGACAACCATGATGTTTGCGTATCGTCAAACTTGGGGTAGAGACGCGCGATGAGGTGTAGGGCCAATGTATACCACTAAGAGTTGTCACAGGTCAATTGCTGTTTGATCACAACCATAATCATATAATCTAATCATATAACATGACACTTTGAAATAGTATTCGTTTCACTAAAATGTGGCGTTTTACTCACATTCCGTGAAAATGTTTATTGATCCATTAATTGTCTGAGAGTGTAAATCTCGAATGAGTGATGTGTTTTTCCGTCTGTATGTTCAAATTCTGTGAGCAAATATTTCTGAAATTTGGTTTCTATCGTTCATAATTGAAACGTTACGACGATAAACTATGGTGGGCCATTTCTACCAGAAGGAAAGATACCATCTAAACCCATTCAAGTGACCTTAGGGGAGGCAAATACTATGGGGAAACAGACAAAAAAGAGAAGACTAAATTTCCTATAGTCCCTTGATACAATGCAATCTAAGAAAGCAACTACATCCTCTGAATATACCCTAACATCTAATATGGTAATTTTGGGGGCTTTGCCCCCTGGTCCCCCAGGAAGGATATTACCTTTGTTCCCATCGAGGAGGCCTTCAGTACCCTGCATTACCCGCCCATAAAGGGTTAGGAGACTGGCATTCTTGTTCTCCAACGGCTCGTCTAAGACTAGGAGGATTAAACAATAATCCTCTTGCAGGATTATGTTGGGCGTTAACTGCAAGCGAAGAAAAGAAATTAGGTTCATGTGTCTCGTCCCATTTTAGTGCTCACTGTTTCAACATCAGATGGCGGAGGTCATCCATTTGCATATTTGGACGGCTGTTCACTTCACATGAGACTTTGAAAGATGGATTACAGTAATTAAGCTCCACCAACGAAGTGTAAGTACCAGCCCACAACGTTCGGGAGCGTGCTTAGAGCTGGGCTAGCAGACACAATGCTCAGCTGGGAGCAGCGTGGGGCATTCTCAGCCCTTTGCAACGCTGGCTACTTTTACGACATAAGTCATCTGTGAGGACTTTGTGTGCTGAGATGAACTGGTCTGGCATGTCCCTTACCGATGACTAAGTCAACTGACTAAAGAAAACATGGTATGAAATACTATAGTTCACACTATAGACGTGACGGTGTGAGTAGGTGTTTACGTGTGTGTCACGCTTATAGGTCTGTGATTCATATATCTCTCTGGGTCATTGGTTGATTATGTAATAACCACAACAGGGTGCAAGAAGGTCACTATGACATGGGGAACAGTGACCGCAATGGTCTATGAACAGGTATACATGTCAGCATTATAAAAACTGATATCCTTTAGATTTTAATCATGTGGTCAATATAAAACCTATTCCTCAAACTGATTGAAAAACTACACTCACTGGGAACATATATTCTATGAGGCCTGCCTTTTCATGGCCCAACATTGTGCGCCTTACATATAATTGGCCAGCGGTCCATTGTGCGAGCCCGCCTAACATACCCCCCTGACGGATCATTCCGCAGTGCACTGCCGGTCGCCAGCGCTGTCTACCGGGTGCAGTAACAGCCCTGCACACAGACCTGTCCAACCACCGTTGAGACGCGGGCCTGTTTTTTGAAAGCATTATACTTGAGGGTGATTTCGGCATTAAAATAATCAAAGCCATTGTGGATTTAATCAAAGCCAAAGTTTTAAAATCACAAACGACTGGAGCACCTCTAGAGGCACCTAATCCTAATAGACGACTCGGAGGTGGGGGGCTGAGACGTTTGGTCTTTTTTAGAATTCATCATTTTACATTGCCTTTCTCTCCGCAGGCTTTCTCAGGCTGGGTTGTTTTTTCATCACCCCACCTCCCCTCCAGCCAAACACTTATGTCATATTGCTTGGAAGACCAGCGCGAGCGACCATTGAAACTTTTATTGATCAAGGACTTAGACTGACTGACTCCTTAAGCCCAATGCCCATCTACCGATTTCGGAACATTCGTGTACCTTTGTCGGCGACAAACGGACGGTAATTTGTCTCACCCAAGGCAGCCTAACGGAGTCGGCCGTAGTCGGTAGATGTAGGATAGCTAGGGCCTAGGCAAGGGTGAGCCAGCGATTAGTAGACCGATTTGCTTAGGACTAATATCCAGCACCCCATCTCCTCAATGTCCGCCGGTCGAGCGAAGGGTTACATAATTTGCCTACGACCAGTTGACCGACTCCTATACGATTTGGTAACTAATCGCTCAACCCTGAATCGGTAGATGGGCATCAGGCTTTAGGGTTTTAATCATTCAATGATACTCCTTTCTAGTTATCACTCAATGTAAATTCTAGTTAAGATTTATCTATAATCGTCCAAAGTTTTCAAGTTTGGACGGGGATTTATACAGGTCAGTCGACAGGATTGATTTTCTAGTTCTGATAAAGGAAATACCCAAGACAGCATGGTTTTAAATTGAAGTATTACTTCTCCTAAAAAGGTACATGAGTTTAGATGGTAATAAACTTATATATGAGATGATGCGGATGTAATGAGTGTAAAATCATGGCAGGTCTTTTTATACCATTTGTCAATTTACCTCTACTCTTATTATGATTACAACAGAGCCTTATCACCGTAAGGAAATCAGTGTGTGAACAGATTTTATGCGTTACGTTGTTTCTTTAAAAGTATATATTTATCTTGTCTAAAGAAAGGAATGATATAGTTGATAACTTCAGTTGACCTTTCTACTCAAATTATAATGGGAGGCATCCTCTGGTGACACGGGTTTCTTTTAGGATGTCAGTCCTAGAGGAACAATTAATAGTGAAGGGGGTGGATGCTGAGCAAGCATTACCTCTCCTAGGAGTATCTGGCAGTAAAAGAACTAGAAAAAAACAAGAAAGATATGGCAGCAAGGAGTAAGCAATGACCAGAACGAAATGAAGAGAAATAGGACGAGAGGGAGGAGATGAGAGATAGAGAGTGAGAGAGAGCAACAAGGGAGAAGGATAACCGGGGTAGTTGGTAGTAATGTAGGAATGGAAGAGTGGTCGGTAACCAGGAATACCTGGTCCTCCCTGTCCATCATGTGATCAAATTGTGCACCCTGAGTGAGAGCCCAATACCAGGGAACCACTGCAAAGGAACACAGCTAGACTGCAATAACTTGCCTGCTGCTGCTCAGGAACTGGAAATGAATCTCATCGGGCTGCATGGTCTAAAGAACTCCGGCCATCGACCATCCCCCTCTGCGTCACCGCTTACATCACCCGACCTGCAAGTTAGTTTTCTAGTCTATAACGAATTTTTGAACACAAACCCTCCTACCACCTCTCCTCGGATCTTCAATTAAACGGCCCCCCGGTAGGCAATAGGTAACACACCATGCAATTGATTATACACGCTTCTTCATGTCTACTTCTATAGCTGATGGAGTAAATTCGTTTAAGTAATAATTCAATTTGATTTGATATTGTGTTTTGTGAGATTTTTTCAGTGATATGAGAAGTTTATGATTATTATCGAATCTTCCATGTAATTTTTAACAAATATTTAGTTTTTTTAAATGATGTCTATACCAAACCATTAACTCTCAGTATCATCCCATGGCTTTACAAGCAGGATACAATTTACACACTCTGAGAACGATCCAAGAAAATACTTCCAGCCTCTAATAAATCTCAAATGATCTCAGATTAATGGAATCTAATTATTCGTTAACCCTTTAAGGACGGCCCTACTCCAGTAAGGACGGGTGTTTGTGGCAGTTTGTCCTGCTACAGGACGGGCACATAATGGTTGAAATTCATAATTCAGGATTCATATCATGTGGTACGATACATAACATTAATGTAAATTTGATTTCCTTAAAGGGTTAATTATTTCAATAAATGCGTCTCATGAATGCACTTTATTTACATCAATGACCTGTCCTGGTATCCTTTAAGAGGTTTATGATGAAGAAAAGTGTTCATTGAAGATTAGACATTTATAGCTTGTGTTACGACTCGCTCGCTGTCGAGAGGCAAGAAATCACTAATTCATGGTCATGGCCACCTTATTTAGCCCG
The DNA here is from genome assembly GCA_950022655.1 of Alentia gelatinosa. Lineage (NCBI taxonomy): Eukaryota > Metazoa > Annelida > Polychaeta > Phyllodocida > Polynoidae > Alentia > Alentia gelatinosa. Next base: position 76,652,911 of record OX465579.1, on the reverse strand, counting down.
GCACAGTCGAATTGACCCAGTAAGAGACATTTATATCGATTGAGGACGCTGCCATCAAACGTCAAATTGCATGCTTGAAGCAGGGTAGCATTGAGGCTCTTGGATGTAAATTGCTGACTAGGATATGTTTCTCATAATTTGTTAAGTCTATATCATATGATACATTTATATTATTTGGCGCATGTTGATTTTTGAAGAACGAAATATCATCCAGAAGCTTCACAAGGTCATCATCCGTATACAGCTATCTGTCTCTGATGATGATAAGGATTGCTCATTTCACCCTGGCCATAGTTTAGACACAATCCGTCAGATACCTCCGTAAACACTATGTGAGGGGGCACCAAGAGCTGAACAAGAAAAGTGGGAATACATGGAAAAGATACAGAGAGCTGTTCAGGTCAAGTCTGGATAAGTTATTTAGTTATACTACATATGGTTGTATTACTCAGAAAAACTCCCTTATTTGAGATAAATTAAGAGAACTCGTACTTAATTGCAATTGTGGTGCACACTGAAGTTTCAAGAGCGTGTCAGGGGTACGTTACCTCAGGCAGATTTAACCAATATGGCTAACTCCTTGGTGGAATTCCCATTACTGCAGGTTGTATACGACACAATCCTACTGTAAGTTCACTGTAGACGGCTCTCCTGTGGCACACAAAGCTGGGCCTAATCGCACGGGCTCCCTGGACTCTGTCTATTATCACACTCTCGAGAATCTCCTAATCAACGGTGACTGCTATACCTTCAGCAGGGACCATATATACGATGAAGTAAGGGCGTTCAGTCAACTCCAACTAGCAAGAAATTACGCTTAGTATATGGTCCTATTCTTTCATTATCTTTTATATGTATTTATTGTGGAACAACATTTTCTTATTACAATGCAAATGTGTTCATCTAGGCATACTTGTTGTGAGCCTGTTTTAAATAATCAACTAAACATCAGTTCAAATATTGTCAGTAACAAATCGTAAGTCTCTTCTTCATACTTCATGGTTGAGATGTTTCATGGTTGGATTACGATCATTGTTGTTGATATCTTTTTATATGAATGAATGATAACAATGAAATATCCATCTATATTGCAATTGCCATAAAACTTGTGGGTATATCCGGATTAATCTGTCTGTACCATTGTCTCCCAAATGGGAACCTCTCTAACGGCTAGTAATTCACAGAAAGGATAGCAAAAAATTGAGTGGCCTATGGTGGGGTTTGCTAGTCCTAATTGGATGCCTCTGAGTGTAATCTACCTTTTTCTTCCTTCTGAAAGAATTGTATTATTCCATATACAGTAAAATTTTGTTATAACAATTTCTACCACAACAAATATTCTGAACCAATAAAGAGTATGTCCGATCCCTTGCTTTTCTCATGTATTTCTATGATATATTGCATTGGAGTCAACACTTGTTCCATAACTTGAATAAGTGGGCTTCCATCACCAACTCTTTCTTTTTTAACAACAGATTACGAAGACGTGGCTATAACACCGAATTGAAAAAAAACCGGTTCTTTTACAACAGAGTATTTCCTCGGAAACTTTGTTATAACTCGTGAAGCTTTACTATATACAAATGTCCAGTACAGGGAGTTGACTCGTTGAGAGACTCTGGTAAACTCGTTTCAATAGCAATTGATTTACAGTTTGCCGCCGCACCACCTGATGCACAGCCTCAGTGTCTGCAAGATTCCTTCTTTGCTATACGCTATGCGGGACAGAGCATTCCACTAGGTGGCAAAAAAAAACACGTATTGTCGGGCATCAATGGGCATTAATAAGGGTACAGGCATTTTTGTTGTACGGTGATATTTCGATTCCAGTTGTAATGTCGATGGTGGACAGATTCAGTGGATAAATCGCGTCCCCCCTGAATAGAAACGTTGTATTTGCTACCAGATAAGAAATAAGGGAAATATTTTGTTGACTTTTAGGGAAATGATACACTACTGCTCGTAGCTTGCTTCTTTTCGACGTTACTCTTGGATGGGTTCCTAGGTTAGCGTACTTGCAGCGATAGGCCCCGAATTTCAAATGGGAGGGTATGAATATTGATACGGGTGGAACTCCTCAAAGAACACAGAAATACAAGGAGTTACATACTGCTATTCAGTATATAATCATTCTAGTATTTGTATATAAAGTATATACTATTGAAATCAATTACAGGTATAGGAATTTCTCGGTGATGACCCGGAATAAACGCCTTTCGGTCTGATAGGCTCGTGCCGATCTCCAGGGACCCTCAACTCGAGACTGTGGTAATCAGTTTTCCTATAGTCTTCGATGGATATCATAATATGAAGTTTCATCACATTATACCGGTTATCTCAGCCAAGGCACGAGACATACGTCTGACTGGTATGACCTTAATAATCTGTTCACACAGTACCAGGCCAGTTTTGCTTTCGATCTCAGCTGACAAACCTGCCATTAAGGACGCTTTCTTATGAAAAGCGCGTTATAGGTGTCTCAGGTTTGGCACGTCGGTCGTGATGGATTTATATCTGAATCTACTGCGTCCCACTCCGTATGCTTGGCCTAATTGGCAGGCCAGAGCCGGTTTGACGGATTATGAAACCATTCCAAACGGCAAAAGCTCTCCAGCCTATTTGTTTCTGAACAGTACGCAATCAAATCATACATTTCTGATAATTTCTACTGTTATTCTGTTTTCAGGTTTTCATGAAAAGTGTTCAGGGGAAAGATAAATGGAGTTGCGTCGAGTGGAATGGGGAGCGACGTTTTCTCAGCGACTCATTGCGAAGCCTGACAGGACATGGTGACACTCGAGCTTAGAAAGCAAACATGGGAAGAGATCATTGTAGATCTATTGCAGAACTTCTTTTTATCTCAGGAGAGCAAGTGGCTGTCTTACTAATGACTAATACGAGGCCAAGCTGTGGACGAAAAATTTTAATTTTTCACGTGAAAAAGACAAATATGTAGTATACATGGTATACGGTATACAAAGGTATACGGAAATTTGTCGTGTTGAGTCTTTGAAAAACTTGAGAAGACTGACACGTGACTATACACGTCACGACAGTGAGAGTTCTTAAAAACGTCCGGAAGATGTCTCTTGCTGCGTTGCCGCGCTTAATACGACAGCTGCCTCGAGCCATTAGAACTCACATGTTCGTATCAATGTAGGGATACCCACGAAATCTTATCACAGCATCTGCCACAGAACCTGCAAGTGTTTCATAGGTGTTACAGAGGTTCAAAAACAGGCTGGCTCTGATACCAGATACAGGACCCGAGACAGGTTTTGCCGTTTTCAGAGGATGTCATATTCTGGCAGGTCTGATGTACTCTATCTTAGAAAACTGCTAACGTTGGCATGATGGAGGATCTGTGCAATAACCCTGTCATAATTCCTGCTGCAATAAGCCTGCAATTTGACTACATGGTTGGGTAGGACATTTATTTAAAGACATTGCTATTACAGATGGCACTGTCAGGTGTCACAGTACTGTACTCACTATGGCTAATTCGGATCCTCCCACACACCCTACAAACAAATCTTATCTTCCTACTCCGTAGGGCTTATGTAACTCACAATTACTTAATTATTGACTAATAACTCCAAGTCATCTCCTCAATTTCTTTGGTAAAATCTCTTCAAGATATTCATTCCATGCTACTCTCCTGTGTTTGTCATTATACCACAATATATATTTTCTTGCAAAAACATAATAAACCGACAAGTGAATTGGCAGATTGCCCCATGCCCCCGAGATTGCGGAGGTCGGCTCATATATTGGCATTACATGTAGTAAAATTGATTAATTAACATACAATTATCGACATGACAAACAATTGAAAAACAAAGAAAAAATTAAATGAAGGCTGAGATGGCTGAGAAGGCGGAAGTGAACCAGTAACCCGTGACCCATAGTGAGGTCATGCCAAAAGGTTCCATCTAGTTGTTGTTAGGGCTAGGTGCTAAACATCATGTCTTTAGTGTCTCTCTATGGTGTCATTTCTCATGAAATTTAGAGTTCCCCTGAAATTGTCGAAATTGTCGAAATTCCTCGAAATTGTAACAGGCTAATCCATAAAGAAAGACCGCTGCCTATCTTTAAGATTTTTAATGGTTGTTTATTAGCCTTGCGCAAATTCCCATGCCCGAACGTGATGATGAAAACGAGGACCAATAATTTAATTCTCGGTTAATTCTCGAGGCAATTGATACTCTCGTCCATTCTCAAATCTGAATCAGGATAGCTATGAATGGAAGACATAATAGGTAATCAATTTGATCGACGTGCTAATCAGAAAAAAACACACCCGTTTAGTTGGCACGTCCAGGCCATAGCCGATGGAATTCACACAATGGTGTCTCTCTCTTTTGTACTGACTTTCATATTCCCCTTTTTGTTACTATTCCTATCTCTTAGGATGGGCCACGCTCAGCTAATACATTAAGTTGGAGCTGGTCATCAGTTTTTATATATCATAACGATGACACGACAAGCAGATAAAGTTTGCATGAGGTAGATTCCAATGACTTTATTATAAATGGCTTTCGAACACCAGCTAAAATACACCGAGATCGTTTGTCTAGCTATGACTAAATCTTCCGGTCCGAGAGTATCGGTTTCAGGACGTTCTGGGCATGGTGGTAGTTGGACATCCGCACCTCAAGAACTGACAACCTGGCGCTCGCTTTATATAGCCACCAGTGACATCACAAATTTTGATCTCGCAGTCTCACGCGGATCACAAGAACTGGATCCACCGGAGGAACCTACTCCAGTGTACCACATCCACCAGAAGACGGTACTCGAGTGGAACCCCACACAGCAGAGGTCAAAGGCGGTATCCACCGGAGGGACCATCTCCGGCGTACCGTGCCCACCGAAGAACCCTACTCAGGCGGAACCCCAGCTCAGGGTTATCTGCAAGAGGCACTTACTCCGGTGTACCACATACATCCACACCACAAAAGGGTCCACGGGTACCCACCAGTAGAGGGTAGAAGGACCTACTCTGGTATAACGTCCATCTCCACCGAAGGACCATACTCCGGTGGGCCCTAGCACTGCTAAGGATGCAGGGCACCTCCCAGAGCTCTCCAGCAGCCGAAATTCTGTTCTTCTCTCTACCGCCAGGCCGGAAACCCATTCTCACCACACTACTTAAATGATTATTATATCAACTTAATTACAACAAAAATTTTTGGAATCGCATGTCTATCTCAGATATAAATTCAAGATGTATGAAATGCTAAATTCATATAAAGCAGCATGTTGAAAGACACCATTTATATATTAATTAGCAATTGATTTCGCTGTACGGTTATCGATAACCAATCAGAGGTAGTCTGAAATGTGCAACTAATCAAAGATAATATCTTAGGAACATCAAGGCAAAAGAACTGTGTACGGGGCTGACGGATGTTGATATCTAAATGCTTGATTCCATTGTGCCGATTTCACTCCCGATGTGGTCCAGATGTACTCCAGTCTTAGTGCTGACGCCCAAATACCCTGTTCCATTGCGCCGATGGCCTCCAGACAGACACCAGACAGAGGCCAGTTATGGTGCCAGGGCTGAAACTGGAGTACATCTGGACCACATCGGGAGTGAAATCGGCGCAATGGAAAAATTAGTCAGACTGAATCTATCACTGACCCCAAAATGGCTGTACCTATTGTGTTATGTAAAACATGATCGGACAACTCCCGCCCTTAGAACGGAATCCATCAAACAGAGAAGTGATAGATGGCCAGCTCCCCTTGTCACATCCCACTCCATCAGCATGGTATGACACAGAATTCCCCTCTCCAACGCAATTCATTGTACAGTAGTACCCACATAGTATCTAGGCCTCTCTTATTTGTAAAGAGGGTCGGGGTATGTTAGGGGTGTAACTTGTATCACCTTCACCTATGATTAAAACGGCCCAATTTGTTACAGACCACTGAGTAGAACTGAGTCAGTCAATACGGCTGTGAGCTATGTTTTAGCCCTCATCCCTCAATCCAGACTAAGACCGTGGTGTTTATCTTCTTGCCTTTATTGATCTCAGCAACAAGTAGCCTAGATTTCAGGAACCCCCAAGGGGCGCTCCTGTCAAACGTTATTTCCTTTAACATCCGGTACCGGTCCTATCAAGGAAAATAGCCTCGAGCGTCCACGCCGTGGTTTTTCAGGGGATCAGCAGATGTCAGGATTCTTCTTAAAGCAGTAGGCGAGTTATCCATTCCCTGTTCCCGCACTCAAATGCATCTACTCCCACCCACTGAGGCCTAACCATTCTCACCACTGCCACACTTTCACCTCCCCAACCCCAAAGTGTCTACACTCTCACAACGAAACATCCATACACATTCACTCCCTGTCCCACTTCACAAGACTCAATCCACCTCACTCAGGCACCTCCCCACCTCAGCACACCGACTCCTATACACTCACACCTCCAAACCACAATATAACTATCCATAGGCACTGACACCCTGCCCCCTCAACCCCCAACACAGCTGCCCAAACACACTCACACCCTGCCCAGAACAACAACCGCTCATATTCTGCCCACCACAACAGCCGTTTCTGCCCACTCACATCCTACCAACCACACAACACACCTCGCCTGCCCTACCTCGACACTCCTGATCCCTACATGATCTAAACTCCCCAGCAGAGAAAACACCGGCTCCTCCTGAACACTCACCTGTATATACCCACCAGACAACATGCCCACTCCTAAACACTCACTTTCTACCAAACTTCCAAACAGCCACGATTCTCGCCGCCCACCCACGCACTCATGTCACATGGTGATTAATTCACTCACCTTCCGTTTGGAGCGCAGTAATATCTGATCACGAGACTGGTGGGCGTTTCCGGGGGCACTTCGGACCCAGAGTTTGGAGCCCACTTTGTAGTAGGTGAAGGTAATGACCAATAAGGGAACGGCGTAGGTGAAAGCTCCTATGGCCACCGTATATGCCTTCCGCGAGTTCTCAGACTCCCACACCTCGTCACACATCCACACCGACGACGTCACGCCGCTGTACGTCTCCATGCGGCGTGCGCGCGACACGATCAACTGCGCAAGCGCTAGCGTACCCGCCGCTAACCAGATCACGACCAGCGCCATCTTGGCGCGCGTCCGTGTCAACTTCCGTTTTAACGGGTAGATCACTCCCCAGAATCTGTAAAGCAGAAAGGAAAGCATTTTAGGTTTTTGTCCTGAAGATCGATACATAGCATAGGGTCAATCAGTTTCTGTTTCACACAAATTATACATTATAGGAAAAATAAAGATGACACTTCCTGAATGCCTGTCCGAAAACAAATCAAGGAGAATAATTTCTGTGAGGTATCAATGCATTTTTTTTAACGTAGTATCGAACCGAATCAACGGAACGACGCAACGGGAAAAAGATTTGAATCAATCAATGCATTTTTCAATTGAAAATTTATAATAGAACGGTCATTGGTTTGGGCTTGACAAAACCTACAAAATTGAAACAAAAACAAAGGATTTAACAGGTCACCTCTCTAAAAAAAGGACCCGGCAATCATATCTAGAACCGATTGTTTTCAGTAAGACATTTTCAACCACGGACTGATAATCGTTGACTGATATTCCGAATAACTATAAGTCTTCAAGCTTGCATTGCCACTGTTACATAATCTATGTCAAAATAATCTGTGAGCATTCTCTGCAGGTCTCCTTTCCATTCACCGATCTGATACCAAAAAGATCTATCTGTGGCTCCCGACAGCAGATCGGTGCCAAATAGTTGGCCAATGGAAACAGGCTTATAGCTATAGTATTGCCAAAGACATAGTAATCAGCATCTATCAATAGACTAGCCTGGAGATAAGTAGACACGACTTCTGTAGTAAATATACGGCAGAATTCCAAATCAGTGGGCATCAATGGCACTGTGATCAATCTACTTTTGTGAGTTGTGGACTATGTAGATACTCCACAAGGATTTAACTGTATTGGTAGGCAGTATACATTAGATATTTTTTCAAGAAGGTGTATAGACGTTATGGCCCACCACCCGAAAGTTGAGACGTTAGGGCCTACTAATCCGGACGTTAGGACTCGCCTAAAGCCAACCTGGGGCCCATCTGTCATAAGATCGACATATACATCTTTGAAATATCAAGATCAAATCTTTGATGCCTGTAATATTCATACATGTCAAATCTTTAATGCTTGTAATGAATGGACACACAAAAAGTGCAAAGCAGGCATTTTTAAATGAATATATTTAATCAAATGATGATAGATGACCGAACTGTGTTTACTATAATCACTGTGTTCTTGTCTTGATAGAATAAAATGGATAGAATAAAATGGACTAGGGCGTGTGCTGTTTAAACTTAACCTATAGTCCCAATATTTACAGTTTTTAATTGCATATGTCACACATGGCATATGAATAATATATGGCATAACCATGGAATAAAGTCGCACCATGTTAGTTTATGGACATTGATATTGTGGTAGAGTAGTATAAGTGTATTTACACGACTAGTTATTGTTACTATTGTTATGTTATAGTGATGATTGCAATATTTCAGCAATAAGCCTTCATGAGGGGATTGAGTCTACATAGTTGGATTACTGAGGTACTGAAATGAGCATGCATTGGCGTATCCATAGCTATTGCTAGGTTAGGGGAGTTGACAAACAACATTTAGGGTGACAGCCACGGATACTCGTATAATTAACGAGTGGAACACAAATATTGTTTGCAAGTAGAAAATACCGTTCCTATAATATATCTTATATCGTTTCTTTATAACATACCGCTCGTACGCGTTTATAAGATTTAAACAACATCATAAACTTAATACTAACATCATGCGTTTTATGATGGTGGGTGGGGAATCTTTGTAGCTCTGAGTACTGCGTGAGGAAAAAGGCTGACCAGGGGCGGCCGGTCGAGATATTTATAGGACCGGGCTAGTTGCCTCACGGGAACAGAAGCGCGAACGTCACTTACTTTAGCCTGGAAGCCTGGCCTAGTTAGACTATAGGCCAGGTAACGGGTTCCATTTTTATGGTGCATTATTGGTAACGCCTCCTGGTTCCCCAGTCATCCGCTAGAGGGCTCGGCGGAATTAGGTGTATAACAAGCTGATACCAGCCGGACCACTAGCTGGTTCCCGGGGTATCCGCTAGTCACAGGCGGGCACCAGCCAAAGTAGAAGGTCGTGCCTGTGGAACCCTTTACCTAGCCTGGTTTTCATGCTAGACCATCACTTTAGCATAACACCGGGGCAAATTGCCACTCCGTGATAGAAATTCAGGATATCATATAAAAACCATACACCGAAATAGGAACAACAAGGCAAAGACACACAATTACCCAGCCAAACCACTAGTCCACTAGTGCCCTGGCCCTAGCGACAACGGGACATACTACAGTCTAGTTGAAGGTCGTAGCAACCCGTTACCTGTCCCTTATTTCATTAGGGCAGGGAAACAGTCCACACTTACTTATGCATGATGATTGCCTTGCATAATTATATTTGAGGTTTCGCCCTAGACTGGTTCCCTGCCCTAGAATAAGGGACAGGTAACGGGTTCCTACGTCCTTCAACTAGGCCGTAATACGTCCTGTTGTCCCTAGGGCCAGGGCGCTCATGCTTTCAAAGCGGATATATCTCCGCTGAGCCCACTAGCGGATACCCGGGAACCACTAGCGAATCTCGTGGTCTGCCAAGGTTTGCGCAATCCCACAATGCAACAGAAAAATGGAAGCGTTACTAATAATGCACCACGAAACTGGAACCCGTTACCTGGGGCCCGTTTCAATAGAATGGGTCACTAAACCACTTAGTTACATGTTTAGTGACACCAATAGTGACTTGAATAACAGAAAAAGTTTGGTCACGTTGCAATAGGCATGTCACTAAAGGGGAGGTGTGTCTTGTCACTATTGTGGATGTGTCCCTAGTTTGGGACAACACATGTTGGGTACCCCACCTCTCATACTCATGTCCTACTGGGGACAAGTGATGTCAAGGTGAAGGTCACCGCATAAATTAGCGACTACGCTTGAGTAATTCTACACTGGACACCAGAGCAGCATTTTCTATGACAAATTTCAAATGTAAATATCTCTGGATTGCATGGACCGATCTCCTTCATATTTGACATGTGTATGAGTTGTATGTGTCCCTAACTGGGGTTAAAGTTTCATAGCTCTATTCCCATGGTAAGTAAAGTTATGTGTTTGTGACATCAAAAAACGAGAGGGTATACCCTCTCGCTATTTAAGACACTACAGTGACCCTTTTAGTGACTGGACACCCACTTCTGAAATGGGACAAGCCACTATTTGCGCCTGTCTGTTACCCTATGTCCCACAAACGGTTGTCCCTTAACTATTGCAACGCGAAGTGCCGCTATTGTGTCACTAAACCCAATAACGGATGTCCTACAGGCTATTGAAACGGGTCCCTGGCCTTTAGTCTAACTAGGCCAGGCTGCCAGGCTAGTTTCGCCCCTCTACAAATAAGAAAGATATATGAACTATCCGACCTTTATAAATCATGCAGTCGTGATTGCGTTCATCGAAGAACTCACTCTGACATTACCAGGGTTTCCTCTAAAGGTTAGATGTTTATCAATGCTGAGGCTAGTGATTGCGGCGTGTCAGTTTTGATTTTGCTATGATTGTGGTGGTTAACTGTATAGCAGCGAGATCCTGGACATTTGTAGGCTCAATACGCAAACTAGACATGGGGCCAAACTGAATCCTACTGAAGCAGCTAATACCCTGTCAGCACTCCCATAGACAGCTAAAAGGAATTCTTAAGACATGTGGGGCTTCAGGCTTTGTATGGCTTTGAGTATCATTCTATGATATCGAAGTGTACGGAATCAAAATGTTTTGATTCGGATAGTCTGTAAGGAAGTTAGTCGGTATCACGGTCTCATTGCATATTCTTCGCCAAATATATCGTCAATTATTTTCAACTGCAGATAGGTGCAGATATCTGAAGACACACAACGTGTATTTGAAAAAGATATTTGAATCCCCTTATAAATGATTGTCAAAAGCAATAAGCGTTATTCACAAGAACATTGTTCATTAAAAAGGTTAAAGCTATAGATGACTGATATTCTGAAAAGGTAGATTGAAATAAATTATTCTACCTATGGGAATTCAGCTAATAAAGTTTTCTGGCAGTAGGGAAGTTAACTAAATAGAAATATATCATATTCGCGGAGTGAAGTCACAAGCAGGTCTTAAGAACTTAAAGTAAATCATCAGCCTACAGGCAGGTTCCCACAATATTTATGTTCTGTAGCGTTACAATGAAATTGCGTTGAAAGGAATCGTGGGATTACTATGCATGCTATTTATGAGGAATCAGCAAGACCTCTACGCACTCTACCATCTTGAATGATACTCGAGCTAATAACAACAGTATGAGGTAATGATTAACTTGGAAGAGACATTAAACAGGAATTTTTCTATTTCTGTAAAAAATGTCCCCCTGGGTCAATTGCTGAGGCAATTGAAAACATATAAGTCATAAATGCCAAAGGCCATAGATAGGGCAATGGCGACACAGGCCCTGTAGTCGACATATCGAGGTGAAATGTTTATGTTCCTGTTGGGTGGGTGGGTGATTCTTTCTTTAGAGGTATCAGTAGGAACGTAAGCCATGAAAAATGTCAAGGAGGCCCAGGTGCCATGATGTTATGGAGCCGCCACACTCCTCCGGCAGTGGAAAGAGGGTAGACTAGAGGACGGCTGTGAGGCCCTGAGTTGTCAACGGTGTTCCAGAGCTGTTCAGTAAGGTGCAGGCCCTGGTCAGGGCCAGCTGAGAGAGCCGGATGCGTGAGTGGTAGAGGGGGCTCCAAGGTGGAGTGAGTCTTCATGAATTGGAGGAGGACAATGAAGCCTTGGCAGGAGGGGACAACGTTCTCCCACCATAGGATCTGATGCCCCAGCCTACCCGGGCCCTTCCTGGGAACCAGGTTAGATGCCGTGAGTAGGGCGAAGTATTGCCGTGAGTAGGGCGAAGTATATCACTAGAATTAAGGCCTTGGGCAATAGACTCGAAAGGCCGGCTTTATTGAGTTATGAGTAGAACAGGAGGATTTCCACCAGAAGTATAGCAGAGGGATACACGCAGGGACGTTGGACACCGTCCGTGCCTTGTGCAATGGCGAGGGCGATCCTCCAGCGAGGCAGACCCACGTCCAAGGAGGCGTACTTTCTTCTGAAGCCAGGCGTAGGCTGGCAGTCAGCCAGGTGCTGCCTCAACGTCACAACCTGACCAGGCGAAGGGGCGAGCAGCGGGATGCCATTTTCCATGCAGAAACAAAGGTAGCTCGGTGAAGCCATGGAGTGAAGTGCCTGAGGAACAGCAAACACTTTGTCCTTGAATGCCTCTATGATGGCTTTGTCCACCTTTGAGATCATAATTACTGATGGACTATTTACTGCACTGAAAGTTGTATGCAAGTGATGAGCATTTGTCACCAGTGGCCAGATGCCTGCGAGTGAGAAACAATCTGAGACCAGCTGGCAAAGCCCACCAATATTTGGTATCCATTCTTTTGATAGCAGGCTTGATATGCTCCAGTATCTCATCAGAGAGCTCAGGCAGCATTCAAATGTAACTCTAGAAGCTGGCTTTATCTCCTCCCTGCAGCTCCTGAGTCAGCAAAATGAAGTATTGAGAATATGCTATGTGTGTGGACTCACAGAACCAATTGCTCACCAAAAACTGTGTTTTTTCTGCAGCGCCTCAATGTCTGACTTTAACTGTTCCTTGATGTTGCAAAGTCTGTTAAGCACTGGCTGACCTCATTACTGTGTTGAGCTACTGTTGGAGAAGAGAGACTATGAGCGCTCCTATTATACATGCAAGCATCATATTGACTTTGGATATCACTGTAAAGAGAGGTCTTGCTTCGTAAACACACTCGGAGACAGTGAGGAATCCTCGCAGAGCGCACTTTTTTGCCGGGACACTGCCGTGGAGCTAATGGGGTCTGAAAACTATGTTCTACCGTAACTGGCCTCATACCGACGACACACCAAGCGAGTGAAGGCAGCGATCTCTGGAATCGCCAACACAAATTGGCGTGTATGTGTGATATTGTTTCATAGGAATATCTCCTGCCTATAATTTAGCATCTTGGAAGCTGTAATCAGGTGAAATATGAAGTAATAGCTCACATATAGGCCATTTTGTGGTGGCGATTATGGAACTCGCTGCGTATCTCTCTTGGTGTGTCTCCGGCTTTAGTTTGTCTTAACTCCCCCTCTCCAGCATAAGTCACCTTGTCCTTGACCGAAACATTGACAGACCTTATAAGGCACTGCACTCCGCTGCACCTCACTGTGAATGCCTCTGCGGCCTGCTGGGCTCATAACGTTAGTTGCCCCACTCGCCCCGCACGGCGGAGACAGAGTGTACCTGTGCCTGCAACACAGCGGGGAGACGACGGTGACCTGCAGCAAACTTAACTCACTGCAGTGTGCCTTAAGTCACCGGCCTATTTTGGGCCAGCTGAGAAAAGCCATAAAACTCTCATAAATGTACCACGGTAGGGTGCAGTGACATGCTGCCATGGCTGGTGGGACTTCCGGGGTGATGGGGTAAATGTAGCATTAAGGACATTTCTTTCGATAAGGAATGCCTCTTAAGTCCCGTTAAGAGGACACTTTGGAAAGACCTTATCAAACCTGATAGGACATGTATAACGTTGTATTAAATTAAATAAAGGACAAATCAGAACATGCACCAAAGAAATTCAAAGGCTGGAACAAACTGTTGTAATGTGAATCGGTTGCCCTCCCCTTCTTTACAGAAGTGTTTACGTTGCCCCTTCCTTATATTTCCACATATGTCTGTTTTTGAATGGCTGAAATCAAACTTATCTCTTGTTGTCTCCATATGAATTGTATGCCCCCTGTGTCTATCCTATTAGGTTTTCTTGTGATTAATACTTCTGAATCTTTTATAAACCACACTGGAGATGTAAACTATATTTTTAGACATATCTGGAAGAAGTAGATCTGTAGAACCTAGGTTAATACAGTAATCAGGTGAGTGACCTAATTGTCCATCAATAACAAGAAGCAATAATTTCACCATCATGTAACTCTTTATGAACTTTTTTTCTTCCAGAAACAACATAGATATATAATTCTGATTGGATCTTCTATGTGCCAAAGGACGATGTCCAGATGATGAATACATTTCAGCAGATTGCATGACATTACAGGTTGCGACAGGACCTGCCATATATCATTCTGATTGAATCCTCTACATGTCAAAAGGCATATAAAACAAAAAATATAGCATGCACCAAAGGACACTAAAATACGACGAGTGTCAGTATTGAGAGGGGGCGCCCCTAGAGCGACCCTCAAATCTAATGAGAAGAGACTACCGAGAACACTGGCTCTCAGAGGGTGTGACTCAAGAGAGACCTTTCTGAATCTAAATGAGTCTTCAACTGTTAAGCCTATAAGACATGGGCATGGCCGATTATCACCAAACCGGTTATAACTTGCGATCCCTGGGATCAGTTTACCCTCAACCACGGTGCCAACTGTAATCTGTGTCTGTGCTATGGGCCTTATGGCCACAGGCCCGGCTGCTTGCGTCCCCCCGCTACGAATACTCCACATAAAGTAATTCAAAGTTCAATGACCTGTATTTCAATCAAGACATCGGTTGTCAGAAATATCATCTCTTAGATATGTCTCTCTCTGTCTCTCTAAAATGCCCATCCCACAAACAGCCAGAAAACCTAGATAGAAATACACTGATTTATCGGACATTATTTTATATTGATGCTAGAAACGAACAATAAGGGAAAACCAAACTCGAGATGAATTAGGTGCAATAAGGTAAATGGCATTTAATGTTATAACCCATAACTCCTTTTATGTACTCCATAACACGCATTATGCTACTACATATGCTGCATCGTCTGTCTTACATTCTGTTTCAAAGTAGTATATATTATGGCCCTGTCTCGTCTATGTATAACAATTAGGTATATATAAGCCATAGAGTTGTACAGCTATAGAGAAAAGGATAAGAATAGGGGAATCATCGAATGTATTCACCTCATCAGAAACCTTTATGATCGAACTTTGAATTAAATTGACGCTGTTTCAATACACACCGCTGGTTATAAAGTGGCCTGACTGCAATAACTTAGAGAAGGGTATCATGCGGATACGAGCAAAGATTGCAAGGCTTGACCAGTTCCCACAAGCAAGTGAAATAAGCAGTAGCCAGGGGTCATAAACTCAGGTCTTAAGGGTGAGTACATCAACCCGACTGAGGTTGGCACTCCGCCTTTCATAAACATTACTGTATCGCCGCATATGGCCCCCGCATGTAGATATAGCTAGGCGTCTTTGACACAAGCCGCCCACCGGTAAATCTACACCCTCATCCCCTGTCAGGTATACTAACGCTGACAAGGGGGTAATTGGCTCCAGTTCTCCTCTTTGCTTCATTCCCTGAGGGTTCTTCCCGTGTCCCGCGGTACCGAGGTACGCGTGGGAGGTTGTTTTCTGGAGCACACCTTCTGCAGGATAGAACGAGCTCTGAAAGCTCGTTCATGCCTTTTTATTTGTTTACAGATCTCCAATATTTAAGGGAGGGAATGGATCAAAGGTATACAAACATGAAAGTACAAAAATGTGTATTACGTATGAAAAAAGGAGCAGTTGTTAAATCTGTTTGAGGACGTGAAAAACGCCGATATAAATTAACTGGCTATATTTACTTCATAATTTAAGGTTTTATGCTTTTAATGGTTCCCTTTCGCAATTTCATGCCCACTCTTCAAAGACGAGCATTTTTTTATATCATTTTATTATCCTGGATTTGATGAGGCAACAATATGCCTGTTTACAATCATCACCCAGCAATGTAGTACTTTTTAAGAAAAAAAGAATATTTTAGTAACGCAGTCCTAACAGGCTGACTTACTAACATAACAGCATTCGAACATTGA
Source organism: Alentia gelatinosa (assembly GCA_950022655.1). NCBI lineage: Eukaryota > Metazoa > Annelida > Polychaeta > Phyllodocida > Polynoidae > Alentia > Alentia gelatinosa. Next base: position 76,636,916 of record OX465579.1, on the reverse strand, counting down.
TATTTACAATAAGTACAATAAGTAGTTTCAAACGGGCCAAAGCAAAGATTTTAAGGCTGTACTAACCTAGTCAAGAAAAAAAGTATATATATATATAAATCAGATAATACATTGTTTACTGAGTAGTTCATGGTCTTGTACAATTGTATTTTAAGTATCAACAAAATAATGACGCTAGACCTGTTTGCATTGTAGTAATACACTTATGTCAGAGAAAAAAGAAGATTAAAGATGGATAGTGTAACATAATATGGGATACATGCATAGGGGTTTGATCTAGGGTAATTACATCGAAGTATTTGGTGTTTATAGTATTATATGTTATAGTTTTGACGGGTATTTATTAAAAAGTTTTTTTCTTTGTATTCAAATTTGGGATAGGTTTGGATTTTCCTGTAGTCGGGTGGCATAGGATTCCAGTAATAGGCATATTTATAGGTTATGCTACGTTTAAAGAGGTTCAACTTAACTGGTTCGGTTCTGAGGACAGGTGTATCATAACGTCTAGTATTTCTACGGGCAGTTTCAGTGTATAATGGATTTCGTCTACGTGTATAGGCAAGTTTGCGTATTGATGATTCTCTCTGTTCGCTTAAAAAGTTTATCTTTGAGGTTATATGCAGTTGACAGGTTGAAGTACCAGGTTGAGCTCTGGTGGCTATTTGGAGGGCTTTGTTTTGCAAGATCTGTAGTTTCGATAGCGTTTTTTTGGTTAGAGTTATGAATTAGTGTGTTTCCGTATTCTGCGTATGGTAATAGCTTAGTCTTGTATAGTAGTATTGCCTGTTTGTTTGAGATATATTGTCTTATTTTGGCAAATAGGTAAATCTTGTGTGAGAATATTTGGATTGTTTCTTTCTTGTGTGATTCAAAAGTTAGTCTTTCGTCTAGTTTTATACCAAGGTAACTAAAGTTCTTAAGATAGTCTAGTTTGTTGTCGTTTAGTTCTAATTTTGAAGGTATGTCATTGTGTAGTGGCTTTCGTTTGGTTGAGAACATCATTGATTTAGTTTTATTAGTATTGATTGTTAGCTGGTTCTTAGCAGCCCATGTTTCTAACCTATGCAGATCGTCTTGTACATAGTTTCTAGCAATATGTACATTCTTGTTTGTAGCGAAGATGACAGTATCATCTGCATATAGGTTTACCTCGGTTTTATTTAGTGTATTACAAAGATCATTAATATAGATGAGAAATAAGAGGGGGCCGAGGATCGACCCCTGTGGTACACCGCAGGTGACGATCATCGGTTCCGAAAGAAGACTATTTACTCTGGTGATGTGTGTTCTTTGTGTAAGGTAATTTGTTAGCCATGTGATAATTTTGCTCTTTATGCCATATAGTTTGCATTTCTTTAATAGAATATTATGTGAGACAGTATCAAATGCTTTAGACAAATCAATAAAGGTAGCTATGGTAGGAAGATGGTTATTTAAGCCTGTGAAGATTTGATCAGTGAAATTTGAGACTGTTGAGATAGTTGAATGTCCTTTACGGAAACCTCCTTGATTGTCGTTTAGGATGTTATTGCTGTCTAAATGTTCGGAGATTTGGGAGTGCACTATTTTCTCTAGGATCTTGCCGGGTAATGGTAGCAGTGAAATGGGCCTTAAGTTGGTTACATCATTTTGGTTACCATTCTTTTTAAGGGGCACAATTTGAGCACGTTTCCATGAATTCGGGAAAATTTGGGTTTTTATAGAGCAGTTGAACATGTGGGTGATTTGGTTAGGAATTGTGATATCAAAGCTGTCTTTCAGGATTCTAGCAGATAAAATGGGTAGTGCTGATGATTTATGAGTTTCAATTTGTTTGATGTATTTAGTAACCTCTTCTACTGTTACTAACTCAAAGTCAGAGTTTACTTCATCAAACTCGTGGCCGTAAAATTCCCAGGGGTCTGAGAATTTACTTGCAAGGGTGGAGCCGATATCAGCGAAGAAGTTGTTTATAAAATTTGGAAGTTTTTCAGGAGGTATTTGTTCGTTTGTTGTTTGATCAGTTAGGTTGGTGATAGAGTTATTATCTTTGTTTGGGAGCATGCTAACAAGTGCCTTGTGCATCCATTTACAATTAACACTATTCCTATATCTTCTCACTCCTCATTACCGTAGTTAATGTTAGCCACCGTGAGTAAATTTGGTGTGGCAGCTACATAGGTTATGTTGTTCCTCAGAAAGACTTGATACATGAATGGAGAAAGTAAAGCTATTTTGAAAAGAGTTAAATCTGCTTTTCTCCCTGGAATTCTCAAGTCTCACACATATGTTCATGTATAATCCCTCAATAACTCTGGTAGCATATCCGTGCTGATTCGGGATTTGGGATCCGATACAAGAAACAACATTCGAAATAATATTTCGAAATTGTTAATGCATGTCAAAAATGAAAAAAATGAATCCGAAAGTCACTGAAAATGAACTTCGTAGTTAATATACAAATAACCAAAGGTTACCCATGGCCGTTGGTCAGGGGTGGTCATTGCTCCCCCTGGTGTTCCCCCCTCTCGCGCGACACGAGCGCCCCTCCTGCCCCCTAGCGGCTTTCACACGTACTGCGCAGTCACGAGCGCGGCCACGCCATCGGTCCCGGTCTCACTTCTTCTCTAGCTGTACTGCAGTACACACCTACTCCAGTCTTTCTCGTCTTTTTGGCCACGTGCTCGCAGCCTCATACTCCACGAGTACAGGCCGGCACGTCCATTCTATCACGAGGAACACGCATCACGAGTGAGGAGAAGAGACCAACATGGGTCCACCGAATACGCGCAGTAATCCCGTCGCTGGACCATCCCAAGGACCAGACACAGAAGGTACGGTCTCAGACTCGAGACAAACGGGCACGGACCACGTGGCGTCGGTCTCCGACAACGGGTCGACCGTTAAGTCCTCGAGGATGACCGCCCTGGAGAACAAGATGGATACCATGATGGAGGCAATCAACAGAATGTCTCGCCAACGATCCTCGTCCCGGGCTTCGAGGTCGAGGCCGCCGACGGAACCGACAGCCGTGGAGGCCCGGACCAGGGAATGGGCGAACGAGCAGACCGCACGGCTACCACCACCGAGGCAGCTGCGGGAGCAGTACGTGCCGGAGGATTTGCTACAAAGGGAGCTCGACCGTGAGGCCCTACGACATGAGAGAACGGCTGGTAAGTTGGCCTCAGATTTGACCACCTCTCGTTTAATTTCCAAGCCGTTCATGTTTGTGGACCGTGAGGGCATATATACCCTCAGTCAGAAACTCGAGGTCAGGGGTACGCTGGGCCCCCTCGAGTACATCAGTGCTTTCCTGGCTCTCATGGAGGACGACCGTGCTACCCAGGAGTGTGACCGTAAGGATATGTATCATCACCTCCATCAGGTCTCCGTGGACGCGCAGGCACGGCCGTGGGCCGGCGTGCGCCGTTGGTCCAACTTCATTTTTGACCAGGTGGAGGCAGGACGTATTTATTGGTACAGACGGGAAGTACTCGTACTCCGGGCAGGTGTGCCCTGTCAGCGACCCCGTCGACTGTATCGCCGAGCTCGAGGCACTTAACACCATATTCGCGATGAATACGTTCCTCACCGACCGGGATCGAGGCACTCGGGTAGAAGTCTTCTGTGATAACCTGGGCACCGTCCAGGCACTCACATCCGGACGGGCAAGGAACTCAGTCCTTGCGGAGTGTGCCCGTCAAGCCTGGATGGTCCAGGCAAAATTACAGATCGACTTCATCTACACGCACGTTCCGGGGGCACTCAACACCGTGGCGGATGCCCTCAGCCGTGCTCACCTGACCTCGAGGGAATTTGACAAAGCGGCCACCTTCACCAAATTTCATTCCCTCACTGAAGTTACCCCATGTACTCACGCGGCATTTATTCCTGTCTTACGTCTCACGTGCAGATCCGGCGCTACGCTGTCTCCAGACGAGGGCATCTGCTCACCAATCAGAGGCATGTGCCCCCGGAACGGTCGCGAACCAGCGGAGCGCCGTCGCGACCTACCTCGCGTTCTGCCGGCGGATGGGGGCCGACCCGCAGAGGCCCACGGTGAGCTTTACCACGGCGTACCTCGAATACGTCGCGGACCACGCCCCCTCGCCGGCCACGGTCGCGAATCACCTCTCACACGTGCGGTCGCACCTGCGACTGACGGGAGGGGATGTCGCACCCACGGAGGACTTCCGGATCAGGCGGGCCCTCGAGGCGATGCGGCGAAACAAGACGTATCAGCCCAACGTGAAACCTCCAGTGCCGTTGGCCGTGATCCGAGCCGTCCTCGCGGCCCTTACGGACTCACCAATTCACCTCGCTCTACGGGCCGCTATCCTGATCATTTACTACGCGGCTCTGAGGCAGAGCGAAGTAGCGCCCCCGACGGCCTCGAGGTACGACGCGGCACGACACCTGTCGCGCCGGGATGTGGTGGTCGGCCGTCGACACGTGACCGTCCGGGTGAAAGCCGCCAAAAACATGCAGCACGTGGGGGAGGAGAAAACGGTCACGCTGCAGGAGTCACCCGATCCACGGTTCTGCCCGGTACGTGCTACACGCCAGATGCTGGTGGCGTCCCCTACGGCCAGCCCCGAGGACCCATTCCTCCAGCACGTACACGGAGCGACCGTTACGACCAGGATCCTCACTAAAGAGTGGAAAGCCCTCCTACAAGTGGCCCAACAGCCGCCTACCTTTACGCTGCATGGACTTCGCAAGGCCGCAGCTACCCAGGCATACCAGGCCGGTATGCCAGAACTCTCCATCTAACGCCCATAGGACGTACATAACGAACAATGACGCCGACTCTGTCAACCGTGCATTGGTACAGTCCCTACTCAACAAAAACTCTTAAATTACTCCCTCCCACCCTCTCCTTTTTTAATGGATCTTTGGCTTTTTTATTTACAATATACAATTTATCATGTATTGTATCACGTACAATTAACATTTATATTGTATATCATATTTTCTTATCATAATTGACCGTTACTCTATTTGTCAATTACATTTACCTTATTACTCATATTAATATCATATTCATATGTCGTCCAATAAGGTCGGCATAAAATTTTACCCATATAAAATTCAATAAAATTTTATGTTCCCAAGCCCCTGCTTCTCTCCTTTTATCCAGGGTAGGGGTAATGGGTTACCCATGGCCGTTGGTCAGGGGTGGTCATTGCTCCCCCTGGTGTTCCCCCCTCTCGCGCGACACGAGCGCCCCTCCTGCCCCCTAGCGGCTTTCACACGTACTGCGCAGTCACGAGCGCGGCCACGCCATCGGTCCCGGTCTCACTTCTTCTCTAGCTGTACTGCAGTACACACCTACTCCAGTCTTTCTCGTCCCACCCACCCTCAACCTCACTACTTTTTCCTACTCACGTAGGCCCCTCTTTTATCCTTTTCCTACTCACGTAGGCCTTTTTTATTTACAATATACAATTTATCATGTATTGTATCACGTACAATTAACATTTATATTGTATATCATATTTTCTTATCATAATTGACCGTTACTCTATTTGTCAATTACATTTACCTTATTACTCATATTAATATCATATTCATATGTCGTCCAATAAGGTCGGCATAAAATTTTACCCATATAAAATTCAATAAAATTTTATGTTCCCAAGCCCCTGCTTCTCTCCTTTTATCCAGGGTAGGGGTAATGAGAAACTGATAAAAGGGGTGAGACAATTAATTTTAGAATTTTTTTTATTCATTTTTTTAAAAGTAATAGGCTTGCTTAAGAGGTGTTATTGCCACGTCATAATATTCTGATTAGATTTTAGGAACGGTATATGCATAATCCTATTTTGTCCATTGTGATGTATGTATTAAGAATATCACAGGGTGCCTCCTAACAGGTCCTCACTCTAGATAGTGGTCAAGGCCTAATGGTTTGGACTGCCACCCCCAGTGTCTGAACCATCCCCTGTCATTATTTGGACTGACCCCCCGATAGGGTATATAAGGAAGCAGATTTGCACTCACAGCTCACTTGGAACCCAGACACCGTGGCATCAACATCTCCAGGCTGCTCAGCATTACCACCACTACATTGAGGAGGTTTGAATACCATAGGACTCTAGGCTACAGAGGCCTTTACTGAGGATTGGGCTTCTCTCCACAAGTTGCTATCACCCCAGCACTGGAGGAACAGAGATATGCTACTGCTTTGGATCATCTATATCCACAAGTCAAGGAGACAATGGACAATAACAGAAAGTAAAAGACTGTGAGTACTGCTATACCAAAGGGGACTTGTATTATCATATGAACACTATGGAAGTGAATACGATTTTGTATTTTGATGAGAATTGTTATGTAAATGTATACTGTGTTATATATGTTATTTATACATATCTTTGTATGGTTATCTGTCTTCTTCATTTAGTATAGAAGATATTCTGAATTATCTTTTCTTGTCACTGGGTTAGCTAGTCTATAAGTTTAGGCCTTAGCTACTGTACATGACCCCATATGTCTAATCCAACTACCAACATAATCTGTCTTCACAATGTGTAGTGCAACATTTCAAAGTACAAGGATTCGTTTGCAAGCATTGCCAAATCTGTCAGGCTGCATTTAACCCTTGCATTGCTTCTATTCGTCTCTATCATCAGGACGAATAATATTGGGAGTATAATACATTAATTACTTCAACCATGGCGCCATGTACGGAACAGCGGACTCCCAGAATCCAGTTCTTGACGATCTGCTGCCTCAATATCTTAATAACTGCTTAAAAAGGTCCTCTCTTCATCATTTCACTTTTAAACATTTCAATCCGTTACTTCTAATGAAATAGTTCGCGGTGGATTTTCAAGAATATCTACTCGTTCACTTTGCCCACGAGATTTTGAAATAACATTTAATCAACCAAATATCCCATATCCATGTATGCATTGGCTGATGAAACCATTTTTTAAGCGTTATTGCACCGTGTGTGTGGGTGTTGTTGCTGTTAAGGCCACTATGTAATCGTAACGTTACCTCTCATGACTTACTAAAGAGTCATAAGGGCAGAGCTAGATTATTAAAGACCTTTATATACTCGCCTGAATGCACAATATAGCTAACCCTCCTTAAAGTACGTAAGATATCAGGCATAGCTGAGGCATGAACAACGTATCGATTCGAAGATCTTTTATTACATGGAGCTCAGGATGGTTCTTGTCCAGGTGATGGTAACATTTCAGCAGGTTACATGACATTACCAGGACCCGACATCACAATAGTACATTTTGTCTTTGATTATATCAATTTATGAATAAATATCGTTTAGCAATCGTACATTACCAATAGATAGCATAAACAGAGACACTCAAGTTCTCATTCACTTGCAGTCCTTGACACGGTTCCATTGTCACTGATAACAACGACTGGAGCAGCAGTTTTCCTGTTTGCCCAAACCAAGCCAATAATACAGCAAGGAAGCAATGCGGTTGCTTTTAAGGAGCCATACAATGTGAAGTATGTTATGGTCATAGTCTGGCTCTTGGAGTTCCGAAACCTTAAAGAATTTGTTTGTTGTCAACATCTGAAACGCATCAGGCCCTCCTGCTACAGTGAAGAGGCAGGTATGTATTATCACACTGCATGTACACACATATTTTGATTTCGTAATATTCATTACCATGTGCGACGATCTTCCTACTATAATTTCCTATAGCTAAACTATCAATATTCAAGAGCATCTGCGTTGTTTGAAAAGTTGATCAGTGGTTGCCATGATGACTGCAAATTTGCAGTATTTTATCGGTTAGGGTAGAAGTATGTGGTATTTTTCCAATCGTCAATCGATTTCCCTCCCCTAAATTACGCAACCTAGCACTACCATACGATCTGCACTTGCTGCCTGATTTTCTATAAGATCAACCCGTGTAGAATTCGATAGAGACAAATGTGCCGGGAAGTGGTAAAATAAATCGCCCAAAATCGGAACATAGATCAGTCCCCCACTTTTTTTCTTTTTCTGTCTCCACTCCCAGATTGGTCTGTTGTGACAAATAGATTTAGCGAGTGGAAGCAAGGGTAATCGCGTTGAAAGGGGCTAAACCGTGGCAGTCATCCTAGACCAACACTCAGGAAACTGATCCTACTCATAACGGTCGTGCCGCCTTGACGAGGATGAATGATTGCCTGTAGAGATTCTATCCTGATTTGTAGACCTCATTCCCGTAGCAGTGTTACCAGCCAAGAGGTGGAGAGCATATTGGAACCCTGGGCGCATTCATTAATTGGGAGGGTATCTTCCAGAGGAGATATCGCCTCTCATGCCTCCTGTCGGCCTACTTGTTTTAGTAACACCAATCTGCATAACTCTCTTCTTAGAAATCGCTTAATGTGGTCCAGGTGCAATAATGTATTGACTAAATAACTGAAACTAGATTCTACGAGCAGAAAGAAAAACCGCTCGAGGCATGTGAATTATATCTCAATCACCTCCAGGTGCACAAACGTGTCGACTATATAACTCCAATTAACAGATTCGGGGAATGTTTTATAGAAAAATACCATCTAGCAGGTGAATTTATTCCACTCTTCTCCCATTGTTCTATGACAGGCACAAAGAACCGGATTGCATGATGCAACAAACTGAGCCTTGACTCATTATGCTGGATTGTGCTAATTACTACCTTACATAGCCCAATATTCCTGTCTGTTTCACATACTCAGTAAATTGAATTGATACTGACACAGTAGGACCTTACGGTCCAGCGTCCACTGAGCTCGCGATACCCAACGATAGACCATACAATGCGGTTATTCAGTAAAGTGGGGCTCCCACTATCGCGATTAGAGCCTCCGACACACTACTATAACCGTGTGACAAGGGCTCCAATACAATAGAGTAAATTTTTTGTCGAAACGAACGGGTCTATCATAAAAGTGGAACCTGTGTTACGAAGTGGACTCCGACACACTCTGATAGCGCTCCGAAAGAGTGGCCTTTCGATAGAATCGGACATGTCTGATTTGTGGGAGTGTGTCCGAGGCATTCTCTACAATGTATAGGCTATACACAACCCCCTCCTGTTGGCTTTCAGCCCGCAAAAAAGCAAGTACCCCGGGAGCGTCCCTAGACAATTGCTCGCGGAATGGGGGTGGGAGCATGCACGTGGAACGGTGGCGGCAGTGGCGGCGGTGATGGCGCCTTGGCGGCCGGGCCTTTTTCCTCGGGGAGCGGGGGAGGGTAACAAAATAATGGTAGGGTCGGCCAATTTTTCAGGAGGGGTGTGTGTATCTTTTTCATTGGGGCAGGAAACTTAGTTCAGTGTATCTGTAGGGGCTTACTTTATTCTTTCATGGTGGTCCTAGTGTATTTTGTATTGGAGGGGGGAGGCATTTTTGAAGGGGGGTGGGGGGCTTTTCGAAGAATTAAACATTTTCTACCTAAACTTGTTTCATTTCTGACACGTTTAACCAAAGAAACCGTTTATAAAAGTGAAACAAGAAAGTGCTGAAATAAGTGTTAACTTCTAAACATTGGTGTGTGGATAGTAAACACTGTTTTCACAGTGTAGTAGAGGAAAATCACAGTGGATACTCCGTATATGCAGACGCACAATATAGGCATATACATCCATCTGGATATCCTCATGCTTTCAATAAAGTTTTGAGTCTTTGTTTAATAGTTAGAGAATGAATATGGTTTGCAATGGAAAAGGTATCATACCGAAGTGTTATGCATATGTAAATAGATAACAAACAATGTAGTGAAAACGGGATGGAAGTTACAAGGTTATTTTGTATTTCCGTTCTCGCCCATTTTCAGGTGAAAAAAACTTTGCCACAAAATCCACAAATATTGTAGTTATAAATCATTTTTTTAAGCAAATTACACACAAGAAATATTTACATGATCTAATTAACATTTATTCATTTTGTCAAACTGTTTCTGTTAGAATTAGATAAGTTTTAGTAAAAACAACTTAAATATCCTTATATATTGGCCGTTCCGTAGACAGGAAGAAGGTTTTTATAATCTATCTACCTTAAACATAATCTATTAAACTTAAACATAAACAAGCATCTTTTGTCAGAACAATCAAGTTCATATGACAGGATAGATTATTATTCTACAACATTCTTCAAGAATCTGGCATCGCCAACCGATTACTATGCGATTCCGATAAAATATCAGAAGTGTAAACACGGCAGATGACGTTCCAATTGACAATCGTGCGTCCGGTGTAAAGTCCTCAATGACTTGCATTGTCACCAACAATGGTTACCGATGTATCATTTGGGAACACTACCGACCGACCGTTTTTCTTCCCCAAATTTTATCGGTGCATTTTCTTTTGGCAGGCGTAAACTCGGCCATATAGTATAATATTGTCACGTATTCAATTGCTGTTGTAAATGCCACTGTTTCCCACTGGAAATCAGTGTAAAATACCTGACCAATGAAAGGGATAGCCTGCCTTCTGGAAGACTATGACTCCACACAACAACTCAGTAAGAAGGTGCCCATTCGCATGTGCCTGTTTCTGAGCTGCTCGCCATACAGGGTATCTGTGTGAGCTTTATTCACATAAAGTTCAATGTAAGTGATCCTCGGTCAGCAAAGTTCGACTTCTGCCGAAGCCCATGAGACCGTGTTCTATTGTGGGACGTCCGGGGCGTGTTGGCCAGTGCTTTACAAAAAAGACATAGAAACGGGGCGGTCTAGATATAATCGAGGGGACTCACTGAGATCATTGTGCGCATTTATAAGTCAATGAAATTCTCGAGAGTTGTCTTTGGATTCATTTCTGTTGTAATATATATATATGTACTATTATACACTATAATTATATAATTCCGGCCAGGTCCATGTTACCTAACAACGGTAGCCAGGTTCGTTACTACGGACTCTCGGGTTACTATGTACCCGCCGCGTGCGGCTACGTCACCGGATTCCATGTCTTGGGTCAGTTGCGCCCTATAACCTGAAGGTATAAGACGTTTTCCAGTTTGGGAAAAAAGTTTTAATTTTGAAATGGGTAAAAGGAGAGGGTCTGCGGCCCAATCCACCCAGGGTGGCAGCTCAAGGACTACGGGTGGTTCTGCTGCTGTTAATGCTGTTCCGGAGGTCCAGCAGTCACAAAGTCAAGTGACAACAGCGGAGACCATCGACCAGACGGGGGCGACGGCTGGGACCGAGTCGGAGACGAGGGGGACAGACGGGGCACACCCAGACAGGATGGACAGGATGGAAATGATGCTGAATACTACAATTCAAAAGCTCGTGGATATCACGTCGAAGGTGGAGGGAATGAGTGTGAAAAACGATTCGGATACTATCTTAAATGACAAATTCAAGCCTTCAAAGAAAAGTGGTCGCTCGAGAGATCAAATGAGAAGTGTTTCGAGCAGGGATACTGACTTTTCTGATACAAGCAGCAGTGATACTTCTTCATCGAGAAGCGCTTCTAGGGACTCCAGAAAGAAGAAAAAAGGTAGAAAGTCAATATTTGATGCAAAAAGCTATCTAAGTGAGGGCGATAAATTGATATCTTATGAAAGATTAATCCTTGTTAATGCCAAGATTTTAGAGAAACTTTTAAGGCTAGGAAAAGATGTATCGGGTTTTGTGAAGCATGTTATTCTTATTGCGGAAAAAGCAGATTCTAAACTTTTCACATCAGAAGCATTGATAAGGTACGACAAAGCTATCAAAGATAAGGCAAAGGATGAGGGATTGAGGGTTTTTTCGGAGGTTAATCCATCAGAAATTATTAGATTCCTATCGTACGAGGGAACTGTGGCAGCCTCAGTCACGAAGAAATCCAAACCGAAGACTGAGACCAAGGGCCTAGATGGGTTTTGTTTTAGTTTTAATAAAACTGCAGGTGGCTGCACGTTTAAAACGTGCAAATACAAGCACCAGTGTAGTACTTGTTCAAGCTATAGTCACGCCGCCTATGATTGCAGTAATGCGAAGGCCAAGCCTATGGCGAGTAAATGAAATCAGGCCTCGAGCGGTTTGAGCGATAGCGATGGATTTGAATGCGTTCATATTGTTGACGCTGGTAACTATGGTGACGCTCGCGCTCGATTTGAACCAGCGGTCGGCCGCACTAACACTAACACTGCTGAAAAGTTAGTTTACGATGTAAACACTGGTACCTTGACAAGTGATTCTTTTATTTTTGATACTGATTCCTCAAATGACTGCATTAGGGGTATATGTGAATGCACTCAATGCATCGGAGAAAATAGGTCACAACTGAAAATATGTAGGTTAATCCCCGTCCTAGATAATGACCTGATCTGTGGCAACATGAGTATCGATAGTAGGCTATACTTGAAGAAGGGTTTTACTGAGGGTTTCAGAATAGTCGATGACAATTGTAGCTCTGCCTACTATTGTGAAAACTATTCCTCCATCACTGAGGGAGATTTTCAAAATGAAATGACTAATTTGTTAGAAACTGAAGTATCTGAGGGAAAAGTAAAAGAGGTCTATGAAATTCCTCAGTGTGTTCACGCACTCGGAGCTGTACAAAAATCTAACGGTCGCTTACGCCCTATCACAGACTGTAGCAGACCAGATGGTGAATGTATAAATGAGTTCATGAAAGATACATATATACCATTCAAATATAACTCGATATCAGATGTTTGCGATAATCTTATCGGCAATGAGTTTTTATCAGTTGTGGATATCAGAGCAGCTTATAGATCTATAAATGTTTTCCCAGAACACACAACATTCCAGGGGTTTTTCTGGGATTCAGGTACTGGTGGTAGATTTTATGAGGATTGCCGTTTATGTTTTGGGTTAAAATGCGCCCCCAATATTTTCAACTCGGTTTCTGATTTTATCGTTGAATGTGTCAAAAGCAGGGGTGTTGATAGGATATTAAATTATCTTGATGACTTTCTCATTATCGGTAGTACTGAGGAGGAGTGTTTGAGAGGCCGGGATACCCTAGTCGATGTACTCGAGTACTTTGGTTTTGTGGTCGCATTAGAAAAAGTGACTATCCCCAGCAGAATTTGTACTTTTTTGGGTATAAGAATTGATACTCAGGAGATGACAGTTTCCCTTCCCCATGAGAAATTGGTTAAACTTGAAACCGAAATAGATAAAGTTTTTTCTCAAAACTTCGTTACCAAGAAGGATCTTGAAAAACTGGGGGGGCTTGTTTCGTTTTGCTCCAGCGTTGTCAGGGGCGGTAGGACCTTTAGCAGGCGCCTGTTCGATCTTTGTTCTAATACTCCTAGAGGAAAGAGAGTGGGTTTGAGCGACGAACTCGTTGAGGATTTATCTTGGTGGAAGAAACTCGTTAGAGTATTTAACGGAAAAAGTATTATCCTGAAAGATTGTGGCCTAGTCCCGATAGTCACTGACTCCTCGTTTACTGGGTTCGGCGCATGGTGCGGTAAGGATTTTGTGCTAGGTACTTGGGATAATGAAATTGTTTTTGATTCAGATTGTAGTCACCAGGTGTCGCCGCCTGGTTTCGATGTATTGACCAGAAATATCAATGTTTTGGAGTTGTGGCCGGTGGTGGTAGGGGTGAAACGTTGGTCAAACTATTTTAAAAATCGGAGAATTCACATTTGGACTGATAACATGCAAGTTTTGGCCATGCTGAACACTGGCAGGAGCAGAAATCGCACATGCATGGAATGGCTTAGGGAACTCTTCTGGATAAGTTTTCTCTTTAACTTTGAGTTTTTCGCCAGTTATATCCCTTCAAAAGAAAATGTCCTAGCAGATCAATTGTCCCGGGTATCCCAACCCGGATATTCAGATTTGTGTAGGGAACAACTATCAAAAATGGATATGTGTTGTACTTCCAGCCCCCGGTTTGATCGATCTAGAGTTGAGACAGTCGTTTCTCCAGAAATCGGCGATATCGGAAAATACCCGGAAAACCAGACAGGGCCAGATAAAATGCTACTCGAGATTTTGTGAGTCTTATGAAATTACTCCTTTCCCAGCAACTCCTAGAAGTTGTTCCTTATTTGTGTCCTTCTTGTCTGGAAAAATGAAACCAGTTTCTATCAAGAATTACTTGTCTGCGGTGAACTTTCAACAGAAATCTTTAGGTTTCACTCCTGTAGTGGGCGACTTCATGGTTTCTCAAACAGTAAAAGGTATCGAAAGGTTGTTCTCCACTCCTGTGATCGAAAAATATCCTCTAACCCCCGAGGACTTGCTTGGTATATTCAAGTTTCTAGATTTTTCGGTATACAATGACCGGGTTTTTTGGTCGGCCCTCATCCTGGGGTTCAGGGCACTATTGAGAATTTCACATCTGGTAGATTCAAATCATACCTTACGAGTTTCGGATATTTCTTTTCCGGATGGTAACTTATCTTTGACAATCAGGTCTTCCAAAACCTCTCAATTTGGGAAAGTTCCTATTACTACTTATCTAAGAAAAATCCAGGACTCTCCATTATGTCCAGTTCCACACATTAGGCAGATGTTAGCTGCTAGGGTCTCTTTCCCCCACCAGTACTTGTTTCTTGAAGAATCTAATGGGAAACTGAAAAAATTGGGTTATCAGAATTTTAACTCAAAACTAAAATTGTTATGCTCGAAAATTGGTCTAGATGTCTCGCGTGTATCTACCCACTCTATCAGACACGGTGGGGCCACCTTCCTTTCCAGAGTGGGATTATCCCTGAGTGATATCCAGAAACGAGGAAACTGGAAGTCAAAGGTGGTCGAGAATTATATCCATGATACTGTATCTGTGATTCTTGAAAAAGACTTATCTGTATCAAACTTTCTTAAGGAATTGTCTTAAATTATTCTAAGTCAATTGTTATTGGCGGGTGTTTGGCTGGTGTTTGTCTATATTTCCGCCAAACCAATTTCCTGTCTCATGTTATTTATCACTATTTATTACAGACCGTTAGCCGTAACTTATGTACTATTATACACTATAATTATATAATTCCGGCCAGGTCCATGTTACCTAACAACGGTAGCCAGGTTCGTTACTACGGACTCTCGGGTTACTATGTACCCGCCGCGTGCGGCTACGTCACCGGATTCCATGTCTTGGGTCAGTTGCGCCCTATAACCTGAAGGTATAAGACGTTTTCCAGTTTGGGAAAAAAGTTTTAATTTTACTGAATAAAGCTGGTGTTTGTCTATATTTCCGCCAAACCAATTTCCTGTCTCATGTTATTTATCACTATTTATTACAGACCGTTAGCCGTAACTTATATATATATATATATATATATATATATATATATATATACATATATATATATATATATATACATATATATATATATATATATATATATATATATATTATATATATAATTTACATGTCTGACATAATTGCATCGTTTTTTGTGGTGTTACTCACCTATAGTAAGTCTGTAATATGTAATACACTGTAAAAAGCTGCTCTTGTTAAAAACTCTGTTCTAAGAAATCTTCTTGTATCATCATGCGCCTATAATGCCGCTAATGTCTTACACTACTAGGGCAATTACAATGAAAAAGAGCAGAACAAACTCAAGGCTCGAAGAGAAATGTATTCTACTTCAGAGACTAAGGCAGATCTAGAAACACATCAACCAGATACTGATACGAATTAGGTCAGACAATAAGGTAATCTATCTCGGATCTGACTGAGAATTCGAGGCTGATGTAAAGAAAATACAAGAGTTAATCTGCAGACAGGAGACAGAAATTCAGGAATTATCAAACTAAATGACAACGTCTATTTCTCATCCCAATGCTCATCATTATTAAATGGTATCCATATTATAGATGGCTGTGCAAACTGAATTAAAGAAGGCTTATTTGGACTGGGAAGATAATATTCATTTGGAGATATAGAAGACAAATTTCTTTTTGAATTATGTGATCAATGTTTGATATAGTAATTGATATAGTAATTGCAAAAATAGATAAGGAATACCCCATTTACATAAGCCTTGCTAAACCCTGTCCTGCTGAGACCACCCTTGATATGGTAAGTCGTTGGATGTATGAATAAACGTGTCATAAATATCTATTTCCAAGATATCCAGCGTCTTATATTGGGAAATTGCACTGCTTTAGAGGTCCTTTGGTCTATTTGGAATACGGATGACATGGTCAAAGAGTTCATCTAGCTCATGCTAGGATGCTTGTTTATAGGAATAACCTAGTATGTATTTAGTGGCAGTTCCCATGGATCTAACTTTCAAGAGGGATAGGGGTGGCGTCATTGTTTCTATGACTACAAAGCTTAGTACGACAGCAAGACCAATAACGCGTGGATTGTATTCACAGTCCCCTTCACAGTCCTTTGCTTATGGTAGACTTGATTTGACAGTTACATGGTACTCTTTACAAAGAATGGTCAAGAGAATCGACCGACTTCAATAACGATAATTGCATAATCTGTCCTCGGTGACCGACAAAAGAACCGCCACCAACGAGATCAAACCTGGTTGAATTAGTTGTTGAAGAAATCAGTAAATAAGAAGGTGGGGACTGGAATTATCCGATTATACGATGACCATTTGTCCTCGGTAGGCAGCACCGACTGACCTTCAGGATAATTCAGTTGTTCGATGCCGCATTTGTCAGTCAACGGAAACCTATCCATGTTATGATCGGATTATCTTAATCGCCGTTCCCAATCCTGAATCCCCGCACGCAGCTCAGCTAATTCGTTCTGGGATAATCTTGCAATCGTCACCAGAGCTGTTGTGTATTCTCTAGAGCCTTTACACTAAGTTCATACAGATGGTTGTCCATAGAAACCGAATGATAAAGATCAACCTTCCGATACTCACAAAATAGGTGCTTTCGATGGAATGTTTATGAATTACAAGGCAATATCTTTTCTACGACCACACTATTTCTATTCTTTTTTAGCGCGGGTAAACGTGTAAAGGTTAAAAAGGTCATAGATTTCTCAGCTTGCTGCAACTAAGGTTTGAACATGGACTTTCTGATGCCCTTGTTAATGGATCTTCATGAAAGCAAACATACAGAGATTTAGATACAATCAGATGAATATATACTGCTTGGGATAGAGACAGATTGAGAATTTGACATACATAAATGCAGACAGGGAGAGAGACACAGAGATGTAGATACAGAGTGTGATTTACATATTAGTAGATAGTCATTCTATCAGGGACAGGTAAACAATCAATGTCAGCCATATGTATAGACAGGGACAGAGGTAAAGCGACAGACAGGATGCAGAAAGACACATAAAACAGATATAATCAGATGATTTAAAAGCTAAAACGATAGGAACAGAAACAAAGATGTACACGTATTACGATACATACAGACAGGGACAGATTTCACGAAAAAAGATGGATAATGGATATAAAATTATGGCCATAGACTTAAATTTAAGGCTTTGGGTTTTCTCAAATCCGAAAAAGGACTAAAATCATATTGACCGAGCCACATAAATGAGTATACAATACAACTTAGAGAATTTCCCTGTAGAAAATCGAAAGGCTCAAGTCAATGATTTAGAGAAGACTAAGATGGTAAATGGACCCCCCTTTGAATAATTAAAGATTCTCACACGTAGAGCCCATTCTTCACGCAAGACGTATATGAACCATGAAGCAAAGCATTGTTTAGATTCATGAGGCATGCAGGCAGAATAGGGTAGGGTTTAATATCCTGAAGCTTTACGTGATTTATATCATGATGAATCATGGTCATCCTTTAAAGTCTGAGGGCTATGGAGCCCTACGGACCTTTTTTAAACAGGCCGCATTAGTGATGACAGGTTGTAAATATGGCGGTTATTACCATGATAAAACCCACCACGTCCAGAGATGCACCAATTCTCATATCCTTCAGACCATGACTATTAAGTATCATAAGTAACCTGAGCTTTTAAAAATTTAAACCTCCGGCGAAACGAGTTCGTAATCCGGAAACTTACAACACAGGAATCCTGTTTCTATACATTACTCACGTGTTACAAACTCCCGTTTTAAAACGTATGGCCTCCGTAAACTACTACCTGTTATATATCAATAGCCAACAGCTATGATATACAGGAATCACACCTTTTATACACGGAAGATAAGCTACTATATAGAACAGAACGATACAGCAGAACAAGATAAAAACGTAACCGGGAGCAGCACTAAAAACGCCTAAAAAGGCAAGGCATGACCCAGTGCTTGGTGGTAAGACTGTAGAAGAAACCAACAAGTTTTGGGCAAAGTCGTCGTTCATCACAAGTTTGATGCGGAGTCATATGAACCAGGCAACAGCCAAGTGAATATTGCGTAGCATTCCAACGAGTTGGAGAACAACAACATTGATCAAAACAAGTTGCTTGCTGAATGGACAACGTTAACACAAAGGATATAGACCATGGAGAACGGACTGCAATACTGATAGGGGCATGGCGAACAAGTTCCCAATGTTAAGTCTATATATTGGGCATAAATACCAGGGGTGAGATAAACGGTAAGACACGGTGCCTGGTGAGGAAAACTGAATGAAGCATTACTATCCCTGGAGGTGAAATTGATAAGCCCAAATAATAATGGTTCCATATACCTTGTTTCTACCTCAGTGTATAGCTAGTATTACCCATTTGGCATGCTTCCCCTTGAACCCAAGGCGGGGACATGGCCCCCGCCGAGTGAAGACGCGTTCAGAAGGTGGCTCCACAGTACTAGGGTTTATCCTACCCCTAATATAAAATCGCATAAGCTTAACATTGAGTTTCCATATGCAACGCTGACTGGCATACAGAGTTTTATATGCCTCTAGTGGCATACAGAATTGTTACCACGTAATATTTCAAAATCGAGGAGACAGGGTAGGGCAAAATCAAAACTTGATCTGTTTTAATCTTGGCCACCGAATGCCACTCCTGGAGTTTTGGCTCCGGACTTCACTCGGCTTCGCCTCATGAAGTCACTATGCCAAACTCCAGTCGCAGCATACGGTGGCCAATATTAAAACTCATCCAGTTTTACGATATTAATGTTGGTCCTCAGCAATTAGAGGCGGTATAGGACGAGTTCTATGAAGGTACAAAGAGCCTATTATGACTGTAAAACGGTGGGAGTGACCACAGAGAACTCCTTCTGGGGTATGCACAGTAAAACATAACCATGAGGGCTGATCTAAAATCAGAAATTAGATTAGAGAATAGGGGTGCTGGAAAAAAATTGTGACGGCTAAATTATACCAGAACCAAGAAATCAAAACGAGTCCCACCCGGTGAAATTGATCGAGGGTACCCACGACAAATTCTTGGGCGGGAGTGCCGACTTCGGCAATACCAGTTACGATACAGACACGTAACTCGGGATTAACCAAACTGGCCTTATACTTGAGAGATCGCGGTCGTCCCTAGTTACATCTGACACTTAGGAAATCGATCCTGCGATTCTGCTGAGCACTACTTGTACTACCCAATGTGAGGAGCCCGAAAACCCCGAATCTTACGATAAATCTGGGAACATCGAGTGAAGTAGGTGAACATGAGTCGGTTACTTCTAGGCATCTCTCGCCTCACCGGGCAACCTAGATGGAGTCGATATGATGTATATAATCACAGGCCTGTGTGACATCACCGAGAGGGATGACAAGAAGAAAGTAAGACTGCATCAAGAAAATGCGGAAGGGCAACTGCAATGGATCACCAAGGCTTGTGAAGATCTAGTCGAACGTGCACAAAAAGTAAGGCCGACCATAACTGTTGTGTTCCTGACTGTTTTTTCTATGGACATTGAGGTCCAGAATGAATGTGTACTTTATAAAAACGGTCAACAGGAGTTTAACTCCCGAATTCTCGATCTGTCAAAGGAGCTTGCATGCATTAATGAGGCTAATGGGTTTTTCCAACAGAATTCACCACATCATCCACAGTTACCGGTACAACACCAACAGATGCTACCATAAGCTGCCACTCCTCGGTGACGGTTGTCACCCAGACTGCCACCGCACGAAAACCACCAGTTTATTTCTACATACGCCATCGTGGAAGTACATGTATCGGCTGTATAGTGTCTTGTTTTCATTTGTATACACCTCTAATCCCCACCTGCGTATGAGACGTAAACAAAACCATTTCCTTGTGTATACGGACGCGTCTTGGCTGTATTTGCCGCCAGAAGTATAAGAGAGGAAATATACTCTGCACAACATGTATAAGCCGGTCATATACATGTTATAGACGTTTGGCGTCTTTAACATAAAAAAAGAAAAATGAATCGCCTACCCCACCCCTCCTCCCAGTGTGTGAGGACGGATTATCTCCAGAACTCTGCCTACACACTTTACCAGTCACAGTGAAGCCCTGTTACCCCCAGTCACCCTCACAGCCACCTTCACAGCCTGCCGCCCGCACTCGTGGTAGAGCTTGCTGCGGGCGACAGGCAGCGCATTCACACCTGTAGGGAGAGGACTTGAGTGTAGGTTGAGTGAGTGTAGGGAGCCCTAACATAGGTAGGTTGTGGTGGGGGTCAGGCAGGGCTGGAGGGGGTGGGGGGGGGGGGGGGGGGTGAGGTGGGGTGGGGGAGGGGTCAGGCGGGAGTGAGGCTGAGGTAAGATGATTTTAGGAATCAACTGTAAACTTGAACATATATACTGGATCTAGACTGACCACACATAGAAATAGTTTTTTAAAGTAAAAATAAATTACAAAAACTGTAAAAAAAACCAACCAACATAATGCAGGGTTTGATATGTGTATTTAATCAATTTATACTCAATCACGTTTTATAAAATAAATTGGTAATATAAGATTGTATTTTTCATATAATACAGACTTGGATGGTTAATGGAAAATGAAACATGCTACCAGTGGTGTATCCAAGTGGCAGAGATTGGAACTATTGGATAGTGGAGTAAATACAACAGAATCAGGCGTATATATGAATCAGGCGTATGAATCAGGCGCCTACAGATGAGGCGTATAAACACAAGAAATAGGACGACCTTGTATACGCAAAAGCAAAACTATATACGCCGGATGCATTGATATATAAAGGGGTTATTATTATATACCTGTGGTAGTATATCCTACACATACTGCCCGCTCCTACCCATGTCGTATTTATATCCGTACGACACCTAGGTGACGTACGGGGTATGTATGTGGCGTACGGGGCATGTACGGCGGCGAAATCCAAAAACTCCCCCAGAAGCAAGGTTAAAAATTGGATATTTTAAGGTATATAATAATAGAGAAACAGGCTTGGTAAAATCGGCGATCAGATGATCCTCTGCCTTCGGCATCGGTTCATCTGATCGCCGATTTTACCGCGTATATTATCCGTACGGAGACAGTAAGCCTGTTTCTCTATAGTTTCGTGCAGTGTGCTTAAAGGTGATCAAGGATTCGGTCACAGTTTTCATCAAAACGATCTAAGAAAATATCAACGCAGGTTACCACCAATGGACACTCTTCTGGATTAACTAGATCAGTATTACATCTGAAAATTGATAAAGACCTAGGTTAAGCATCACAACTGGCATATCTAAGTCTTTTTGGAAGTGCATGGTAACATGGTGTATATATGGACTTGGTATAATACATCCTTATAATTGTATAATTAAGTACCTTTTCAGCAGTAACACTGCGCTGCGATGACACTGATGACGTATTATCAATATAATATGTCGAATGTGAGTAGTATAATGAAAAGCAAGTTTGTTTTCACGGCACCAGCTTGGTTGTAAATAGTCGTCGAGGAAATACACGAACCATAAAACTAAAGCAATTTCTGGGAAATTCACTTATCTCAGATATCAGAACGATACTGTTTCTCTTTTTATGATCGGCAACTAATGACGAAGATACGACTTGAAACATCCTCTTTAATTCACGGACAAAACACCAAATAATATTTCTTTGCGTACAGTTTCCGAAATGATCTTATTCTTTGAACACAGGTTAGTTCTGGCAAAACAATCACGCAGGCGAGAATAGTGCTCGGATTGTTATTAAAGCTCTTTTACCGGAGCAGGCATGGATGGATTGAATGGTCTTTTTTAGGTCATTTAAAGTACCACGTTTTTCACATGTTGAGACGGCCTGTTCCTGATTTAGTCCCGGAGTTGTGTATCGGATTCGGCTGTGGTTCAGTGTCTTAGTGATGGGGTATCGATTTCCTCCTTTTGTCTGGAATCTTTTTACAAATTCTTATCTTCCTTTTAGTCTTTTCTTTAAATTCCCGCGTGCACTTACTGTTTTTACTGGAAGGTAATTGATGGTATACCTGTTCGTATTTCCTTTACTGTGCCATTCTTTGTATACAGACAAATATCAGTTTTTGGTCTTAAATGTTTTGGTCTCTTTATATGATCAAGAAGGTCCTTGTGCTGGGACTCATTAGCCACTCAAACCTTACCATTCCTTTTTGGCTATATCGGCCATGTACAATACCTCAATAGCAATGAGGTTCTATCACAGCGGAGGATATGATACTTGCTTCCAGTAACTCTAAAGAATACCCAAATAGCCTTACGAGCATGTAGACATTCATATTACTGTCCAACACTTGTTTTGAAATGGAAGCGAGGTCGTGCGTGTTGAGATCACTCTCCAGTCATATTCTTATTGTCGCTTCACGTAGGGCGGGAGCTTGCTGGTTATCGACTATTCACATTAGACTTCTTCATAACTATCACGCTATTATCACACTGCATCGCTAGAGTAACCTTTAGGACAAGCGGGAGCGGTGCAGTGTACATGGTGGTTCTATACAGCTAACTGTTAACTGGAAAAAGATACCCAGAATCACGTCGCTATTTTAGTCAAACAATGCTAGGAATAGTACACTGTAGGGCAAGTAAAGCGCTAAGGCTCAGACTGACATAGGCTTGACTTAGGCTTGCAGGTATAGATAGACCAACGGTATACACTGAGATATAGCCCGTCTCCATTGGCCGAGGAAAACGGTGTAGGTTTTTTTAGTTCTCCTAAACGCCTGCTTCCATTAGCCGTCACCGATCTAAAGTCAGGAACCACCGACGGTCCTTTAGTACTGCTGACGCAAAATGAAAATGGGCTTTTAGGAGAACTAAAAAGTCTCCGCCGTTCTCGTTGGCCAATGGAAACGAGCTTATAGCATGGCTGTATATTAAGGTGGCGCATATCTCAGCAGGGATGTGCGCTGTGATGATTAGTCAAACAGATCTGTATATAAAATACATCTTACAGGCAGCACTAAGCTACCTAAGATCGAAGCTTGGAAGTGTGAGTTCTGTGTGAATACATGTATCACAGGGGAGTGGGTGTTTATACATCCATTGGTCGTAGATACAGTGTACGGCAGAAACAGTGTGTTATGGGAACTGAACTCAGAACAAATGAGTGAATTGCATTAACATCTTCAAAGTATTGTTATTGACCAATTAAGAATTATGTAAAGATGACCTGTAGGGAGAATAACGTTGTCGTTGATTTGTTACCTAAATAAAAAAGGTTTATTGCTTTTGGTTCTACCACTCGGGCAGTCCTTCCACCGAAAGTACTTTCTTTAACATCTATATGGTACCAATTTCAGCCTATATGCGCACTCGTTGCCCGTACACTGAATTTCAGCACATGTATATCATATCTGACACTTCCATTACTTAAATGTGCTATTTTCGCACACAGTTGTATGGTGATAAATCCTTTTAGCGTCCACCTACTACGATAGAAATTTAGACCTACAGATATATGGCATGGATACAAAAAATTGATATCAGAGACTTATCTGGAAGGTGCAAAATCGTAGACATATGTCTAGATAGGCCAATTCACCACGCATCGTAGTGGGTTCTACTGTAAGAGGGTGCGTCCACCAACCACGACAAGGCTGCGACAACGGCTTTCCGACAAGGTCCACGACAGCTCTGCGATTGGAAGGGCTGTCGTAGCCTTGTCGTGGTTGGTGGACCCTAGTTCCCGACAAGAGGCTACGACAAGGCCCCGACAGGCTGCGACACGAAGCTTGTCGGGAGGTTGTCGGAGGCCTTCCGACAAAGCTACGACAAAATCAAACATGTTTCCTCGATCTCACTGTCGTGGTGTGTCGGTACCATGGACGCCTTTTTTTCGGCTACCAGCGACGTCTACGACACGCCCCGACAACACTGTCGCAGAGCTCCTCTCCTCACGACAAGGCTGCGACAAGGCACCGACTGAAATTTTCTTGTTGGCGCGTGTCGCAGCCCTGTCGTGCTTGGTGGACGCACCCTCTTAAGGGGGGCGTCCACCAACCACGACAAGGCTACGACAATGGGTTCCCGACAAAGTCCACGACAGGCCTACGATTGGAAGGCCTTGTCGTGGTTGGTGGACCCTAGTTCCCGACAAGAGGCTACAACAAGGCCACGACAGGCTGCGACATGAAGCTTGTCTGGGGCCTGTCGGAGGCCTTCCGACAAGATTACGACAAAATCGAACATGTTCTATTTTGGAGCCTTGTTGTGGCGTGTTGTGGTGTGTTGTGGTTGGTGGACGCAGAGGCCCATGATAGAATATTTAGGTGGAGCATGCAACCTACGACACGCCCCGACAACGCTGTCACAGAGCTACCCTTCTCACGACAAGGCGCCGACTGGAACTTTCTTATCGGGGCTTGTCGTAACCTTGTCGTGGTTGGTGGACGCCCGCCTTAAAAACGGGTGACCATAGTCCTGATATGCCCCACGATATTACCAGGGCTAAAGTGCATATCTTGAGGTGTTATCTACATTTTTAGACATATGATACACTGTAATTCAGGAAACATCGCATCGATAATGTTTCCCAGGGTACATATAGAACAACAGTGTATAATTTTTCAGGGATTAAATGCTTTGTTCCTAGTCAAACTAAAAAAATGTTGATTTCAGACACTTAAACCTAATCAAAATTCACTAAATCTACAGGGCATATAGGCATATGAATCTTCTATCTCATTCCAAAATTTCATAATATTCTGATCGGTATCTCACACGTGAGATTTTCCCGGCAGTATATTCTGCAATGCTCCCGATTAGACACTGCAATTTAAACATGGTTAAATGTCGTAGACACTCTACAATACCCGTTTTTTATCGGAACGAAGTCATATACCCCCATATCTTATCAGTGCCTAATCGCTGAGACGTGGTCAACAGCTCCAATATTGGGTGACCTTCCGACGCGATTTTGATTTTGTATCTGGAGGTCCATCGTAGACGATATTGGAGCCATATCGTGGTAGGTGGACACTGGACCCATGTCTACTATGTCGGAGTAATCCTGAAAAACCTAATTAGTAAGATAATTAGAACTGAAAAGTATATGGTGCTGAAATTTCTATGAGGTGGAACTATCTAAGAATTGAGATACTGGATTTGTATTTTATTTTTCATTGTCATAGATAATGAGATGTGTCATTTCGTTGTAATTTAAATGTTTTCAGGGCAAGTGTCTCTAACACTTAGGCTAGGTGTACGATGAAATAGTAGATTATATAATCTACGGCAGCATAGTGTACTGTGGCAACAGTACTATGGTATAATATTGTCTAATATAACGGGCGATATGAGGGATTTCCAAGATGAATTAACGTGTTTGCAAGAATAAAGGTGAGAAAATAACGTGATTACGAGAAATATGATCAATGTTGATTCCCGGTGACATCAACGGCTTCGGCCACACTAAGTATGGTCTGGAATAGAGTCTAGGTTTCTAAATTTCTAGATTACTGGTTATAGATAAATATTTATTTCCAATTTGTCTATTTTTGTTTTTTTTTGTTTTTGTAATAGAGTCTAGGTTTTCATGTGCTTTGAGGTATTATGTGTTTGTAATCCTCATTACCAGAATCAAATGTTATTATTTTCATACATGTATTTCACAAGTTTCAGAATTCCAGCAGTTAATGCAATTGCTACGAAGTTCTGATTTTTCTTTCGAAATCTACTACTTTTATGGATTATATGTTTCCTGTTTGCAAATTAGACACACCCAATGCGTTTTCTATGGAGACTCTGTAGTCGGCTGTTGATGAAGGCAACGATTATCTTCACCAAGAGCTCTACAGTATTTTCTAACATAAACCGGAAGTACATGTAACTAATTCTTGATATTCTTAAGCTTCGTATACTTCAGATACTCCTCCACTGGGTTTTGGCTAGCAATGATATACTTTAGACAGATATCGAAATCTTAGTTCTCATCCTACTGCTCATACTTCATATCAAAGTACCATAAGGAATGTCCCCAGGATATTAAAGTCATTCTATCGCCGACCATCATTAGATGTTCATCATTTCAACACTTGTTCCCTAATGATTTCCAATTCTTCCCACCCCAGATCTAATATCGAGGGGACGAATAAGCAATTTCCAGTATTTGTTCAATTTACAATATCCAGAACGTAGTACCGCATTAATAAGCTCCTTCGCAAGAGGAATGATAGGTCGATATCCGGCCTGGCTGAATGTAAACCCTATTCCGTGAGAGAAGCTGTAAAAAGTTAAATTAATCCCAGCCTAAAACAGAATCTATGGCCCAATTCGAACCATTTCGATTGCTGACTTTTCCTTGGATAATTTTTATGTCATCATTTTCTCATGTTATTACAAGTATTGGCAGGACTCGAAGTATTAAGTTTCACACGCGTTCTGATTGGTTGGGTTACTCAGTTTAGATTTGTACCGCTATTGTGATTTGTCCAGGATGTAATAGGGTCTATGATTGCTTGCCTGTAGACAGCCATTTGAGACATTTCACTAAATTGCCTCTTTGCTGTCCCCTAACAAGGCTATAGATGATAAATCATGATGATACTACCAACTATTGCAAATTATGGTTTATTCAGATCATGTAAGATTCCATTCCCTAATAACCAGGCTCTTGCTTCGGCACTACCAGTTAGTACAATATCTCCTTTTCCTACACCCATTGTTTTGAGTACATCCACAAACCAGTCCAACAGTGCACACAGAACTATACTTATATGCATAGTGCACTATACCTCCATCGATGATAGCCTGGAAAGATGAAGGCACCCAATGTGTATGTGAGGGACAAGGGGGTCTTCAGCCAGATGCCCATCTACCGATTTAGGGTTGAACGATTAGTTCCCAAATCGTATAGGAGTTGGTCACCTTGTCGCAGGCAAATTACGTAACCCCTCCCTCGATCCGCACACTGATAAAATTGATGTATGGTTTACTCATCGCTGGGGGAGGGCAAAAACCAAAGAAACCGAGTGTTCACTAATCGCTGGGTAGCCTTGCCTAGCTGTCCTACATCTACCGACTCCGTTAGGATGGCTCGGCTGAGACAAATTACCCTCCGTTTGTCGCCGACAAATGTTCCGAAATCGGTAGATGGGCATTGGGCTTTACGATGGAATGACCCCCACTTGGACACGCCACCGATATATAAACTCGATCCAACATGGCCATCTTCTCCCAAATAGGTAATTCATTTGTGGAACTCTTTACAGTCGTGCTACACACCTGTTTGTTGCCTGACGAGAATCATTGAAGGAAATTTCAATCAGGTAAAGAGTGTAAACTGAGAGTTAACGACTACAAGTAGCCCTGTCACTGAAAGTAACCAACAGGAACCGGAATTGTTCTTCAGTGACACATTGCAAGCAGATCGCTAATGCTATCCTGGGAAAAGACCCGAAAGGCGATTTGGTTATTTAACCCATTTGCCAGGAGCATTTGCTTGAATGCCGTTCGGTTTGGAGACAAGCCTACCATGTCAGGCAGTTACATGGATGATTTCGTATTACACAAATCGAAACTGCCCAAACACCTGTGACCCCCCACTTTATGCAGACATGGTAGCTGCGTACAATACTATCCCATGTATCGAATCTTTTGAAAATATAGTCGGAATCTATCATTGTTTAAACACGGACTGTACTGTCAATTCCAGTGCAATCTTCAATTTAGGTTATCATTTCAAACGCAATAGTCTTTACAACAGACACCTGGAGTGTTATTGTCCTCCTGATGATTCATAAATGTCTATGTCCTTGACACTAATAGACACTTTAAAGCTGACCCCCACGTAAATTATCCGGAGAAAGTTGTAGACCTGGTTTTGTACATCAAAAATTGATCTATACGCTTTAAATGCCATCTGAGCACAGTAGTTAGAGGACGGCAATTTAGACAAAACAAATGTGTTCAGAAGTAAAATGTTACCCGGATGATAATGTATTCGAAACGGTAACTTTTAATAAATTGAAAGCCCATCGACCATAATGTTTTATTCTTGAATTATGATGAACATGTCAGATGTCTGCAGATTTCAACAAAAGAATGCCTCCGGCCGCGGCTGGTAAGAGTCAAACTGTGAGGAGGTATTTTCAATCCAGAGTGAATTTGACGGCATTGCTGAAAAAAACCCAGCACCAATTGTTTGAGTTGCCCTAAAGGTTTGTCACCGTCAACCGAATACACATCGGTATCACATATTCGGTAATGGTGAAAACGTCTGCCTTTATTCCAACTGCATTTTATATTTCTATGCTGATGGAATTTTCAGACTAAAACCTTGAAGGCCACCGGTGTATTCAAAACGTTTTGATTCTCTATGTTGGTGACTAAGTCAGGGTATTGCATTTTCTTATATAGGGCGAACACTCTAGATTTGCATAACGCTGCTGGGAGTGTAGTAACTTGCGTTTTCTTACCTAGGTTCATATTTTCTTACATACATTGACATTTCTTATCTACGTTAGCATGTGACCAATCACAGCGATCTGATTGGACAATGGAATATATGGTTTGATATGGAATAAGCGGGCATGCCCACTCGATAACATAAATCTGAAGTTCTAAGTCTCAGTTAGATTTATAAATATAATTTAAAAGATTACTGGAATATTAATATTTTTCAAGTTTGAAAAAGTTAAACACCTATTTAAACAATACTAGCGACTTCGTCGAGTCGGAGTCTAAGATGTTTCTGAAAGTGGTGCCCTCTCTCGGCTGCCGTTCTCAACTTTAGGAAATTACGACTCCTATTATTTCACGTTACACAGGATTTTTGCCAGGAATCAGCGCAATTATTCTCGTGCCTGATCACGGGGCAAGGCAATTTGAAAAGTACAGTTTAAAATTATAATTTCGGTATGGATAGAAACAAATCCTAAGGATAAAATTACATCTGTGTAGAGAAACACAAAAAATTGTAACTGGATTCAGTTAAGTACTGTATGAGAATCTCACTCTCGTGGCCCTTCAGTCTCCATCCCTATGTCTGGTTCACTCTGTCTCTATGTGCGGGAAGATCTCCAAGCGGATAGTACCGAAAATTACACGTTTTATATGTGGTAGGTAATAAGTGGGCTGGTCTGGTGTCATTGACAGCCCTTTGGCGGGTTTGTTTATATTCTAGCGAAGCGAGACGGCCATTGTGACGTCGCCGTGATATTGTTGCATAGCAACATGTATAGCAACACTTGTAGTTGCAATATTTCTCAGCGTTGGACATGGGTTCGGATGTGATCTGCAGAAAGCAAAACGGTTTTTTTTCAATATTTCAAAGAATATAAGAATATGGAAGTCCCAGAGAAAAAGGTCAAAGTATTTGGTAAGGTTCGGAAAAGTTCCTGCTGTTTCCAAACCTTATCGGGAAAACCTACATGCGATAGTCGTCCACTATCAACTCCATATGTTCCATCATTGTCTTTTTTTCTGCATCTGGAGCTGCCTTCATGAGTTGGATGAAACCAAACAAGTAACTTTGATTTTCTTTCACTGGAACATAGTTTCCCCCTAATATCCAGGGATTTGTCATTCTGTCTCATTTCTATTCCCTGATTCCCTGGATACCTTTTCAGTGGTACTTGACTGCAGATCACTAATAGCAGAATATAAACGGTGAATGGAAATGGGCCTTCACATATGTATTGCTTACGGTCTGAACGGTTGTAGGCCGACTGTAGGAGCTATTCAGGTTGAGCTGCTGAAAACATTATATTTATTTGAAAATGTAGTGGTATTTATGTCAAAATACACTAATATGTTTTTAGTAGTCCAACTACCATAGGCCAGCAAGTACTCATGTCTTTGTCCAACCCTTGCCACTGCCCTTGAGACCGTGAAAGACGGGGATGTGTAACATTTTACCATTTTATCGTAAAGCGAATCAAATACCATGGAACTCTTAGTATATTGACTTTCAGTATGTTGGAAATACCGTCCCTTCACCATTTGCGAGCCATCTATTTGTGTTTGAGTGTCTTATAGAGACGTGCCCAGCAGACCATGATCAGTCTCTAGATATCGAAATACCTGATTAAGACGAAGCTCAAAGTGCCTTCAAACGAATCTATTTGCAAGAACAAATCATTTGACTTTTGTTTAGAACCGACTGAGACACGGTTAAGACTGACACATGAAAGCAGGATTAACGGTCATGTTAAAAATATCAGATGGGTTTAACCCGAGGATGATAGAATTGTAATGTACATAAGAGTTCATAAGATTAGAGTGAAATTAATGTATAACATAATATATTGAAGAGAATTAATTGAAATGAATAGAGGGTGTGGAGGATGGGAGAAAAAACGTCCCTTCACAGCTGAGTGTTTGAGGAGGTGAATTAACGTTACTCATAGCCTAAGAAGAAGTTGCGGCCAATCCCGTCATTCACGCTCTCTTCCGGGGGTCCATTATCACACTACGTTCCGTCACCTCTCCAGGCTTCGCCCTGGTCAAGAAGGTACTCTTCTGTGTCAAAGACCAGAAGGGTTGTATGGAGAATTGACCCGACATTGACCCGAGAGCAGTCTCTTTAGTGGTGACCTGTTTCCACCATGGACAGGCCTACATGCGATAGTCATCCACTATCTTCTCCATATGTTCCATCATTGTCTCCTTTTCTGCATCTGGAGCTGCCTTCGTGATTTGGATGAAACCAAACAAATATTCAGATAAAGACAGATCGTCCAGGGAGGTTCTAGTTTTCTTCGCGCCCCAGAACATAAAATGACGGGGCATGTTGGAAGTATAAGGCCCGGCTTCCACCTACTACGATATGGCTCCAATATTAAAATAAAATGTATATAGCTTACTGGTACATACTCACATACCGCGTTTCTTTCGATAAAAATATTCCACGAGCTCACAGAGCGAGTGTAATATCTTTATCAAAAGAAACAAGGTATGTGAGTATGTACCAGTAATGTAATACATTTTTATCTTTATTTTATTCAAATATAAGTATTTGATGAATTACATAAGGAAATATGACAACGTCCAAGCTGGATTCGATCAAAGTGTGCTGGTATATCTCTTGACATCTTAGTGAAAGTCAAGCACAGAATATATGCTCCAAGCACAGTATTTACTCTTTTTTCCCTTTCAACTCCTGTGATCCTTATGCAAGTCACTGCCAGCACTTCCTAAGTAGGTCAGTGCAATTTTTTTCAGCCAATCAGAATTTGTATTCAAAGTAAGGTGGTACATCATTTCATACCACCTTACTGTGCCGGTATATATTCAATACCAATACCCTAGCAGGGTTTGGTATTTGTGTAACATACTGGCACAAGTATATAATAAAGTCTACGATGCACCTCCCGATACGAAATCAAAATCGCCTCGGAATGTCACCTAATATCGTGATAGTTGACTACGTTGCTCCGATTAGACACCGATAAAAACCCCATGCAATGCGTGGTGGATTGGCATGGGGCCATCCATAAAGTACGTACGCACTGAGGGGGGGGGGGTGGGGGGGTCAAAAATTTTGGAAATTTTGCGTATGCTCCTTCTTTATTCTATTGCGTACAAGATTCGGAGAGGGGGTGGGGGGTCCAAAATTTCAGAAATTCTGCGTACGTACTTTATGGATGGCCACTATGTCTAGACATATGTCTACGATTTTTGCACCTTCCCGATATGTCATCGATTTTGACTTTTTTTATCGGGGCCATATCGGTAGGTCTAAAATTGTATCTTAGTAGGTGGACGCCGGGCCTTACCCTCTATATCTGGCTGGGAGGCCCACTGATTCTTACTATATTTGCATTCTAGAAACTAGTTGTAGAAATGGGAAATTGACCGAGTCGGTAACTGAAAATAACCCATAAACTGAATGTAATCAAAACTTTGTGACACTTAAAAAGATATAATTCCACGCTCATTCATCAAAGATGACCATAATACTTTTTCCTTCCTCTTCTCTAGAGCATTACTCTGAGTGTCATGATTGCAGTATTTAGAGGACTATGGATTCTAATATTAGACTGTTACACAGAGTGGATTCTTTTAGACTCTACAACACAGAAGTCAGCTTGCTGAGGTCTCCACGTGACCTTCAGGCCACGCCCTCTCAGGATGAGTGACGGGCACGGCGGGGCC
The DNA here is from genome assembly GCA_950022655.1 of Alentia gelatinosa. Taxonomy (NCBI): domain Eukaryota; kingdom Metazoa; phylum Annelida; class Polychaeta; order Phyllodocida; family Polynoidae; genus Alentia; species Alentia gelatinosa. Next base: position 76,604,653 of record OX465579.1, on the reverse strand, counting down.
AGCCTTAGAGGATATCTACCTCGCCCGAGGGAACTACTGGACGTATCTTAGATGAAGTTCCTGGACACCAATGATAACACAGTCCAGACACGATCGCTGCCGTAGATTCAAGAAAATAGTTACACCCTAAATATTACTATAAAACAAGAAAAGGAAACGCTGAGTATAACACAGAGTAAATTGTGGAACGACCTGAACCATGTTCAAAAAGAAGAGTTTATCCCATTTTTGTCATGGATCTTGACAGGACCGACACTCATACGCCTCTGCGGTGATACTGGACAGTAAAACCTCGTTATTACGAAGTTCTAGGTACTGCGTGAATTATTTTGTTGTAAGCGAAGTTTGTTATTACAGAACTTTCCATAGGTAGCCTTCCAGCATTATAGATAACCCCTTCATTACTTTATAAATCTAAGGGTTTGAGATTTATGGTTTGTGGTATGTGTTCATAATTCTAACCTTACCGACCGAAAAGACCAAAATTTTTGTATCCTAGTTTTAAACATAGAAACATTAATAGTTTGGATAGTTTCTGTAAAAATATAGAGAAAATAGATGGGACATGACAAATTACTTTGTTGTAACTGAGTATTTGCTCCAACGAGGTTTTACTGTACTAGCGACATGCTGTCGAGACAGTAGATTTACCATCAGCGGCGGGGAGTGGGGATAGAGAGGGGAGAAAGCTATCTGTGGATGTGAGGGATCTACATGCCTTGGTGAGGAACTTATCAGTCCGTACGACGGCTTCAGACGTGTCGGTAAAAATGTAGATGTGGGTAAGCATCACTCACGATGTTTTTGGACGTTTTCCTTTACCGAGTTGGTCAAATAGCATAGATGAACACTGACATCTTATGGCATGATCTCTCATTTCTTTATCAGTAGGCAAATTGACTGTTTAACCCTTGGTTCTCGATAATAAATTGTTGGTCGGAGTGTATTTTTGCCCAATATGCTAAGGTAAGAGACTTATACAAGCACTACATGAGGCTTATTAGTCATCACTCGGAGAAGAAGCAAGAAAATAATCAAAGTGAAAAGTAAAAGAAGACCCACAAATTTTAATGATGCTGTCTCAAAAATATACATGGATAATACATGTTTCACATTAAAAGCTGAAGGCTTCATGTGGTCTTATATATCATACGTAATTAAGAGAAGTAGAACTTAGTCTTATTAGGCTCCCCGTTATGGTAGACATCCCACAACTTGGGGCACTTTGGTACTGCGAAGAAAAAATACCGTCCAACAGTTACAATATTCACCCTCTTAATAGAGCAGCAACTGACATGTTTCCTTTCCGGCTAATACAAGAAACCAGATTCCCTGATAAAATACCATCTTAAATGTTTGCTTCTCATTTTCAATATGAATGCATAAACTCTGTAGTCCTTCTTGCAGATGAAGACGTCAATGCTTTCATATCCTTTCTTTCTATTGTCATTGGAAGAACGTCTACCGCATCGACTGAAACCTTGGACAATATCCGTTCTCATCTCTCTCTTTCCGGTAGGAGATTACCCCTCACCCACAACCATCCTGCAGCCTATAAGTATCCTCCCGTCCTCATCTGCTGGCCATTGCAAATATATGGAACTGGTTACAGCGCTCTCTACCAGAACGTACATTTTGCATGAGCCAGAATCCTTGAAATGAAAGAAGGGGGTTACTCAAGTTTGCTTGTTTTAGAATGTTCTGTCTTGTTAGGAATATGTTTGGTGAAATATCTTGGATAAGCTCTTTCCGCAGTCAAGACATGTTTAGGTACATTGGAATATGCTTGGAGAGTGTTTTTGGATAGTTATGTTAGTGTTATATCATTGTGAACAGCTATTCTAATCTCTTTTTCTCTTCTAGTTGAAATAATGTACTGTATGTATCACACCCAGATTAATAACAGTAACAAATATATAGCAAAACTACACTTAAACTGAGTGACCTGTAGCCACTATTGTTTGTGGATGTATGCTCGAGATATGATTGACATGATTAGGTACGCATGGATTACTACATATAATTTCCATACATTAATGGTTAGAATAGTGCAGCTGCCATTGTTTCCTCAAAGTGGCTATTCTACTCACTAAAACTGCCGAAATAATGAGGCCCCATACCGTATCCTGTCAAATAGCAATTGCTGAAATTCGATGACTTCAACAAGCTGCTTACAGATTCCCCGTTGCTGCTACCCATTAAACAGCGCTAGTTCTGGGTACGTGGGTCAAAGGGAATCAGAGTTCTCTCTTTTGTTTGTACCGGCCCCACTATTTTCGTGGCTGGTGCAGCCCTGAATAGTGGAACCTGCATGTGCATTATACACCTTTACCGGAAAATACTGTAGATACCAATCTCTACGATAGTGTTGGTAATACATCAATGCCAGTATACTCTGCTGGTATGGATAACTACCAAAATACTTTGAATCATTTAATTTCGAACTCGATGTCCTGCTATATGTAATACGCAAAAGATTGCTTGGCGAGTGACGTTCATGCATGCATTTAAAGTAAATAGCAGAATGTTGCTTCTGTTCTCCAAGCACAAAAGCTGTTCAACGTTCTCAGATTTTGGTAAATATTCAATTGATTATCGATAATCATAGGCATGTATATAATACCAGTAAAACGTGCTAACCTTGATGGCAAGAGCTCTCGTACCTTGTTTCTTTCGATAAAAATATTAGATCAATATAAAAATGAAAACTAAATCCTACAAATCTTAAAAAGCGAAAGAAATGCAGTACGACAGGTCGTCCCTATAAGGTAAACAAATTTCACTGAAATGTTGTGTATAACTTGATAAGGAATGGACACTCAATATCGAGACTCCATATTTTTTAGCTTCACCCCTTAATAGGCATCAGACACACTTATCGGCAGAACCTTTAAACACAAGGGGTTTAATCTTCCATCCTTTTATTAAAAAAATTAGAACCGGGAAATACCATTCCTAATAATCAAATCAAGGTATTATGCCACATCTAAGACAGACCAGTGGATTATTAATCATTCAAGGCATCTATTCACTCCCTAGGGATCTGACTGGTGGAAATCTACTGAAAAAAACATAACTACTGTCTATTCATTTGAAATAAAATGATCATCTAAATAGATTTTAATACTTTGATATAATGATGTTGAGATGATATCAATTTCTAGATCAGAAACTATTGAGTCGAACAAAACATACTCACTGGTACAGGTCATAAGGAATCAGTTTGAATCGGTAATCATCAATATCTAAAAATCGCTAGTTGGCACCATTGTGAATTGTAGGATATATATGTAGGAGTCACACATGTGGTCAAGAAAGATTTTAGTTTCTACGAAAATGACTTTTTTAATGTAGGTCGTAAAGCATGCATTTGGAGTGATATATCGCTCTATGTCAAATGGGAAAAATGAATGAGCCTCCACTGAATCTGACCCACAAGCTTCAAGCATGCCTATAGCATAGTCATAACCGCAGCTTCTGGCTGTGGCGATGTGGTAATAACACATGCCTGAGGCAATTGGCGATGGCGATTCAAGGCTGATCAGTATCTTCATCAACCAGACACTGGTGAGAAATCGTGAAGCTGGCGGCTCAGCTGGTGTCCTCTAGCCCTCTAATAGGCCTGGACAAGTCCACCAATCAGGATAGGATAAGTGACTGCACGCTGTATAGGCTCGTTTTCGTTTGCCGATTATTCAGCACCGATCTGCAGTTGGGAACTACTGACCGATCAATTGGCACTAACGACGCAAGGATAGTGTTAGTGCGAACAACTATCCTCATCGATCATATTCTGAGATACTGGTACTTTGCCCCTTACCAGTCATAGTCTGCATAACCTCTCTGACCATCCGGCAGCATATCCTAGCATGGTTCTCAAGCTCAATAATGCTGGAAAAAAGCACTAATTGACTTTTGATAAGATTCCAGGTCCCACTTAATTGCCTGCCACTGACAAATTGTAGTCCACTTTCTATTATCCTTTTGCAAGGTTCCTTGAGCTAGAACCTGCAGGCTACATTGTGCTCTGTTCTTGTCAGACGAGAGCCAAAGTTCTGTCTTGGCAATATGCATCCCTCTGACATCTGTGGGTTTCATGTCCATCTTCTTCACCATTTTATATTTAATCCGTTTCTTTATAGGAAAACAATATTGCTTGCTTCGTGCTTTGCTCAAAATTTGTTCATTTGTTGATTTCTGTATTATTGCTTTCATTTTTCTTTTTTGTGTGTCATAGCCATGTCCTATCAATCCGAGAAATAACTTTCATTGTTCTTTCTAAATATCATGCTGTTTCGATAGGAGATTATTCAAATTGATTTCTACTGGTTCTGTAAGTTCAAGTGCTATAAATCCAACAGAAAAAATACATACAGCAGATGGATAGATCGCCCGTATATGGAGCATCTGTGAAAAACACATGATAAAAGATACGATACAGGGACGCCAGTTATGCTACTGGCACTGAACCTGCTTTACAGAAATCAGACGTTCCACATTCACCACTCCACTGCTCAACAAATAGATTTGGTCCTGCCGTATTATGAAGGAGATAGTTGCTGCAACCAAAATCAAACTATCATATAAATGCCTCCTGCTGGTTATATGCTAATAACCAACAGTTCACTCACAGCACCTGGCATTTTGTCTGAAGACAAAGGCGAGGTGTTTATTGATTGGCGGCAGACAGCTGGGCCGTACCCAAAGAGAAACGTTATTCTGGAAATTAATCTGACATGAAAAGATCTCTAAGAGTTTCCCTCTCAGGCCACCTCTGATTGAAGTTGGGGGGGGGGGGGGGTATCCGGAGGCTGAGTGGAAAATAAAAACAGCCCCGGCAGGGAGTTATAAACAACACCAGAGGAGTAAAAATGTCACCACTCTCTCGTATTTACCATCTTGAGTTATGTTGGGCCGAGGTCCGGATATATCTGGAGCTCAGCACAAAAGGTAGATTGGCAGATGAGGCAGATGGATATGCACCGCCATGAAATGTACAGCCAGTTCCTCTGCCATTGGATGTGTTTCCATTCGGCAATTATTCGGCAGTGATCTGCAGTCAAAAGACTGCTGATCGATTATTTGGCACAACCTAGGATGAGAAGAAGTGGGTGTTCTCCACTTTGTGGGTCATTAATTGCTTTTAATTTGCACAGTTTATTAAACTTTTACATTTTTTTAGATTACTGAATGGGATGGTCATTGAACATCATTACAGCCATTGAATATCGTAAATATGACTAACTTAGCGATTATGCTTCTTGTCATTTTTACTTGGAAAATATGATTAATATAACGAAACTGTATTCCCTCAATAGTCTTCCTAAGCATCGATGAAAACGAAGAAAACCCTGATGTTGCATACATTTGTCTCATGATAATAGGGTTTCTTTAACTTTTTTAACTTTTATTTATTCCATTTTTTTACTGACAATGTACACATTCACCAGTACCCTAGTGATCTTCCACGCGGATGTCACACAAAACAATATGTACTACTACATATTTTTACGTTCTTCAATCTGGAGAGTGCAAAATACAGCCCATAGCACTGATTCACAATTTATATGTACGGGTTTGCCTACCCTGATATACCGGTAATGAATATTTATAAATGTCTTTTTTATCATTGCTCTATCTTGAATTTTAGTGGCAATCCTGTAATTAAGTCAATTTGGCCGAAAGTATCCGATACTCATACATACTTACGCGATGGATCAGAGGTTTATGAAATATGTCTTTGGGTTTGGGATAGATGCCAGAGACTCATTTCATCGACCTTCTGAGACGGTTTCAGTGAAACCTTAGGAATTGTATTTATGATGCCTGCAATTGACATGCTATTGTGTTATGTTACTTGTGTAGTTCATTAGTTGCACAGCAAACGGCAGCCAGTCAATCTAGATATACTATATGTATGCATACATTTTCTTGTACTTTGCGCCTTTTTCTGTCCAATTGCAATTAAGTTTGTTATTCACAATTTTATAGTTGCGGCAGTGCTGTGCATGCAGAAATTGACCCAATGCAGCAAGAACTATTGCAAAGTGTGACAGAATTACAAGGGGTCAATAACATCCTGGGCTAAGGCTCATCAAGAGCACTTGCTTTATATCTTATCCTAGACACTCTAGCCTGTTTGTTGTCCTATGTAATGGGACAGAGTGTTATTGTTGACTTAAAATGTCTTTGAAGAATGGAAATCAGTGACGATACTTCAACCTATATTTTGCAAGTCGCAGCATGTACTTCCATCACAGAGATCTTACCACCTATACTGCCACTATAGTAATAAATGCAGTAGATAAAAGGGTTAATATAATAAGGTAAACTTCAAACTGAAAAGAAATGTCCTAAACACTCATTTACCATGCCCCTTTATATGTTTATTGTGATATCTAAACCTGAATCTGTCTACCTATTTTCTTTTTGAAATTCTGTCACAATGGAATTCATGAGTGTAGTTTGGTTCTTTCCTACATTTTCCTTTTCGGTAGGCCTCATGTAGCACGTACCACGAATTGATTTGATAATGCATCAACTGTCCTAGGGCGAATGGTGCCATGAGGTATCAACCAGCCCAGGGCAAATGATGCCTTGAATCAATATGGCCCCAATATTTGATTAAGCACAGACTTCAATTTTAACCAACATTTCCCAAGTATCATTTTAAATTGAACATAGACCTATTTGTATTGAGTATGGACCTTTTAGTATGGAGTAGCTAAACGTTTAACCTGACAATGGGAGAAATTACGATGATACAATGTTAAATACTTATTTTGTATCACCCATCACACGAATGACAATTGGAAGAACAGCGGTAAGATTAAGATATGGAATCCAGAGTACCCCACACATAGAAAATAAACGACTCCTTACTGATCCCGGGCAAGGGTTTCCATATTGATTATTGAAGTGGTATATCGACCACCTTATAAAAATCCACAAGTAGGAACGGAATGTATCATCTAATCTTTGGAAGCCATAACTAGTACACATAAAAACACGAGATTCTAATGTGAATTACATAGATGATCAAGAACAAGGGAGAGAAATCCTAAAAACTTTGAAAATGCATCAGGGTTGAAGCAATACATAGATAAACCAACAAAGCTTGGGAATATGCTTGATTTAGCATTTAGCAATGCACCACACGTAAATAGCAGTGGGATACTTTGCGATCAGTGATCATAAAGAAATTTTCATTACCAAGAAAAAGATTAAAGTATCAATGATTACTATATTTATATGATATTTGCCAAAATAAATGATCCCTATTTCAGAGATGGGTGCCGAATATTCAGGCAATCGAAATATACTCCCAACATGCTCCGTCTTTTCTGGTTCTTTTTGTTGGTAGTAAGCATTTATTTAAGTTTCCACCAGACATTTCAGATTTTACATTGATGACATCAACTCCCAACACAATCATTCTACTACCATGACAAACCCCTGACACCAACTTCCCAGCAAATGTACTCCTGAGACCAACTTTCCACCTAGCGATGCTACCATAGTAACAAACCTCTGATATGAAGTTCCCACCCAATAAATCGACTACAGCAACATGTATCCTTGAGACCAACATTCATCGCAACAATTCTTAAATACTGTCATATTTTTTCTGAAACTGCAATCACAAAACCCTAAGACCAACTTCTGAAGATGTTAATGGATGTTAATACAGTTATCCATTTTGGATTGAGTTCAGCCCCAAGGAGACCCCGCTTCTTTAGTTTCATTACCTCCACTCAAACAAACTAACCTTTGTAATGGTTAAGCGCCTTGTTTCTTTAGCACAGCCAGACCTTCTTATTCCAAAACGTGCGCGGGTTTTCAATCAGAAAACCACCGAAGAAACTAATTAAGTTCCAATTAGAAAAAATATCATCGGACATGTTTTTTGTTTGTTTTTGTTTTACTTCGGAGAGGATATTACTGTTGATTTTGCATAGGAATACCCTGGACAGGATCTGAAGGCTAAAGAAAAACGTCACAGCAATTTGTTATATAATATACATAAAATCATGCTGAAAAAATCACGATACAACGAGAAATATTAAGAAGATGCCTAGAGGCTATAAACGTGTTCTTATACCTCAAATTGAATTTAAGGAAGACAAACTATCTATTGGAGGACGTCAGTTGACAGATGGACTCACATAAAGTTCTATTTTAAATCTATCCTGTATCGTGCGCCATCTATGTAACGTTCATAGGGAAATCTACACATCAATCCGACATCAGAATGTAAGTTAAAGTTTCCAATAAGAAGAGAATACATAATATAAAACATTCGCTCGCTCGATTAGGTTAGAGTTACATTGATAATGTTCTACTTTCCATCAAAGCTGTCGAGTTCATACTGGCCTGGAGTGTTACATTAATGGGTTGACTACATATGTAATTGCTGCATATTCAATTTATCTGTCAACTTTTTAGTTTGGTGTTCCATAAAGTGAATATTCAACGGAATATATGTCATTTCTCCGAAACGATGTTTTTTTTTCGTTCATACGATTCTAAACCTACTCGGTTGCAAATAAATCAAATATACTACATTATCATATTATTCAGAAACCCTTTAACTCTAGCCAGGATAATATATTGCAAGAATACACCATACTATCAACTCAATGGAATAAATTTCTAAAGATTTAATACTTTTGGAGGCACGCTTAACAACAACAACAACGGTACTGGAATATTAGAGTTTATATCAAAAATACTACCAGTGGGTAAGTCTGATGGCTGGAGAATTATTATCATTTTTTTGCTATCACAACAAAGCAGTTCTAATACTGGGTTAGATCTCCCACAGCTGAAAGTGGGAATACAATCCATAATTTACATGTGACATCCACTTAGCCGGAGCAAGGTAAGTATAGATACATAGGTAAATATACGTGAAAATGATGAGATAAAGTGAAAACGAATACATCAGTTCATGTTTTAAGTTAAACAAGCAACTTCTATTGGGTCTATATGATATTTACAGAAGGAACACTAGTTGTCTGGCAATTTCTACTTCTAATTCTGCCAGAACTAGGGTCCACCAACCACGACAAGGCTACGACACGCTTCCCAATCGTAGGCCTGTCGTGGACCTTGTCGGAAAGCCATTGTCGTAGCCTTGACGTGGTTGGTGGACGCTCCCCTTTAGAAACAATATGTACACTGCCTTTTGACACAAATATACGAACTTTATATATACATTGGCAAAGGGGACATGGCGGTAAGTAAAGTTAAAAACCGAAAAAGTCAAACTATTGCCAGATATGAAACTATATTTACAGAGGAGAGGTACATACATGTGGAGGTGTCTATCCTATTATTCAGAAAAGCTAAGTTCAACTTTCAAAACGTATCTGAATATTACCTATAAGACATGGAACCCTCCGACGCCTATGCAAGAATTCAGACCTCCGGATGCACCCTGGCGCCTATTCAATTCAATGCAATATTGCGTCACAGAGTGCGTCGATGTGCACGGAAGCCCATGGGGTGTGGGGTTTTGAGCAAGCAATGTAAGAGCAAGCCGGTCGTCAGCATTCGAGTAGTTCCTGCCACTGGAACACAGTTTTTATTGGTCTTTTCAAAACTTTCCTCATTGAGCAGCTAGAGAACTTCAATTTTACACCAATGATGTCAGGCCTGTTGACAAGTATTCTTTGTGAGAAAATGTCAATAGTGGGGGCGACTACTGAAGCTCAATTATCATAAGTGTATATATAATATGGGTTTATTGGTAGCTATAAAACAATTCAATATTTGTGAAAATCCGTGTTTTGATGGTAAAAGTTTCAGCAGTATATTATATCTAAACCCAAACTGTAGGTTATTCTATCTCCTTTGGATGTGCTAGGAGAGTGATATCCCTCGCCCTCAGGTTCGGACGTCACTCTTCAAGCGCACTGGGAGGAGCATACTAGCTGCCGTACAGTAGGGTCCAGTCTATGTATTCCTAAAACTGACTTTATATTTCTTACCCATCATCTAATCGTCTATAACTCAACATGATGAAAGGGTTTGGGAATTAAATCTAGTGAAATCGATTGAATGCCATTCAATAAAAATGAAATTATTGATGCAGATTTTGCACAGAATGGTATAAAATTTCACAAAATGGAATATAAGAATAACAACAATCATTGATATGTTATATGTGTGCAATCTAAAGTTCAAGAAAACTTGTTTTCACATGAAATTATCGAATCAAGATCTCCAGCCTTTGTATAAAGGGAACATAATAAAATGCAGCGATAGGATAAGAAAAGAGAAAGACATTCTTTTTTATATCGAATTACCTACCGCAGAGAGGCCGGGAAACTATGTAAAACATGTCAGTGGCAGCAAAACCTTCGTCTGACATTGTATAATACAAATTACATACTTAAAATAAAAAGGCGGGATTTCACCGAAAAATGAAAATTTGCCATCTTCTTCCACAAGGAGATCGCATGCATAGGGTTCAAGGTGCTTATCTAGAGAGGGTTAAGTGGATCAGGGTCCCTACACAGACCCACCACGTGACCATCCCCTGAACACGCATGCGCCGGTGTCGCAGGCCTAAATAAGCCTAGCCTAAGAATAGCCACAAATGGTCGATCGTCTGACCCCTTGCCCCCAGACACGACACAGTCAGGGATGTGGACTCTGCCAGGACGTCATTTCCAGGCGGTGTTGTCGGAGGTGGAAACATTATTATGACTAGCCTGACCAGGCTATACTGATGGCTCTCTGAGGCATGAAGGTGGACGTGTGGCGCCTCCTAGCCGGAAGTAGATGGCATCACGTCACACGCCCCGCATGGCATACCCTGACCTGGGATGAGGGAAGAGGTGTTGAGGGTTGTGCGTCACGAGAGGGACTCCCCAATACTCCCCCACCAGATCTGATTTGCAATATTCAGCAGTTCCCTACCCACTACCCACCTGTGGTTATGGCCATGCAAACACGATCCCCTTATGGCCCCCAGCCAGCCGATCTCCTCGTGTGGATTCTCACTGGCTCTGGTAGGGCTCGTCCGGGGAAGACCGAGCAGCTGCCCCGGGCAACAGCGAGCAACTCACCGGTTGACACGCGGCCCTGCCCGGGGCGGATGAAGGGGGAGGCCTAATGATGGGCCTCGTTTAAGACCCCAACCATGAGGCATTATCTGCGGCGCCCCAGCCATCAGCCACTGGCGGGGCTGGCAGAATACAATGTCCAGGGTCATCAATTAAGATCTAATTCCTCCTGAATGAGCCATTAATTTATCACCGCCCGGAACTAAACCCTTGTACATAAATGGTCATGGATAATTCAACGCTGTACTAGGATTAAGAGGGGGTGTCCACCAAGCTCCCGACGCGAACTGGCGCCCAGATATTGCCCTCCCGATACAAAATCCATATTGAGCAAAATCGTAGAGCTTATCGGGGCAGTTGGTAAGTATTCTACGATAATGCTACCGATGCGGCCCGACGCGCACCGACACAAACCGACGCAAAACCCGTATTGTAGAGGGTCTACGACAATCGAATATGTATCGATTGTCGTAGGGCGTTGGGCCGCGTCGGTGCACGTCGCAGTGTATAGATGACTCTTTAAACGGGAAATCATATGAAATAATCGATAGAAAATTATGAAATTTTCAGAATCTGTAAAATATATAATGCTGAAGCGGCTCTGCAAAGATTGTGAAATTTGATAGTTGATAAGGGTCTCAAAACGATCATTTTATACTTGAACTTGGAACTGGTTTTTTTTCATTAGATATTTTTATGAGGTATCATATAATATTGTTTTGTATTAACAGATAAAATATCAATCTTAAATATGCATTATTTCTGGAATTATAAAGGAAATATGGTTGATTACACTGGTTGCATCATGAGCTATATCGGGGTGTATCGGGACCATGGCACCTTTTTCATGCACCCTCCCAATACGTTACGACGCGCACCGACGCGAACCGATACGCTACGATATGCCTCCCGACGTGCTACGATATGGTAATTTTGTATCGGCTCGCGTCGGCTCGCGTCGGCGTTGGTGGGTGCGGGGTCTAACTGCTGGCAATCTCCTGTGTAATGAGCACAGAGTAACAAGAGTATCGTTTTGGCCCGATCGGTATACGTCAGAGAACTATGTATATTGGCTCTCTGTGAGATTGCACAATGTTCAACCTGCAGTGCCAAACAGGGAACCGTTTAATATCTGGAGGCAGTAAGAAGGATAAGGACAATGAGAGGACACTTGGTGGGAGGATAATGACAACCTTGGACAATAACTAAGTGGTGTCCTTATGTTATTCCCCTCCTTCTGACGTGGATGCCGTCTATTAATCTGGGACATATCGTAGGAATTGTCCTCCGATCACCTTAGGGCCAATGTCGCTGTATAGTGTTTTTGGTCCCAGAGCTAGGACGGTTCATGTAATGGCAGCCACTAGATGAACTATGCCCTCGAACAAGAGACGTCAAAGAACTTAGCAATTATTAAACCGTCATTCCGTCTATAATGTGTCTTTTTATTTTCATTAGAGTCTGGCTGAGTTCTGAAATCCCAACCGACCTCCCCGTTGATTTGAATGTCTAGACTTTGCTCCAACAATTTATTAGTGACGATGCCTAGCAATATCGTGTTTTATGAAGTCACTCAGTCGTAAGGGTTACTGCGTATGATTCAATAAGTTTCTTAAACTACCTTTAGCTGGCGTGTATCAATTGTCAGGGCTATAATGTCTCAGGTGTACATGAATTTATACCAACATTTACAGGACCCAATCGTGTCGCCAAGTTCTGATCCTCCTTAGATGAATTATATTTGAATATCATATTTCCCGTTCTCGTGGATATCGACAAATTGTCTCGTCGACTACGATAAGAAGCATTCAGGATATTCAACATTTGAAGAGCTGTCGAAGATCTTCAATGCGGTAAACTTTTGGTCTTGATTAAATAGTAAATTGCTGAAGTTCTAGTGTTGGAGTGCATGCATACAAGATAGCGTGCTCAACGATGTTTTCTGACCCATCTGAAATGCTGAATGTGTTCCTGTGTGATTGCATTCCGCTACTGCATGTTCAGACACCTTTCGACTCAAAAATTTCAATAGTTGCGCAAAAGGTCTTATGATCTGTATAACTTGTGAAAGTGGTCTGATTGATTTCCTATCGTTTTAGATCATCAAATTGAGATTCTTTACAAGAATTACTTTAGTACATTTTAAGTAAGAAATTCCGACACTTTTGAATATACGAGGTGACAGCGGATAGCGGCTTACCATATATACACGAGTTTATGAATCTTATATTTATTGTGAGAGCCCATTTACATATTAGAGCGGAAATGCTCCTTGCGTTAGACCAAGGGCGCCAAATATAGGACTTTTATGTGGTCCCGTTTAAAAAATTATGTTATTCAAGGTTTTATTTGAATTCAGAATACAGTGGCAACCAAAAGTAGTGGACACCATTGTGGCTGAGATTAATTCTAATACAGTCAGCACTAACACAGGTGTCTACTTTGAAAGGTATTCCGTGTATTCAAATGTAAACACATCGGTACCAGGTGCATCATTAGGTGATTACCACATAACCTATGAGCTGGCAGCCAATGTCAATGTGCTGCCTTGGTGACAACTTGGGTCGTGTGACTGGAAGTTAAAAGATGCAAGGGAAGGAATGCATTGGTCGAGGTTGGATTTAGATCAATGGGGCATAATGTTGTTTGACAACCTTGATTCAGAATTTCAAAAGACGCACTATAAGACAACACTCAAATATCATTGAGACCATAATGATACACCTGGGGACTGGGAGATAATTCTAGAATAAATATATAAATTGATGTTAATCATTACTCATCTGCCTGACTTCGAGTCCAGGTAGGCCTACACGTATGTGTTTAAAAAGTACGTACATGGTTATTTATATCGTTCAATTATATATCAAGGGTGAACATACTTGTTCATTCCATACTTATTGATTTGGAGAATATCATATGGATTAACTGTAATGAAACCTATACAAAAGGGATTCACTGAATGAAATTGTTCACACGAAAAAAGGAGTACCAATCGCCACACTACACCATGCTACCTCACCCTGCACTGTTTTAGAGATAAACGTGAGATTTCTATGCAGAAGCAGGCCCAGTAATTGTGTACAGTGCACTCAAACATCCCAAGTGCAGTGTATGCTTGTTGTCTGGTTGAAGGAGACCAAATAAAAGCGGGTGGTAATACATTCATGTATTCAAAGATCCTCCACGCCTCTTCTGTGTAGTCAATTTCCCTCAGTTTGTTGTTCAGGATGTCAGCTACAGTAGGGCTTGCATTAAATCACGAGCTTAATGAATACACCCATGGGGTGAAGCCCGAGATTATTCCTCTCCTTTTACGTTCAGGAGGCCTCATCCGTCACAAACAATCTTTCTCTCTTTCAGGTAGCTCAAATATCACTCCGAGATGGTGTTCCGAAACTTCACATCTCAATTCAAAACCCTGTCATTTGTTTTGACATAAAGATCAATCAGTTGACGTAGAGTTTATTTTACCGCACCACTGAACGGTTAGCGACTTTGTGATTACGAGTTTAGACAAGGGGAACAAACGAGGTGCTTCAGTTTAATAGAGTTTTCATTCTGTACCTACCACATTATCAAGCGAAGTCCAGAACTATTGATTTTTGAAGTGATGAAACTGACCTCAGATATCGTTGTTATTTGATCTATATAAAGACAGGACACACGGGATAAGTGGAGTTTGCCTTTACAACAGGAACCTCAGTTATATCTGTTCCCTGTCTAATGGAAATCGATACCCCATACATGTAAATATTGTACTTTTGATTAAAAATGATCTCTTTCATTGAGGGACCGAGCCATTATTGCTTTTATTTGGTTACTGATTCCAGTATAGAGTGCAACTTTTTTTCTGACTAATTAGACCAGAATGTAAAATGGAACGAATTCATAATAGGACCCTCGGGGAGAGTTACTCCGTATTCCCGTGTGAAGACAGAGGTGAGTAATTAGCAATTACAGTAGAACCCCGCCTAACGGACACCCCGCGTAACGGACACCCCAGGTAGGTGTCGCTAACACTCAGTGTCCCCTTCTGCAGCCCATGAATTTCCCATAAGGCCATGTGGCATTTGCTGACCCCACACTGCACTTCCGGCCTTAACACGCATGTCCGCACAGCTGTTACCGGTTGGCGGGAAGTTTCAGTGTCTTCCGCTTGGCGGGTTTGACGCTGGTGGCCTTCCTGTCCACAAAGGTCATGGTCAAGGTCATCCCTGAATTTATAACCCTGAGTGTATTCTATCATACGTCGACCTCCAAGCAATGGGCTCACACTGGGCATATATACACAGGCGTATAGTTGCAGTTGGTACATAATATTAGGATTTAACACGTCCTGCAAAAAACACAGAATATATACTAAAATAGAATAAATGAAATTAGAATATGGAATAACTTATTTCAGTTAGCACGAAACTTAGGATCACTGAGTTCACACTATGACACATATGCTAAAACCTGAAATAAAACTATAACAGTTGAATACGAGACTAACTAAAACTGGAAGAGAGCTGATGTATTTCGATTTCTGTAAAGCTATATGCAAATTGTAAAGTAGGAAAATGATAAAATACTACGTGTTGTATACTACAGTTGGGTGATTCTGGAGGAGGGTACAGTATGGGAAGTGCTGAACGACGTCATATGAGAAGTGCTTGTAGGGAATCGGGAGACAAATAATCCATTGTATGTTATAGCTGCCCTGCCAGCGGATATATTTGCTGTTAGGCAATGGCTTCTCTCCATCAACATTAGGTTGACAGACCAGATCGTGTTTACAGGTGGTAAACCCGATAAGCATGACATGTTTACGACACATTGTGTTTGTGTCGTAGTTGTGTCATAACCTCTCCCACAGCCTCTGTCGTATGTCCATGATATTCTATTTGATTCAATATTGTCGGCAAGCAATGTCCCAGACACACTGTTGGAATTTACCGGAAATGATATTGACGAACTTATCACATATTTAAGTAGCACTTCTTATAAGCTGCTTCAGGATATATATCAACTATTTGTCTAAGTGCATACATGTGCTTGTTATACACAGTAAAATGAACAAAGCTAGGGAATATATGTACTAGAGGCAATATAGGGTTCGACCTAAAACAAGTTGCATTAGTTTTCAAACCTTGTTTCTGGAAGTCGTTAGTTGTAGAAAAATAACAATATCTATTGTATCAAATTCCTCAAGGCATCATGTATGTAACAAGGGTTAACAATGGTAATGTGGATGAATAGTTTGAGAAATTGAGGTATGCAAGTGTTATCTACCAACAATATTCGATGCTGCTAGGCCTAACAGTATATCAATATTTCCAAGTTTTGTTCCAATCAGGTGTTCCTGTTGCTGAGCCAGTAGTCAACAATTGAGCAAACTTCAGCAGTAAATCGGTATTATCAATTGTAAGAAGGAATCTTAATCAATATGAATGTTGTTAATGAGATAAGATGATGTAATTGACTGTGAGTTTTGATACAAAGAACACCCATTCTAACAGTATGCTAAGTACAACCAAAAACATTCTTGTCTATTAGTTTGGGCCCTGCATTTTCGTCTCATATTGTCAATTAGGTTATAGGTTTTTCACATGCTGCTTTTCCTTTTTTCCCTTTTTCTTTTGTTGTTAGATTGAAAATAGAAGGGAAGAGTATCACAAATGACAATTTCATGATTGGAATGCTACCAGAACAGTTTCATAACCATTTCTAGTCGACACTTCAAATTTGTACGCGGTTGACAGGACAATACATCACCTTTCTAGACTTAAGGACTTAGGGCAAAACCTATCTAGCCTTGTTGCAGGTCAAATATCTCTCATTACTATAATTATGTATAGGACCACATGATTAATTTTCATAGAAAAGGGCCGATTTTGGGGCTATTCGCCGCGTGAGATATACAAAAAAGGGGTCTTATTTGAGGAATGAATCCACGAATTTTTAAAAGGCGTATTATTGGTACCGTCAGCAGCGAATGTATGAATATTAGTTTGACAAACAAGATACTCGTATGTGTAATCGACTGTATCTTTTAATGATGATTTGATGTGACATCAATGAAAGAAATCCTAACATCAAATCACTCTTGAAAAGATTTTGAAAGAAAGACTCTTTAGAACAGTGAAAAGGGTGCTTTGTGGAGCTGGATTCTCGGCGTTATTTCTCCGAAATTGGAGACTAAAACACACACAAAATCTTTGAAAACGGGGTGTTCTTGAAATTCTCCGATCGACATGTGCCCCCTCTCCCACTGTTCCTTACGAGTGGAGCCTCAGCGGTATAGAATATATCAGGGTGGGCATCCTGGGTTTTTGGCTGTATCCAGCTATATGTACAAACGCCCACTGTGTTGGCTACGTTTTGTCTGTTCTCTCGGAGAGGAATGCAATTAAGGGCCAGGGGGTGACAATGTGTCATACGTATGGCGTCTGTGACGGGCGTAAAATGTACTGTGCTGTCTTTCCCGAAATGGTTCGTAAATTGGTGCCTGTTTTGCATTTGGTTTGCCACTTGCCTCGGGGAGGGATTGGGGAAATATTGTGTCCGCTGACAGTTGAGAGTAATATGAGACAGTAGGCCCAGAAATGTCAGTTAAGTGCTGATTCCACCAGCACCATTTTTTCTTTGCCTGGCAGGGTAGGTCAGTGTTACGCAGTAATTTCTTTTAACTCATTTATTGTAGCTGAGTCATATTCAGTCCAGGTACTGGTTTCATCGGAGTCACGGAAGCCCAGTCACAACGTTTTCAGTATACATCCTTCCAGGTTTACGAAATGCCGAACCAGGACACCATACAACAGTATCTGACAAGAGTAGATCTTGTACTATAAAGGTTTCAAACCTTATGCATAAAAGATGCGATTTAAGCCGGCTTGAGAAGGTATAGGCGTAGGGTTTACTTCATTAAGACCATCGTGATTGAAGTAACAACACCGGACAGGCCCAGCGGTAGTTGAGATCGTTAAATGAAGGTCAATGGTCAGAGTCTTCAACATGCATGGAATACTCAATTGATATAACGGTCCAGCGAAAACATCCGCTTTATTAAGACGGCCACTTAATGAACCTTCTTTGTGCCAGATTATGCCATAGTGCATTTGTCCCTTAATGAAAGTGATTAGTCAGAAAGTCTGGAAATAGTGCTCGGTTATGACCACCTGTCGTGATCTTGGCTTCCCATCTGCCATGCTGGTGGTCTCTATCGGAACTGATTAACTGACTTGTGTAGTCCTATTAGGCAACTAGAGCCAACCACAGTTTGTCGAGTCTCCAATACATTGCAAAGTATGCGTATTTTCTGCTGAGGTGGCCCCGTCGAGTAGAGTATTCTGCCGGGAAAATCTCACGTATAAGATATTCAACAGCAAATTATGAAATTTTAGAATCAAGTAAGCAGATATACAGGCCTTTAAGCACTGTAAATATCACAATTTTCTAAAGGTCTAAGAGTCTGGAATCAATCCTGTTTTGTTTGCCTTTGAAACAAGTTTTAAGTACACGTAATTAAAAAATATAGCATGATGCGTATCTGTGTATATCGGTAAAGAATATTCTTTAACATGCAAGGTTTCCTGAATTAAAGTGTCCCGTATATATACCTAGAAAAAATGCTACCTCAAGATATGGTTTAGGCCCGGCGTCCACCTACTACGATAGCATCGTAGACCTCCCGATATGGCACCGATACAAAATGTCAAAATCGGTGCTATATCGGGAAGGTGCAAAATCGTAGACATATGTCTAGACAAGCCAATCCACCACGCATTGTATGGGGGTTTTATCGGTGTCTAATCGCAGAAACGTGGTCAACTGCCCCGATATTAGGTAACCTTCCGACGCGATTTTGATTTTTTATCGGGAGGTGCATCGTAGGGCATATCGGAGCCATATCGTAGTAAGTGGACGCCGGGCCTTATACGACTGGTTGCGTTGAGAGGAGCGTCGGGACCGTGATCACCTTTTTGTACCTAAAAGCAGCCTACGATGCATGCCGATGTGCGGAGTCCAGACGTTTTCTAAGATTTTGACCGACCCGATAAGTTTACGATTCTGACCTTCTGCGCTATAGTGCATAGGGAGGTCTGCAATTCTGATTGTAGTAAGTGGATGTCCGGCCTATCATACCATTGCTCAACAACATGCTAACACACATGATATAAGAGCCCTTGGTTGCAGCTGTACCCAAAATATATCATTTCTCCGGATACTCCTGTCAGTAATTGTCAAATGTCTCCTTAACTTGCAGATAGAGATGATCCATAAGCAATGGGATAGGGTGATAGCAGTCATCGATCCCTTTTTCCTATTTCCTCCAGTTCTGGGATGATAGGAGCCTGAGCCTTTCTTGGGGGGTCATTACAAACAAAGTGTTGGTCTTACAGATCTCAAAGAATCTATTCAAAAATCAATCCTAATTGCTTACAAATTGTCAAAAATGTTTGAATCTTTTAGGAAAAACTTTATCAGTTCACTTTCAGCATCGCTCTATTACCTCCCGACAAATCATATTGAATGATAGAGCCTTATTCACTTAAAACCTCTGAAAAACAGTGCAAGGGCCGTTGCTGGATCACTATGATAGACCTTCAATTTATGGACCTTCTAGGCAGTGATGGATGCGACATGATTGCAGTCGCTACATAGATTGAATTCCTCAATGGCATTTATTGATGTCCAATTCGCTGGTGGGAGGTATATCAACTGGAATTCCGCTCTATGATCACTATGAAATTGCTACCTTACTTAACCGGATGATCAATCCTAGAGGAGGCATGATCGTGAGAATACTTATCTTCTAACCCTGTGATCACACAGAACATCTTTTGTATATGAAGTATCACTGAGGAATTATGATAACCTGAATTTATAACGTCTATATGTGTGTGTTGTCTATTTTTTTAGTGTGTACAGGGGTGAGATAAATACAGAAAGCAACTCGTTTTTGTCAAAGAAGTCGTTCGTCGATTGGTGTTTTCAATCGCAGCCTATGGTGAACTGTCGTAGAAGGGATTGCAGAAACCTGTTCCGCCTACCACGTCTCTGGCTGACCTCGCACTAGAATCGGAATGGTGTCAGGAAGATCGTCGTAAGGCCAATCGGGACCAGAATTGCGGTAGGTGGGGGCCGGCTTAACATTACAAGCTTACGATAAACTGTGTTCCTTTCGTAGTAGTGTCGCAGTCTCACAGACATGCATGTGTGTTGTTTGATGTTTTAAATTGGAGAATAATTGGAAATTGTTTTTAATTTACAAAGACACTTTTCTCCACTTTTCTCATTTTAGCCAATCACGAACATGCTTTTCATTCACTGCGGGGCCGGCGGATGGGCTGAACCACGTACCAGCGGCAACATACCCAGCACCAGCGGCAACGAACCAGAAACTAGCGGCCACTCCCGCCGGCCACTAGCGGGGCCTCAACTATATATATATATATATACCCGACGACTACTGTACTACGTCCTCACTCATCTCCCCAGCATCACCTCATTAATTTTATTCTCGTCTTTTTAAATATAAAGCCATTGTAGGCTAAAGAATCCTGTAAATAATTTTTATAAATAAGATAACACCATAAGTTTTGTATTATCAAGCATGTTTTACCGTTTTATCTAAGGAGAAAAAACAAAGAACTTATATATCTTGTAATAAAACTTACTTTTTATCTCCAATATGTGTCTTTTTAAAAAAAAATTTACTTAGAAGAAGTATCATCTCAAATTTTGAGTTTTTCAGATACAATCTGGTTGGTAATCAAGAATAAACAGAACACAAAATATACATCAAAGAGAAAAGTTGATGAATGTGATGGAGTGAACATCGTGGCCGTGGCTTAGTCATATGATCAGTCATTCATTAAAACCTGGAATGGACGTTAACTACCAGTCTTTTAAACTCCTTGACGTCGGGCAAATGTTGAATGGAAGCAGGAAGCTGCATCCAAAGATGTGCCCCGCGGTAGTAGGGCGAATTGATGAGAAGTTGGCTCTTGGCCAGATCCATTTGAAAAACTATCTTGTCTTTTTGACGACAAGATAGAGTGTCTGAGTCAATTAGGTTATATATCAGGTCTGCTCGCACCCAATTACAGGTACTGCCGCAATTCACCGCAATTCAACGTAATTCACCTCAAGGCAATGGGGAACATTCCGTAGTCTACCGGGCTCACAACGTATGTCGTCTGGCCAGTGCCATACGGCAGAAGCAATGGCGACCTGCAGCAACCTTAACTCACCGTGGTGTGCCTTAAGTCACCGCGATATTTGGTGCCGAGCAGAGCAAAGACCATAAAAAGGTCATAAAAAGGTCACGTTCACTTAAGGTTTGAGCGAAAACAACTGCCGGGACTGCTGTGGTGATGGTGTAAACGTAGCATAAATTTATGAAGGTTCACAAACCAAATAAAATTTGTTTATTTATTGTCAGTATGCTTCTACGTGTTTTCTAATTTCTAATTTAAAACCTATCCCCCTCATCCTCCATAGATAAGGGTTTAGGCGAGGCGTGTAGACGTACTGGGTATATGTGAGTGTATAAGTGGTGTATGTGAGGGTAGTGTGTTTGACTTGTAGCCCTGCGAGTGGACAATCACTCCCCCTCGCATGACTCCATTTATTATATGTCAGTTTCCTGTTGCCCGTGTAATTATGCATATATATTCTTTTGGCGGTCATAATGAGGTACAAATGCAAATGCTTGACAGCAACGAATGCGAACAGCTTGCAAACACTATTCTCCACTAAGAAGATATCTGATAAAGTCATAAAAATCTATACAAGTTAGGTCCATCGTCGCTTCGGTTTGACAGATCCTATTAGATCCATTAATCTATGGAAAAGGCATTTTCTCCGGCATTTTGAATATTACTGTAAACACAGAATAAAAGCCTATTTTGCATCAGTGTCTCTTAAAACATAGATAACAGACTTTATCTAGCATACAAAAATATCAGTGAGGTTAATGAATTTAAAATCTTTGAATTCCCTGCTGATCATTGCTATCAATAAAGCATGACATCGGAGCAACAGTAGTCCATGTAGAATTAAGACAGAGTGACAAAAGGCACAATATCTATAACATTCTTCATTGACTTTCACACGGGAAGGATTATAGAGAGACATGGTTAGTGACTGATTGAATCTGTTCAGAGATATTTTAGTCAAAAATACTCACCGAATTCGAAGAATGAGGTTAGTATACCTGACCAAAATATCGAGGAACAGATGTAGTTCAGTCACACTCACTATGTCTTTTATAATTATAAACCGGGAAATCGTCCACTGGTATATGATATTAAATAAGGAAACTGCAAGTTGGAGATACTAGTTTATTACTAACAAGTAAGGCAAGTGCAGTGCATGCTGAATTTACGCAAAACACAAATCGGTAGACATGGTCTAACGCTATCAGTAAAATGTCACTTGCATAATATATCTAAGCAATTATAACAGTCTGTGTTATAGCTGGTAAGGCACTGAGGTGCAAGTCAATGTATCGTCCCAATCCCATAGTAGTAGGGTAGGTAATAAAAGGCAGAAATCTCGGCTTTGTGGCAAAGCCCGGCCCATCTTAGACGTAAGCTCACCCAAGGCAAGAGAAGGGCTGACGGTGTAAACCGTGTCAACTCCAGCAGCTGTGAGTGCAGTCATCACACCTCTTGTGAAGGTGCCTGCTGTGAGTGGAGAAGGGCGGGGTAAGTCAGACACCAACAAAGCAGGCCCATCAGGTGAACCATGTTTCGTAAAAAGGAGTGCATTTATGTATGCTTGAGTTGGACACAGGCGGTGCCCTTTGATGCGAGGGAGTGGTAGCAGTCTCTTTCTTGACCTAAACTGGTCCGTTTTAGACCAGCATATAGTGAGGGATAGTCCTTCTGGTGTTATTGTAACATCCCTCCTCCTCAAATTGCGAGATGGATCAAATGAGTTGGCAGTCATAGGGAGCATGTTTGATCTCCTGCAGAGTAGCAACATCAAATTTCTGAAGTAGCTTTAACAGAAGCGGGGGATCAATGGGTTCTTTTGGAGTCCCCAATTGTTCTCCTCGCTCCACTTATTATCAGTTTTATGCTATAATTGTCCTTCATCAGATCTGGGTAGCCTCTTTCTTTGTGTAGATGTGATATTACTACCAAGTATTGATGCACAGAAGAAAACTTTAACTTAGTAGAGAGGAGGGCAATATACCATATTAGGGTATTAGTCATCACTAGTACTTGGCATAAGTCATAAGTGTTACAGAAATTAACGTAGGCCTTTCGGTGGGTTGCATATGCCTTGTTTGTATTAGGAGCAAAGGAATTCCTTCATAATAGATCCACTCTGGCGTCGATCTGCTCCATGCCCGTAATGGCTCACTGAGCCATCGAGTGCCTTCAATAGTGTAACACGTTGAAGCGACCTGGGTAATAAATCACTTTGATTCTAAAGTTGAATTAGGCAGATAGCCAGAACACCTGACTGTTCATCACATGTGTGTTCTTAGCTACCCCCTTGTTGATGATGGAGACTGCCGCCTTGTTGTCAGAGTAAACAGTCACTAATTTGTTTTCCAATTGTCTGCAGTACAACCTAGCTGCCGGTTCCAGTGCGAGCACCTCCAAGTAGTTAATTGGCAAGACTCTCACTTCTGGACAGTGATCCCATTTAACATGAAACCACTGCCGCCCATAAACGCCACCTGCACCCGATAAACACGCATCTATTGTGATTGGAGTATATGCCCGAGTTTCCAGCAGGGGGACTAAGCCATTGAATAAGCTCAGGAAATCTGACCACCATAGGAGGTCGGCGCGCATTGATGACATAACTCTGGTCTGGTGGTTGGGGACACCCAACTGTGACATCCTGTCCATTAGTCTCCTTGTGAAGGAGCGGTTGCCGTAGATCACACGGGAGGTCCAGCTGAGCCTCCCTACTAGTGACTCTAGTGACCTCTTTGAAACCGCTCTCTTAAGTAACACATCCTGTACACACTGTCTATGGGGCAACACTTTGTCGCCGGGTAGCCTAAACACATGCAGCTGTGTATCTAATTCCACTCTGAGGAAGGTGAGGCATGTGGTCAGCATTATGACCTTGTTGTAATTGATGCTGAAACTAGAGTGTTCAGCGCTGTTAAACAGTCCTCCTCTGTTTTCCCTCTGACCAGGAAGTCGTCTAGATAAGCACATACATCTGAATAGCCAAGACTGGCCATAATTCTGTGGACACACTGTGTCAGGCGGTTGAAAATAGATGCACTTAAACGAGTACCAAACATTAAACGAGTGTCATACATATATGTGGTCACACCTGGCTCAAATTCCCATTGAAGTCCCGCAAGGGGTACATCTTCCTCACAAATATGTACACTGCAATAAGCACATGATAAATCTAATTTAGCAATATAGTCACCTCTCTCGATGAATCTTGCTGCCTCCTCTAAGTTTCGGTATCTGAAGGTATCGTTAACTGCATAGGAATTAAGGATTGAGCCCACCGGTCTGCTCCCATCATGGATTAGATGGATGCCCCCAGACAACTAAGGGACTGCCGCTAGGGCCGATACAATCAATGGTTGTTTGTCGGATGCAACATACCTGCCATTGTCAATCTCCTCCTGGATCTGCTTTTGCACTGCCTGTCTGTTCTCCTTGCTAATTGCTGATCTATGGTTAGGCTGAGATGCTTTGGCCCCATTTGTGCTCAAATTTGCGATCTTAAATCCTTGATTCACACCTTTAATAATGGAATCTCTTTCCACATCTTCCACTGGTATCCATTTCGCTCCATCCCTTGTCGGCACCCGCCATGTCCTATCCTAGGCAGACTTGTGGCGGAACTTAAATCTATCCTCATATTGGCACTCCACTGTATTTGCATATATCCTACATAACTCCTCTGGGTCATGCTTCACAGCCTTGTGATGTTGCTGCTTCTTTCCCTCCTTATTGGTGTTGCTCTTAACCTGTTGGTTGTTCTGTGGTTTCTGGGGGCCCTTAGGGGTCAGAGCTAAGGCTTCTATCGAAGATACCTTATCACCTCAAAGGTAACTGTTTTGGGCCTGTAGATCACAATATCTAGTATCCAGAGTCCGTATTGACTGCCAGTCATCCTTACTTGCCAGTTCGAAAACATATACCGTGTATGACAGATAGTCTTCAATATTGCGCCTAGCGAGGTCCCCCTACCGTAGAAGTTGATACAGGATTCTGACATTAGCAGCTCCACACTCTGCCTGGGATATGTATACTGGGGCCTGTTCATCGTGAGCGAGTACTACGGTCCCATCCTCAGATTCTGTGAATTTCATAGTGTCACTTTTCCTTTTGGCTATCCAGAGCTTCACATTCTCTGGTACAAAATCTGTGATCTTAAGTGAATTCTTGTCACTAGCACGGATGGTTAACAGCACACTCGGATCATAAGAACCTACCGAGGCACCTACATATCCTGAGTCCTTGTCTAGGGTGCACTGCTTGCCCTTGTCAGTACCCTGCAAAGCCACCACCATTTTCTCCCAGCCAGAGGCAGCATTGAGCAGGGCCGTATCACTACCACTCTCCTGCCCCTCTTCTTCTTTCTGCTCAGGTTCCTGTGACAGGTCACCATCCTTCATGAAGTTTGTATTTCCCAGCCTCGCAAGTCCCTGCTGTAGCCTACTTGCTTGCCCTCGTGGTATCAATAGCTCCTTAACATCCTGCTCTGTCATGATGGATAGCACCTCAAAGTCTGCGAAATCTTCACTGTATAATGCCTCTGTAGTTTTTCTTTTCAAACCAACACTCTTCGCCCACGTGGTCTGCCATGATGCTGCGTAAATGTACACCGGGAGCTCTCTGGTTAAGCGTGCTAGCTGTGTGGGCATGGGTTGGCAAGTGCCTGGTCCCATGCGTCTGCTTAGTCTGGTCACATGGTGTTATGTAACAATGTCCGGTGAGCTGCGTCTGAGCATATGGCATTATGTAATCACGTCCGGTGACCACCTCCGTGCGCCCTCTGACGTTTCTAATTATAACTTATATATCTCCAATATATCTCCATACATAAGATGAAGCCAATTGAAGGTGTGAAAGTTTATCGATGTGCCCCATTCGTATTAAATGATGAATACACCTAGCATTTCATCAGCAGTGAACTGACAAAACACAATATCCTCTATGATAGCAGTAATAGCACATTCCTACTGTGTGTAAGACTGACGCATTCATTA
Organism: Alentia gelatinosa; assembly: GCA_950022655.1. NCBI lineage: Eukaryota > Metazoa > Annelida > Polychaeta > Phyllodocida > Polynoidae > Alentia > Alentia gelatinosa. The sequence goes on along the minus strand of OX465579.1, from coordinate 76,578,382 downwards.
CGAGACATACTCCATATGCTGGGGCCTGTTTCACTAGTTTCGTGACATGTCTGTGACACCATACAGACATTGGGGTTGTCTAGTTTCGTGACAACACAAGTAGCTGCCCTCAGGAAAAGACAGACCCCAAACATAAGAATATGACAAATCTACACATCATGGACCTTTCACTATTTTCGTGACAAAAGTGTTAGACAAATATGAAAAGCGGCACCAGCAGTGCAAGCAAAAATGGACAAAAGGAAGTTTAATGTCTAGTTCTTATGAAACCAGACACACCATCTAGACGCCATCTAGAAATGTCACGAAACTAGTGAAACAGGTCCCTGATATGCTTACGGTAAACGCTTGCAGTGTCGCCAACGTGTTGACCAGTGGTAATGCGCGCCGGAGAGGGTAACCCGGCGTTTACATTAGACGACTAAATACGTGGCGACTGTAGATCGTCAGCCAATAGTCGCCAGGTGGTGGCAATGTCCACCCCAAAAGTCGTCTGCCTCAGAATACACACAAGCGTTTACACTGACGACTTTCAGTAGAAACGGACATCGGCGATTAATTGAGTTAACCTTGGTGTACCTGTGATTATGGCATTTCATCCGGGTGCACCTGAGAGTTTGGGGCATAGAGATACCCCCCCCCCCTCGAGATTTTCCCTTTTAGTTTTTTTGTGTGTGTCAAGATTAAGTCCCCTGCCCCAATGAAAATAAATACAAAAATGTCACAAGCACCCTCTAAAGTGTCACCTGAAAAAAGAATTCTGCCCCTTAATTGTTTTTGTTAGAGCCCACTCCTCAGGAAATATATGACAAAATATCACAATCCCATTATTTCTTACAGTCCCCCATAGAAAAATAGATATGAAATAAGCCCCCCCCCCCTCACAGAGATACCAATATAAATCCCCACAAAAACAATTACCCCCTGCCCCAACACAGGAGTACCTGAAATATTTGCCCTACCCCCCCCCCCCCCCAGAAATTTGTTTTTCTTCAAAAATCCGCCACGGAAATATTAGGAATTTCTGTATAGATCCCCCATGGATAAACTTAGGTAAAATTAGCCCTCTCCGCCCCCCAATTACCAAAATAGGTCCCCTACTCCTATTAATATACAACAATCCCCCCCCCCCCCCCACACACAGAGGCACCTGAATCAAATTGCAGCCTCCCCTTTTTTACCCCCCCCCCCCCAAAAAAAAATATATATATATCCAAAAAGATTAGCACCATCCCATGGTTAGCACCATCCCATCCCCCTAGTTCCCAATATAAGTCCCTGCCCAAATGATACAAAAAATCACTCCCTGCTCCAACACAAAAACACCTGGAAAAATGAACCTATCCCCCCCCCCCCCGCACACACACACACCTACACACCTACACCTACACCTACACACACACCTACACACACACACACCTACACACACACACTTACCTATCTGGCCCCCCCCCTCCCCCCCCCCCATGTCGTTGAAGCAAAGCACACGTTTTGTGTCCAAAGTGCAGGGGTTCAACGACTATGTTTTCACAGAATCGCTGCCCGTGTAGACGACTATTTCAAGCCCGCTTAAAATAGTCGCCAAGGCCAGAACCTGTCTAATAGTCGTGAGGTGGTGCCTAATTGCATAATGTGATGTAACCAGACGATCTGCAGTAGCCACGCGCTTGGCGTTTACATTAGACGACTTCTAGCCTTTTACTGCTGAAAGTCGTCAGGCTGCGCTAAAATGAAGAATCGCCGCCCATAATCGTCTAATGTAAACGCCGGGTTACGCTCTCCAACCACTTCCACATTCCAGGGAGCTCACAAAGTATTCCCTTTGCATTCACGTCTCAGCGAACTAATGAACTAGGAAAACATCCCATCCACCCAACATTTTAAAGAAAATAAAACAATTTTCTCTTCAAATCTTTCCCTACACTCATTGGTAGGGAATCAATTTTCAGTAATACTGCTCCATCAAATACCTCAGTCGTAATCATTTCACCAGACAATATTTTAATAAACCTCAATATTCTCCACCATTTCTCTGTAGTAGTCATTATGGGTGTATCCTGGATGCATCATATACTCCCCAGCAATTATGAACCTGTTTACAATATCATGCATGACACACATGCTTTTAACACAACCGAGACATAGGCACTATTCCGGCAACTTGTTAGGTGGGTTGGGCAGTATGATATATTCCGCTCAATACATCGCCAACTCCACATAGTCCAGTACAAGCATGGATAGTGTGGACGTTGAATGACAGTTTTACATTCTACAGCTCCTCGCCAGCAGACAACCAACTGCATCATCGGAATACCTAATTTGTCTCTGTTCAGACAGCATCAGAAAATACACCGATTCAGTTCAGACCTCCTGCTGCGCCTGGCTATGAAACGGTCAACTCTAGGGTGGTCTGGAGTAAATTCACCAGGCATAGATCTAACATGAGACATCCAAGAAATCCCGATGGAAGTTGGATGAAATACATTCGCCTGGCTTACCATGATTGAGCCAAGCCATAGGCCAGTCACAGGCTTGCTCTGTATGGTTTCAACCGAAGGTATTGGTTAAAAAATACAATGATTTATGGCTTCTGTGAAAGACATGGCCTCTGTTTTATTTAAAAGGAACTGGAACACCAGGGCCAAATTGCGCAAGTGTCAATATATTTTGCTTGTAAAATGTATTGTTTTCACGATTTTTTCAATCAGGGTTGATTTTGTCGGGAGGTAAAATCATCGGTCGGTGGTGCTAAATTGTCGGTGGTTCGAAATCCTTGGTTACACTTTCCAATTTATCATCGGAAAGGCAGATTAACCTGTCGCAGGCGCTAAATGCAGTAATAGGTACCAAAAATCGGCAGGTTCTCTGTCTACTATTTCCCTCGACAATATTGCGCAACATGGCACAACATCACAATTATTTAGGGTGAAGACTATTTCTCGTGAGTATTGGTGTACCGAGAATTGATAATCGGTGTTCATATGTAAACACCTTAGGCCGAGTTTACACCTACATATGGAAAAATCACCGATGTTATATCGGGTAGAGAAAAGTCGGAAGTCGGTGAACCCCGAAAATTATCGGGACTGATAATCGGTGATCCTACGAGTCTTTGAGCCAGACGACTGATGAAACATTTCATCTGCACCGTTCACCGATTTATACGACCCCGTATGCGTACTATACTTTCATCGGCAGCCTCAGAAATCGGTCGGTGGTGCAGGATTACGCAATTCAAGGGGAGAGAAAACGTTAATTGTTCGAGTATGGAATTTTATCGTTTATACATACGCTATTTGATCGTGAACGTGTAATAACTGTTCGGCGGCGTCAGATTCTATAATCGGTGGTCTAATTCGGTATGTGTAAACTCTCTCTACCTACAGATTATGACCATCGATTATGGCAGTTAGTACCGCCGATCGATTTTATAACACTTTTGGTACAACAATCGTCTGGTGGAAACAAAAATGTTAACGATTTCTCTCTCCAACATTCATTGAACACCACCGACCGACTTTTGAGGCCACCTCCGCAATCAAACCACGTTGAATTAATCGTTCAGTGACCATCTCTATTTTCATAGAAGGTTTTTTCCCCACCAATACCAATTTATGTTAACCCTTCATGTGCATAATATTCCGACTTCTCAGGTTTTATACAGATTGAACAATCGGTGCACATCGAACACATAATCGGTCATCAGGGGGAAACAGAGTGTATGCTATAGTGTAAACGATTATCAGTATCAATGAATATCTAAGGAGGGTGGGGTTTTCGTAGGTAGGTGGAAACATTACATAACTATCGGGGTGTAGAGTCACCGATTCTTGATACTAGTACCTATCGATTTGTCACAGGAAGCACTCCTTCACGACTGTTTTTATATAGAACGTCCTGACCATGCTGTACAAGCTACAAAACGAAATGATAATTTACGGTTCGTACGGAACGAGGCGTTTACGCCGAGTCAAACCATAAAAAATTTGTGGATCGCAGGATCTTATTTTATATTGGAGAAGACTGGAATGCAACACTGTATCAAAAGAAGTTACCCTTGATACAACACCCAGCCTTTATACCACACTCAGCCGTAAGTAACAATCCTCCTACCACTTTAAGTTTGGAATGCCAGTCCCATGATGGCAACTTTGGGCATCTTGATGCTAAATCAAGCCTGATATGCGACTGTGACTATGTTCGATTGGATTCTCACAATTATTTCTGCAGTCATACCCGAGTACCTGGAAGCGTCATGTTACAATACCCGCGGGAATGCTTCACGGCAGCATGGAGTGGTAGCCACAGGAATGCTTGAAGGCTGCAGGATTCCCTGGAGGTTTTATTCTGCAGAAGACCTTAAAGACCTATATAGGCAGCCGAGGTATAGGCCTTCTTATACTCCGCATCTTACTCCGTAGGTCCAAAATGCGTGGAGGCATCATATTGTAGTAGTACCAGAATGCCTTAGGGCATCATGCTGCGGTGAACCGTTCTGTTCTCAGAAAAAAAACCATTTTAACATAAAAACGGTTAGGCTTGGAAGTGCGTGTGGCGATGGGGTTTAATCCCGATGAAAACGAATCGACGATTCCGGACTGGGGATGTCGACTGGCGCCAACAGGGTCAGATAAGAGGTGCACAGGTAACTTATATCTCCCGTCTTATCACATTCCGGCCTCGTTCTCGCAAATAGATTCGAACCAGCTCCAATGGGGCGTGTTCCCATTCGCAGACACCGACATTAAATCAGAGAGAAAAACGTAAGAGTTCTTTTTTAAATGGGCGACATGTGTAGGTGAATTTGTGATCTGTGATGTGTAGATTGAAGTGGAACCAATCCGATGTAAATGTTTCTTTTTCTGTGTAAATTTGTATAAAGGTGGAGGAGGGTATCTCTCAAGAAGACAGATCGTGATATATTTCTGTAGATTCCCGCCTATTTAAACGAGATCTATAAAAAGGTAATGAACCCATCTCTTCACTTGCTGACTGTGAAAGATGAATCATCCTGCTAGCTAATAAGATCGGAAGTAACCAGGAGAAGGACACTCCATAAAACGCGTATAAAAATATAATCTCCGTGACTACGTAAGTGCCGATAGAACTAACAGCGATTTGAATTAATAATGGACCACTATCTCTCCAATCTTCCAAACGACCTACTAATCTGGTTAGAGAGGTTATCTATTCCCTATTTGACATGGGAAGCTGATAATGAGTCTCTTGAACGTGCATAGGCTGCTGTATCATCAGGAGGGGACGTACATTCATCACTGGTATACGTTTTTTAATGTGTAAGCTATGTGCCAAACAGAAACTTTTAGGCTTCTCTCAGTAATACTCCCACCATTTACTCTCACCGAGATATTGATTCCAGTTAAGCCGATAAAACCCTCAACGATTCCTGGTCGATAGCTATAAAACACACATATAGATGTATCGGTGGTTTGATACCTACTTCGAAAACTACTCATTCTATCATCGACAAAGTCACCCAGGTATAAATGTATCAGAAGAATATAGGATGCTGCTACTAAATTCCCCATTTATCGTTACTGGAATCGGGCATGTCTCTGTATTCAGTTTCCACTGATTAATATTTTGTAACATATATTATGGCGGATAAAATGCCATCTTTTAAGAGAATCATTCAAATAGTGATACAAGCACCATAGAATTCGTCACAATTATGTCTGAAGTGCCATTTGGAAAATCCAAGAGAGTGATTTCTTTTAGGATGGCTGCCAAAGTCACATGCCAAGTCTGAAGATCATGACAGAAATAGAACTCCTTGACCGATTTGAGTGCTTATCATGTCATTTGTATGTTTTCAGGGTAGCTGGTTTCATCTCCCCCCATTTTAGTGGACTAGAGCCACTTTTTATCAAAGCCTTCTTCTCGCCTGATGTTTTTGTCATTTTATTGCTTACATGTCCGGTTGTACTACCCACACATAGCTTCTATTTCGCGGGGTCTAAGTTTATTTTGCTAAAGGTAGCACTATTTCTACATTAGTTAGCCTGTTTCATTCTTTTGCAACAATTAAGCATATCATAGAGAAGATCAAAGCCACTGCAGCCTTAAACAGCCAGAACCAATATTGATCTGTCATTTTTTCTCAAACTTGAAATATCAGAATAATATTGAAAGTTAAAACCTAAAAAGAATTAGGATAAAATTACACATTTACCTCCAAACAAAAGTGATGTCCTGAATAGAGAAAGATGTTAAGAATTTCAATTGAAAAGAACGATCCATCATTTACCGGAAATAGGTGTCATTCAACCTAACAACTAACACTGCACAAAAACCACCATTTTATTCATATATACGCCATCGCCGAAGTGCATGTATTGGCTGAATATTGACTTGTTTTCAAATATATGTATATATATATATATATATATATATATATATATATATATATATATATATATGCCCAGGCCTTATATACGGATGCGTCTTGGCTGTATTTCACACCCGGCTTATATGAGAGGAAAAATCCTCTCCCCCACCGCCTCCCGCCCGTTTGTGTTGGTAGAAGTACAGGTGTTCTCAGTAGGAAGCCCTCCCCCCGCCCTCCCACCTCCCCCCGCCCGCTCTCAGTGAAGCCCTCTTCACTGGAAGCTTTTATACGCCTACAGATGAGATGTATACACACGGGGAATTGGATGACCTTGTATACGCAAAATACCTACTTATATACGCCGGGTGCATCCATATGTAAAATAATGATGTTCGTGCAGTGTAACACATAACAAACAACTTCATTGACGGAAACTTTGCAGTGGCATTTCAGTGACAAACTTTTACAGGAACTTAAAGACAAATGCGGGTATGTATCGAGGCGCCCCCTGGTTCTACTCAATTAACACTGGTGCTGCCATCTTGTTTCATGAAGATGTACCAGTTTCCCATGGACACCAATTGTTGAGCACTTATCTTTTTCAGATGGCCTTCCCATAGAAATGAGCATGGTGACAAAGTATTTCTTAGCATTACTGATTTGCACATGTTCCCAACTATCATAACCCAGAATCATTTGAAGATAGCAATAGGACATCAGTGTCATTTAGCAAAGTCAAAATATTGCATTTTCCCATAGACACCAAGAGTTAAGCACTTACATTTTCAGATGGCCCTCCCATAGAAGTTAGCATGGTGACATGCCATTTTTTTTTGGCATTTTCTAGTATGATATATGGTACTTATTATCCTGAGTTATTTACAAAACTCAATAGAATTTAGAAATCGTCCAACTACCAGCATTTGTCTTTAAATAATCGGTGCCGTTTTCGTTGGCCAATTACAATAACCTTATGATGTAACAGATGTTCTGCATGTTAGACCGTCGATCAGTGTGGCTCAGAGTGACCGGATGCCATAGATACGCATAGCAATCACACTTAGAGTATAAATGGGTGTGTGATTGGTATATGTCAGTTAGACCTGCCAATGTAATAGTGTACAACTGCCTGTGGTGTTCCTGTGTTATCTAAACCATATCTGAACTAATACTGGGTCAATATTCATGTGTAACCCACAAAATTGGAGCTGGAATACCATAGAATACGATGCATTCCCTGTACTTTCTTTGGAAATAATCTAAATGACTATTACAAACGTATTGCGCAAACACAACCAGTCATCCATTTCTAAACAATACCTTGTCAGGCATTTGTTTGGCTGCAAGCATTGGAAGCCAGGCAGATGAGGTGCGAAACAAGCCTGTGGAAAAAAAGGTCTATTGCGCAGTCACCTGCGTATAGTGTCGCCCAGTGCCAACCATGTGTTAATCATATATATGTCAATTGTGACATACAGTGTATGTCGCATCAATAGAACTTAGTATTTCGCCATTTTAAACTATAAAATGATATGAATTATATAAATTACTACACGCTGCTAGCACTGCACGAAAACCACTATTTTACATATGTATACGAAACGCGTCTAACAGTAGGATTTTGCGTCTAGAAGTTAGACCTGTTATCCGTCTCGTAGACGCCTTATCTAGTGGCGTATATACATGTCCATGGTGCGGTCTTATATATACGTTATATATACGCCTGATTCCGTTGTATATACACCAATCTCAAAAAGTTCCATTCTCTGCCACTTGGGGACACTACTGGTAGCATATTTCATTTGCCATTAACCATCCAAGTCTGTATTATATGAAAATTGCAATTTATATTACCAATTTATTTCATAAAACCTAATTAGGTATAAATTGATTAATTACACATTGCATTATGTTGTTTTTTAATTGTTTTTCTAATAGATCTTACTTTCAAACACCATTTCAATGTGTGGACATTCAGGCTTACTATATAATCGCCTCCCCCCCATGTCTCTGTGCACTTGAAGTCCGACTCCCGACCCCGACTCCGACTCTGCCTTGTGAACGCGGCCGCCACCCTCACAGCCACCCGCTCAGCCTCCCGCCCTGTGCGCCTCCGACTCAGGACTGAAAACATCTTAGACACGCTGAGCGGCCGCTAATCCCTCTACAAACACCGCAGGGAGGTGGGGGTCGTGTACCAGGGCTTCACTGTGGGTAGAGTGAATATGGGGTGGTGGGTAGGTGAGGTGTCGGGGGGGGGGGGGGGGCGGTAGGGGGTGGGGTTGGGAGGTCGCGGGTGGCGAGTCAGTGTTGGTGTATCTTCTACCAACACCCACAGGCCCGGGCGGGCCGCGGGTCGCTTTTTTTTTTTTGTATCATATATATACGCCTGGCGTATATATATTGCGCAGAGTATATTTTATCTTAAATACGCCAGGCGTGAAAGACAGCCAAGTCGCGCGCGTCTACATATGGAAACTGTCTCGTAGACGCCCGAAACGTAGACGCGTATAAGAGGTGTATACAAGTATAAACAAACCACGATACAGCCGATACGTGCGTTATCGCGATGGCGTATATATATGTAAAATAGTGGTTTTCGTGCAGTGTAGGTGTGCAGTATAAATAATGTTCGAGCTCACTGAGACGTGAATGGCTTATGAATGGATAATTCAAAAACTCGTTTTATTTAGGTTTTATGATGATACAAAAACGTAGTGACTGAGCCGCAAAATAATATATGGTTGATTAGCCATGAAGGGTGGCCTTTTCAGGTATTTTGTTCAGCGTCCTGATGCTGGATGAGTGACCTATCAAATGGGACAAAATGCAGAGAATGGCATCCCTACGGATCAGTTACTACATTTTTCTAATTATATATACCTGAAATTGAGGAGAAAACTGAATTCTATTCACATTCTAAATCATCGATTCCTAGCCATTCACTGCAGGCTCAGTGTGGACGAACATTGTGGCCAACTTGTTGGCGGTAATGCGACAGACGAGACACTATTGGACTCCCCCTCCCCTCCTCCTCACCTCCCCCTCTCGCCACCCCATGTGACCTCTTTTCAAACCTCAACCTCCCTCACTCACTCCCGGACTCCCATTGGATTCAGAACCACCCGCCCACCCTACAAAACCTCTTCTTCTCTCTCCTCTCACCTACTCTGTAGGCCCAATTTAATAACTCGTGACCTTCTCTCTTAATTACTCTACATTTTCTCTCGTTATTTCCTAAACTCAATACCTCAATAAAATTTCCCAATAGTAGACTCGTCTGTGTTAGTCATTGTTTATACGTCACCCCTGGCATTGGGTAGTATTTCATTGACATTCGGCCATATACATATGATAAAAACATGCACAGCCCTGCTCTATGTACCGCAAAAAATTGATTTGTAATCTAGACTCTTCCGTTTATCATTATCATGTAAGAAATGTGTCTTTGCGTCTTGACAATGTAAAACAGAGGATCACGGATGAGTTAGAAATATCCTTAGTGAATTTAAGAGAATGTTAAAACATGATGGGATACAGAAGATGGAACACCGGAGATTACTAATGCGCTAAGACAGTGAGTTGGGGATAGTTCTTATGGAATTCTATTAGAGTCTCTGGCAGTTATCATCCTACGGTAAATGTAGTTGATGTTTTCTGATAAAAGCATCGATCCTGTTGTACATGTTAGGCAAAATAGGATTAGGCCGGATTAGAACACTTAATTGTGTTTCTCCCTATGATTTCCAGTACAAAATGGGTTACATAAAGACCGGTTTTCGCCTCGTATGAATATTCTAAAGACCCAATCAAATATGTGTATAATTCGAAGAACTTCATGGGAAGAATGCTTGGTGTCTGACGTTGAAAGCAAATACAAATAAAATGAAAATAAACAGAAACCCAGCCCAGAAAGGGGAACAATTACGATGTTATGGTTCCATAATTCTGAATCATTGCATTCTGGGATTCTCTGGCGTTACATGGACAAAGAAGAGTAACAAAAGATAGTCACAGATACAGGCACATCTCTGTGTCTTGGAGACTGGGATCTTTTAAAATTTGTATCTCCTATGAAAGAACGCGATATTCATCAGAGTATAAGTTCCTCCGTGTAACCGTTAGGTCTGCCATTCCTAAATATTATCTCAATGATAGGTGAGTAATATCTTTAGATCCGGGTCCACCTATTACGATACAGATTTAAAACCTTCCGATGCTTTACAATGAATAATATGACAAAACATAGAAAATCGGGAATCATTTTATCTCAGACAAACATCTGTACTAGGAACATTGGCGTGTATCAGAATCAGTTATTAGGAACATCGAAAGGTCTATTGTAGAAGATTTGGAGTTCAGTAGACGTCGGTTCTTACATTGACAAGGCTAACCCGGCGTAAATGCCGGAGACACACCAAGCGAGAAACGTTGGCAATAGTTGTACTCACCTACATAGATCATGTATCGCTCACTATTTCTCGCCTACAAGGTGGGAGGGGGTTTGGCCGACTTTGGGACACACCAAGCGAGCTGAGGTGGCAAGAAAACGCCATCGATAAACTGCACCGGGCGGTTACTGCAAAACTTGCCAAGTATGAGCAATGTTTGATAGTTGGCGATCACTGCATTGGCAAGTAAGCCACAGTAAGTCTGGGTTGTGTAAGGTGATCATGTGACTTTAAAACTCAATCTGATTGGTTCACTGGTTGTCTCTAGTAGGACTCGCCCACATATCGCTGACAATGACAGAAAACTCGGTGTGTCTCGTTTTTATGCAGGACTATAGACACACCAAGCGAGAAACGTTGGCGATAATTTTACTCGCCTACATAGCCATGGCGATTATGTGAGAGATAAAATTCATCGCTTGGTGTGTCCTGTACTCGCTGGGATATGAGCGCGACTTGGGTGTAGGCAAGTTCAAAAATCGCCAGCACATCCCATGAGCGATAATATCAAACATGTTTGATATTCTCGCCAAGAGAAGGCCAAATTCGCCCACATAATCGCCAAGACAGAATCGCTAGGATGGTTCTGAAAATGCAGACACACCAGGGACCTATTTCACTAGTTTCGTGACATGTCTGTGACACCATACAGACATTGGGGTTGTCTAGTTTCATGACAACACAAGTAGCTGCCCTTAGGTAAAGACAGACCCCAAACATAAGAATTAGACAAATCTACACGTCATGGACCTGTTTCACTAGTTTTGTGACAAAAGTGTTAGACAGACATGAAAAGCGGCACCAACAGTGCAAGCAAGAACGGACAAGACGAAGTCTGATGTCTAGTTCTTATGAAACCGAACACACCATCTAGACGCCATCTAGACGCCATCTAAACATGTCACGAAACTAGTGAAACAGGTCCCAGGTTTTTAGTACATGTAAGCGATATCTGAGCGAGTACTACCATCGAAAAGTAGTCGACCAATCAGATTTAGTTTTATAGGCACATGATTGCTCACTTTTCTCACTTTACTCGCCCATACGGTAATCGCCAAATAATCAAACATCGCTCGAATTTTCCCTACTCGCCCAGTGCTGTTTATCGCTGGTGTCTTCTTGCCGCCTCAGCTCGCTCAGTGTGCCCCAAAATCGTCAGCAAGTCGGCAAAACACCCTCCCACCTTGTAGGCGAGAAATAGTGAGCGATTCCATTTCTTGCTGGTCTAGAATAGCCGAGGGTTCCGCTCGCCTGGTGTGTCCCCGGCATAATACCGGGGACACACCCAGCGAGTGGAACCCTCGGCGATCATGGACCAGCGAGAAATGGAATCGCTCCATATTTCTCGGCTACAAGGTGGGAGGGTGTTTATCCCACTCGCCCACGACTTACGGACACACTAGGCGAGTCATGGCAGCGAGAAAACGGCAGCGATAAACTCCTCTGAGCGATGACTGTAAAAGTTGCTAAGTATGGGCGATGTTTGATATTTGGCGATTCCCATATCGGCGAGTAAAGCAAGAAGAGCGAATATGATACACATTTAGCCTTTGCTATAGCTGAGTATGCCATTAGCCTCTGGTTAGCTAGGTAACCTTCTGTTGCCGATTATTATTAATAAAATATCAACCGATAGCATTATGGCAGATAGTTATACTAGTATTTAAATGGGTGAAATCAATGTGACAGCACCTAGGCTTTTGTATAACCAAAGGTGATCATGTGACTATAAAACCCATTCTGATTGGTTGACTGGTGTACTCGCTCATATATCGCTGTCTATGTAACAAAAACCTGGTGTGTCTGCATTTTCAGAACCATCCTAGCGATTCTGTCTTGGCGATTATGTGGGCGAATATGGGCGAGAATATCAAACATGTTTGATATTATCGCTCATAGGATGCGCTGGCGATTTTTTAACTTGCCTACATCCTAGTTCCTCTCATATCCCAGCCAGTAGTGGACACACCAAGCGATAAATTTTATCGCTCATATAATCGCCATGGCTATGTAGGCAAGTAGAATCATCGCCAACGTTTCTCGCTTGGTGTGTCTCCGGCATAAAGCAGGAGACATACGAAGCGAGAAACGCGGCGATATCAGGAATCACCATCACAAAATGGTGTGTATGTGAGCTATGGTAGGAGATATTGATATAGACAAATACCATACATTCACACCAATTTCTGTTGGCGATTCTGGAGACTGATGCCGTTACTCGCTTGGTGTGTCCTCGGTATGAAGCCGGGGACACACCAAGCAAGTCAAGGCAGCAATCTCCGGAATTGCTACCACAAAATGGCGTGTATGTGAGATAGATCATTTCATAGGAATATCTCTCAACGATGATTTTGTGTCTCAAAAGCAACACTCATGCTAAATATAAAATAATAGCTCACATACACTTCATATTGTGTTGGCGATTCTGGAAATCACTGCCTTTCTCGCTTGGTGTGTCCCCGGCTTCAAGAGCCTTTTTATTTTTTTTTAAATATCGAGCTTCGCTCTATTTATTGAACTGAGAGAGTTACAGTAAGTTCGGGTAAAAAATACATGTGAACATTTTGTAGAAGATACCTGTAGAAGAAAAACAGGGATCTCTGGAATCGCCGATACAAAATAGCATTTATGTGAGATATTATTTCATAGTGATATCTCCCATCGATTATTTAGCGTCTCGGAAGTAATAATCAGGTGGAATATGAAATAGTATCTCACATAGACGTCATTTTGTGTTGGCGATTCCGGGAATCGCTGCGTTTCTCGCTTGGAGTGTCTCCAGCTTAAACTAAATTGCTTTCATAATGTTGAAAAGACGTGGCGTCGGTACGGCGAATATACTGAGTAAGTGTTCTGTGTCTGTCTGTGGCCGGCTTTCTCGAGCTCGGTGTGCGTCACTTGGAACATGCATTATAATAGGCTTAGAAGTCTGACGAATACAGAAAAATGAAATTTCGAACGGCGAAAACCAGAGAAGAGATTTGAATCAATTTTCTACCATAATATGACTGAATAACGCGGTGAATTGATTTGTCTTCACCTTTCAGCACATCACCGGCAATTATTTTGTATCTTAATTAGTCAGATAATGTCAGATAACAAATAAATAGATACTATGTACAGAGGATTCTTTCAGACCGGATTAAAGACAGGCACCTGAAATGAAGGTTGACAGACAACTTGATTGGGACTCATTATCATTGAAAGACAACCAGGACTGAGGTCATATCCGGAACCATTTCCGGTCCGCGAGACAGAGCTCAGAACAAAGACCAGCTGTCATCTGTTTTGTACATAAAAATAATTTTTGACTGATGCATAATTGGCACACTACAGTTTTAGTCAATGGGAACAGCTATCGCATACTACAAGGTTTCAATTTACACTTCTCATCCCATTAATGTTATAAATCGGCCTTGGTGAATGAAAGGCATTATTTCCTATAAGAAGTAGTGCGGTTTCTAAAGGAATATACTGAAGACAATAATTTCAATCAGCTTTGAGATAGTCTGCAGCTGAAACAATGTTATCTTAGTGTATAAGTAGTTCAGTAATGAAACTGAGTTGTTTTTTTTAAAGGAAAGGAAAGTATGGAATAAAAATGCTACTTTATATTGAAAAAATGGCTATTTTTCATGCTTTTTGGCCTATTAATTATAGGTCAGATTTTGCTCACAGATAGGTAAAAGTATATACAGCAATGGATACCTCTAAAATGGAGGTGCTGTCAAATTCTGAATATCGACCATATATATATATACCCATTCTTCGCCCCAACTCAGCCAACAGATATTACAATATACTATTCACAGAGGAGGTGTGAAGCGCAGGGCCCCCTATAGCGACCCGACTCATAAATGCGATCGCGGCAGGGTTCAAGGCACCACTTTCAAACCTGCCAGCATTGGGGAAGGAGCTTTTGACAATGGACTGTGTGTGGCTAGTAAGCCCTAGCCTATGAGAAATAAGGCTGTATTCCACAACACCAAACAGCCATAAAACATGGAGCTCTATTGAGCTCTATTGTGGTTTGGAGTACATTAGATGTCACTCTATCAATATCTGAAAAGATTCTTGATATCTAGAGCTCTAACAGTTTCTATGTAGTAGCTGTTACTATTTTTGCATAGGAATCTGCATAAGCTGTCATTTGAGTCCATGCCAAAACGATAGGGGGCGCTGCGCTTCACACCTCCTCTGTACTATTCATAAAGTGACGACGCCATACCAAAGAACTACAAGTGGAATTTGCCTGATCGATTTGGGTTTAATCTAATATCATGAGCTTTGACGTGATAGAAAGGCCAATGAGGCATGTTTCAAGGAAACAGCTTTAAAGGCATATCAGACAATTTGCTTGAAAATGCAAACCCAAGTCATTTTCCTGAAAATTGAATATGATGATTGTTGTAGAACATTCTTATGAGAGGTCATGCTTATGATGATTTTATGATCGAATACATAGAAATTCCAAGAGGTTGTTTTTCACATTTGTAAATCTCATGTCATTTGTCTGAAACTTTCATAGGATATAGACGACGTACAGTACTACAAATTCAAGATTTAAAATTTATAGGTCTCCATCCTTGTTTTTGAAAGAACTGAATAAGACCATACTTTTAGTACATTTCTTATATAAATCAAGCAAATGTTAATTTGCATATTTTAGCTATTAAAATCGGATAAACTGTACAAAACATTAAAATTACTAATTTAGAATTAGAATAAATCAGAAAGAATAAGATTCGACTGATAGTTGACAATATCTGAAATATGTGAAATATAGGACATGCCTTTGAAGCATACCTGGCGTCTTCTCCAGAGTGTCTCTGAACGAACCCTCTAATGTTTGTTCACCAAAGTTTCCATGTAATAGTTATTTTCTCATGTGTTTTATACTTGAGCCTCAGAGTCGTTGAGGATCAGCGCCCAGCTGAGGCAGCAGTCTACCCGATGAGGCGTTGAAATGACGGCACATGGGTTAAAGCTGGTAGACTTATCTTTTTACAAGCAGTGAGGAATGATGCCAGAGCAAGGTCACGTGGATAGCGAGATGGGTGTGGCCCTGAGACTCTACCCTGGGTGCCTCATGTGAATACTGTGTGTGGGATACCAGCACTTAATAACAAGCGGTATGAGTAAACCAGATAGAATCAAATAAACGTCCATACAGAGCATTCTGTCAGTGTGACAGATGAAAAAGGCAAACCTTTATATCTTACTTCCAAACAAACGTCCAACATATAGTAAAACATGAGTCTGCCATGAATAGAAAGGAACAGTCATCGTTGGAAGATCACTTGTAAATGCTAAAGCCCTGCTCCCACCTACGCCGATGGTCTATGCCTTACTTCCCAAAAGTGTATGACATACTTCCCGAGAGGCTACGATTTGAAATGGCCAAATCGTAGCCTCTCGGGAAGTCCCCGACAATTCAAATCGTGGACATGGGTGTAAATCATAGAACGTAGAAAGGCCTTTGGAGGACCAAAAATATAAACTTTGCTCACGATTCAACCCCTGTATCATTGTTGAAATATTGAATAATCTATTAGAGTTATTTACAACATATTATGATATTATTTTTCAGTGATTAAAATAATCAAATTGAAAAATATAGGTGTGGTAGAATCATGATTCCGGTATAAAACTTAAAAGTTTAGAAAGAAATCCGAGAAACACTGGCCCGACGATCTGAAAGGCATTGTGGTTTGTGTGCAGCCGTCAGCAACAACTACAAAAAAAGGTTTAAACGAAAATTGAAACGAAAGTAAAAACGAGAGTGAAACTCACCTGTCAATGCCGATTGCCATGTTGGTAAAAATACTGACACTGACGCTTGTTACTTGCATGAATGAGACATACGGACACATAAAGGTGCCGAACACCCAGCGACCGATCATGACCTCGGTGAAGGTAAATGGCATACAGAAGCAAGCCATGCAGAGGTCAGCCACAGCGAGATTCAGCAGGAACACAGTGAGTTCTGTCTTGACGCGGTTCCCGAAGATGAGCACGACAATCACGAGGATGTTTCCGACTACTGCCAGCAGGATGGTCAGTGAGTAGATGACGCTCAGCAACGTCTGTACCTCCGGCGAGAATTCGTCGTCGAAGAACATCTGCGGCCAGCTGGCATTGTCGAACAAGCCGCTGAGGTTGGCATTCTGCGCCAGCAGGGAGAAGTTGAAAGGGAGGGCATGCATGACTGTGGTGGAGGTTTTCGCCCACACAGAGAAGCAAAAAGTCAAAACAGAGCGGATTTATTTGTCCAGCCCAGCCCCGTCTCTGCTAAAACAGAAAGTTCTAATTGGCGGATTGCCGGTCACGTGAAGATAAAGAAAAGGGGAAAAAATACAGCATCAGTCCATCTATCGGAAGTAGGAAAGAACCAACATCCGTAACACATTTTTATCAACAAAGGTTCTCCTGATCCTGGTATGTTCCTTTCACATACTTAAAGGAATTGTGTCAAAACGCATTCACTGCTATGGCATCCAATCGTGATGATTACTAAACGTTTTAACGTTTATATCAATAGTTGGTTATTTCTACAGACATGGCTCTGTATCTTTGGTATCGGTTTCAGAGTCGACTGTTTCCTAAAAACCCAACCATTGTCTGAAACCTAAACTCCGTAAAGCGCACAGAGTTTCAGTTATTTTCTTGAACTTCCATTGAATTCGATATATCCAGAACTAGAATGCATGTGTCTATCAGTCCACTGGAATGGATCAGAGACAACATATTTCACCGCAGCAAATAAACTTGAAAGTGATATAAATTCACACCAAAGTTTTCACAGTATTCCTTGTGGGTTTTATCCACTATGAAGTACTTCCTGTCTCTGCTTGTCTGGGACTCCGGATGAACGGCCCCGTGTTTGATAGATTCCGGTGTCGGGGAGAGGGACGAGGAATCCCGGGAACGATCTGCTCGCACTCCGAGCCGTAACCAACACGAGCAGCTCACATCGGCGCCTAAACTCACAGTGCCCTTAAAGCTCACCGCAACCAGGGAGGGCGCCACTGACAGAAGCACCACCCGCGGCGGACGGCCGAACCACCCGCGGCCAATCAGCGAGCACATGACAAGGCGTGGAGCAGCGACCGCTGGCCGTATCGCGGCCAGGGATTGGTCATCTGGCGGGGCGCTGCCGTGATGCATGTGTCCGCCGAGAGGCTGCCAAAGGAACTTCACATAACCAAACTGCTGGAGGGTATCCCTCACTAGCTCTCATGTTTCACCGCTTCTTAAGCATTCCCCGGAGATCCACCAGATGCGTTTGTGTGGAGGCTGGCGGCTGTACATGTCATCATCCCGTTTGCCGCAGTCCCCCCCCCCCCCCCCAACCTATCGAACAGATGGTATTAATGAGAATTGCCCGCTGGTAATCGCTGGTATACTGGTGTTTAATGTCAGTAGGTTAGAATAGAAGTCATTGACAAGAGTTAATCTTAGTAAGCCAGCTATCAAATATTCCTTTTTATTTTCTACTCCTTGTATTGTGTTGGCATTCTTGTATTCATATCAAAAGCATTGAAGGCTTGTTGTCATTGTTTTCTGAACTGGCTGCTTCTGTTACATTTTATTCACTTTGGCTAATTTTGGAGGTATAAACGCAGACAATGTTACAAACTTTTCATTGTACGATGTACAGCGACCTGACTGAAATCAAGGGGATGTGGGACAGGCCAGGCTGGGCCGTGGGCACAGCAAAGGTTAGTCGGTTATATCTTGCATGTGAGTAATGACCGATGACCACCGGTGGTCAACTGAAAAACTTTAGAGCATATTTTAGAGGTGTCCAATGAAAAACGTATACCAGGTCAGAAAAAAACGTGAAATCATAGTATTGGATAAGATCTTTCCGATTTGGTCTACAATGCATACTGGTTGACTCAATACATTACAATGACCCACCGATAAGAAAGATACATCGTAGGCTGATGTACAATATGGACAATCTGGAGGGCTGTTGAATAATATTTTGTCGTATGTAAGGCTGGGGGATATGACAAATCGAAAGATTTCTTCTTTTTCTTGATAATGTATTGAATCTCTCAATGTTGAGTTTTTCAGGTACAAACCGTATCATTTAAAGACATATAAGAATGAATCAGAGATACACCGAAATCAACGAGGTAATTTAATTAAGGTATTTAATTAAGGTGAATAAATGGGTGGATGATATGATGAGTGCAAGTTCTGAATTCATTCGGCGGCAATCCTGCTAGTAATCTTTTTCTTGAAGTCGTCTTTAGTAGGTAAATGTGGGACTGAAGCTGGTAATGCATTACTCAATGTCGTACCTATGTAAAAAGGTGAGTTCATTACGAGGCTTCTGCAGGTTGGAGCGAACCTGAAGTGGATCTTACATCCAAACCTGATGTTACGAATAATGTTATCTAGCCATTCATTATTGAACGTATTTCAGTAAATTTGGATTATCAGTTCTTTTTTCCTACGTTACCATTCAGCCTGCTCCCACTGTCCCGACACACTACGAACAGTTCTACGATTGGTCTGCGATAATAAGTTTTCTGATCGTAGAGCTATCACAAAGGCTCTGTCGGAGTGTTTCAGTGTGTGCTACAGTGTGAACGGGTATTGAGGGAATAAAAAGACTACAGTACCGACACACGCCACCATTCAAGAGGTGTGCCAACGTAAATAAGACGAAAGGCGCGACGGCAGTTTAGGAAATTTACATATATTATATGACTGATTTGAATTGATATATAATCAAAAGAGAAATAAAAAACAACGGAATAACGCATGAGCCTGCGTTGAAATAAGGTGCAACAACAAAGTGCAGGCAAGTGCTTTAAATAGCTGTCAATGATGTCGGCCAAGGTCATCAATGACGTCATCCAAGGTAGTCACCTATGTCTATCTGGAGGGTCTCGTCGTTAAGTGAGTGGATATATAAGTAATCACCCTTGTCAAGGTAACCAAGGGTAATCATTGCCACATAAATTGTTGGCATCACTTGATAAACTTAATCGTACCTCGACGTTAAAGATTGATGTGCTTTCGGAAATTATCGATGGAAACATTCAGACACCACTACCCAGAATTTATTTTACTTACTTTACCTACTCTACCGAGACAGCCTAAAGTCTGAATACACTGCAAGTTATAAATCATTCAAATGATACACAAAGAACAACTATTGGGGTAAGGTGCACCTCATACAGACTTAAATACTGGAGTTGTCACACCTTCCACAGCTCACATATAATTTGTCTGAACCTGTATCCCAGTAAACACAAATAAGGTCTACCAACGTAAATTTATGTATATTTTTGGGATAATTTACGTAGATTTCTACGAGGGAACGTGGAAATGTTTGTGTAAATGGTTTATGTAAATTTACGTAGATTCACATAGTTCAGAATCATAAATTTACATTTCTAAATTACATGAATCTATGTAAATATACCAACAGAGAAATACATTATTTCATGGAAATGGTAAGTTATTTTATGTATTATAGAAATGGAAATCTACATAATTATATTAATATATCTCTGCTAGCTTTATCTACATAGGAAGAGAAGATTTATTTGGGGTTTTCTCTATGAAGGAGAGTAATGAACTCGTATAATCATGGATTATACTCAGTTATACTCAGGTATAGTTAATTCTATATACTTTTTGTGCAATAGGCCACATCACTCACTCACGCTGGAAAAAACTAAGCTTACATGGTTGTCAACACCACACACCTGCAGAAAGGTGTGGTCCAACCCAACTAGCAAATTTACCAAAATCAGGATAACTGAAGAGACAAAAGAATCAGACAATCATAGCCTGAATGAGATTAAGATAATTGAAACTGCTGGTTTGGTAAATTTGGTAAATATACCAACTTTACGGGGCATACCTTCCCCAAGAAGCACAAAAAGATTTACAGGAACTACTGTCATGCCATATAGTGAATTCATGCACATAGACGTGAATTCATGCACATAAACGTAAAACATAATATCAATAACTTGAATTTACGTTAAATTACCTAAAATCATCACACATTCTACAGACGAAAGTAAACCTTAACATTTCTACGTTTTTATACGTCTTGTGTTTACTAGGATGGCACATTACTTTGGAAAACAGTATAACCATAAGGCAGCCGAGTAGGTTTTTGTAGACATTTTTATTTCAACTAACGTTTCGAGCGGATTTGCCCTTTATCAAGGTTCCTGATAAAAACCTGATATTATTCATTTATATTCTTATTTCATGCCACCCCCGACTTTTGAGCTACTAGATCCTTGGTACTAATTGAAAAAAGGTCTGGTTTATATGAACGAAGTTTATTTCTAAATGACCAACCTTTCTCTTTTTTGAAGGTTCTGTTTTAGGTGAACCGAGTTCGCTTTTATATATACCGATTTACAATGGTCAAACAGCATTAACTGAAAGGATTTTCTTCCAAATAAGTCTTTGCTTTTGAAAAGACAGAAGACAATCAATTTTTGAACTAACTATCCACGTAGCACGTTCTCAAATTTCATCTACCTTATCTTCTCTACAACATATACAAAAATGTTTGTATTATTTTCAATTTTGGATAGAAATAATCGTTCAAGACGATATTCACAGGGAAAAATATGAAAAACACCTGTTGGTATGGTTAAAAATTAACTATTTACTAAAAATAGGTTTTCTGGCATCCACGTAGCACGTATTATCCACATAGCACGTTAATCAGATATACCAGAAACAAGGGTAAATTGGCTTAAATTAAGAGTAAATATCAAAAAAACTTTTTTTCACTTTGTATATCTATCCGTTTACCGTGAATTTATTTAAAATGATAGTTTGCTTTGTTTGTTTGCTTATCATATTGATTTAAAAAAAATGCATATGACTAGTATTTTTGTTATTTCAGGTCAACGATTTAAAAAAAATGCATATGACTAGTATTTTTGTTATTTCAGGTCAACGCCTACCAAAAACAGGTGTTTCGAGAGCACATGTATTTATGACTCTCAATTACAGGTTTTTATCATTACTCAATAATATTTCTAACCAACACCTTGCTTCCTGTGATATTTGCTTGTACCTATATATTGCTCATAAACAGTATAGAACGTTAGAACAGTATAGAAGTATAGAACGTTTTCAAGTTTCACCAACCTACTCTTCCCAACAACTTTTTAATTTTTTCCTATATTTATTTGGATTTTTGATAGAAATAATATATCAACGCGAAATTCACAGGGAAAAATAAGAAAAAACCTCCAGTATGGTAAAATAATAGTCATTTACAAAAAAAGGTTACGTAGGGCATTTCTATTTTGGTGATTTTTCACATATTTTGCCACCTGGAGAACAAAATATGGATATTTGACCCATAGAACCTATACTCCCCCTAGAGCACTCGATGAGATCTATCATTTAAATCTAAAAAAAATAATATATATTATATACATAGGGAAAAATCTAGAATTCTGGACATGTCTAAAATTGGACTTGCACTGGTTCCATAAGAATGGACCACCTATCTGGTTAGGACAAAATGACAAAAACATATGCTCATTTTGTATTAGAATACGTCACAAGGATTAGAATTCACCAGGTGGCACCAATGTGTATGATAAGATATGCTTTAGACTATTTAGTTTCGCTTTGAAACTGGGGTTACGTCTGGAAATGTCATTTTTACCCTAATGATAACAACTGACATTGTGGAATTCAAGTCTTCCCCTTGATTCAGGACTCTTTTAGTTGTTGGAGTTCTTTGAATTCTTGTTAGAACATGTAGTACCAGTCGTCACAATCCAAGCTTCTACGCCATTATTTCCGGTCAACATT
Organism: Alentia gelatinosa; assembly: GCA_950022655.1. Lineage (NCBI taxonomy): Eukaryota > Metazoa > Annelida > Polychaeta > Phyllodocida > Polynoidae > Alentia > Alentia gelatinosa. Next base: position 76,555,756 of record OX465579.1, on the reverse strand, counting down.
TATATTACCGGCTTCTGAGCACCTCAATCTCAACCCTAAACTGCTCAAATCTCCTGCGTGAAATACTCCGCGGACGAGCTTAACGGGTAGGCGAATGCTGCGACAAAAATGGTGATAATTCACCCCACATTTCCATAAACTAGTGGCCTCTTTCTGCAAACTAAGCTTATCGACCGACACATTACCACGAGAAGACAGTCCTTCGAAGTGGTAAAATCCTGAGTGGGGGATTTAGGCATTAGGCTAGGATTAATATTAAATGTGGATTGCGATCTGTCTGTCATCCCCAAGTGGGGTTTTCATTGGCTAACAAAAATCTCGAGGATTTCTGTCCTCTTCCTATAAAATTCGGTCGATTGTGCTCCCCAGAGAGGCTGATATAGAAATCGTTCTCAGAGGCAACCCTCCCTTGGTTATTCAGTGTTTCCCAACCGATTATCGGGACTGTTCTATGAACTGTTGAATCAATCGGGTTTAGATTTTCCGTAGACATATCTAGTCCATTGGTGGTGCTGAATTTTGTACTTATCGCTACTGAAATCAGTTGACATTTGTTTGGTTTGCTACAATAACTATCATATGTTCCGGGATGGCTTTCATCTGAAAAAAAAGATGAATCCTTTCGCATGTTAAAACGAGTCACACATAATAATTAGAAGGCCAGCATGTTGAGTTACAGATATTTGTAAGAAAAAAACCTAAATTTGATATTCTTAGTTCGCTGTGTTCTGTAAAGGAATCGGCGCCCCATGACATATTTTGTTCGCTGTGTTCTTTTAAAAGAATCTGGAGTATGTTACGTCCGCCAGTTCTTATTTCTATTCAAATTCTGAAAGCAGACTTTGATAGCTGTGTGTAATAATAAGCAGTGGTTGACGAATGTCAATTGACGAAACAAACAAATATCGATTAAAGAAATGTTAACAATTCGGTGTTTCGGATAAAGAATCCATTCTTAAACCTGCTGTGTTATATTAGATAGGATTCCCAGTATATGAATAAGTTCTGCAAATAGAACTGAACGGTCTCATCAGTGATACCTAGATTCCGGTAATATTCACTTTCTTGGTCAATAGTTTTTATGTTTTGAGAATAAATCATAACTCTGATTTTAGTCCAGTCAAACTAAGTGAAATTTTAGCCTAAGCGAGAACAAATTGCAAGAAAAGGTTTTAGTGCTGGATCATGTTGGGGTGGTCATGGGCCATTACCAAAAAAATTTCCTGAGCCCAGCTCCCGCACATAAGATGGCCCTCTTGAATTTTAGCGGGAAAGGCAAAAATATACCTTTTTCAACTGTACCAACTACAAGTTCCAGAATATTTAATCTAGAACTAAAAGAATACATTGTTTTGAAGGCTAAATATCTGTTTATCATACTCATATATCAATTTTAATTCAATTATCCCTAAATCCAAGATGGCTACCATATTCAGTTTTGGTGTGATGATATACAATAATAGGGACATAGTATGTACTTTAATTATGAGTGGTCGGTATTTCAGCAGCATCACACATGAATCTGCAGAAATTTTCAATTGCATACCTATGAGTCAAAATAGGTTCATAACATTCTTATTCTATATCATTCAAAAAGAAATGATAATTCTTTCCTTTTTTTAAACCAGGGTACTAGAAAGCGGCCATATTGGATTTCAATGAAGGGTTTACTGAAACTCAATGCTTTCCAGTTCCTAGGGAAGTACCTAATCTTAAGATGTGCCAAATAGTTACTTTTTTTGATTAAGGAAATATTATCTTATCAAAAAATGTATTTGTATACATTGAAAATCAAGAGTCTTTACATAAAAGTACTTTATTGCAGTTATCGTAGAGTATAATCAAGTTGTCTGCTTAACATTTCAGGTTAAGGTTCTGTGTACATTATGGTGAGAAAAAAAATCTTGTTTGTGTAATATATATATATAGCGTTGAATCAGTCTCAGATCAACCTCAGAACTGTAGAAATGGATCCTATAGCCTTTTAAGTCTAAAATAAATCGTGCCTATTTGTGTAAAGCTAACCTATGTACATATTGTGAATACGATGTCGACTGCTGCACTTGGAAATGTATCAAGCTTGTCAACCTGTGTATATATATATATATTGAACAATATTGCTGAATAATTAATCTGAAAAAAAAATACAACACATTATTAAAATATATTTTAAACCTTACTTCACCTACCTTGTCATCTTTTCTCACTTTCAGAAGCATTTGTCTGTAGAAATAGTCAATCATTGTCCAGCAATCGATTTGAAAGTTAACTCCTCCTGGAAATGTCAATGCTGAATAGGCACCACTCGAATTTTCCAATTTCAATATATCAGCCTGGACATTAAATATATGTAGATGATCCTTATAGTGTGGGAAATAACCACAGGTAGACTTGTAATGATCAAACTCCATTAGAATCCTTAGGGGAATCAATTTGAAGAGACCACTGTACTTATGTGGTCGATCGTCCATAGTAGAAGCAATGGCGAAATAAGCCAATATAGGCACTGCTCGAATCTAATTTTCAAAAATCAATATCTAAGTCCCGCCATGTATGAATTGCACAGTATATATATCAGAAGAAAGCTGAGAAGCTGACGCATATTAATGTCTCCAGTCATATATTTAAAGTTAAAGCCTATTAAAAAAGGATTTTCGAAATCCTGTCTTGCCCGGAGCCCAACTCCCCTACCAAACTCATAGTTAATCTGTAGCTATATGACCATTTCTTTCAATTCATATCTAAATTCTCCACTGGTTTAAAGTTTATGATATTTCGTATAAACAAACCTCAGACTGTGTAGTTTGCCCTAATATAAGTTCCCGTCAATAGATTCAAGGTGAAAAGCCTAGAAAAAAACATTTTTAACGAGATGGTCACTGATGTAGATATTTTGTTTGGTTGCCACCTTCACGTTTTTAGAACCAAGGTAAATGTTATCAATCACTGTAGCAGTATCGTGGGTAGCATGAGGCTGGCTTTTAATGAGTTGCTGCAGGTAATAAATACGTGCAAACTTGTCAATGTGATACTGTCTTAAAGCAAGATCATTGTAATCCACATTGATATCACCCATAATGATTAATGGCCTATTCAAAGGTCGGGCGTTTATAATCTCGGTTAATGAATCGGGGCAATATGTGTGTGGGGAGGCCTATACCTATTCACAAGAATACACCTTTTTGTTGATATGAAAAAGCTTATGGTCAACACTAATATTACGGTGTGATATGGGTAAAATCTTATGATATCTCCGGCTGAAAATCATTTTAACATATGTTATTAGGCCACCACCTTGTTTTAGGATTTGCGGATATATATCGTTTCTGAAGATCTGATAATCAGTATTGTCTATAAACATAACACAAAGTCACATCGATATCTGGCTGCTACTTTGTTTGACTGATTTCTCGCGCCTCTACCCATGACCCAGTCTTAATCTTTCTTTGTACGTTTTGCTCTTTTTAATAGTCTATCCATATCCTTTATCATTTCCAGTAAGTTGTTTGTGATCCATGTTTCTTTCATATTGTTTACTCTGTATTCTCAATAAGGACACATGGATGGAGTATCATTTTGTCTATTCATTTGGGTCCTCGGTCTGGTAGAAGGCCTCCCAGTTTTCAGTTAAGAGATTTCCTTAAATTTTGGGAAGTTGTACCACCTATTTGATATGCCAGTAAAGTTCACCTTTCTCCTTGCAATCTTGATTTGTTCTGAATCACATAGATACGCTCGCGATCACTTAGGTATGTTTGTATGCATTATCCATTTTATAGAAATAGTTAATAGTATCTCCTAAATAATATCTTTCGATTTGCCAGTCATGACTATTTCAAGGCTACCTTGTAGGTAGTTGTAACAGTCTTTACTATTACCGGTCGGAGGTTTGTATATTCCAAATATTACGAAGGTTTTGCATCTGATGAAAATAAGTTTACCACAGTGCACCATAGTTTGCAGAGCTGATATTAAGTTCGGAATACTGGAATGTGTCAATATATAGCGTTGTCATCCTAGGGTCTGTCCAGGACTTATCCAGTCTAACAAATGTGTAGCCTGGAAAGACGACTAGGAAAATTGGCCTATCAGCATATCGAATCTATCCACTAACAGCTGATGGATTGAATACTATATATAATACAAGGACATTACAGAAGAAAGGGCAGTCAAAGCACGCAACAGCGATGAGAAAAAGGCAAATTATCTCATGACAATTCGTTGTTACATAACAACAATCATAGTAATACAGTAACTTTAGATAGACCATGTATAGACCTAGATAGCTATCTTATGACTAACATTTGTGATGCGATCATTTTCATAACTGTCTAACCAATTAGGTTTTCCATTCCACTCTTAAAATTGTCGGGATTTTCAATCCCAATCCAACAATATCTTTTTTTTGGGGTGTTCTAGATATGAATAAATGTGATCTTGTGACCACCATTTTATCTCATCGTGTGTGCTGCTCGTCAGATTTTTAGGCTCTCAATCCGATACCTATTATGAAATTCTTCTGTGTGAATACTGAGGATCACTTTTAAACAGCATATTATTATATACCTATGCACGAAGTCACTCACATACTGAGTGGTGCTGGGGGTTCATTCGTATCGCACATATTGCGTGATACTCCTTGTAGCAGTGTACCTACCGACAGATTGCGTGCTTTGAACCATAGTACGGCGTGCTTTGAACCACAGTACGGCGTGCTTTGAACAAATAACGCATTCTGATTGGCCGAGAGGCCGACAACACAATTCTGGGCGGAAGAATTGCAAATGGCGGATCACTTCGCGTGTTCCAATGCGTCTGACTGCAGCATCGGAATGAGTTAACGTGAAAATTGACCAAATATTGAGGTAAATAACATGTAGCTTTCACCTGATGCCGTTTGAATTGCTTATATATGCAAGATTGAACAATATGAAAGTGGAACATCGCCAAGCAGGCAACTTCCAGATGTCAACAAGAAAGATTGCGTTTGTATGACGTCATTAGTGGGGTTTCCCTACGCTCTGGGAAATCCTGATGATGATGTCATCGGCGGCTGCACTGTCAAGTCGCCATAACTTATCGGCGAGTGTTTTTATCATTTGATCTCGCATGTTTCAGCAATTTAAACAGTATCAGGTTGAAGCTACACATTAGTTGCCTCAATATCTGGTCAATACATGTGATGAATCGTTCCATTGTGCGTACAAGATGGATCACAACACGCGAATTGAGACACTACGAACCAAGGCACCATGGTAACTGGAAAACATTAACTTCACTCTCTGAAGCAGATATTCTGTTCCGTTTATTCATATAAACGAACAGTAGTGATAGGATTGGTGATGTAAAAAGTGAATCCGGGTAACTTCACATTCTCCAAGCATAGTTTAGGTTCGTTAATGCTATCTATTTGAATCAAAGTTCTGTTCAGAGAGCAAATGTAACTTGCGCAGGCGCAATTAACTTCCGGATAAGCATGGTGATGTACTTGCCGTGCTGATGGACAGTGACAGTGTCAACAGAGTCAATTTCGGAGGATTATAACCAATAATAATAAAATAACATAGTGATGACGCCAATATTCGACCTTGTTTGGAATGATTTACCGTCGACACCTCGAATAAGTATCACTGTATTGGCGTCATAACCATGTTTTTTAATATTACGGCGTGGTTGATATTAATGTAATGATTTTCTCATACATTGAATCATGTCGTATTTTGACGTACTAAGACAGTCAGCACGTTTTCATAATATACGGAAACAGGGTTACTGTGGCTGTACGTGATAAATATGTGGTAAAATTGACGATAAAATTAACCAATGCCAAAGGCAGTGTTCGTTTTATCATCAAGAAACCTCTGCCTTCAGACTTTGTATGACTGACCTCTGCCTTCAAACAAACGTCTGCCTTCGGCATCAGTTAATTTCATCGTCAATTTTGCCACATATTTATCACGCACAGACACAGCATACCTGTTTTTCGTTTTATTGTATATCTTAAAATATCCTAATTTCAATTTAGCTTTTTGGATTTCGCCACCGTACATGCCCTGTAAGCCACATACATACCCTGTATGTCACCTAGGTGTCGTACGGATATAAATACGACATGGGTAGGAACGGGATATAGTACTGCAGGTATAGACCAGAACTTTACAATATGTTAGCCTGGTGGTCACAGACCGAAATGAACTGTACTGTTAAAAAGAGGGGTTGCAGTTGATATCTGTATCATATATCAGCTTATTACTCATATGAACCTCATTACTTGGAAAACAAAAAAAAATCCCACAAATTATAATGGTCCTCCCACGAATCTGTACTAGACTCGTTTTGAAATGGGGCAACTCCTTGGTGCTTAAGCACAACCCAAAAGTAACCACGTTACCACTGTGTAAATATTTTTCTGAGTGTATACATACTGTGTTGAAGGCTAAAGCTGTCCCACCACTGAGCAGCTCCATCGACTTAGGTATTCATGAACAGCTCAGCTTTCGAAGCTGCATGCGTACGGTCGACTTGCTGGCTTAAGGTAAGGAGCACAGGCAATGTAATCCTCAAAGAGAAGGATTGTCTTGAGGAACCCGTTTGCCCTCCTTATCTGGTCGGGAGCAGTCATCGCGACTCTCAATCTTCTACTTTGCCGCCCAAAAGTAACCCACAGTCAATCCAGCACCCCAGCAGTTTCATCACTCACTCCTCCGTAGTATGATTCAGAAGCGACCTATTCTGAAGCGAACTATTTTGCGTCAGCGACTAGGGGCCGTGTGATTTGGGTAACTTTAGTCGGCGACTAGGCGTACCTAGCGTGCGACTAGGCGTACCCGTCACAAGCGACTAGATGTACCGCAAGTACTGCTAGTTGAAGGCTGGTATGGTTTCCGCTGAACGACCCGCCCTCTGCTACTGAACTGAAAGACTCTGGTACCTGGCTGGAGAATAAGGCGGGGAAAATGCAAACTACACTCAATATCTCAGCTAGTTAAAAACTCGTCTCTAGTGACAAATTTTGGCTTGTCAAAATCTAGTTACAGAAAGTATCAGTTATGCCTTGTCAAAAACTAGTCATCAGTTTGGCAGTTTAAGTCATCAGTATCAGTTGGTTAGTACCAGTTCAGTAGTATCAGTTTGTCAGTATAGGTCATTTGGTATAGGTAGAACAGTATTATACAAAACTTCGGATGTCAAAAACATTGGTAAAATCATTCATAAAATATGTCTGGATACCGAAGGCAGACGGATATATCTATTCGATAATTTTATCAAGTATTTTTACATACCAACTGACCAATACCAACTGGCACATACTGAATTATCTATATTGACTGACAGAATAGTTCAGTCACGGGGCATAGCTGAATGTCGAGCTCCTTCCCCACCACGTAGCTTTATTGACTGACTGATCCCAACTGACCGATACCGACAGACCAATACCATATATACGGACTTACTCATGCTGAATGACGTATACTGACCATCCAATCCCAATTGACCAATCCTGACTGCCCGATACCAATTGATTGATACTGACTGACCAATACCGACTGACTGATAAACACTGATCAATACTGACTGACATACTCTTACTGACGATCCCGACTGACTAATGCCATTTGACCAGTAACGATAGACTAATACTGACTGATCGATACCGACGGAACAATCCCAACTGACCAATCCCTACTGATCGATACCAACTGATCAATACTGACTGATCAATAATATCAATTGTGAATATCAAACACGTTTGATATTCAAATCGCAAGAGACTGGGCTACAAATCGCAAGAGACTATATGTACCACGTAGCCCTAGTCGGCGACCAGAGGGAAGTGAGGCATTCCCACCAAGCGACTTGGCCGTCTATAGTTGCAAGGAGGTACGTCTATGTCGCCTTCTAGGTACGTCCAGTCGCTTTGTGGGAATGGGGCTTAAGGTCAATCGGTGGTCTCTGACTGTATATTGGTGATGGCGATGGAAAAGGACTAATAGGAGAACACAAGAAACCCCACCATGTTTGTCGGCCAATGGAGGCGTTTCCGCCTTACGATGTTGGTGATTGATCATGTCTGTTGGCCCCACCACCGGACTATTTGACAATATTGGATGGATAATCGTCAGATAGAATAGAGGATAACCATCACATGGCGACAATTTCTACCAGGCGTTGACAATTTCTACACGAGATGACTGAAAACGTGACGACTGTAGACCATCTACCAAAAAGTCGTCGGGTGGCAATCAAGAATCGTCAACCCAAGAGTTGCTTAAAGCGTTCACACTTGACTATTTATAACCAGAGTGAGTACTGTCTATTCAACATCCAAAGAAATTCATTTCGCTGCTAACCTTTGTAAAATCTACACATGTTTTAATCTTACTTCGATATGTAAAGTATACATATATACAATCGGCTTCTGGCCTTTACAGCTTGATTCAAGAATCATCAGCTATAAAGCCATTTTCCATTTGCCGATTACTCATCAGCCACCGATCGATTTTTTGTGTGTACACGGACACTAGAGCGACGAATGGAAACAACCCACATTCAAAACGGTCACTGGTGAATTCGGCGAAAATTACGCAATAAAGCCACTACCGACAGACTTGATCAACGTTCGACTAACAGAATCAAACACGCTTTGATTTCATCGTTGAAGCTCAAGGTTTCATCATGAAAGTGAAATCGCTGTAAGCACCTGTAAAATACCTGGGAGCTTAGTTTTACTTCCTTCGTGGCGAATAATTGGCGCACCTATTGCAATCGTTTGACGGAAAGAGTATCTTTGTTTTTGGAGTCAACAATTTTCCAGGGAAAACTGCCCATCAACAACTGACAATTGTACAGTTCCAAAATAATCAGTGCCTATTTCGTGGACAGGTCGACCCATCAATTATGGCATTTAGCACCGCCTACCGATTAGGTGACACTTCTGGTGCAATAATCGTCAGGTGGAAACCAAAGGGCTCAATGATTCTTTTTGTATGGTACACATTTTGTAATATGGTACCACTTTGACTGACATTTTGAACCACTGACAAAATGTTTCCATGTTGAAATATTTGGCGGATTCGGCGTAATAACAATAATTTAGATTTTTTTTAAATGCATTCATTCTGACTGCCACCGACTAAAACACCCCGACCGACTTTTATATAGGGTACATATACAATCGATGGCTGTTTTTCGGCAGGTGGAAACGATAATGTAAAGTCCTGAACCGATATGCACTAATGTCTAACATTTTATAAGAATAAAGGAGCCCAGGGATCCCTTGATTATAATATTCTAACCAACATTGAATAAGATATTGCTTCGTGTAAATATATTGTATTAATCGTAACATTTACTATTTCTTATTTTAAGTTGCACTTGATTCTTATTTGAAATAGCATGTCCTACACGACAATACCTGGAAGCATCTTAATCCCCTGCCAGGCAGTTACCCCAGTCATCTTCAGGACGGAAAGAGTTCCACATACATTATTCACCTGATTCAAGGAAGATAGAGCGGATCTCCACTGCGCTTCCGATGCATGCGATTGGCCTTACAATTGGCTTCTCGATTCAAATTGAAAACCCACAGACGCTGTGCTTTGTAATCATGGCGTTGTTATTATTTCCCAATTGTATAAATACATATAGCTGATATAATTGATCGGCTGGGACTGTGCTTTTGCATTCCAAGCCATGGTTCGAGGGCTGTAGATTCGATCAATTCTTTGTCATGGTATCATTAGTGGCAGCCCGTACAGAGTTATGTGGCAAGCAAATTGATATCACCTATGGAGTACAGGTGGAATACTGCCATACCAGGTTAATGAGATCATGTAACGGGAAGGAATTTCTTTTTGTTTATTCAAAAGATTTTAGGACAGATCGCGTTCACCAGTGTGCTGGCGATCCTCCACGCGAGAGTCACATCAGAAACATCTGGCGAGTTACACAATGTATACATTAATAACAAATACAGGACTGACAAAACGATCGCAACTCTTTCATACCAATTTCTTTGTTAGATTTGATAATATTATACCAAATACATCAGAAAAACTTTATATTCACAACTTCACAAAATTTAACCACAGTTAAGCCGGTATTCTAATCCATTTTTAGACTTTATAATTATAGTGTTGCATACCAGGTCTTTTGACCTTCAATCTATGAACCCACGCTCATGGCACACTTTGTCAGTGTCGTAGTTCTATAAGAATCTCTCCAATATATTGTGAGTGCTATCTTCGAACATGTCGTGCTAGGTGGACTTACTACTCTAATGTACTCAAGTTGCATTTTTATTCAATTTGATTTATTATATAACTTATACAATCTTTTGTTGAACTACTGTTTGATTCCCAGTAAGCATGTTAGATTCAATAACTGTATGATTAAAGAGCGTTTTGTAATAATGGCCTTCATCTCTTTGAGCCATCCGGAATAAACGGTATATCAAAGATAAATCATATGGAGATCATATGCATAAATCCATACGTGCCTAAACGCAGCTTATAGAAAAATATTAAACCTATGAACAAAATAGGATTTCTAAACAGACAGTCCCCGCTCATTTATGAACGAAATCTTGTTTAGATTTGTGAATTGTGGTGGCACATGTGTTATTCTGAATCCTTATCTCATCACCCACCACACTAACAACTGTATCTACATTTCTTTTTTTATTTTAGAGTTTCGTGAGACAACTTTTGAAAATCTTACCCTAAATAGAAATATATGGAAAGAAGTGTAAACAATGTCTAAACTGGCTATTGCACATATCAATCCCTTTTAATTGAAATAGAAAATAGATTTTCACAAAACTAAAATGTCGCCGTTGCGACCACCCATGGAGGCTACCATATCATAACTCCTTAGGCGTATATTCTAGGTATCAACTGCAACGGCACACAAGCAGTATAGGAAAAAAACACCGAGATTCTAGTACGGATGAGGTTTAACTGTTCTGATAGGATGGCCGAATATATTATTTTCGAAAGAGGGTCTGTAGAAATTATAAGGCCTTAAGAGGCAATTGTTCATTCCAGAAATAGCGATGACAGGATGTCAATACCACTGCAACTGTCACCTGTATCTCTATTTGCATATGCAGCTGTCACCGTCTGTTAGGCTCTACCTTTTTAGAAACGTTTTGAATATGACAGGACAATGGGATGTTCTAGCTGAGAGCGGTGATATTGAAGTGGGTTGCCATGTCTGGGCTGTGAATCTGACAGTGAACATATAACCCAGAAGTGTGTTCGACGATGCATTACTTTGCAGGCAGAGTTGGAAACAGACATGTGACTGGCGCCAACGCATGCATAAACACGTGTAAAGAGAACAGAGGTGTGCAGCAAGTGTAGAAGGAGAGGAGATATATGCGATTTAGACTGGCAGATAGAATGGTACAAACTAGCGGACAGAAAGTCACAAATTATAATGTGTTTTAGAATACCATTTCCATTAATGATACAAATTTGCATCGGCAAAAGTAAGCTGCGTTATTGCTATCATGTCGTTGGGACCCCCGGGATTATAGAGTAAAGCTCACTACATTTTCAATCAAATGACAAAAACCAGCTGCGGGTAAACTTAGCTACAGGGAAAATGATTGAATTAATTGTCAAATGTCAAACACTTCATCATCTGCATTCTCCTGATGCCCCCTCACCCCACACCTACTCTTACTACGACAACCACCATCCATGTGACCCAACTGCAGTATTCTGGAATAACCTATCATTATAACCATCCCAGTTTTGCTCCCTGTAGCAGAGAACAATGAAGAAATAGAAGAAGGTGATATGACGATTAAAGGTTGCTATACGAGCCTTTAGAAACAGGCAATGGTTCATCTATGATATAAGGGTTATGCAATGAGTCAACCAATGCTAATATAATATAATATAATTAAGCTGACTACTGTAGAGTAAATGTAATTTGTCGTTTGGAAATTACAGATTGGACATTTTCTGGTAGTTTGCTGCGCTGTCCATCTGTTATAATAGTAGCCATGAATATGTGACTGCATTTATAAACAACTGCTTACAACACTCATACATCATAACAGGCAATACATGGAAGCAAAGGTTCAACTCAAGATTTTGTTCTTGTGGTGGCTAATGCGTCCTGCCATGTCTCAACAAAAATCTCTTTCCGGGGGTATTTTATATCAACATTGATTGTTTCCAAACTGGTCAACACATGGGTGAGAATCTAAGATCGGTGTCCATGTATTCACTATACAAATGGTGTTCATGTCTTGAAGATAACAGATAACAGCGGAACAGATGTCTTGGAAGGCCAGTATGTGTATGTCAAAGAGAATTGATACCCTTTATCATGATGAAATAATACCTTAAGGCAAAAAAGAAAAATAATAATAAAACAGAATAAACTTTTCAACCAAATGTACACATCTTTACACAGGAAGAATTTTTAAGACTGGAAGAAGTAAATATTTCATAATACATATTCCATGGTGCGGAATTATGCCGTAGGCATGGCATGACGATAAAAAAACCCTAGAGTTTGATTGATCATTGAGGTTAATTGTGGAATTGGCTATAATTGTAGGGTGGGTGACGCTTGTGCTGCTACCTGTTACTTAGCAGACGAGACGATAACTAGATGGCCGCTTACCAAAGGGCGCCACCATCAACGCCCACTCAGAATTTGTAGTGTGGTGATTTCGCTCTTCACAAAAACGCCTCAAAAATGGGGAAATACACGCCAAAGAGAAGCGCTGGTAACCGGAAGAAATTGGCAGAAGCTTCGGGCTCCTCGTAATCACCTTTTTAGAAATCAATCTGCTGCAATCGATCGTAAGTTTTCCGGAATTGAGGCCACCCTTGCCAAAATAGTTGCTCGCTTCCCAAGCCCTGGGTAATGGCAACGACACTATAACAAAAACCTTAGAAAGTGCCGCGCCTTCCAAAACATCGGATCAAGATGTAGAGTATGTCCGTCTGAGTTGCCACAACAAATTCAAGATGACCAAGAAGTGAGATTAATCATGGAAATCGCTGCAGCGGCTCCTCCCTCAACGTCTTCAGTTCCAGTGGCCCTGGGAGCCTACGTGGGAGTGTCGGCCCCCACCCTTGTCCCCTAGCACAGTTGTCGCAAGCGGCTGTTCCAGGCACCTCGCTCGAGTGGGCTCTTTTGGACAGCTGCGCATCTCAACTGCTAATCCTGCCCATGACTGTTTGGCCGGCGGCGGTCGATGACGAGGTTGAGGGACAAGTCTGGAAAATCCTCGAGACGACCTCATAGAGCTTAAGAGACGCAGGTTAAAATGTTTCTTACCCCCACAAATATATTTTCCGGGGCCTTGGTCGAGCTAAATCCGGCTTCAATGAATTAACTGTAGCAGAATACATGAGGATCCAGATTTCCAAAAATCCTATGTATCCGTATAAACTAGCGACAATCACCAACCTTGCGGAAACTGAGAGCATCGGATCGGCAGCAAGGTTTCATGCCCTCACCACACTTCAAGAGGTCACCACCCTCGATGCCCACATCCCGGTCGGAGCCGGCCTCGTATTTCACATGGATGCCCTCGAACCGGTCACTGCTATTTCAACGGGGAGGACCCCTGACCCCCTCTACTCCGCCGTTGCTCGCGAAATCTTACTGGTGGCAGCTTCGAGTGACATGGACGTTGACTTTGAGTTTGCAGCGGGTTCGGCCGACATCTTTCCGTGCGGAAGTGCCGCGCTGGACCTGAAGCCTATATCTTCGTCTTTTAGGTGCCGTCTCCGCCCTGCACGCCCATGCAGATGATGGTATTTGCATTGATAATTGCAAATAAGATAAAAACAACAGTGATGTCCTCTAGGTTCAGAGATCGGAATTATCAGTTAATTGAGTAAATACAACAGAATCGGGTATATATAAGACATAAATTTAAGACGGCAATATGCACTTTTATATACATCTAGGGGTCTATAGATGAAGCATATATTCACGATGGAAAATAATGCTCTTCTATTTACGCCAAATCCTAGCTTTATACGCCGTACACACACACACACACACACACACACACACACACACACACACACACACACACACATATATATGTATATATATATATATATATATATATATATATATATATATATATATATATATATATATTTAGAGTAAGGTTCTTCGCGCTGTGGTTACGGTTCTGCCTTGTAGAATTCAATTCACCACAATAAAGCAGTCTAAGATTGTAATATTTCAAATTTGAGGCTCAATGTAATGAATGCAATGCATGGTTCAAGAGGATTTGAATTACTGTTACATTGTCTTGCAGCATACTCTTCAGACCAATTTTGATTTCCAATTATAGTTTTGAATTATTCTTTTTCTTTCTTATGGAAATATACGCTACATACTGTTCTTTAACGTTTTTATTGTAATCTCTCGTATTTAGCGAGTCTTCAGATACAACAGTGTTGATATAGAAAAAAGGTCATGACTATTAACAATGAGTACATCAATCACTCTGTAAATAACTTATCATTATGGACGATCTTTGTCGTGTTCGAAGATATGTAACTCGTTACTTTAATAATTGGCCTGAAAATGTGCTACGCAGAGGCCTCTATTGTACCTCTCTACAGTACCAATAAAAAAAACAAAAAAAGGAGAAAAAAAACCCCAACTCATTCCTATCTGGCCATATATATGTGCCATATTTTTTAACAGTATTAAAATGCTAAAACCTGGAATAATTAGTAAGATAACATCATACTTTGCTCCTCTTAGAAGATTCAAGTCAAAATATCTAAAGTAATCTCATGGTAATATTCATTTTTCTCCTTATTCATAAATTCATTTTTATTACGACGTAAACTGAGGGATAGAACTAGTGAGCCCTTGGTTTTTAAATGAATACAGAACCTGCCATTTTTATTTCCTTAGGGTTTGTCTTACTAGATTGGAATTATTTTTTATCACATTCTTAGTGTTCAAAGGGGATGTATGCAGATAACTAGAAAGCACATTAATAGGACAATATCTAATGGAAGCGATATTGCCTTATTGGAGGGAACTACATGAAGTACTTTGATCACATTTCTGCTCTTTCCTTTCCGCAATAAAAAGCACAGCCCTGGACAGTGCACATGTCAAACAAACTACAATTACTATGACTGTTGTAATAAAAAAGATCTGCCTTAAATCAATTTCTTTTGAAATTCACTTTTGAAACTTCCATGGTCAATTAAATCCTTTCAACAGTCATATTATTATTGCATTTCATTGTTATTGTTCGACTTTGATTCAGGATATTAATCCCTTTTTACATTTTCAATTTCTGACTCCGCCTCTTGTGGAAACGATTGCATAAAACACTCTGATGAATATAAACAATGCCATGAGAACGGCTGTCGGCCTCAAGACGGGAGAGGACGTTTTATTTCCATCAAACACAATCACAACAATCTGAACCTCCACATGTGCGCAAACTCATTAAGAAACTATTTGAAATACCTAACAGATTATCTGAGATAGTGTCGGAGTTTCAAACCGAATTCTGAGGTACTACCTTGTCAAGTTCATACACCATAGTGTAGAGCTCCGGTTTTGATGGAGCATACTTTTTTTTGCCAAGGCCTAATAATAATTCCTATATGAACTCTGTGCTTTATTATGGTGAAAGAGTCTGGAATCTCTTGTCAGCTGTTACAAGGACTTTAAAGACATATCTAAGACTTGTATGAATGAAACAATCCCATGCTCCTAGATGGGAGACTATCTTGAGTCATGCTTACTAGTTTAAACTATGAGGTTGAGACCTCTTTACAGGCTTCATTGTGTACTAGAATATTGAATGTGATCTTCTTGTCTTTCTTATGTAAAAACCGGTCACTGACATGAGACGGTTACGTATTGCCAAAATTTAGTTAAACGGTATTTATTATGATGTTTAGTCGCATATTTCTCTCATTATGTATGTTTGGCTTCAATAAAAAAGTTTTTGAAAAAAAATATGGGATGAGAAGATTACTGAAAGTGGGAATTTATAGATCGATTTCCATTGGTGTTTGTCTTTTTAAACAGTTGGGTGGATGATTATAGGATAGGATTCTATTCTTCAAATTCTTCTACCCTCAAGCTGGCATTGTTCAAAGAGTCAATGAACTACAAGCCCAACTGAACAAACATGAAGGTGCTTTATTCAACATCACAGGTGTATTGACCAAATTGAACCAGAACGTTGATAAACACGGAGCACTTCTAAATGACACAGCGCAACTCATCACTACGCTGAGGGATAGCATCCGCACTGTGGAAAACACAACGTCGGAGACTAAACAATCGGTGAGTGCTATCGAAGAAACAATAGCACGTCAGAGTGAAGATATTGATTTGATTGTTCAAACTGCTGATCAAACAACTAGGATTCTAACTGAGCAGGGTGAAAAAGTGACAATCCTTGAAACCCAATGTAAACGTAAGATTCTTATTATCGAGGGACTGCCAGAAAACGATAGAGAAAACCTGAGAGATGTTTTTAGTCAGTTTGTAAGTGACATCGGCCTAGACCCAGACTCAGTTCAGGTCGAAGCTATTTTTAGGCGAGGACGACTGCCGACGTCTAGAGCATGCTCTATTGTAGTTCACTTAGCAAACGTCAATGCAAAATCACTGATCTATCAGAACATTAACCGACTCAAGGGCAATGACAGGTGGCGTAAAATATCCATTTCGGACAATCTATCATGGGAGGAACGTAGAGTGAACCAGATTTTGAAAGCCATTCAGGCGGTGACACGAAAGAAAAATGTGATTTGTGTGGTACGAGGAACCACGATACGCATTGATAGCAGAATGTACAGTGCAGAACAGATTGACGATCTCCCCCACGGTTCGTCGATAACCAAGGTTAAAACTGTGGAGACACCGTTAGGCCTTGCTTTTCAAGGACGATATGCTCCCTTCTCAAATCTCTAAGAAGTCCAACTTTCCTTTTGGTGGTCAAATGTTCTCCTCTGCTGAACATTGTTATCAATATCAATTAGCCAAGTCGATGGGTGACACCGCCATAGCTGACCGAGTGATAACTGTAGGAGCCCCTGAAGACGCGTTCAGCTTAACAAGAGATCTGAAGCCCTCGAATGACTGGTTAAAGGCTAGAGAAAAAATCATGAGAAGTATCCTCATGGCCAAATTCGAACAAAATGATATGATCAGAGACATGCTCCTGGCGACGAAGGACAAGCTTCTGATGGAAGCAACAAAGAATGAGTTCTGGGGGTGCGGCTTCCACCAGGGTGAACTCAACAAGTTAAAATAAATAAGCTGGGCCTAATCCTAGGCTAAGTAAGGAGTGCACTGGCTGACCTCAAATAATTCTTTTATTCCAAGAGTGACCTTGTCTTCTTCATAGTGACTTCAAATTTTAGATTTTTACCTAATGTTACTAATCGATAATCTCTTCTTGATAATCTTTTCTTGATCTGTAATTTGACTGAAAAATCCTCAGCCAGACTGATTATTTGTCTTTTGGACGATAGACTTGCCCAAATGGCACCATGGCGAAAGCACGTCTGAGTGGTAAAATTTTCCCGACCAAATTAGAGGCAGACATCGTTGAACTTGAAAAAGCGTTGATTTGTACTTGGAAACCACTACCAAATAATGTTATCTTTGGGAATTCTAGGGTAAAGAATTTAAGAGAAGCTATTTCAACAGCCAATGTCATGGATCAACGTTTTGATGTCTATTGGTTTCCGGGGGCCAAACTGCAAGATTTAATTGTATTAGCAAACAACCATTTGAAACATTGTCTGAAATCTGTTATCTATATTGTAGGAGGGGTTTGTAATATTATGAGCAAAACTGTTATTTCCCACAAGCCCAGGAAGTATAAAATCAGCATGAACTGGGAAAATTCTCAGGACCTCACTGAGCAGGCTACGACTGGTTGGAAGCAAACCACCCAAGTTCTAGGTTTGTAATATGCCCCCTGACTGAGCCAGACCTCCAGCGTTGTATCTCGGAGTTCCAAATATCAACTAGTACAATCTCAGATAGTTCCAAGATAAAACTGGAAGCGCAACAAAATTTGGTACTTCAAGCTGTGATGGATTTTAATAAATCCTTATCTCAACCAATGCATCCCAGACTACCAAGTTTCCATGGTTAGCCAACCATGTTTCAAGTCCAGACATGGGAAATTGAAGCATCATTTAGACTTACTGAGTGATGGTATTCATCTCTCTGACAAACTGAATGAGCTATGGGCTCATGACTTTTTGACAGTATTTAACAAAAATATTCATGACTTTTTGACAGTATTTAACAAAAATATTCCAAGTGCCAAAACTACATGGTGATATCTAAAATATATAACCTGATATGTGGTAGCTTCTCGTTACTTATGAAGAGCTACTGCTGCCCAGGCTTGCTCCTGTCTACTTGATAAATGTTCCTTAACTATATCACTCATGTACTGCATTTTTGAACCTAGGTGTCTGGCAAAGTTCATACTTAGCTGCCGTTAACTCGTTAGCGGCGGTTAACTCCCTGTTCTACTCCAGATTCCTGCAAAACATCTGTTTTCATGACTTATATTACCGATGGTACGCGCTGGCCCCGACCGACCAAGAGCCGGTAGCAAAAATGGTTGAGATGACCAAAATTTGTGTTCCTTTTTCAGTTCTTAGTTTTCATTTGCAGATGTTTACTGCACATTTGTTCAAGTTTGTTCCTCGTCTTTATGATGTCTTAAATACAATGACTGTATATGGTACATCATGTTCTAAAATTAAGAGTTCTTCACTATCAATTCGCTTTGGGAATTGTTTTCCATTTCTATGATGATGACTTCTTTTGATGGAGGTATAGTTTCTAGGCTGAAGGGATTTAAGGTGATGCATGCTAATTTAAGGAGTATAAAATCATGCTATGAATCTTTAATTATAGAAGCACAAACAAACAAATGGGATGTGATAACTATATCTGAGACGTGGCACACTAGTTTTGATGTTCGGGAGTCTTACTTGCTAAATGCTTATAGGAAGATTAGAGTCGACAGAGCCTGGAAAAGAAATGAAAATGATATTGAGCCCAAGGCGGGAGGTGGACTCTGTATATATTCGTTCGTGATAACATTCTTCATGACGCTAACAAATTTATTGAGTTGCATCGCAGTACAAAAGATATTGAGCTCTAGGTTTTGCTGATTGAGAGACCTTTCACAAAGAAACTAGCTATTTTAAATGTGTACAGACCCCGTAAAGGTGATTATGTCAAGTTTATTAGCATTGTAAAAGAAACACTTACGAAATTAAGAGATGAGGATATTATTGATACTATTGTGTTGGGCGATTTCAACATTGATATTTCTGATAATGTCAAACCTGAAGTTAAACGTTTATTGTGTGAATTTGAACAGTGTGGTCTTCATCAAAATATCGAAGATATTACGAGACACTTTGAGCGTGGATCTATAATAGATCTGATTTTTAGGTCCTTTACTGATGTGCCCTTGAGTGGTGTTCTTAATAATGCCTTAAGCGATCACCAGATCATATTTGTTATAAAAATGTCTCACAGAGTCAAGGTCAAAAAGATTCAAATCTAGGGCCGCTCGTATAAAAACTATGATTATTCTAGATTTAGTGAACACTTACGTGGCAAAGACTGGACTGCTTTTCATGAAGCACAAGATAGTAACAGTAAATGGGAACTCTTAAAAAATGTCATTGTGGATTACCCTGATACTGATTGTGCAGTTCGCTCTTTCTTTTACAGCTAGAGATTCTAATCAACCCTGGATCTCAGTTGAGATTCTAGAAAGCATTAGAGATAAAGATAATGTATTAAAGAAAGCCAAAAGAACGGGTAGACAAGTAGACAGAATCAGAGCCAAGGCGGCATGTAATGCTACTACCAAGCTTGTAAGATCTCTCCGGCAGAATTACACTATGGAGGAACTGGATAAATACAAATCTGATAGCAAAATTTTTTGGCACAAGATCAAAATAATAATTCCTGGCACTGATGCTACATCAAGCCCTGAGACTATCAAACTAAAAAATGATAGGGGAGACATGGTTAAAGATCTAGAGGTTCTTGATTTTCTAAATGTATACTTTTGCTGATATGAACGTGCCCTGGTGCCCGTACACTGATGAAACTAATCTAATGAATGATATCCTAACTTCTCAAGAAGAGCTCCTTGATTTGGGAAGGAAAATTAGTCCAAACAAACAATCTATGCTACCAGGTATATCAGCTTGGGTTTTCCTTGATTCGGTAAAAGCTATTCCTATGGTGTATGTGAATCTTTACAACTGTATTTTTCATACTGCTGTAATCCCTGAGAACCGGAAAGTAGCTACGATTGTTTCAATTTCAAAGGGAGGGGATCCATAGAAAGCAAATAATTTTAGACCAACTTCGTTATTGCCAATTCCTCACAAATTAATGAAAAAAATTGTATCTAAAGAACTTATGTCCTTTATTGACCAGCATAATATTTTAACGGAAAAGCAATTTGGGTTTAGGAAGGCAAAGTCAACTATTGATGCAGACTCTAAATTCTCAGATCTTATTTTAACGAACAAAAATGTTGGACGATCTATGCTAGCAGTCTTTGGACCTCAGAAAAGCATTCGATACGGTAGATCACAGAATACTACTTGGCAAATTATCGCGATACGGTAAAAAAGGTTTAAAATGGTTTGTTAATTATCTGAAACCCAGATACCAAAGAGTCAAAGTGAATGATGCTGTCTCTGGAATTAAGAATATCACGCATGGTGTACGACAAGGTTCAATTCTTGGCCCTCTGCTCTTTCTTATTTACGTTAATGATGTATCAAAGTCACTTCTCCATTGTGATACTTTGATCTTTGCGGATGACACTGTTATTTTTAAGAGTGGTGATGATTGGGATATTCTCTATTAAGAAGTACAGTATGACTTGGATATATTAGAAACCTGGTGTTTACAAAACAAGTTGAGCATATATATCAGTAAGACAAAGCACATCCTTTTCTCTGCGAAAAAGAAAAGGAAGAAATTATTAGCTAAAAACAACTTTTTATTAACAATCAAGAAGTACATCCAGTTGTATCATATAAATACCTAGGTATTGTCATAGACTCTGATTTAAACTACAGACACCACTTTGCATCAATAAAGAAAAACATATCTTTCCGTATTTACGAACTGGCTAAGATAAGAAATTTTCTGTCTAAAAGAGCGGCCATAGAGGTTTATAAATTGGCTATATTGCCCTACTTTGATTATGGCAATGTTTTGTTGGATAGTGCTCACAGCTACCTTACTGACTCTCTGCAAGTGTTACAGAACAATGCCTTGAGAATATGTTTGAAGGCTAATGCATATACACCCATCCGAGATTTGCATAGACTTACTGAGGTACCATTGCTCAAAGATAGAAGGGAATCACATAGTTTGAACTGTATGTATAAAAGATCTAGGAATAGGGTCTTCACGGATAATAATGTAAAACAAGTAAGATTGTATGATGCTCCTGTATTATTTACTGACAAGCCGAACTGTACTGCGTACATGAGATCCCTTAAGTTCCATGGTAGCACCCTGTGGAATAAACAAACTTTGTTAGTCAGGAATACTGAAACTTTTAAAAGCTTTAAGTCACTTACCAAAGCTAACCTGGAAACCAAAATTTGGGAGATGTAAACATGACGTCCCTAGAAATACCTCATTTGACGCACTTTCTAATTTTAAGTTAC
Organism: Alentia gelatinosa; assembly: GCA_950022655.1. Lineage (NCBI taxonomy): Eukaryota > Metazoa > Annelida > Polychaeta > Phyllodocida > Polynoidae > Alentia > Alentia gelatinosa. The sequence goes on along the minus strand of OX465579.1, from coordinate 76,534,028 downwards.
CCTGTTACTTTCTAAGATATGGAATGTGAAGCTCTAATTTTCTTTACCTCACATGATGATGTTTTTTCATAATCCTGTAAGACGTTTATATTGTTAAAATTGATATTTGACTGGATACTCACGGTAAACCAAGGCGGCCCATTGAAACCAGCCTTATAAAAAGGCTGGGGCCATAGCCTCTTTGTTGAGAATCTTCATCTTCTTTATTGATACTGAATTGTGCTTTGCTGTATATAACAACTATGATCTCAATAAAAAAAAATTACAAAACAAAACAAAAAATCTCTGCTGTGTACTAGGTGATCAATCACTTGCTGAGATGACTAGTAGTGTCGCTTCCAAATGACTCATCAAAATTTAGCGATCCTACATACATCATATCTATGAATTTCCCAAAATTCCGTTTTGTAAAATATAGGGCGATTCTTGAAGATGTAATATTCTGATTGCAGTTAAGCTTAATTTAGTGGGGACACCAAATTTCCCTTTGAGAATAGCGTGCCATCATCATGATCCTGCTGAAGATATTGTCTTCGAATACAAAATCTAGAGGCAACACACTGTGAAAATTATTGATCTAAACTATATCTTTTAAATCAAAGTTGAATCTCTACTTCCAATTTTTTAGATTAGAAAAAAAAGAATGAGTTTTTTCTGAATCTAAAAATATATTTGTTCCCCCATTTGAGTTGTGCAGTCGTATCCAACTCTACATACGCCTCGTCTTGCGCCATTCAAAGTTGAATTGTCCATAAACTCTCATCAATTATCTAATCTACTTGTGTCTGTGGTAATTGATAGTTAGGGATTGATAATGAAGGGAGTATTCGGGCAGATTGCTGTGTTGCCAAAACAGTGTCTCGTGAAATGGGTTAGTTTGACGTCTTATCTGACTCTTTCGTCATCTGTAATCTATGGAACTCTATTTCTACTATCAACCCACGCAGTCATTACTTAATTGATGTGAACTATCCCATTGCAATGAAAGTAAATTAGTTGATTGTAAAATGTAAATTTGTCATTTTTAGCAGTACAATACAACTTGATACAATATGACCCTTTTTTGGTAGAACTTTCACTGGAAGTTCAATCAATCGATGATGGACAGCAATACGGTGGTCGCAGCCACTAAAAAGCATACAAGTTTCATGTCTGTTAAAACTTTACAGCGGTTCCTTGTTGCAGTAAAAAAAATTACATCGTGATTAATGTCAGCTCAGTCAAACAGTATGATAAGGCAAGATATAATCGTCTTTAATTCGCGAAGTAAATTGCCCAACAATGTTAGGAAATGTTCAGATCATCATTCATTTCAGCTAACTATTAGGGACAGCCTTTATGTTACGGATACGGTTACTGAGATGTATGTCAGTGTACAGGTAATATATGTATATTGGGTTTTGCCTGTGGGCCTCAGAATTTGAAATTATGTTTCTCCATCAGGTCATATAAAATGCACTTATGATATATTCTTCCATCAGGTCATATGATATGCACTTACAATATCGAACAATTCTATCGTATTTGTTACTCTCTATGTACCTTGTGTGATAAATGTCTTGTAGTCATGAAGCATTTTCTAATTGACTGTCCCTTCGAAAGGAATACAGCCCTCTTAGTGTCAGATACATGATCTGAGTGTCCGTTATCAAATTACCTGTAAGTGGGTGTGGGGGAGGGGCAGAGGCATAGAGATCACAGAGAAGTGGGAAATGCAGTAGAGCAAAGTGGTTATAAATATCTCATTGAGAATTCAATTTTCTCTAATGTTGAAAGCAATGGATCAGGATGCTTAGACAAGATTCCAGTCCACTCCCAGTAGTATAACCTCAAACGCTGTCCTATTGCACCGCTTAGAGAAAGGGAAAGCGGTGTTCTCAAAAATCCTAAGATGTGTTTTATTGCGGAGACTGAGTCCTATATATTTAGTCCTGTTTTATTGAAAAAATAATATCGAAGGCAGTGATTAGTCCGTTGGTTTGTGTCGTAAGTTGTTTCCAAACCAGGATGCTACGGACTGTCTCGTGTTATATCAGCTTCCTTCCCCTGTGTACGTGAAAACCCTGCTTCTCTGACTGAGGCTATTGTGAGTGCACACACGTGAATGATAGGGCACCTGCTATTGCTAGGGCACATAAACTCCTCTTTCCCCTTGGTCAACAGGAAAGAAAAGGGATCCAGCAGTGAAGCAGAGAAGGCTACGTGGTTATCCCAGCCCATCCCTGGCAATATCTCATACCCGGATATGGTCTCGGGACTGCAATTTGCTTAGTAGCAAAGCTGAATGCATTACCATAGCCACTATATCACAACCCCTAAAAGAAACATCGTGACTGAATGCAGGTGATGAATGTAAATAGACAGTAATAAATGGCTTTGTGGACAGAGGGCCGTAATCTACGAGAGGTGGACGTATATTACGAGCTTAGCATTTAGTGGTTTACAAAACTGTCCACAAAACCATCGTATTCATTATCCATAATCTTGAATATATCACACTAAGTAATGCACATATTATAGGTTACATCATTTGTTTTTTTTTGTCTCCAGCCATAGGCATAGCGCTGTATATACAACAAATAGAATAGATATCTGCATACCACAGGTTTGAAATACGTATACCATTGGTAATGGTATCTGAGAGGTCTTAGATAATGGATAGTGGTATAGCGAGTCCCCAAACATTCTAAATGGGTGCATTGTATGTACCATGGATAATAATAGGATTATGTATATATTGTGTTCAATGTCAGCTTCGGTGAAGATCAAATAAATAAGTATCCTTTTAGGGGAATAGTTTGAATAGATTTGATGCATCTAGGGTATTATAGGGCACACTCTAGAACCTTAAAATAATACTTAAGTTTAATATTTAGACAATTTATGCCTAAATGAAGGTAGGTTAAACGTGGCGTCGGCAGCGACTACTGAGTGAGTGATCTGTCCGGTTCTTTGTCTACCCGCTGCGGCTGGTAGGCAGTGACACCGTGTTATAGAACCGGAGAACCTTGTCTCTGATTCGTTTGTGTATGTATTTGACCCCTGACCTTTGTGCCTATTGGTTTCTTACCGTCCCATGGTGGCGGGAACGGTTTTCTGACCAATGGATGTGAGGGTTATATATTGTTTTGTTGAGTTTGTGCACTGTCATTGTCAGGTACCAGTGAGATCTGACCTGACCTCTAGTGTCAATGGCTGGGGACTGGTCCCTTGCCATTTTAAACTCTACAGACTGGATTTTCATCATGTTCGTGCAGGGGCTGGTTCCATAATCAGTCTAATGTTTTTGCATTATGACCGACGGCTCTGTCCTCTTGGGGGAGCCTAGCCTGGAAGCCTGCCTAGTTAGACTATAGGCCAGGTAACGGGTTCCATTTTTGTGTTGCATTATTGGTAACGCCTCCTGGTTCCCTGGTCATCCGCTAACAGGGCTCGGCGGAATTAGGTGTATGACAAGCGCATACCAGCCAAACCACTAGGCTGGTTCCCGGGGTATCCGCTAGTCACAGGCGGGCACCAGCCAAAGTTGAAGGCCATGCCTGTGGAACCCGCTACCTGCCCCATATTCATATGGGCAGGGAACCAGTCTAGGGGGAGCCGTCCTCAGTAGTTTTGATATGGATATCTCGTCAGGCTTTTGCCGAAGCTTGTTTTTTTACACCGGTACTGTTGTGCCGTGTAAATATTTCTGGGATAATGTCAGGATGGTATGAATTTGATCAAATTTCCTTCCGGCTGTCAGGGTTTCGGCATTTTTGCGTGCAACCTGTACGGTTTGAACCAGAACAATTGTTTGCCGCACTTTGTGCACTCAATGCAATATATTACATTGGAGCTGTTACACATCACATTGTGTTTAGTCGTGTGTGTTAGTCCATTGCTCTTGGATTTGATCATTTTGCCTGGGCTCCAAAGGCATAATGGCGGCCATGTACCTGGATGACCTCATCATCCTTTCAAAGGACCAAACAACGGCCGCCGGGGACTTTCAGACTGCCCATGCCTTGTTCACTGATCTGGGCCTTCCCGAGGCAGGTGACAAGGCACAGCCCCCCAGCCAAAACATGACGTGGCTGGGGATTGAGATCGATGTCACCATCATTACCCTGTACCCTGAACACAAGAGAAGAGAGTCTAGAGTGGGATAAATAAAATTTATTTTAATTTTATGAATAACCAATTAGACGTGAGATATTTATACATTGGTAAAAATATCGTAATGGATAAGCATATCCAAATTGGTAGATATGATATGATAAGAATATTCATATTGGTAAATATGATATGATAAGGTAGTACATATTGGTAAATATGATACAAAGATATACATATTGGTAAGTATGATATATGATAAGAAGATACATATGGAAGAATACATATGGTAATTGACAGGTGTCAATTATGGTATAGGTATATGAGTATTATGAAGTAATATGTATATGTATTTCTATAATATGTATAAAATAACCCAAAAAAAACATGAAATGGTGAGTGGTGGGTGGGAAAGAAGTTCGTAAATCACTTGTTGATGGAGTTGATGAGTGATTTGTTCACCTCAGTGGCATTGTGTCCAGGATGTAGCTCCTGTGAGCGTTTGAGCGCCACCCCCCGTAACGTTGAATTGATAGTTCTGGTACCCCGGCCTGGAAGGCCTGGGTAGCGGGGGCCTTTCTCAGGCTGTGTAGGGTGTAGGTCTTTGGGGGGTGGCCGGCCTCGGTGATGAGTTTAGTCCAGTGTTTGGATAACGACCAGGTCGTTATCGGTGTCCTGTCTTCGTTCATGAGGAACGGGTCTTGATCGGATTGCGTGGGGACTGCCGCGGTCATTTCCCTCACGGCCGTGATGGGACACGTGGCCGTGATGCCTGGAGGGCCACCCGTTTCTCCTCTCCAACACACTGGAGGTTTTTGGCGGCCTTGATCCGTACAAGCACGTGAGTTAACATGACCGCCACGTCTCCACGTGAAAGGTGTCGGACCGGATCGAAGCCCCCCACCGTTGGCAGCGCGACCTCGCTTTGCCGGAGTGCGGCGTAGTACACTATCAGGAAGGCCGCGCGCAGCGTCCGGTCGAGGGGCGTGGCCGTGAGGCCGGCGAGGACGTCTCTGAGCACCTCCATCGGGATCGGGGGCTTGATGTTCGGCTGATAGGTTTTGTCCCTCTCCATAGCGTCGAGGGCCCTCTTCACCCGTACATCCTCGGTCGCCGCGACATTCCCACCGGAGAGCCGTAGGTGCGACCGTAGGTGGGACAGATGATTTGCCACGGTCGCCGGTGAGGGGGCGTGGTCGGCGACGTATTCCAGGTAGGCCATTACAAAACTCACGGACGGTGCCTGGGGATCCATCCCCATCCTCCGGCAGAAGGCGAGGTAGGTTGACACGGCGCTTCGCTGGTTTGCGACCATACCTGGGGCACGAGCCGCGGTGTGTCGCACAGATGCCCTCTGCTGGAGATAGCGTAGCGCCGGATCTGCATGAAAGCCGAAGAATAGGGACGAATGAGGCGTGATTACACGGTACCACATGGACAAGATTATGGAATGACATGTAATACGCCGCAGTTCGATAGTCTGTTGAGGAGAGGTGGGACCGACTGAGTGCGTCCGCGACCTAGTTTTGCACTCCCGGGACGTGAGTGTACACCAGCTCGACCTGTAGTTTCGCTTGCACCATCCAGGCTTGGCGGGCGCACTCGGCCCGACATCAGTGCCTGGACGGTGCCCATGTTGTCACAAAACACCTCGACCTGTGTGCCTCGGTCTCGGTCGGTTAGGAAGGTATTTAAGGCATAAATGGTGTTCAGTGCCTCCAACTCCGTTATACAGTCCACAGGGTCGTCTAGCGGGCACACCTGTCCTGAGTAAGCGCGTCGGCCGTCGGTGCCCCCGACCCCGGTCAGGCACGCGTCCACCGTTATACACTCTGTGGGCGGTCCCCGGGGGATCAGGGCACGGCCGTTCCACCCCTCCGCGAACTGGGAGAACCAGTCGAAGTCCTGCTGCATCTCGGAGGATACATTTATGTAGTATCCCTCCATCGCCCGTAGGGCCACAAGCAACTTACTGATGAAGGGCCTCGCGGGGCGGACGCATCGGGAGACGAGGAGGATCCGACCGAGGATGGACTGTAGTTGCCTCTTTGTCAGTGATCGTTTGCGGGCCACGGCCGTGACGTGCTGTCAGACCTCCTCCAGCTTGTCCTCGGGGATGGTGAGGGTCATCTCGGCGGCATCGATTTGTATCCCCAGCCAACGCACAGTCTGCGATGGGGCCTGCGCCTTGTCTCGGGCCTCGGGCAGGCCCAACTCCCGGAAGAGGCCGCGAGCCGTAGCGAAGTCCGATGCGGCCTTTTCTTTTGAGGGGGAGAGGATGATGAGGTCATCGAGGTACATTGCGGCCTCGACTCCCCTGAGGGCAAGAATCTCCACTATCGTGTCCGCCACGCACTGCATGTGATATGAGGACGCGCGGGCACCGAACGGCATCGCCGTATCGCAGTAGTACCCGCCGTCCCACGAGAAACACAACAGTGGCCAGTCGAGGGGGTCGCAGCGGAAATTCTTGTATGCCCTCGAGATGTCGATGGTCGCCATGTAGCTCCCGGTCTCCGAGGCCACCAGGCGGGAGACGAAGCCGTCGACCGTAGGGAGGCTGTGCTCCCTCTCCTCGCCGTACACTGCGTTTTTCATTATGTATGCATTAACGCTCCACTCCTTAGGAAAGGTCATGTCTGTGATAACTCTCCGCACTCAGGAATCACGCTTCTCCCGCGACATGAGGGGGGAAACGTGGCACCACGGGCCGAACGGCGCCCCCGAGAACGGCCCGAGGAGGTTTGATAACCCTAGCTCCTTTTTCACAAAATCGCTCACCTCTACAGGGTATGCCGTGGCGCTAGGATGATTCGGTATATCCCGGGTATCGGTGGCCGGCCCGAGGTAGCCGAGGGGAAAGCCGTACCGGATGAATCCGAGGAGCTCGGCCTTGCCCTCCATACCCGTGAGATACGCCTCCCATGCCCGTAGATTCAGGTCGGTGGGCAGCGTGATCTTAGCGCACATGGCGTTCGGCAGCCCGGATGCCCGAACGGCCCGGTAGATGTGGCGCATCGCATCCTCGTGTAGAGGCCATTCCGCGCGACGGTGATGGATGAGGGCCTCCAGATCCGTCCGGACTCCGGGGGGAACGACTCCGGTGCGGCACACTTCCGTTAGTGTATCGAAGTCCGGAGTGTTACTCTGTTGTATTTGATGGGGCGCGGTAACACTAACACCTCTCTCGGGCTGGAGGGCAACGCCCACCGGCGTGGCCGCCCGCCACGTGGTGTTTGTGTTATTGTTATTGTCAGGTCCACGTGCGCTCCCCGTCACGGGGGCTGACGTCACGTGCTTTGCCCTGCCCGCTCTGCGTGCCCCGGGGGGGGGGCGCAGCCGTTGAGCCCGTATCCGGTCCGGGCCCGCTCACCACCTGCGCCCATGTCCTGGCCCGCGGTTTATTTGGGGGCGTAAGCATCCGGGGTCACGTCCTGTGTGATCTCACGTGCTCTGTACGCGGCGACCCCGGGCTCGGGGGTGCGTACACGTGAGCATCCTGTTTCTGGGTGCGCTCGGATCACTCGCGGGGCGCACCGTAACCGTTTTTTGCAGGTGCTGGCGGTGCGTGTTGGTGTACCACTTCCTGCCTCGGGTCTACCGCCCGCTGTGTGTGTCCGGCCTGGGGGGTGTATCCGGCCGGTCCCGCCCGGCGGGGGGCCCCAGGGGGAGCCGGCTGTGCATCGTAGCCCATCGTGTACCCTAGCTTGCGGTTACACGCGTGGAGCGAATGCCCGCACTGCTTCCCAATGGAATCGCAGTACGAGCAGATGTGCAACCATTTTACCGGCCCGTCCTCATGGCTGCTCCGGTGGCGGCACCCCCGGTCCGAGTTAAACTGCCAGCATGGCAGATCCTTTGAGCCTCCTTTCCCTGCGTCTGGTCTAGCCTGGGTCGTCCCGGTCATCATGGCCAGTCGCACTCGTTCTTCTTGGATCAGGCTATAATCACTCCACGCAAGTCGGCCCGTCTCGACCTGGTCAAACACGTACTGCGACCACCTACGTACCCCGGCCCACAGGCGTGACTGTGCGTATCAATTCAGAGATGCGGCAGGACCTCGACTGGTTTGTCCGTTTTGCTGAGGGCTGGAATGGCCACGCCCTAATCCTGTGAGGCCTGCCGACCAGGTGTATCACTGTGGATGCCTGCCTGTTCGGAGTGGGTGGAACTGACGGCCGCTACTCATACGCCGGCCAGGTGTGCTCTGTGCACGACCCCGTGGAGTACATATCACAGGTCGAGGCCCTGAATACCATCTATGCCCTCCACACATTCATCACGGACCGAGACTGCAGAACGAGGATAGAGGTCTATTCTGACAACCTGGGCACCGTGCAATCACTCAACTCGGGACATGCTCGTAATCCCGTACTCGCAGAGTGTGCCCACCAGGCATGGATGGTGCAGGCACGCATGAAGGTAGAATTTGTCTTCAGTCATATCCCCGGGGTGCAGAATACGGTCGCCAATGCCCTCATCAGGTCACACCTCTCCCCGAGTAATTATGATACTGCAGCCTTGTTTATCATCAGGCATAACCTGTATTCCATCATGCCATGTACACATGCCTGATAAGTGCCCGTCCTCCATCTCTTCTGCAGATCTGGTTCTTTGCTCACTCTAGGAGAAGGCATCTGCCCACCAATCCTAGACTCGTGCCCCCGGCACGGTCGCCAACCAGGAGGATGGGGGTGGACCCCGAGGCCCCCACTTTGAGTTTTGTGACGGCATACCTAGAATATGTCACGAACCACACCCCGTCACCAGCGACCGTGGCAAGTCCCACATACAGTCGCACCTACGGCTAACAGGTGGTGATGTGGCCCCCACAGAGGACTTCCAGGTGAAGCGCGCCCTGGAGGCAATGAAGAGGTACAAGCAGTATGTGCCAAACATCAAAACCCCCATCCCGATGGTGGTGTTTCATGGAGACCTGACGACCACGGACTCAGACGTGACTGTTACCATCAAAGCTAGCAAGAACCTTCAGCGGATAGGAGAGCAGGAGGTGATGACCCATCAGCCCGCTGCGGACTCAAGGTTCTGCCCGGTGCATGTGGTAAAACAGATGCTACGGGCGGTGCCTGCAGTCTCACTAAGAGACCCGTTTCTTATGATGCCAGAAGGGGTAATTCTGACATCACAATCCCAATCCAAGGAATGGGAGAGCCTCCTAGAGGCTGTGGGCCAGCCCCCGATAGCGTACACCCTCCACAACCTACGGAAGGCAGCTGCCACTCAGGCGTTTCAGGCTGGGGTACCTGAACTGGACATCCAATGCTAGCGGAGGGTGCGATCAGACTTTTATCGTGCATATATCAAGCACTCCACCTACTCAAATGTTAATCAGTCTCTTATCCAGTCTCTCTCCCATCCCTAAAAGTCTCCCTCTTCTCTCCCTCTCACCTCTCCCTCTATTTCTCTAATGGCTCCTTGGCTATTGTATTTTTACTTTTATCTCATATTTATATAATAAGTCATAATAACTTATCACTCAGTGAGGATCGGGAAAATTACTGCCTGCGGCTGACGCCTTGGGCAGTAATTTTCCCGATCCTCACCTCGTAACTTTGAACCTTTGCTCACCGGAACATAGTTTCCCTCTATTAACCCATTCAAGCCGGGTGATGCCTTGAGGCATCAACCAGGGCTGGCCAGGTGATGCCTAAAGGCATCATCCGGGAATGGCCGGGTGATGCCTTGAGGCATCATTTATAAAATATTCGGGTTTTTTTTATAATGGCTCATAAACATGAAACTTTTGGAGAATGTAGATATAACATCATATTTTATATTTCTAGGTGAAATGAAAAATAGTAACAAGTATCATTTGTCTTGTCACGTGATCCCAAAACAAAATGTTCACAATAGGCCTATGTACCTAGCCTCTAGCGGCATTCATTGGCACTAGTACCCGGCTTCATGACTGTATAGCCCTGCCGCGGGTACCCGGCGCGATAGGGTTAAAGATGCTTTTAGCCATTTTGAAGAATGAAAATGCTAACGTTTTCATGCATAGGTCAACTTTCAATTGTGAACAGAAAATAAACACAGCTAGTCACACAAGGATATATCCAGAACTATGCCTCAGAATGGATAGGCGCAGCTGGAACTACCGGGTAAGATCACTGGGGGTCCAGAGGGCCCCAAAAGCCCCCTACAGGTAGAGGGGCAGAACCTTCCTCGGAAGCGCTGGATTTTTTCCTATAGATTATGGGTGATTTAAGTGGCTATAGTTGCTTCGTAACACTCTAATAGGGGCGTGCAGAAGATTTTGTCGTTCTCATCTAATCGTTTATCTATTTCCTTTTTATCCGGGCGGAGGCAACCAAGGACTATTTGTACCTCACTAATTATAAACCTTATAACAAGAGGTTTCCAATATTTTTCCCTGGGGAAAATGGCCCATTGCTGTATATCATAACCCTCCCCCGCCCCGAGCCGCCCTTAGTACACCATAATGTGAATACGGAATTTTCCCGATGTCAAGTGGACCAGGCTCTGCATGGCACCAGACTGCACAGGCAACTCCAGACCGCCCTCAGCAGTCTCCTCTTACCACTGAAAGTACATCTCTATTCGAGTTCTATGTCAACACAATGTCTGACATTCATAAAGTGATTGCACAAAAATGAGATTCTTCCATTAAGCATTGGAGCAGGGATCTATGAGAGTCTCTACTCTTATGCATCAAGTCTTAGCCTTGGCCATTAGTGATTCTGATTACTATTCCGTTTCTATCTGACGGGGCTTCTATTGAATTTTTTTTACCAGAAACTTCCTAGTGGAAAACACATACATGTATTAGGCTGTCTGGGCTTCTATTGAAATTTTTTTACCAGAAACTTCCGAGTGGAAAACACATACATGTATTAGGCTGTGGCTTAGGCAGTGTTAACCCATACATACCTAGTGGGGAAGATGTCATACATGATTATGGATTTAATGAAGCAAGCATGAGTTTGGGTACATGGTTAGAGAAACCCCTTCGGCGACCAAGGGGTGAACTGATTGGTAACTGTTGTCCACCCTTCAGAAGGGCTTGCCAAGATGATTGATAGTATCAATATCAGCATCTTTCACAAATGTTATCTGAATGCTCTGGTTTTCCCTCAGGTGTTCATGATCTGTAGAAAAATAGGAGCAAATCTATTGCCATTATGACTATTACTGGTACTTTTCTGCTATTTTTTTCTATTTAGAAAGAGCCAACAATGTCTAATAAGGAGGTTTAACATTCCCAAACACTTTTATGTGTCTTGTGTCATTTGTGCGATTGCAATCAGACTCCGACATGAACTTCAAGATTTATGTATATTTTGGCTGAGAATCAAAGAGGGCCACTCCCGACATGTTTGTATATATATAGCAAAATTATTCATAAATGAATCATTCCAGTCTTTATGTTCATTTCGCACACATGTGAGGTGATTCATATAGGTTTTCCTTGGTAATAACCATTCTGAAACATGCCGTAGTGCGCTGTGATGGCCAATTTTCAAAATGGCCGCCACTCCGCTCCCGGAACCTATCCGTAATGCCCATGCATCTAATCATTACCCCTTACCCGCAACACAAAAGTATGAGACAGAATTGGGCAAATAAAATTTATTTGAATTTTATGAAGTCCATAAGAGAGAAGATATTAATATGTGATAATAATATCTTATTAACTCTTTCTGTCCGAGCCTGATTGGCGAGCACAGGCACTATAGGACGAGGCATACCTCTATAAACCCCAAGGGGACGAGACTATCGCCGTATGGTGTCTGTTGGTCGTATGGGCGTCACTTAACAACCTTTAGATACCAGTTACTATAGTTACTTGTCGAATACCCAGAGTATAATAATGAACATGGTATTTTTTATTAATTGTGAAAAAATGGTTTAAATATATTCATTATTTCTCATAAAACATAACGTTTGTGATGGTGACACATAAACATAATATATTTTTAAACAATGCCTGGAGGCATTGCTCGTCTCCTGGGTGGGAATGCCTCCAGGCATTGCTCGTCCCCTGGGTGGGAATGCCTCCAGGCATTGCTCGGACCGAAAGAGTTAATAATAATATACATATGGTAGATATGTCATATTATAGAATAACATATTGGTAAATATGATATGAAGTACATATTTGTTAATATGATATAAGGTATACATAAGGCAGATGTGATACCGGATAAGGTAATACATATGGTGATATGTAGTAATAGAATACATATTGATAATGGTACATGTATATGAGTATTATGCAATACGTATATATGATTATACAATGTGTATAAAATATGCCCTACGAGAGTAGGAAGAGAGTAGGTGAGGGTGGGTGGGAGAAAATTAAAGTGCGTGTGAGCGTAGTGAAGAGAAGGAACAAAGTGAGAGAGAGTGTAGGAGCGTGCTGCACCACGTGACCTAATGGTTCACGTGCCTCGCACGAGGGGGAGCGCAGGGAGCGTTAGTAGAGAGGGAGTGCGCTAGGTGGAGCAATGACCGCCCCTGACCCTACGGCCATGGGCTACAAATTATCCTAAGGGGCTCCCTTCTCCATGTACCAAAACCCATGCTTGTTTAATCAAATGCACAATACTGCTAAAGTTCCAGCTCTATCTGCCCTACTATAACCCAGCTTTATACTAGGACTACCACCTTACCTTTCCGGGTCTGTCCTAGGATGCTTTAAGTCTCCATACTTGCAAACAGTAAGTCGCCTTGGCTGCTGGAGAGCTGCTGGGGAAATTTTAGTTGTGTCAAAAAATCCAGCACGGCAGCCACAACAATCCCCCGTGGCTAATGAGAACTGTGGTTTGCCTTAAGTCACTGTTTCCACCACAGACCTCAAAGCACTTTAAGTCACCGTGTTTTGTGACAGTAAAGCGTGTGATGCACCAAAACATACAAAACAGACGTTCAGAAGACGCCCCGCCGACAGGTTTTGAGTCGCCAGCCGACGATCCTCGCCCGCCTGCAAGAAAGGCCTGCGCCAGGGTAAGTAACCTATATTATCTCACCCCAGTATTTTTCTCCATAGGCTTAACATTAGGAACTCGTACTCCACGGCCGTGGGGTTCGTGAACCCAATACTCAATGGCTAATTGAGTGATTCATTTCATCAATAATTAATGTTATACGGGGTGAGATAAAATCAGAAACCCACTCGATGAAAATAACTTGGTCTGCACTCCACCTCGTTTGACCACAGAGTAATTCACCCAGCTTCGCTTCGTGAATTACTCTACAGTCAAACTCGGTGGAGTACGGACCAAACTATTTTCATCTCGTGGGTTTCCTTCTAAATACAATGTTTTTAAATGCCCATTTCTCGCTGATAGTCGTAGAAAATGCATGGAACAAAAGATTTCTACCAAATGTGCTGATCCAGGTTATAACATCGAAGATTACTCCAACAAATCAAAAGTATCATCATATCAATACATGGTTGATATCAGTGGCAGTAAGCCCAAAATGTCAGCCAAGACTGCATTGATAGTGACTAAGAGTATTCAATTTAAGAATGTTAAACCTGGCCGGAAGAAAGACGGGCCGTGTAACCTAAGATGGAACCAGTATAAATAAAAGAATAAAATGGCGGTGGTATAGTAGGTGGCGGGGGGGGGGGGGGGCTTATACTTCTTATGTATGATCCCTACCTCAAAACACAGGAAAGTATTGAGCTGTGTTGGATGAGTTAACTAGGAACAAATGACATATGTTCATCCATATCTGAGATTCCTATATACCTATGAGCGAACAACCTATGATTACTTAACGCTGCTGGGGGTGGAATAACTTTTGTTTACTGCCCAGGTTGAAGTTACTGCCCAGGTTGACGATTACTGCCCAGGTTGACGTTTACTGCCCAGGTTGACGTTCATAGACATTCGGTTTTTATCGATATTAGCCGACAATTGAAGGAATATAGGAATAGGGAAACCACGTACCAGTGGAAATAAGTTTCCCTCTAATACCCCACGCTAAATAAGAATACGGAAAGGTCAGTTTAATTCCTGTCTGGGCTGAAGTATTATATCTACATATTGAAACAATTTTTACCCCATTAAGATTAAGATATTTCCATAAACAAATCTTTCCCATATTATTTCACTGGAAAGGGGTTATGGTACTGAATATAACATTGCACCAATATGCCTCATTATATTGACTGGGATTGTTAGAAAATGTGCTCTCTATGCTGTACATTGACAAATCCCAATAAGTGTTGTCCTCTCGTAGGTACAAACTGTTTTGTGTTAAACTCGATGAAGCCACATTTGTTTTGTGCTTGTGAGCACTATAAACAAGCATTCCTGCTCTTTACAGACCTCACTGAACCACGATGCTTCAAAAGAAAGCCCCGAATGATTCTCTTGTCTCTTTTTATATATGATTTTTTCTTCAAATAATGTGAAGAAAAAAAGACAATTTGTCAATGTACTGTCATTGTCAATTTGAACTGATAAAGTTAAGAAGACTTGTAAAAGAGTTGAACTTAATTTGTTTAAATCGTGAAGACCTTTAGACATGGCATTTTGGGAGTGACGAAAGCTAATTGACCTGTAGCTCGAATGTTGAATTACTTCTTTTTTTAATGAACTCCGTTTCCATTTCTGTATTTCCTATAATGTTTAATTGAAATATTTTTCCACTGACCCTGGAGCCAACTGAAAATAGGGCTGCTTGCATCCTAAGTATCGATACTCCAGAAGGGACATTAACAAGCAAAACAGTGACTTGGGCAACTCTAATCCTATTCTCTATCCCACCTGTTGTAGACCTAATGAAAATACCTCATATGATGTAGAGTGCCTGGAGCCATTCAACCCCTCTCTGCACAAACAACTCCATATGTGGGATTTTCATTTCTAGAGAAAAACATGTTTTCTCTTCTCGGTCGGGGGTGGGCCTTGATAGGTTAATTGTTGTTGGAAGCTACATTAATTTCTGCCAACCGATTTCGTGAAACGAAATCCATTCTGTCAACTCCAAAGTCAACTCGGTCTGTTTTTTCTCATCCTCATTGGTATTAAGCAATAGATTATATTTCCAATTGGTTCTGAGAAATTCTCCTCGCCGTGGTAATGTATTTTTTCTATACTTGTGAGCTGATATCTCTACTCTCTCCATGCCGAAATCCAGAACGGTGCCTGAAGGGATATTATTGCCAGATTTTAATTAAAGGTGAAGAAGAAATATGTATTGGAATATGTTTCCCCACAGGGAATATAAATATTGCTTACGGAGGATAGTATGCTGAAGAAAATTAGTTTGAGTAACAAAGTTCTTGGAGGGGGAAGACCTGTGATCATTTTCCCACTTATTCTTCCCTAGTGCTGCTGTCGGTGATAGAAAAAATTCGCCACCTCCTTCACCGCTCTGCTTGCTTTGCACTTGGGTACTCCTCGAAATCTGATATGACTCTCATGTTACACCCAGTAGCATAGTATCACAGGGCTAAACAGAACTAAAAAATATGATCAAATTAACGAGGACTAGTTAGTCATCCTAGATTAAACAAAATTTTCATCTATGACTTTTAATATCCAGGAGTTTAATTCAGAGATGTTTGGTGAGTTATGTTATGAGAGTATTGAAACATAGACTATAGTGAAGGAAAAAACAACGGTTTATATAACCGTTACATAGCTAAAAGTACAAGAATTACATCTTCAAATCCAATATCACTGAAATAATCACATCTCTCCTCGGCGTTTGGCTAAAATCTGGACACGTGTTTCTTATGTCCTGTATTACTCAGGTTTTAAAGTATACCTTGTTATACTACATGTTTCTAAAGTATACCTTGTTATAACTACATGTCAAGTTTTCACATTGAATAAATTGTCTAAACTGCCGTTGTGCCTCTCGTCTTATTGAGCGCGGGAAATCGCGCTTATATACGTCATCTAGATAGAGGTTAGAATGCTCACACAGGGTTTCAGCTTGCTGTAAAGAATCTAATGCTTCACTATCAATGTCCCAACTATAAAGGCCTGGTTAAATGAGCAGAGGTCCAGTATCCCAGGATCCCGTACCACTGCCCCACTACTGACTTGGTTCCTTTTAATAGAACTTTCATTTAAATTGGTCATCTTTCTTTAAATACAACACAGATTATTGTAAGAATTAAAAAAATTACGAATGATATGTTTTTTCAGTGAATTTTATCTTTATGCACCTCAATCATTCAAAGGAAATTTTGGGAGCCTTAACAAAATCATAACGTACAATAAGGTTTTTATGTACCTCTTACTTTTGATTTAATGTTCACAGTTACTTCAAATCTTTCAACCATATTTGAATGCATAGCTCACATTTGTTAATCTAAATATTTACGTTGATATCATGCTTACATTGTTTAAAACTTATAAGGCTAGGTAATGGAATTCTAAAAGCTAGGCTCCACCCAACACATGTGCAGAGGCTGTGTTGAGTGGAGCCACGGGACAATTCTGTTTAGAAACTCTCCAAGCAGTATTCTGGGACTCTGTAGTAATTTATACCTGGAGAGTTTGAGGCAGTCACAAATGACCTCAAGCCATGCAGTGGACTTATAAATATCTGAGGGCTCTCAGGTCATGATCACACTATGTCTGACTGTGAGAGTAGACACATCGCCAGTACCAAGTCAGAGGAGAACACATTACATGGCATATAGTTAGTGTAAGTACAATAATCAAAACTAATTAATTATCAACACAGGTATTTACACAGGATGATGTTAGTGTGTGATGCATGCTTTCTTATTATATGTATACAAACTGAGAGAGAGATGTATGTATCTGAGAGAGTGTGTGTATGTGTCAGTGACCGACTATGTGACTGTAAGTCTTTTTGTACCATACAGTGCATGTCTTTACAAGTCTCTGTGTGTAAAACCTCACATACGCAGAGTTATAAAGTAAAATGGTCCACACTCAATCTATAACTTATAAGGTATTACTTGTCATACTCACTCTAACAATATGCCATGTTGTGTAGTTGTTTATTCAAATCCCACCCTACGAAACACATCTGGGTGCATGTGTTCTCACTGACACTCAGAGAGTCAGTGAAGCGTACACAGTGCTAGGGTCGGTTTTATGGGTGGTCTGGGGCAGACAAGGCACATTACCTGTCGCGACACAGACCCTCTACCTACCTCTACCTCACCCGAGATATGCACCTGTCAGCCCCGCTCCACACGTGCTTGCCGGCCGTGTGGGCGGGGCTTATTTTTAAGGATTAATTAACAGAGCTTAATTGCGTTTTATAAGCTTTAAGCAACGACCCTCTGAGCAGGCGCCTTGGTTAATGATGTTGTTGTTGCTTACCTCCACAGCAGCTGCCTGCTGGGACGTCTGAGGCTGTGAAGGGTGAAGGAGGCCCAGTGGGGGTATCCAGTCGCACTTAGGGCAGTGTGCGCCAGGGTTACCACCCGGTCCGGCTGGAGAGGGTGGCTGTTGTCCTGGATGAGAGCCGGTGCTGAAGGACCTGCCATGAAAACGTAGGTGTATACTCGGCCCACAGACGGTGACCGGTCAGCATTGCCTGCCTGCCTGTGCGGGTCACAGGTATGATGAAAGAGACCGAGGTGTCCGCTGTTATCTTTGGAACTCGTTGGATACTATCAATCAAAAAACGGAATCAAAGAAGGAATTTAAAAAGGCGGTTATGAATAAATTATAAATAACCATGAGAGGTCATCAGAATATAGTTAATTATTAATTATATAATTGTATTGGATGTGTACCATGTAGCCACTGTAATAGCTGAATCATCAATAGTCACTGGGCAGGAAGTCAGAGTCAAACTCTATGTATGACTACCATATGATAAATTATTCTGTACATAAAATGAGTATTACCTGTCTTTCACCTAAAATTCTTTGTATGATGCATGTATTTGTATGTATATCTGTTCTTGTTTTTCGTGAATGGAAGACCGAATCTTGTATTCGAAATCATGAAAATAAAACTTTTTTCCAAAAAAAAAAAAAAAAATCTTTGTGGACTGGATAGTGATGAGGAGGCCAGGGTGCCGTTTAATAATCTAGGATATATCGTAGAAATTGTCCTCCGATCGTCCTAGGGCCAATGTCGTTGTAAAAATCTTTTTGTCCTGGAGCTAGGATGGTTCAAGGATATGATCATCTCTAGGCTACGAAATATCATTGTATAAATTTATCACTCAGGTTTTGCAAATTCGCAAATTCGAGGTTTATGAGAAGTGGCTGAGTATTGCTTTATTCACAGGAGGGACATTTTTAATAAGCAAAATGATCGAACGCTTATTCAACGATATCGGAATCTGTCCTGACTCAAGGGACAGTCTTTGAGTAATGTCCTGGATATTTCCAAATATTGTTTCGTAAATGAGATCCCTGGGGTACAGTAAAAACCCTCTTGTAAGTTGTCCTAAGTGTGTCACGGGGGGGGGGGGGGGGCTGTTTTTAAAATTAAGTACGATATTGGCTGAACGATTACGATTAGAACTAACCTCAGGCGACAGTGACCAAGATTTGAGTGTCAGTCTGTCTTTAAATGTGGTCTGCATAATTCCTGGATATCTTTTGCAATTTCTATTGTTTACTTTTTTCCTTCCTATGTGGAAGATGGTTTATTATAAAGGATCGAACCCACCTAGCATCGGACCTAAAAACGGTATAAAACTTGTGAGGATATTTTTACTAATTGCCTTGTAAGATTGTCCTAGTTTTAAAGACGGATCACTTTAGGTAACGAGGACCTCACACATGTATTAGATGACAATACCACCCCACACTACCCAATACAAACACCGATGACAGAGGTACTGATTGATAAGGAAATGCTGTAAAAATTGATAAACGACATATCAGTCTCTAAAACATCCAGACTAGAGGGCATCAGAACTTGTGTTCTTAACCCATTCAAGCTGGGTCATGCCTTGAAGCATCAACCAGGGCTGGCCGGGTGATGCCTCAAGGCATCAACTGGTGCTGGCCAGGTGATGCCTTGAGGCATCATTTGCAAAATATACGTCTTTTTGAATAAAATTGAAAATAATGGCTTAATAAACATGAAACTTTCGGAGAATGTAGACATCAAATTTATTTTTTCTAAGTGAAATAAAAAATAATGATAAGTCTCACGTGTCACATGATCCAAAAACGAAATTTTCACAATAGGCCTATGTACCCGGCCTCTAGCGGCATATACTGGCACTAATACCTAGCTCCACGACTGTAGCCCTGCCGCGGATACCCGGCGCGATAGGGTTAAAGAATATATGTTCCTAGTACTTGATCAACTGGAATATCTGTACAGTCAAAGTTTGACTTTGCATATTTTTCTTAGTGACTGGAAACGTGCTGAGGTAACACCGTTACCCAAACCTGGAAATAATCGTAATCCTAGTAATTGGCGCCCCATCTCCTTGCTACCTGTGCCCGGAAAGTTAGCGGAAAAAATTAAAATATGTGTACCTTACACCAGAGGGGGTAAGAGTTTATATTACATGTCAGAACAACTCACCAGGTGTCATCACCTCAACACCCTGGTCGTGCACCTGACCAGGTGAGATTGTCACTTCCGTCTTCACCACCCTGTACAGATGACGCCATTGTTCTTCACTTTCGTGATTTTTTTATCAGCTTTCATCACGGTTGACATGCCACAACGACTACGGTTTTGCCGTACATGTTCATCCTCTCACTACAAACCTACGGGTAAGCTATGTAATAGGCTGAGTGAGCGATTTACAGCAGTTTATTCTGTTAGAGGAAATCGTGAAAGTGAAATGGCTACAGGAGGCGCGGAAGGCAAGCAAAGCCCACCTCAAGAAGGACTGTGGGCTGTAGAAGGCGATGAAGAAGTCACCCCTTCACTACTCAAATCTCAAGTAAAGTCTGAGTTTCAACAAGTATCTGGCCGTCTACAAGGTATTGAAACCTCACTCAACTCTTTATTATCTAAAATGAGTGAATTGTCGTTGGGCACGGGTGCCCGTCCAAAAACAAGTCAACGAGGCGTGACAGACAGCAAGGCCCAGGGCAGCAGGTCAATGAGGCGTGACCGGGCTCGCGAGGACGACAACACAGGACCAGCTGATCGCGGTAAAGGCGATACCAACGGGAAGTTTTCTGACATCGACAAGGCTTCGCGATCTTCTAAATTGCTCAAACGAGTTGAGCAAGTCAAAACAAGTTCTGCTCCTACCATCACAGACTCGGAAACCGATGATACTACAAGTTCATCAAGCGATTTAACATCAACAACGGATTCAAGTGACTCAGACGATTCTGACACGCATCACAGGAGGAAACGCAAGCAAAAACGTGTTGATAAATCGCAATCTACCCGGAGCGTGCAGAAAAAACTCTCTAGGAAACAGGAGAAAAAGAAAATGCGTAAGTTTTCTTTGAATAGGTTCATTGATAAGGCAGACCGCTCCAAGACGATGTCTTTTGAAATGCTAGTTTTCTCATCCATCTCATTGTGTTCCGAGCTGTATGAGGAAGGTAGAGACATTACCAATTATCTCAAACATGTTAGTTACTTGGCCGAGAAGGCAGAAAATCGGACATACACTACCCATGCCTTATGTAGGTATGACGAAGCCTGCAGAAAAAAGTTGGCACTTGATGGGGATTCTTTTCTAGGAGTGGATCCTGAACTGTCGACTAGGTTCTTAGGTGTCGACGGCACGAGGGGCGTTGAAAAACAGAAAGCCCGCTCTTCAGGAAAACAAGTTGTAAAAAACCCAAAAGGTAAAAGCGATCGATCAAAAAATCGCTTCTGTATTACTTTTCAGGATGGTAATTGCAATGCCCCTTCTTGTCGCTTTGATCATAAATGCATCGTGTGCGAGGGTGAGCATTCCAGGTCGGATTGCGAAGTGATACGTAAACTGAAGGTTGTTAAATAGGATGAGGCTCCGGTTGTGGACTAAGTGTAATTGTTCATACACCTTGAATGGAAGTCCCATACAATTGAAGCCATGTGCTTGGGCTTCGGCGATTTTTATGATGGACAAACATTCACCAGAAGATCTTTATTGCTTAACTGGAGTATGCCGAGGATTCTCAATCGTTGATGATGGATTTGTAAACTCTTACGATTGTGAAAATTATAAGTCTATCTATGTTGATTCCAACCGAACCAAAATGAGTAGTACTGTGGAAGCGGAATTAGCATCAGGGAAGATATCAAGGGCCGAGACTTTCCCACAATGTATACATGCCATGGGTGCCGTGATAAAAAAGGACGGTGGTCTGAGACCAATAACAGACTGTCGCAGACCCCTGGGCACAAGTATCAACACTCACATGGATAGAACCGCCCAAAAATCCCGTTTTAATAGTGTTGATTCTGCTACTAAGTTGATCACGCGTGAAGGTTTTGGTGCGGTAACGGACATTAAGGCAGCATACCGTTCGGTCCATGTGGCCCCCAAACATCGCACCCTACAAGGGTTTCGTTGGACTTTATCAAATGATGATACATGTATCTTTCTGGATCACCGTCTGTGTTTTAATGGCCGGTCCAGCCCATTCATATTTAACTGTTTATCTGATTTTGTGGTGAGATTCCTCACAATTTTTTCAATTTTCACTTGTGTAAATTACCTGGATGATTTTTTCGTTTGTGGAACTGATTATTTTCAATGTCACTGGTTTCAAGAGAAACTCATTTCAGTGTTAGAATTCTTAGGATTTGTAGTAAATAAGGATAAAACCTCAGAACCCAGTCAAAAGGTGATATTTTTGGGTGTTTTTATCGATTTTTGTAATTTTGAAATATCATTACCTGAAGACAAGATTGCTCAAGCGAAGATCCTAGTTGCAGAGGTTCTTTCAAAAAAATGGATTTCTTTCAAAAAGTTTGAAAGTGCTGTTGGTTACTTTGCGCATTGCGCCGTTATCGTTCATGGCGGTAGAACCTTCATGCATAGATTGTACCAATCCCTCAAAGAAAATCGCGGCAATCGTAGAATTCACATTGATGTTTCTATTACATCGGATTTGAAATGGTGGGAATGTTTTATCTCACTCTTCAATGGACGTTCATTAATTCCTGATGAGCGTTATGATCACTGTATTTGTTATACGGACTCTTCCATGTCGGGCTTCGGTGCTCATACCGAAAACGACTTTTAATTTGGGATATGGAATAATCCATGTATTACTTGTCCACATTCAGATATTTGCCCTATATTTGATAATTTTGATCGAAATATTAATGTGATGGAGTTGTGGCCTGTGATTCGAGCTATAACTCGTTGGTGTATATTATTCAAGAATAAGATTTTAGATCTTTATATTGATAATACCCAAGTAATACAAATGATCCGCACGGGCAGAAGTTCTAATATTTCTGCAATGGCATGGATCCGAGAATTGTTTTGGATTATTGCCCTTAACAACATACATGTTCGTACACATTATGTTAGGTCTGAGGATAATATCTTAGCCGACGCCTTATCTAGAACATCCGATCCCCATTATCATCCTGTGTTAGACCGATTGATTGACGACAGTATCCTCTGTTGTTATTTCAGACACCATAGAAGAAATCAGGACAGATTGTCTTGAATTTCAGGTTCAAGGTTGGTCGGTTAACACCTGGCGAGCTAGGAAATCTCAATGGCAACGATTCATTCGATTTTGTGATGATTACGGGTTTGAACCGCTACCAGCGAGTGTAGATACCATATGTTTGTATTTATCTTTTCTCGCCAAAACATTGAAATATGTTTCTATTATTAATTATCTAAGCTCTATATGGGCTCTTCATAAGTATTTTGATATACCACATGTAGATAAGTCTTGTTTTAAAATCAAAATGACTTTATTAGGTATAAAGAGAGTTTTGGGTAATATTCAGTCACCTGCTACCCCTTTTTATCCAAAACAACTATTGGATATGTTTACCCTCTTGGATATGACTAAGAAGGATGACTTAATCTTCTGGGGAGCAGTGACTTTATCATTTCGAGCATTATTGAGAAAATCACATGTTACCCTTTCTCCTCATACTTTGACAAGGGGATCGGTTGAATTCACCTCTTATGGTATCATGTTGTGTATACAATCATCTAAAACAATTCAGTTCAAAGACAGAACTCTACGATTGCCAATAAATCGCTCTGATACCCCATTATGTCCTGTAAAATGGTTATCTAGAATTGTTCAAAAATTTTCTTTATCTCCTGAGGATCCACTGTTTCCTGATCCCAGGTCCAGAGTTATAAGGCCTTATCCTTACCATGTTTTTTATCGCAGACTAAAGGAATTATCTGTTAGTCTCGGATTATCTGGTAGATATAGTCCACACAGTCTTCGCAGAGGCGGAGCCACGTTTTTGGTCTCTATAAGAGTACCAGTACACGAAGAAAAACGTATAGGGGACTGGAAGTCCTGGGCGGTGTTATTGTATTTGTCGGAATCGACTGAGAGTAAATTGATCAAGGATCGCAGAATTTCGTATAAGTTAAGTTTGGTTAATTAATTGGGCTTGGACTCATTTATCCGAGCTTCCTGGATCCTCCAACTCCTCTCTTCAGTTGCTTCCTCATTAATATGTGTACCTTACACCAGAGGGGGTAAGAGTTTATATTACATGTCAGAACAACTCACTAGGTGTCATCACCTCAACACCCTGGTCGCGCACCTGACCAGGTGAGATTGTCACTTCCGTCTTCACCACCCTGTACAGATGACGCCATTGTTCTTCACTTTCGTGATATTTTTTTTTTCTTTTGTCATAGTTATGTAATAAACTCCGGACTCATTTATCCGAGCTTCCTGGATCCTCCAACTCCTCTCTTCAGTTGCTTCCTCATTAATATAATTGAAAATTGTAATATAATTTAGAGCCAACCGTTTTATTTCGCATTTCACTCAATGTATACACGATATTTAATACTCTGTTTTATTTCATATCACACCACCCATCGCTCCGGTTAACACACTCTTACACTGGTACACATGCGTACTACCTATCACCGGGAACCAGCGGCGACTACCACCTTTTTAACACGGGCACGCCTTCACGTGGCCCTCACTCTATCACCAGGCAGCCGCCTTCTATGACGCTCACGCTGTTTCTCCCGCCCACCAACCCCGACATCACCACAATTCTTTTTAACTTATCTTAAACATATACCTTTGTATAAGGCTATTACAAATCACAGTGACGGAAAATAAGTCACCAAATGTACAAACAATGTTTTATCTGCACACCGTGCTTTTATGTGAAGTAAAACTTTTACACAATTTTTATTCCAATCGCGTGTTGGCTTCTTAATTATACATGTAAATCTAATGAATCACTGATGGAAGAGTATGGTGTTTCAAAAAGTAAGAGGGAGCTGTCAAATGTGCTACCTTTTACAGAGCAACTTGCGTGTATGCTTTAGTGTCACCGATTATTATGCAAAAGTGCAAAAATTAATCGGTGCAAAGGTGCCAAATTAATCGTTGCCCCATTCATCGGCAGTTGAAAAAGCCGCATTCGATATCCAATTCCTATATGTCTTGAATACCTCAATTTCTATATGTCTTAAATGCCTTAGTATCACCTGATTACTGAGCAATCAAGAAACATCTTGTGACGTTGTAGTCTGACATGGAAGATGTACTTTTGTTCTAATCGTTACCGCTATGTCTCATCAGAACTCATCATTATATATGTACCACCTTGTATATACGTTCATCGATCTACATTTCTAAGTAAGAACAATGTAACTCATTGATACAAATGAAGATCAATAAACAAATCAATCAGATCTCATCTTGAACATTGAATTCAGTCTCTTCAGTCTCTTGCTAATAGCTTCAGGTTTAAATGTCTAATAACGAGAATAATATTAAATATAGACAATTCGCAGTTCTGTGACGCTGGAGAAAGCACAGAATTTTAGTGTGCTAGACTAGCAAATCTATACTGCATTTGAGCAGGAGAATCCATGCTCAATTCGCTAACGGAACACCAAAATAATGAAAATTTAGAGTGGTTTCCCCAGACGCTTCTGATGATTGGGTTTGGTTTGGTGAAAGAACAGGAGAACCAAAAACGATTTAACCCTTTCCCAGCCGAGAATGCCTCAAGGCATTCCCGCGGCTATGGCCGGAGAATGCCTGGAGGCATTTTTTCTTTATTTGTTACTAATGTGTATATCTAATCAAGAAATACTTGATGGATTTTCGTAATTTTTTCAGTGGTGGTAGAAACTTGAATAAATATGAAATATTTTTAATATTTTGGTCAAATGTCTCCTTGGTAACGTTGATATCGAGCTATAAATACTGTGCGTCATGCAGTCAAGCCTAGTCTCATTTGCATGACCGCGAGTGAGGCTTCTCAGCACAACAACTCCTTGGTTTCAAATCAGAATTCCGCGGAAGAACATCAAAGAAATAATGAAAAAACGAAAGAATGGACAGTGACGGGTCATGGGAGAGCGACAAGGATGGTGAAAGTGATATTTCTCTTTGTTTATCGACATCTGAAGAGGAATCAGACCAGGACGAGTCCCCTGACAGCGCCCCCGCCCCCACCATAACAACAACTGCGGGTGGACGTGACTGGAGCGAATTCAACAAAGATCAACAGTTTCCCAGACAAAACCTGAGGGAAGAGCTCCTAATAGCTCCAGGATTGACAAATGAGGCGAAAACAAGATGCCAACCACCATTCTGGATTTTTTTAAATAGTTTTCATGCTGGATTTCCTGACCGGACTGTGTGAAAGAACCAACGCGTACGCTGCAAGCAGGACGAGTCAGGCGAAGGGAGGACCCAAGAAAATGATGGCATGGAGCGCCGTGACAGTTCAAGAACTCGCTAAGTTCTTCACTATAACTTTTCTCAACCACTACTGGTCCACCATCCCTGTCTATTCTACAGCCGGAATTCGTAACCTTATGACCAGAGGAAGATTCAAGGCGATACTCCGGTAAGTGTTTGTTTTGTTTATATTTGAAACGTCATTCATTCTCCAACATCAACAAATCCAAAGCGAGGCCAGTGTCTTTTTCAGTGGGCGACAGAATGTTACTGCTAGCTATCGCTTTGCTTCATAGATTCACCTGAAATTCACTCTGTATTTATATTGTGCTATGTTCTGTCTCCTTTTAAATTCTCAAAACATTCTGTAGACTTTCTTTTTATCTACACTTTGGGGGAGGTTCAACAGACGCCGCCCAGCAGCCTGGTGCTTCCGGTGACGGTCCAGCTCTCCCGCCCAGACGAGACCCGATGGCAATGATTCACTATTTTCTTTCGCATTTTAATACGTTAACGAAAGCCATTTATCACCCCCGTAAAGAAGTTAGTGTTGACGAAACCATCGTGAAGCACAAAGGCAGGACTCGTCACTGCCAATACATGCCCAACAAACCATGCAAATGGGGTTTGAAATGTTGGGTTTTGGCGGAGGCGATTTCTGGATTTGTGCTTCAGATAAATCCCTTTTTTGGACGTGACGAGCACCGAGGAAAAACATCTAGCGAATCTGTCGTAATTGATCTGATTACAGGTGCCGAACCAAACAACAAAGGCCATCATGTGTATTTCGACAACTTTTTTACAGGTGTTCGGTTACTAGAATGTTTGTTTCAGATGAAGACATATGCTTGTGGTACTCTGCAGGCGAACCGTGTCAAGGTGCCTAAAAGTTTGATGACAAAAAAACATCCAGGTCTAAAATCGAAGGGCGATTGCATATTTTCTAAGTGCAGTAATATCCTGTTGACGTTATGGCTTGATCGCAAAATCATTAGGATTCTTTCCACTATTCACTCTTCTGTTATGTCTACTGCAAAACGAATGATTCGCAAATCTGTTACTGGAAAATTTGAAAAAAAGACATCGCCTGTCCGGAAGTCGTTCGTTCCTATTGTAAATACATGGGCAGTGTCGATTTGTGCGACCAGATGTGTGGGTACTATAATTTCGGGCGAAAGAGTCGCAAATGGCTCAAGAAGCTCTTTTCTTTTGTTCTGGAAGCTATGAAGCTCAACTCTCAAATTCTCTACAACCTTTCGGCCCCCAAAAAGTTATCTTTCATTAAATTTACTCTATTGTTAATTTGCCAGATGCTTGAGGAAGCGAACCAAGATCTACAGCTACCTCAGTCTGTCCCCTCCACGGCCTCCAGCCGTTTAACAAGCCGTTGTTTTCCCGAAGATCTAGAAAGAAAGAGTTATTGCCGTGTGTGCTACCACAGACACAAAAATGGCCTAGAATCTTCAAGGAAACAATCGAAGTAAGAAACGACCACAGATATGTAAAAATGGATCATATACCTTGTTAAATCTGAAATAAAACATGCCTATCTGTGTATAGCCAACACTAATCTATGTATATTAACCTGAAACATTCCTGCCTATGTGATCTAGCACGTAATGCTATTCTATGATTCACCTGAGAAGTGTATGGACACAAACTATAATTGTTTTTTGTATCTAATATACGGTATCAGCCTGAAACAAAGACATCCTGGATGATCTATAGACCTTCAAGGTTCTCCACATGTACATTTTGTGAAAATATATCGACCAGAAGTGGTTAAATTGATTATTATATCGGCGATAAAGCCCCCACCTCCGACCACGTCGAGTGCCGGACAGACACTGAATATATTTATATCTTGTTGAATCTGAAATAAAACATGCCTATCTGTGTATAGCCAACACTAACCTATGTACATATTGTGAATACGATGACCACTGCTGCACCTGGAAATGTATGAAGCCTTGTCAACCTGCTGAATAATATATCTTGCTCAATAATATATCTGAAAAAAATATATCACATTATTCAAATATATCATAAACCTTACTTCACCTACCTTTTCTTCTTTTCTGCCTTCCAGAAGTAATCGTCTGTAGATATAATCAATCATTGTCCAGCAATCAATTTAAAAGTTAACTCCTCCTGGAGATGTCAATGCTGAATAGGCACAAGTCGAATTTTCCGAATTCAATATATCGGCATGGACATTAAATATATATGTAGATCATCCTTAGAGTGTGGGAGATAACCACATGTAGACTTGTAATGATCAAACTCCATTAGAATCCTTAGGCGAATCAATTTGAAGAGACCACTGTAATTCTGTGGTCGATTGTTCATAGTATAATCAATGGCGAAATAAGCCAATATAGTCACTGCTCGAATCTAATTTTCAAAAATCAATATCTAAGTCCCAAATCATCGGAATTGCACATTATATATATCGGAAGAAAGCCCAGAATCTATAATTTACGAATATTATCCAATCATATATTTCAAGTTAAATCATGATAATAAATGATTTTCTAAATCGTGGCTTGCCCAGCGCCTAACTCCCCTACCGCACCCATAGTAAAGGCTCAGCTTAGATGACCGTTTTCGTTAATTCAATTCTAAATTCTCCCCTGGTTCAAATTGAATGATATTTCATATAAACAAACCTCAGACAGTGTAGTTTATCCAAGTCCCCGTCCATAGATTCAATGCTGAGAGCCTAAAATAAATCATTTTGTAGAATATGAATATACGTATCATTAATCATTTATCTAAGCTGATTCCTAATGACAGCTCGACCACCCTAGCTTCACAGTATAAGCAATGGTGTATCGAGCTAGGCCAGAATTCAACGTGCGTAACTCGCATCTTAATTTATCAATATCTTGGTCTCTGTTCGTCCAAATTTGATGCAATTCATACTGTAACAAACCTTGGAGTCTATAGAAGGTGAATATATACTTTCCTGTGGTTAATTCTATTGTTTAAACCCTATCTGAGCTGATTTTGTTAACCTCGTCTAAGATTCGACTGAACCAGCAAGCCGAGTGCGTAATACCCAAGGTTAAATTTGAATTATTAAATCTGAACTCGTCAAACCTGGACATTATTTAGATAGAAACAAACCTTACAGTATGTAGAATATGAATATATGTATCATTAATCATTTATCTAAAGTTTGAACCCGGTGCAAGCTGATTTCGTATTATAACTTGACAACCCTACCGTTCGAGCAGTGACACGGCTTCCCATAAACTCAACCTTGTAATCTATACAGCACCCTATAGAGCCTTTGCCAATTTTATTTATAAAACGTTAGGTTAATTCCACCATGTCAAGTCTGATACCCCTGATAGCTGCTGATCAGACGAACACGATGCTGGTCTCATTTTGCACTGTTGACGCCATAGGATGATATAAATGGCAATTCTGTGGGTTGTCGAATCGACTTGTAGCAGACGGTATAGCAGACATTGCGCTGTCACTGGACTTGACACCTATACTCCCAGCCTCAAAGATCCGAAGTTATCACCGTATTAACCACACTTTCGATGGTTTTTCCGCCATAATATTTATATCCTTTTGTAGGCACAAGCCTTATCTTGAACGTGCTGGGCTCTATTTATGTTGTTAATCAGATATTTGACAAGGGGAAATGATTTTACACAGCGTCCATTGCATAGAGGAATCTGCTTAGCCATCCATGTTGACACTGACACTCCCGCCCCCACCAATGGTTTTGCTATGTGCGCGAGTTCAAACTTTCGATATTGCTTAGATCACTTTAGGAGTTGTTTTATTTCATAATACTTTAGAATCGTGTAGGTAGGGATCATATTTGAATTCAGATGTGGGTTTTGTCGACTTTAACGTCTATATATATTGATGCGAACGAATCTGCTAGAGTAATATGTACAGGCTGAGATCGGCGGACGCCATGAACAGTTATTTTTTTCATAGGCTCCTATTTTAGGCCAACTTCAGTTCAGATTTAATAATATCCAACAGTTGTTTTTATTCACAAAATATATATACACACGAAGCTACCAATCTTCTGCTTATCATGATGGTCATTGTTTATTCATAAATCATCAATTTGTGGAGAAAATGGCGAAATTCTACCACTACCACCCTCAAAACAAGAGACGCGCACTGTTCACAGCAAAAGAGGCCGGCCGTTGAAACGTCTACATTGGAACCTGCTGCTGCCTTAGTATAGGTGAACGTCGCTGGTGGCACTGCCGTAGGATTGCCGCCCGGGTGAGGCATGCAGCCGGTAAAGGATTAAAGATGCCTACAAGTTAGACCTAGGGAAGCGGTGGCACGGCTAAACTGTAAGCTGCGCAGTTCAATTTGTCTGTATAAGCACAGACACCGAACAAGCATAGAAGTCTATGGATGATTGGAAAACTAGTGTCCTGAGTTTCATTGTTGATTTTGGCAAGAGTCAAATCTCACTGATGGTTATGTTCATATGCATTCAATATGTATTTGCTCATTGAGTGCTCTGCCTGTTCGTACAACACATCAGGCCGCTGTTACTGTACACTCACTTTAATGGGGAGCAGCTCTAAATAGCGCTATGACTTTTCAGGGTACGTGCCTCCTATACAAAGTCTGGTCCCAAGCTCATGTATGCTTTCCATTAATGATGACAGTGATACAAAAATGTTCATGAAGCCTTAGATGTAGATGGCCTGCTTTGAAGTCATCTGAGAGAGATCTGCCTGGTGTGTGTACTAGAATATTTGTCTGTCTGGGTATATAGCAGTGTCACACTGCCTAGGATCCAACATCACCTAACTTTCTAGTGGATATTTGTACCTTTTTTTATACAAAGGTTTTTTCCATGAATATCTAAAATTTCGGATTTCTGCTGTCTCTTTGAGGAACGATACATAGGAATTATAAGTTCCATTTGTAATGACACTTTTCTAATCAAATATGTTTCTAGGCTGTTAATTTTGCCCCAGTCATGATTATGGAAGTGTTTTACAAGGAAGAGGGGGAATTGAATAATAGCATTAGTGAAACATCTGCAATTCAAATGGAAGACAAAAACTGACATATAATTTCGGTGTAAACACCGCGGGCATATGTATTCCCAATGATTTGCTGGTTGTATTTATTTAAGTTATTTACGCCCGTATTTACGCTACTGTCCGATTATTCTCATCTCTGCGCACAGGGGACGACACTGTTTATTTTTTGTCATTTGTCATTTGTCAGTGCACGGAATTTTAATCTCATCTTATATCAGCAGATTTTGTTAAAATGTCTTTCTAGAACACATATGCTCATTATTTGATTTGGTGGATTAAATAATGATAAAACCATCTTTCTTTGGATTTTCAAAAGATTCGTTTGAAGAGATTTTACGATCAAAATAACATTTGTTGGGGGGCAAAATATCATATTTTAATCGAAATATACCAATATTGTGTAAAATGTAAATTTCACCTCGCAGTTTCGCTGTAACACATTTTTTTGAACGATTGACAACAAATAACATTCATTTGCACTTATGTATGTTGTCATTCAGTAATAGAACTGAGTTTTTTTTGTATAACATAGAGGACAATTTACAAAATAACATTGTTCTGTGAATTTCAGACTAGCCTCGTTTATAGAGCAAAAATCCTCATTGCCTTGTATGGGGAGAATAGGGTGGATAATACATAGTATGATGTACTTCGACAGACTGCGATACAGCGCTCTTGGCAAGGCTACAAATTGGAAATTCATGTCGTAGCCATACTGTAGCTGTATCGTATTGTGTCGGAAGAAGTGTTTAGCCAGGCCGGTGACACACCAAGCGAGGAATGGTAGCGATCCCCGGAATCGCTAACGAAAAATGGCGTGTATGTGAGCTGTGATTTCAGGGTAACACCTCCCAAGATAATTCAGCGTCTCAGAAGCAATAATCATGGTAAATATGCAATAACAGCTCACATACATGCCATTTTCAGTTGGCGATTCCGTACATCGCTGAGTTTATAGCTTGGTGTGCCCCTGATTGCAACTGGGACTTCTTGATAGTGGCGAGAGCGAGTTACACAATTATTTTACCCTCATGAAGCCGTCGATATGTTTGAATATTACGTACTGATTACAGACTCGATATTGTCTATGGCTCAGAACATTTATTTCTATTTTTGCCAGGTCAAGACGGCCGTATCTTCCTATGGTGGTATTGGAAATAGCATTTTCATTCACATGAGCAATGTATCACTGTCTTTTTTGGGGGTAGGAATCTCACTTTTGGATAGTGCTTGTTCAATCATTCATAGATCTGATATGCTCCGAGGTAAAGGCCGGTAAAGGAAGTGGACCAAAAACATGATTTCGAAGCCAGCACTAGATTATCTGTAGATTAGCAATGATGGGTAAATCTCAATCTTGAAACACGGGAATGGGTAGATGGACGGTATAATTAGCTCATAAATCTCTCAAAAGTGGGAAGTCCATTAGCTAACAAAAATCTCAACAATTTCTGAACGCTCTCTACAAGAAGTCAGTCCATGGTCTGATGCAAGAAATTATTGTCAGAGGCAAATCGTCTATTTTGTAGAAAGTCCCATTAAATCAGTTTCTGATTACCTATAAATCTAGCTTTATCAAAGTTAACGATTTGGAAATCCGAGTTTCCAAAATAAGTATTGGAACAACGGACGTCGTTAAAAGTAGGTAAGGCTTGCCTCTCACTTGAATGCAATTATATATTGAAATACTACTGGCCTGCAGTTGGCTCATTAAATATATATCTTGGAGACCATATTTTTTCTGTCCTATCCCGAAATGCTTTGGCCAGTTTCTTATTCTTAAATAACACCAATACTTTATTGTGTAAGCTATCATTAGATCACAGAAAAGATTTGTGTTTCATTAACGCTATCGTCATTGCAATCATGCATATAAAGTGAATAATCAATGGTTTTGTGGACAGTCGACCATAATCCACGAGAGGTTGACGCGTGGTAATACCATCGTTTGTTACATTTATTATCCATCTTTTCGATTGAATTAAACCTAGCAATAACCATTTTAAAGGGTATAACTTGAGGGAATGTTTCTTTGCTCTATAGCACAGAGGGACTAATATCCCCATATATCATGGTTTTGAGGGTTTTAAGGCCATAAACCACAGATGTGAATCCGTATACCAAAGTCATGGTATCTAACAGGTTGTATACAATGGGTCGTCATTTACTGGGTCCCTATACATGGGGTCTTTGTATATGATGGATAATAAATAAATAAATTTTATATATATATATATATATATATAAATCATAATATATAATATACAGATAGAGCATAATTGCAGTAGTGTGGATAAAAGTCACTCTCGTGAGACAAGAACTATTTCCATCGTCGCCATCTCCTACATTGTATCCACGTACATCGCCAGAGGCTACCTTCTCCTGTGTGAACAGGCACTTTCTCATCCGACTTCATAAACATGCATCTTCCCTGGAGAAAGTCCCGGGACATTCTCACATAACCAATACAACTCAGCTTTGGTTATCAATGATAACAGGGGATACAGTTGTGAACATCGGGAACATTGGCATAATTGATATGTATGCCTAGTCCTCGGGTTGACGTTGCGTTGGAATCTCACAGGGCGCTGCTGGGTGAGGCTTTGTAGTGATTTCCTTTTGTGGTATCCTTATCAACCTATGAAATAAGGTAAGTTGTGAGCTGAGAAACATTCAAGATTAGAACCTATTTAAAGAAAAACTAAAAGGGAATGTGTTGTCCAACCTTAACCTCCCGTATAGGTAACTTGAAATGTTTAACTATGGTGGTTGAATCTGAGCTCCACCTGATGACCTGAAAAGACTTTTACTGTTGTAAATGTCTACATTGAACTACATATCATATTGTTTATACTAATAATGATGTACCTGTAACAACCCTCGGTACCTGCGAACCCATCGATTCTAGATATGCGTCAAACGAGTATTTATATTTACTATATACCCATGCCGTATATATACTGTAAATACGCACCGTTTTGGCATATGACGTAAAAATACTGTACGGACCACTGGTCCGTACACTAAAATACGGACCACCTTGTCATACACGTTAATTAAGAAATTGGTTGTTAAGCAAAATGAAATTGATTTTTTTTTTATAAATTTCGGGTATATAGTAAATATGTAACGTCCAACCATGCTTGTACAAGTCACAGAACTCAATGATAATTTACCGTTTGTACGGAACTCGGCATAAATTCCTCGGTCCGTACAAACCGTAAATTACCATCTCGTTTTGTAAATTATACAGCATGGTAAGGACGTAATTACTTGGTCCTTATTATCAACTACAAACATTGTAAAATGTGATTTCACCAAAGGGACTTATGAGTTTCCTTGATTTTTTTTTAAGATTTTTTTTTTTTATTTAGACTGGAGGGTCTACTAGGGTAGCACCCTGTTTTCAGTAGGCTCTAGTGGCCAATATTTCATGTGTTGATGTTGATTTTAGGAAAAACGTACCTTACATATTTACAGGTAAGTATTACAGTTAAAGTAGTAAATGCGATATCAATTCAAGCAATGTCAGAGCTAGCGCTCAAAAAGGTATGGTATATACAGTATGGATGAAAAGTTCTCAAAACATTACAAGTAGTTATATAACATGTTGGATGAGTTGGGTTTTTTTTTTTGACTAACAGAGCACCTATTGATTGACAGTTGTTGATGGATTATACATATTCGTTCAATTGGGCCTTTAGGATTTTCTTCGTGAAGGATTTAAAATCTGTTGCTTTTTCTATGCACCTAGTTTCGGGGTCAAGAGCATTCCATAGGTAGGCAGTCTTGTATTTAATGCTTTTCCTATTTAATGCTTTTCCTGTTTGTGTGATAGCCCAGAGCTATCTCGATTTTTTACATAAGAAAACAAATGTAACTGACGGTTTTAAAGGGTTTTCCTACAACTGTAAAATAATTTAACCCTTTGCCGGCCGCACGCCTCACCCGCGCGGCAATACTACGGCAGCGCCACCAGCGACGTTCACCTATACTAAGGCAGCAGCAGGTTCCAATATAGACGTTTCAGCGGCCGGCCTCTTTTGCCGTGAACGGTACGCGTCCCTTGTTTTGAAGGTGGTAGTGGTAGAATTTCGCCGTTTTCTCCACAAATTGATGATTTATGAATAAAAGATGACCATTACTACAAGGAGAAGACGAGTAGCTTTGCGTCTGTATGTATTTTGTCAATATAAACCATCGTTTTATATTGGAAAACTTGAATCGAAGTTGGCCTAAAATAGGAGTTTATGAAAAAGAATTGTCCATGGCGTCCGCCGATCTCAGCCTGTACATATTACTATAGCAGATTCATTCGCATCAATATATATAGACGTTAAAGTTGATGAAACCCCCATACATATTCAAATATGATCCCTACCTACACGATTCTAAAGTATTATGAAATAAAATGACTCCTAAGGTGATCTAAGCAATATCGAAAGTTTGAACTCGCGCACTATAGCAAAACCGTTGGTGGGGGCGAGCGTTGCAGTGTCAATATGGATGGCTATGCTGATTCATCTACACAATGGACGCTGTGTAAAATCATTTCCCTTCGTCAAATAGCGGATTAACAACATAAATAGAGCCCAGCACATTCAAGATAAGGCTTGTGCCTATAAAAGGATATACATATTCTGGCGGAAAACCAAACGACAGTGCGGTTAATATGGTGATAACTTCGGATCTTTTTAAAGCCTGGGAGGATACGTGTCAAGTCCAGTGACAGCGCCATGTCTGCTAAGCTGTCTGCTACAAGTCGATACGACAACCCACAGAATTGCCATTTATATCATCCTATGGCGTCAACAGTGTAAACTGAGACCAGCATTATGTTCATCTGATCAGCAGCTATACGAAGGTGTCAGACTTGACACGGTTGAATTAACCTAACACTTTGTAACTAATATCGGCAAAGCCTCTATAGAGTACTGTCTAGATTATAAGGTTAAGTCAATGGGAAGCCGTGTCACTGCTCGAACGGTGGGGTTGTCAAGTTATAATACGAAATCAGCTCGCACCAGGTTTAAACTTTAGATTCATGATAAATCATATATATATTCATATTCTACACACTCTAAGCTACATTTCTATGTAAATAATGTGCAGGTTTGACGAGTTCAGATTTAATTATTCAAATTTAAATTTGGGTATTACGCACTCGGCTTGCTCGTTCAGTAGAATCTTAGACGAGGTTAACAAAATCAGCTCAGATAGGGTTTAAACATTAGAATTAACCACAGGGAAGTGTATTTTCACATTCTATAGACTCCAAGGTTTGTTCCAGTATGTATTTGATCAGGACCAAGATATTAAAATATTAAGATGCGAGTTACGCACGTTGAATTCTGGCCTAGCTGGATCCACCTTTGCTTATACTATGTAGTTAGGGTGGTCGAGCTGTCATTAGAAATCAGCTCGCAACGGGTTTAAACTTTAGATTCATGATTAATCATATATATATTGATATTCTACACACTCTAAGCTACCTTTCTATGTAAATAATGTCCCGGTTTGACGAGTTCAGATTTAATAATTCAAATTTAAACTTGGGCATTACGCAGTCGGCTTGCTGGTTCAGTCGAATTTTAGAGCAGCTTTTCTAAATCATATCGGACAGGGTTTAAACTTTAGAATTAATCACAGGGAAGTGTATTTTCACATTCTATAGACTCCAAGGTTTGTTCCAGTATGTATTTTAGCAAATTCTGACGAGCAGAGACCAAGATATTAAAATATTAAGATGCGAGTTACGCACGTTGAATTCTGGCCTAGCTCGAACCACCATTGCTTATACTGTGTAGTTAGGGTGGTCGAGCTGTCATTAGAAATCAGCTCGCACCGGGTTTAAAATTAGATTCATGATTAATCATATATATATTGATATTCTACACACTCTAAGCTACCTTTCTATGTAAATAATGTCCCGGTTTGACGAGTTCAGATTTAATAATTCAAATTTAACCTTTGGCATTACGCAGTCGGCTTGCTGGTTCAGTCGAATTTCATACGATGATCACAAAATCAGCTCAGATAGGGTTTAAACATTAGAATTACCCACAGGGAAGTGTATTTTCACATTCTATAGACTTCAAGGTATATTCCAGTATATATTTTAGCAAATTCTGACGAGCAGAGACCAAGATATTAATAAATTAAGATGCGAGTTACGCACGTTCAGTTCTGGCCTAGCTTGATACGCCATTGCTTATACTGTGGTCAAGCTGTCATTAGAAATCAGCTCGCACCGGGTTTAAAATTTATATTCATGATTAATCATATATATATTGATATTCTACACACTTTAAGCTACCTTTCTATGTAAATAATGTCCCGGTTTGACGAGTTCAGATTTAATAATTCAAATTTAACCTTGGGCATTACGCAGTCGGCTTGCTGGTTCAGTCGAATTTCATACGATGATCACAAAATCAGCTCAGATAGGGTTTAAACATTAGAATTACCCACAGGGAAGTGTATTTTCACATTCTATAGACTTCAAGGTATATTCCAGTATGTATTTTAGCAAATTCTGACGAGCAAAGACCAAGATATTAATAAATTAAGATGCGAGTTACGCACGTTCAGTTCTGGCCTAGCTTGATACGCCATTGCTTATACTGTGGTCAAGCTGTCATTAGAAATCAGCTCACACCGGGTTTAAACTTTAGATTCATGATTAATCATATGTATATTCATATTCTACATACTCTAAGCTACCTTTCTATGTAAATATTTTCCAGGTTTGACGAGTTTAGATTTAATATTTCAAATTTAACCTTGGGTATCACGCAATCGGCTTGTTGGTTCAGTCCCTCACTGTCCCTCTCCACTCCCTCACTATCCCTCACCATTCCCTCACCTGTCCCTCAATTTCCCTCACTGTCCCTCACCAGTCCCTCACTGTCCCTCACCAATCCATCACTGTCCCTCACCACTCCCTCACCAGTCCCTCAATTTCCCTCACCAGTCCCTCACTGTCCCTCACCAGTCCCTCACTGTCCCTCACCACTCCCTCACCAGTCCCTCAATTTCCCTCACCAGTCCCTCACCACTCCCTCACTGTCCCTCACCAGTCCCTCACCAGTCCCTCACTGATCCCTCACTGTCCCTCACCTGTCCCTCACCGGTCCCTCATCAGTCCCTCACCAGTCCCTCACTGTCCCTCACCACTCCCTCACTGTCCCCCACCACTCCCTCACTGTCCCTCACCTGTCCCTCACCAGTCCCTCAATTTCCCTCACTGTCCCTCCCCATTCCCTCACTGTCCCTCACCAGTCCCTCACCAATCCCTCACTGTCCCTCACCACTCCCTCAATTTCCCTCACTGTCCCTCACCAGTCCCTCACTGTCCCTCACCAGTCCCTCACCTGTCCCTCACCAGTCCCTCACTGTCCCTCACCACTCCCTCAATTTCCCTCACTGTCCCTCACCAGTCCCTCACTGTCCCCCACCACTCCCTCACCTGTCCCTCACCAGTCCCTCACTGTCCCTCACCACTCCCTCACTGTCCCCCACCACTCCCTCACTGTCCCTCACCTGTCCCTCACCGCTTCCTCAAATTCCCTCACTGTCCCTCACCAGTCCCTCACTGTCCCTCACCAGTCCCTCACCAATCCCTCACTGTCCCTCGCCACTCCCTCACCAGTCCCTCACCATTAATGATACGTATATTGATAATCTACATACTGTAAGGTTTGTTTCTATCTGAATAATATCCAGGTTATATCAGGTTAGAATTAATAATCAAACAAAGAAAGTCGGCATTACGCAGTTTTGTGGTTTGGCTAACTAAATCATATATTTCGGGGTTTAAATATTAGATAAATGAATTTCCGTATATTCTAACGTGAACTACACACTCTCAGCTTCATGATGATATAATATTGTCCATTTTGGTCGATTCGAGACCAAGTAATC
This sequence comes from Alentia gelatinosa, assembly GCA_950022655.1. Classification (NCBI taxonomy): domain Eukaryota; kingdom Metazoa; phylum Annelida; class Polychaeta; order Phyllodocida; family Polynoidae; genus Alentia; species Alentia gelatinosa. Next base: position 76,495,220 of record OX465579.1, on the reverse strand, counting down.
GTAGTATTAAGATGCGCCATACGCACTCTCTATACTTTACTATAGGTTCAGTATGGGAGTGTGGATCTGGGCCAGACACGATTCAGAAATTCATTTATTATAAGGATTTAACTTGGATTCTATTACTGGAGAAATTAATATTCGTACACTACCGATTCTCAGCTTTCTCCTGATATATACTTTGTGTATTTCGGACAATGTGGGATTTAGTTATCGAATTTAGAAGATTAAAAGCTTTACTATAGGCTTGGTAGGGGATTCAGGCGCTGGTCGAGATACGGTTTAGAAAATCTTTTATTACGAGGATTTAACTTGAAATATATCAATGGAGACATTAATATACATAAACTACGGGTTCTTAGCTTTCTCCTGATATATAATTTGTGTATTTCGGACAAGGTGGGAATTAGTAATCGAATTTAGAAAATTAAAAGTACTCTGTCAATAAATTGGCTTATTTCGCCATGGCTAGGTTCTAACACAGCTCTTTCTAAATGATTTATTTTAGGCTCTCAGCATTGAATCTATGGACGGGGACTTGGATTAGCATAACCTACACTGTCTGAGGTTTGTTTATATGAAATATCATTCAATTTGAACCAGGGGATGATTTAGAATTTAATTAACGAAAACGGTCATCTAAGGTGAGCCTTTACTATGGGTGCGGTAGGGGAGTTAGGCGCTGGGCAAGACACGATTTAGAAAATCATTTATTTTCATGATTTAACTTGAAATATATGATTGGAGACATCAATTTTCGTAAATTAGATACTCTCAGCTTTCATTTGATATATATCTCGACCATTTCGGACAAGTTGGGACTTAGATATTGATTTTTGAAAATTAGATTCGAGCAGTGACTATATTGGCTTATTTCGCCATTGATTATACTATGGACTCTCCTAAGGATTCTAATGGAGTTTGATCATTACAAGGCTATATGTGGTTATCTCCCACACTCTAAGGATCATCTACATATAGATTTAATGTCCAGGCTGATATATTGAATTCGGAAAATTCGACTTGTGCCTATTCAGCATTGACATCTCCAGGAGGAGTTATCTTTTAAATCGATTGCTGGACAATGATTGATTATATCTACATACGAATACTTCTGGAAGTGAGAAAAGATGACAAGGTAGGTGAAGTATGATTTAAAATATATTTACGATTGATACCGTAGTTTAGCTACAAAAAGCAAATATATTTCGTCTTTGTACACTTCTCAGTTGAATCATAGAATAGCATTACATGCTAGATCGCATAGGCAGGAATGGTTCAGGCATACATTATTCAGTGTCTGTCTGGCACTCGACGTGGTCGTACATGGGTTTTTTTTCTCGGATATAATAATCAATTTAACCACTGCTGGTCGATATATATTCACAAAATGTATATGTAGAGAACCTTGATGGTCTAAAGATCGTCCAGGATTACTTTGTTTCAGACTGATACAGTAGATTAGATACAAAACCAAAATATCGTTTGTGGTCGTAGACTTATCAGTTAAATCATAGAATAGCATCTAGATCACATAGGCAGGAATGGTTCAGGTTGATACATAGATTAGTGTTGGCTATACACAGATAGGCATGTTTCATTTTAGATTCAACAAGGTATATGAACCATTTTTACAGTTCTGTGGTTGATCTGAGACTGAATCAACGGGTTAGATATTGAATATACATAGGTAGGAATGTTTTGTTTCATATTGAAATATTATACAAGGCATATTTTTGTTCAGTGTCTGTCTGGTACTCGACGTGGTCGGACCTGGGGGCTTTGTCTCCGATCTAATAATCAGTTTAATCACTTCTGATCGATATATTTTCACAAAATGTACATGTGGAGAACCTTGATGGTCTAAAGATCACCCAAGTTTACTTTGTTTCGGACTGATAATGTGGATTAGATACAAAAAAGCAAATATATTTCGTGGTCGTACACTTCTCAGTTGAATCATAGAATAGCATTACGTGCTAGATCACATAGGCAGGAATGTTTCAGGTTGATATACATAGATTAGTGTTGGCTATACACAGATAGGAATGTTTTATTTCAGATTTAACAAGGTATATGATCCATTTTTAAAGTTCCTTGGTTGATCTGAGACTGATTCAACGCTATATATATACAGGGATGCAAGTTCGCAGACAATTGACGGAAATCAGAAATTTCTACATCTTGAAATATGATCATTAACTAAGTATGAAAATCATAAATAAAACTAAATTCCTAGAAGTGACAGGCAGCAGGCTCTCACCAAAGGCCTATAAACCTCCAGTCAGTACTTTGGCGGCAGTTAAACGCGCCAAGGGCCGTTGACACTGCCGTCAGAGTTCCGTCAAGTGCCGAAATTTTGTTTGACGGCACGGGGGGGGGGGGGGGGGGGGGGTCCCCCTCCAGAATACGCCCCAGTTTTTTTTGTGATTTTTTTTGTAACTTTTTCATCAGTCCCAACTTTCATCCCTGTATATATATTACACAGGCAGGAATGAATGATTTTTGTTTCAGATAAAAATACTCGACAAGAGATACATATTCAGTGTCTGTCTGGCACTCGACGTGGTCAGACCTGGGGGCTTTGTCTCCGATATAATAATCTATTTAATCACTTCTGATCAATATATTTTCACAAAATATACATGTAGAGAAGCTTGATGATACATAGATCGTCGAGGTTTACTTTGTTCAGATGATAACGTAGATTAGATACAAAAAAATGGTGATGGTTCGGGCGGGAAAGGAAAACTTGGGCGACCGGAAGTGTAACTCTCCGATATACGCGCTGCTGAAACTAAGCGCACGGTATTTATAGCTCTATATCAACGAAATCAAGGAGGTATTCGACAAAAATATTATATATTCCTCATATTTATTCAAGTTTCTACCACCTCTGAAAAAATCACGAAAATCCATCAAGTATTTCTTGATTAAATATACACATTAGTCATTAGTAACAAATTACGAAAAAAATGCCTCAAGGCATTCTCCGGCCGTAGCCACGGGAATGCCTTAAGGCATTCTCCGGCCGTAGCCATGGGAATGCCTCAAGGCATTCTCCGGCCGTAGCCGCGGGAATGCCTTGAGGCATTCTCGGCTGGGAAAGGGTTAAAGATTTTTGTAGTATTGGTGTGCTATTAAACGGTAAAGACACTTATACGAGCAGCAGCTTATTAATTGACACTCTAAGTACACAAATACAAAATTGTTTCTAAAAATTACAACATTGAGAGTGTGTTTCCCAACCAATGAAGCTAGATAAATCAGCATTTTATCAGCACAATATAATCTTTTAAACCTTAATACTCGCCATTCAATGGCTAATTCATATTAACGGTTACAATGACTGTTGCTTCACCATTGTTGCTATAACAACTATAACAAGTAAGAACTATTTTCAGGTAACAGGAGCTGAATGTGACTTCATGAAGAATAACATTGATTAGACTGTTGACGGTCAGTAGTGATTTATGGTATCAGAATGTAACGCTGAATTCCCCGTCTGAATAATGACGAAGACAAAAGTGGCGACAAGCAGACGACATTTGTTTTCAATGTGATTGTCTTTCAGCGTTATCAAAGAGGAAAGCAGGCTATCCTCTCGTGACTAGCAGCATGTTATTTCCTGTGCGAGGTCAGGTTGTGGACGTGTTCTTGGCCCCATGTGGGACACTCCTTTCGTGCCTGCCAAACTGCATCAAATAACGAATTGCTTCTACCAGACCTTCGATAGAGAAGAATGCGAGCTAAATGAGATATGTGTGAAACAAAACGTTTATTTATGCTGCCTGGAAATAGTTTGCATGGTTGTACACACAGTGCTCCTATAACCAGACAACATCTAGGTTAAGTATCTCGATCTACTGTATTCTAAAAAGAAACCGGTTTCTCCTAATCATTACCCCTACCCCTGAACACAAAAGTATGAGTCGAGAGTTGGGAATAATAAAATTTATTTTAATTTTATATACCTTCACCGACAGGTGTGTGTACGTAGTGAAGTACAGGAACAGAATGAGGAGGAGGTCAGAGCGGCGGCCACGTGACCGCGGGGTTCACGTGACCGACACCAGGGGGGAGTGCGCAGGGTGCACGGGGTGAGTGTCAGGGGGAGCAATGACCACCCCTGACCAACGGCCATGGGTCACCCATTACCCCTACCCCTAAACACAAAAGTATGAGTCGAGAGTTGGGAATAATAAAATTTATTTTAATTTTATATACCTTCACCGACATGAATATTAATATGGTAAATATTAATATGATATAAGGTAAAAGAAAGTAATTGACAGATATATAATGAGGTCAATTACGTTGAAGATACATATTGGTAATTGACAGATATAATGATATGTCAATTGGTATAAGTATATATGGTTGTATAACAATGAGTATATATGGTTATACAATATGAGTATAAAATGAGTATAAAAACGCCAAGACCAGAAAAAGAGGCGAGGTGGGGGGGAAAAATGTTTGTGAGGAGTAGTGAGTCACTGGTTGAGGGACTGTATGAGGGAGGTGTTGACCTCTCGGGCGTTGGAGTCTTTGATGTACCTCCTATGTGCGTTGGAGCGCCACCCCCCGAAACGCTGAATGAACAGCTCTGAGACCCCGGCCTGGAAGGCCTGGGTGGCCGCGGCCTTTCTCAGGCTGTGGAGGGTATAGGTCTTAGGGGGTGGCCTGCTGAGGCATTGAGTCGCTCCCACTCCTTAGATAACGACCGCGTCGTTATAAGGGACCTGTCTCTGTTCAGCAGGAACGGATCCGTTAGTAGCATCGTAGGCACAGCGGCGATCATATTCCTTACGGCTGTCACGGGGCACGACCTCGGGTCCGGGGAGGATTGTAGATTCACGTGTTTCTCCTCCCCGATGCACTGGAAGTTTTTGGCGGCCTTGACGCGGACCGCCACGTGACTTCCCGTGACCACCACATCCCCACGTGAAAGGTGGCGCACGGGATCGGATGCCCTGGCCGTAGGTGGGGCGACCTCGCTCTGCCGCAGGGCGGCGTAATATAGCAGGAGGAACGCGGCCCGTAGTCGAGGGGCGTGTCCGACAACTGACCGAGGACCGCCTGGAGGGCCGCCATCAGGATCGGAGGCTTCACATTCTGGGTGTATGCCTTGTTCCTCTTCATGGCGTCGAGGGCCCTCCTGACCCTCACGTCCTCGGTAGCCGTAACGTCCCCGCCGGAGAGCCGTAGGTGGGTCCTCACGTGGGACAGCTAATTGGCCACAGTCGCTGGCGAGGGGGCGTGGTCCGCGAGGTATTCGAGGAAGGCCGTGATGAAACTCACGGACGGTGCCTGCGGGTCGGTCTTCGTCCGTCGGCAGAAGGCGAGGTAGGTGGACACGGCGCTCTTCTGGTTCGCGACCGTGCCTGGGGCACGTGCCTCGGCCTGCCGCACAGATGCCTTCCGTTGGAGATAGCGTAGCGCCGGATCTGCAGGACAGGCGAAGCACAGGCACAAATGAAGAATGATTACACGGCATCACGGACCACAGATCATGGTATCTCATAATGCATGCGGCATTATTAAAATCCCTCGAGGACAGGTGGGCCCTACTGAGTGCGTCGGCGACCGTGTTGAGGACCCCGGGGACGTGCGTGTAGACCAGGTCAACTTGCAGCTTGGCCTGAACCATCCAGGCCTGTTGGGCACACTCGGCGAGGACGCGGTTGCGTGCCCGCCCCGACGTGAGTGCCTGGACGGTCCCCATGTTGTCACAGAAGACCTTGATCCTGGTCCCACGATCACGGTCCCCGAGGAACGTGTGGAGAGCATAAATGGTGTTCAGGGCTTCTAGTTCGGAGATGCAGTCCACGGGGTCGTTGATGGGACAGACCTGACATGCGTAGGCCCCACGGCCGTCGGTTCCCCCTACGCCTGAGAGGCAGGCGTCGACCGTGATACACTTTGTCGCCGGCCCTCGAGGGATGAGGGCGTGTCCATTCCACCCGGCGACAAACCTGAGGAACCACTGGAGGTCCTGTCGCATGTCCGAGCTTACGTTGATGTAGAACCCGTTCATCGACCGTAGGGCCTCCAGTAGTTTGCTGACGAACGGCCTCGCCGGGCGGATACACTTGGCGACGTGAAGGATTTTTCCGAGGACGGATTGAAGCTGTCGCTTCGTGAGCGACCGCTTCTTCGCGACCGCCCCCACGTGTTCCCGCACATCCTCCAGCTTGTCCCGAGGGATGGAGAGGGACATCTCTGCCGCGTTGATGTCGATGCCTAGCCAGCGCACGGTCTGACTAGGTGCCTGTGCCTTTTCCCAGGCCTCGGGGAGGCCGAGCTCGGCGAACAGGTCTCGGGCTATGGCAAAGTCCGAGGCAGCTTTCTCCCGGGATGGTGACAGTATGATGAGGTCGTCAAGATACATGGCGGCCTCGACCCCCTTTCCGGCGAGTATGCCCACGATGGCCTCGGCCACACACTGCATGTGGTACGAGGACGCGCGGGCACCGAACGGCATGGCCGTATCACAATAGTACCTGCCGTCCCACATGAAGCACAGCAGAGGCCAGTCGAGGGGGTCGCACCTTATAGGCGCGCGATATGTCGATGGTCGCCATGTAACTCCCTGACCCCGAGGCCACGAGCCGGGCGACGAAACCGTCGACCGTAGGGAGGCTGTGTTCCCTTTCTTCTCCGTAGACTGCATTTTTCATTACATAGGCGTTGACGCTACGGTCCCGGGGGAAGGTCATATCCGTTATGACGCGGCGGGCCTCGGACCCGCGCTTCTCCCGGGACATCAACGGCGAGACGTGGCACCACGGCTCGAACGGCGCCTCCGGGAACGGTCCCATGAGGTTGGAGAATCCCAGCTCCTTGTGAATAAAATCCCCAACTTGCTTCGGGAATCCGGTCGCGCTGGGATGGTTGGGAACGTCCCGAGTGTCACTGGCCGGCCCGAGGTAGCCCAGAGGGAACCCGTACCTTATGAATCCCAGGAGTTCGCCCTTGCCCTCCATGGCCGTGAGGTATCGCTCCCACGCCAATAGTTTGAGATCCGTCGGCAGGGTTATCTTGGTACACAGCGCGTTGGGCAGGCCCGAGGCCCGGACCGCCTCATAGATGTGGCCGTGCGCCGGGGGGCCGGCGTCGCTGAAGCGGGGCCACTCGGCCCGCCTGTGTCCCATGAAGGCCTCCGGGTCCGTGCGGAGTCCGGGGGCGTGAATTCCGGTCCGGCAAACTTCTTTTAGTTTGTCAAAATCCGGAGTGTTACTTGTGTCGTCTCTAGCTGGCGCGGTAACACTGACACTCAGACACGAGGAGCGAGCCGGTAGGCGCCCCGTGTCACTGTCATCCACGTGTCTGGCCCTGCCCCCTCCTTTGTTATTGTTTTGGGTTGGCACACGACCACGTGGCCGGCCGGCCTCCGTATTGTGGTCACGTGCACCCCCTGTCCTGCCCCCCCTGCACGCAGGGGGGGTGGGGGTCGGCAGGGGTCGCCGGGACATCTCCTTTTACGACCTCCGCCCACGTCCGGTCACCGGAAATCCTGGTGGTGGCGGGAGAGATCACAGGGCCCGCTGGTGTTATGTCACGTTGATAGCACCCGGTGACCCCGGGCCCGGGTTGGGGTGCACGTGTTGTGACAGCTTGCGGGTGCGCACCGCTCACTCGCGGGGTGCACCGTAACCGTTTTTTGCCCCGTGTCCTTGTTGTGGGAGCATATCCGCCCTCGGGTCGACCGCCCGGGGCGTGTGTCCGGCCTGGGGTGCGTGTCCGCCCTGGGGTGCTCGCCGGGGGGCCGGTGTGGGCGCAGTCTGACCGTTGTCATATCCCATCGTGTAGCCAAGTTTCCGGTTACATGCGTGTAACGAATGTCCGCACTGCCTCCCCACGGAGTCGCAGTACGAGCACACGTGCAGCCATCTCACGGGTCCGTCGTCGTGGCCGTTCCTATGGCGGCGCCCCTTCTCAGAATTAAATTGCCTGCATGGCAACTCCCGTCCTCGGGCCTTTCCCACGTCTGTGCCCCTAGTAAGCGTCCCGGTCGTCATTGCGAGTCGGACTCGCTCCTCCTGGATACGGGAGTAATCACACCAAGACAACCTCCCGGTCTCGACTTGATCAAACACGTAGTTCGACCACCTCCTCACTCCGGCCCATGGCCGGCTCTGGGCATCGATCGACACTTGATGCAAATGTTTAAACATGGCCTCACGGTCCACGGGGTCCACTGCACGGTCATCCCCGAGCAGACCGATGAAGGCACTCAGGTATTCAAGGGGTCATAGGGTCCCCCTCAACTCTAGCTTCTGGGACAACGTGTAGACCCCCTCCCTATCCACGAACATGTAGGGCTTGGTAATCAAAGAAGTAACGTGAATATCAGATTGAAGCTTACCAGCCGTTCTGTCATGTCGGATGGCCTCACGGTCGAGCTCACGTTGAATGTAAGGGTCTCCGGCGTAGCGGTCTCGAAGCTGGCGGGGTGGAGGCATGGCGCAGCCAGCTTGTTCCTCGGCCCAGTCCCGAGTCCGTACTTCGGCGACCAACCGAACCATAGGGAGGGAAGCCCGTTCCGGTGACCGTTGGGTCTGCATCTGGATTAGTGCATCTAACTTCTTACTCATGTCCAACAGTCCGGTCTCTACGGCCCCGAGGCGGGCCGACCGGTGGCTACTGGCCTGAGACGCGGACTCCACGTGGTCGCTCTCCCTCACGGTTGACTCGGAGGCCTGGTCCGTGGTCGTGGAGGCGCTCGCTTGCGCGCGTGTCGTTGGTGGTGCCATCCTATCTGTCCTCTCTTTTCACTAAACTTTACCCGTATTTAGACACTGTCTCTGCACGGTCAGACACTCGGGGAGTATCTAAAGACGGCGTGGAGAGAAGGCCAAAAAATGGGAGAAAGAAAAAGTATGTGTGTACGTAGTGAAGTACAGGAACAGAATGAGGAGGAGGTCAGAGCGGCGGTTGGCCACGTGACCGCGGGGTTCCATGACCGACACCAGGGGGGAGTGCGCAGGGTGCGCGGGGTGAGTGTCAGGGGGAGCAATGACCACCCCTGACCAACGGCCATGGGTCACCAATGCTTCTTTTTTCATGTTCTTTATTTCTGCTGTAAGGATGTCGAAAACACATTGTTTCTATAGCAGAGAGCGTAATCTAATTTATTGGTATTCTGTTGGAGGCAAGGAGCATTCTAGCTCCAACCTGATTTGTTGCGCCACTTGGAAGCCAAGCAGTGTGAAGCATCTACCGGTAAGGTAGGGGGGAGTTTCAGTATGTCAGCCACTCTCTAAGCGTTTGTTCCCAGCTGCTTGGATTACAAAAACTATTAAAAAAAATACCTGGATTTCTCGTGGGTTCTTTCTTGCCTACAACTTCAACACATGAAGCTGCATTAATGTATTTTCAGCATGAACAGATTAAAGAGAACCTAGACTACTTCTCATATGCTGAATCAGAGAGGTTGCACTTTCTTCACGTTCACATTCTGTGCTTTGTGGTATTTAGGTAGCACAACAAAGTTTTCTAAAATAGATCAGAATGAATAATGAGGAGTAGTCGACTCGTAATTGCCCCTATGCTTTCCTGTTTGTCCTGGCAACGCATACTCTTTGACCCTCCATTGGAACATAGCAATATCTTGTGTAATTGAGCTACGCGTAGGGGATTTGTGGAATGGGGATGACACAAAAACATTTGGTAAAAATGTTTATATTCATAAGTACTGGAGCTGACAGCTTTGTATTTCAGTATACCTAGAAATGTCGTCTTCCTTAAATGTATATGTACAAGATTTGTAGGTTTCTTACTCCGTTATTTAAAACGGGAAAAATAGCAGATATTCATCTTTATTTCTATCGGTATGTTGAAATGGCACAATGGCATAACAACTTAAATAAGACACTTACAAAATCGATAATGTAATGTATAGTATATTATTGTAACGGATTTTCCTTTTTAATTCTCTATTTCATAATCTAGAATTGCTTTAAAACAACTTTACTTCTTATTTTACTTCTTCATTTTTAACATTTCTGTGCATATCCAAACGGACCAAGCAATCGAACCAGATAGAAATACATTGTAGGTACACAGCGTGTGACGTCGCCGACCTTAAAGGTGACTGAATCTGGTTGGTGGGTAAGGTGGGTGGGTGAGGGGGAAGGAGTCGTGCATGTAGGTGACCTGCTGATACGGATCTGCTGGTGGCCTAAATAGATAAGGACAGATTTCCCCGTACAGGTATCTCTCACAAAATACACAGGTAACAACTACACACGGAAGATGGCCGACTTTGGGCCAGGTAACGGTCAGAGAGGTGATACCTAAACCCACCTCTAGACATACAGACTGAAACCTGTGCCAAGCCTCCAAGTCACAAAACCACCCCCCTTGTGGGGTGCACAGAAGATCATACTTTGGAGATATTTCTCTCCTCTGTTTCGTTTATTTTAGTTCAAATCAGGACTGAGAAACCGCCAAGATGAATATCCCACCGCAGAGTCAGCAGGTATACAAGTACCCGTCTATGACGTCGGTCAACACCATGGCCAGTCTGGGTTACCTGCCTCCAGGCCATGGCTACGTCCCCAAGAAGGAGAAGCCCGAGAAACCCTACGGGCTGCCTTTCACGACTGTCATGAACCGCACGCATCGGGGACCGGGCCGGAAACATCTTCGCTACGCTCTCGCCTTCGCCATTGCCGCCATTTTGTTTTTCGCTGGTGCCGCACTGTACCTGGGTCACCGGAACGTGAGCCGTATGATCGTGTACCGCACCGAGGTGCTCGGCGCCTTCATGGTCGTGGTGGGCATCCTCTGTGTCTACATGATGGGCAACTGTATCTGGAAAGCCAGGAAGGAGAGCAACAAGTGGAGAAACGGCGTTCGGGTGAGTATATATATATATATATATATATATATATATATATATATATATATATATATATATATATATATATATATATTTATATATATTGTTGTTCCGTACTTGGTGTAGATGTAGGATATGTAAAGATAAAATAACCAATGGTTGGTAAACAATGTGTAGTTTCTGTGGAGTAATATGCTACTGTAGCGAGTACATATATGATGCCATCGGCATATGCACCATCGGCATATGCACCATCGAATTGAAAATTTAAAAAAACGCCTCAAAATATCCCAAAAAGTTGTGGAATGTTTCAGTGTCGCACTTATTTATTTTGAATTTCACATCACACCCAGTTCCAGTGTGGATATACTGCTTCATGGGAGATGTGATTTTAATATGATAAACCTATGGCAGGTTCTCTTTTTAAGTCTCCTTCGTTCTACTGTATTGCATTATTTGCTCAAAGTTTGTAAAGTTTAATGAACCAATACTAAAGGTTTTCGTTTCCATGTTTACCTTAATAATGTGGTATTCTATGAAGCTGGATCAGTCTAAATATAGTAAAGTGCCATTGATGATCTTTTTATATCTCTGACGTCTTCTCCGGTCGCCTTAATCTCGCCAATTAAGCAGCTTATCCCGCACCGATTTCTAAAGCACTCGACATATCTATTCCATAAACCCCCTTTATAAGAGTATTCTACCTGTCAGTGATACCTAACCGGGTTGTAATAACAAATAATAATAAAAACACGATTTGGGAGAGTGAATGAAAAATAGGCGTTATTATATTTACAGGGTAATTTCATAGAAACATTGATATAATCAAAACCTATACGAAGCCCACACCATTTCATAATTCATTTCCAGTCGGAGCAGGTTATAGCTGTGTGAGGAGATATTCTTCTGAGAATATGATAGATTTGTCTTATCTGATTGAGTCTCTATAGAGGACATTTGCTTCGCGGGGGGAAATCAATCATGATCCAATAGAAAACAATATACTCGTAGCACATGCCCTACACATATATAATTTCAGGGACTATATATACCAGACAGTGTTCTGTAGTTTCTTAACATAGGCTTTCTTTATTTCTGTTCTTCTGAAATACGCAGGACCGAGGCGTTTACAATTGAAAAATATAGAGGTATTATAGGTTATTAGTGAGGAGTACGTCTCCAGACGATCACGATTGAGTCCCACATCTTATCATTAAATATCAATCCTTGTGTGCAACAAAGTTACAAATTACCAATATTTTTAAAAGCTTTCTCAAAAATCGTGTTGATATATTAACGTTTAGATTTGTTATTACAAACCAGTTAGGTATCACTGACAGGTAGAAAAGAGATGATTGCTCTTTCATCTGTTGTGGTTCACATAACTATAGCCTTATCAGTTATGACCTATATTTTGGGTCAACGGTGAGGCCATAGTAGTTCACACATCATCCTAGCACCTGTAGCATACCGGGTAAAATATTCCCGAATCCGAGGGAACTAGTTCCGGTATCGAAATAATATTGACGAATTTAATTATATGGGTTATTCTGAGGAAGTGTATTGAAACGATGCATCGGCAAACCCGTGGGATATGACCTGTAGGAGAATGTCTCATTCTTACTGACCGGGAGAACAAATCACGTTCGTGTCCGGGTGACAAAAAGTTTACCTTATGTCGCTCCGTACCACGTGACTTGTTGATAATAGCGGAGCAAAATATGAACAAACAAAATGGCGGACGTTTCCCTGATTCAGAGGTATCGCCGATCCGGCTGGAGACTTCTTGTCCAAATTCCCTCCAAATCATGCAAATTTGCCTGACAGGTGTGGAAGAGGCGGCCGCCTAAACACCTTCTCGATATATACTCTCAGATCCGCTGGACACTTCCAGTTCAAAATACCCTCCAAATTATGCAAATTCGCCTGACAATTGATCAATCCGCCATCCTGCTGGTGAATACAAACACTGCGCGAAAACCCCTATTTTATATATGTATACGCCCAGCGTATATAGGTATGATTTTGCGTACACAAGGTAGTCTTATTTTCCGTCGTGCATACGCCTCATCTATGGGGCCATCCATAAAGTATGTACGCAGCAAGGGGGGTTAGACCAAATGCATATAAAAACGCACGAGGGGGGGGGGGGGGGGGGTTAGGGCTGGATTTCCCATACACATGCATATGCAATTCAAATGAAAATCACTGCACGAAAAGTACCGCTTTACATATGTATCCGAAACACGCCTAACAGTAGGATTTTGCGTCTAGAAGTTCAACCTATTATCCGTCTCGTAGACGCCTTATCTAGTGGTGTATATACATGTCCAGGGTGCGGTCTTATATATATAAGACGTATATATACGTCATATATACGCCTGATTCCGTTGTATATACACCACCATCCAAAGGTTCCGATCTTTGCAACTTGGGGACACTACTGGTAGCATATTTCATTTGCCATTAACCATCCAAGTCTGTATTATATGAAAATTGCAATCTTATATTACCAATTTATTTGATAAAACCTTTATAAAACCTGATTGAATATAAATTGATTAATTACATATAATAAACCCTGCATTCTTTGGGATTTTTACCGTTTTCCTAATAGATTTTTCCTTGAAAACACCATTCTTCTGTAGTATTCTGGGTATTCCCATATATAAGCCTCTAACAAGTTAACACTATAGACATGGAGTCCCTAAGAACGGGCGGCGGGCAGCGGCGGGCACCGGCGGGCGGCGGGGAGTGGGGGAGGGTATCTCACTGAGGTAACCTGTACAAACGCGGCTGGCGGCGGGCGGTGGGCGGCGGGCGGCGGGCAGCGGGGGGGCTTCTCACTGAGGCTGGCTGGGGGGTGGCGTGGGGTGGTGGGGGGGCATCTCACACACTCCGAGCGGCTGCTAATCCGTCTGCACACTGCAGGGAGGCGGGAGTCGTGTACCAGGGCTTCACTGTGGGTAGAGTGAGTGTAGGGTGGTGGGGTGGTGGGGTGTCGGGGGGGGGGGGGCGGTAGGGGGTGGGGTTGGGAGGTCGCGGGTGGTGACCAACACCCACAGGACGGGGCGGGCAATTTTTTGTTGGTATCATATATATAAGCCTGGCGTATATATATTGCACAGAGGATGTTTTATCTTGGATACGCCAGGCGTGAAATACAGCCAAGTCGCGCGCGTCTACATATGGAAACTACCTCGTAGACGCCCGAAAAGTGGATAAGAGGCGTATACAAATGTAAACAATGCACGATACAGCCGATACCTGCGTTATCGCGATGGCGTATATATACAGTAAAACCCCTCTTAAGGGGACACCCTCCGTTCCGGGCCAAGTGTCCCCTTAAGCGGGGTGTCCCCTTAAGCGGGGTTTTCAGGATGCCAGTGGTTTTACAATAGAGAATAACTACATAAATAAAGGAAATGATGGTTATTAGGTTAAAAGGTTTATTAATAAATAAGCAAATAAATATAAATTATACAATATAAATGAATAAAGATTAATATAAATGTACAACAAATTAAAAATAAATAGATAAAAGAGGTTGAAGATGGATATGCATTCCTTGTGAAATTTGCTCCTTTTTAAACCCCAGTTCAATGCCCCCCCCCCCCCCCCCCTGTAACTTCTGAGAGAATTCAGCAGCCCTAAAAGAGACTCACCGTGAGCCGCCTAGAGCTGCAACGGCTCACTGAATACCGTACCTTCAAAGCCCCCAGCCCTCCCTGTGTCGCCCACAGCTAACCTGTAAGCGGGCCTCTTACCTGGCACCTTCAGCAGGCGCGAAAATCACTCGTACTAATATTCACTCACTGTGGCCCGCCCAGAGCCGCTGGAGATGTTATTATTACCTTGAAAAAACACACTCCGGCCGCCCGGGCCCGCACGGGAATGCTCAGTCTATTATTCTGGTTGTGACAACTGTCTGTCCTGTACAAACGGGCACCATAAACTTGGATTTTCAGTGTTTTTGATATGATGCCCCTCCAAACTGTCCCCTTAGGCGGGGTTTTTAAGCATTTCTGTACCGAAAAACTGTCCCCTAAAGCGGGGTGTCCCCTAAAGCGGGGTGTCCCCTTAAGCGGGGTTAAAATAAACTCTTAATAGAGGGGAAAATTTCCGTTCCAAGCAAATTGTCCCCTAAAGCGGGGTGTCCCCTTAAGAGGGGTGTCCCGGAAGAGGGGTTTTACTGTATGTAAAATAGTGGTTTTCGTGCAGTGAAAGTCTTGTATAAGTGTGTGTAGGTGTATGTGCAGGTGTGTGTGTGTTTATATATATACCAGAAGTGTTGGTGAGTGGGCAGCCAGCGAGATGGGCAGGTTGATGGTCAGAAGGTGGGCAGATTGGTGGGTCAGAAGTTGGATATGTAAAAAGGTTGGTGAGTGGGCAGGTTGGTATGTAGGTGGGTCGGGAGATAGGGAGGTAGGAAATCCATGATGCCCATGGGGAAAACCACCACCAAGGCCAAACACCATGATGCCCATTGAGAAAACCATCACCAAGGTATATGTCATCATATTACCCATGATCCATACTGCCCATCTATTCTAGGTCCCAAAACCATAACCCTGTCCCAAACCCTTACCCAAACACCAAATTGATCCCTATCTCTTACTTAACCGTATCCCTCCACGATGCTAGCCCTGAACCACACTACACTTCCACCACGCTGCCCCTGAATCCATTTGCCCCTCACCATACTGCCTCTCACCATATTAGCTTTCACCTTACTGTCCCTCAACCATACTGCTCCTCCACGATACTGCTCCGGAATCTAAGTGCATCAAACCATACCGCCCCTCCCTATACTGCTCCTCACCCATATATACAGCCTCTTGACCATGCTGCTTCCCACCAGACTGTCCCTTAACCATACTGCCCCATACCAAAAATACTCCTGAATCATATTGCACATGGTGGAGGGACAGTATTTTAGAGGGGTAGTATGGTGGACGGGCAGTATGGTGGAGGGGCAGTATGGTGGAGGGGTAGTATGGTGGAGGGGCAGTATGGTGGAGGGGAATATGATTCAGGAGCAATTTTGGTGAGGGGCAGTATAGTTATGGGGCAGTATGGTGGAGGGACAGTATTGTAGAGGGGCAGTATGGTGGAGGGGCAGTATTGTAGAGGGGCAGTAAAGTTCAGGGGGAGTATGGTGGAGGGGCAGTAAGGTGGAGAGGCAGTATGGTTGAGGGGCAAAACTGTATTTTAGGGAATGTATGGGTGTGGGGCGGTGTAGTTGAGGAGCAGTATGGTTATGAGACTTGTGAGGTTGGGCTTGATGTACTCCTGGTCTGAATGGTAGGGGCTCAATATTAATAGGGGTAATTATTCCCAACGAATTCCATTCTCAAATTAAAGAATCTCATGAGATTTTGATTTCAGACATGTTTAGACTTCATAGGGGCATTTTGGTGAGGCAGATGTTATAAAACGTCAGTCTCAAGGGAACTCATTAGAATCCAATCTGTAATTTTTCAAGAAACGTTTTTGGGAAAAGCCAAAATGTACACCTTGTTGTTAGATTTCTGTAGTGGGGGAAACTTGTCATTGACTGAGGAAAAAGTGAAGTACAAATGTCTTAGGTACATTATGTCTATATGAAGGTGTTGGAATGGGGGGGGGGATGTGTCAGAAAATGTACATACGCAATAAGGGGGGGGGGGGTCCATGAGAAGCGTATGCTGTGCAACAGGGGGGAGGGGGTGGGGGTCAATTTTCCAGGAAAATCTGCGTACATACTTTATGGATGACCCCTATAGACGTATATAAGCGTTCATGTTGTGGTCAATGTGCCATACTTGCAACATAGACGTGATTGTCACCTGTATAACTTCTTATATAAGAGAGCCCAAGACAAGGACTACCTGGACTGTAGAGGTTTAATAACAAGGGGTCATGCAGCCCCAGTGCTGAAGACGGTCAAGCCAAATTGTTGGGCATACCAACGTTCTCTAAAACATGATGGTGCTGTGAAATGGAACAGTCTCCCTGCATTACTTAGAAATACCCCAAATTTTGAATATTTTTAAAAAATAACCAAAACATGTATGATGGAACAAATACCAGTAATGTAATTATAGATGATGTAAGTTGTTTTTCTCTCCCTGGTCAGTATGGCAATACACCCATTCCTTAAGAACAATGGGGCTGACTGTTTGTGTTTTATTACCAGCCATGAAAAGGCAAATGATGAAATAACATATAACTCAAATGTTAAGTGACACATTACTTTACTGAAATAAGTAGGCCTGACAATGAAAACCAGCTGACATGTTACCAGCTGATGTCAACGGCCACTTTGTTGGCATGAAATAACACTGAAACCGAAATATACTGTAAAGAAATCTACGAAGGTCAATAAAGAAATGATTGAAAAAAAATATATATATACACGCCTGATGCTGTTAATTCTGATCTTTGCAACAAGGGGACACCACTGTTGTTTTATTACTGTTGTTGTATTATTTCCCATTAGTCATTAATTCCTTGGTATATGAAAAATCCAATGGTGTAATATGAATTGTGAGTATAAAATCGTTCTAAAACCCTAATAAGTGTAATTTTATCAATTACATATAATAAACCCAGCTTGTCTTGTCATTTACGTAAATCCCACATATGTGAACTAGTAACCATGTATACATGCTGGGAGATATTAAAATGTGAATATTTCATGGTTGTTTTATCTTCTAAACAGTTCCGACCAGAAGGGTTATCGACAGCCGCAGCCTTCAACGCAGCATACGTGCCAGAGGACGTCGTTGGGTAAGTCTGAGTTCATCCCTTGTGTTGCACCGTCTTTATTATGAACTTGTCATCGACGAGTCGTTCGAATGAATCAACTACATTGGAACCTATTATAAACTATAGGGACCCAGACTAGCTAGGTGTAAGAGTAAGATAGCAAGAACTGAGACGCAGTAGACCAGCTTACAACTATGACCTAGAGAGTTTTATTGACAGACTGTAGAAGCTTATTCGTGCAACCAAAATAGGTCAGATGCTACAGGTTAAGAGCTTGTGCGCTCAGATTGGCAGAGAAACCACCAGGCAATAGGGGATGACCAGTCTCTATCCTTATGTCTCTATCCTCATACACCTCTATGACATGGATGTTTATCTTTGTTATCACTTATTTCCACAGCGAGAAGCTGTCGTCTGGTACCTACGGTCCTAAAGCGCTGAAGGAGATCCCGAAACCAAAACGAGGGAAAGGAATGGCTCCTCGTCAGGGCCCCCGCCAAGCCCCGGCACCGGCACCGGCCCCGGTCCCGCAGGGACCCATGAACACCGTCGACGAGGTGGACGAAGCGGACGAGGTCGTCCTCACATCCAAAGAAGCTGGGCTTCCCCAGCCGCCGCCTTCACAGCCACAGGCCATGCCACCGCCAGGAGGTCCCCGCCCTCCCTACCGCCCGGGAGGCCCGCCCCCTCCTGGAGGCTTCAGGCCTCGTGGTCCACCTCCACCAGGGTGGCGAGGTCCCCCGCCTCCGGGGTTCCGACCCCGCGGCCCGCCACCTCCTGGATGGAGGCCTCCCCCGCCCGGTTGGAGGGGTCCACGCCCTGGAGGGATCCCCCCGCAGCCGCTGCGTGATCCCCCGATGGGCCCGGGCCCCCATCCGCTCCAGGAGATGAGGGCGGGTGGTGGTCAGCCCGCCCAGTACATACCAATTGGCGGGGTGCCGCCGAGAGAGTCAGAGTCAGACTTGTGATCTGGTGTAATTTTTTTTAACTCCCTTTGACAACTAACCACTGCAGCAAATATTGAAAAGATGATTTGTTTCCCCAAAATCCGTTAGATTGGTGTATCACTTAGGGGCAGGGTAAAAACAATACACCGCAAGAACTAAAACTGGGTTATACCTGTTAGAAATGTTGAGCGTCCAAGTGCTGCACTATTATATCGGGAAGGATTGGACGATGTTTTCTGGGAAGTGTAAAATGTTCCTCAGTAACAATGCAATCCTTCAAGGTAAAAACCCGCAGTGTATAAACTGAGATGTAAGCTTAAGGTCAGGTTATTATGGAACATTCTAGAACTAGAAATCCATTCTCTGTGGTGTGTAACTATATTGTGGGAATATGAGAACCCTTTTTGAATGTGTAGAGTATTGTAGTTTTTATATCTATTAGGGTCAATGATGTTCTATGTACACGCGAAAAACTACGAGCTTGGTAGTTGAAGACCGACATTCTTATGTATTTTATTTTCACCCTCACAATATGAAGTGACACTACATTCTTCTATTGATATATACACCTTTTTCACATTTAATGATTTGCAATTTCAAAGATGCTGTCAAAACTATCATGTGCCAAATGCATGTCAGGATCTAAGAATTGTGTGTGTTCTACCTGACTGAAATCAACTGGAAAAGAAGCCCAGTTATAGACATAATTATAGAGGGTTCTATCTTCCTAACCCTATCAGAACGGCCGCCTGTCGCCAAGTACACATTGCTATGGTGATCCACATGGTTTTTTTTTTACAATATATATATATTTTTTTAATGTCAAAATCTTATCGAAATCCGATTATCATTTATCAAAATATATTTTTATTGTTAAATGAAAATGGATGCCATGTAACATCATGCGTCCTTAGTGCGGCTATGCTTAGAGGCATCATACGTCAATAGCACAGGCATCATGGATCCTTAAAGGGTTAATCAATCTCAAGAAACTCCATTGGTATAAACTATATACAGAGGGCATTAAGAACATAAGCAGGTTTTTTTCCTCAGAATGCTAAACAGCAGATTGTGATTACTTAGGCAGTCAGTTGAACCTCTGCATACCATCTTTTACATACAACTGACCTAATTGTGCAACTTACTAAGGCTTGAAGCCACATTCAAGCTAGCTATTATGATTTCAAGAGCATTTGATGTAAAGTAAATCAGGGACTCAGCAGTTCAGAAAAAATAGTCAATATGGTTATTTAGGCTAGTCATTTTAGATAGAGGAGCTTTAATGTTTTCATGATCGCAGCCAATGCAACCCGAGCTATAGCCTCAATTCAAACTGTGTAGTCAATATTGAACACTTTATATCTACAGTAGACCCTCATTGAGCGAAGTACACTGCAATCTATAACATATTGGTCAGGGTTCAGTAAATGAGAAGGAAAGGATTATAGTCTAACCATATTGGTTGTGGGGTCGTATACTTAAAGGGGTGGCCCACTATTGGGGCTCTCCTGAATGTGGTTTAAGGCCGAACCCTCTGGGCTTCCGATATACACCGAAGCGCCGTATGACGCGCTCAACGAAGCATAATTACATTGAATTCAATGGGCGTCGGGGTGCATTTTGAGGTCTGAATTCTGCGTCTGCATTAGTTGGTTCCAGGCCTTGGACTAAAACTTAAAATTCGGGGTGTAAAAACCCATTTTCTTTATTATGAACCAAGACGTGAGCTTGTGTATTGAATTTTCATAAAAACCGACAAGTATGAGCTATGCATATTGCTGTGAATGTTATGCTTAGTAGAACCTTTCCTTACCTCAAACCCTTTCCTAATTACCGGAAGCAAGTGCACCTCATTAAATGCCGCATGCTGATGCCTGAACACCTCTTAGTGCATGTTACAATTTCCGAGTAAAACGATTTTTTCCCCGCCATATTCAATGTTGTTTGTGAAAGTTTCCATAGTGATAATGTACAACCATTCATTCAATATCACTATAAAGGCCTTTAACATAAAGATATATGTCGAATCAGCTGAGATAAATGGTACGATAACAAAATAGGAAAATTATGCCGTGAGGCATCATTTGCGCTTGCTACCGTAGTACCTTGAGGCATCATTGCTAAGGAAAGGGTTAACCTACTGAACAAAACCTGAATGTAACAGCAGCAAATGGAATATACCCTCATTTATGTAGAGGATGTTCAGCAGGATAAATCTAAGATTAAAGGTAGCAGAAAGACTTCATTTGTGTATACGTTAGAGATGCTTCTTAAAATGGTGAACCTACCTAGCATAACATGCTTGATATTGATAATGTTTCGCATCCATGTAATCCCTTTTGTTTCAAAGTTGTTTTGTTTTCGTATAAATTCTAGAGTGGCCTTATCTTTATGAGAAGATGGCCAGGCTGCGATGTGTATATAAACTCCGATGTGTTGCGATTGATGTCGATTGTCTAGATGGAGTTCGTCACCCCGTATGTGAGATTTCTATTGTCTGAAGAACTTTTGGTCCATCTTAAAAGAAGTTAAAAGGTGCTGAAGAAGAGGAGTTTTGACGCTAGAATTCATTGTTGTAGCAAAACCAACCCTGTATCTGCAATGTCTGTCGATTAGTTTTGTATACGTAGAATTGGATCCATTCCATCAACGCCAAAAACAACCCGGTCTGCATGTTTGTGTTTTCCTAATCTCCATTTGCCGAGGTTCTGCAGAAAGTGCCTTAAAATCAATCGATGGTCAATCTGTAGAACTGAATGAAAGTTCACTACATGTATGTATTTTGTATCTATTAAAATTGATGTTAAGAAACATCAATGCGTAAATTGTATTTATTCATTCAGCCTCACGCACAAGGAAAATAAAATAAGATCCAATAGTGATGCAATGTGTAGGTAGGACATAATTACAGAGACTCTTTTGCGGTCATTAGGAAATATTAGAATAGTGTGCCAAGATGGAGGATCCGATTGAATTAATTCACTAAACCTGTACTAAACGAGTCGTTAGGCTCGTTTAGTATGGGCCTGACCGAGCAACGTCATAGCCGCATCGATGTTTACATTTTGAAGGCTCCCAAATCATAGTGATCACGACCTTGACAATTATTCTTATTCCTATTTAAACCCTTTTCCATTAATGTCCAAGATGTTGGTCATTAATGGAAAAAGGTTTAATAATTACAGTTTTTAAACCACCTTGTAATACAAGGCCTGAATCGGTAATACTCGCCATTTTAAGATTCACTGGTCATATCTTTTGGTCACGGGTCAACAGTAGGTATTATCCTACCCCTAATATAAAATCCCATTGGCTTAACATTCAGTTTCCCTATGCCACGCTGACTGGCATACGGAGTTTTATATGCCACTAGTGGCATACAGAATTATTATCACGTAATATTCCAAAATCGAGGAGCCGGGGTAGGATAAAATCAAAACCTGATTCGTTTTAATCTTGGCCATCGCATGCCACTCATGGAGTTTTGGCTCTGGACTTCACTCGGCTTCACCTCATGAAGTCACTATGCCAAACTGCAGTCGTGGCATACGGTGGCCAAGATTAAAACTCATCCAATTTTACGATAGTATACAGCAACCTAGGGTAGTATGCACAAGTTATTCCACGCCACCTCCCCTATAGCGTGGTGTAAGCATAGAGTGTTCGCCCTTAGGTGTATAGGAATATATGTATAACAGCTTCCAACTCTAGAAATCATAGAAGACCCTGAATTACTTTATCAGAACATAGGAGTCACTCACATGTAGTATAGCATACTACATGCCGTATTGAACTACTTTTGGAAATTAAAGTGAGGGATTTAAACAACCTTATTGATCGATTATATGATAAATTCAATGCAATTGTGATGGATATTGAATCAGAAAAACTCTCACATGTAGAAGATATGGAGAACATAAGATAAACAAATTTTTATGACAAAAAACCCAAACATTTGTTTGTTATCCAACATGGATTTGGAATGTTTATGGGTCCTCATCCCTCAGGAAATAAAAAGGTTCTGTGAGAGATAGTCTTGTTCGATATTCATAGATAATCTTTAGTGCAATGGCATTTAAACAGATTTCACATTGAAACATCCATTTATTGGGATATTATGCAACAGACCTCACCAATCTTTAACGCTCTTGGTTCGTTTTTATTCCCAATTTTGTGTTGCAATCCTGCCAAGCTACCAATTGGTGGTTGACGGTGTGGTTGTGTCCGGGGGTGTCTGAGGGTTAGGTTGTATCTGAGAGTAAAGCCGGAGATGGCATAGATGTGATCTATTATTTCATATTTCACCTGATTATTGCTTCTGAGTATAGCTATATAATCGGTGGGTATATTACTAAGAAATGACATTTCACATGCACGCCCTTTTATCTTTTGGCAATCCCCGAAATCGCTGTTTCTCATTTGGTGTGTCCCCGGTTTTAGTGTGTCTTAGGGTGAGGATATGTCGGAGTCATTGTGTGTCTGAGGGTAAGGCTGTGTGTCATAATGAAGGCGTGTCTGAGGGTGAGGATATGTCTGAGGGAGAGGATGTGTCTTAGGGTGATGGTGTCTTGTTGAGCCTCTCACAATAAGTCGTATAAGTGATTATTCTAAGGTAGGTGTGTTTTAGGGGTGAATGATTATCTTGTGTATCATGATTATCTTGACAAAGAATAGAATATTAGCTGTAATCAGGATATATCGTCTACAAAGCCAGAACTATTGAACTCGGGCAGGATTGCAACAGGTGAAGTTATGGATTTCTAGGGATTTTCGGGTACTAACAACTTGGTGTCAGAATCGAAACGGACGATACCAGATGTTGCCAGATTGATCTTTTGGCCTATTTTCACCAATAACCAGCAAAAGATTGTTGCTGATTCTGCCAGGCCCCTTCAGACAATCATTAATGTACTGATGGCTCGATGGAACAGGCTCATTAAACATTCAAGAAGACAAGTGAATTTTGGTTGGCAAATAATACTTAGAATTTCATAAACGTATGTATGGAGACACTTTTGGAGAAACAAGATGGCCATTGGTTGGAGTTTATTACTCTACCCAGAGGAGGTGTGAAGCGTAGCGCCCCCTTTTGTTTTGGCATGGTCTCAAATGACAGCTGAATGCGGATTCCTATACTAAAATAGGCTAACTAGTAACAGCTACTACATACAAACTGTTAGAGCTCTATCAAAAATCTTTTCAGATATTGATAGAGTGATATCTAATGTACTCTAAACCACAATAGAGCTCAATAGAGCTTCACGTTTTGTGCCTGTTTTGTGTTGTGGAATACAACCTTATTTTTCACAAATTCCAATGTTCAACCTACGACAGGAAACCTTAGCCATAGCACAGGTATATGACATGTGTATCACTAAATAGGCCCATGTCTTAGGTTTCTAACAATGTTTTGTTTATCAAAATCGGCCTATTATTCATGACACAAGAGCTATTTGCATTTTTCATGTTTTGGTGGGGTTCTTCTCAGAGCTCCTTCACTCATGCTGGCATGTTTGAAAGTGGCACCTTGAACCCTGCCGCGATCGCATATATGAGTAGGGTCCCTATAGGGGGCGCTGCGCTTCACACCTCCTCTGTACTCTACCCCTAATAAAAAAAGCCATAAGCTTATCACTGGGTCACTGTATTTGGGCAATCATGCAGTAAAGTGTTATTTATTGCACAAGGATAATTCAACAATCAGAGGCCAGAATTTGTGCGACATCCCACTTATGCGGTCTATGAATTTTTTCATGACGACCTTTGGTTTTAATCAGCAGTTGTAAACTTTACTCGCTAGAGTACCTTAAAGGGACTAAAATGACGAATTATTATTCTAAAGCCATGGAGGCAGGGTAGGATAAATACTAAACAACTTGAGTTAGTATTGTGAGTGTTTATCGCACTCTGGTTAGGTCGGCTATTCACTGCGCTCGGATAGCGTCTCGCACAGTAAACCGACCTTCCCGTCGTGCAATTAAACACTCACGCTACTAACTCTCGTTCAGTTTCTACTCAAGACCACAGACCCTTGCAGGTTCATGGAAGGTCCCTTAACCCTAATCTCTAGGTGCAGGATATGTAGTATATAGTCGAGACA
The DNA here is from genome assembly GCA_950022655.1 of Alentia gelatinosa. Classification (NCBI taxonomy): domain Eukaryota; kingdom Metazoa; phylum Annelida; class Polychaeta; order Phyllodocida; family Polynoidae; genus Alentia; species Alentia gelatinosa. Next base: position 76,470,574 of record OX465579.1, on the reverse strand, counting down.
GTTTCCGGTCTGCCAAATATATATATATATATATACTACTAAAGCTGTGAGATGGTAGAGACATAAGTCTCTGGACAGCAAAGTATCACATCGGAATGAAGTAACAGACTCCATGCATAAATATCATGTAGATTTATTATAGAACTACAATAAGACAAATATATGTCTATCATCATTTAAACGTGCGTATGAGGATAGAAGATAGCTGCAAGAACATGGCTGCAACGTTTCGCTTTAATAGTATCTTATTTGTCTGAAGTGCATGCCTTACTACTCGAGCTACTTTCCCCCTAATCTAGGGACTAAACGTAGAAGAATATTGGAAAATACTTTTTTAATATTTAGAATTAATCTATCTAGTGGGTTAGCATCAATTAATGGTGGATGGAATTAGTCTTTTGTGGGAGACCTGAAGTTTAACCCTTTTGGGGATAATGGTGCCTTCAAGCAATACTAGACGAAACATGGGTTTCCGGCAACCTCCAGCGAAAGAAAGCGCATGCCTGTTAGTACCATTTCTCTCCGGAGGGCGCCACACTTCTGGTGTCATAAGTGTTCACTTCCGGTGCTGTCAGCGTTTACTTCCGGTGTCGTAAGCGTTCACATCCGGTGTCATAAGCCTTCATCTCCTGTATTGTTAACCTTATGATCTAAAGTTCTACGATTCAAAACTACATTTTGTCAAATATGAAATGTCACATTTTGTCTTTAGGCTTGATTCCATTTAACCGAATTATGTCCCAATCCAGCGTCGAAGCTGCAGCCCCTGTGTGGTGATGGGCACCAATACGGCCAAACCGAATCAAGCCTTTATAGTGTCACTCCTTCGGCACTATTACTATACACCTATGGCCGAACATGTATGAAATACTGCCCGCTGCTGGGGGTGTAGTATAAATAATGTTCGCGCCCGCTGTGGCAGCGGGCCGTAGTGAATAGCAGTGGCTTTTTGTGGAGCAGAAAAGTTAATAAAACAGATTTGTCAACGAGTATGAGGTATATAGTAATAAGAAAACGTAGTGACTGAGCCCGTACGGTGTCCGTTCTCGGTCATTTGATGAAAAAATACTGCCCTCTAGCCTGCGGCATCGGGCCGTATTTTTTTCATCAAATGACCTCGAACGGCCACCCGTACGGGCTCAGTAACCACATTTTCTCATAGTACTTCGTGGGCGGAAGTCTGTGTTGTGCAAAAGTGAGTCTCATATTTTCCATTATCACCATTATCGAAGGCCAAGTTGAAACTGAATTCTGACCCGAACGTGATGATTTCATCGTGAAATTCTGCAAAAGATCAGTGCTTAAAACGAATAGTTGTTGATAATAACATTTCCTGACGATTTGCAACATCTGCATAATTCAGTTAAAGTATATTTTCGAATGTTTTGCTCAAAACGTTTATTGTTAAATATCCATCAAATTTCAAATATCCTTCGTGTTTTTTTTAAATTCTTATCTTTAGGTTAAATGAAATTAGTATGATATCCATTTCATAGATGTTCTGATGAGGCATTATATGTGGGAGACTCCATAGTTTCTCATAATATATCCATCCTGTGAATGAAAATCAGTCTTTTTCATAAATGTGTCATCAGCTTCCTTGTCCCAAATCTGAAAGGAAACATATAAAATGTTACCATACATACAGGCTTCGAATTCACCATGAAAACAGAATGGTATGTATGCGCCCTAAACATACACCACGGACAATCAATTTAGAGTGTTGTCCCCGCACCGCACTCTCAATTTTAACTTTTGGTTCAAAATTGTATTCAGGTCATGATATGGGCACGTCGGCCTGACGTCCTAGCAAGCCTGTACAATGTGGGGTTTTTTGTACAAAAGCACGTTTTGAAAAGATGCCCCTTTTGAGTGAACTTGTAAACGGGGTTGAGAAGCAATCCGTACCGAAAATACTGTCCGCTTACATTTCTGTTGCTCTGGATCAACTTGTCCGTTAATGTTTGGTGACCCTATACGCGGGATGACCGTTAAGCGGGGTTTTACTGTATACTGTATGGAGGGCTAAATAATGTAGTCACCAAACAATTGGAGGTAAACCATTAGGCATTTTACTAAAATATTTATTGAAAATGATATGAAAATCTGACCTTTTTAGAGTAGGGATAGTAGAGTAATAGACTCACCCTGATGCTTTCCTCCCGGCTGCAGACGCACAAGGAATGCATTACCGGGGTGGCATGTATGCCGGACTGTAGAAAGAGCTGCCGACCGGGCCCTATAGGATCAAACCACATGTACATATCTATAGCACCCAAAACCATAAAATATTCATTATTACCTATTGAAAGGGGGGTGGGGTAATATAAATGGACAAGCCACTCTGGTGATACTTGTATTTGTTGTATATATGTCGCATGATCTACATGCCTACAAACGGAGAAAATTGATGGATATGAATATGAAATGCTGGAGGCGCTTTAAGACCAGTCCTTTGGGACTGAGCGCCATCTCAGGATAAATAAATGTGTTTAAAAAAACAAAAAAGACTTTCCGTCAAGTGACTGCAACATATTTCTCTTGCCACTTTCATGTATCAATTGAGTTGAATTGAAAATTCTCTATAATTCTAACGAGGAGGACTGAACCATACCCCACCTATCGTCAAAAGCGGCAACACAGGCGGCGACCAGCCGCAACCCAGAGAACCAGACTGCCGCTCACCGCTTCAAAGAGTCTTCAAACCCGCCCACCCACAACCAAATTTCAAGACTCTACACCATAAAGTCTGTCATGCCTCATATGGCATAATTCCCTTCGGAATTATTACAAAACTGTTATAAACTTTCAACGTTCCTTAGAAATTGTTCTAACATGTATGTATACATGTTAGAACAGTTTCTAAGGAAATTTGTCAAGTATCATGTTTGATATGTATACATATCAAACATGATACTTGAAAAATTATCGAACTGAGATATATCAAATGTGAATTGATAAATTTTTCAATTCCAGTATGCCTCAGTTCCATAATTATTCAAGATGTGTTAATAAAGACGTTATAAATACCATCAGATATTTAAATGCGTATGTGCAATATACATTATTTACATAGAACTGCATCGAAATTCGTATAAATAGGTCTACAATACTTCACTCATTTGGATGCACCCTAATCATCGCCTGGCTTCGCCTCGATGACGATTGCAGAGCATCCAAACTTATGGAGTATTGTTTATTTTACGATTCGAGTGAGGTTCTGGATCTAGCTCACCACTTTCACTGTTAAGAACGTTTAAATCTCTTGTTTTGTCTTCTCTCTAAAATCCTGGCCGCTGATTGATCAGTCGCCTATGACGTCATCTCGTATTCACATGGTTCACAAAGCCTCTAGTCATGCTCGGGGCAACGAGCCACACTGTCCCCAACAAAGTCCTCGTTCTCAAAGCCCCTGGTCAGGCTTGTGATAACCAGGCACACCTTCCCCATCAAAGCCCTTAATACTACAGAGATGAAATGTTGAATTGTGTTAGTTGTTTAAGTTACCCCATAGTTCATCAGATTAGAAAGGGTCCATTGATGGATGCCTCATGTCAGGAAATAAACAAATTTAGTGAGACGAATCATTAATCCTCCCTTACCAATGACAACTTAAGGCACTCCCGTGGCTAGAGCAAATGAAGGCTGCGGGCATTCGCGTAGTTAGTTGGAATGATGCCTCAATGCTTCATTTTCTAATTTTTTGTTAAAATGTCATTTATATCAGCTTATTCAACATGGATCTTTATGATTTTTTCAGAGATTATGTTAGACGCTTTTATAGTGATAACTTAAATATAAGTTTATAGTTATCACCATGGACACATTTACGGGCAACTTCAATTACGGTATTTAAATACTGCATTTAAAGACGTCCACCTGCGACCAGGTCCGGTAAGGAAAGGGTTAAACTCCAGATACATTAGTCCGCCAGGATAACAGAGGATAATATAATTACCCAAATTAGTTTTGCAAGCTGAACAACTTCTGAATGGCTCTTGTCAAACCTTAATCTAAAGAGGTAACGGTATGGTCCATCCGCTGATTTGTATTCTGAATGGCGAGAAAGAAAGGTAATAAGCAATACACTATTTGAGACCCCACCACAGACCGTTTATGATAGAAGGGAACGGAAATTTTAATTTAGTCAGTTAATTGAAGAGGTACAATCTTACAGAATCAGCAATGATGCATACAGACTCTAGACTAAATATGTGTGTAGAGATTATGTGGATTAGCAATGGAAAATATTGGCTCTTAAAGTACCTGACGGACACTTACCGAAGGTGTATATGCCAGGGCTATGCCGACAAACAATACGCTGAGTATTACGACGACAGTCAGCGTGACATAGAGTGAGGCAAACATGGTGGATGATTTATCTTCCTAAGGGAGCCAGAAGAGAAAATGGTAGATGTCATTATTATTGAAATGGAAGATAGAAAATGTAGACGTTGACATATAAATAGTACATACACATATGAATGATGGAATAGGTATGCATGTATCAATCATGTTAAACAATCAACCTTTGGAAGAAGTAACTCAATACAATTATTTGGGATGTATCATCGACTTTGATTTGAAATTTGATAATCACAGAAATAATATAAGAAAAAGAGTCCATGATAAAATATATTTACTCAGGAAAATTCGGGGACTATTTGGCATTACGTATATATAAAGCTTATATTTTACCTCATCTAGACTATTGTGATTACATATACGAACCCCAAACCCTAGTGGGGAAAAATGAATTGCAACTGTGGCAAAATAAAATCTTAAGATTAGTGTATAAAATAAAACTTGGCCCCAATCCCCCATTAAACACTGATGAGCTGCATAGGAAAGCAAAATTACAATATTTAAACGACAGGAGAAACTTACATTTATTGTATTACGCGCATTCATTAACTAAATTACCTCAACTAATTGACAAAAGAAATCTACCTACGAGGAAATTTGATGGACTGAGACTAATAGAACGAATAGTAAACTACCCAGGTTTTGCAACATCCTTCTACAGACAAAGCACCTTGATATGGAATAGGCTAAAAGTAGATTATACCAAGATAGAAAAAAAACATGACTATAAGAAGGAAATTAAAAGGAATTACCAAAGCTGCCTACAGCAAATTTATTACGGTTAACATGGGTTAGATTGTGATTGCAACTAACCAACGCTCTCTCAGACTCCTGACCCATTGATATACAGTGGAAGCAAATAAAATTGTAAGTAGAATCTATTAGCCGTTTTTCCGTTCAGCGCCGCCACGCGGTTATGTTGCATGGCAACGCGGTCGTTCGGCCAAACATTGCGCTGTCGTGACTCACGCCAATGCATTCACACATAGGGTGTGAGTGGCGGGTATGAATACAGAGGTGTTGTTTTCTTCCAGATAACGGTGTTAGAACAAGCGAGGTTACTCTATAAACTAGTCTAAACTTTAGAGTTGATAACTGTCCTGATTTGGAGAGCCAAAATTTGATTCCTATAGGTGTTTAAAGCCTGATATGCAAAACGGGTTATAAAAAATACTCGGTTATAACATGGACATACAACCTCAATACACTGTCCATGGTTATAACAAAGTAGTTAACATTATACAGCCTATAGTCACCTCCTGCTATTGAAACAATATATTCAAAAGAATTAGGGCAAGACATATTCCTAAGAAATAATCCAATATATTTCTGTGTGTGTATAAATATATATATATATATATATATATATATATATATATATATATATATATATATATATATATATATACATATGTATATATAGATAAATAAATATTTAGATATATACTACCTATGATATGATAATTGTTTTGTTTATTCCAGAGAGGAGGAAAAGCCTATAGTGGCCAGGCCCATACTGCTTATACCATCATGTTTACCATGACTACCAAATTACATTATGGTAGATAAAGGATGTGTCTGCTGAATAATGCTATACAACATTATTCCAGGTCGAGGTTATATATAAAGGTACTCTTGTATATTGAGAAACGGAAACATGGGTAGTGACTGATATGATACTTGTCTGAAGAAATTATATTAGTTACTACAATATTCCCAATGGATTATTGAATGAAAAACGACTGGAGATTGGTAAATTAATCCCATGGACTGAAAAAAAGTAAGGTTTCTCCAGCTTTATATGTTCAATAATTGTTTGTATATGGATTCATCCCATTCATTACATCTCATAAAATTCCCTCACCGACTGGTTGAGATGAGAACTGTACTGAGAGGTTGTACTAATGTATTAATTTATAAGATTGTACATGTGAAACCAGAGGGCCCGGATGGAAGAACGACATAGCGCCGAATCTGGTGTAATGTAAAGATTATTCCCTGAATAAAAATTGATAAAAAAAAAGAAAAAGAAATAAATCATCACTAGCAAGCATACATGGAAGATCTGTCATGCAGCTGAACCAAGTTTCTGCTGAAACCAAAAGAGATGGACAAGTAATCGTTGTTTTTTTGTTGATACAATTGAGCTTACTTTTTGCCCATTCGGTTAAGGTCGAGGACCTATATAAACTCTATGTGAGGCCAAATAAATTGTGATAGAGGTACCACCTATTGTTCCAACTGCATGCCAGATCACATGCCTTTTGTAGCTTATTTTCTTCTTGTTTTAGTGGCCAGGTGATTATTTGTGTATATCTTTACGAAGTTGTATATACATTTATCTTTCAAATAGCCATGTGACGAATGGGTCAGCTCCTTGGAGGGAACGCCTGAGGTAATAAGGCAGATACCTCTTTATTCTCTGTTTTGAATCCTCTTTCCTGTATTTAGGTCGGGGCATCGGGGGGAGGGAGTTGACTAGCGTGGGATTTTCCATAGTACCATTGCCCTGTTTATATCAAGTACATACTACCTAGCCAAACGTGACGAAAACTGAGGACTGCCATCTTTCGCTGTTCCCATCCATGTCCTTTACGCAAGTTTGAACCTTAGGTATTTTGAATTGGTACGAATCGGTTTCAGGGGTAAAATAACGTAAATTATATCGTTCGCGCAATCATGTTGTAGTTAACATAGTACTATTAGTAATACTGAACTGGCTACTAAAGCAGAATATTAATATTGCTGGTTAAATGTGTTTCGAGGATGACAGTTAAGCAGGAAACACAGAAGCACCCTCCAGATCCGGTGATCTACAGGTACATGCGCTACGGACTGATCTTCCCCGCTGCCCTATTATGCAATTAGATATACATGCATACACACATGCCTACGATCCCCAAACATACGCCCAGTCGTTTCGAAGTAACCCTGAGGAAATTAACTAAACAAGATCCAACCGCCTCCCAGACGAATTGCCCCAAGTTATCCGTCAGCTACAGAAAAGCACCACGGATTACCCCCCGTCGTCAGCACCGGAAAGTCGAGATGTTCCAATCAAACCAAAGAACCAGGGATATACATCAACGAACATCCCTCATATCAGCCAACAGGCTTTAAGTGATCCACGATCACCACAAACACCAATTAAGTTCAAAATCACTTGCCAAACAACCAGAGACCCATCACTCAGTATACCAATTGATCTACCTGCCATATTACCCACCGCATTCGTCAGCAACATTAACATTGATGTGATAGGAGAAGCTGACAGACCGATACTTCCAAAATATATAGGAACATATAAGTTGTGCAAAATCAACAGAGAGGATAAAGATATATCCCTAGATGCTATACAGATTACCTGACTATGAAGAAATATCCTACTGTGGGCAATAATGATAAACGGGATTGGATCCCAATTTGGATCCCAATCCCTAGCCCGGCTGAAGAAAAAGACCTTCTTGAGGAATACTCGAATCTCATAGATATCAATCCACGATCCGTTGTCATACCAACGAAAATTGACACTAGGGCTTTATTTACACGTCCCAAATCACTATGATCCATAATCCTTAGACACCCATGACTGGAGAGTCACGATGAAGGATGACTTGACTGAGAGAATTCAAAGTACCCTCTGATGTTGAAACAGAAGACACTGAAAACACCGATACAAAATGAGGAAAATCGTAGCATGGCCCCGATACACCCCGATATAGGTTACGACGCAACCAGCGTAATCAACCATATTTCCTTTACAATTCCAGAAATAATGCATAATTATGATTGATATTTTATCTGTAGATACAAAACTATACTATTTGATATTTCATAATCACATTTAATGAGAAAAATCTGTCCCAAGTTAAAGTATAAAATGATCGATTTGAGACCATTATCTTGTTTGCAGAGCGGCATTATCATTGTATATTCTAGATATTCCGAAAATTTCATAATTTTCCTTCGACTATGATTTCCCGTTCAAAGCTTCGCCGATACACACTGACGCACACTGATACGCTACGACAATCGATACATGATCGTTTGTCGTAGACCCTCTACGATACGGGTGTGTATCGTAGCGCATCGGTGCGCGTCGGTGTGTATCGGCAGCGTTATCGTAGAAACTTGACCAACTGCCCCGATATTTGCTACGATTTCGCTCGACATGGATTTTGTATCGGGAGGTCAATATCGGCGTTTAGGCCCATCGGTGCGTATCAAATTTGAACCGTTACTAACTCAACTGAGTATTTATATATCAAATTGTTGCAATTCATATAAGTATAGAGCGCTCTGTAAACCACTCTGGATCTGATATAACCAACAATCCTCATACAATAAAGCTGAACCTGATGTAGGTAAAGTCTGAAACATGTAGGTAATCGAAACAACTTATGACTATCTAGTTATTTTCTAAATGCGGACTCGGTTTAGCACAGAGTTAGTGGGAATATTTACTTTCTAATTTTTAGAGTATCTTAGAGGATTCTCCGTCTGGCAATGATCAATCACTACAGACCGAAGTCCCTCATTGACCCAATGGTGCTTGACATATTAGGACCCTAGACAGGCAGGTGTAGAACTGTCTGATTTGCTCTGTACCAAATGGGTTACAGCAATAACCCATTGTCTCGCAAACACCAAGACCTTTTAATTACTTGGAATTCCTGGTGTATTCATCATAAATGAACATGCCATTTATTTCTAGTTTATTAAAGATACTGTGAGGCTGACGATTCGCAAACACGGTTCAGTGGCTTCCACCACCCACCCAGTAACGCCACTCTCTAGTACAGGTCGTATTTATAGATAAAGGAGGCCAGCTGTCTCCATCCAGAGTTCGGTAACCACTAACTGGGTCGTATCCAGCCATTATGTTAATGCTAGGTATAAGAAATAGATAATTTACTTATAAGATAGTGTTTCTGTTATATGTTCTGTATTTTGCATTAATGATAATTATGAATTCACTTAAAATGGAGAAATCTTTTACAGATACAGGAGAACCGACGTTTTGGCTTTTAAAGGCAATGCTGGTACACTGTAAAAAAATTCCCGTGAATTTTACGGTATTTCCCAGGCAACTGGGGTGCCAGGGAAATACTGTAAATTGTACGGGTGACCGTAATATATTTCTGACCGTAAATTATAACTGTCCTAGACTGTATTTTTCTAACCGTTTACACTTGTAATATATTTCAGACCATGAATTTTCACTGTAATAAACTGTATTTTGAAAACGGTTCAAACCTGTAAATACAGAGGAGCAAAGCTGTATGAAATATACTATATGCACAGCCCTTCGTTATACATACACCAGAAATCTTGTTATTGAGGTTCTTGAGAATTGTTATTTGTAGAGGGCCACCTATAGAGTATGCATACAGAATTTCTGAAATTTCAAACCTCCAACCCCTCTTCCCAAACTTTTATGCAATTGATCAAAGAAAGAGCATATATGCAGAATTTCCTAAATCCTTGACCCTCCAGTTCCCCCCCCCCTCAGTGCACATGGCATTTTATGAATGGCCCCTAGGAGATTATGAATATAAAAGTGAACATTTTTTATTGGCTACCATCATATATTCTCTATCGGCCTATTGGTTTATCAGTATCATTAATAATTATTATCAATGATATTTCAACCTTTAAGTTTTTCAACTCTAATGTTATTAGTGCAAACTATTTTACACTTGTAAAGGCTGCATTTGATACAGTAGGATGAAGTCAATCCTACATATGTTTTAGAAATGTCCTATGAAAGTGGTGTCTAATCCCCTTTATGATATTGATGTCATGACAATTTGAGAATAAATGTGCTTTAAATGGCAGGAACTTCACAGGAGATCGATGAATATCTATTACACATTTTGATGAAGTTAACTCTTGCATTTTATTCTCCACTTTGATTTGTTGCTGATATTGGAGTTAATCTAAGTGTATCTAATATGTCCATATTTACAGATTTATACTGTAAACTGACCATAGATTGGGTGGATTACAGTCCTGAATATTTTTACAGTTGAATACCGTGTTTTTGTATCAAATATATGGTATGGAACTGTGAGTTAGATTACAGTGATATACCGTCCATGTTTACGGTAGTATACTGTATATTTTACGGATTTTTTTACAGTGTAGTCCAAATACATGATTACTAATAACAGGAGGTTGATTGTGCTTTATGCCATAGTAACAACCAGAGCCATATGATGGCGTGATGGGATCTATGAGAGGAGGATTACAGAAAACTTGGAAGCAGAGCGGTATGGCCGAGCCTCGAACTCAGACCTTGTAATCTGATGAATAGTGCCCGGACAGAGCTATAATTGTGCCCTACTAATATTACTAATAATACTGATTAATGATGAATAACTAAGCAGTCGGGATAGGAGGGTAAAAGAGCCGCCGTGACACCCTGATTTTGAAAATAACAAGAGTCACATGGTCTGTTCCGCTTATCATATATTCAAATTGCATTAGCCTGTCATGCAATGGAAATCTCCGATTAAAATCAGCTATATTAAGGAGGGGGTGGGAGGGGGTGTCAATGGGTCACGACACCATGTGCGGGTATGGGTGTAACGAGATGAACACATGGGACTTCAGGCATGTCGTAGAATACACTCGCTCGGGCTTATGATCATGAATAAACATTAATTAAGATATCAAATTATTTTGCAATATGTAGATTTCCTCTAGCACCCGGCATGACAACGAATCGAAGAACATTTAGATCGCTCCATTGGTTCTTCAGACAGATGTGAGTATTGCTTCTAACAAGGCTGACAGCTTATGGCCTCTTCCACTCACAAAGATTTCTTGGAAATTTCCAAGAATTCTTATTAGGATGTCTGGGGCTATCATTAGCTATAAACAGCAAACCCCAGGCCCGCTCTCACAAAGGAAATATCGGTTTGTTGTCATCATGTTCGATTCAGACTAATCCCAGGTCTTCAGTTAGTTTTCTGATTGAAAGTAATTCAACGCCAAGATATCCTAAAATACGGCACCATGGTTCCTTGTTTGGGTAGTTTAACGTCGTGATCGGGTGGTGATCGAATCTATGAGATGAATCTTTGTGGAAATCTCGCCCCTCCACATTTACCAAGGTGAGCGTTCTTTTAATTCCCACAGTGGTTGTGACCAAACTTGTACATTGATTCAAAAGTTCACAGAATTGCTCTTGCTCGAGATCTTCCTCTTAATATAAAAGTATTTAACTAATTTGTCGCACCCCTGGTCGTCATGTTGTCTGACCGAATCTTCAAGTTCTGCCATGTATTCTCATGTATTGTGGAACTGAATGGTAAAACAATAGGTAAACTATTCACTCCTCATCACTATGTGAGGGGTGAGCAGGTGACCAATGTAAAACCATGTGGTGCATAAAGCCGAGTCCGTATTATGGTAATGTGCAATTTGGGTACTAACAGGGACGATTTCAATTTGGACTTAAAAGGTTGGAGGTTCGTCTATGGAATATCGAAGTATATCATAATGTAGAGTCGACGCTAATTACATATTAAGGGCTAACTAAAGAAGGGAGTAATCCTGTTAAGTAAATAGAATTGAGCAATCACCAGCTCTGTTGGGGTCGGGTTATTATACTGGCTACTAGAATATGAATCATCTTATGTATTTCCATCAGCTTTTTCGAGTAACACCCACTCAAATTCATATTCAAACTAAAAAACACGATTTTATTAAACATTTTGATATGCGCGATAACTTTGTATAAATTTAAATCCTCTTTATCCCCTAATTTGGATTAATTTACTAAATCACTGTAACAGCTCTTGTCGGGTTCTATAAAGAGATGTTTTGTGCAGCAGGCGTTGATGTTAACTGGAGTGAATACGTAGTGACTGAGTGCGACTGCTCAAACGTGAAAACTTTCACAACAGCAACGACCATGAAGCCGGAGACACACCAAGCGAGAAACGCAGCGAGTTCCGTAATCGCCAACACAAAATGGCCTATATATGTGAGCTATTATTTCATATTTCACATGATTTTTGCTTCCAAGATGCTTAATTATGGGCAGGAGATATTCCTATGAAATAATATCTCACATACAAGCCAATTTGTGTTGGCGATTCCAGAGATCGCTGCCTTCACTCGCTTGGTGTGTCCCCGGTATGAGGAACATTGACACGACAAGTGAAATAGGTAACTGCGCAGTCAGACCCATTGCTCGGGGAGATAAATATTCCACTGGCCTTAGCCTCTGATTGAGTCCCCCTCCCCTTCACAGGACTCTTCTGTTTACCAACAATTTCATCATCCTGACGCGCTCGCATTGGATGTCTTTTTGTAACATTCCATACCAATCCGTCTCCAGCGTTTACAGTGCAACTGGCCTAGCCCCGGAATCAAGACATATATAAACAGAAAGTGGCGTAAATATGACGCAAATAAGATGCCTTTGTTGACGCCTTAGGAGATATATGTATATATACGTGTAGATCAAACAGCCGTAAATTGTAAATCTCGTCCTGTGCCTGTATCAATGATTCCCTGTCCATACAATTAACTGCTCCACTAGGGTTCGACTGTGAGTAGTTTAATTCAATGAAATCTGTCAATAAGTTTTGAACATTAAGTAACCTCGTCCTTTTATTTACAACAGCATGTATATATATATATATATATATATATATATATATATATATATATATATATATATATATATATATATATATATATATATATATACACACACACCTATGTATATATACTCCATTTTCAATTGTAAACCCTTACTCATTGAATGGTTGGTTGTTCGTGTTATATTACGCAGTAACAATTGTCCGGATTATATCATTGTTTTTTCGTGAACAGTTTCGAATTCTCCATAAATAATCTGTAATTCGTGGGCGTTTTTTAATGGATCAGTCCTCAAAACTGTCCTCATCACCACAAAACCCTTAATTGGAGGGGGACTGGGGGCAAAACATAAGTGTTCTCTGATTTAAGTTTCCCTTTGGCCCTTCCTGCGACTCTGGGCTGTTCAACAGACAAGGCGGTGTGGGAAACAGGGGTAGCAGGGTGGTAGGTGGCATGTAAACAGCTAATATTAGACTCTTATTGCGACGGAGACCACATATACTGGGCAAAGACGGGGAGGAATCTCACGTCCACTAAACTCGAAGACGGGCTCGACTTGATATCGAATCTCTTATAAATGCTTATTGGTATGAATTCGCCTTTGAAGTCGCAGCCACAGCAGATGTAGTGGATTTTATACAAGCAACATAAACAAGCATTTTAGATGATAACAAAAGATCCCCATACCTGCTGTAACTCCGGAAGTCACTGGTGTAGTTATCTGTGGCTGTGCGATGAGAAGTCGCTGGTAGTTTCTCCTCTGCTGCTCAGGGCCTTACTGAGGGGCCTTGACGCCAAGCGTGCCATCTATAGCTGTGTGTCATGCACTACTGCGTGTCAGCCCCACAAGGGAGGGTACTCGGAAAATACCTCCCTACTGCATATTATGCAAAATGTTTCTTTTTATTATCAATTTGAGTTTCTGTACTGTGCAAGTTTCTCTTGATTGTGTCCATCCGCGAACATGTTTGTTTTGATAATTGCCTTTGTTAACAATGGTGTCTTATTTTCAGGAAATGTGATCACAAGGTCGAGATTGCGATCTTCAATCATGAATGCATTTGGACAAGGGGTACCCTGGTGTTCATTTCACCTCATATTGCATAAAAAGGGACAAAAAGATAAAATACAGCTTATAATTATACACTTAAGACGATGTGCAGTGAGAATATATACAGTGAATTCTGTATAAGGCAGCTATTCCACCAAAAAGGCTTTCCACAGGCAGGTTTTACCCTCCAGCCGACGTTTCCCTAATCCTCTGAATTCTCTGAGCTATTCCACCAAAGCCACCCACCGATGGCCAAAAGGCATACACACACACTGGCGAGTGCCCCGACAGCAGCTACACCAAGCACCACAGCCAGCTGGCCTGGGCGAGACAATGAACAAGCCGCTGGTTTGCTGCTGCCTCGAAATACTGCGTTTGACCAAACAATGAAGTTAAAATAAATGTAAGGATTGATGTTATGAATGTGTATGGCACGCTCTGGCCACTCCAAATTACTGCAACCGTCCAAACTTTCGGTCTCCGTTTGTAGGAGTACTGCTACCGGGGCCGGTCCATGTTGACGGTGTGTGTCCTGGCAGTATATGTGGGCGAGCAGTGAACGCGGATCCTGGCATTGCTCTTGGCATCGCTCTCAGCGTAGCTCTTGGCATGCTGGCTGGCCGGCCGGGCGCTAAAAAAAAATCAAGTAAAACCGTTTTCCGCCGGTACCTGGGGAAATTTTACAAGGTTGCGCTCATAACATCCGGCCGTCCTTCTCTGTGGTTTTCACGACATCTTGGTGGAATACTTTCAAAACAGGCTTTTGGCCCTGGCCGGCGGTTGGCGCTGACCAACAGGGCAGCCGATGCTTGCTGGTGATTAGGTGTTGGAGACCCAGCGATGGGCTGGTGGTCAGGAGGGCTGGCTGTGTAGAAGCTATATCAATGTTATGAGCTGTTCCACCAAGCAGATTATAGCAGCTGGCGCAAAATTTGGACCGGCTATTGCCGCCCAAGACCAATAGGCAATCACAAGGCACCTGGCCAGAGCTTGCACTGGCTTGGTGGATTAGCTCCTAAATAGAATGACACCCCTCTTATGACTTATCATGATTACACAAGTTTGATTTAGTGTGCGACCAGCAGCTCTGCAACGCCACCTATCAGATTATTCAGAATCAATCACTCAACACATAAGATTCACGAACTGACGTCATCACACTAATCCGCGCTTGGATTCTCTCCATTTTGGATTTATTTTTCCATGCTGAAAAGTCAGGGCTTAGCCATCATTGCAAACTAAAAAGTCAGACTTTGACATTTTTCCACAGGGAAAAGTCAGGGCTTAGCCATCATTGCATGATAAAAAAAATCAGACTTTGACATTTTTCCATAGTGAAAAGGCAGGGCTTAGCAATCATTGCATGCTATAGCCATTGTTACATGCTAAAAGTCAGACTTTGGCATTTTTCCACAGTAAAAAGTCAAGGGTTAGCCATTGTTGCATGCCAAAAAGTTAGACAGTCGCCCACCCCCCTATTCTGACGCCACTGAGTCATGTCATCTCTCCGAATGGTGTTGAGACCTCCCAATGGGCCGGAAGTCGCGAGGAGGTTAGACTGGCACAGGAGGGTGGAGAAGCCGATGAGGAGGATGGCTCATGCCAGGAGGCCGATGGGCCTAGCCGTATTGAGCGCGACGAGGACTAGTTTGAAGACTGGCATTTAAAGCGGTGCAGCTTGCTCCAGCAAGTGGTTGTAGAGGCGCTGCCTGTCCTTGACCGCATGGGTGGCCATGAGTGAGGAGTAGGAGACCAGGCCTCCCAAGAGACAGACAGTGGTTTTGGCCTCTGATAGGTAGTTGTGGGGCTCTGAAAGGTGTTTGCTGAAAGTTGAGTTTAGAGACTGATGTGGGTCGGGGATGGAGATGTAGTCTACCAAGTGCCATGTCATGAAGGTGATATAGGCCTCTGCCTGGCGCTACACGTTAACAGTATATCTGGGGTGCCCGAGGCTGCCAAGGTGACCTCTTGTCGACGGGCGAGGATCGGGTTGATATCATCTGGAACAGAGGAGTAGCAGAACTACGCTGGCGACATCACATTATGATAAATCAGCCGGATCACAACTACTCAACCCCAGTTGTTTAGTTAATTTATCAGCGATGGAAGCCTTATGAAGATTCTTTATGAGAGACTCGAGTGTGCGTCAGCCAGCAACAGGTCCGCTCTTAATTCGTGGATGAGCCGGATCTGAATACCCAGAAGGGCCTCCACTAGGGCCAGCTCATGCGCGCGTGCTGGCAGAACTTTATCTCGTGTCTTTCCGGAATTTAGAGCATACATGGAAGATATTTTTTCCATTATCAAGTGCACGCAGTGGCCACGCACGGCCTCAGGGGTCAGCGTCTTGACAACCCCCCTACACAGTTTACAGCCAGCTGAGTAATATGATGGGACTTTGAGAAGCTCTAGGTACCGCGCTATAGCATAGGCTGGAAGCGGGACAGAAGCCTCCTATGCCGGCCGGTCACGCATCACAATCAGGACTCAGGAATTAGAAATTTTAGGGCTCAAGAATTAGAAATATTAACACTTACTCATCTTTCAAAAGTAATCTTCAAAGATTGAAAAGAGCTGAACTATATATATTATAATGACTGAGACTAGTTAATATTGTAACAGGCCTTACTGCACTTTCACGATTATTGTATTTGATGATAATATGGTTTTTGTTTGGTAGGCATACACGAAAAGATACTGAAAATAATTTAGATTAGGTCGATTCTATTACGAGAATGATAAGTATATGCCCATAAGGAAGAATAAAAACTTGTGATGAAACTTTTATGATATCGGTAGGTTGGGTGGTGGACCAATTCCCTATAACAAGCGAATATGTTATAATGCGTACCAGGTGTGTTCTCCAAAACAAATTGTCAATATTTTGTATAGAACTAAGTGATTGTAATAGCTCAATAGCTTGCTATTGACAAAATATACCATTTTTGAAAGGATGAATACTCAGGTAATACTGTTAGGGTAACTAACACCGGCCATTGTAGCTGAATACCATCACAGTGTAAATAAAGACATTTTAAAAAGAAACCACTCGAGCCTTAAGACAGGCCGGTCCTTGAGTTTCCAGCCGTTCAATTTCTTTGCAAAATCAAAGAACCAAATGATAGGTTGGAATAGATGGGTTGGAAGAAAGGTAATGAACGGTTTTGAACAACCAACGAATATCAAAGACCACGAGCAAGAACGTGCTACAAGGAAAAAAGCGAGGATGTCATTAACCAACAAAACCAAGGAGACTGCAATAAGTGCGACAAAAAAGACTGCAAATGGTGTGCAATTCTGCAGAAAGGCTAGAAAATCACATCAACAGTCACAGGGAAGAAATACACCACCAGACACAATATGACATATAAAAGATCGAACGTGATATACTGTCTGGAATGTAAAGTCTGCCCAAAACAATATGTTGGCCAGACCAAACGGAAAATCAAGGAAAGAATGAGGGAGCACCTCAACATGATCAGGAAGGGGAACGGTCACAATGACGTTGCGCACCACTACATCAGCCAGGGACACACCAGGACCGACGATTTCAGGGTCTACATTATAGCCTTCATCTACAGACACCCAGACAGTAAAGCAGCCCAAACACTAAGGAATAATATCGAATTCAATTGGATTCACCGCCTTCACACGCAAGCGCCTAAAGGCCTGAACACTCTCGACAACAAATATGGTTAACCATCATGCCCACTGGACCCCTAATGCCACGTCAAAAACATTTTTCCAACCCAACAAGGGAAAGAGAAAATTCCAACCTACCATGTTACACAACAATAGGCATGAATAACCTCATACTCAAGCGGAAAGGTAAAAAAGCTGGCAAAATATTTTTTTCACTAAAATAGATATCTCACCCAGTGAAAGCAACCACTCAAAAAACCCCTACAAGGAGAAAATAATTCTTCTCCACAGAAAACAAGCAGTTGGTAAAGCACCTCACCTGATGAGACCTCCCCGGAAGGTCGAAACCACAGAAAGGCCTCCCCTATTTTGTGGGAGAGATAAATACAAAAAACTCTTGTCTCCACCCAACAAAGTTTTGTGGACACTTGGCTCCCCATACCACAAGATTCACCAGTCACATAAGTGCCACCACCCCCACCCACCCCCTCCCCTCCCCCACTCTCAAGTCTTCACAACAACAATATACATGGAAGATATTTTTTCCATTATCAAGTGCACGCAGTGGCCACGCACGGCCTCAGGGGTCAGCGTCTTGACAACCCCCCTACACAGTTTACAGCCAGCTGAGTAATATGATGGGACTTTGAGAAGCTCTAGGTACCGCGCTATAGCATAGGCTGGAAGCGGGACAGAAGCCTCCTATGCCGGCCGGTCACGCATCACAATCAGGACTCAGGAATTAGAAATTTTAGGGCTCAAGAATTAGAAATATTAACACTTACTCATCTTTCAAAAGTAATCTTCAAAGATTGAAAAGAGCTGAACTATATATATTATAATGACTGAGACTAGTTAATATTGTAACAGGCCTTACTGCACTTTCACGATTATTGTATTTGATGATAATATGGTTTTTGTTTGGTAGGCATACACGAAAAGATACTGAAAATAATTTAGATTAGGTCGATTCTATTACGAGAATGATAAGTATATGCCCATAAGGAAGAATAAAAACTTGTGATGAAACTTTTATGATATCGGTAGGTTGGGTGGTGGACCAATTCCCTATAACAAGCGAATATGTTATAATGCGTACCAGGTGTGTTCTCCAAAACAAATTGTCAATATTTTGTATAGAACTAAGTGATTGTAATAGCTCAATAGCTTGCTATTGACAAAATATACCATTTTTGAAAGGATGAATACTCAGGTAATACTGTTAGGGTAACTAACACCGGCCATTGTAGCTGAATACCATCACAGTGTAAATAAAGACATTTTAAAAAGAAACCACTCGAGCCTTAAGACAGGCCGGTCCTTGAGTTTCCAGCCGTTCAATTTCTTTGCAAAATCAAAGAACCAAATGATAGGTTGGAATAGATGGGTTGGAAGAAAGGTAATGAACGGTTTTGAACAACCAACGAATATCAAAGACCACGAGCAAGAACGTGCTACAAGGAAAAAAGCGAGGATGTCATTAACCAACAAAACCAAGGAGACTGCAATAAGTGCGACAAAAAAGACTGCAAATGGTGTGCAATTCTGCAGAAAGGCTAGAAAATCACATCAACAGTCACAGGGAAGAAATACACCACCAGACACAATATGACATATAAAAGATCGAACGTGATATACTGTCTGGAATGTAAAGTCTGCCCAAAACAATATGTTGGCCAGACCAAACGGAAAATCAAGGAAAGAATGAGGGAGCACCTCAACATGATCAGGAAGGGGAACGGTCACAATGACGTTGCGCACCACTACATCAGCCAGGGACACACCAGGACCGACGATTTCAGGGTCTACATTATAGCCTTCATCTACAGACACCCAGACAGTAAAGCAGCCCAAACACTAAGGAATAATATCGAATTCAATTGGATTCACCGCCTTCACACGCAAGCGCCTAAAGGCCTGAACACTCTCGACAACAAATATGGTTAACCATCATGCCCACTGGACCCCTAATGCCACGTCAAAAACATTTTTCCAACCCAACAAGGGAAAGAGAAAATTCCAACCTACCATGTTACACAACAATAGGCATGAATAACCTCATACTCAAGCGGAAAGGTAAAAAAGCTGGCAAAATATTTTTTTCACTAAAATAGATATCTCACCCAGTGAAAGCAACCACTCAAAAAACCCCTACAAGGAGAAAATAATTCTTCTCCACAGAAAACAAGCAGTTGGTAAAGCACCTCACCTGATGAGACCTCCCCGGAAGGTCGAAACCACAGAAAGGCCTCCCCTATTTTGTGGGAGAGATAAATACAAAAAACTCTTGTCTCCACCCAACAAAGTTTTGTGGACACTTGGCTCCCCATACCACAAGATTCACCAGTCACATAAGTGCCACCACCCCCACCCACCCCCTCCCCTCCCCCACTCTCAAGTCTTCACAACAACAATATACATGGAAGATATTTTTTCCATTATCAAGTGCACGCAGTGGCCACGCACGGCCTCAGGGGTCAGCGTCTTGACAACCCCCCTACACAGTTTACAGCCAGCTGAGTAATATGATGGGACTTTGAGAAGCTCTAGGTACCGCGCTATAGCATAGGCTGGAAGCGGGACAGAAGCCTCCTATGCCGGCCGGTCACGCATCACAATCAGGACTCAGGAATTAGAAATTTTAGGGCTCAAGAATTAGAAATATTAACACTTACTCATCTTTCAAAAGTAATCTTCAAAGATTGAAAAGAGCTGAACTATATATATTATAATGACTGAGACTAGTTAATATTGTAACAGGCCTTACTGCACTTTCACGATTATTGTATTTGATGATAATATGGTTTTTGTTTGGTAGGCATACACGAAAAGATACTGAAAATAATTTAGATTAGGTCGATTCTATTACGAGAATGATAAGTATATGCCCATAAGGAAGAATAAAAACTTGTGATGAAACTTTTATGATATCGGTAGGTTGGGTGGTGGACCAATTCCCTATAACAAGCGAATATGTTATAATGCGTACCAGGTGTGTTCTCCAAAACAAATTGTCAATATTTTGTATAGAACTAAGTGATTGTAATAGCTCAATAGCTTGCTATTGACAAAATATACCATTTTTGAAAGGATGAATACTCAGGTAATACTGTTAGGGTAACTAACACCGGCCATTGTAGCTGAATACCATCACAGTGTAAATAAAGACATTTTAAAAAGAAACCACTCGAGCCTTAAGACAGGCCGGTCCTTGAGTTTCCAGCCGTTCAATTTCTTTGCAAAATCAAAGAACCAAATGATAGGTTGGAATAGATGGGTTGGAAGAAAGGTAATGAACGGTTTTGAACAACCAACGAATATCAAAGACCACGAGCAAGAACGTGCTACAAGGAAAAAAGCGAGGATGTCATTAACCAACAAAACCAAGGAGACTGCAATAAGTGCGACAAAAAAGACTGCAAATGGTGTGCAATTCTGCAGAAAGGCTAGAAAATCACATCAACAGTCACAGGGAAGAAATACACCACCAGACACAATATGACATATAAAAGATCGAACGTGATATACTGTCTGGAATGTAAAGTCTGCCCAAAACAATATGTTGGCCAGACCAAACGGAAAATCAAGGAAAGAATGAGGGAGCACCTCAACATGATCAGGAAGGGGAACGGTCACAATGACGTTGCGCACCACTACATCAGCCAGGGACACACCAGGACCGACGATTTCAGGGTCTACATTATAGCCTTCATCTACAGACACCCAGACAGTAAAGCAGCCCAAACACTAAGGAATAATATCGAATTCAATTGGATTCACCGCCTTCACACGCAAGCGCCTAAAGGCCTGAACACTCTCGACAACAAATATGGTTAACCATCATGCCCACTGGACCCCTAATGCCACGTCAAAAACATTTTTCCAACCCAACAAGGGAAAGAGAAAATTCCAACCTACCATGTTACACAACAATAGGCATGAATAACCTCATACTCAAGCGGAAAGGTAAAAAAGCTGGCAAAATATTTTTTTCACTAAAAAAGATATCTCACCCAGTGAAAGCAACCACTCAAAAAACCCCTACAAGGAGAAAATAATTCTTCTCCACAGAAAACAAGCAGTTGGTAAAGCACCTCACCTGATGAGACCTCCCCGGAAGGTCGAAACCACAGAAAGGCCTCCCCTATTTTGTGGGAGAGATAAATACAAAAAACTCTTGTCTCCACCCAACAAAGTTTTGTGGACACTTGGCTCCCCATACCACAAGATTCACCAGTCACATAAGTGCCACCACCCCCACCCACCCCCTCCCCTCCCCCACTCTCAAGTCTTCACAACAACAATATACATGGAAGATATTTTTTCCATTATCAAGTGCACGCAGTGGCCACGCACGGCCTCAGGGGTCAGCGTCTTGACAACCCCCCTACACAGTTTACAGCCAGCTGAGTAATATGATGGGACTTTGAGAAGCTCTAGGTACCGCGCTATAGCATAGGCTGGAAGCGGGACAGAAGCCTCCTATGCCGGCCGGTCACGCATCACAATCAGGACTCAGGAATTAGAAATTTTAGGGCTCAAGAATTAGAAATATTAACACTTACTCATCTTTCAAAAGTAATCTTCAAAGATTGAAAAGAGCTGAACTATATATATTATAATGACTGAGACTAGTTAATATTGTAACAGGCCTTACTGCACTTTCACGATTATTGTATTTGATGATAATATGGTTTTTGTTTGGTAGGCATACACGAAAAGATACTGAAAATAATTTAGATTAGGTCGATTCTATTACGAGAATGATAAGTATATGCCCATAAGGAAGAATAAAAACTTGTGATGAAACTTTTATGATATCGGTAGGTTGGGTGGTGGACCAATTCCCTATAACAAGCGAATATGTTATAATGCGTACCAGGTGTGTTCTCCAAAACAAATTGTCAATATTTTGTATAGAACTAAGTGATTGTAATAGCTCAATAGCTTGCTATTGACAAAATATACCATTTTTGAAAGGATGAATACTCAGGTAATACTGTTAGGGTAACTAACACCGGCCATTGTAGCTGAATACCATCACAGTGTAAATAAAGACATTTTAAAAAGAAACCACTCGAGCCTTAAGACAGGCCGGTCCTTGAGTTTCCAGCCGTTCAATTTCTTTGCAAAATCAAAGAACCAAATGATAGGTTGGAATAGATGGGTTGGAAGAAAGGTAATGAACGGTTTTGAACAACCAACGAATATCAAAGACCACGAGCAAGAACGTGCTACAAGGAAAAAAGCGAGGATGTCATTAACCAACAAAACCAAGGAGACTGCAATAAGTGCGACAAAAAAGACTGCAAATGGTGTGCAATTCTGCAGAAAGGCTAGAAAATTACATCAACAGTCACAGGGAAGAAATACACCACCAGACACAATATGACATATAAAAGATCGAACGTGATATACTGTCTGGAATGTAAAGTCTGCCCAAAACAATATGTTGGCCAGACCAAACGGAAAATCAAGGAAAGAATGAGGGAGCACCTCAACATGATCAGGAAGGGGAACGGTCACAATGACGTTGCGCACCACTACATCAGCCAGGGACACACCAGGACCGACGATTTCAGGGTCTACATTATAGCCTTCATCTACAGACACCCAGACAGTAAAGCAGCCCAAACACTAAGGAATAATATCGAATTCAATTGGATTCACCGCCTTCACACGCAAGCGCCTAAAGGCCTGAACACTCTCGACAACAAATATGGTTAACCATCATGCCCACTGGACCCCTAATGCCACGTCAAAAACATTTTTCCAACCCAACAAGGGAAAGAGAAAATTCCAACCTACCATGTTACACAACAATAGGCATGAATAACCTCATACTCAAGCGGAAAGGTAAAAAAGCTGGCAAAATATTTTTTTCACTAAAAAAGATATCTCACCCAGTGAAAGCAACCACTCAAAAAACCCCTACAAGGAGAAAATAATTCTTCTCCACAGAAAACAAGCAGTTGGTAAAGCACCTCACCTGATGAGACCTCCCCGGAAGGTCGAAACCACAGAAAGGCCTCCCCTATTTTGTGGGAGAGATAAATACAAAAAACTCTTGTCTCCACCCAACAAAGTTTTGTGGACACTTGGCTCCCCATACCACAAGATTCACCAGTCACATAAGTGCCACCACCCCCACCCACCCCCTCCCCTCCCCCACTCTCAAGTCTTCACAACAACAATATACATGGAAGATATTTTTTCCATTATCAAGTGCACGCAGTGGCCACGCACGGCCTCAGGGGTCAGCGTCTTGACAACCCCCCTACACAGTTTACAGCCAGCTGAGTAATATGATGGGACTTTGAGAAGCTCTAGGTACCGCGCTATAGCATAGGCTGGAAGCGGGACAGAAGCCTCCTATGCCGGCCGGTCACGCATCACAATCAGGACTCAGGAATTAGAAATTTTAGGGCTCAAGAATTAGAAATATTAACACTTACTCATCTTTCAAAAGTAATCTTCAAAGATTGAAAAGAGCTGAACTATATATATTATAATGACTGAGACTAGTTAATATTGTAACAGGCCTTACTGCACTTTCACGATTATTGTATTTGATGATAATATGGTTTTTGTTTGGTAGGCATACACGAAAAGATACTGAAAATAATTTAGATTAGGTCGATTCTATTACGAGAATGATAAGTATATGCCCATAAGGAAGAATAAAAACTTGTGATGAAACTTTTATGATATCGGTAGGTTGGGTGGTGGACCAATTCCCTATAACAAGCGAATATGTTATAATGCGTACCAGGTGTGTTCTCCAAAACAAATTGTCAATATTTTGTATAGAACTAAGTGATTGTAATAGCTCAATAGCTTGCTATTGACAAAATATACCATTTTTGAAAGGATGAATACTCAGGTAATACTGTTAGGGTAACTAACACCGGCCATTGTAGCTGAATACCATCACAGTGTAAATAAAGACATTTTAAAAAGAAACCACTCGAGCCTTAAGACAGGCCGGTCCTTGAGTTTCCAGCCGTTCAATTTCTTTGCAAAATCAAAGAACCAAATGATAGGTTGGAATAGATGGGTTGGAAGAAAGGTAATGAACGGTTTTGAACAACCAACGAATATCAAAGACCACGAGCAAGAACGTGCTACAAGGAAAAAAGCGAGGATGTCATTAACCAACAAAACCAAGGAGACTGCAATAAGTGCGACAAAAAAGACTGCAAATGGTGTGCAATTCTGCAGAAAGGCTAGAAAATCACATCAACAGTCACAGGGAAGAAATACACCACCAGACACAATATGACATATAAAAGATCGAACGTGATATACTGTCTGGAATGTAAAGTCTGCCCAAAACAATATGTTGGCCAGACCAAACGGAAAATCAAGGAAAGAATGAGGGAGCACCTCAACATGATCAGGAAGGGGAACGGTCACAATGACGTTGCGCACCACTACATCAGCCAGGGACACACCAGGACCGACGATTTCAGGGTCTACATTATAGCCTTCATCTACAGACACCCAGACAGTAAAGCAGCCCAAACACTAAGGAATAATATCGAATTCAATTGGATTCACCGCCTTCACACGCAAGCGCCTAAAGGCCTGAACACTCTCGACAACAAATATGGTTAACCATCATGCCCACTGGACCCCTAATGCCACGTCAAAAACATTTTTCCAACCCAACAAGGGAAAGAGAAAATTCCAACCTACCATGTTACACAACAATAGGCATGAATAACCTCATACTCAAGCGGAAAGGTAAAAAAGCTGGCAAAATATTTTTTTCACTAAAAAAGATATCTCACCCAGTGAAAGCAACCACTCAAAAAACCCCTACAAGGAGAAAATAATTCTTCTCCACAGAAAACAAGCAGTTGGTAAAGCACCTCACCTGATGAGACCTCCCCGGAAGGTCGAAACCACAGAAAGGCCTCCCCTATTTTGTGGGAGAGATAAATACAAAAAACTCTTGTCTCCACCCAACAAAGTTTTGTGGACACTTGGCTCCCCATACCACAAGATTCACCAGTCACATAAGTGCCACCACCCCCACCCACCCCCTCCCCTCCCCCACTCTCAAGTCTTCACAACAACAACCCCCCCCCCCCCCCCCTCCAGCTACTCCACCCCAAAACGGTGCGCACACCCTCATCAGCGTTGAAATAAACATGACCAGGCACACTCAGACCGGGCCTGTAATAGACTGGTGTCACATGGACAATCAAACAAGAGTGAATTGGCAATCCACCTCTGGTCAGATGGCGGGAAGAACTGCAGGTATAAAAGCCTGCCGGGGCCAACCTTTCCGCACTGTGGTCGTGAGCTTACTGTTCCGTCACCCACATTAAAGAGGAGTCACATATAAGGCAGATGGAAGGGGGGCTACATGCCACTTCTGAGTAGGGATCGGAACAGGTCAGAGGTGACTGCAGCTGTTTCATTTAGTGTGTTGAGATATCCTAACCAGAGTTATAAATTGACACACACAGACACTTTTACACTAACACATACCCAGCAAACACAAATACGTTCTAGCAAAGTAAATTTACGTGGTTATTTGGGCGAATTTACATAAATCTTTACGTCGAAGAAACGTGAAAATGATTATTAGGGAAATAGTTAATTCTGTGTACTTTTTCTTTGTAATAGGCCCAACACTTGCCTATAACTTTTTCTCAGCTGGACAAAACTAGACTTACATTAATATCAACACCACACACCTGCAGAAAGGTGTGGTCCTACCCAACTGCCAAAACTACCAAAATGAGGATAACTGTAGTGACAAAAAGATCTGACAATTATAGCCTGATAAGATTAATGATAATTGACTGCTGGTCTGGTAAATTTGGTATATAAACCAAATTTACAGGCCATACCCTCCCCAAGAAGTACAAAAAACTGAGAGAAACTACTGTCATGCCATCTAGTGAATTCATGCACATAAAGGGGAGTTCATGCACATAAACGTAAATTTACATAAATAAATGTTATATCAGAAAACTGTATTTCTGTGGCCGAATTATTTTTTTACTGAACCCCTGTGGCCGGACATTTTAACCGAGGTCTTTAATCAATTAGGTGACTTTACGTAAAAGTACCTAAAATTACCATACGTTCTATAGACGTAAGTAAACCTTAACATTTGTACGTTTATATACGTAGGGAATTTACCTGTGAGCCACGTAAATTTACGTCTTGTGTTTACTGGGTAGATACACATTCACACATGCAGATATCTAGACACATATGATACACAGAGTTTCATGATACATATATGTCCCCCTACTACCACCACTACTACCAGTACAACCTTGAATGTAGGCTACCTGTCATGGGTCACTGCTCCTACCACATCTCTCTCTCTCTCTCTCTCTCTCTCTCTCTCTCTCTCTCTCTCTCTCTCTCTCTCTCTCTCTCTCTCTCTCCCTCTCTCTCCCTATTTAGCGTATAACGATGCGTTATCATTACCATGTCATCTGATGTGCGCAATGTGTTTTCCCGATCCGAAAAACTTGAGAACTACTGGTAAGATCGATAAACGATGGCTTTCTCATATTCAACTAAAACAGGTCAAGCACAACGTAATGCCAATCTTTATCCAAGACAATTTAGCTACTTCCACCTAATTCTATCAGTTATACTTTGGAACCAGCCCTTTTACATAATGATCTCTATCTCAAATAGATTCGCTCTGATTAGCTTCAATGTTTGCGTCCGATGCAGGGATAGTTTTACGTCGGGAGAGCGTTAGAGTGCGTCGTAAAGCCTTTTGTAATGGTACATCATGATTTAACCAGAGTTCCCACGCAAATAACAGAAATATTCATCCTAAAAACCTTTGCTTTTAATACTTTCTAATTTTGTTTCCTTAATCTAGTAAACCATACACTGGGCAAGGTAGATAACTTCAACTACCTTGGGCTCACCATAGACAGTAAACTATGTTTTTTTATTGATCATCGCAAGTTGGTCCTACAGAGGGTTCAGCGTTGATATAACTAGGAGTAGCGGTAAGATGCCATGGTAATTTAGCGATATATGTCCGCAGCCTATCATTAGGTTGAACATGTGACATCTCAACAAATAGCTTTCATTAGGTGCCTGCAAACATCGCAAAGGCGGCGTCGATGGAGGTCAGTCCGATGGAATAGGAACTTTAACAAGTATACAGGACATTTCAGTCTACAGGATATATGTTTCAGATTGACATGGGGGCTTTATCTCCGATCTGCTAATCAATTTAACCACTACTAGTTGATATAACTTCACAAAATATGTGAGGATCCATGATAGTTTATACATCGTCCAGGATTACTATTTTCACAATTCTAATATCAAAAATATGTGTAGACTCAAGCAAACCATGTTATTCTTCATTTTGACATATTGTTGACGATGTTTCTAACTTGAGTTACTACTAGAATATTACCAGGGAATTGGACCCTCTCAATTGTTTGTCCATCTGTCCATCAGACAACCATAGGGACATAGAGACGTCGTGTTGGATAAGATATTACCTACAAAACACACATGCTAAATAGCTTAATGTGACTTATTTTTGATACAAAAACATTTCAGCTGCAATAATGATAGTCCTCGCCAAACATGCCCTCCACTTCCACGAATAGAGAAACAGTTTTAGTGATATGTAGAGCATGAAGTGATCAAGAGGCAGTTGAGGGCATCCATGCCATGTTGTCCCACCTCAGATTTACCTGGTGAAGGAGGGGGCGGGGACGAGGAGGGGGAGGGGGCATAACACCATAGTTTAGTCAGAATCTTAATCTTCTGGTAAGAAGTAGACGAGACTCCCTTAACGCGGTTGGTGTACCAAACTTTGGGCGAGGCATCGTCCTGCATCCACTCATCATCATCATCGGAAACGTCATTGTCGTCCACCGGGGCAGGCAACCAATAACGCTCCTTGACTCTGAGGTCCTCCATATACAGGTGATCTTCTTCCCAATAAGGGCAGAAGGGAGCCCGTGGGCTATGCTTTTCATATTGTGATAAACTTGCCGTCGTCCGAGTCCTGAGACTATCCTCAGACTATCTCTTCTCCGTAGACAAGCAGATTAGGTTAACACCCGGTACTGGAATGAATAGTCCCATTATAAGCACGCGCAATTCTTTTGGCTCTCATCAACCAGAGATCCTAAGACACTGAATTAATGCTCTATTGAACTGTTCTGTGGTGCACTTTCGCGATGGCGTATATAGGAATAAACTGGTTAGTTTTGTGCAGTGTATCGTCAGTACCTAGTATGAACCGGCCCATAGGCAATGGGTAACAGAGGACCCGAGTTTACGTAAATTTCCTCTTTAGTCCCATACCTACCGTACCATGTGAATACAAATACAAGAACAAATTTTTCCTTTTCTTTATCAATAAAAATGCATGTACAAGATACATGTGAGCATGAATGGATACATGTGGAATATGCATGTGTTCAGTGTATGTGTACATTATTCATGCAAAATCTATGTTATACATGGAAGATATACATGGGAAGTATGCACACAAAACCGCATAAAACTGCTATGTTCCCATGATATGTGTCCATAGCAGGAAGTACGCATCATGTTGATGAGACGGCGACCTCACCAGAAATCCCATTGAGACTCACTGACAGTATTTTTGTTTCTGTAATAGTTGCGATTCACTCTTCTGAACAGATTTCATGTGGCGCTGAAACTCCGCACGATTTACCAAGTCATGCTCTCTGGAGAAAAAAAATCTGCCTCAAGCATACTGCAGTTTTAGCTTTCTGCCAGAATGACGTGGATGGTCCCTTAGATATTCCGCAAAAAGCACAGCAAATTTAAGTTCCACTTGTCCTCATTTCTATCCAGTCACTTGTGGGGTACATAAATAGGGATTGTCAAGTGTGTGTATCCAACCTCATATAGGGATGACTGTCCGAGGTCTTTTGTACCATAATAAGTATACGTGCCGACGCTAGGGGCGGAGGGACGTACTTATGGTACAAAAGGCCGAGAACGGCTAAGTCACTTATCATATACCTTAAAATATACGAAGACAAAAGCCAGTCGATTCATAGTTCATTCACTACATCTCACTGAGCCCGAGCATTATTCATACAGCACCACTAGCTGAGGGTAGTATTACATAGGCGTTCGGCACAGTAGAACCCCGTCTAACTGACACCCATCGTAAGGCCCGGCGTCCACCTACTACGATATTGCTCCGATACGGTCTACGATGCACCTCCCGATAAAAAATCAAAATCGCGTCGGAAGGTCACCTAAAACCGAGGCAGTTGAACACGTTTCTGCGATTAGGCACCGAAAAAAACCCTTATGATGCATGGTGGATTGGCATGTCTAGACATATGTCTACGAATCTACACCTTCCCGATATGTCTCCGATATTTGCTATTTGTATCGATGCCAAATCGGAGGTCTAAATTTCTATCGTAGTAGGTGGACGCCGAGCCTTAAAGGGGTATCCCACTATCACGATTTGAGCCTCCGACACACTACGATAGCCTTACGACAAGCGTTCCGATGAAAAAATGAAATTTTTATCGGAAGGAACAGGTCCATCGTGAAAGCTAGACTCGTTCCTTCCGATAGAAATTTCATTTTTTTCATCGGAACGCTTGTCGTAAGGCTATCGTAGTGTGTCGGAGGCGCAAATCGTGATAGTGGGAGCCTGCTTTTAGCATACACTTTTGCTTGGAACGAAAATTGTTCCTTTTATTATCCATCGTATACAAAGCCCCCATTGAAAATGTATGGGGACTCAGTAAACCACTACCCATTGTTTAAAACCTGTCAGATACCATAACTGTGGTATACGGATTCAAAACTGTGGAATACGGCCTTAAAACCATGGTATACGGGGAGAAATAGTTCGTAGTGTTATACCCATTAACATGGCAATTACAGGGTTTAATTTATTCAAAAAGATGGATAACAAATGCAACAAACGATGATTTTGTGAACAGGCAGCTCTGTAAACCACTCGCGGTTGACGGCGTAATACACTCGCTAGCGCTCGTGTATTACTACGCGTCAACCTCTCATGGTTTACGGCCGCCTGTCCACAAAACCATCGATTATTGTCTATGTATTAGATATTTAAGTTAACCCCACATAAGCCGTCACCCCGCATAAACAGATTATACCCCGCGTAAGCGCTTAACCCGCTTTACCCTTTAAGGGCGGATGATGCCTTAAAGCATCACCTGGCTGGGGGCGGATGATGCCTTAAAGCATCACCCAGCTGGGGGCGGATAATGCCTTAAGGCATCAACCGGCTGGGGACGGATGATACCGTAAGGCATCATTTGCTGGATATTTATGAAATTGCTTTTGAAAAGGAAATATTTTATCAATAAACTTGAAATTTGCGCAGAATGTAGGTATAACTTCATATTTTAGAATTTTAAATAATGAAAATAGAAATATTAAGGATAACAAATTTTATCACGTGATACACCTTCAAATTTTGAGTTCAGAGGACAATGCCCCCGTCCACTAGACTAGAACTGTACATAGTCTCTAGTGAGCGTCCCCAAGTGTGGAGTTCTGCCATGGGTGGCGTCCTTAAAGGGTTAAGCGAAGTTATTTCGGAACAAAGCGGCTAAAAAAAACTGGGTAAGCATAAGGCCTGGCGTCCACTTACTACGATATTAATTTAGACATATCGGGAGGGTGCAACATCGTAGACAAATGTTTAGACATGCCACTTCACTACGCATCGCAAGGGGTTGACTGAGAATGCCCCACGATATTACCAGGGCAGAAGTGCATATCTTGAGGTGGTATCTTCATTTTTAGATGTATGATACACTTTAATTCAGGGAAAACCGCATTAATAATGGTTCCCAGGCCACATAGAGCAACAATGTATATTTTTTACAGGCACTAAAAGATCTGTTGTAAGTCAAACTAAGAAAATATTGATATGAGATCCTTAAACCTAATCCAAAAACCAACATATTCGCAGGGCATACGGCATATGTATCTCCTACCTAATTCGAACATTTCATAGTGTTCTGGCCAGTAGTTCCCATGTGAGACATGATTTTCCCGGCAGAATACTCTGCGATGCTCCCGATTAGCCACCACCATTTAAACATATTTAAATGTCATAGACACCATGTCATCAGAACGAAATTGTGGACTCCCATTTTTCATCGGTGCCTAATTGCAGTAGTATACATAGCCGTAGACCGTAAAATCAATTGTTCAAAACCTGTCATGTGTGGTGCTCCACGCATTGTTCTTTGGTTTGTTTATTGCCAAATCTATTGTTATTCGGCTCTAATCATGTACATAGCCAGCCGCGCATCGTCTTAAAGGCTTAGCTAGGCTATTGTTCTCTCCGATCGGGGATTACTGCTCCACATCTGGCAAACAGGGGGAGCACACATTCCCTGGCGCGCTTGTGTGTACCGATAAACACGTCTCCAGGTGTAAGGTGTTGACCGATCGTAATTAGATGTGTATGTGGTAGACATAGTTGGAGTATACTATGTATGCAGTGTTATCTGATATTAATTAATAGTCAGAATATAGTTTAACACAGAGAGGTTTTTGGAGGGAAAAAAGAAAAAAGAAGAGAAAAGAATATGGCTGAATTAGTCAAGGAGATAGCGAGGAATGAACTTAGAACTACTAAAACCGGCATCTACACTGTGTATAAATGGACCATCTAAATGTGGTTAAACATTTTTTATTATGAATGTACTGAAGAGGAGACATGTGATGTATCAGAACGGTGATTACCCTAAGAAGGTTTTGTTCTGTTATGCAGTATACAAGAAGGTGCATGAAGAAATAAAAAATGAGATTGACGATATAGAATTTCATGAAGGACTCCCTAATTCACACACTATAAACGCTATCGCTAATAGTGAACATTGTTTGATTGTGCTGGACGATTTGATGAAGGAGGTAAATAACAATTTAGAGATACAGAAACTGTTCACGGTAGGTTCACACCACATGGAAATTAGTGTGTACTTTATCTCACAGAACATTTTCAAAGCGGGGAAACATGCGCGTACAATCTCCCTTAATACAGAGTATAATGTGATATTTAAAAACCCTAGAGTTGGAGGATAGGTTTCAACTATAGCTAGACAGCAGCATGGAGTTGTCCCATT
Source organism: Alentia gelatinosa (assembly GCA_950022655.1). Taxonomy (NCBI): domain Eukaryota; kingdom Metazoa; phylum Annelida; class Polychaeta; order Phyllodocida; family Polynoidae; genus Alentia; species Alentia gelatinosa. Next base: position 76,437,775 of record OX465579.1, on the reverse strand, counting down.
ACCTTAAGTCCATATAAGGAATAGAGTAGACCGAGTAGCCAATGACTGCATTCGCAGCAAACCCCAACCTTCACCCTGACCTCCTTACATGATATTTTCTAGCGCCTTGGTAGGGTTATACAGTCGAGAGTTGACCTCGAATCTTAGGGGCCACAACCACCCTCACAGACCAGAGGAGGTGCACAGCGCAGCGCCCTCTATACTGACCTGAACCATATATATGCGATCGCGGCAGCCTCACAGCGCCACTTTCAAACCCGACAGCAGAGGGGAAGGAGCTCTCCAGTCTGACACACACTAAGCTGTTCTTAGCTTGTGTCAGTCATAAGCAATGCTTAGATTATATGTGCATATGTGTTTACATTGTATTCAGAGTTCAATAAATAACTGTCTTTTATGTTTTGATATTGAAATCATCTCTGAACTGATAAATACCCCTATTTTCGCTCACATAAATACACTCACTTCTGGGGCTATAACTATAGTGCTATGCTATGGACTATTTTTGTGGGAATGAAACAAACAAAACCCAGATAAAGCCGGAGGTGCTATTGAGTTCTTTGGTGGTTTTAAATAAATCAAATATCACTCTATCAATACATGAAAAGATCTTTGATAGAACTTAAGTTGTTTGCCCACAGTAGCTGTTCAAAGTTAGCCAAATTTGACATATTTTTACTAAGAGAGTCTCACTCAACTGTCAACTGAAATCCAGATCGAATTCTTAATTCATAGAGGATGACATTCCTAAAAGAAGTACTGGTGCTACAAAACAAAGTGTTTGGGAGATGTTAGTTGTTTAATCGCATCTAGAACTTTTATAAAAACGTCTGTACAAGCGATTCCGTATCTGTTAGGAAGCAGTGGATCGTAGTGTTCGTAGCATGTTGTTTTGGTTCTTTATTATCGCTCAACACTGCAGAGGGCGCTGCGCTGTGTACCTCCTCTGCTCACAGACAGAAAAACAGCTTTCTTTAGCAATAGTAGAAGCTTATAATGATATTACACAGAGGACACCATACGGGTACCTATTCCTGGATATGACTCAAGGATGTGAAGCCAGTTTCAGGATTAGAACAAGGATATTTTCGGAGGAGTGCTGCATTGTGTATAAAGTGAAGAACCAGTCAATGTCAAACAGTGTTTACAATGGGTAGAGTAGACTCTACCATTGCCTTTCTCAGGTTCACAGCGTCCTGCTACATCTATAAAACAATGTCAGTGTGTTTTACGGACTGCGTCAAGGGAACAGATTCTGGCTATGGCGGGATATAGTTATCAACATGTTTAAAGGGATCCTTAATGTGAGTCAGAGCACATTCAGAATGCTGAAGTCATACAAGAAAACTCTATGTAAAGTGGGTTGATTGGTGAAAAAAAATTAGCTTGGACTAAACGTAGAGGGGCTGTAGTGAAATCTGCAAAAGCTATAGCCCTACTCCTCAGAAGATTCAACTATATTTGGGGAAATAGACTGATATGAGTTATACCGATAAATTGGTTGTTAACCGAAAGTATTCTTCGAGAAACTTAAAACTTGTATGAAATGAACATGAAAGAGAAACAAGAGACTGGGGCAACTATCCGTTAACAAACTACACGTTCACCATCACCATTACCATCACCATTGTCATCACCAAGACCTAAAAGAGGTAATGGGGGATACAGTTACAGATACAGATA